>OY482670.1:164708992-165996351 GCA_960531455.1 Urophora cardui
ACTAACTTAGCCTACGTGAGACTTACTTATTTATAGTACATGCACAAATTATTTTAACATTTTCTAAAATACAAAAAGGTACTACTCAACCACTTACCTCTTGCTTCGCTTGCCACTGCTTCATCGCCGATTTGTATTTCTCGAATTCATTGCACCAATGCGAGTAGATTTTTTGGTAATCGTTTTTCTTCGAAGGCGGCGTACATCTGCAAAAAAGAAGGATAAGCAAAAGCAAATGTGATGAGAAAGGTGAAGGGAGTGAGAAGAATTGAGAGGATGAAGGAAGTGAAATAAAATTTTATTAAAAACGTTTTAAATGCGTGCGAAACGAAATGACGAAGTAAAATGGATTTCAATTAAATGGATTCACCGTTACGACCACTCGTACTCGCGCCCTCGCTCGCACCTTGACTCATGTTCGCACTTGTTTGTGCACACAGAAATGAAGAAGAAGAAGAAGTTTTGTAACGACGGTGTAAAGAGAATTAACAAATAATTGCTGAAAAATAAATTAACAGACTTTAATAATATGAGAAAGCAAAAAAGAGGACGACGATGAAATAAACCCAAAGCGGAGCGAAAGTGGTGCGAACATGACGCACACACACACACACACAAATGCATTTAGTGGCGCGGCAAGCGTTGCGAATTGCGAACAGCCGTGCAAATGCGAGCGAAGATTAAAATTGTTTCGTTCGTTGTTGTTGTTCGCTAAGTAGAAAATGCGTGTTGGGCGAGTGAGGTGAGACGAAATGGTGATTGGTGAATTGCCGAATGATGTGTTGTTGTGACGCTGCGCTCTTCTGCTCTGAGACTCTCGCTCTGACCAAAATACCAAACAGTGGCGCAGGAAAAGGAAATTAAACGCGAGGGGAAGGACGGGTCCATAATGAGTGCGTGTGTTTGTGTGTGTATGTGTGTGTGTGTGTGTGGGCGTGTGCAGTTTAAATTGAAAATGTAAACTGGAAATCGTAATGAAAATTGAAATAGCAACGCCAGCAAAGCAGCAAAACAGCAGCAGCTTGTCACAAACGTAAAATTGAATTTTAATTAAAGGACAAAAAAGCGCTTTCCTGAATGAATCAAAGTTGTTGCTGTTCTGTGTGCGGCATTAAACGGCAAAATTTAGTTGTGGATGTGTGCTTAGGTATACATTTAGGAAACACCCACAACACTTTGAACTACGAAATCTTTAGTATCGTGTATTGACTTTCAACCCTTTTCAGGCTGTGCGATAATATTGAAAAAATTATTGAAAAACCGAGAAACAGAGTTTTGTATAACTTTACTGGCTTCTGCTTCTTCATCGTTTCACTTTTGACTTTTTTTTTTTACAAAATTCGACTCACCTGTGCGCATCCACGTTGACGCTGTAACTGCACAGCAGCGTTCCATCCAAGTAACTGTCATAACGTCCGCCATCGCCCTCATTCACCGATATGATGACTAAACCACCCTCGGAGGTTTCAATGTATTTGGCGGGACTATAAATTATTTCATAGCTGAAAAAGCAACAAAAAATTAAGTTTTTGTTTATATGTATTAAAAAAAAAATTGTATTCGCTATATGTAGTATTATAAAAAAAAAATTATTGTCGGGGTCTGTAAAAGTGGAAAAGCTGAAATGCATATCAAATGCTATTGGCTCACTGAGTGTGAGTACTTAAAACAGAATGGTTTTTGGTGTTGGTGACATGAATATTTGCTAACTCTGAAAACTTTCATGATTTTTTTTTTGTTACCAAAAACTCAATTCAATCAATTCATAAAGTTTGCACTGTATTTAAGTTTACTATAAAATTCCTTCCGCTTCAGAACATAAATCGCCTCCACCCATTCCACGCATCCGCAAGGCACACCTCAAACAATAAAAAGGTATTCTAGCGAGTTGACAGCGCGCTCTCTTGACAACTTGACAACAACAAAATCGACAATCTTTCGGGTGCGTGCCGCTGCTCACTTCCTGCTTTCGTTGATAACAATTTCGCCAATAAGCGACGAAAAGTTTGCAATTTCTGTCATTGAAATCAATTTTTATGTAAACCGCCAACAAAAAAAGAGAAAGGAAACAAAAACGTGCATCAAAATTATGTTGATTCGGCATTAGCTGGAAATTCAGTGTCAACAAACTTCAGACTTCAACATTCACTGCTTTGTTGTCCGTGCCGGCTCTGGGCGGTGCGTTTGCCTTGGAATGCGTTCAACTTCGCATTCGAACAGACAAACAGACAGAGAGGCTAACAGACGCAAATAATAATGAATGAATGCACATTAAAATCATAAAAGGCACAAAGAACGAATGAAGAAAGTCGAAGTTTCAAAATTGAAAACTTTTCTTCGTTACTTCGATGATATTTCTCGTTTTCTCCCGCCGCGAGTCGCGTACTTACTTACGTGCAATTCGATGGCATTTTAGATAAAAAAAAGTTTTGTCATCAAATGAAACCATAACCTTAAAATAGCTAAAATGTCTTCGAAATGTCTATGCACAAACAAACAAACGAACATAGGTACATACATACATGCGGAAGGGAGGCAATAAGCAGACAGTTTGTTGGGTTGTGATTGGGGTTGGTGAGTGCTTGGTGGGTGGGTGTACAAAGCACATTTAAATGCTTTTTCTTCGTTTTCTTAAATTTTTTGGTTTCAAGGGAATAAACACCAAAAATCGGAATTCAACCATTGGACTTAATAGCGCGACAATTTTGGGTTTTTTGTCTGGAGCCAAATTAAACCAAATTTAGATGAAAGACATATGTAGAAACACAGAGTAAAACGCCAAAATAGTTTTGCAAGATTTGGTAGAAGTTTTTGTGATAAGAATTTGAAATTTGCAATTTTTTGTTCGACTGCCTTTAGAATACATGAAAAAGGGTTAAATATATATCGCAGAGAAATAATTTATTTGGCTACATATTGTAAAGTAAAACAAGGATTAAATTTGTGGAACATTTTAGCCCTAGTTCACTCAAGAATGGGTGCTTTTGACCCCCTTTGCAAGGAGTCCCAAAAAGTGCATTTTGAATGTCGATAGAGGGTTAAAGTGTACTAAAAAGTAGTTCACTACCAGGGGCCTGCTAGAAAAAAAATTTAACTTAAAAGGTCTTGCATTTATATTTGGTTTAATGCCGCTCCAAAAATGCAGTCGCACAGTGTTATTGTCTTCTTATTTTAAACTAATGCGTTTTCTTATAGATTTCAAAGCTTTCATAAATTTATGATTGCTATCTTCAAGTAAAAATGTATTCTTGCTATTTTTTTTTTGTTCATTTTAGTTTTAATTTTTTCTTTCCAACTCGATTATTGCCAATGAGGGTATACCTTCGAATTATATCACTTTCCTTTTGCACACTAAGAGAAAACATTAAATGCCAACAGCAGTTGTCTCCAAGGACGCATTGAGGAAAGCTGTTTCCAGGTATTTATGAGCTGATTTTGTTTGTTGCATACTTTTCGGCGTTGAAGCAAAAAGATGTTACCATCAGTTTGTGAACTTCTCAGCAAAAAAAAAAACTATTTAAATTGTGTGAGGGTGAAGGAGCGCGCTTGGCTAGAAAATATATTTTTTAAATATCCAAGACTGACAAAGCGGAAATGTTTCATTATCTATTATATAAAAATGAATGTGTGTGTGTGTGTGTGTGTCCTTTATGGACTCCCAAAGTAATCAACCGATCTTTTTGAAATTTTCACAGTAGATTCACGTGGTACTAGCGCACATAATAGGGTGTATAAAATTTCGAAAAAGTGGGAACTTCCCGGAATATAGGCCCAAATGTGGACCCAGAGTGACCCAGCAAGTGTTTGAGCAATATGGGTGTCAAACGAAAGGTGCTGAGCAGGCCTTCAACATAGAGTTATTTTCATTGCGATGCCTAGGCCGGGTCCCCAAATATGGGTCAAAACGTGGACCCGGATGACCCTCGAATGCTTCTAGGCGATATTGGTATCAAATGAAAGGTGTCGAGCAGGGCTTCAACATACAGATATTTTCATTGTTATTTTTTGAGTCGGTTTCCCAGAAATGGTTCAAGTAGTGGGCCCGGATGGTGATGGGTGGTTCCGATAAAAGTAAAGCTAAAGGTAAAGGTAAAGGTAAAGGTAAAGGTAAAGGTAAAGGTAAAGGTAAAGGTAAAGGTAAAGGTAAAGGTAAAGGTAAAGGTAAAGGTAAAGGTAAAGGTAAAGGTAAAGGTAAAGGTAAAGGTAAAGGTAAAGGTAAAGGTAAAGGTAAAGGTAAAGGTAAAGGTAAAGGTAAAGGTAAAGGCAAAGGTAAAGGTAAAAGTAAAGGTAAAGGTAAAGATAAAGGTAAAGGTAAAGGTAAAGGCAAAGGTAAAGGTAAAGGTATGGGCCGCTGTGGTGCAGTGGGTAGAGTGCTCGCCTGCTGTGTCAGAGGTCTCGGGTTCAAACCACGGTCCGAGCCAAACACCAAAACAATTTTTCAATTAGTAAAAATCCAATTATTGGGTTTTTTAAGAGCAGCGGTCACCTCTCGGCAGTGGGCGGCATACCCTCCGAGAGTATTTCTGCCATGAAAAAGCTTCTCACAAAAAATGCATTCGCCGTTCGGAGCCGGCATAAAACTGTAGGTCCACCCAATTAGTAGGAAAAACAAAAAGGAGCACACCTCGAATTGGGAGAGAAGCTCGGCCATAAAAACTCGTCAGAGTTATAATAGCGCCATTGTATTATATATAAAGGTAAAGGTAAAGGTAAAGGTAAAAGTAAAGGCAAAAGTAAAGGTAAAGGTAAAGGTAAAGGTAAAGGTAAAGGTAAAGGTAAAGGTAAAGGCAAAGGTAAAGGTAAAGGTAAAGGTAAAGGTAAAGGTAAAGGTAAAGGTAAAGGTAAAGGTAAAGATAAAGGTAAAGGTAAAGGTAAAGGTAAAGGTAAAGGTAAAGGTAAAGGCAAAGTTAAAGGTAAAGGTAAAGGTAAAGGTAAAGGTAAAGGTAAAGGTAAAGGTAAAGGTAAAGGTAAAGGTAAAGGTAAAGGTAAAGGTAAAGGTAAAGGTAAAGGTAAAGATAAAGGTAAAGGTAAAGGTAAAGGTAAAGGTAAAGGAAAGGCAAAGGTAAAGGTAAGTAAAGGTAAAGGTAAAGGTAAAGGTAAAGGTAAAGGTAAAGGTAAAGGTAAAGGTAAAGGTAAAGGTAAAGGTAAAGGTAAAGGTAAAGGTAAAGGTAAAGGTAAAGGTAAAGGTAAAGGTAAAGGTAAAGGTAAAGGTAAAGGTAAAGGTAAAGGTAAAGGTAAAGGCAAAGGTAAAGGTAAAGGTAAAGGTAAAGGTAAAGGTAAAGGTAAAGGTAAAGGTAAAGGTAAAGGTAAAGGTAAAGGTAAAGGTAAAGATAAAGGTAAAGGTAAAGGTAAAGGCAAAGGTAAAGGTAAAGGTAAAGGTAAAGGTAAAGGTAAAGGTAAAGGTAAAGGTAAAGGTAAAGGTAAAGGTAAAGGTAACGGTAAAGGTAAAGGTAAAGGTAAAGGTAAAGGTAAAGGTAAAGGTAAAGGTAAAGGTAAAAGTAAAGGTAAAAGTAAAGGCAAAGGTAAAGGTAAAGGTAAAGGTAAAGGTAAAGGTAAAGGTATATGTAAAGGTAAAGGCAAAGGTAAAGGTAAAGGTAAAGGTAAAGGTAAAGGCAAAGGTAAAGGTAAAGGTAAAGGTAAAGGTAAAGGTAAATGTAAAGGTAAAGGTAAAGGTAAAGGTAAAGGTAAAGGCAAAGGTAAAGGTAAAGGTAAAGGTAAAGGTAAAGATAAAGGTAAAGGTAAAGGCAAAGGTAAAGATAAAGGTAAAGGTAAAGGTAAAGGTAAAGGCAAAGGTAAAGGTAAAGGTAAAGGTAAAGGTAAAGGTAAAGGTAAAGGTAAAGGTAAAGGCAAAGGTAAAGGTAAAGGTAAAGGTAAAGGCAAAGGTAAAGGTAAAGGTAAAGGTAAAGGTAAAGGTAAAGGTAAAGGTAAAGGTAAAGGTAAAGGTAAAGGTAAAGGTAAAGGTGAAGGTAAAGGTAAAGGTAAAGGTAAAGGTAAAGGTAAAGGTAAAGATAAAGGTAAAGGTAAAGGTAAAGGTAAAGGCAAAGGCAAAGGTAAAGGTAAAGGTAAAGGTAAAGGTAAAGGTAAAGGTAAAGGTAAAGGTAAAGGTAAAGGTAAAGGTAAAGGTAAAGGTAAAGGTAAAGGTAAAGGTAAAGGTAAAGGTAAAGGTAAAGGTAAAGGTAAAGGTAAAGGCAAAGGTAAAGGTAAAGGTAAAGGTAAAGGTAAAGGTAAAGGTAAAGGTAAAGGTAAAGGTAAAGGTAAAGGTAAAGGTAAAGGTAAAGGTAAAGGTAAAGGTAAAGGTAAAGGTAAAGGCAAAGGTAAAGGTAAAGGTAAAGGCAAAGGTAAAGGTAAAGGTAAAGGTAAAGGTAAAGGTAAAGGTAAAGGTAAAGGTAAAGGTAAAGGTAAAGGTAAAGGTAAAGGTAAAGGTAAAGATAAAGGTAAAGGTAAAGGTAAAGGTAAAGGTAAAGGTAAAGGTAAAGGTAAAGGTAAAGGTAAAGGTAAAGGTAAAGGTAAAGGTAAAGGCAAAGGTAAAGGTAAAGGTAAGGTAAAGGTAAAGGTAAAGGTAAAGGTAAAGGTAAAGGTAAAGGTAAAGGTAAAGGTAAAGGTAAAGGTAAAGGTAAAGGTAAAGGTAAGGTAAAGGTAAAGGTAAAGGTAAAGGTAAAGGTAAAGGTAAAGGTAAAGGTAAAGGTAAAGGTAAAGGTAAAGGTAAAGGTAAAGGTAAAGGTAAAGGTAAAGGTAAGGTAAAGGTAAAGGTAAAGGTAAAGGTAAAGGTAAAGGTAAAGGTAAAGGTAAAGGTAAAGGTAAAGGTAAAGGTAAAGGTAAAGGTAAAGGTAAAGGTAAAGGTAAAGGTAAAGGTAAAGGTAAAGGTAAAGGTAAAGGTAAAGGTAAAGGTAAAGGTAAAGGTAAAGGTAAAGGTAAAGGTAAAGGTAAAGGTAAAGGTAAAGGTAAAGGTAAAGGTAAAGGTAAAGGTAAAGGTAAAGGTAAAGGTAAAGGTAAAGGTAAAGGTAAAGGTAAAGGTAAAGGTAAAGGTAAAGGTAAAGGTAAAGGTAAAGGTAAGGTAAAGGTAAGGTAAGGTAAAGGTAAAGGTAAAGGTAAAGGTAAAGGTAAAGGTAAAGGTAAAGGTAAAGGTAAAGGTAAAGGTAAATGTAAAGGTAAAGGTAAAGGTAAAGGTAAATGTAAAGGTAAAGGTAAAGGTAAAAGGAGAGAGACCCATTATAACATAAAAGCTTTTGTTTGTCACTGCGAAGGGGGACGGGTATTTGCTAGTATGATATATACATAATGTAATGTTTATTAAAAAAAATCGGAAACAGCTGCTGACATTAACAAAAACTTGCGCATAGTAAGCACGTAAATATTTGCGTTTGAGGGTGGCAGTTCTTGTCGTTTTCAAAAGCATTTCCACAGTCGGCATTGGCAAGTGGTGGAGGTTAAAGCAATGATGGTACTACCTACTCATCGAAGAAAAAATAGCTTTTATGTACCTTTTAAAGCTTTTACTCAGCAAAGACTTATTTTAAGAAAGAAACTTGGGCAATTCACTGGCTATTGTAAAGTTGTATGTTGTAAAGGAAAATGTGCATAAGAACGCAGTACCTGTGAACAGACTCTCGTATGTGTTTTGTTGTATTTCGTTATTGTTTACAGTTCGTTGTTTACAAAAATTTGAATAAAAAAATGCCAGGCGAAAGCGAAAAACAGTTATTAGATTTGTTAGCGGCGGATTCAAGTCCTAATTGATATATGATACACACGATGCAAGTATTTTTTTTTTTCGTCTCACCGCTTCCATATTTTTGTTTAAATTTTTTTTTTAACAAACTGTCAGAATAAAGAGCTTAAATCAAATAGCACACTCAATAAACATAGGCTGCCCAGTTGTATTGGTTGTATTGAAATTTGTATGAGAAAAATCAACCCTACTGATACACCTATTGTAAACCTTTACCAGTATACAACATTACAATACTTTACAACAGCTTGTGAATTGCCCAACTGTTTTTAGAAAAGCACGTTATTATTTACACGCTAGCACTAGAGAATGGTGGAAAAGTCTGAATTCTCGGCAATTTTTTGCTTGAAAATCTTACAAAAATCACTTTTTTCAAAGTATATATTTTTCTCTACAACTTACCGTCCTCGCTCTGTTGAGTGGTGATACCAACGCACCGATTTCTGCCTCAGCACTTCGGGTATTTTGACGAAACACGACAGATGCAGCGTTTGGCCGTACGAAGCGGTGATGCGCTTCTTCAAAACGCTCGTGTCACAAATGCCGGAAGTCTCGTTGGCGACATCCTGCGGCAGCAAAAGCAACGTAGAGCAAAAAAGAAGAACAAGAAAACAAACACAAATTTATTGGAATTGAGCAACGGCCAAAAAGTAAAAGAAAAAATAAAAAAATTGAGAGCAAAGAAAAAGATAATGAAACTGTTAAGCCAAAAAAAGAAAAAAGGAAAAAAACAGGATTTGATTGTATGAACGCTTGTAAAAGTGTCAAGCAAAATGTTGATTTAAGCATTCGATGGCATATTTGCCTTGACACCAACACAAGCAACTACAAAAGCAACAACAGTTGAAACTTTATTCAGCTGCTTTTGCACGCCAATCATGTTTACACAAACAAATACAAACTGTTTTTTTTTGTTGTTTTTGCCTTCACACTTCATTCCACTTAACTTACCTGTAATAGCCCGAGCTGGTATGGCTTGCAGGTGGCCGCATCCTTGTCCCAACCGCAATACGGGTCGGCCACGCAGCGGAAGCACGAATCGTAGCGGCGCGAGCACATCGCCAAATCGATTTGTTTGACATTGTGATCGGTGGCCATGTACAGCGAGCCCGTCTTCTGGCTCAAGCCCATTTCGCGTATTGGCTCGTTGTAGGCCACCTCCAGAATGTCCAGTAAATTGGAGAATCGCTGGCCGTAGCGTATGAATTGGACAATCTTGTAAATGAGGCCGGTGCTAGTGCCCACGAAATACACCAAATACTCTTGATTGAGCTTGTCGATGCGAATTCTGCGATGAGGGCGAGTGAGTGAGTGTGCGAGGCAGGCAGTAGCAGCGACAATGCCGAGCACGAGCAGATGGAAGTGAAATAAAGAGGAAAAAGTAAGAAAAAATTGACAAAATTGCAAAAAAAAAAAAAATGTGTCATAGCATGAGCAATGAGGAGGAGCGCGATGTAGAATGGCGCAAAAATATTTGCGCAATGCTGCAAGTGGCAATTTTGGCATATATTCTCCCCCTCCCTCTTGCTCTTTGCTCTTGCTTCATGTTCCATTTCCTTGCATGTTTTTTTTCTGTTACTCTTGGTCGTTTTTTTTGCGGTTGTAATTTATTTTTTTTTATATTGCCACTGCATTTTATAGCTTAATTAAAATATTTTCGCGCAAATTACTGTTATGCAGTGATAATAAATTTTGGTCTTGAACCAGTGACAAATGACAGTAAAAGTTATAACTGGGCTAAATATAAATAATAAGTAGCAAATTTATATGATTTTTGCATACGTTCACTTCGCGTTACTCATACGCCATGGTGTGCGTTGAGAAAATTTCATTCAACACTTTTGCCTCTTTAAACCACAACAACAGCCAAGTTTTTTGTTTCACTATTTTTGTTCTACTTTTAGCTGAGAATTAGTAAATACTTCTTTTCTAGCTTTTTTTACTAACTTATCCACCACCAATTTGGTGAGCACGATGTCCCTCTTGTAGAACACGGGATTACCAAATTCATGATCGACCGCCTTGTCCATTAGCGGATGTTTGCGGATGAAATTCAGTACTGAATCTGGCAGCGCTGCCGTGTCGTTTGTGCATGTGCCCGGCCGTGGCTCGGGCACTTTGGAATTGAGCACCGGCAGCCACGCGGAGTTGGATGTTGCTTGCTCTTTGAATTTGCCTGGAAGAATGAGAAAGAGAAAGAGTTTGAAAGGTAAGAAATGAAGATTCGTGATGAAGTAAAAGTAACTCAGCTAGAAAAATTTTGAATCAGTTGAAACAACTTATATTCGTTTAAGATTATATTGTATGAATAATCATTTTATTAAAGCATCCTAACTGGAATTATGTGAGCATTTTTTATTTGCGTTTTCAGTTTATTAACCCTCGAGCACTCGCGCTATGAGCATTTTTGAAATGGAACGCATATGTTGAAATGGAACGCAGACGTCATTGTAGTAGGGCCTCTTCACAACTTGCTTCTTGGTTGGAAGAAGTGTTATGTGACGAAGGCTTAGACAATGACGAAAATGAATTATTTCAACAAAGTGATGGCGAAACAGAAAAAAGTGATCACAACACTACCTCTGAACAATCCGCCGATAGTTTGGAGAAGGAGGCCAACATAAGTGAGTATACTAAAAGGCCTGGCCTTTGCGAGCTATGCCTCAGGAGTAAAAATAGGCGTTCAAAACAGAGGATGAACTTTATGTGCAAACTTACTCTGCACGGAACATGTAATATATAAGTGGTCATTTTGCTTCGAAGGCAACCTTAATATGAATCATAACGCAGACTGATTTTATAATTTTATTTAGTTATATTTTTTAAAATAAATATTTTTGTTAATGTACTATATGTGAAATGTGAAATAACCAATTTATGTTTTATTCGATTGATTTAATAAAATTTTAAAAGGTGAATTCCTTAAATAAATATGCTATTTCAAAAACAATTAGTTAGTAATATTTCTACGACAAAAAAGAAAATGATTAACAATGTAAATGCATTAAAAAATTACATTACAAGAGCGAGTGAACAAAATGCTCATGCGCGAGAATCCGTGTTACTCTACGAGGCGCGAGTACTCGAGGGTTAAAAACACTTAATTCGAGTTAAATTGATACAAAACCCTTTTTGGAAAGAATTCAATTCAGAAAAAAAAACTTAACTAGAGTTAATTCTGCCTTAAAAATATGTTTTTTTATGTTTCTTCAACACCAGCTACACCAATAACTTCATTTTCAGTGGCAAAAAATTTTATATTTTCCAACTATTCACTGCAAAAGAGTGGGTGGGAATGTCCACAACTGCTACACACACATACACACTTACTGAATGATCACACAAAAATATCAAAACGCGTCAGCACGTCGTTGATGTAAACTAAACGTGACATTTGCTTACACATTTCCTTTGTTGTTGCAATTTTTCTAAAAACCATTTATTCACAAAACACGTGTACGTAGATACATACGAACGCCACATGAACTTCACAAAAAAAATAAAATACTTCCTTTCAAAAAATATGTAATACGCAACGAGGATGCCCTCCCGCATGTTGTTTAGTTGTTGTAGAAAAAATGTGTATATTATTGTGTATGTGTGCATTGTTGTTGCTCTAATCGTCATTGCATGCGACAGTGCAATAATAAATACACACACACACAGACACATTCAATTTGCTACAGCCAAATGTGCCAAGCTTGCAAATTCAGTCCAAGTGCAATGGCGGAGCCAAAGTTATTTGCTACAAACATATGGTGAGTGTCGCTGCATGTGACCCGGTGTGAGTGTGTGTGTGTGTGCGGTATTTTTCAGAATGTATGGCATGTTGCCCTGTATCCGTTGACAAAGAAATAAATCTCTTCCGACTAGGTGAAAAAATGAGTTAAAAAGGCAAGCAAACACGCACGCACATACAAATGTGCACATTCGTTGAAAGGGAGCGAGGGAATAAAATAAATAAAATTGCCATAAATGTAGCGAAAAGCAGAAAAGGCGGTAGAAAGTAAGTAACGGTAGAAATGTGCGATTGTGATAAACATATACATACATACATATTTGGAACGGATGTGTTGTACAGTGGGATGAGGTGCAGATTGGATATTGTTTATTTAGGGAAAGGAAACATGTCTCAAGATTACAGGTAAATAATCTTAAATAACCATTAACTTGTGAATGCATACGTAAAGAAGCTCACACTTTACTGCCCCCGGAAAACTTTGCGGAAAACTTTACTCTTTCCGTCGAAATTTTCATTTCGTCGAATTGCATTTTAACTACGCTCTTCTGGCAATGAAAAGGATTTTCCAGTTTCCAGACAACTATCTTAAAAAATATATCCTCCCGAAAGATGGTTGTCCTTGGAAACACAGTCGCCAGAAGAGCCCTATAAGTTTCCTACCCGGCTAACAAATTGCAATAAACAATTTTCTTCGTTTGTTAAACGGCACAAAAGCACAGTATTTTATTTATAATAAGAGCTTAAAGTTACATTGCACTTACTAAAAAGGGGAAACAGTGTATGTACAAGTAGGGGAAACGGAAATGATTTTTGTTAATATGTGTAGAAAGTAATGCGTTATTTATTGTTGCGCCAGCAGCTGCAAAACGCTAATGCCATGCACCACGCGAGCGCCCACAAGTGAAATGTTATAGACGGATATGCAACTGCTAGTTTTGTTATTTCTTCTAGACATGCTAACATTTATAAAAACAAGCGCTGACATATCGGAGATATTCCACCATAATAAGATTTTAAAAATAAAATGCAAATATGTACTTACATATATTTGCATAACTCATGTGGTTTTGAAAATATGTATTTAGTTTGAGCTTGCATCTCGGAAACAAAAAACACGCGTAACTAACTAATTGTATACGGTTTAGATTTTCTTTAATTTTAGTGCATGTCGTGCACTAGTTTTGGGCGTTTTGGTACTGCAACTCCATTTGACGCCACAACAAATCACATTGAACAAGTAAAAGCGCGGCTGTCTTCGGCCGTACCGAAGACTTCATACCTTTCATGAGTGGGGAAATGAAAAGTTACCTATGTATGTACATAGCCGGATTAAGATTAATTTATAATTTTAATTCTGTGGGTTATTTATGGAAAGATTTATTAGAAAAAATTGTGTCTTGGCTATTTAAATGGAGGAGTTATACACCAAAATGTCCATATCTGAACAATCGGTTGTATGGGAGCTATATGTTATAATGGTCCGATCTTGACAATTTTCGGTAACCCCGTTTGGGCTTATATGGGTACAAATACTTAAAAATTTCACGCCGTTATCTGTTAAAATGGAGAAGTTATACACCAAAATGTCCATATCTGAACAATCGGTTGTAGGGGAGCTATAGGTTATAGTCGTCCGATCTTGACAATTTTCAGTAACCCTGTTTGGGCCCATATGGGTACAAATACTTAAAAATTTCACGCTGTTAGCTGTTAAAATGGAGGAGTTATACACCAAAATGTGTATATCTGAATAATCGGATGTTGTGGAACTATATGTTATAGTGGTCCAATCTTAACAATTTTCGGTAACCTTGTTTGGGCCAAAATGGGCACGTCTACTTCAAAGTTTCATGTCCTTAGCTGTTTAAATGGGGAAGTTATGCGCAAATTACATCCAAAAATTTCATGTATATCTGAATAATCGGTTGTTTTCTATATGTTATAGTGGTCCGATTCGGTCGGTTCCGACAAATGATCAGCTGCATATAACAACATACCTGTCTTCCGAATTTCATTCAGATATCTCAAAAACTGAGGGACTAGTTTGCGTTCACACAGACGGACGGACGGACAGACGGACAGACGGACATGGCTTAATCGACTCAGCTCGTGATTCTGATCATATCGGTATATATTTTGGTGGTTCCCCCACGCTTCCTTCTGGTACTTTCGACAAAAATTTTTTGGCACTAAGCTATAATACCATTTCATTCTCATGAAAGGTATAAAAATAGGGGATTTGTGTGAATTTCTTTGTTGTTGTTTGGATACCTGTCTTTGCGACGAGCATACTGAGTTGGAGTTGTTTAATTTTATAAAAAGGATTTTTTATTATTGTACATAATAAGTATGTATGTAAGTTTGACAATATAAGCGATAGTTCCCCAGTAGAAAATATCTACAGCGCTCCTTGATTATGAATTGGTATATCCCCGTGATCTCCTATGTTATTTGTATTGTAGAATTTTTTTTTTTTTAATTTTTTAGTGTGACTTCCTACAATTCTTTTAAGCATCTGGAGCTAGTATGGCCAACCAATGGGTATTTTGGCTCTTTGTGGTTCACAACAATGAACGAAACGCGCGGTTTATGACCACCCTCGATGTAGAGAATGATTTGATTTTTTTTAGCTGTAGGCAGGAACTCAAGCTCCTAGGAAAAGCCATTAGAAGGTAAAATGGTTTGCTAGACGTTGCGGAAACGATCCTTAAGCACTCCTTTGCTATCTATGGAGCTTCCTAATCGTTTCAACTGAAATCCACTACCTGGTATATAAATTGTAGTTCTACCGGAATTTAAATATTCATTTATTTTCTTTGTTGTTGGTACCAAAATTCAGTCCGCTGCGTGCCACGAGCTTCAATTCACGTGATTCAATGTTGATTCGAATACACGGAAAATGGAATTGCAGCATGGATAGCAACAGTAACGACAAAAAATATCGCAGCAATACAAAATAAAGAAATAAAACATACAAATAAAGCAAACTTTTCGCTTTGCGCTTCAAATGGCAATTTTTAAGCGTTCCTCTTTTTCTGTTCTCATACTATTTACAGCTTCCGATTGGATGTTATTTGGCAGCAAGTCGCAAAAAAATAAAACAAAAACAACAACGAAAGTAGCAAGCTCAAAAGGATTCCTCGAAACTGTGTATGAATAAAGCTGTGTGAAAAAGTCTTGCTAGAAAAACAGCGCCTCTCTCCAGCAAAAGAGTCTATAAATTTGGGTTATTGAGAAAAAATGGAAATTTATTTACAATATGGTAGGGCAACGTACTTATGTATGCACACACATTTTTGGCATATCACGTTTTGTATTTAAAATATTTAAATTGGCAATAAAACTGTACGAAAACAACAACAACAATAATGACAACAACAACAACAACAAACCACCAGCAACATTTTCAACCGCAATGCAGCATTTTTCTGAGGGCGAGCAGTGCAGCGCAGTTCGCCTCGATGACTTTGCATACCAAAAAAAGAGAAAAAGGCCGTCCTTCAAAATTTCTTATTTTGTTGTTGATTTGCTACATTTATGAGATAATAATTTTTCGTATGCATGTCTCACATTTTCTGCAGCCAATTTTTTTTTTTTTTTTTGGATTTGTTGCATATTTTCCTTGTGCTTTGGTAAATATGCAAAGTTGCATTGGAAATTCTAAAAATTGAATTTGTTTTCGTTTGACTAAAAAATTTCTGTGCTTCGATTGCAAATCAAGCGAATTTCGTAAATGTGTGTTATCAAAAAGATGCAGAGAGAATTTTGTTTGTTAGAAGTAGCAAGGAAGTGAAATACTTGCAGAGATTACAAAAAAAAAAAACAATTACAATTCCAACAAAACCCAAAAATTTATGTATCAAAGTAATTTTCACAAATATTTGACCACAATGTGAATTGAATTTGAGTCAGAAATAATTTGAATGAAATGATTTGTGTTTTGGTTTTTTGGTTTTTGGTTGCCTTAATGGAAAACACAGCTTGAATTGATAACTTTTCTTCTTTTATAAAATCTCCCGGTGTACAGTTTTGGAGCAAATTAAAATTGTAGGAATGCCACACAAGGCAGAGACATCTTTAAATAATTGCACTTTAAGAGCGCAAATAATAAAATGGATTACAATGTAACCATCGCAAATTAAAAAAACCAAATTTATTACAGTCAGCGCTGAAGAAGAATTTTTTTTAATTTCTACAAAAATATCTTTTGCACATGCCTGTGTCTGAAATTTATCTGAAATATGTTTTTAATTCGCTTAGGAATCCTATCAATTTTCCTTATTCAATTTCAATCTCATATATTCGTAAAAATATCTTTGAATATATGTACATTAGAGTGGCCCTTATTTTCGAAAGTCGGAAATT
Organism: Urophora cardui; assembly: GCA_960531455.1. NCBI lineage: Eukaryota > Metazoa > Arthropoda > Insecta > Diptera > Tephritidae > Urophora > Urophora cardui. Next base: position 164,724,829 of record OY482670.1, read on the forward strand.
TGCATGTGTTACCCCCTGATATGTTTTTGTTTAATAAAACAATAATACCCTGAAAATTTTGGCCCGATTGAACAACTCTAACCCATGCCACAACGAGTTGAAGTTTGAAAAATTATCAACATCACTTTTAGTAAGCGCTGCTTTTGGTAATGCCGCGATAAATATATGTATGTGCGAAAACCTAACTCTGAGATGTTTACAAGTTCAAATTTGCATAAAATTAATCAAAATACTTTTATTATTTTACCGTTGCAATTGCTTGAGTAGCAAGAATCGTAGAAGATGTATGTACGTATGTAGATGACATTAAATTTTGGTTCTCACGTATAAAGCAACATAGTATTAAAACAAAAAAATCAAACATTTCACTTAAGAATTGTATATTAATTTAAAATCATAGTCCATATTATTTTCTTCCAATACAATAATTTTAAAATGTGCAACTGGTGAAGTCAGTTAACTGAAGGACATGCGGCGCATAGGTACCTTTTTAGCACAAAGTGAGTTTCTGTCGGCATTGGGAAAGTTTGTGTCCGTATCATGGTCACTTTACGCGTAGTCAGCGTAACTACCGTTTCAAAATGCTTCACAAATATAATATCGGTTTCCCATTCATCTTCCTCGAGGCATTTTGTAAAAATTTCATCCAAGGAGGCACTTAGAAAATTAAAAGTTTCCAATTTTCTACATTTGCACACCATTTTAATTGAATTCTGATATAAAAATAAGAAAAGTTCCAAAATAAAATTTTTTCACAAAAATCACCTCCATAAGGTCCCTGGACTGTGGTATTTAGGCACTTTTGTCGGTGGATACCTACACTGAAAAAACAACTTACTCAGATTATGGAAAAATGGGAATGATTCGGCGCTAAAGACATATTTCCATATTTTGATGTACGATTTTCTTCAAATCAAGGAATAAAAACCACGTTTTAAAGAAAATTGTACATCAAAATATGGAAATATGTCTTTAGCGCCGAATCATTCCCATTTTTCCATAATCTGAGTAATTTTTTTTTTGAGTGTAGTGAAATTCTATGGCGAACAATTTTCTATAACTATTTAACCCTCTAACGACCTTCGAACTTTTGCGGACTTTCTAAAAAAGGAGTAAAAGCGACGTCATCGTCGGAGAGTTAGAGGGTTAAAGTAGTATACAAAGTTACAGCTATTGCAATTGTTTGAGGGTTTTACACTGTGGATATTTCTTTCATTCTGTGTGAGAATTAGCTTGCTCAAAAGTGCTGTTGCAAATTGTTATGGACAAATGAAATAACCCGTAGTGTGTTGGGACTTATTTCATTTCCTTCTTTGGGAGTTATTTAATTCCTTTTATGTGGGAGTTATTACACTGCTCCGCAAGCGCTTTCAATGGACTTTCAAGACAATTAAAGTTCTGAATTGAATCTGAATTTCTTATTTATGTACGTATGCATGAAAAACAATGTACCATTACACTAATAGAGGGCACTTATTTTTAAAATTTCCCACATAAATATGTATGTACGAGTACATGAAAAATATATATTAAAAATTTCAATTTTCTTAAATTGTTTGTATATATGAGTAAATAAGGATCCATGACTTTTTATTACTTCAATATATAGAATATCAGTACATATTTTTTATTCATAAATCATTTATTTGTGGAGTCTAACATTGTAATCTATTAAAACTCAAAATATAAGAGAATTCGTCCAATATAAACGTCCACAGAACCATATAACCCTTGGTTCATTATTTCAACACATTGTGGCACGGGTTAACGTTGCCCAATCGCGCAAATATTAAACAGGGAATATTTTCTTCGTACATGAAACCATTTCAGGGGGTAATATAATAATAATACAATGGCGCTATTATAACTCTGACGAGTTTTATGGCCGAGCTTCCCTCCCAATTCGAGGTGTGCTCCTTTTTGTTTTTCCTACTAATTGGGTGGACCTACAGTTTTATGCCGGCTCCGAACGGCGAATGCATTTTTTGTGAGAAGCTTTTTCATGGCAGAAATACTCTTGGAGGGTATGCCGCCCACTGCCGAGAGGTGACCGCTGCTCTTAAAAAACCCAATAATTGGATTTTTACTAATTAGAAAATTTTTTTTGCTCGGATCGTGGTTTGAACCCGAGACCTCTGGTACAGCAGGCGAGCACTCTACCCACTGCACCACAGCGGCCAGGGGGTAACGTCTCAAAAAAGTGGAAAAAAAATTTTTCCATAGACGTAAGGGCCACTCTAATGTACATACATATGTATGCATTTATGTATGTACATATGTATGTATGTAAACAAATAAAATATCGCCAAAATGCTTTGAAGCCAAAGTACACCAGGTGCTCTATCGAACACACCACGGTTGCCACCAGGTCCCCATACATATGTACCCACCTTAATATGTAAGTACATTCTTTTGCTTGTATTAACATGCCCTCCAATAGACCATCCACAAAACGTACACGGACACAAACATGCAAGTACATGCATTCGCTTCAGCGAGTAAATGCGCCGACGCTGCCAACTCAAGCGCACTGCAAAGGCAAAAATAATTGCCGGTGCAATAAATCTCTGCGCATATAACAACAACAGCAAAAGCAACGATTGAATGAAAGAAGTGGAAAAGAAATTCTTCTAACTTACAAACAACATGTACATATGTGAACAATGTATGTTAACACAAACACATACATAGTACCAAAATACGTGTGTGCAACATGAAAAATTCACTAGCGGCAGTTGCCACAATTTAGATCTTTTAAAACTCCCCCCACACTCTACATATAATACCTAAATATTTATGTTCATACATACTTATATACATGCATATCTAAGTACGTATTTCCTTTTACTCACCTTCAAAAGCTGCATTTATATCACGTATATCGTAGCTGCACACCGCCGAGCCGAGTATGCCGTTTGTGTTCGTCGTGAAGGTCGCATAGAATTTGGTGTCGTCATTTGGCATTTTATAAACCGATTGAATTTCATTAAAATAAAATGGAAATTCGCTCGAAATGCTGCAATTGATGCGCGCCTTCAGATATGTCGCCCAATTTTGGCTGATCATATATTTCCCACCACGATCATTCTTGCAAACGCGTGCAATGCGCGAATATACCGCCTTGCCGCAATTGATATACTCAACGGCATGTTCACGGAAAAAGAAGTACACGTACTCGCCAATGTCAAAGGAGCCGACGAAGTTTGGTTCTAAAAGTGAGGGCGTGAAAAGAAAAGGTGCAGAGGGTGAGTTTTAAAGTTGGCAGAGTTATGGTTATATAAAAGCAGAAATTATCTCCCTTTTGATTTTAATTGTGGCTTATTGTCTGTCTACCCTAATTGCAGCCAGCTTTAACCACTATAATGTGGTCTTCCTTTAGATCCGATTTCTGAATTAACTAAAGACAATATTCCCTCAAATCACAGTAAAGGGAAACGATGTTAGTTTGTTTGACTTGAAACTTTCCTCAGCTAAGCTTCGAGTCGGCCTTTTCATTCGCTCTAGTCTAATACATGATCTATACGAGCAAATCCCTAAGGCTTAAATATACATACATATCTTGTTCATACAAGACCTGCCTACAGCGAAATTTCTTACTATCCCTCGTTTTGTTTTACGTCTTTTCAACTTCATTGCACTCGCTATGCCTTAAGATTTTCGGCATATGCAGGTGGCTCTGACAATGCCCTAATAAATAGCTAAAACCAAGCGAATGTCACATATTCGCCTATAACTCCTTACCCAAAGCTAAGAAACCAAAATAAAAGCATAAGAATGTAAAATTCACAAAAGAACACACTCGCTGCTTGCTATCTCTACTATCAAATAAAGGCATTGATATACAAGCAAACATATAGGAACATTAAGGTGGTCCAAAAAAATTTAAACCGAAAAAATCAATGCGAAACCATGTTATTTTATTCTGATATTCCTAAAGAAATATGTGTGCGCTTTGTTAATGTTTAAAAACGTCTCTCTTGTTCATTAAATCTTTGCGGTGTTTGCGCGATATCTAAACTTTAATATATTAAGGCAAAATTTTCGCTACAGATTTCCGGAGTACAGTCGCATGAAATGCGGATTGTTCGGCGGATTTCGGGTGACTTTTATTTTATTCATACAATTTTATACTACCCTAATATACATACATAAGTATATAATAAAACGTTTTTTATACTCACTATCAAGCCATTTGGAATCATATTTCACGGTACGCTTGAAATTGTGCTCCTTCCGACCGGAAGTTAAATTATACAAATCCGACCGAAATATAACCGAATCAGCCTTGGTGAATTCAGCATTTGTGCCAGAATACTGCAGTGGAAATTGAGAAGAGAAAGCGCAAAAAAATACACAGTGAAAGCAATAAGATCTTGCACATTAAAGCTAATATTAGAAAAAGGATTACAATGAAAAAGAAAAAGAGTTAAGCACAAAAAAACAAAAACAAAGAAAGGATGGCAGAAAATTTACAACAGAAGGGCAGAGCGGCCGGTGGCTGCCGGCTTAGGCGCGGAAGCACGGTTATCCCATGTCAAGCACGGCAAGGCATTAAAGCGTAAAATTAGCGAGCGCGGCGTCAACATTTCGGGTGCGGGCAGGAGACATTTCTTATACGAATTCGCTATCCATTGCGGCAATGTCAATAGTATTAACTATATTATTGCGCTTTAGCCGATTTTATTTGGCGCTTTTTTTTTGCTGATTATTTCATGCTTCTTTTGCTTGTTTGTTTGCCATTGAAAAGGCCAAAGCCGTTGCCAAAGTGAAAAAGAGTAGACCAAGTTTTTAACGTTCTGCCCTCCTCCGTTGCCGTTCTTTAGCTTCTTTGCTTGGCTTCCTCTTCTTCTTCTTTGTACTTTTGCACTACTTTGTGGGCGTATAATTTAATTCGCTCGAACATTTTTGGGCGCATTTTAAAATCGAAATCGCACGGCCACCGCCAAAGTTGCCGCTGCTTGTGTTTGGCGAGGAGCGGGGGTGAAGTAGGTATGTACGCTCGCCACCGGAAATGACTGCCATTGCCGCAGCTGCAAAGGACACGGCCAAAGCCGCACATTTTGTTTTGGCCTTCTTTAGCAAATTTTATTACAATTGACATTTAAAAAAAAATTTTTTTTTCTTTTATTAAATTTGCTTTTGGCATTTCTTCCTCTTCTTTTGTCGACGTAATCCTTGCTAACAAACTAACAAATAGTTTTAGTCACATTCGCTTGCCGTGCGCGTGTCTTTCACCTTACTTCCTTTCCTGTTCGCTTGCCTCGTCTTTTTTTCTTTTGTTTTTATGCTTTTAGTTGTTGTTATTGCTTTTTGTTTTTTCGTTGTACCACTTACCAAAGCTGGTAATCCAAAGGGATTTCCCTTCTCCACATAAACGGCTGTAGAATTGTCGGCGGGATCATAGGGGCACTTGCCGATGCCTAAGCCAATGCCAGGCACGTATTCGGATCTGGGTAAATGTGTTAAGTTCGCCTTTAGGCAGCAAAATAAGACATTCAATGTTATCGTTTCGTTTTGTGTGTGTGTGTGTGTGTGTGAGTACACGTGTGTGTTAAATTTCGAGAAAATGCATGTGTGTAGGAGTTTTCGTCAGCCGGCAATGTTCGTCGTCAGCATTTTTTGCCCAAATCGTTGGATGTTGGTTGTGTGTTGATATCGTTGAGTTTTGTTCAAGGAATTCAGCCCAAGGCGCATAATCGACACGAGCAGCAAAATACGAGAAGAGAGGGAAAAATGAAAATAAAATAAAAGTTAGTGTACGTGCCTAATATACATATGTAACTACATACATACATACAATTTTACATATACGATAAAAAGAAAACATAAATAGGCTAACGCTTAGTTTAGCTTTTCTTTTTGGCGTGTTGACGTTTTTGTTCGATTTGCCGATTTTTCGCATTTTACTTATACTCAAGTGCCTAAAGGCAAACAATTAAGTTAAAGGTTAACACAACCGACAACTGAAAAAGCAAATTGACATGGGAGTTGAAGAAAATTATGCATTCAAATGTTTGTAAAACATACCTTTTATTAATGAAAATACTTTACAAAAAGCTTCGGAAGCAGTGAACTTTCTAGAAGCTTATCCCGAAAAGAGTACAAGTACTAGTCCACAAACTAGTATGTTTCTTTACAAGGGCGGAGCATTGCTTTCCGCGCTAAAAATCTAAAAATCACGTTATCCACACGTACATGCATAGATTTTCATAAACGTTTACGTATAAGGTATAGGTTCTCGGAAATGTTTTTGCATTAGCCTGATTTGAGCTCTCTTATCTCTCTCTTATCTTAACTTGTAGAAGTGTGTCCATGTTTAACAATTTTGTGAAATATTTTAAAGCTACTTATACTTATGTGCATTTTTAATGACCTTTGCTTCAACGTTTTTGAGAAGGTATTAAAATAACTATTTTGGTGGGCGTTAGAGGGTTAAAGTCTACAACGAAAAAATTTATCAATAACTCTACTGCAGTAGCCTGAGGTCGAAAATTTAATTTAAAATCGTCGTATAGGAGATGTTTTTGATAAAGTAGTAACACATCCGAACAAAATGTTAAAATTTTAACCCCACATAAAAATCAGATCCCCTGGACTAGTACTCTACCCAGCAAAGTTGATCTGGGAGATATCCTCTTTCATAATAATTAGCGTTTGTTCTTCTTGGGAAAACGCTGTTTAATCTAATGCCAAGTTTTATTATGATCCTGACCATCTAACTAATCTTGGAGTGCTGCTTCAACGCTTCCGGCGGTTTATCAATGTCTGTATTTGTCAGATATTTGGCGCGCCATATTAATAGAGCATTCATGTATGTACATCTATGCATATTTATCAATACAGATATTCCTATTATACATACATATGCCCTATCTAATATCTATTTTGTGGCGCAAAGACACTAATCCACGTTTATTTGTATTCATTTATAAAAGCATAACGTTCGTCCTCACTGAAATATTGCAATTGTTATATGACACAGATATGAAAGCAAGTATGTAGATATGCATGCATAAACATATGTGAACCTACATTTGTGTGGAGGCCACTGGTGGTTATACCACCGCACATTTATTTGGCAGTAATACGACCGAAATGTGCACATGCCTCTGTGTGGCAGTAAGAGTAACCAAAACAGTACAATGAACAAGGTAATATACGAATGTACGTGTGTGTACTTACATTCCAACATTTACAAATATGTTGGGTTGTTGTGGTCACACAAAGTTAACCAAGAGTTGCCTCATAAAATTACAACAACTAGGTATCACAACAACAAAAACCAAGACAAATGCTAAAATCTCTTGCAAATATCCTTCTGTGCCCGAAATTCTTATCCAAATTGTTTACTTTCGCCTACGACAACAAAAACGCCATTGCAACGCTAGTTTGTATGGCTGTAAAGCTAGATACAAATGTACATACTATAAAGTATATATATATATATATATTCTACATACATACATAGGTACATACATTTCTGTTTAATTCATTTCATTATCCACAATGGCTATCTATACTCACATTTATCACATAGTCCTTTGGATTGTGCGCATTCGTACCGCAAACATACAAACGTTGCCCAGAGTCCATCGGCTGTATCACACGTATGTGATTGCGACATTCCACCTTCTTAAAGTGAATTTTCGTGGCGTGGGTTTGTGTGTATTTTTGTAGATTTGTATGTTGCATTATCCGTGTGTTCATCGTTCATCAAGAGCATTCATGGTATTTGTTGTTGTCACATATTTTGCATTTTGTACCGAAAACGAAACACAAGCACACAAAAGCACAAAGGCGCACGCACACACACACACACACAAAACAAAGTTAACGTGAAAATAATGTTTTCAATAAAAATAAAAAGATAATAAAATTAAATAAAAAAAATTTTTCCATTCGACGTGCAGTGAGCGAGGGAGAGAAAGGGGGAGAGAGAAAAACACAATTGCATTTATGTTATATGTTTCTTTTCTTTTTTCATTGTAATAATTTTGCTATTGAAAATAAATTGTATAAGCCGAAAATGTGTAAATGTTGCATTTTATTTGTAGTTATTAAAATTTGGAAAATAAATTTTGTTTTTGAAATCATTAATTGATACACTTGTGTTTTTGTTTTTGTTTAGCTACATGGGTATTTGTGCTGAGGTGTGGGTTGGGTATATATTTTTATCCCAGCAAACATTTGCAGCTAAAGTCTAATCAAAATTGTAATGCTGGTGTTCATCAATTCATGAGTTCAAGTCACAGATCCCTTCAAAAAGTTTGCGTCTGATATGAGGCTGATTTCATATGATCATAAGATTATAATTTAATGCCTGAAAAGGATTGTGAGTTTTATTCCTTGTACAACACCAAATTTTGCTGTCATCAGCTCATAAAAATGCTCTCCTTCTCTGAGCGGAACTCTTATTCCAAAGGCTGAGAAGATATGGAGAAAAGACCTAAATTATTTCTTATAATAAGAGCTTATTATAAGGCTTACATATCATGTAAAATAAAGCTTACTCAATTCCTTGAAACAGGTTTATACATAAATTTTATTCTCATAAGGCTTATAGTAGGCCATATAAGATTTTATTAAAAAATGGATTACACGGACTACCCTCGCAGTAAAAGAGGACTCGCTGTAAATCATATTTTTATTTATAGAGAATTCTTATTGAAGTTTGCTGGATTAAGAATAACGGATTTGTACATTTTAAGGTGTTTAATTATGTTGTGCAAGCATTTAAGTAGCTAATATTATTTCTAAATTTATTCGCAAATGATATATCTGAGTACTACAAATATGTGTAATTATTACTTATTTGTAATTGCAATAACAACTCGGGAAAATCAGTGGATACATACCTCACGTTTGCCCTTGGATACACAGCTGAGTATATCTGACCCCGAGGGCTCCAATATAAGCACATCGCGCTGGAATTAAAAAAAAATAACAGAAAAAACCATTTATTAGATTCGAGAATAGTTAAGAGTTGTAAAAATTTATTTAATAAAATTCATACACATTTCTTTATGTTGACTTTAATGCAGATAAAATTCCAATAAGCAATTTGGAAATCAAATTTTCATTCATTCTAGAAAAAGAAACACCCCTTAGTTTATACATAGCATTTTCAGCGCAAAAAAACAGAAAAACTTTGTGAATTTCGCCATAATTTATTCCACACTAAATGCACTTAAGTACCAAAAAGTGCAAATGCATTTCAATGCAAAATGTAAAATGCAAAATGCACTAAAATCGAACGGAAGTCGCGCCGCACATAAAAAAAGCTGTGACCCAAGAACCTTCAACGCCCACAAGCCTCAATGCATACTTTGCTTTCTGTCCATTAAGTCTCTATCTTCACTTTTTGTTGCACGTTGTCTTCTTCTGCGTTCGATTTCCTTGAATGCCCATCGTTGGACGCTTTTATTATAAAAATCGTTTAATAAAATGTGAATCAAAAAGCAAAAAAAAAGTGAAGAAAAAAATCTTGCTTAACCCGAATCAACCCACGAGCACCATATGGTAACGCAAAACATCCCTTTACATTTTCAAGAAAATAAACAAAAGGAAAAGAAAAAAACACCAGGAAAAAGCCGATTTGCAATGAAAAATTAATGTAGCTTTGCAAAAAGGTAAAGATCGTGTTATTCTGTACTCAAATGTCGAAGCTATTGCGTGTGAAAATGAAGTGACAAAAATTAGTGCTGAAAATTCCCGTTTTCAGATATGGCATGTCGGTAAATATAAGTATATTGTATAAATTTTGGAATAAAAAATTAAAGCGTGAATAACGGGTATTCAAGAAAATTGATGTGTAAACAGTTTCGAAATCGGATATTTATTCCCTTTTCCTTATTCCTTTTTTTCCTGGTTTTCTATGGATTAAAAGGCGACTATCGTTTTTGAAATTTTTTGTTGCCATTGTGACTGCTACTATTTTGTTGTTTTTGTTTGTTTTGGTTTTTGGTTTTTGACTTTTGATTTTTTATTTTGTTTTGTTTTGTATTGCTCAGAAACATGCAAGATCATCTGAGTCCACGTTTGATCCATATCTGGATACCCGGCCTAGAAATCATAAATAGTAGAGCTCCGCGTAGAAGTCCTGCTCAACACCTTTCATTTGATACCAATATTGCTCAAAAAGATTCCGGATTAATCCGGGGTCACATTTTGACCCATATTTGGGGACCCGACCTAGGACTCATAATGAATAGAGCCCTATCTGAAAGCCCTGCTCAACACCTTTCATTTGATACCAATATTGCTCAGAAACTTTCAAGGATCATCCGGTCCACATTTTGGCCTATATCTCGGGACCCAACCTAGACATCATAAAGAATAGAGCTCCATGTAGAAGCCCTGCTGAACACCTTTCATTTGATACCAATATTGCTCAGAAACATTCAAGGATCATCCGGATCCTCGTTTTGACCCATATCTCGGGATCCGACCTAGGAATCATAAAGAATAGGGCTCCCTGTAGAATCCCTGCTCAGAGCCTTTCATTTCATATCAATATTGCTCAGAAACATGCAAGATCATCCGGGTCCTCGTATTGACCCATATCTGCGGACCCGACCTAAGAACCATAAAGAATAGAGCTCCCTGTAGAAGGCCTCCTCAAGATCTTTCATTTGATACCAATTTTGCTCAGAAACATTCAAGGATCTTCCAGGTCCCCGTTTTGACCCATATCTGGAGGCCCGGCCTAGGGGTCACAATTAAAAGAGCTTGATATCAAAGTCCTGCTCAAAACCTTTCATTTGATACCAATATTGCTCAGAAACATTCAAGGATCATCCGGATCCTTGTTTTGACCCATATCTGGAGAGCCGGCCTAGGGGTCACAATTAAAAGAGCTTGATATCAAGGTCCTGCACAAAACCTTTCATTTGATACCAATATTGCTCAGAAACATTCAAGGATCATCCGGTCCTCATTTTGGCTCATATCTCGGGACCCGACCTAGACATCATAAAGAATAGAGCTCCATGTAGAAGCCCTGCTGAACACCTTTCATTTGATACCAATATTGCTCAGAAACATTCAAGGATCATCCGGATCCTCGTTTTGACCCATATCTCGGGACCCGACCTAGGAATCATAAAGAATAAGGCTCCCTGTAGAATCCCTGCTCAAAGCCTTTCATTTCATACCAATATTGCTCAGAAACATGCAAGATCATCCGGGTCCTCGTATTGACCCATATCTGCGGACCCGACCTAAGAACCATGAAGAATAAAGCTCCCTGTAGAAGGCCTCCTCAAGATCTTTCATTTGATACCAATTTTGCTCAGAAACATTCAAGGATCTTCCAGGTCCCCGTTTTGACCCATATCTGGAGACCCGGCCTAGGGGTCACAATTAAAAGAGCTTGATATCAAAGTCCTGCTCAAAATCTTTCATTTGATACCAACATTGCTCTGAAACATTCAAGGATCATCCGGATCCTTGTTTTGACCCATATCTGGAGACCCGGCCTAGAGTTCACAATTAAAAGAGCTTCATATCGAAGTCCTGCTCAAAACCTTTCATCTGATACCAATATTGCTCAGAAAATTAGATAGTTAGATGTAGGTATGCATATCCATATATTTGCATACATGTTCAAACAGGTTGGTCCTTTTTATTTTGCCTATTTGTCGCATTGTTGCAGAAAACAACAACAACAACAACTTCACTTCGCTTCGTTGCTGTTGTTGTTGATATTTGCATTTGCACGGCTATGCATGCAAGCATTGTAAGTACATGTCTATCTACCTACCTACCACTGACAATGCCAAGCGATTCACACGGACGCAGCAGTGCACTAACACAAAGGTCATTTACGTTTACGCGTAAACTTTACCTGTTTTTCGAAATCACTCGTAGCTACAGCAAAGATGTTTACACATCAAAAAGTTTACATAATTACACCTTTTGAAAGCTAATGAAATTATCTATGTGATGTAAATTAGTTTTTAAAGAAAAAATTCTTCTTTCCATTTTTCTAAAGGCGTTACCATATGGCAGCCGTGGGTGGTCTAGGGTACAGGTTTTTTCGGACTTCGATATGAAGCTCTTTTCATTGTGACCCCTAGGCCGGGTCTCCAGATATGGGTCAAAAGGAGGACCCGGATGATCCTTGAATGTTTCTGAGCAATATTGGTATCAAATGAAAGGTTTTGAGCAGGACTTCGATATGAAGCTCTTTTCATTGTGACCCCTAGGCCGGGTCTCCATAAATGGGTCAAAAGGAGGACCCGGATGATCCTTGAATATTTCTGAGCAATATTGATATCAAATGAAAGGTTTTGAGCAGGACTTCGATATGAAACTCTTTTAATTGTGAACCCTAGGCCGGGTCTCAAGATATGGGTCAAAAGAAGGACCCGGATGATCCTTGAATGTTTCTGAGCAATATTGGTATCAAATGAAAGGTTTTGAGCAGTACTTCGATATGAAGCTCTTTTCATTGTGAACCCTAGGCCGGGTCTCAAAATATGGGTCAAAAGAAGGACCCGGATGATCCTTGAATGTTTCTGAGCAATATTGGTATCAAATGAAAGGTTTTGAGCAGGACTTCGATATGAAGCTCTTTTCATTGTGACCCCTAGGCCGGGTCTCCAGATATGGGTCAAACGTGGACTCGGATGATCTTGCATGTTTCTGAGCAATACAAAACAAAACAATATCGTCGTTTAAGGTGCATTTTTGCGTAAGAGGTATTTTCATTTTCGCGTAGCGGACATTGGCTGAACTTTACAGGAGAGCATAAAAACTATTTCATTTCAAAACCGTTACTTATTTCTGCGTACAAACTTAAATTTAAATAGTTACGTAGATCAGTTTGTTAGCTAAAACATCAACTTAGTGTAAAAAAAAGGAAACAAAAATGGCCCTTACTCGAAAATGAAATTACCTCTTACGCAAAAATGCATCTTAAACGACGATACAAAAAATTAAAAGTCAAAAACCAAAAACCAAAACAAACAAAAACAACAAAATTGTAGCAGTCACAATGACAACAAAAAATTACAAAAACGATAGTCGTCTTTTAATCCATAGAAAACCAGGAAAAAAGGAATAAGGAAAAGGGAATAAATATCCGATTTCGAAACAGCTTACACATCAATATTCATGAATACCCGTTATTCACGCTTTATTTTTTTTTAATTATTGTTATTATTTATCAAGCATATTTGCGATCTGGCTATTGGCCAGAATAGGCCAACCCTACATGTGGAAGTATTTAAAAAAAAAATATATTTTATTTGCATAACTTTACTTAAAACCTACTTAAATCTCAATAAAGTGAATTAAAAATGTGTTTTTTTTTTTGTGAAACTAAAAAAAAATGTTTCCAAATATCATTTACCCTTTAAACAAAAACCTGTACCCTAGGCGACCCACGGCTACCATATGGTAACGCTAGTTTTTCACATTTTACGGAAAAGTGCGACAAGGTATTGGAGATCGAAATTTATTGGTGTACATACTTTTATGAAAATCTGAAACAAAAAAGTTCTGGGAAAATCCGGGTTAAAGAACTCGCTAAAATTACTTCCTCTTCAATATACAAACATACTTATGGACATTCATTATCCACTCACAACATATATATGTACTATATATAAATATTTTACGTAGAGAACGATTTGTATGCAAATAAAATACAGCTGTCTTATTGAACAACGACCAGTAATGCTTTAACACTTTTCTCATTTTTTTCTTACGTAAGAATCTCTTTCTTATTTTACCTCTTTTTTGCTTCTTTTATTTTTCTGCTTTTTATTCTTATTTCATTACTTTTTGCTTCGATTTTGCTTGAAATCATCGGCGAATGGCCACTCTTGAATGGCTCTTCTTCTCCGTCCTTCTGCTTCCTTTTCACCTATTTTATGGGCCGCTCTTATTTTATTGCTTGACTGCTTGGCTCGGCTTGTGCATTCTCGATTGCTTTACCAACCAATTGAGTTGCCCTTTCATTTGCTCACTTTTTTACTTTTTACTCATACCATTGCCTTATCGTTATTTATTTTTTCTTTCTTATCACTTCTTTTTATAAATCTTTATCTCTTGTTTTTTGCGCTGTTGATGGCAATCGTTTGGCAATATTTTTCCCACCATAACGGCCCATTACAGCATTTGAGAATTCAAGTAAAAGTGGAAAATAACTAAAATAAAGTCTGTGTGCATATGTTACTATTTATACCCGGCAGTGATTTTTTGTTAGTCAGATTTGGAAAAGCCAAACTTTTTTAGGTTAGGTAATGCTCAAATTATGCCATCATCAAGAAAAAAGTAAGTTAATAAGTCAAAGTTCCCACATCTGGGTTGGTATACGTACATATTATTTTGAAGTGAGTTGAATGAAATGAATAGGTATGTATGTATATGTGAGTGCGCGCATGCTTGCCTGCCATCTTGAGCATTTAATGACTTCGTCTTCAACTATCAATATCCGTTTTCCGTTTTTAGTTCAAGTTCAGCTCTTATTACTTTTTCATTTTCCACATTTCAGTTGCAATTGTTCTTTTTTTTTCTTTTTTTTTTTTTGCTCTGCTCGTGTGTGTGAGTTCCTTGCGAATTTCTCGCACCAGACTTTCATCAAGTTTTTACACGCTTCTTCCTGCGCTCATGTTGCTTCTCACTGTCTTCTTCCCAACTTTTTCTCGTCATACTTTTTTTTATAAGAAAATACATTACATTTGTACTTATATATGGATGTATGTACATATGTATGTTTTAAGAAAAAAGTTAAATTCGTTTGATCGCGCGTGTGTCTGCAATCAACTTTTTCATTTCTTATGCATTTTTTTGTTTCTCTTGCTTTTTTTAATTCCTTTTTTGTCTGTTCATGTTTGCATTAAGCTCGGAGATAAGTGCTAGCGAATAGATACTCGAAGTGGTCGTACAAGCGAGTTGTGTGGAGATATCCTTCATTGCACTTAAGTATCTACGACTATCGCATGTGTACATATCTTCAAATAAATACACATGTATACATACATATATGCAGACATATCTACACGCGTTCCTAGGCGCTGCTTTTTCTACTTTTTGGCGGCAGACTTCTAACGCAGTCAAATATAGACAAAGCGCTGCATGAGTAGTTCTAAATAGACACAAGTAAAGTAGAACGTGCGTATATGTAGCTACGTACATACATACATACATACATACATACATACATACATACATACATATTTAAGTACATACATATGTACATACGTACTTTTTGAAAGTCTTAAGCTCATGAAAAGTTCACTTGTGATATATTGACTTGATTTTTTGTTGCTGTTGTACGAAAAGTGCATATATAAAAATATATAAATGTTTCCTTATCGTACCACTCATCTCCAACACATACGTATACATATCTAATTCATTCTAAGAGATTTTACTTCACTTTTTATGTTTTACATACATACATACACACTTCAAATGTGGAACATATCAAATTTGAGCACAAGCATGCAGAAAAGTGTGTCGAGCATCTTTTAACTTTTTTTAAGAAAATAAATGAAAATAAAATCATTTTCATTGCAATTTGGTTGCTGCAACTACTGGCGTTAGTTTTTTATGCCGCATTATCGTCTTCTGATGACTATGAAAAATACACTTCAAGAAAGACTTAGTCCGTTCGGAAGCAAATTTTCTAAACATAAAAATTCAGCATTGCCATTGGCTTTGAAAAATGTTTCCGCTGTTTGGAGAGTTTTCGAGGCATAGACTTTTCTTCTGTTTAGTGATAATGGTCCGAAATTCAGTGCCTTGCCTCGACTTTCGATTCGCAGAAGATGAGCAACCACTAATGTAAAATTTTGATTTTATCTTCTTATTTAAATGGTTGAAAAAAAAAACTATTCCCTAAGTTCTTTGACCTAATTATGCACTTCACTTTGGGTCTTGTTTGGCCAGTTTTATTATGACTTTTTTAAATAATTCGAGGGGAAAACGGCAACTCCATATAGACGAAAATTTATGACGATTTGGGTTCAAAGATTTTAAAGCAATAAACGAAAGCAAAATTATTAAAATTCACCATTTATTAAAAGTTTTGCTTTCTCATTCTCTTCGATTACCGCCAAGCACAATGAATTTCCATCCATTTAAAATTTTGTGACTACAAAAAAAGTGAAACGATAAAAAATGAGGCGCTTACGAATTCTTGCACGTACTTCAACAAACAATTTCAATTTTAGCGACCCTTCACGGCCACTTTTGAGAGAAGAAAAATAATAATAACTCGCACACATACAAATGGCATTATGCTAACTTTGTATTGAAATCGGATACAGCTAAATATCTAACCGTAATTTAAAAAAAAAATTTAACAAGAAAATTCAAATATCCGTTTTATATTCAAGGCCAGATGTACATACATAGAATATGTGGGTATGTCTGAATGCATTTCCTAGCTTCCCTATGTATGTAAAGCAGGGATTGCAAATAATCATTATTTTTTAAATTTTGACTAAAAAAATCATACTGAAGGAGACATGCTAAACACAAAAGAAGTACGCAGATGTAATCACCGTAACGCAGACTATCTCTAGGTGCATTAACTTTTATTTTTTCGATTTTTATAAAAAAATTGATTTTTAATCATTATTTTCTGAGTTTTATTTTCTGCTCAGAAAATGAAAGTTATTTCTTGAGTTTTATTTTTCCCTCAGAAAATAAAAGTTATTTCTTGAGTTTTATTTTTCCATCAGAAAATAAAAGTTATTTTTTGAGTTTTATTTTTCGATCAGAAAATAAAAGTAATTTTTTGAGTTTTATTTTTCCCTCAGAAAATAAAAGTTATTTCTTGAGTTTTATTTTTCCATCAGAAAATAAAAGTTATTTCTTGAGTTTTATTTTTCCCTCAGAAAATAAAAGTTATTTTTTGAGTTTTATTTTTCGATCAGAAAATAAAAGTTATTTTCTGAGTTTTATCTTTTTGCTCAGAGAATAAAAGTTTCTTCAGTTTAATTGAAGCTGCAGCTGACGATTTTGCCACATTAACACGTAGGTAAAGTTTAAAACAAAAAAAAATAAAAATTTATTTATCTATTTTACCTATTTATGTATATGGGAAAATCTACAATTGCAGCCAAAATTAAACTGAAAAACTTTTATTCTCTGAGCAAAAAAATAAAACTCAAAAAATAACTTTTATTTTCTGAGGGAAAAATAAAACTCAAAAAATAACTTTTATTTTCTGAGGGAAAAATAAAACTCAAAAAATAACTTTTATTTTCTGAGGGAAAAATAAAACTCAAAAAATAACTTTTATTTTCTGATCGAAAAATAAAACTCAAAAAATAAATTTTATTTTCTGATGGAAAAATAAAACTCAAGAAATAACTTTTAGTTTCTGAGGGAAAAATAAAACTCAAAAAATAACTTTTATTTTCTGATCGAAAAATAAAACTCAAAAAATAACTTTTATTTTCTGATGAAAAAATAAAACTCAAAAAATAACTTTTATTTTCTGATCGAAAAATAAAACTCAAAAAATAACTTTTATTTTCCGATCGAAAAGTAAAACTCAAAAAATAACTTTTATTTTCTGAGGAAAAAATAAAACTCAAGAAATAACTTTTATTTTCTGATGGAAAAATAAAACTCAAGAAATAACTTTTATTTTATGAGCAGAAAATAAAACTCAGCAAATAATGATTAAAAATCAACTTTTTGGATATAACTCATAACCGTTACAGTCCCTGATGTAAAGGAATTTGTAAATTTCATCCCTTTTATTTTGAAAACTACTTGGACCCACCGCCTCAACCCTCTTCTCATTCAAGAAATATCTATAAGTGTCTATATGCAAAGCAACAACAACAGCAGCGACCAGACTTTCAATGTTTCCACGTTCCCTATGCCATCATCGTTGCCGGTTAAAGTTTAGATGGAGTTTGGGTGTAGTTGCTCGTAGCGCGACTACGAGAAAAAATCGAAAAAATCGAATTAAATAAAGAAAAGCGTAACGTGAGCAAAATACCAAATGACATTTTAAATGGCGGCGCACACATTCAATGGCATTCGATTTCTTCTATCAATCGCTTCTCAAATTCGTATTCGTTGTTGTTTTTTTTTTTATTTTCATTGCATTTTTTTCATAGTATATATTTTTCTTTTTTTGGTCTCGTGCTTTTTCTTATGAATATTCTTGTTTTTTCCCTTGTTGTTCTTTTTTGTTAATTTGCTGTCGCTGTTTATTCAACTGTTGCATTTACGGGGACGGTACGTGCTGTCATGTAGCTTTTGTGAGTGTGTGTGGTTGTGTGCTCAGTGAAATTTTTTCACGATTTAAATAAAAGAAAATATTTGTCGAATATTTTTTTTGCTTCCTTGGGATTTTATCGGCAACACACATATACATGTATATAAATAAGGTTTTAGAGAAATGTATGAAAGCGCGTATATTGTAAGGAAAATTCCATTTGAGTCGATTTTCACTCTGTCAAGTATAAAAATAGAAGCCACGAATTGACTGGCAGAAAACGTTTTCGTACATGTAATGCGACAACTTACATTAATATTTGCTCATAACCAGTGTTGCCACTGAAAAAAAATTTTACCGACCAAATTACCGCCCAATTCCGCCAAAAAACGTCCACTGAAATCAGAAGTCAACTTAAAATGGAATTACATATTTATTTTTAAATACATATGTACATACTAAGTAATCTTGGATCCCACTTATTCAATTCAGAACTAACACTAGACTGTCGCCGATCTCTAAAGGAGATGGCCAAACAGACCTGTCTGCACCTCGTGTAGGTCCCGGGACGTAGGGATATCAATGGCAATTGTAGGGTGGATGAACTTGCGAGGCAGGGCATTACCGAGCAGGTTCTTCCTGACAAAGAACGCATAGGTATGCCGTTAGCCATAAACAAGCTAATTCATAAACTAGCCAGTGAAAGATGGCAACAGAAGCCAGTATGTCGAACATCAAGGAAAACCTGGCAGAAATGGGTTCACAAGTGATCTCATCAGTACTCTAAGGAGAGATGACATCTCGAACCTTGTGGGGGTACTCACAGGACACTGCCTCATCGGGAAACACGCAGAGAGGCTAGCTGCACCCGCAGATGCTGCATAAGCTGGAGGCGAGGAGACAATCGAACACCTCATCTGCCACTGCTCGGCTCTTAACAGCGACAGACGACGCTTTCTTGGGACTTCCTTCCTGGATGGCCTATGCAAAGTCGCGGACGTCGACATAAAGGACCTGGGGCCTCACTCTGTAGTTTAATTTGAAAGAAAATTCGTTCGATTTCGAGTTCTATTCCATATATTCTATGCAATAAGATTGTGCTTTCGAATCGCATTTCGCTTTTAAATAGAACTACATAGTGAGGGCCCTGGTGAACTGCATTAAGTTCTCAAATTGGGTCAAAAAGGAGGAGTAATCCGTTTTCTTCTTGTGGTATCACAACGGGCCTCTGCACTGGCCTAAGTGCGACTCTATGGCAGCCACTCCAACCTAACCTATTCGTGGAATAGCCCGTATGTTCGCTGGCGCTTTCAAGTGAAACATAATTTGTGTTAAATTTCAGCATTTTATTTGCAAAATAAATGTCAGATTGTCTGATTTTGACGTTTCATTAAACTTGGCATGCGAGACGAGTCCCAAGCGAATTTAGATACTTTACACGGGAAAGATAAAATGTTTAGCGTCAGAGAAATTGTCTCCACTAAAAATATTCATATTACAAATCGGACCAAAATTGATTTTAGCCGCCCAACAGCCCAAAGTAAATTTATCGGACCAGATTTGGTCCGAAAGGCCCAATTTCGGCATCACTGCTCATAACATACTTACTTATGTATGTATGTATTTTTCATGTCTTTATATCAGGGATGGGCACACAAACACATTCAAACACTCAGAGAAAAAGCAACCTAAATTTAAGTATATCGGGCTTGAATCAAGCCGAAAACGTTATGAAAGTCTGTTAAGCTTGAAAATCCTAAAATCAAGAATATATTCTCATTTTTAGAACGCTTATATTAAGAATTTTCTGTTTTGAAATAAGCTTATATAAACTTATTTTCAGCATTGCCCATGATTGATTTAAGAATGTTCAACTTCGTTTTAAGAATACTTATTCTTGATTTTCCACTTTTTCGAAATTCAAAATTCGAAATTTTTAACCCACCTAACAAAAATAAAACATGAAAGCGGTTATTTTTTGCAATGCGTTTTATTTTCAGATATTTTCAGATATTTACATACATACATATATAGTAATATATATAATATATATATATAATTCAGTCATTACATATAAAATTGTTATTATAAACCCAAAAGTATTTACATATTCAGATATTGTTATAACTATAACTACAACTATAATTATAACTATTACAGATATTTAATTGTAATAAAAGATTTTCAATCAACAATTCAGCTTCAGAAACGAGATGGGGAGGGAAGCACTGCGTTGAATATTACAATTGATAAATAATCTTGAGAATCTGAAATAAACGATAAAAATTAAAAATTATTATAAAAATTTAAATTATAATCGATTGTCGATTATATGTTATCTTTATAAATGTATAGCACAAGTTTTAATACACGCATATGTATGTAGTTATACTAGTCCGAGATCCAACTGTAGAAACACCTACGAGTTGAGTGATTGCCTCTATTTTTATATCCATCATAAGTGGATTACTTATCTACTAGGATTCCTAAGCGCATATATTGTTTTTACAAATAAATTTTGTTATATTTCCGTAAAAACTACATACAAAACATTCGTATGACGAGCCGTCTGAGTAACTTTTTTAGGTAAAAATATGGACAAATTTGTTGAATTTAGTTGCATAAAATTGTATTAAGGATTGGAGATAGTACAGCGAAACTGTCTATGAAGGATATGGTGCTGTATTAATTTTGAATGAATTTTTTTTATCTAACTTTTTCACTTATAAACAAATAAGCGAAAAAAATCCCACAAAAATGCATTTTTCAAATTAATTAAAATTACTCGCGGGTAATTGCGCTTAGTCAACCTAGTGGATAAATCACCTAAATTTATATAAAAAATGGGTTTAACCACTCAAATCGATGGGGCACATATCCCGAACGGATAACTCACCCTTTAAATATGAGAAAACGGCTTTCGTTATCCTCCGCTTTGTGAACTATTTGGTCCGAATCTAAGCGCAGCGTTCCCACATACATACTATGTATGTACTTCATCGACGAGTTGCATCCTGATTCGTCAATATGTACATACGCCTGGCACGCGTCCAATGGAACATATGCATTATGCATACATAATTATGATGTTTTAATTTCATCCATCTTGCTATGTAAATTATTTTTTAATAAATATTTTCCATTTTCACAAAAAAATAAAATTCGAAAATTACATATGTACATATATATACATGTATATGTATTTTTTAAAAACACTTTGTTTAGTATTCTTAAATTAAGAATTCCATTCTTAAACCAAGATTTTTTCATATTTTTATCCTATTTCAAGAATACCGTTCTTGATTCAAGATTGGGGAAACTTAAATTTTATTTATTTTCCCTCAATTTCTATAATTCTTAATTCAAGTACGACACAGCTTGTTTCTAGTCTGCAACTTTTCTCTGAGTGAACAATCTCCGAAAATTAGTGTGTGTTGGTGCACCTACTGTAGGCCAAAGTGGAAAACGACTAACAATAATCAGTCTGCATGCAGATGTTGAGCGAGCAGGGTCATGCTGCGCACGCTTTGCGAAATTATGAAACAACGTACGTATACAAATATATACGTATGTTATATGCAAACTCTTCATAGTTTGTTTGTTGTCTGGCATCTGCAAGTTAAAGAAAAGAATTTCAAGCGACCACTTGCTTTCACGACAGTCGAAGGCAAATTAATTATTTTTGCTAAGCGACGATTGCCTGGTCCCATCGTAAGCGCAGAGAACTTATAAAGTAGAGAAGGCGCAAATGTTAAGTGGCAAAATTTTAACAGAATTTGCGTGCACACATAAGAGGAGACGTACCGATTTGTCAACTCAGAGTTGCTTTCGGGTATCGAATTGTTTTACTCGCTCGGTCTACTCTTGCGCACTCGTTTGTTCGCGAATTTATTCAGTTTTATATGCGATTCACCGATGCCATCGATGCACAAATTCTGTACAACCGCTAAATATTTTCAAAATTTTCCTATCGAATTTTAATTTAGGAATTAAAAAAAACAATAAAAATTAATTTAAAAAAGTTTCAAAGTGAATTTGCTGGGACTCGAACCCACGATCCCAAGTATTTTCTATACTAAAAATCATTGAATGAGATATTGGTGTGTACATACACAACAAGGCACCAATTATATGATTTTTTATCGAATTATCAATTGTAATTTAAATTTGCGAAATTTTGAACATATGTTGTCCATAAAAATAATTTCTTGTCCATTTGTTGATGACCAACCATCAAACATCAATATATAAAATCTAACCCGCCGTCGGCATTTCACATTTATTTACTGTCACCTTCTTGATGACCAACAATCAATCATCATCAACCATCAAATAAAAGTTATACATATATCACCCTTTTTTGATAATTTAATAGGTGATAACTACAAATAATTGCACCAATTATCTGGTGGCTCACCATTCTTTTTGGTGTACATAGCATACACCTGCTCTCCTCTCATCAGCTGACTATCATAACAAATGTACATATGTTTGTATGTGCAAATCAAAACATTGGCGCGTGCCTCCTTTTCAACATATGTACATATGCGCAACTTTTTTGACGCATGCGCAGTTTCAAACCGCTCGGTTTTTTCTTTGACAAATCTATACTCAGCGGCGAGTTCCATACTACACTCGATCGATACAATTTTTTTAAACTATTATACATCCATTTATAATGGCCATACACAAATTTTTCCAATTACCTAATATCAATTTTATTCATTTTTCCCTTATGACCTTTCCATCACATGCATACATACATCCAAACATCATACATTCCATAATCATCCATTTCGCAGTTGAGTATATTCAGAACCGAGCCGAATATGTTTTGTTTTGCCTGTGATTATACACGTCAATAATGCTTTCTAGGCATGAATGATTGCTATGATTTCTGTTTGCCTGATACCTGCAGGGAATAATTCGTTTCTTCTTCGTTTGTTGTGCCTATGAATCAAAACAAAATTCTGTCCATCGATATTAAAATTGTCGAATTTTACGATGGAAAGAAGAAATGTTGCAACAAAGTTTTATTTATTTATAATTATAATCATTCATAATAGACGTTCATTCTTGAAAAGAATTCCATGCACCACCCCTCGACCAGAAACCTTCATTTTGTCAGAAATGTGGCAACAAGGATGTTCACAAACTTTAAAATCTACTTTTCATCTTGAAAAAGACTTTGAAGTTAATATTTTGTGCACATCTACAAAGTAAGATGTCCATGTACATATACGAATTACTAACACACGCTAAAAACTGATTTTTTGTCGATCATATTGTAAAAGTGTGTAAAACCGCATATCTGCCTACTGAACGTATGTGATTTTGCACTTTAAGCGCCTTTTCATGAACGACGAACTCTTCTTTGTTCGCGGCAATCAAACGACAAAGGGTTGTCGGCTGGTTTCATGACCATCAAAACAAAATCAGCAAAACCAAAAAGAAGCACACGCAAAAGTACATAAATACAGGTGTACGAAGAAGAATAAGAACCAAAAATGTTTTGTATAGACAAAGTTACATACCCATGTACGAACAAGAATAAGAAGCTAAAACCTACCCACTAGGAAAATAGGTAAGACTTTATTTTTTTATTGCCAAAATGCATGTACACGAATATTACAATTCGCACACAATAAACTATTTTCTATAAAGATGCCATCGAATGAGATAATAAAAATACATATGTAGGTATGTAGTAGAATTGAATTTCATGCAAATAAAAGAAATACTAATGCTGCGATCGTTCATACAAATACACCATAGTTTATGTCTTGCCACTTTTGACAACAGATTATATAAATTACTGACCTTCCCCACTTCATTTTTATTTCGGATGCTTTTGAACTCAATTTGATATGGTTGTTGTGGATGGCTTTGGTCGTGAATAAGGATTTCTGAATGACGATTTTTGATTTTTGTACATTTGTATATTTACTTACCAGGTTAAAACAAAGAAATAATAAAGCTTGTAAAAAGGAGGGTGTTTAGAATGGTTATTTTATTGATATAAATATTTGAATGTCTATAAGTGCAATGTAAGTATAAATATGTATTTGAATGTATGTGCTCTTATGCATGTCACATGTATGTACATATATAGGTACATTTGTGTACAAACAAACACAATTTTAATTTGGCTCTGGATGTCCGTAATATCTAAATGCATGAGAATTGCAAAATAGATATTAATAAACTCAGAGGCAATTAAGTAAAAAGTGAGTAGTAGGTATAAAACAACAACGTATACCTATACCGTCGTCCAACACTGAAAAGAAAAAGCAGAAAATACATATACATATTAATATCTTATAAATATAATTTTAATATCTAGGTAAATATACAAAATACATATTGTTTGCTCAAGACCTGAAAAGAAAGAGAATATAAAGAAATGTATAATATAATAACTTACACATTGGACGCTTCATGGACTACTTTAAACTCTATTGGACTCTAGCATGGAATTTAAATGTATGTATGTATTTAATTTAAAAATAAAAAATCTTTGGTTTATTTAAAAAATTTACTTTACCTTATTTATTTACTTAAAATTTAATTTACTCATTTACTGTTAGTATTTAATTTTTTTAATTTATTTTTCTTCTTTCTTTCTTTATTTTGCTCGTCTACTTCTTGAGCCATCCATCGGGCATTCTTAAATAATAATACTACAACCAAAGACTTTAACAAGTTTTGCCGGTGTGCCAGACAATCACCAGCTTCTGCGTACCAATTAGGGAAAAGTTCCGCTGTTTTTTTTTCAATACAATTCAAAATTACTTTACTTACACCCGAAACGTGGGCATGTTTTTTGTATATGGATTTATACCAATTCATTTGCAATCGACATATGTTGAAGACATAGTCGCTAGGGTTAGTTAACAATTGATCCGCTTTGTAATTTTTGCTTAAAATCAAGGCCTCAGATGGATTACTTAGCTCAGAAGGAGCTTTTGACATGAGTTTAATGCAGGTTTCACATCTGGACTTATTAACTAATTTTTGATAAATGGTATAACCTGTGAAGTACCTCTGAACTTGGAGTTCTGCTGATGTATCGTCGTATTCGAATTCCTCATCAGGGATTTCGACGATTTCAACCGCAAGTATTTCATTGGGTTCCAACTGTGTCGCAGCAGAATCTTCTTCTTGAACATCGTTCCATTCCAAGTCCATGTCATCGTCGTCTTCACAGTTATTACCTTTATCGTGAAACCTGTGTCTTAATATTTTCATAGAAACTAAACGAGCCAATATAAATTGCAATTCATAAGCCGATGGATGGGTGTTAATGCCTTGACTAGCGCGGATTTTATAGAAAAAATTTTCAAGCGCATCCTGATTAATCTTACCCGTATGGATAAAGTCGACATCTTCACAGTTATTGAAAATATCTTCTGCGAGTGCAATCATTGATTTAATTGTATAAATAAAATCTTTAAAAACATTATTAGCATTAATATTTGCTGGAAATTTTAGTTCTTTTAAATAGTTAATATGGTCCTGTAGCCTCTGGATTTTAACTGATGAGTTTCGGCATATAGGACCTCTTAGCGGGTTTTTGCTGCGCAAGTACTTGCCATCTAACTCATCAAAAAGATTATTCATTTGTTGCACAAACCGTATTGTGGGTTCGATGCACTTTAAAAAGTAACTGTCTCCGTTTAACTTACGTTGTTGGTGCAACATTCGAATAGCAGCAGCCACCGAATTACTTAATACTTGCGTCGCCCTTGAAACGCTCATTTTCTCCATAAAGTTTGGATCAATGTGTGAAGCACTTAATTTAGGACACATTCTGAATGGCTTATCTTTATCAATTTCGTACATTTCTTTAATTACTTTAAAACTCGCAATGCCTTCGCTTGTTTCAATGTCGTATTTTAATAAAGCATTTCTTACAGTTTTAATCAAATGACAATAGTCATATAAGCAAAATATTTTTTTTGAATTATAAGATATAAAAGGGCTTTCTGCAGTTACTTTTAAATGTTTAAAAAGGGCTACATTATTAACACCTCGGTCGCAAACAATAGCTTTTACATTAAGACCGATGTCTTCAAGAACTTTAATGTTATTTATTAAAACTATTTCTAATTCAGATGCGTTAATTGTGCCTTGAGTGACATAATAAGAAATCATGTACTTCCAGTTTGAAGCGAGGCCTTTAACCATGAAGAAACAACATTTATCCGCTATTTGGTTAAGACGACGACCATCGCCCATGTCAACAAACCCGTCAATCGAATCTTTACTTTTATTATAGACGAGATCCTTTTTTATACTAACTTCGTCAAAAATTATTTGACATAAACGGTCCTTAGGGGACATATCGCTGACGACAGATTTTAAATTTTGTAAAACATGGGAATCGATCCCCGGACTTACATAACGGATTGGACGCCACCGAAGCAGGGATTTTTTGTGTGGCAGCGCAAAGTTTAGGTCATCCCTAAGAAAATTGTATGTCTTTGTTGACATATAGTTAATATTTTGCGCTAAATTTTTTTCTTCATCCGTATATGTATTTACGGTGCGGACAATCATGCGTGCGAACGTTATCGCATCTGAACTTGCATTTTTCGATGCAAAAATAGCTCGATTTTCATAATCGGCAATTTTGTTTTTAAGCGCGCGAATCTCGTTTTCCAAAGATTTAATTTTTTTATTTGTTTTTACAATTACTCTATTAGAAACTTTTTGGCAAGACTGAGCCATACGGGCAAAATTTTCATTTTGGATGACGTCCTCGGAACGTCTTTTCTTGTAAAAAGCATCGGAAAACTTTTCAAAATCGTCAAAAGTCATTTCAGTTTTTTCAATACATGCGACAGAATATGTTCTTTTGACGGGCTGTAGTACATGGTACGAAGATGCTATTGAACAATTATCGTTATCGTTTACGTTATTATTTACGGGAGTACAATCTATATCTAAGTTATAGTGAGGAAAAGCACCCTCCTTAAGACGGTTTTTGGAAAGAGATTTCTTATCAAAATGCTTATGGCAGATACGCAACTTGTTTCTATCAGAAGAAAGAACATTTAAATTGCAGGCTCGAGCCCAAGAATAAAAAGCAGTCTCTGCTGGGGGGAATGAGTATGTAGGCCCCGTTCCGGCTCCCCGACATCCCGCGATGCAGCACTGCCTATATACCCTTTTCTTCCTGGAAACCTGCCGATCTTCTACAGTATCTCCTAATAAAAAAATGTACATGTATGTAAGTACATGTTTATAAGCATTTATACATATATATGGATATATACATATATAGGTATCGAAAAATATATTAAAATTATAGTAGAACTTGAAAAAAATTTGCTGCATACCCCTAGTAGTAGAAATTGAAAAAAAAATAAATAAAAATAAAGTCCATACCCCTAGTCGGCATTTAACATTTTGTGCACGACCCTAATTGGAAAAAAATGTATGAAGAAAATGGACATAAACATATGTACATATATGTAGAAAGTAGAATATTTAGTGATACCATACGAAAACTAGAACTTTCAAAATTGTTTACGAAGAAATTCTATGAAAGAAATTTTAAAAGTGCTAGTTTTCGTATGGTACGACGATTTGCAAGAACTTTTAATAATAGATGCCATCATTTGTAATACATTCATGTTCATAAATACGTGCAAACACACGTGAATATTTCATGAATTTACTTTATTGCTTATTTTATTAATCGAGAAGTGAATTAAAAATGTATGATAAAGTTTGAAAAGGGGTGAGAATGGAATTATTTGCATATTTAGCGTTTTTAATGAAAAATATGTAACAAACATCTTGATATGGGAAGTAAGATATGCTATAAATATAAAATATATGCCTTAAAATTAATGATTTAAAATACCCACATTCACTTTTTTACGCAGTGGCATCAATTGAATATGTTATAAAAAATGCGCATTTTTCAAAGAGTTTCGTATCTAGTTATCTATGGTGCATACCCCTAGTCGGAATTTCGCATTTTGTGCACAACCCTAATCGACACAAAATGTATAAAGCGAAATTAAAGACGCATATCATCACTGCACGTAAAGTGTTTGCTTATGCACATATGTATGTACATACATTCATACATATTGCACACATAAACTCCAATAAAAGGCAAATCTCAGAATTAATTATTGCACTAAAGAAATATGTATATGTATATATGTATGTACATAGGTATATGCTTGCATACAGACAATATGCACATACATACATATGTGTAGCCACATTAAAATGTTTTTTTTTTGTATGTTGAGTAGGTACTTACCAGAAATGGGGATCGGGGCTGCGCCTTTCTTCAGGCGCAAGCTCCCGATATCCTCTGCTGAAAAATGCGCCGCACAAACGAACGTATTGTTGGGCGCAATGTATTCATCCCCCGAAATAGCCAGGTTGCGGCGCCACTTTTCAGACAGGCCACTGCCTTTTGGCCACCGAAACATCTGGCTATTTACGCTGCAATTAACGCAATCCCGGACAAAACATTTACGAACGCGCGACATTTTTAAATAATAGATATTTCACACTGCACTTGAAATTTAAACACTCCCGCACCAAGAAGAAAAAGCAAGTGATATGTCAATCATATCAAAAATAGGTGATCACCTCATAGTCAAATCAGAACGGTGAATAGGTATACTCAACTGCGAAATGGATGATTATGGAATGTATGATGTTTGGATGTATGTATGCATGTGATGGAAAGGTCATAAGGGAAAAATGAATAAAATTGATATTAGGTAATTGGAAAAATTTGTGTATGGCCATTATAAATGGATGTATAATAGTTTAAAAAAATTGTATCGATCGAGTGTAGTATGGAACTCGCCGCTGAGTATAGATTTGTCAAAGAAAAAACCGAGCGGTTTGAAACTGCGCATGCGTCAAAAAAGTTGCGCATATGTACATATGTTGAAAAGGAGGCACGCGCCAATGTTTTGATTTGCACATACAAACATATGTACATTTGTTATGATAGTCAGCTGATGAGAGGAGAGCAGGTGTATGCTATGTACACCAAAAAGAATGGTGAGCCACCAGATAATTGGTGCAATTATTTGTAGTTATCACCTATTAAATTATCAAAAAAGGGTGATATATGTATAACTTTTATTTGATGGTTGATGATGATTGATTGTTGGTCATCAAGAAGGTGACAGTAAATAAATGTGAAATGCCGACGGCGGGTTAGATTTTATATATTGATGTTTGATGGTTGGTCATCAACAAATGGACAAGAAATTATTTTTATGGACAACATATGTTCAAAATTTCGCAAATTTAAATTACAATTGATAATTCGATAAAAAATCATATAATTGGTGCCTTGTTGTGTATGTACACACCAATATCTCATTCAATGATTTTTAGTATAGAAAATACTTGGGATCGTGGGTTCGAGTCCCAGCAAATTCACTTTGAAACTTTTTTAAATTAATTTTTATTGTTTTTTTTAATTCCTAAATTAAAATTCGATAGGAAAATTTTGAAAATATTTAGCGGTTGTACAGAATTTGTGCATCGATGGCATCGGTGAATCGCATATAAAACTGAATAAATTCGCGAACAAACGAGTGCGCAAGAGTAGACCGAGCGAGTAAAACAATTCGATACCCGAAAGCAACTCTGAGTTGACAAATCGGTACGTCTCCTCTTATGTGTGCACGCAAATTCTGTTAAAATTTTGCCACTTAACATTTGCGCCTTCTCTACTTTATAAGTTCTCTGTAAGCGCTCGTTTTACGCTCTTTATTTTTCTGTATTAGTGACAATCGGTGTGTATACGTGTGAATCGCAAACAGCTGGTCTGCCCGCGGGCAAGAGGCTGCGCATCGCTGCTTTATATGTAGTAAAACTGTAGAAGAAATTTGCTAAAATGTTACGTATACGCCACGGCGATGCCTAAAATACATATATGTATATTCATTGTGTACCAGCTAGGGCTAGTAGAGCACTCAAGAAAACGCTTAGACTAAAACAGTGGCGCAATATGTTGAATAAAAACAAAAGAGATAGTTCAGTGCAATAAGGAAAGACAGGAAGAAAACTACTAGCTTTTGAAAAATTCATACTCTGTGCTATTTTGAATTTTGGCAGACAAGAGTTTCACGTTGCCCTTACTCGACCGGCTTACATTTTAAAGTACATCATATTTTAGTTTAATATGTATATTCGCCAGGATCTTCTTCTCGCTGTATCACAATCTCTACTTTTTCTTATTTTTGCCTGCATTTCAAGCTTGAGCTGGCTTTTGTGGCGCCATTACTCGAGAATCAAGTCAGGCATATGCTGCTTGTAACCATTAAATTCAGTTGCTTCATTTCTCTGCTGCTTCTCCTTCTGCTTCTGCTTGGCATTGTGCTTTTAGCCAAAACACAACCGAGCGTACATACTGGTTTATTTTTTATGCAATTCCTATGGAGGTACATACAAACATATTTCATAGGGCAACCGCAAGCTGCTCATACAAGCAGCGCTGCTAATGTACATATGTTTTTGTATGTATGACTGTAGCGAGATATGGAAAGACTTACTAGCTAAATTTATTTCTACATTTCTTGGTTTGAATTTTATTTTCTAAATTTATTTCCTTCTGCTTGACTCTACATTTTCACATTCTATTTGTTGTCTGCATTTCGCATTGCATTTTTTGTTGTTGGTGCAACTATAAATGCACTTCGTGGTATTGCCAACACCACGCCAAAGTTTCCTGAGTTGTTCTGGGAGCACTTAAGCAGAAATGCAGTTTTGATATTTCACTTTCGTTCAAGCAAAAGGAAATGTTTGTGTGCATTCTTAATTTCTACACATTTTTTTTTTTTTAATTTAAGTGTTCATTATTATTTACGACAGCAAATTATTCTGCGTTTTGTTATTTAGCTGAGTGTTTAGCGGTTTACTTACCTCACATATTGATTGGCTTATATTTTGTAGATTTAAACGAAATATGCGATCCCTGAAAAGTGAGAAGGGATAAAAGAAAATTTGGTTAAAAGAGGTAAAACAAAATAATATTTTAATATATAAAAAAGCGAGGGTCTGTCTGTGCAAAACTCATTGGCTCTCAAACTTCTGGTATTAGTTCAGCTTGCCTAAAAGTACGCTTTCAGATACCATGACGTGTTACTTTGACTTACTTAATTTAACGTGCAAAGTGAAATAAGTTGAGATTGGAAATACATAATTCTCATGCGCATGTAATCAAAATGTTAGAAATGGTTTATGTACATATATACAAATATATAAGTGGTTGGCTTTAAGTTAAGTTAAGTTAGGTTGGCAGTGAACACTCACATGGACCACACCGGGCCCTCAGTGTTGCCAACACCGTATTGGAAGCGTTATACTAAACTTGGAATGCAAGACTTCGCAAGTTTTAGTATTTTGTATAGTTTCTGAAAAGTATTTTGTAAACCACTAGGTTCCACAACAGGGGCCTTAAATAAAGATAGAATATCAGAGAAATAATCAAACATTCATATAATGAGAGTTTACTTAAATAAGGGTGAGAAAAAATATGTGAAATCAAAGATGCTTATAATTAGGTCGGTAGTGTCAGCAGAAGCAAAAGCAAATATTCCAAATTCAGTTCACGTCCTGCCAATTTCAATCTAATGCGCTGAAACTTAAATACTTCCATTATAAAACACATACCCGACTCAGTGTCCATCTTCTCGAGAAACGCTCCCATACTAAACAAATATTAATTTAAATTCAAAAACATCAGCTCTGCATTTATGTATGTATGTATGTAAAAACATAAATATTCTCGCACAATACAAAAGCGCCAGCGAAGTTGATTTATAAGCAGCGAGGTTTGGTTCGGCAATGGTCAAGTTGAAAACTTTTCAATTTCCAATTTTCCACTTTTCACTTAACGAACAAACAATGAACGAAAAGTTGGCGAAAAACACGAAATACAATAAACACAATACAACGCCGAACAATTCGCTTTTGATGGTGTGTGAGAAGTGAGCAAATTTATTTGTCCAAGTGCTGGTCATAAATTTCTTGTACCACTTAAAGGCAAATAAATTATAATTTTGTAGGAAAATGAATTTAAATCGCATTATTTTGCGCTTTCATTACTATTTACGTTTACTGTAAGTACAAAAGTGGGGCGAGGGTGTCAAGTGGGATACTTCATTTGGGGGGAAAGAGAAATTTGCCACTTAAAAGAATTTTGTATGAAAAATTTTGATTGAAAATATCAAAATAATACAAAAGCACAAGCACATGTATTGAGTAGATAAATATGATGGTTTTCGTAGAATGGGCAGCGTTCACAGTCTGCTTTTAAAGTAAAATATATCTGTGATCTGCTTCCAAGGATCAATTTCTTAAAGTGATGGTATATAAATTGGATTTTTCGCATTCGAAATGTGGTTCGAAACAAGAAAATATTCTTAAAGATATTTACTTCGAAAAAAATTAAAATCCTTTCGCTTTTCTACTTTAGTTTTCCTCAGCATTCATAATCCTGTAAATTTCTTTATTATCTTTATTCTTAAAAACACATTTACTCAGTTCAGTATTTAGTATTTTCTTCGTTTTCCTGCTAACTTTTTTGCACATGGAAAAATTCGGTTAAATTGTTCTCCAACTGTAACCATTAATCTTCATTTTTCCGAAGCACTTACGATAGCTAAGCACTAGTAGCATTTAAACAAATGACAAGTAAAGAAATACGATGGACCAAAAAGTGAAAAAAGTGTAAGACATGTGTTTAAACAAAAAATAGAGAGGCACAAAAAATGCTTAAATTTATGTGCAAGGCCAGTGATTACTGATATGATACTGCCTATAATTTGCCTCATAAATATAACCAGAAAGCAAAGAAAGAATTGCGAGAACTGAAACGAAAACAGAGACCTGTCGAACATTATTGAATTATTGCCAAACAGACAGTGTAAGGAAGCAGAAAATCTGGTTGGCGAAAGGTCAAGGAGCAGAAGTAGCCATTACCACTTTAAATAATGGCATTGATGCAGGTGGGCAGGAAAGTGAAACAACTAGGCAGCGTACTGAGAGTGATAGCTGTTAATGTGCTGCCAAAACAATAGAAACAATACTCGGGAATAGAAATAACTAGTTGCTACTTCGAAGCAAACGTTACATAAAAACAATTAAAGATCCCAGCTCAACTAGAGCCAATAACACACAAGAAACAAAAAAGTAGTCCAATTGGCCACCATGAGGATCACAAACGCGCCAGGCATGCCTAAGCACTCAACAATAAGGGTAAATTGTTTGCATTATGTTGCTTAAATCATAACTTTGAGTTGCTAAAGTACACACCGCCTAAATAGGTGTCAACTGCCCTCATTCAGCTAACAAATCTTTTAAAGCCAAAGCCGCGCTAAAAATTGCTTACCGATGGGCTCACTCATTCATTAGTCAGTTTTAGTTGGGTTGTGTGAACAAATAAACGACGACGCAACAGAAATGGCCATAACTTTTAAGTCATTATTAAACCTTTTATGATAGCACAAAAGTCCTTCTTGTTGTTATTGGTGTAACTTTTATAGCTCCAATAAAGAGCGGAACTCGATGTAACTATCCATTCTATGCGGCAGTTACTGCGCACTCAATGTTAAATATTGATCTGCTTGTTCTTTAAAGAGAGAGGCGCCGGAGTAGAAGGAGTGGAAGTAGCAGGAGCAGCACAATTAATTATCTCCCACCACCACATTTAGCAGGCACCACTAGTGATCTGGTGGGCTCAAGTGCTGCTCACTACTTTGCATGCCATATCACTTTGTTTCTCGTGTAATTTGAAACTGTTTTCAAAAATTTTTGAGGTTGCGCACATTTTGCGCATATTTCATAACTCAATGTGAACGTCGGCGGCGATTTGAGTGGTGGGAGAGCCGGAGAGCGCGGTGTTTGTTTTTGTTGGAGGCTGACACCGAAAAGTGGCAAACGTTGTAAAATTTTAGTTGAGTAATTACGAGTGAAGGGCAACATTTGGAATTCGCCGGCGTAAAATAAAGTTTTTGAAACATGGCGACGGCGGAATACTCAATTAAAAATTGATTTGTTGGGAAAACTTTGCTATCGCCGTGTGTTAAATGTACATATGGGCGCACAAACATATGTACACACTTGTGCATACATAAGTTAACCAACAACAAAACAAGTACATATTTCGCATATTTAATAAAAATAATACTGAACACTTTAATAAAGAAGGCATGTGCACAGAGAGAGGACTATTCTATACTTCAAGTTTATAAAGGATATCCTTCTTATTGTATTCGTAATGCGAATGTTTTATAATTATAATATTATATAATACAATGGCGCTATTATAACTCTGACGAGTTTTATGGCCAAGCTTCTCTCCCAATTCGAGGTGTGCTCCTTTTTGTTTTTCCTACTAATTGGGTGGACCTACAGTTTTATGCCGGCTCCGAACGGCGGATGCATTTTTTGCGAGAAGCTTTTTCATGGCAGAAATACTCTCGGAGGGTATGCCGCCCACTGACAAGAGGTGACCGCTGCTCTAATTGGATTTTTACTAATTAGAAAAATTGTTTTTTTTTTTTTTTGGTGTTTAGCTCGGACCGTGGTTTGAACCCGAGACCTCTGGCATAGCAGGCGAGCACTCTACCCACTGCACCACAGCGGCCACACCATAGTTATATCCTAATTAAATCTTAAAAAATACTTACATTGCGCCCACATAGAGCGAACTGCTGTTTTCATCGAAATAAAATGTTTTATAATGCAACGGCCCGCAACTGAAATCTTTGACATGATCTGTAAGAAAAGTAGAAGAAAGGAATTGAATTAATGTATGTAAGATACATATGTTAAATTTCCATGTAAATTATTACAGCAATTGTGCTATAACTAAATAAACTAGTTAACTGGTATTATACATAGCTGTAGTACAAGTTTCTTGAAGATATTGAACAACAAGGGCAAGCGAAAATTTAGAGGATTCAGGATTCCTAAGAAATTTTTGCGTCATTTTATGCCGAGATTTTATGGTGACTGAGAAAGTTGAGTTTACGTTTCTTGTTTGCTGAAAACTACAGAGCAAACAATTTTATATACATCTAAGTTCCTTTAACATATACATAATTATACACTTAAGTATTATACGTATATACGTAGAGTGAAATTAATAAATCTTCATTTCAGCATCGCAAATTTTCACCAAGCTCCTACACGTGCTCCTCCTCCCCTCCTCCGCACCTCCCTCACGTCCTCCTTTGCTTCAGCTCACTCGAAATAATAAATATCTTTACTAATTGGTATGGTGTGGCAGGTTGCTCGCTTGCTAATTTTTGTGGCATTATTCATCCAATTGCGTAGCACAGCCGGTGGCCAATGGCTTGTGGACACTCACACACATACGAACTGGCATCAGTGTCATTCTCGACATAAATTGCCACTTATGTATGTGTGTACCTATGGCTGTTATCCATGACCGCGCCATCATTGCCAAATAAACACAAATAGATCCTTTTGCATATATTTTAACAATCACATAGTATGTATGTATGTATGTATTTATATGCACATATCAGGGCAAAATAACCAACAATATGTGAAAGGTAGGCATTTATTTTGACGTGAAACCAATTACAACACTAAGGATTTTGAAGAGTAAGCAAGTGTAGTAGGCGCTGGCTGCGCTGCCGGTGTGTTTTTGTGCGTGCGTATTTGTGTATTGCAAATAAGTGAAGTGTTTTGTAAATTTTAATCGCACCACGTACACAAGTCACGTCCTAAACGTACGTATGCACGAGTATATAGTACGAGTGTTTGTGTACGAGCCTCAAGCGCTGACTGACTCTCCGACATGACTGACTGCCACTACCAATCGACTAAAATGGCAATTCAGTGAAAGTTAGTGGCAACAGCATTATTTGCATACATACAAACAGACATATATACCCTGCAGGCAAAATTAAACTGGTATGAAAATAAACTAGTTGATCAACTGGTATGTAAAGGAAAAAATTCAACTAGTTAGCTATCTACTAGTTGATCAACCGCTTTTAAAAAGACAAAATAATACTAGTTGGTATTCTGCTAGTAAAATACCAATTTATTTATTAACTGAATAAGGCAGTTTGTGCAATTCTATCACAAACTAAGCTTATTGGTGATTTTGAAGTAAATTTACGCTATTATTTAACAAAAGGGTCAGAATAGTTATTACCAATTCGCCAAAAAGAAACAAACATTTCTCACAAAATAAATATTTTTAAGGCTTCTCATATATTTTTGTGCAAGGGTACACAAGAACAATTACATACATACATTTATGTTTGCAGCAGTTGGCAAGAAGAGTTTAAGAGAGTTTAGTTAATTGATTTGGTTTCATCCAAATCGGAGATTCTATCAGCCAACTGCCGTAGTAACACGAAGCCATCATTCTACCTTACTATACATCTTTGCGTGTACTGGGTACTAGGGTTGCCAGACGTACTGATTTGATCAGTACAATACTGATTTTTCGTGCTCCGTACTGATGGTTTTAAAAACCTTAAGAAATACTGATTTTTTGGATTTTGTACTGATTTGTACTGATTTTTAGCCGACACTAAAAAAAATTCATTTTTATCACCCTGCACTGTTTTTAATTTTCCAACTGTTTTCATTTGACGTTTGTAATGCCGTGGTTATGCTTTCGACAATACTCGACGAGCAACGTGCAATTGTTGTTGTGTACTCCGACGAGTGAGAGAATTTTGGGACTCTCACATCGATCAAATTCGCTGGGTGAAACAAGCACCCAGCACGCCGAGGTTTCGGGGTAATAATGTGTTATTTTGTGATGTGCGCTCTAATCATCGATTTGAGCGTAACCACCTCTTACCATTGACGAAAATGTGTCCGAATTTCATCGGTGTTTTTCTCATAAGCATAACCATGAAATACTTAGGAAGGACGAAGCAACGCGAACGTTAAAAGTAATAAAGACGATTTTCGCCGCATATATATTTTTTTTTGGAAGGCAATGTACTGATTTTTTTCGGGAAAGGTATCTAGCAACCCTAACTGTATATAATATGTACTAAATGTAACTTTAAAAAGTCCTGATCTAATTAAAGTGAACTTTATTAAATGAACTAAAATGTTATTTTTCACCTAGACGAATTGGCATTTTTCTAGTATTATTCTAACTGGTATTCTTCTAGTATATCCTTAACTGGTATTTTGCTAGTATGAAGCTGATGTGTTGTCTACTGGTATGAAACTAAGCGGTATTTTTCTAGTATGAAGCTTATGCAAGGGAAGACAATTGCCATCTCGTAGGCCATCGCCACGTTAAAACTACCAGTTGCTTTCAAGTAAAATGGATAGTTGGCCAACTAGATGCCGACATTTTCAAACTGGTAGAATTGTAGTATGCAACTAGTTGTTTTTCCTGCAGGGTATGTACATATATACATATTATTACGCGTGTTTTTACAAGTGGCTGCGTGTTAGTGCGCCGACAGATTGTTGTACGTGATGTTGTTTTGGCGTATTAACTCGTCACTTTTATGAGAACAGACTCGGCTCGACTCGCAAGCGGTTATGCCGGCGAAGAATATGGAAAATGAGACTCAATAACAAATGCTATTAAGTAGAATTAGTGTCGTAAAATTTTAATATTGCGTAAGCTCAAAGTAAACAACGAAAAATATGAGTAATATTTTTTTGGAAAGTCAAAGTCAAAGTCAAACTTAATAAAGATGCCGCTGTTGTACATTTAATTAGGCAAAATGAATGGAAATTAGTTGCTGAAGAGATTGAGAGCGAATGAGATGGAAGCGAATTTGCATAATTATATAACCAGTTACGAGTGTGTTTATATTGCGAAATTACAAATAAAAGGGCTATACCATGTGTTTTTGTGTATAGAAATGGTGTCGCTGTGGTGAGATGTTGATACGAAAGACTACAAAATATTGAGAAAAGCGGGGATAAGTTAGTAAATTAAATTTTTCTAACAATACTCAGTTAAAATTCACTGAGCTTTGTAACTAGAAAATCGCCAAAAACATTCCCAGAACAACAAAAAGTCATTTCAAGGACTTCAATAACAAAAAGAAAAGAAAACAAGTAAGGAAGCCTAAGTTCGAGTGCAATCGAACATTAGATACTCAGCTGTATGCTTTCATTGTTTGTTTGCGTTTGTTCGATATAGGGTGTATTTTATATGAAACGAGTGCTGCATAAACAGGGCGCAGCCACGCCCATTTTCAAAATTTATATCAATCATCCAAATAAGCATACAAATATTATTGTTAGTGCAAAATTTCATCCCTCTATGACTTTTAGTTACAAAGACTTCACGTTACAAATTCCAAAAGGGTGTTCCAGAAATATCTTTGTTAAAAAGTAGGCGTGGTCATAAACCGATTTCAATACATTTTTGCGTGTCTATTAACACATGTTATAAAAGTGTATAAACCAAGTTTCGTCATAATATCTCAATTATTTGTCGAGTTAAAGGCTAAGAAATCTCATATATCCCTTTGTCTAAAAAGAGGCGGTGCCACGCCCATTTTCCAAACTTTTTTATTTTTTGTTTCCGGTCTATTGTAAAACTCATGTCACAAAATTTCAATGAATTATCTTTATATTTCACATAGATATCGCTTAAAATGGTTTTATTAGGTCACTTTATAATACACATATATAAAAGTGGGCGCGGTCGTCAACCGATTTTGGTAATTTTTCGTCCACACATTTGGCTAAGTAAATATATCACGCGTACCAGATTTCATCGATATATCTTTAACGGTTTCTGAGTTATGGCTTATTAAACTTTCAATATTCGCTCCTTAATAAGTGGGCGTGGCACCGCCCATTTTCCAAAATTTTTGTAGTTTTTGTTTTATGTCCATAGTTGGACTCCTGCCACAAAATCTCAGTGATTGATCTTTATATTTGACAGAGATATCGCTTAAAATGTTTTTATTAGGCCCCCTTATATTTCCTATATATAAAAGTGGGCGTGGCCGTCAACCGATTTTGATAATTTTTCGCCAAAACATTTGACTAAGTAATTATATTACGCGTACCGAATTTCATCGATATATCTTCAACGGTTTCTGAGTTATGACTCATAAAACTTTCAATGTCTGCCCCTTAATAAGTGGGCGTGGCACCGCCCATATTCCAAAATTTTTGTGTTTTTTGTTTTATGTCCATAGTTGGACTCATGCGACAAAATTTCAATGATAGATCTTTATATTTGACAGAGATATCGCTTAAAATGGTTTTATTAGGTCACTTTATAATACACATATATAAAAGTGGGCGTGGCCGTAAACCGATTTTGATAATTTTTCGTCAAAACATTTGTCTATGTAAGCAAATTACGCGTACCAAATTTCATCGATATATCTTCAACGGTTTCTGAGTTATGACATATAAAACTTTCAATGTTTGACCCTTAATAAGTGGGCGTGGCACCGCCCATTTTCCAAAACTTCATCAAATTTCTTCATAAGGGCCCGAGCTCAATACGTGGGTAAAATTTTAAAACTCTAGCTATATTAGTGGCTGAGATACCAAATTTCCGATTTTTTCTATATAGGAAAAGTGGGCGTGGTCATGGTCCGATTTCGCCCATTTTCAATACCAACCGTCCCAGTCTCGATACCAACTTGCGTTCCAAATTTCATCAAAATATCTCAATTTTTGCGCGAGTTAGAGTGTTTACAGACGGACGGACGGACGGACGGACGGACAGACGGACGGACGGACGGACGGACGGACGGACGGACGGACGGACGGACATGGCTCAATCGATTTCTCTTTTCACCCTGATCATTTTGATATATATAAGTCTATATCTATCTCGATTATTTCATTCTGTTACAATCCACCGTTATGTGATTAAAACTATAATACTCTGTGTACTAGTACAGCTGAGTATAAAAACGAACAAACACGAAAAGTAAAACATAAAAAAATGCGTATGCACTCTTTTTAAGAGAGAAAAGACAAGGGCGCTTAAAATGCAAATCACTCGAAGAGCAAATTGTGTTACAGCACGTCTGAAAATATGCAATGCTTATGAAAAAGCAAGGCAAAGTAATGCGTCTATTTTGAGCGAATCCTAAAGCAGCGAAGGTAGACAACACAACGCTTTTTGTGTTGGGTAAGGCACTGCAAAGGAAAGAAGAATAAACAGGAAACTGAAAATGAAGCAATAAAAAGTGAAAGACAGTGAATAAAGACACAGCGTACAAGAAAGCAACTAAAAACCTTCACTCTCCTCTGCTTTGCACAGACTGACAAACACTTAGGCGAAAAGGGAAAATCAGCAAATGAAACAAACGTCCGTTAAGAACTTAAACAGAAATAAAAGAAATCCCTTCGCTCGTTCAATAAAATAAAAGCGGCAACGCCAATCACAATGAAACACCGATCATACATAACTAAACAACAAAGGAAGCGCGATTGACAGCGAGAGAGAATAGCAACAACAAAGTAATAATAATAGCATTAAGACTTAAAAGTGATTTGCATAATAATGAATAAATGAATGAAAAAAATACAAGAAAAAAAAACTGGAACCCAAAAAGATAGTACATACATAAATAAATGTTCATTAGGGTGGTCTGAAGTTATAAACACCGGCTTGGTACATTGGAATCCACGTTTTGCTGATTTCCGCAATGAATACTAGTTTAGAACTCCTAAGTCAGAACCTTCTATACAAATGCATTGTCTTTCGAAGTCAACTACTTAAGCTACAGTTTAGTTAGACATCACTTCGTTTTACAATTTTTAAGCCGAGGTCTATCATACAAATGCATGAAATGACCCTCTTCACTAACAACGCCTCTAATAAAATTTGGTTGATGGTTTAATTATGTAAACATTTTAGCTGATTTCAACTACTAAGTACATACAAAAATAAACTTTGTTTAAATATTTGAAAATCAATTTGTCAACTCATTACTGTGCCAAATGCGTAGCAAAAAAAAAAGAACAAAAAGCCAAAGGACACACAACAGAAAAATTTTCAAGCTTACAATTGGCAGCAGCAGCCGCAATCGCAGCATAAAAGCCAACGCAGCAGCACGTACAATGAAGTAGTGTTGAATTGAAGTTGGCCAATTTGCCTATTTAAATATTGACCCTTATGCAAATTAGTTATGTAGTTGCCAACTGGCCAGAAATGTCATGGCATGGAATGAATATCCACGCACACACAGGCAGACACAACCCGCTTTGGCTTGGCCAACAACGACCGAAACGAAGCTAATAAAGGACAAACAAAAGCCAACATTTTGCGAACTTTCATAATGCAAATTGAAATGAGTGCATGAAATAAATGAAAAAAAGAGTAAATGAAAGAGAATATCATAGTAAAACAACAACAGAAAATACATGCCAAAAAGGAAGCTGATAAAATAAAAATATTAAGCATGAAAACGGAAATAATAAAATAATATTTTATTTTTTATTTCTTTATTTTTTTTTTATGTGAAGCTGTTTACACCATTCATTTGCTGGCTCTGGTTCTATTCTCAAGCAACCGCCGCCGCTATTTGAGTAAGCTGATGATGATAAACCGCGTACTGCTGGTTAAATAAAATTAGTGAATTAGAGAATTGTAAAGAAGCGGAAAAATTCTTGTGAATCGAGCCAACTGAGTGCGAATTTTATAAAATTGGCTTTAAAATTGGCTTTAAATCGTATCAGAAAAAGTGGAACACAAAAAATAAAAAAAATAAAAATATTTCTATTGAATCTACATACATACAAATGAATTTCCTACTAATTTTTATTGCTTGGTCTCTATTGCGCTGGACTTTTCGCTTTGCTTTAGAATTTAAATAAATACCATTGGCATACAAAGCTAGAAATAACCCACATCATAGTCGATATACTTATAGAGCACTTGCAAGCAAATGCTATCCATTATATTTTTTCTACATGATTAAGGATGTAGCAAGCTCCCATGTTTTTAAGTAGCTTCCTCCACGTTGCTGAACAGTGGCACTGCAGATGTTTTACTGTTCCTGGTTCCTCTTCATCCACACAAGCTCTCAAGTATTCATTATAGGGAGTACTCATCCCTTTTCTGCATGCTACCCGAGGACTAAATACATGGCCTGTTAATAGGCTCATAAATATTCAGACATAGACTCCCTTACCCCCTTTGGTATTAAGCTTTGATCCATCAGTGTCAGTTCCAATTAAGATTTCATAATCCGGATTATTGTTCACCGAAAGCGAAAAATTTTTAGGTGCCTTAATAAAATAAATTTCCCTTTTCTTAGAATTTTATTATTACGTGAGTAAATGACGCATTTCATCTCTATGGCGTATTCGTTGCAAAGATCGATGATATTCTCAGAAAGTCAATCACTCTCTATCTCCAAGAGTAGTAATACAAATAAATATGCCCATACGTTAAGGCCAATTGCTATGGAAAGCACTAAATTCTGTAAAATGCAGTTATTTAATTTTCATGCACGTTTGTCATTGAACCGAAAAAATGAACCCAAAATAATTTACACTTTAGCTGTCAATCTTAACATTCAATTATCCCAACCTAGACATATACGCCGCCGATTGACGCCGCCGCCGCCGCGCCGATTACCTTCATAATCGGCCGCCGCCGCCATAATCCGTGAAATCGGCGTATCGGCGCGGCGGTGTGCGCTGGCGCGCCATACCTGTATGGAGCGAGATGTGTACATATTTTCCTAGTTTTGCTAACTGCTAAAGTTCTTCAAAATTAAAAAAAAAGGAACCAATCGACGTGTTTTGACCTCAGGAACACGAAGCTGAATGCGGAAATGTTTTATTTTTTGCCGGTTAAAAGTTATTAACAAAAACTTTGGCTGTTCCCTACTTTACTAGCCTCAGTCCTAAAGAATTTAAGCTACTGGAAAATTTCAGTTCGTTGGCTTACATAATTTTTTCTCAGATACGGAACTTTTATGGGATCTCTTCCATTTAGTCCTACTTCTCGAGGTCTGTTGCTAATTGTTCTACTCAAAACTGCACCATTTCAACCCTCCTTGATATCATTAGATGCCGAAAATGATCCCAAACATGCCTCCAGAATCGAAAACTCATAGTTTGAACGTAAGAAAGTTGCTGTTTTTGAGTAGCCCTCACAGTTGTCGAACCTCAGCCCTATAGGGAATATTAAAGAAGACGATGGGGGATCAAAAATTGAAAAATAAGCAAGAGTTATGGAAAAAAAATTAAAGAAGCTTG
Organism: Urophora cardui; assembly: GCA_960531455.1. Classification (NCBI taxonomy): domain Eukaryota; kingdom Metazoa; phylum Arthropoda; class Insecta; order Diptera; family Tephritidae; genus Urophora; species Urophora cardui. The sequence goes on from OY482670.1 coordinate 164,768,237, forward strand.
GTACTTAATACCAGTTGCAAATTACGCTGATTTGATCAACCCTATGCCACGAAGAAGTAAGGAAGTTATAAAAAAGAAAGGAGCTTCAACTAAACATTAGTTTAAATCTAGCTGCAGCAGTAATATTGTAGTTTATTTGAAAAAATCAATCGAATTTAAAGTTTGTCCCTATTATTATTTCCAACTTAAATTATATATTTCATTATTTTTATTCATAAAAATTAAATTATTATACAAAAACCACCCCAGAGTCATTGAAGCATGTCCTCTCCGTGTAAGCATCAATAATGGTAATTATTATTTGGTCTTAAAATGAAATAAATGGAGAATTGCAAAATTTTGTCCCTATTATTTTTTCTAACACTGTATATACATATATTTATTTTAAAGTGCCTTATATATATATAAATATGTACATATGTAAATATCTGTGGCAATTTGCAATAATCGCTTAAGTCTTAAAAAATGATTTCGAGATAAATTGATTTTTATTTTCGAAAGCGTTTCTTAACAAATCATAAAAGTCGATTAAAAACTATGAACGCAAAATCAGTGAGCCATCCACAATGTTACGATCAAATTTTGTAAATAAAACAAAATGTCATGAAGAAATTTGACTAAGTATATACGTCTACTTTGGCTGTTATAGCAAGTTTAATATACCGCTATTGTAAGTTAAGCCTAAATGTTTTTATGTATATCTTTTGATTGAATTAAGTTATAAGCATGGGGGTTTTAGAGAAATATAGTGTTTTAAAAGGAGAATAACGTGGTATATATAACTCGAAATCTTCCTAAGTCGACTTAAGCGATTATTGCTTGTGACCACAGATATATGTATGCATGTTTATTATCATACAAAATAAGCAAATGAATTTAAATTTACCCTTACATATGGATTTGTGTATATCTTTAATATTTATTTTCTTTTTTTATATTTTAGTTTATGTAACAATTGTTTTTTGCTGTTAATAAAAAAGTTTCAACAATTTAAGGTGGAAATTAGTTTATTTATTCCACTCAGCCAGCGCTATTAAGGTAACTATATAAAATTAATATTTGAATAAGGATTGTGATTTGTAGATTTGGGGCAGGCGCGCCGCCGCCGAAATGTTTTTGGAGTAGCGCCGCCGCCGCCGGAATCACTGTCGGCGTATATCTATCCCAACCTGGTGAATGCCACTTGAACAAATTCACTGAAGCCGAAATCATGCAAACACAATGAACCAAATAGACATAGACTCCTCCACTTCAGCCAAACGCCTTTGCGTGATATTTTTTTTACATTTTTGGCCTATTTATTTTGCTATTACTTTTTCACACTCCACCATTTCCCCCTCTCCTTCTGCTTCTCCTTTCGCTTTAATATTCTTTTATTGATAGAAGAAAAAACCAACTAATACAGCGAACACGTTCCAGTTGAGTGACTAGCAAAAAAGTGGAAAATACAAATAGTTTCTATAGCTTTGGCTTTGGCAGCATTTTAACTTTTATTGAACCAAAACGAATCACGAGCGTGCAAATTGCAACGGATATTCCAGAGCGTGCAAAGTGCCCAATGATGTGCTAAGCAATCGGATTCCTTTGAGTTTAGTGGAAAAAGAGGAAATTTTCTAGATAAATCATGTTGATTTATTTTTATATTTATTGTAATTGTTCAACAAAAAACATGTAAAAAACTGAAAAAATAGAAGGTTTCATGGGTGGGTGGTGACAAACGCTTTTGGAGAAGAATCATAAATGTATCCAAATATTTGTAGAGGAAGGACACAAATAAAAATTTTTAGTGATTCCATTCAACGAAAATGAGCTCTTGTGTGTGTAAGTGTACACGAATATGTTGAATGCTAAAGATGAAAGAAAGACGGAGATGTTACCGTCAGCAGAACATAAAAACGTGGCCTACTTAGCACATCCATACATATGATATCTTAAAAAAAAACCAAATGCGAAGGTTGCTTTTATATATGTACATATAAACACACACATACATGCGAAAATTATGCAAAACAGAAAAAGAAAAAAAAAACTGAGAATAAAAATGTTTTTCGTTTTAACGTCATTACTGTCTGTCAACGATGCGTACAACATATGTGGGCTGTTGGCTGAATAACTGACTGACTGACAGATTCACTTACTGACTGACTTGTCACATGGTTTAGCGCGAACTGTCTACTCGATGTACTTGTCACTTACGCCATTTGACATTGTGGGTATTTTGCTGTGAAAACTGATTCATCGAAAAACCTAACATTTGAACGTGTAATCTTGGTTTGATTTATGTTCATCCATCCAAGATTAAAAATAGCAGAGTTAACCACATTTGGAGCACTCCAAAGTGGGAGTGAAGAAGGGCTTCCAAAAAATCTCGCATCACAGCACTTCGAATGTGGGCTGAAAAGGCTGTTCTTCTTGGTTTATGTGATAAAAAAACTTAAGAAGTCCTCATGGAGCCTTTGCGGGTTACTGAAGGAGCTAATACACGGAGTCAGAATGGAATAATTTACTCGCTTTTTACAATATTTCTAAACTAAGGTACATATTCATGTTCACCGAAAATTGCGAAAAGAATTTTGAAACCGTTTTTATTTCAGTAAATTTAAAAATAGCGGTGTGCGGGGTTTAGGATACTATATTGTATAGTTTGTTTTTATATTTTTTAAATTTAAAATCGGTTTTTTATAACCGGTTTTTAATCGGACCGGTTTGCGATATTCGGTTTTATTTTCTTAAATTTTTTTTGCAGACACAACAGCATTAATATAATCACTTCAATTTGAGAAAAAAAATTTTGCAACCCTGGCTTTAAAAAAACAATTTCTTATTTTGCAATGCAGAGGAACCATTGCACAAAAAAAATCAAGAATAATCGCAAAAGGCTTAACTATAAATTGCCATATCTGTATTCAGATTATATTCCATCTGGCTTAACAATGGCTACCAAATCTGAAAAAGGTTATAAAAGAGTCGCAGAACTCTTGGCGGTTCCATGATGAACCGGTTTAAGTATCTAAATATGCGGTACGAAGTTAAGATCTAATTCGCTGTATCTAATTTATTAAGCTTACTCCACTTCCACATGTAACCCTAAGTCACCCTCAAACTAACACACAATAAGTATGTGGATTATGTGAAAAACTCTTAAATCTAAGTACACATGCGCCCAGGCTTGTGTGTGTCTTGTAAAAATTTATGAACATTTCTCGTCGTTCAGTGGGGTTTGCAATTGTCGTTTGCCATTTCTCGTACAATTTTACTTCCTCTTTAACTTCTTATTTACACTTTCACTCTTACCTAACGCTTTCCTCCCTTTCACGTCTTCAAACCGTTGTACTCTGACGCCTTAAAACACGCCCTCCGGACGGACGTTCTGCTGTTGCTCAATTTTTATGGGCAATTAAATTCTATAAGCTGGAAAACGCTTCAAGCTCCAAATGGTGATAGCTGGTGCCTAAGCGCTGCGAGAGGAGGAGTGTGTGTGCGTGTGCGTGCGTTTATCGAGGAGCGATGTTGCAAATGACTTCGCACATTTTTGCAAATTTTCGGTGATAACGTTGAAATGTTGATTTTTATGTGTCAAACCACCAAAAGATAATATCTTGATGCCGCAGTCAATAGCAGCATAAAGCATTAAATGAGGATGAGGAAGGAATGTGAGGAAGAACATTCAGAGTAAGTGTTACTTAGTGTGCACGTATAAGTTCTTAAAATAACAAACATTTCCAATTTGAGTATCACAATAAATTTGCAACGTTGCAACACTTCACATGGCTTAGCTCAATGCGGTAAGTGCTAATAAAAACAAGTAAGGAAGCCTAAGTTCGAGTGGAATTGAACATTAGCTACTCAGCTGTATGCGTTCATTGTTTGTTTGCGTTTGATGGAAACACGGCGTATTTTATATAAAGCGAGTGCCGCATAAAGTGGGCGCAGCCACGCCCATTTTCAACATTTTCAGCAGTCATCCAACTAAGCATATGAATATTATTCTTTGTGCAAAATTTCATTCCTTTATGACTTCTAATTACAAAGATGTCACGTTACAAATTCCCAAAGGGTGTTCCAGAAATATCTTTGTTGAAAAGTAGGCGTGGTCATAAACCGATTTCAATAAGTTTCTGCGTGTCTATTAACACAAGTTATAAAAGTGTATAAACCAAGTTTCGTTATAATATCTCAATAATTTGTCGAGTTAAAGGCTAAGAAATCTCGTATATTCCTTTGTCTAAAAAGAGGCGGTGCCACGCCCATTTTCCAAAATTTTTATATTTTTTTGTTTCCGGTCTATTGTGAAACTCATGCGACAAAATTTGAATGAATTATCTTTATATTTGGCAAAGATATCGCTTAAAATATTTTTATTAGGCCCCTTTATAGTTCCCATATATAAAAGTGGGCGTGGCCGTCAACCGGTTTCTCTAAAACTTTGAACATATATTGCCACAAGTAATAAAAGTGTACACACGAAGTTTCGTCATTATATATAAATTATTTGTCGAGTTATAGGCTAAGAAATCTCGTATATTCCTGCTTCTAAAAAGAGGCAGTGCCACGCCCATTTTCCAAAATTTTTACGGTTTTTGTCTTATGTTCGTAGTTAGACTCCTGCCATAAAATCTTAATGATATATCTTTATATTTGACAGAGATATCGCTTAAAATGTTTTTATTAGGTCACTTTATAAGACCGATATATAAAAGTGGGCGTGGTCGTCAACCGATATTGGAAATTTTTCGTCCAAACATTTACCTAAGTAAGTATATCACGCGTACCAAATTTCATCGATATATCTTCAATGGTTTCTGAGTTATGGCTTATAAAACTCTCAATGTTTGACCCTTAATAAGTGGGCGTGGCACCGCCCATTTTCCAAAATTTTTGTGTTTTTTGTTTTATGTCCATAGTTGGACTCATGCCACAAAATTTAGGTGATAGATCTTTATATTTGACAGAGATATGGCTTAAAATGTTTTTATTAGGTCACTTTATAATACAAATATATAAAAGTGGGCGTGGCCGTCAACCGATTTTAACAATTTTTCGTCCAAACATTTTCCTAAGTAAGTATATCACGCGTACCAAATTTCATCGATATATCTTCAATGGTTTCTGAGTTATGGCTTATAAAACCCTCAATGTTTGACCCTTAATAAGTGGGCGTGGCACCGCCCATTTTCTAAAATTTCACCAAATTTCTTCATACGGGCCTGAGATCAACACGTGGGTAAAATTTCATCGCTCCAGCTATATTAGTGACTGAGATACCAAATTTCCGATTTTTTCTATATAGGAAAAGTGGGCGTGGTCATGGTCCGATTTCGCCCATTTTCAATACCAACCGTCCCAGTCTCGATACCAACTTGCATTCCAAATTTCATCAAAATATCTCAATTTTTGCGCGAGTTATCGTGCGTACAGACAGACAGACGGACGGACAGACGGACAGACGGACGGACATGGCTCAATCGATTTCTTTTTTCAATTTGATATATATAAGTCAATATCTATCTCGATTATTTTATGGTGTTACAATCCACCGTTATGTGATTAAAACTATAATACTCTGTGTACTAGTACAGCTGAGTATAAAAAGAACAAGAAAGATAATTTTTAATATGAACAGAATACTTACACTATGCGATAATTTAAGGTTTTTGTCTGGGCCGGATAGAAAACAGATCTGAATGAAAGGCCTACACCCATCTAGCAAAACCCTAAAATAGTTTTGCACGTTTTTGTCCAAATTTCGTAATGACCATTACAGATTTGCAATTTTTTGTCTAGGTGTTTTTGTGATAAATGTAAAATATATTTCGGAGAAAAATTTTTCATTTGGATACATATTTTAAAGCTAAACAAGGACTATGCTTCTAGGACATTTTAATCCTCGAGTCTCCTTATGGATGGCTCCTTTTGAACCGCTTTTCGAATAATTTAAGAAAATTAAATTTTGGAGGTCGTTAGAGGGTTAAAATGTTGCAGAAAATTAGTCGCCAAACAATTTCACTAGAAGCCGCCGCGGACAAAATCCTTTTATAAGCAACGTAAAGGATTTTTCATATGTAGTTGGCTTCATTTCGGCGCCAAAAATGCTGTTGCACAGTGTTATTGAGAAGCTAATGCTTACGTGGTAAGGGAAGCAACAAAAACTTACAATGAAACACACTAACATTGAATTTGCGAGAAATTGCTCAAATATATATTATTAAGTATTTTTAGTATTATTAATGTTATTATTATTAATCGTCATAAATATTATTGCAATACTTAGAAGTAAAGAATTATTATTGAATACTTCAGAAATGAAAATGGCAGCACCAAAAAGCCTGAATGCAAATGAAAACGTGCTTTAATAGTCTGGTTTTTGGCTTATAAAAGAACATCACAATAAAGATGAAGAAATACTTTAAATACAAGCTGAGAATATATGTACATAAGTTAGAAGTTAAAAGGTCATGGCACAACTGTTGGAGGAGTACGGGGGAGGCCCCCTTGAAATTGTGGGAAAATCTTAATCAAAAGTTACAAAAACTGCGTATTTATATGCAGAGTATATGAAACTGAAGGTACCCTGACATAATCCCAAGGGGCATAATCCCAAATTTTTTATTTGGGATTATGTCACTCCCCCTAGGGTGACATAAGCCCAACTTTTTTACTTGGGCTTATGTCACCCTAGGCGTAGTGACATAATCCCAATTGGGATAATGTCATTTTCAAGCCCAAAAAAACATTTCAGTAGTCTTTCTTAGATTTTATTACATTAAGCAAAAAAATTAAAGCTGACAATAAAGTTAATGTTATTATATAATAATATATAAGATGAAATGCGTATATGTATAAGATGAAATACTTAAATACACATGTTCTCAAAAAATTACATTAAAACTAAAAAATTACATTAAAATTAAATATATTTACATATATACAGACTTTTTTCAATAACAGAATAGGTATATAAATATTTGTGTACATTGTATATATGTCTATAAGAAGATGAAAATTTGGAAGAAAAAATCGCGCGATTTTTGATTACAAATTTTCGCCTGCGGCGCTTTTTTTTTTAATAGATCGTTAGGTGTATACATATGTATGTACATATGTCTATAAAAAGATGAAAATTTGAAAGAAAAAATCGCTCGATTTTTGATTCCAAATTTTCGCCTGCGGCGCTTTTTTTTAATAGATCGTTAGGTGTATACATATGTATGTACATATTTCTATAAAAAGATGAAAATTTGGAAGAAAAAATCGCGCGATTTTTGATTCCAAATTTTCGCCTGCGGCGCTTTTTTTTTTAATAGATCGTTAGGTGTATACATATGTATGTACATATGTCTATAAAAAGATGAAAATTTGAAAGAAAAAATCGCTCGATTTTTGATTCCAAATTTTCGCCTGCGGCGCTTTTTTTTTAATAGATCGTTAGGTGTATACATATGTATGTACATATGTCTATAAAAAGATGAAAATTTGGAAAAAAAATCGCGCGATTTTTGATTCCAAATTTTCGCCTGCGGCGCTTTTTTTAATAGATCGATAGGTATATATATGTACATTTGTCTATAAAAAATAAAAATTTGGAAGCAAAAATCGCGATTTTGCTTCGCACTAGTACCTACCCGAGTGATTTGGTATTCTGACTCCCTTTTATTTGGGATTATGTCACTCCCACATAGGTGACATAATCCCAAGTAAAAAAATTGGGATTATGTCACACCATGGTGAGTGACATAATCCCAAATTTTAAAATTGGGGTTATGCCACTTGGGATTAAATCACGGCACCGAAACTGAAAGTTGATTGATGTTAAATCATTTGAGCGCTGTCAAAACGGTATTGCGTTTGTGCCAACAAGTGACGGATCGTAATAATAGTGAAAGCCACAGATGGCAATACTCGTATTTATTTAGCAAGAGAGGGAGTGAAAAAGGTCAAGTATATAACACATAAATTGATGACATGCTCGTATAAATATGTATGTGTGTATGTACGTACGAAAGTATCAAAGTGTAAAATGTGTGTATGACAGTAAGCTCGGCAACTCTAACCAAGAGAATGACACAATAACAGCGGCGCGAAAAGCGCAAGAAAGCTGTCAAAACGATATAACATTTATTTTTTCCTAAAGTAAGTAATAGGTATCAAACGAGGGCAGATGAGAAGGAGGAGGAGGATGAGAAAACATGAATGATAATGGGATATTGCCATACGCCCATATACTGATTCATAAAGCACTGAATTTTAAAACATTTTTTTAGACATGTGTAAGTGTGTGTGTTTATATGTTCAAAATAATATGGAATTTTAGAGCGTCTTGACGACAATTATCGAATTTTATGAACTCATAAAAAAAATTGTAAAAATCTGTGGTATTATACGCTGTATAAGAAAAAGCTGACTAGTTTGTATGTGACTTTTGTGTATTGAGAACATTATGCATGACATAGTCAAAGGAAACTGCACTTTTGGGATAAAAATGTTTCATTCAACATAAATTACTCTAACCCAATTTATGAGTTTATTTCTGATATTTCCAATCAATATAACCATAAGGAAATCGTGCCTTTAATTGGCTTTTGCATTTCCTTGTATCTGATATATATGTATACTAGAGGTTACCCGCGGGTTTCACACCACGTGCTTTCAAAAATGTTAGCATATTGAGTTTGTTCTCAAAAGTTACACAGAAAAGATATCATTATTAATGTCGAAGATAGTTTTCTTATATTTACCTACTAAAATATTTCCAGAGATATTTGCTGTGAAAGTTTCAGTTTGGAAGGTGCCCTTCCCTTCTTTACCAAGATCTAGCGTTTTTATCCGTTTAATACATAATTATCTCATATGCCCTCATACGGATTTTCAGTACTGTACTAAAAATAAGTCAGCAGATATTCGCTGTGAAATTTTCAGTGTGTATGGGAGCTGCCCACCCCTGAGCGTTTTTATCCGCGGAGTACTTAATTATCTCATATCCCTCACACCAATTTTCATTACCCTACTAAAATATTTCCAGAGACATTCGCTGTGAAAGTTTCAGTTTGTATGGGGGGTGCCCATCCCTGCTTTACCAAGACCTAGCGCTTTTACCCTTTTAATACATAGTTATCTCACATGCGCTGTGAAAGTTTCAGTTTGTATGGGGGGTGCCCATCCCTGCTTTACCAAGACCTAGCGCTTTTACCCTTTTAATACATAGTTATCTCACATGCCCTCGCTGCAGTTTTCAGTACTCTACTAAAATATTTCCAGAGGCTTTCGCTGTGAAAGCTTCAGTTTGTATGGGAGGTGCCCATCCCTGCTCTACCAAGACCTAGCGTTTTTACCCATTTAATACATAATTATCTCATATGCCCTCACACCAATTTTGAGTACCCTACTACAAATATTTCCAGAGATATTCGCTGTGAAATTTTCAGTTTGTATGGGAGGTGCCCATCCCTGCTCTACCAAGACCTAGCGTTTTTACCCATTTAATACATAATTATCTCATATGCCCTCACACAAATTTTCAGTACCCTACTACAAATATTTCCAGAGATATTCGCTGTGAAACTTTCAGTTTGTATGGGAGGTGCCCATCCCTGCTCTACCAAGACCTAGCGTTTTTACCCATTTAATACATAATTATCTCATATGCCCTCACACCAATTTTCAGTACCCTACTACAAATATTTCCAGAGATATTCGCTGTGAAACTTTCAGTTTGTATGGGAGGTGCCCATCCCTGCTCTACCAGGACCTAGCGTTTTTACCCATTTAATACACAATTATCTCATATGCCCTCATACCAATTTTCAGTACCCTACTACAAATATTTCAAGAGATATTCGCTGTGAAATTTCCAGTTTATATGGAAGGAATGTGCCCATCCCTGCTTTACCAAGACATAGGTTGTTTGTCCGTTGAGTATATAATTATGTATTATTCCTTCACACAAATTTTCATTACTCTAGTACAAATATTTCAAGAGATATTACGAAAAAAAGGAAAATTTTGTATGGGAGGTGCCCGTCCCTGCCTTTTAATCAGATTAAAAATATGCCTATAGCAATTACCGGGTGAAAATACCTAGGTGTGCTAAGTTTCGTGAGGATCCGTTCAGCGGTTTTCTCGCCAATTGAGTTTAAACACAATTTCCATTTCACATTTATAATATAAGATAACACTTAAACTGTAATTAAAGCCCACGAACAGACTATACAATAGATAAACTAAGCCAGCTTGTGAAATGAAACTAATCGATAACTAAATATATACATATGTATAAGTATCTATGGTAACTCATATACATAAATATATAGAAATAGGCATATAGCAACAATTATATATACAAATGTATGCTCATGCAAACAAGTACTATTTACATGTTTGGCTTTTCTATTCACACAGATATATCTGCGTACTAATAAATGTAAAACAATACGCCTGTAAATTAATGTTCTTTCTTTATACATACTCGTAAGTACTAAATGTATTTATGTTTATGCACATGCTTTTGTTAGTAGTGTATGCCACTTTATAGAATTGTAATTATTATCTATCTTGTCATGCTAAAAGTCCATTAACAAATGTCAGACAATTATTGGTCATACTTGAGTATAATTAGAAAAATGAGATTACGTATACGCCATGTACACACACACACTCATATGGTACTAAAAACAAAATGAGAAAATTGCTTATTCAAAAGGAATTGTCACTTGTTACGTCATTATAATTGGACAATATATCTGTTTATATGAATTTCGTTAGTTTCGTGACTAACATTTAACATTTTGGTTACAATAAATAACGAAGAAAGCTTTTGGCAAATGCCAACTGCCAACTGCTGAGAAAGAGCGCCTGATTATAGAAATGATTTTGACTACATACATGCATACGAATATGTATAACCATGGACATTTCAACTATTCAAATGTTATTTTACTTATTTTAGATCAGATTGAGTTTTACAAACTAAACAACAACATGACCTGAAATATATTATTGCATTAGGCCAAATTTTATTCTTTGTTTGGTAGGCAAATTAATTTGAAGTGAACTGCCTCGCTGCCTGCCTTTAAAGATCAAATTTGCCAATGTGCTCGTACATGCTTTTAATATTTAACATTTGAATCGGATAATATGCCACAAAGCAGTTTGCTATCGTGTTATAACCTAAATTTTGTTATGTTTACGAGTATCACACACACACATAAAAATATATACATGTACATACAATCTTATTCATCCGAATCTTCTTGACCGACTATGATTGCACTAGCTGATTGCCCTAATAATAATATGTAATTCATTCTGCTTTAACGCGTATGCAAAGCTAGAGCATGCTGTAAATACACACGAAAACTTAAATATATGTACATATATATAATATAGCGGTTTACGGGGTTCAAACCAGGGTTTTTCTTTTTTTGATAAATTTCTTAATTTTGGCAAACAGCTATTTGAAATCGGTTTTTGTATATCCGTGTCATGAATCGTACCTGTTGTGGGTATTCGGTTTTACTTCATTAAATTTTTTACAGACAAAAACAAGAAAAATCGAAAATTTTTAACTGAATCGGTTTTTGATATTCGGTTTTATCTTAATAGCTCTTTGCAGACCGAAAACAACAATAATTGAAACAGTTAAATTTTCGAAAAGTATTATGAAACCGGGTTTTATTTTGAAAAAAATTATTTGAAAAAATTTAAAAACTTCCTTCATTTTTTTGCTCATCCCTCATTTTATTGCTGACTTTCAAAAGAAGAATGTATACGAAGCCCGATTTTTTTGTTCACTATTATTTATATTTCTTTTAAAAACCCCAATTTCTTAAGAACAATAATCGAACATTTTGGCAAAGAGCAATTGGAAATCGGTATTTTGTATAACCCGTTTTTGAATCGAACCGGTTTTTGGTTTTATTTTATAAAATTTTTTACAGACCGAAAAGAACAGTGATCGAGCAATTGTTATGAAACCGGGGTTTTTTTTTTAAACTAGTTTATTTGAATAAATTTAAAGAACTTCCCTCATTTTCTAAACTTTCTCGCTTTAAAATACCAAATTTGTACGGAATCCGATTTTTTTTTTTTCCACTAACAAAGAGTTATACATATTTTTTATTTTTTTTTTTAAACCCAATTTCTTATTCTCCAATGCTAAGCAGCTTGGGTGACCACATCTCAAATCATGGCATTCAGACTTATTATACAGAAGTGTTGTTCAACGAAGTGGAGCATTAAATTTAGGAGGCATTCGAAATAAATACCACAATTACCAGGAATTTATTAGCCTATTCATTATTAATCCAAATTTCCTTTTGTTTAAGTCAATCAATGCATGTTGCGCTCGGATTTCATGTATTCTATAAACAAAAACCTTCCTCTCCTTGCTTTTTATTTTCATCGTTTATTTTATGGCAGAATATGCAAAATTACTTGAGCAAAAAATTTAATGCTATTCGGTTATTTATACATTATTTATTTAGACTTATAAATAAAAGAGCAAGAACCCAAAAAAATAAATCCATTACATCGCTATAATAGCACATACCCCAACCACCTCCCACTCTCTCTACATTTGTGCCGTTCACTTGCCACTCGCAAGGCATTTATTTATGCTTTTTACATTTAACTACTTGTGATTTACATTTTACTTAAAATATTTGCATATTCAAGCAAAAGAAGAAATGCAGAGCAACGCAGACATTGTAAGTAACTAAGCAAGTAAAGAAGTAAAATGCTGGCCATTTTCCATTTCAGATCCGTCCATTTACCCACAAACATAAACAAACCTTAAGTAAGGGAAACCTAAGTGGCTGACGTTAGAGGTCACCATTAAACCGATTATCCGAGCGAATAATGGTTTTGTTGAGTGGCTGCCTGGCAGGTGAATTGGTCATGCTTGGGTTGCGTCGATCCAAAGAGGACGACGTTGAGTGAATAAATTTCCAAGATAAGAAAAAAATATTCAAATCTATGAAAGAAGAAGGAAAAAAGTGATTGTTGGAACAAAACAGAAAATTAATATGTATGAAGCAACAAGACAAAACACGGAAAATTTAAGAATGTAAAACAAGGAATCTTATTTGTTAGTTTACTTTAATGCGGCATTATAAAAATAAAATAAAATAAAATAAAATAAAATAAAATAAAATAAAATAAAATACAATAAAATAAAAATCTTTGCTAGAGAGTCCAATAGATGGTGGTCTCATATTTACCAGGTTAACAATTTAGATCTATCGATGTAGCTCATGTATGTATGTAGAAAAACTTTGCTCGTCCTTTCGCCAGAGAAGTGCTTCTGCAATGAGCCTTAGATGGAATAATCACAGTACACAATAAACGAAATAAATGGAAAACTCAGCAGCTAAACACTAGGCAAGGAGGCGACTTAGTGGTCATACAAAGTGGCTGAATGCTCTCTAGATCCTCTCCCGATTTACTTGAGCATTAAATATTAAAGAATTTTGGCATCGTTTGTTTTATTGCTATATATGCAACAACAACAACAAAACAAGAGCTAAAAATGTCGACCACCTGACTTTGTCTCCACCTCGGCCTTCGCCGGCACTGCCTTTGCTTTGGTGTCTAGAAGAAAAAGCGCCCAAAAGGTATTTTACGTAGAAACGGAATGTGCTTTCGAGCATCACTTAAGTCACTCATTTGAAGCGTTATGATGAAGGCATTCGATTCGATTCCTTCGTTGTCTGTTGACGGCTGTGAATGTATGTTTGTATGTATGCATTTGCGTATCGGAAGCGGCTGTTTTTACCTTGGTGAGTATCAAAAAGTACTAAGAAGAATGAAAAAGTACGAAGCAGAAAAATGTATTCAATTGCCAGTTTGTGTTTGAAGCGAAACGTGAAATGCCACACGGCGTTCATTTCCTTGCATTCCCCGCCTTCTGCCAACCAATTCAATCGCCCCATTGGCTTGCCGCCTACTTTTTAGTTCGCTCTTCTCATCTTCTTACTTCTCTTCCACTCACTTTCTTATTTATCTTCCTCCTACGCCTCTTCGTCTTCTTCTTCTTTATATTCAGCTTCATACCAATTTGTTGTTGTTGTTTTTGTTTTTTTTTTTTCATTTCATTTTCAGTTTGCTTATGTACGCGCATTTTATTCTCCTTCTGCTTATATTCATTTATTTCATTGTTTATTTGTTCAACTTGCGGTTACCGTTAGGTTGCAAGCACACACACATACACATATGCTCATTTATTTTATAGAAATGCATATGTGTGTGCGTGCGTTTTGTAGTGGATTTCCTTATCTCTATTTTGCATACGGACATTTGGCCCATTTGTTTTCACATTCACATTTGCGTGAAAAGAGCAACTCACACTGCCACAAATTTGCCCACCTACACGCACACAGTCTCACACACATATACACGCGCGCAAAGAAATGCCATTCAATGTTTTGTGGCTTTTGAAAAAAATGTGCGGTGGTTTTTCATTTTCATTTTCATTTTTCCTCATTGTGCGCGTTCGTGTGTGTGTTGTAGTTTCAGTTTTCATATATTATTTGTTTTAATTTATTTATATATTTTTTTCTGCTCAAGCTTTCTATTTAGACTCGCGAGTTTGAGTGGCATGCATATCCATATGTTTGTTTGTATGCCCGTGGATGGGGAGCATAAAAGGCTCTACGCTTCATCATCATTCGCATATTCAAATAAGCGTAAAAATGAGGTATTCACATAAAAATACTCACACACACATACAAACGCACACATTTTATACGTACAAATAAATAAATTACCAGCTTAATTATGGAGCAAAACTGATAACCTCGTTTATGTTTCTTCGTGCTTGTGCATAATTAATAAAAATTTAAAGTGAAATGAAATGAGATTTATGCTGAACAAGAGTGCTGTTTATTCAAATTCGCTAGTGATCCAAATCTTAATAAAGCCTCAAACAGAATTTAATTATTGTAAGCAATTATGGCTTTAAACTGCAAGTGGCTTAAAAAGGACCTAAAGTAATAGTAAAACTCTTTAAAGAAAGATTCACTATGCTTACGTCTTTGTGAAAAGTTTAAACAGCTTACATTTAGTGCAAAGAAAATCTTGAAAAAGCCTTTAAAAATGCCGTTTTAGTCAACTTTAGAGTCAATTTAGAAAAAAAATCTTAAGCTGCTTAAATTAATAGAAAATATTATTGTAAGTCTCTAACACGGAAATCTTAAAAGCCAGTGGCCATAATCTGTGAGCCAAGTGTTCTACTGCATTCTAAATGTACAAATATAGTGCTCTAAATGCATAAGTTTCTATACACATACATACTTATATGCATTTTAGTTGTATTAGAGTGCTGTAGGGAAAATTACAATAGAAGCAAAGCCAACTTAGCCACCAGTGCTTTTATAGCAAGAGAACGGACACATAAGAACACAATGCTGTCAGGCTGGCTACCCAGAAGAAAAATTTCCAGGCTTTTCTCCTTTTAATGAAGCGCATCTTGCTGTGGAGACTAGTTGGCAGGATCTCAAAGAAATAAGCTGGCAAAGGCTTGAAACCAACTGCTTTCATAAGCCATTCCTTCGGAAGCGAATTTGATTGGTAATTTGGCCCGTTTCATGCAGGTAATAACAATGTGATGGTATTCATGAGTGGCATGTTCTAAACATAATTCGAGTATCTTGATTTCAATGCTAATATTAATCCTGGTTTGGCTAAAGTCTAAGTTCGAAATTGCACACAGTTTCTGATTGTTGAGTATAAAAAAACAAAAAAAAGTCTGAAAATGAGCTTAATCCATCTCTTACACTGTTAAAGCGCTATTTAAATGTTTTTTTTTTTTATGAGCTTATATTACAGCTGTTATGAGGACTACAAATCAGGTCTATTTGTCATAAAGATTTCATACCGAAGCGGTGGGGCGTATCAGTAACCTTTTTTCAATGCAGAGGGCATTGAACTCAACCTGTGAGTGCTTTTTACTCCTACAGTTTTCTTAGTTTTCTACTGGGTGCTTATATACATATACACACATACACACAGAGTAAACACGCAGCTCGATTAAATTTACTTTATCTATGTACATTTAAGTGCTTGATTGTGTGTGTATGTGGTTGTGCATTTGTTATGAATGCAATCTCGGTAGCGCCAGTAGTGGCAGTAGATAGTGGCCGTGCCAGGTGACAATGAAATAATAACTTCAGGTGTTTGTTGCACCAGCTTCTGTGCAGCAATTTCTCACACAATTCACATTTTTATTTCAATTTTACAAATGGTAAGAGTTGCCCGTAAGCCAAATGGGAGCATTTGCTGGAATACTTATGGGGTTAATAATAAAAAATACTACAATAATATTGCATGCAGTATAAAATAATAATGCGAGCGATAGAGGCTATTCAAGAAATATGTAAAGGGATTGTTGGTATATAAATAAATGTAAATAAAAATAGTGATTTGAATATTTATAAGAAGTAAAGAAAATGTATTTGTATGTGCTGAAATGAAAATTAGGATGTACGTATCGCAAAAAATAATACACGAATGTCTTTGGCTCAAAGGAACGGTTTATACTATGTAATATTATTAACCTTATGTGCGGCATTGGGGTAACTGACAGCCAATACATAGTTTGTACCACCCTAATGTACCTTTTTATGCCTGCATGTTAAACCTAGTCAAAAATCATTGATCTTTTGCAAAAGAATCATTTCGATTGTTTCAGTAGAACCCGAAATGAAACGAGTTCAACATTCCGTGGAATATATATATGTTTCTTGATTCCTGTGGTCTTTTAGTTTAATTTTTTCTGAGGAGGCCCCTACAGAAATTTTATGGCGAATAATTTTCTAGAACATTTTAACCCTCTGAACGGATACATATGTAAGGGCTACTGCCATTATGGCTTAACATGCCTACGTTACTCTAGAATAGATGAATCAAAAGCAGCGCACACCCAGAAATTAATTTCCTTCTACAATCGAAATCACTGAGCAACAATGCCAAAGCTTGTGACAAGCCTTAAGCTTGTGACAAGCCTTAAGCGTAACAACTGCCAACTGTCGCCAGCTTACGCATTTTTTTTGCATTTCTATGCACACGCACTTTGCAAAACCAAATTTCAACTTTTTTTGAAGCTAAAAGCTTTAGAGATTTCACAATCAACTTTCAAACACCTCCATCCGGCATTCCCGCTTCATCTCGCAGTCACCACCACGAACAGATTGGGAATGAAGCTATTTTTTTACTTAGACTGTCTGTCAGCTGCTGCTGTGAATTTAAGGAAAAAATCTCTAGCTAAGAAAAACTTGCAAACTTTTGAGAAATAATGTAAAAGTAATAAAGGAAGAAAGTAGGTACATATTAATGGAGCAAAGGCACGGCCAACGGGGACAAGGGCGAGTTTACTTAAAAGAAGGAGGGCGTACATCTCTTGGGGTGTCTACTGTCTTGCTGCCTATAGTGACTGTGAGAGTGTGAGACTGCCGTGAAGTGAGGAGGTGCAGCAAACGCCACAAAACCATAAACACGGGCGGGAGGAGAAAAAATACTTGAAGGTAAAAAGCTTCTCCTGTCATTTAATGTCACTTTCGCTGGCGCATAAAATCTGACGCACAACTAACAGACAGCAGCAACTATGTAAGTAAGTAAGAACAGACTCTGCTCTACTCATAATGTAATAAAATATAAAATATAAAATATAAAATATAAAATATAAAATATAAAATATAAAATATAAAATATAAAATATAAAATATAAAATATAAAATATAAAATATAAAATATAAAATAGGAAATATGAACTGCGTCCTCTCCTTTCCCTTGGCTGTGCTGCCCTTTGCGTCCACGTCCATTTTACAGGCTGACAGGCAGGTGTCCCGCCACTCCCCTCATCTCATGTTATATGCTTCAGCATTTTCTTATTTATTCCTTGTTTACTTATTGTTAAAATATAATTCATGTAAATTAGAAAAGATCGAAACGAAAAAAGTAGCAGCAAAAAGCCTTGCAGCTGTGCGCTTCCTGAGAAGTTAAAAATGGCACTTTTTTTGTGCAAACTTATATTAGGTGAGCCATGAGGCTTTAAAGTAAGGTATTCTTTTCGTACAATGAGTAGGATATGAGATCAACTTTTTTTCAAGGAAGATAGGTAATATATGAATACAAAGTTGGGAATTATTCGAAGACCTGACTTTTGACCCCGTTTATCACCCGTGGAGAGAAGTTAACATATTTTTAGACAATAAAACATTTTAGTTGAGCTGCGATTGCTTATAAGATAAAGAGAGTGTAAAAGAAAATAGTCGATTTTGTTACGCCAAACTCCTTTTATCCTTGTTGTTTATCTGCCACTGCCTTATCCAATTAAGCGCCAATTCTAAAAGTACAATTTTAATTGCCTTGTGAATTCGTTATACTCGTACGACTTTCTGCTGACTGTCTTCTCTTTTTACGTACATAAATTTATTTTTCTTCATTTCTATTCCATTCGCCTGCAATTTCAGCGAATTCGCGCAAATTAAATAGAATTTAATTTAAATTGCATTAGCTAAGACGCTGATGGTGACACTAACACTAACGGTAGATATTGCATTCCGTTAACAACAACAACAAAATCACCATCGTCAACGTCATGGCAGAATCGCATTTCCGACGAAATTTGTTGGTTCTTTGTTATCAATGTTTCAAATTTGTGTTGTTGTTTTTACGGCTTTTAACGGTGTTAGCGCAGCGACAGCCCAGTAAATTAAGTTGTCAGCGAATACCAAAGACAGCGAAGCCAATAAAGAGAATGGGTAAATGCAAAATTTCAAGAAAAAATTCAAAGAAAAATCCACACCTACAAACAATGCTGGCATTTTCGGATTAAACTTGTTGGAATGTTCAAATCAGCGAAAGAAAAACCGAAAAAATAAAAATAAACAACAGCCAAGTGGATAAAATAAACCTGTTAAGCAAAATATGTGAAATAAAACAAAAAGAAATGTGAAATACACTCTGTCATCTGCTAGTAGAAATTTAATTGAGTTTTGGTTATAGTATTGTAGTTTCCCACAAAAAATGTATCAATAAATGCTTTGAAATGTTTTAAATCCTGAACAGAACCTCTTTGTCTCCCTTTTATTATACTCAGCTGTACTAGTACACAGAGTATTATAATTTTGATTTCATAACGGTGGATTGTAACATAATGAAATAATCGAGATAGATATGGACTTATGTATATCAAAATGATCAGGGTGAAAAGAGAAATCGATTGAGCCATGTCCGTCCGTCCGTCCGTCCGTCCGTCCGTCCGTCCGTCCGTCCGTCCGTCCGTCCGTCCGTCCGTCCGTCCGTCCGTACGCACGATAACTCGCGTAAAAATTGAGATATTTTGATGAAATTTGAAATGCAAGTTGGTATCGAGACTGGGACGGTTGGTATTGAAAATGGGCGAAATCGGACCATGACCACGCCCACTTTTCCTATATAGAAAAAATCGGAAATTTGGTATCTCAGCCACTAATATAGCTAGAGTGATAAAATTTTACCCACGTATTGAGCTCAGGCCGTTATGAAGAAATTTGATTAAGTTTTGGAAAATGGGCGGTGCCACGCCCACTTATTAAGGGTCAAACATTGAAAGTTTTATATGTCATAACTCAGAAACCGTTGAAGATATATCGATGAAATTTGGTATGCGTAATTTGCTTACCTAGACAAATGTTTTGGCGAAAAATTATCAAAATCGGTTGACGGCCACGCCCACTTTTATATATGGGAACTATAAAGGGGCCTAATAAAAACATTTTAAGCGATATCTCTGTCAAATATAAAGATCTATCACTGAAATTTTGTGGCAGGAGACCAACTAGGGACATAAAACAAAAAATATAAAAATTTTGGAAAATGGGCGGTGCCACGCCCACTTATTAAGGGGCAAATATTGAAAGTTTTATAAGCCATAACTCATAAACCGTTAAAGATATATCGATGAAATTTGGTACGCGTGATATATTTACTTAGCCAAATGTGTGGACGAAAGATTTCCAAAATCGGTTGACGACCACGCCCACTTTTATATATGGGTTTTATAAAGTGACCTAATAAAAACATTTTAAGCGATCTCTCTGTCAAATATAAAGATCTATCACTGAAATTTTGTGACATGAGTTCTACAATAGACCGGAAACAAAATATAAAAAAGTTTGGAAAATGGGCGTGGCACCGCCTCTTTTTATACAAAGGAATCTACGTGCCTATTACTCGACAAATAACTGAGATATTATGACGAAACTTGGTTTATACACTTTTATAACATGTGTTAATAGACACGCAAAAATGTATTGAAATCGGTTTATGACCACGCCTACTTTTTAACAAAGATATTTCTGGAACACCCTTTTGGAATTTGTAACGTGAAGTTTTTGTAACTAAAAGTCATAGAGGGATGCAATTTTGCACTAACAATAATATTTATATGCTTATTTGGATGATTGATACAAATTTTGAAAATGGGCGTGGCTGCGCCCTGTTTATGCAGCACTTGTGTCATATAAAATACACCCTATATCGAACAAACGCAAACAAACAATGAAAGCATACAGCTGAGTATCTAATGTTCGATTCCACTCGAACTTAGGCTTCCTTACTTGTTAAAGTTCAATTTCGTTTTGTTGTGTCAGTAAATTGAATTTTATCCTAACCGAACATCATTCATCAACTTTGTAAAAAGTAACAAAAATTTCACATCTTTTCAATCTCTATTGAACTCAGTTTGTGGGAAATTTAAGGCCAACATTTACCACATCGTTTTGTACCTATAAAAGTATATGTATGTATACATTCATATGTATACATGTGTATATAATAAAATTGTTTTTGAAATATATGCAATACAAATTCGTTCCGCAGCGCCATTGTAAGACACACATCGACGCTTCCAAACAATACTGTATTAAGTCGACTTTGTACATTTTTCCTGTTTTTGGCGCTTTCAAGTATTACGTCTCTTAATTTAGATGCTGTCTAATTTTGGTATCTATCGGACAATCCAATCAAAAGTTATAAGCAAAAGTGTACATATAATACAACTCGATATTTTTACGGAATAAAAATTTTGAGAGCTTGCCATGAAAAACCACGTAGCAAATTTTTATTTTTTCTTACGGTTTTGTATAAAGCCTACCCTAACTTTGAAATTGTCGAATTTTACTGTTGATCGTTCAATCCAAACAGAAGTTACAAGTGAAAATATACTTAGCCTACAAACTGAAGTTTTATATCGAGTTTAAACTTTGAGAGCTTCTCCTGCAAAACACAGTTTTCAGACTTAGTACAGTTTTATTTGAAAGCGTCGACATGAGCATTTGTATATCGTATATAAATACTTACATATGTTTATGGAAAAGGCCGTCAAATACTTTGAATACTCTGGTGACTAACATACATATGTACAGGTATATGAGAAGTGCACAAAAGTGTCTAAACAAAACTCGAATGTGCACATCAACCGCCATGCCGATCAGCCGGCTTGTGGGCTCGTCAGTGCAATCAAGCATCTAAGTCAGGTGTGCTAATTTCCCTACAGACGAAGTTTCTCTCCATTCATTTATGCTTCTGCTGTTATTCTGCTATTTTTCTACATTCACAGTTTATTTGTGCCTTCAACGATAAACCCATGGAATCTGCAACAGCCCAGCATCCCGCTGCTCTTAGCTCCAAAACAAAAATTTTCACAAGAGAACACATTTCACGCTTAATAGTTTAACAAATATGTCTCGCATATATTTACATATATGTTTTCAGCTTTATGCCATTCGATTTGTTGTATTTTCTTAGTCTTTTTTTTTGTATACAATTTTTCAGCAACTTTCTATTCCCAGCGCAATTCTACAAAAATACAAATAAAATATTGACATTGCATTTTGCGCAAAAAACCCAGCGATCGATTTGCAAAGCATTGAAGAGACTGGGAAATTGAAACTTGTTGTGTAGAGTTTTTAAAAGTTAAACATAATCTAAGAATTGCATCTAGTGAGGTAAATAAAGCTTTAAAGCGTGCAGAGTCTATCGTCCCTATGGCTATGGAAGTCTATCCAGACATTCAAGCAGCGGGTGAAGGTGTCAAACTTTCTAGGATAGATTGTGAATGCCATTTTTAAGAGAAGCATACTAAAGACATATTAATTTGCCAATGTAATAGCTGCTTTGTATTTCGAACAACTTATAACAGCACTGAGGATTTGGAAAACATACAAGCCACATCGAGGTGAAGCTAAGTGCAGTCAGTTAATACCAAGAAGTTACTAAACCATGCAAACTACAATCGGCTTCTAAATTTGCTTACCCATATTAGTTTTTTTTAACGATGAATGATGAACTGAAATACATACCTGGAAAGAGAAGGAACAAAAAGAGAGAGTGAGTATACATATATAAAAATTAATAAATGTCAAACGTTATTAAATAACTTAATTTATAGACTGGCCGGAGCCATGCGCATCTACATACTTATATGAAAAGTAAGTTTATGCTATTTTAGAATAATCCATAGCAAGAGGAAGGTATTTATAAAGTGAAATTAATACAAAAATACTGATTTAATATTCAAGGTATTCATAGATATTTAAACTCCTGTTTATTCGAGACGACTACTCAAATTACAGTCTGATTTTTTTAGAAAAATGCATTTTAGATTAAGACATCGCATCCACAACCTGTATAAAGAGGCTTTTCTTAATAGAATGTTTAGACATTTTTCACTTTTTGAACCAATCAGCTTATATAAACTTATACTTTAGCTTGCCCTTGTGTTCTGTTCTGTGTTCTGTACTTTCCACAAATTTCGCAAAGCAAAAATTAGCTATAAAACTAAATCGTAAGCTGATCTAAACAATTACCCACACTTGCAAGCCCATTTGCCCACTCATCCAGCCACAACATTGCCATCAGCTCCACTCACCTGTATCCCCAAAAGTATGCAATATATTTTTAAACCAATAGAGCCATTACCGCCTGCCGGCTGCCGTTTGTCGACCAAGCAGTCGTTGATAAAACGCTTGTTTATCCATTTAACATTTTGATCGACATCAATGCGGCAACAACAACTGCGCCACAGCTATTACAAAAGCATACATATACGTATGTAAATGTGTAGGTGCGTGTGTGTGTGTATTTCTATATGAACTGCCCACCTTGCCTGCTTGGCCGGCCGCATGCTGCTTCCGTGTTGTTTTTTGTTGCTGTTGCACAGCTGGTGGCTTTCGTATTTATTTCTCGCATAGAAATAAGATCCTCTCTAACGTGCATTGTATTTTGCTCTCAGCCAAGCATTTATTTTTATAGCAGAGCCACACACACACACACACACACACATTTCCACTGACCATTTTCTATTTTATTTATATTTTCTGATTTCCTTGCAGAATTTTGCTTTGTTGCTGCTGCTGCCATTGTTGTCGGTTACTACGGCATTTTATTCTTTGTGCTGTTTTTATTGTTGGTTTCCTATTGTAGTGGTGACCTATTATATGCTTAGCTATCTGCATGGGGATTTAATCAAATATTTAAGATAGCCACCCAACGGCTATGCAACGACTGGCGGTCGAACGGACGGACGCTTGGTTTGTTGGTTGGGCAAGGATGAGGACGAGGGCGTTTGAAGGTGGTCTGGATGCAAGGATGTTGAGATTGAGCCAATATAACATCCACACAATCACACAAACTCAAATGGGCATTAGATAAATGGACACAAATCGGGTGCTGAATAGGTCAACAGTAGGAAAATGGCGTTAAGTTGGTTGGGTTTGATTGCGCAGCGGAGCATGAAAATTGGCGAATGCAAAAGAGGATGGCGAGTGGAATAGAATAAAGCGACTAACTCTACGGGCTTGCTTATCGCACTGGAAATATGTACAAACTAAATATACATACATGTGTACATAGCTAAAGTCAGTGGGACAACAAACATTGCAATGAGGCCAATGGAAAGTGTGAAAACAAAAGGCGGCGAATTATTTGCTTGCGCTGATTTTTTTTTATTTATTTCCTAATTTCTATTTCTATTCTATATGCTTTGGCTTTGATTTATTTTGTATTTTTTTCGCTCCTCCTTTGTTTAAAGCGATATTAAAGCTTTAAAGTGGTTATATAAATAGGAAAATACTCTCGCTTATCGCATTTGAAAACAAATCATTCGGAGACTTACCAAGTGACTAAGTAAAGTTTATACAGTATCTGCAACTTTTAACAGTGAGTTTAAAATATAAGTAAAGGAAATACGAAACATTTGCTGTTTATTTGCGTTATTTAAAATTGTCTTCCGTAAGCTTTCTGTTTACAGTAAATCAAACAACTTAACTGCATGGTCTACAATTTATGGCCGCTTTATGACTTTATATTCCTTTTTATACTCAGCTGTACTAGTACACAGAGTATTATAGTTTTAATCACATAACGGTGGATTGTAACAGAATGAAATAATCGAGATAGATATAGACTTATATATATCAAAATGATCAGGGTGAAAAGAGAAATCGATTGAGCCATGTCCGTCCGTCCGTCCGTCCGTCCGTCCGTCCGTCCGTCCGTCCGTCTGTCCGTCCGTCCGTCCGTCCGTCCGTCTGTAAACACTCTAACTCGCGCAAAAATTGAGATATTTTGATGAAATTTGGAACGCAAGTTGGTATCGAGACTGGGACGGTTGGTATTGAAAATGGGCGAAATCGGACCATGACCACGCCCACTTTTCCTATATAGAAAAAATCGGAAATTTGGTATCTCAGCCACTAATATAGCTAGAGTTTTAAAATTTTACCCACGTATTGAGCTCGGGCCCTTATGAAGAAATTTGATGAAGTTTTGGAAAATGGGCGGTGCCACGCCCACTTATTAAGGGTCAAACATTGAAAGTTTTATATGTCATAACTCAGAAACCGTTGAAGATATATCGATGAAATTTGGTACGCGTAATTTGCTTACATAGACAAATGTTTTGACGAAAAATTATCAAAATCGGTTTACGGCCACGCCCACTTTTATATATGTGTATTATAAAGTGACCTAATAAAACCATTTTAAGCGATATCTCTGTCAAATATAAAGATCTATCATTGAAATTTTGTCGCATGAGTCCAACTATGGACATAAAACAAAAAACACAAAAATTTTGGAATATGGGCGGTGCCACGCCCACTTATTAAGGGGCAGACATTGAAAGTTTTATGAGTCATAACTCAGAAACCGTTGAAGATATATTGATGAAATTCGGTACGCGTAATATAATTACTTAGTCAAATGTTTTGGCGAAAAATTATCAAAATCGGTTGACGGCCACGCCCACTTTTATATATAGGAAATATAAGGGGGCCTAATAAAAACATTTTAAGCGATATCTCTGTCAAATATAAAGATCAATCACTGAGATTTTGTGGCAGGAGTCCAACTATGGACATAAAACAAAAACTACAAAAATTTTGGAAAATGGGCGGTGCCACGCCCACTTATTAAGGAGCGAATATTGAAAGTTTAATAAGCCATAACTCAGAAACCGTTAAAGATATATCGATGAAATCTGGTACGCGTGATATATTTACTTAGCCAAATGTGTGGACGAAAAATTACCAAAATCGGTTGACGACCGCGCCCACTTTTATATATGTGTATTATAAAGTGACCTAATAAAACCATTTTAAGCGATATCTATGTGAAATATAAAGATAATTCATTGAAATTTTGTGACATGAGTTTTACAATAGACCGGAAACAAAAAATAAAAAAGTTTGGAAAATGGGCGTGGCACCGCCTCTTTTTAGACAAAGGGATATATGAGATTTCTTAGCCTTTAACTCGACAAATAATTGAGATATTATGACGAAACTTGGTTTATACACTTTTATAACATGTGTTAATAGACACGCAAAAATGTATTGAAATCGGTTTATGACCACGCCTACTTTTTAACAAAGATATTTCTGGAACACCCTTTTGGAATTTGTAACGTGAAGTCTTTGTAACTAAAAGTCATAGAGGGATGAAATTTTGCACTAACAATAATATTTGTATGCTTATTTGGATGATTGATATAAATTTTGAAAATGGGCGTGGCTGCGCCCTGTTTATGCAGCACTCGTTTCATATAAAATACACCCTATATCGAACAAACGCAAACAAACAATGAAAGCATACAGCTGAGTATCTAATGTTCGATTGCACTCGAACTTAGGCTTCCTTACTTGTTGCTGTTGTTTTTGTTGTTGTCCACATTCCGTGCTAAAGTGTTTTGTTGCCAGCAATTGCCATCATGCAGTGCATGCGTAAGTACTTACTTGCCACAACTCCTGCTGTTTAAATTGCCCATCGCATAGCTGCTTGGCGGCTCGGCTGCTCGGTTGTGCTGCGTACAGCCTTTTATTGCTTTGTGATTGCTTTCTTATCACACACTTTCGCTCGCCTGCAACTTCTACTCCGTTTCTTGTTTGCAGTTGGATTTTTTTTTTTTAATTTTTTGTCTTCTTCCTCTTTTCTTTTTTAATTTCTGCTACTTTTCATGCTTTATTCCTTATTTTCTTTACATCACAGGCCAAGTCTTGCTGCTGCGCCGTGTACACCTGGCAACTATTTATAACTTTTCTTGCTCAGAGCGTCAGAGCAGAGTAGGTAAATAAAAAATACTATTTAATATTTCATCTACTTTATGCATTTATTTTTGCCTTGTAGTCATGGTTACGTTTTTTTTTTCTTTTTTGCAAAAAAGCTATGACCTTGTGCGTAAGTAGAATGGAAAATTAACTAAACTAAAACTGTTTAATGAAGCTCTTTAAGCAACTAAGCAGCTGACGGATTATCTCCGTTATGGGTTTAGCAAAATTAATCCACATTTATGGGTCAAACATGCTAAGCAAAAAGCTACTCGTGCTGAATTTACTCGAAATGACTGTGAGATATGCATCTTGTGTCCTTGATTTCCCTTTTCTACTTGTTTTATACGAATTTCTCACACATTCGGCTTGCTCAGTTAAAAATAAAGAGATAATTGTGGGGGCAACACTAATTGTAGCTAAACGCTCTCTTCCACTAACAAAAAAGCAAAGTGAGTGATAATGGTGATATCTTCGTGTTACTCAAAAATACGAATTTCTTTCTTCCTTAAACTCCATTCTGCAAAACAAAAGCATTTAAGAGCATATAAGTATAGATTTTTGTACAGCTTATTAGTTTCAAATGTACTCCTTTTTCTGGCTTTGAGTGAGTGCTGCAAGCGAAAAAAATTACATAATCCCTGACAAAATAACTAAAATTTGCATGCCGCAATTATTTTTGTACTCTCCTTTCTTCCAACTTCTTCTAATTGACCAGCTGGGCTTGCTTCCTTTTCTAGAAAAGCCACCCGGCAAAGCTGCTTTATACGAGTATGTGCCGACTTACTGATTTCCTTTCAACGCTATGCCATTTGCTGCAAATGCTTTCAACAGTTAAATATTGCACATTCGTTTCGAGATAAAAACTAAAGTTTAAAACACCAAATCACCAAGGGATATTCGCTTACACACTTTACCTTCAACATTTGTTAACTGCAGCGTATGTGTGTGGCAAAGCAAAACAACAGTAAAAATGGAAATAGAAAAGAGAAAAATCACACTTATACAGCAAACGAGAATTACGCACACATTACGACTTCTTAGAAAATGCGGAAGAGGGCAAGAAAAAAACACAAGCAGTGCCTCGGCTAAACCATTGGAAAAGCCAAGCACAAACACACACAGACGCATGTCATTAGTTAAACCAAGAACTCAGTTTATGGTCGGCGCTGATAACTTTAC
Organism: Urophora cardui; assembly: GCA_960531455.1. NCBI lineage: Eukaryota > Metazoa > Arthropoda > Insecta > Diptera > Tephritidae > Urophora > Urophora cardui. Next base: position 164,795,998 of record OY482670.1, read on the forward strand.
TCACTTTAGCTTTAGCTATTTTTCTAGTACATGCACAAAATCAATGCGTTTGTCTCGCCCAGCAGACAGACACACAATCAGCACATTTTCTGCATTTTCGCTTTTCTTCAAGTGCCAATAGCAAATTTCTTTAAAACGAAAAATCCAAAGCAGAAAGAGTGTGGCAAAATGCAACGGAAGTAAAAAGGGATTTAGTTCAATTTGACGATTTTACATTTAAACTTGAATAAGACGAAGAATTGGAAGCAATTGCATTTGCTTGCGTTGGTAATGGACAAAAAATTGCGCACATACATACATATTGTATATGTTTGTATGTAAAAGAGAGTTTAAAGCATGATTAGACGATAAGCTTGAGAAGTACGCAGTGAATTGATGCGTAAGCGCAAGCAAAGTGGTCCGTCTGCATTTGCCTGTCTCCTCCATTTGCTGCTGCTGACGCATAGCCAACCTCCGCTGCAATTGAACTTTAACAGCCAGAGCGGGGAGCCAAGATGCCAGCCAAGGGGCAGACGAGCAGCTTACTTAGTCCAAGCCGAAGATGACGAAGATTAGTTGGCAGGAAACATTAGCAAGTCTAGACGCCTACGTCACGCCAAGCAAGACTGCAAGACTAAACACGCCAGCGACTGTGATGGCGGCAGGAGTGCACGGACAACAAAAAAAGGCGCGTAGCCAAAAAGACGCCACTCACAAAAGTACAAAAGTGCAACTTGGGAAAAGCAGCAGCGTCTCGAATGCTTTCATGACATTTTTTTTTATTTTTACGTTTTTCTATTTCTACTACCAATTTTGCTCACTTGGCGCTTTATTCCATATTTCCTCAAAACTTTAATTTTTTTTCCCAACTGGAACACGAAATCTCTTGTGGTGGGTAAAATATAGAAAAAAACACAAAGAAGCAAATCAGCACTACTAAGACTCTCCGCCTGTCCCCCTCTCTCCCTCACCTTCTCTGGCACTGCCAAAATTTACTTTCAACAGCTTTTCACTGCTCCGAGTATCGTGTTGTGTCTGGCTGTTCTTGCTGCTCCTTTAAGCGCATTTAACCTTTGAACTGCTTAATATGCTGAAAATTTCCTTTTTACAAGCATGCAATGATGTCACTTCCATCACTTTAGTGCCGGCAAGCAGCGTCTTCATGAACTAGAAAAAACTGAACAAAAAAAAAGAACAACACAAAACGTTTGGCAACTCAACTGGGAACTGTGAAAATTTTTCAGTTTACTTAGTTCACTTTTCATTTCGGCACTCGGTTGTGATGTACGAGATTTTCATTGATTTCATTTGCATACATACATGTTTATGTACTTGTGTAAGTATGTGTGCATGAAAATACAAAATTTATATGCACTTTTGTATGTAGAACCTCGTTTGTGCTTAGTTAAAGCAAAAATTGGCAGGAGCGAGCGGATGTAGGCGGGTAATGGAAGACCTGCCAAAGAAGTTAGTTGTCTGATACGTCATCCGTGTAGACAAGAGTAAATGAGTGTGTGTGTGTGTGTGCTCATACACTCTATGTATGTAAATATGTATTTCTTTAATGTGGCGACAATCTCCTACATCCTTCATCGGCAACCAACGTTTGCTGCCAAAAATGCACATGAAAAATAAGTTCTTTGTATTTTCGTATTTTTTTTCTTGCATTTTGTGCGAAAAGTGTTGCCTTGAAGGATTTATGTTTAGTTTTAAAGTTGACACATGTGACACATAGCCAAAAAGAAGAGAGGAGTTGCAGAAAGAAAGAGCAAGTCAAAAAGGAATTGCCAAATATTGAGCATATCAAAAAGCGACACAAAAGCGTTTGAGTGGGATTTGGTACGATAATCGCAGCAGCATATGTGTGTTGATATGTGTGTAGGATGTGCGTGGCTTGCTTGTATACCCCGCAGAGTTAAGAAGAGAAATTTACTCCTTTGTGTTTTTATAATAATAATATAATACAATGGCGCTATTATAACTCTGACGAGTTTTATGGCCGAGCTTCTCTCCCAATTCTAGGTGTGCTCCTTTTTGTTTTTTCCTACTAATTGGGTGGACCTACAGTTTTATGCCGGCTCCGAACGGCGAATGCATTTTTTGTGAGAAGCTTTTTCATGGCAGAAATACTCTCGTAGGGTATGCCGCCCACTGCCGAGAGGTGACCGCTGCTCTTAAAAAACCCAATAATTGGATTTTTACTAATAAAAAAATTTTTTTTTGGTGTTTGCTCGGACTGGGGTTTGAACCCGAGACCTCTGGCATAGTAGGCGAGCACTCTACCCACTGCACCACAGCGGCCATGTGTTTTTATAACTAAATTGTAAAAAGTTTGCATTGAAGTCGTCCGCTATTCTAGTTTGCTACGGATATTCCAATCAAGCAACCGCTCAGTGATTTGACTTCATTTTGATTTAAAAATAGACTGAATCTATTCAGGTTATTTAGTTATTAAGGACGTAGGCAACGAATACAAAAATAACTAAATCAGAGACAGTTTATTAGACTGCGCTGGAACTTTTTAAACTATTATTGAATACTGATCTGTTATGGTAAACATCACTCGAGCTGGTTTCAGTGATGTGGTGATCTCTGAAATGGATCCATATTTTCTACCGAAAATTTTGTTCAATTTTTCTTAAATAAAACTGTCCAATAGCTCATACAAAATTCACAGTAATGTGTCTACACCATTTCTAGGTGGATTTTAGAAAACGAAAGTGAAAATTGGATTTTATAAAAGCAGATTAGAAATACAATTCAAATTTTCCAAAATCTGACCGACTATTTCCAAAATCCAGTTGATGCTTTCTATAATCCACTTTTGAAGTTGGACCTTGTCAAAACACAAAATTTTTTATTGTTGAATGTAAAAACCTGAAAAAGTAAAAATATGAGCTAATCTGCTTTTTGTTCTTATTACTGTGGCATTTAACTTTTTTGCACAAGTTTACATACTATTGAATGTGCTTCGACATTTCAAAGTCTGTCCTTCTTTTCATACAAATTTTATACCGAGGGTGTGGGGCGTATGAGTAACTTTTCTGACTCGGCGTACAGAAAGGTGCGTAGATCAAGACCGTGGGGTGGTCGAAGCATAGAGTAAACTCGCATTTAAACACACTTTTTTTTTGGTATAAAATCCATTTAGTTTTTATTATGGCTCCTTCCAAATGCTGCCACTAAATTACTTTTAAATAAATATAAGCTCATTTGTCAATATGCGTTGAATGTGTATGTATGTACTTATGTATACACTAGAGATGAGCGAAACTGCGATTTTTCGATATCTGTGATTTCGGTGATTGCTATTTTTAAACCACTGTGATTTTAAACTGCTACTGCGATTGCATGGACTGGTATAAAATCATCAGTTACCGGTAGAGATTAATTTTGCGTTTTCTGAGCGATATAACCTGTCTTTATTTTATGTTAACAAAATGATAACAATAACAACGTATTCCGCAGTAATATCGCTATTTGTAAATATTTTTCAAAGACAAATTGTAAATTCAATATTTTTTTTTTCTTATATTTCTATATATGTACATATGTGGTCTGCTCAAAAGTGTAAACAAAAAGAAATTTATAATGCTTTTGCGATTGCCATTCACATAGGTGAACTGCTTACTTGGTACATCGATAGCAGTTCCCAATAAGTAGTGAACTGCTATTTTGAAAAAGTGATCGCAATTGCGATTTGCGATTTTTTATTCACAGTGAAAAAATCACCGTTTGCGATATATCGCTCATCACTAGTATACACTCAGAAAAAAAATCATCAACACGATTCATGTAAAATTAACACGATCGATCTTTACACATAGAACAGCAACAATTTTTTTCAAATTACACGATGTTTGAAACATGATTTTGGCTTTGTAACTGTCATCTAAAAATTTGGTAAATTCAACCAAATTTTATTGTTGATACAACATGAAGAAATTTTAAAATATGCAAGATGATTCCAATATAAAATTTTATTCCTAAATGTCATTTGGAATTTGGTTTATTTAACATGATGATAGTGTCAATATAAACTAAAGAAAATGTTAGAAAAATGACGTCCCAATTTTAGTGTTAATACAACATGAAAACAAATGTGAAAACAACAACAAGCACAATTAACAATAAAATTTGGTTGATATAACACGAAACAATGTTCAAACATAAACGTCATTTGTAATTTTGGTTTATTCAACACGATCATAGTGTCAATGTAATCTAAAAAAAAGCGTTAAAAAAGAACGTCAAAACTATTTTGAAACATACATAATTTTTTTGATCATTTGAAGTCAGATTTTCGTGCAAAACGCAAATTATTTTTTAAAAAAAAACGTAAAATTTTGTGCCGTGGCAGTGATGCGAGTTTAGCATCATTGTGAGTTCGCGATAGTGGGTTTTCGATTTATATTTTCAGTTTGCAGGTGAGTTAAAAGAGGATTACATTTTTGTTTCTAAAAGTATTTAATGTTCAATATTTTATTTTATTAGCGGCCAAACATTACTCGGTGCAAGTGATAGTACTATCGCCCATGTATAAACTATCGCCGGTACATTTGTGAGAAGGACGCCTTCAATTTGGTCAGTTATGCGGGTGATGTACGAATGTGCTTAGTTGAAGTGATGATTATATATTTTATGTTTTATATGTTTTTTTATTTAAAAAAATAAATTGTACAATCAACAAGGCTTTCTAGTTAATTTACCAATAAATTTAATGTAAAATCAAAAAGATGTTATTGTTAATTCAACAGGACCATTTCGTGTTAATTTAACCAGCTTTTATTGTAACATTAACTAGTTAAAATTGTAAAATCAACAGGAAGACTCAATACTTTTTAGTGTTAATTCTACAGTTGTCATCCTGTTAAACTAACACTTGACAGTAGTGTTAAATTTACACGATTACATGATGGCATACATTAAGCATCGTGTTGAAAAAAATTAACCACAAAATTTGTTGATTTTTGGTTGATTTCACACTATTTTTTTTCGGGGTGTACATATGTTAGTGTGTATATGACAGCTTTTGTGCGTTGTTATTGCTGTTGTCGCCTTATAATGGCAGGTAAGAAATTGAATGTCATTTTAAGTTGACATTTTCACTAGCGCCAGCACAAGCACACAAATATTTATATAAGTAAATATTTTATATTGAAATGTTTCACATACATATGTATTAGATAGGGTTGGTCCCCATACGAAAAAAAAAGTTGTAAAAGTCCACCCCTAAATTTGAAGCTTATATTGAGAGGATTAAGGGACAAAAAAAATTATTTTCTGATCCCGCGAAATTCCGCAGAAATGGTTTTTTTCTTGTAACTTTGTTATTTATCATCCGATTTTTAAAATTGATAAGTCATTATTTTCGTATTTCGAAGCTCTATACTTTCTTCCTTTTGCACTCTGAAGTCAAATAACAAAGTTACAATAAAAAAACTATTTCGGCGGAATTTCGCGGGATCAGAAAAAAAAATAAAATTTTTTTCTTTAATCTTCTCAATATAAGCTTAAAATTTAGGGTCGGCCTTTTACAACATTTTTTTTCGACCCTATCTAATATGTATGTATGTATGAGCATAGCATAATATCTATAACCATATTCGTATAAATAGAATATTTTCTATGACTGTGCAAACACACACACAAACGTATCAATAACACACTTTCGAGCAACAGAAGGGGGAAAATTTTGCTCTGGCATAGACAAGTAGAAATATTCTAAAATAAGTCGGTTGTATGGGAGTATTCATACATATACATAGATTCGTATACTAATATGTCTGTATTTATGTTTGTACATAATATATTTAAAAAGTCAAAAAGCTCGGGTGAGTGATAAATTGAAAGTTTAGCTCACATGAATAACAACAAATTGGGCAACAAAGTGAATGGCATGAAGCAACAACAGCAACCCCATATGTATGTACAATGTACATATATCAATAGCAATAAATAAAAATCAAGAAAAAAAATCAAACACTCACCTGCTGTCCCTTTTGACACTCCACAAATTGGAGTAAATCATGCATTTTATGCTCAAGAAAAACGACACACACACACATACACATAAGTCAATTCATGGAAGTAAACATGCATATGCTCGTTTGTATGAATGTTTCTTTGCCCAAAAAAATTGATTGCAAAGTAGCTTATATGGATTGAAGAAAATAAAGACGTTTGGGTGCATGACTTTCTGCCGAGGGAAAACTGAAAGGAAAATTGAAAACTGTGTCAAATTTGATTTATTGATTTCAATGATGTTGCCACCTTTCTTCTTTCGATTTTTCATAACCATCATTTCATTTTCAGTTACATATGTGCATGCATGTTGTGAGCGTTGCTGTGGCAAGCTTTGCATAATCCATTACTTTTTAAGGCCAACGGAGCAGCCCCACAAGCATTTTGGCAATTACAGATTGTCTGGATGAGAAATTGAGTTGAGATTAAACTAATCTAATTTAATAAGTATTCCAATTATTAGGGTGTGTTGGATGACTTTCAGGTAACTTAAGGCAATTTTCATATTAAATAGAAGATACAGTTGTAAGTTAGTAAGAAAGGACTTTTGAAAATTGTGATATGTGTTATTCTCTCCAAAAGATTTAAATAAATGCGTATTTAAAATCAACCTTGGCCTGCCTTTTGGTACTTTTAGTGCAGATAAATAATTTTTTTCTAATTAGGAAAATGCTTTAAATGACTTATTAAAAAAAAAACAAAATTCAGTTCAATTTGCTCAGTTTTTGTGCGGAATCGTAATGAAAATCTAATTGAAAACGAAAGATGTTTATTTGCTTGTTTTAACTCTACATAACCTCCAAAAAATTCATATTTGCCAAGTTACCAAAAAAAGGTAGAAAAAGTCAGCATAATGTAGGTTTTACATTCATGAATTTTTAATACACAATATATATGCATTTTACTTTCGGCGGAAAGAGCATTCCAAAGACAAACGAAAGAAAAAAAAAATTGGGAAAAACTGCAAATGCCAAACATTGAAACAAAAAACCACACAAACTCACGCAAATGCAAATGTGAAAATGATGAAAACGAAATCATGTAATGCGGCAAATTCTTCATTTAGCTTTTAGTACGAATCACACACACAAATGCACATATACGCAGTTTTAAAACAACAAAAGTAAGCGTACTTAAGCACTCACTAATGCTCACTAGCATATTAGCGCTCCTAACTCATACAAACATACCAGCACCTTCCTATATACGTATATCAGAGCTGGGCGATAAGGATTACATGTGCAATCGATTACACATAGGATTACGATTACATTAATCGTAATTTCAAGTTTTTTACGATTACGATTACAGTAATCGTAATTTTTGTAACGACGATTACGATTACAGTAATCGTAATCTTAGAAATTTTGAAATTACGATTACTGTAATCGTAATCATCTTGTAATCGTAATCCTCATCGCCCAGCTCTGACATATATATATGTGTACATATACAGCACATATGCATTCGAGCCAGCTACTCTTGATTTTCTGTTTCTGCTTCTGCCACCGCTTCTTGCTCTTCTTCCATCTGCATTGACGTTTTGCTCGCGTTTGCTAGTACAGCAGTTAACTTGCTTTCCCTTTCTACTACCGACTATTTCTTTTTTTTTTTGCTCTCCCTCTTTTATCTTTCACATGTGATAACACAAATTTTCTTCTTTTTCCAATTACTTCCAAATTTACATTCACATGCATATGCAAGAGAAATTTATTAACTGACATTGTTGCAGTGTAACAGCAACAACAGTTAAAGCAACAACAACAACATAGCCAACAGCAAATGGCAACTACTAACTAAATGCCAACTCCAGCATGAAAAGTTAGCTTGAGCGATTGTAGATAGTGGATAAAAAGCTTTGTGATACGACTATTCTAGTTTTTTTTTTTTGCAGTTGTATCTGTGATTTGGAATGTATGTATGTATGTATGTGAGTATGTACGATAGTAAAACTATGTATGCACAAATGAAAAAAAAAATGTTCAAAATTCAAATCGAGTTGCATATTCAGTATGCCAACTCAGCAGCAAATCAAGTCGCAGCCAGTTTAAGCAGGTTAGTTTGCTCAAGCGTTTTTGGCCGTTTGTTGCTGTTGCTGTTTTTTGTGCGCTGAAACGGTAAAGCTACCTGTAATTGTGAACACATATATACACACATGCATATACGTGTATGTGAACGAATAACTACAGATACGAATAACTACAGATACGAATAAATATGAAAAAAAACCTGCTAAAATACTATAAGCGGCCATAAGGAATAAGGAATAAGGAATAAGGAATACGATAGCAACGAGGCTTGGTCACTGCTCTTCCATTAAATTTAGAGTGTTATTTGAAGTTCTTCTGTAAGCCCTACTTTACGTAGCTTTCAAACTTTACAAATAACAGTGCCGCTCAGAGGGAGAAAAATAAAGAGAGAAAGAGAGAGAGAGATCAACTCTGCCGCTTATTGACACCAACAATAGAATTATTTAAAATTATTACGTAGTTATAAGGAGCCCTATTTTCCATGGCATATATCTAAGGGCACAGCCAGACGAAGCACAGTGGGGGCACCTCCATACAAACGCGGCCAAATATAGTAATAATTAAGCTAGAATCTTGAAACTCGGAACTTAAGCTTTGTTGGTTGAAATCAGTAAATTGTGAAAATTTGAACAAAATCCACCCACAAATACGCCCACCTCCCATATAACGGTATTTTTGAAATTTCAGCATTTTCCTAACTATTATAGCTAAAATGCTCAATTTTGATTAGTGTATACACTTTTGAAAGATAAATCAATTGAACTAATCATTTTGGAAAAGGGGTAAAGCACTTCACCGTTTTTAAATTAAAAATATATGCACTTTTAAGTATGTTATAAGCATTTATCATAAAACTTTCATACAAAAAAATCGCATTTCAAACAAATTTTATACCAGAAACGAAATTACATTTTTTCTAAAGGATTTCAGTGTGCTAAACCTGAATCTGGAGTCAGATTTTCCAAATTGGTTCTAGTTTCTGAGATATTCATGCCCAAATAGGCAAATAACACGTTTTTTGGCTCTATTCCCTGCTTAATATCTTTTATGTAATTACTTTCCACTCAAATTCGATTAAGCCAGTTGAAAGCACAATCATTACCCTTGAAAACAGCGTTTAGTTTCTTCGAATATCTTAATTAGAATTGGAAATATCGATATTTAAGTTTCACCATTTTGACAAATATTCCCCATACAAAAAAAATTTAACTTTTTGAAGCATACTTCTGGGCATTTTGTATGGGAAAAATGTACGAAAACTCAAAAAACACCTTCCATAAAAATGTTCATAAAACAAAATGAAGCAAACGAATTTTGACGATTTTTTCTCCTGTTTATAAAAGACATTTAGCACTATGAAATATTAAAAAATTGAGGTCATATTTTTTGTTTTTTTTTTTTAATTTCATTTTAAAGTTTTACAATTTTTACACATTTTTTTTTATATTCCAAAAGAAAAAAGCTGTCAGAGATATGAATTAACGCTGATAAAAAAGATTACCTCATAATTTGAAAGTATGCACCATTTACTGCAAAACGATAAAGAAATATTCGATTATTCGCCCAAATATAAACGTTTTTCATAATGTTAAAGCCAACATAATTAATGCGTTTACAAAAAGTCAGTTTTAGGCCAATGGGAAAAAAATTATAAAAGCAAATGGAGCAAGTGGATTTTTAAAATGAAAATGTGGTTTGATTAAGAATATATTATTTCAAAGCATAAAAAAAATTTGAGGAGGTCATATTTTTTGTTTTTTTAATTTCTTTATTCAAAGTCGAGCAAAATTTTTTTCTTATCAACATTTTTTGTCAATATTTGAAAATTCATTTAAATTCAATAGTGAACGGTATTTACAACTACGTTATAATTTCTTAAAGAGAAAATCATTATCTATGTAATGATGTATTTCTCGAGTTCGTACGTTAACAGTTAAATGAGATACAGCATTTTGTATGAGGTGTGTTCATTGAGAAAAAAAAGAGCCTATTTTTTGCTCAACTTTGGGCACCCCGTACGGCTAAACGAAAAGAGACTAAAAAATTTTTATATAAGCTTTTTTATTACAATTTGAAGTATCTGTCGATCTCTATTTAAAAAAATTGTTTTACTCATACTTTAATTTTGAATTTATTTTTTGGCCGCAATCACCCATTGTGCGACGCAAGAAATTACTTTCGGAAAGTGAAAAATTAAAATTTTTGTATTTGTTGCTTTAAAAAAAAAAATACAAAAATTTGAATTTTTCGCTTTCTGAAAGTAATTTCTTGCGTCGTATTGCTGTGCCCTAAGACTTAGGAATATGATATAGAGGGAAAGAGAACACTCCTTATGAACTGATGACTTCAGCACAGAAAGATCATGTGTTATATAGGAAATGTTTCATACAACTTCGAGCACAGATTTTGAGCATTAAATTATAAACCTTATGGACATTTTGGGGCTGCGCTATCCACTCTGGTCAGCTATAGTCGCTATTATCGCAGCTCGAAGGTAAACACACCTTTACTCTTGGCATATGGATATAAATCTCTAATGACACCCTGTTATAAATAAAACGTTTATTACTTCTTATGAAGATCGGAATAAACACATATGTACATGTAGGCGCCTCCAAAAAATTCTGTACCAAGTCTACTTTCTACGTTTTGCTTTTTCTTTTATTTTCAAATACTAAGTATTTTAATTTGGATACTGTAAAAATATGGTATCTCTCGATCAGTATAGTCCAAAGTTATAAATAAAAGTGCATCTACTTATATTAAAATTTGAGACTTTTATAGAATAAAAACATTGAGATCTTCCCATTAAAAACACAGACTTAGCACAGTATTGCACGGAAGCGTCGATAGATAATTTCACGAATATAAATGCCAGGTCTGCCAATGTATAGCAACGCTAAAGCTCCTAATGGTACTCAAAATAGTTTTTAAATTTGTTACATTAGTCATATTTATACACGCTAAATGGCAAGCATTGCTTCCACTAAACAGACAAACGCTAGAACTTTAACACAAACTCGTCTATGTGTTAAAAAGTAACATCTTCATACGGAAATTCCTAATATCACAAGTTTATGTACATAAATGCACACGATTATTTATATAGACAAATATAACACACGCCAACAAATACATATGTACATACATAATACAGGTAAAAGCAACGGTAATGCACAGGTACGCGTTAAAGTTTATATATGCGTTAGTAATATGCGCGCATTTTTCACATTTCTTAGGTAAATCCAGCTGCTGCTCTTGTTGTTGTTGCCATAGAAAATTCACAATTTACTTTTTTGCTGCTCATCACGTCAAGATTCCGTGGGTATGTGTGTGTGGGTGTCTGTAATCGTGGCGAAAATTGTAAACGTGCCATGCACGTGACATTGACAAAAGATGGCAAATTGCGCGAAAATGCGGCAAAAGGGATAGAGCAACAACAACAAACGCGAAACTGTGCAAACGTGTTTGACGCTCTGCCGTTTTCCCCAACTTCCTGTCATCGTGCCATCGAGCCGCGCAGTTCCTCCAATCCCCTGACGGTCATAGACGCTTGGCATGTGAAGCGATTGAGCGCCATTTGGCTTTATTATTGCTGTTTATGTATATTTCCACTCCCCCGCTGCCACATTTTTGTCTCCCCGCATGCAGTACGAGTAGCTCCCGCTTCCGCTATGCATTGACTTACTAATACGAGGATCTCTATGTACATATGTATGAGGGAATAGAAGCACGTCGAGCGCACAGAAGCAAGAGACAGCTGGCTGGTATTGGTTGTGTTGTCGCGATTTGGCAATTTCCCGTATGTGGCACATCACTGCCAGCAAATTGTACCACACACAAGCACATATACATACATATGTACCTACATGTGGACAGACAAACATTGACGATGCCTCGAAACTGTCATTCCGCGCTGTTTGCAGACGGCGTGTTTTGATTTCTGCGCTGTTCGTCTTCTTTATACATACAATGTGTTTTGGCCTTCATTTCTGGGCTAATGCTAACCTACATGCATACACACACACACACAATCAAAATCACAATCGCATGTGCATCCAGCCAACCAAATTCACATTAATATTTTGTTATTGTTATCATTTCATTTCATTTCATTACTGCTGCGCTGCTCCCTTTTCACTTTTGCCGGCGATTTGTCGAGCTTCATTTTCTTTCTTCTTCTTCCTTTCGAAAATATGTCAGTGGAATTTAAATGAGCAGCTTCGTCGGCGGCGGTGACAGGCATTTAAATGACATGCACATGCATGCATATCTCGGCGGCATTTGCTTTGCAAGGCAGTCAGCCAGTCAAGCAGACGATGGCATCCAACCAAGCAGACACACACACACATATATAGGAAGGAAGAAGGCCTCCTATGGCAAAAGTGTGTTATCTATTGCATTTTTCATTGCTTAGACGCCGCAATCGGTTGCATTATCATACATACATCGCATAAGTACACACACATCCATGCATGGATAAAAATCAGTTTGTGTGTTTGCTTGCATGGCTTGTGTGATAGCGCGGAAAATTATGGTGTGATTTTAGGCGCTCAACGGAATATTCAATTATGCGCTGCCGTGTAATGTCAAGCAATTCAATTCACACATACACACACACACACGCAAATCGCTTGCAATCACAATATTTTATGGCGCGCGCTTATCGATGGTGCAATCGAAAGACAGTTGAATGCTTTTTAAATTGAATATTTAGTACCTACATACAAACTTAGATACACACAAACATACATACAGTTATGCAGATTGATTTATCGCAGATGAAAAGAGCAAACGTTGATGACTCTAAAGTGAATCTGAAAGCTGAGCTATCGCGCCTTAACAGCAGTTTCCTGTTAATGGAATTTTAAAATCATAATCGCGCGGTAGAATTTATACTCGTACAACTTCATAGGTGGATTTAAAAGCGTTTTTATGCCCCAATATGCTTGCGATTGCAGTCGCTTTAAGCGAAGAAATATTTATTTTACAAATTAACGTGCCGCTAAAATTGTGAAAAATTACAGATTTTCCTCAAAAAACCTAAAGCCCACGAGACATAAATAAAATAAATATTATTTTAGTAAATCAAATATTTCAAATATTTACTTTATTTTACGCAAGTGCAAGGTGTATTGCTTTCACTCACTTACTTTCATGTTGCCATAACAAAAGCAAGCAATTTCACTTTCAAAATCCTAAATAAACAAGCTTAAATTAAATGCTGGGGTCTGCGTTCCCGCATGTAACCTTTATACAGCTAGACTAACTAATTAAGTGCACATACCTACATACATACATATGTACGTACATACGTTAACCACAGAGCTAACTAGTTAAGCCATTTGTACGCCAGCGCACCCAAACACCCAAAGACGCCCACACGACCCACCGATCTCCATTTAATTCGCTTTTAGTTCCTGCTGCTCTGCGCTGTGGTGCGTGCTGGAGCGTAAACACGCAACGAAAAGTAGCCATTTATTGGATTAGCATAAGCATTTACTAAGTAACTGCTGGCAGTTGGTGTGGATTGTAATATAAAGGAGAAGAAGCAAAAGTTGTTGGGGGGAAAACTGAGAGACACAGCAAGCAAACAAGAAATGTGTAAAAAAGCGTAAAAAAGATGAGACGACAAATTGCAAAGTGAAAGAAGAAAAGCAAAAAAATAAGTGCTAGAGAACAAAAAACAAAATGAGAGCTACCAAAACGGGGACTGAAGAATGTTGGAATTTATTTGCGATTTTAATCTTCCGTGCATTTCTTGGAGCGTTTCAGAGGAGAATATTATTCCGAACTCATCGAGATCGGACATGAATAGCTTTTTCGATCAGATTGCCGATCTTTCCCTCAACCAGGTGAACATATTTCAGAATGCGTTCGGGAAAATCTTAGACTTAGTTTTTGTAGATGATAGCTCTAAGTATGTCCTTCACCGCTGTGACCCTCTTGTTCTACCGGAGGACTTATACCACCCTTCTCTAGAGATTACATACGAAATTGTAAACAATATTAATGGCTGCATTTCTAGTTCAGCTAACACAAGTACATATTATAATTTTTCCAAGGCCAACTTTAAAAAACTTAATCATGAGTTAGCTAGTTTAACATGGCCAAAATTTAATAACGATGTCGAGCAAAACGTTTTACTTTTTAATAAAATTATTCATTGCCTATTTGAAAAACTTGTGCCTAAACGTGTTCGTGAGTACAGTGAGCCATTACAACCTTGGTTCACAAAAGAGCTTAAAACTTTAAAAAATAAGAAATCCCGATTTTTCAAATCATACAAGAAATCGGGCTTGCATGCCGACTACTTAAAGTATGCTGAGCTTAGACGCCAATACTTTGTGTTAAAAAGAAAATGCTATAGAGCTTATATACGTAAAATTAAGTCTAATTTTATTCGTAATCCAAAATCGTTTTACAGTTTCGTAAACTCCAAGAGAAAAGTTAATGACTTTCCGTCTGCTATGAGATATCAAGACAACACTTCAAGTGATAGTCAAGAAATTTCCAACCTTTTTTGCACAATTTTTCAAACATAATTATTCCAACATAGAAGAACTTCCATTTCGTAACTATCCATATCGATTATATCCTAATACATCAATTTACAAACCATATATATCTGCAGATGACGTGTTATCAGCTTTATTATCATTAAAAGAGTCATTTAGTTATGGTCCTGACCAGATACCAACATGCTTTCTAAAAAAATGTGCCATAAACCTGTTTAAACCACTAACTGCATTATTCTATAGTCCCTTAGAACAAGGCATTTTCCCTATGCCCTGGAAAGAATCATACATTATCCCCCTTCATAAAAGCGGGAGTAGGTCCTCCATAGAAAATAATCGAGGTATAGCAAATATTTCGGCTATTCCTAAATTATTTGAATCAATAGTTACCAATAGATTGTCTCATTCAACGTCCTCATTAATTTGTGATTCCCAATACGCTCTCTGTAAGGGTAAATCAACGGTCACAAACCTACTGGAGTTTACCACTAGTGTTTCTAATGGATTTTCTCAAAACTTGCCCACTGATGTTATATACACGGATTTCAGCAAAGCATTTCATAAAGTCAATCACTCCTTGCTGATTCTTAAACTTGATCTTCTTGGCTTTCAGCCCAGCCTTTTGCAATGGATATCTTCATATCTTTTAAATAGAACACAAAGGGTGATTTTCAAAAATGCTTACTCGTCTATTATTAATGTTACTTCAGGAGTTCCTCAAGGCAGTCACCTTGGCCCGATTCTGTTTTTGCTATTTATTAACGATATAACTACTACAATTAAACACTCAAAAATTTCATTGTATGCGGACGACGTAAAGCTTTTTAGATCAATCTCTTCATTTGATGATAGAACTTTGCTTCAGGAAGATTTACATTCCTTAGTTTCTTGGTGTGACACTAACTTAATGCCACTTAACCTCAATAAATGTAAATTCATGCGCTTTTCCCGGAAAACCGTACAGCCAGCTTCTTATGCAATAAATGGCTTAGGCCTCGAACAAGTAAATGAGTTTGTGGATTTAGGTGTAATAATGGACTGCAAACTTAGTTTTAACATTCATATTAATGCTACAGCAAATAAGGCAAGAGGTGTCTTAGCGTTTGTAAAACGTTGGTCAAAGGAATTCAGCGACCCATACATAACTAAAACACTCTTTACAACTTTAGTAAGACCTATATTGGAATATGGTTCCATAGTTTGGAATCCATACTATCAGATTCACTCTGATCGCTTAGAGTCAGTCCAAAAACAGTTTTTGCTTTTTGCTTTAAGAAATTTGCCTTGGGATTCTGGTTACAATCTTCCACCGTATACTAGCCGTTTAAAACTCCTTAATCTTCCGACTCTTGCAAGTCGACGAGAAATGTTAGGGGTAATATTTATCGTTAAGCTCTTGAATGGCTTAATTCTTTCTCCTTTCTTGCTAGCTGAAATAAACTTTAACATTCCTTCTCGTTCAACAAGACACTTCAACCCTATCTACTTAAAGCAGTGTAAATCAAACTTTGAATTAAATGAACCTTTCCGGGGTTTATGTAAGAGCTTTAATTCCTATTCCAGCTTTTTAGATATTTCGGACTCACTTTTCATTATAAGGGAAAAAATACTGTCTTATCTTAACACATAGTAGCGATTATTCTGTTATAATTCTCAAGACTAACTTCAAATGTACTATACTCAGCTGATGATTTTATTTCTCTGTAGCTGAGCAGTTTAAGATCTCGACGCTTAACAAACTCCTGCCACTCAACACCTCGCCATTTTATGTAAATAAAAAATATCCGTACGTCATGCGGGTGCGCCTCTCGTGCGGTCGGGCGGGATTGGAGGGCGTGGGTTATTATTATTATTATTATAGAAAGACATAGCCGGATATATGCACAAATGAATGTGTACAATTTTACATACGTAAAAGTGCAAGGTTGTTGTTGTTATTTTGCAGCGGAATTGCATGTCACAGCTCATGTCTAGTTGTAGATAATCTCTGATTCATCCAAAAAAATTTACATTTATGCTTTGCTGGTACATTTTCTGCTCTAAAGTCCCTTTTTTCAGTTGCCTGCCTAGTCAATTGGTTGGCCCAGGTGACTAATAACCTCGTTGGGGGTGTGCAGAATTGATGTAAATTTCAAAACAATGATCTTCGCCGCGTCTGTCTGTCTGTCGGTCTGCAATAAACTCAGAAGCGAAAAGTTTCATGCTGTTGACTTAGCACATATGGATGTTTCCGAAAATGGGTCAACCAAAGAGAAAAATTTAAAAATGCACCTAGGCCAAACTTTTTGATACCATTATATTGGCACGTATTTCCTTCATCACGCCACAAAATTTTATGGACATTGGAGCCATGCTACTTACAAAAATTACGTCTTTCAGACTGCCATATAATTTTTTTTTTAGCTAAGTATATATGACTTCCGAAATACATCCGCGAATTTGCAACAAAAGCGCCGGAAGAAAAATGGCCTTTATGAGTATTTAGCCCAAGGTCAGAACTGGGAATATCAACATAGATACATTTACAAAATAATTCAAATCTTGTATAAAGTGTATTCTAAAGTAGTGCTTTTTTTCAAGCGTTCGGGCGCAAAATATATATCTTCAGTCATTTACCGTAGAATACTAAAAACTTGTACTGGGATATACTCCACTCTCTATTTCCCTTTTATCTATCTTCTGTAGAGCAAGATGAAGAGGTAGAGGGAGAGGAAGAACCTGGCCCATAACCTTGCCTTAGAAGAACGCACAACTCTTAATCCAATGGATTAGAATATCTAGTACTATATGTTTGTACTTATATATTTTTTAGTTTACTGAAAATAGCTTCCTTTGGTATCCCAGTTTCATAAAAAGAGAGAAGTAAATTAAAGAAAAATCGTTAAGTCTTGCAAGTAATTACTAACAAATACTAAAAGAGTAGTCCACACAGTGATTCAATAGGTCAGGTTGGCTGCTGCGGTCTGTGTCCTACCTTCATTATTATCAACATTTTTAATACATATACGTATTTCTTTTCTTCTCACTTCTTTCTTCTTCTTCTTATTCTTCTTATTATTATTCTTCTTCTTCTTAAAATGTTGCTTACACTTCAACGGCATCTGCTCTCTCCCAGAAACAATTTGTGTTGCCACGCAACATTAAGTGTTGAAAAATGATCAAATTCACTGTCACCTTTTTAACAAACTGCTTTAATCTATTTTGTCTATTTGTCACAACACACGGCAGTCCATTCATTTGATGAGCTGCTACTGCCTCGTCACATTCAACGCCTCCCTCTCTGTATGTGCATGAATAAACATGCATACGCAGCCGAGCAGTTGAACAGCAAATTTACTGACTGGGCCATCTTGCCATTTAACTTGTGTTCTAGAACGGCTGAGCAGCTGAGTGACTTACTTTCACGCATCCGTTTTTAACTTGATTGCTTCTAGTAAAACTTTCACTCTCTACTTCTGTGGGTGTGTGGGTGTGTTTATGCTTCTTTGTGTGCTGTAACATCCCTGTAGGGAAAATCTCTAGTTCCGAACTAGGTCGCTTCTAGTGCATTTTTCGACACTACTAGTGCGAGCTAAATCTCTTTTGCATGTTATCAACTGGCGAATTTAACACGGCGATGTCCTAGGCGGTGTCAATTGTCGCCCTCTGCACTACATTTTCGATAGTTCCGAACTAGTACTAAATTCTACAGTTTTCACTAGTTCGTTTATTGGCACAATTTCGATAGTTCTGAACTAGCTGCAAGTACCTACAAATTCTACAGTTTTACATATGCCGCTTAAGTGCAGCATTTGACACACTTCATGCAAGTGGCGCGGTGGCCGACTGGCTAGCGCATGTGCCTTTCAATATAAGGGGTGGATCAATCAAGGTGGATGATAATTTTTTTTTAATTTTTTTTTTGACTAATATTTTTTTATTTATTTATTTAATAAAATTTACAGTAATATTTAAAAAGTAATAAAATAAAAAAAATTAAAAATAAGCCAGAGGGATCGGAAAAGCATAATTAGGGGAACATTTCATTTCATACAAGTTAAGATGCAAATAGAAAACTCTTTATATAAAATGCTTCATTAAACATCTGAGAATTGCAAAAATATACAAAGCCGACGGTAATTGAACGAACGAAAAATTTTCGTAGAATTTTTGTCACTTGCATACAAATCAAACTGTGCTAATAATGGTCACTCAATTCACTCCTTCTGAACTGGTGACGGTCTAGCTACCAGTAATCTAGTTCCCTTTTGACACCTTTTCGCTAGTTCGGAACTAGAAATTTTGCTCACTAGTTATTGAGTTCCCTGCAGGGATATTCAGCGACTTTCTAGTGCCAACACATATTAATATTAAAAGATAAATATTTATATTTTAGTTTTTCTTTTAACTATTACTTAGATAATATTCTTGATTAACTTGCAAAAGATTTAATTAAACAGAATTTAATTATGAATTGCAATGCACCATCAAAGATTGCAAGCACCTCTTAATTAAAATAAGGTCAAAGTAGTCAAAGTAACATATACGATATATCAAGTTTTCCGTAAACTGATTGCAATAATATTTTTATTCGCGTAAAATTTCATGGAATCATTATTAGTAAATGCACTTTTCAACTGAAGTAAAGCAACAATTAACTTTTATTCACCGAATAACGACCCAGCAGTATTTATCAGCTGGAAAACAGCTCATATTTCCTACTGAATATTCAGTGGAGATGTAGTTCTAAAATCTGAACTTTCCCTTTCGTTTTTATACAGAGGTGGCGTCGAAAATCAACTGCCGAATGAGAAGGGAGAGTTTCTGTATTAAAAAATAGCTGAATACGCAGGGAGAACTTCCATAGTACCTGATGTCTTCACTGCGTGTTCAGTTACTTTTTCAGCAATGAATTTTGAACTCAGTTTCAGGGTATTTTTCATACTGAATATTCTACTGAATATGCACTTTCTTACCTCGAATACTCCTGGGGATATATTCGGGTACATATTTACACATACAAAGGCATCCAAGGCATTCGCACACATATTCTTCGGCTGAAAAATGCACAAACAATTCTTCATGTCCAGGTACTCGTATATGCTGCTGAGCAAAAGGATTAAATCAAGGATATGCACAAAAAAAAATAAATAAAGCAGATCATGAGAAAAAATTAAAAAAGTAGCAAGAGCAAAGAAAATACAAAGGAAAAAGTAAAAATAATTAAATTACAATTAAGTCTGGGTTCAGTGATAAGCTGAAAGCGAGAGTATTAAAGTGAAATAACAGTCTTTGTAAATTTAATTAGGCGCCTTCTGCATACGCAGTTGACAGCAGAACTAATTTTTGTGAATCATGCCAAATTTGTACAGCAACAAAATATTCAAGCCAACCAGCTGGAATTTGCTATAAAGTTTTAACATAAAGAAGTTGCAATAAAAAAATGCAAACCGAACTTGGTTCAGCACGCAAAAGATGGATGCCGCTTTTGGGTTGCGAAACAGAAACTTCCTGCAACCGCAAAAAGGCATTCACATTCCATAAAAAACACAGACATGCTCGAAATGCAACGAGTTAATATGTTAGAATTCGTATCAATATTCGACTAGTGCCACCTAAACTAATTTGTAGCAAAAAAGTGAACGCTAAAGTGGGCAAAGATACAAGTCTAATAGAAAAAGGCGCAAAACAACCCAAAACAAAAATATAAAAGTGGCATTAAGGTAGGAAATCGACATGCGATTAAGCTGAAATAGCATTCACTTATCACCAAGGAGGGGCAACGACATGCCAGAAATAAATAAAAAAGTTATGAGCTATAAATGAAGGGGTTCAAATTAGGTCACACGCATTATGGACAACATGAAGCAGCGCGAGGACAATAGCGGGAAAGTGGAAGTATTAAGTAAGTAAGCAGGGCTCGTAAGTAGTTAAATAATAAAGCATATGTATGTACTCACATAGAAAGCTTTGATTTATAAAATGACTTTTACAGAGAGCGAAGTACATGCCTGTTTTAAATACGTATACTCGTAATACGATAATAATACACACAATGAAATATACTTATTCACAGACATATTTGCATGCTTATACAAGTAATATTTGAGTTACTTAAAACTCTGATTATAACAGAACGCAATAAAGTTGGTTGTAGGTAGACAAATCTCATAAAAAATTAAACTAATTGGCTAACAAGCAATTTTAGTCGTAAGTAGGTGAGTAATCGCTGCACGAGTATAATAAATGTGAGGTAATTAACCTAATGAAAGTGCGTAATATGCTTGTTTACATATGTTGATAAATACATACATATGTACGTACATATTATACATATATAGCTGAAAATAAACTGGCAAGCAACACACATATAGAGACCCTCACAACCCACGTTGATTCGCGTTGTCTTGTCTACCGCTTTGCTTCCCTTTAAGCGCAGCGCGCAAACATTTCGCCGTTCGCCTTGTGGTAATTAAAAATGTTAACTGTTTAAGTTACAATTTCCTATGCAAATAAGTACTAAGTATTTTAATTATCCACTCGTTCGTGTTGCTTATTAGTGAGTGCGTCTGCCCGCCACGGCCATGCAGATTGTGTTATCTATCCGCTGCGTGCAGAGACGTCACTCATACGCACCGTTGTCCCTTTTAAATTTAAACTGCATGTAAACTAACGTACAGTGTACACATGTATAGATATAATATACCTTTCTATCTATGAAATGCCCTTAATCCAGTCGTAATTGTTTGCAATTATAATAAGGGTAATCATTTAAGAGTATAAGTTTATAAAGTGTAAATTTCTATCAGTTTACACACACTGTTATATGAACGCACCTAATAATTTTTTTTCGTAAACTTGTCATCAGCTGTGCTATTGTCAAAATTTATTTAAAACTATATCTACATATATTAAAATATGCCAAAAATAAGTGAGAAATCCAAATTAAAACGACTTTACAAGGAAATTTTTGTAAATGACTTACTGATGCTAGAGGTTTCTGTTGCGCAAGGTTGCTTTTTTCGAGTTTACAGCGTTTACACACTGAAATGTGCGCGTAAATTTCTCAACCATGCGTAAATGATTTTCCATACAAAATTTGACAGTTCGTTTACAAACTTTATAAATTTACAAGTTTACACACTTTACGAGGCATTTATAAGGTTAAATGAATACCCTTAATATTTATTATTCTCTCGTATCTAGTTTACTAGTTTTAGGTTCAATTGTTGTCATAACTACATTTATACTATATGTATGTTTTGTATGTATTTCTGTATGTATGCTTAGCTACAAGTCTCAATTTTCTAAGAGATTTTTTTAATTATTCATTGTGTAAATGCAAATAGTAAAACAGCATAATTGCTTCGCAAATTTAATGCAAAAATAAATATTTAGTGGTAACTTTTTCGATTTGAAAACCCCCTTCTGCATCTTATGTAATAATCTGAAATGAAAAAAAAAACATTGGTTTCTCTATTGAAATAATAAGTTTTTTAGAATTCAGAAAAAAAACTAGCCAAAAGCGTGTATTGTCGATTAAAGTAGAAATTCTAAATTGAAAATCCTTCACCAAGTTCCTTAGTTTTCCAAATATCTATGCTACCTTCTCCTTTATGTTTAAATATTTCCATGCCTTCGACGCAAATATCCTTCTGTTTCACCTTTTTACAGCACACCTACCTTCAAAATTCATCCACTATTTGCCCTACAACTTTTATTCTTCTTGCTTTTTCTAGTTTAATTTCTTTGCTTCTTTTCTTTTTCCTTTTATTCCTTTCATAGTCAGGCAACACGAATAAATTACCTTTATACATTCGTACTACAGTCAATCATAAAAGGCATTTCCAACGTTTAATTTCACTTTTTATGCGCATAGACAAATTTTTATGTTGCCTAATTTCAGGCGTCAACCGTCAGCTGCCATGCAATCAGCCAGCTCAAGCGCCAACCGCCAACCGCCACTTTTCTTTACACACATAACCAGGCGGTTGGTTAGTTTGTTCACAACATGCATTGCATGCAGACTGATTTATGGCCAACGGTTCTTTTTATTTTACTATTTTACTATTATTTTTTTTGTTTTTGCTTCTTTTTTAAGCATGTGCCTACAACACAAACAATTACACGTGTAAAACCGCATGTGAATCGCGCGCCCTACTCTCCAAACCACTAAAAATCACCTAAATGTGGTGCTACGTCGTTGTTTATAAGGTGCGCTTGTTTGTATGTGTGTTTGTGTGTTTATATTTATGTAAGTGATGTTTTTTATACCATCACTAAATATAGGTGACGTTCAAAGAGACGGCTGGGCGGCTCCCAAGTTGCGTGTGCTATAAATTTTAGGTTTATTAGTTGGACAATAACGCCGGACTGACGGACATGTATGGTGTGATTTCTGTCACAGTTTTGAAGGTGAATAGATTTTTTGATATTAAAGTGATATTTAAAGTATATATAAAGGGTTGGTAAAAGAAAGAAGAAGAAAAATATATCTATTTCTATATAAAGAAGTTGTCAAAGCAAATATAAATTAGAGAAAATCAAGCAAGTGAATAAAGCTATACTTCCACTCCTTTTTATCGCCCTCCAACCTACAATAAGCATTAAAAAAAGTTTATTTGCAGATTTGCAAACCAAAAGTTCTTCCTATTTCGCCGGAAGTCCCAAATTGCTGCGCTGCTTTAATTTTATCCTATTCAAACATAAAGCTCTCAATTTAGTTCTCACATCTTGCAAATAACCCTTTCAGGTGTGTGTGTGTATGTGTGTGTGTGTGTGTGTTTGTTTGTTTGTTTCTACAAAAGCTTCGACATATTTACATATGTATGTACATACGTATGTATGTATTTCTATATATTATGGTGGTCCTTAAAATCAAATTCGCGATTTTCTTCGGTCTCACCCCCTAGATCGCTAACAGCAGTCAGGGATATCACATATAAATTTTGGTCCAGATCGGAGACGGTTAAGGGGTGGAACACTATGTATCTTCTACTATATTAGCATCGACCTAGGGGGTGAAGTTCACGAAATATGATATACAATTTGTCTCCATACACTTGGGGACCACCCTAATATATACAAATACATGATATATATACATATGTGCATGGAAAGATTTCTAAGATTTGAAATTCTACACAGCCACGTGCAACTCGTTAATTTTCTACACGTTCTGCAATATTCTTCGTATTTTAACGCAAACGTGAAAGTAAAGAGCCAGCTGAATATGTAAACTTACAGAAGAAAAGCCTGAGTTGCCATTGAGCTTTTAAGGATTTGAGAGAAACACATTTCACAGAAGCAATATTTCTAAAGTGTGTAGAATGATTTTCTATCTAGTTCACCATAAGTACTGATCCATTGCCATGAATTCAGAAAACCGCGAAAAAGAAGCAAAATCTTCAAGTGAGTTGGCTCAAAGGCACCAGTTCTGTCTAATTTTTTCCGGGAAGACAGATCTTTGTCAATTCAAGTAGCATTTTAAAACGCCAAGATTTCCCTGCAGTAAATTTGTGTCACTGCTGAAGGATCAGTGATGATTCTTTGTTGAATATTCATCACTGTCGTCATAGCTCAGTATATTTTTATTTGTTTTTATTTTTTTTTTCTGAGGAAAGCAAACCATTTATATGAAAAATTCAGCAGTCTTTATATGAAAGTATTCACTGATGCCTCCTCGTCATAGGTGAATTGCATCAGTGATTCATTAAGGATTAATTGCGGATTTTTACTGCAGGGTTCTAGAAGACACACATTCGCAATTCTAAAAAATGGGTGTGTATTTGTTTTTGTACATATATTACAGATTTTATGTAAAGTATATATCTACGAGTATATAAACGTACTATAAATTGACACACATTTTTGCTTGGGTTGCCAGTGAATTCCTTCACTACAGCTTTAGCATTCGCTTCGTTTCGTGCTTGTTTGCAAAGCGGAAGTATTTGTGTGGCATACATTTAGGCGTACATAGTTTCAAAAAAAAAATTAGCTTGGCTGGTGTGGCGCGGCGGTGCGTGCGTGTCATATCTGCAACAAGCAGTGCGAACAAAATCCTTTAGCAACAAAAACAACAAACACGAACTACAACAGCGACCTGAAGCGAGCGGCTTGTCATAAAATAGTACAAATGCAAACAGATTGTATATTTGTATAATGGGTATGTTTGTATATATTTATTGTGAGTTTTTCTGTTACAAAAACGGGCTCGAATTTTCATAGTTTAAATTCTTTCTTTCAACAAACAAATTCAATTTTCGCATAAAAATTCTCGAATTGACAAAACGCATAAAGAAAAAATGTGCGTATTTTGCGGAGCTGATAGGCAATTATTATATTATATTATTATAAATCTCTTTTGCTTGCAACTCAAAGTATTAAATAGAATTTTGAGAAGCGTGAAATGGAAAATCGGATTAAGCAAGACAAAAAAATGTCAAGAAGAGTGACGAAAAGTGAATGGCTGTGTGTTTATCAAAGAAATGTTTTTAAAGACGCATCAATTACACAGTTCAACAAAAATGGAACTTTTTCTTTGTAACAGAACAACCATTGTAAAAAGAGAACTCAGACTTGCTGGAGTATACATTTTTTCATCAAGCATGACGGTTTCAGCATTTTTGTATTAAAACACAACCAATTCCCACGCCCACAATTTATGCCTACTCAAAAACAACAAATCGCGTAAAAACGCTAAACACCTCCAAACTTGTTCTTTTCGTATTCTTGAAAAAAAATGCCCGCACATTTTTTAAAATGATCGTTCTTACTTACAGTGTCATACTTTAAACACCCATATTTCCGTATTAATTAAAAAGGCATAACGTCACAAAAATTGTCCTCTCAATTTGTAGTGGGCGTTTTCCGACAAACTTTTCTGTTGTTGGTGATGGAGAGCAACAAAAATAAAAGTAATTTGTGTTAAATTCGCATGTCAGCCAATCGTTGCCTTTAAACAAGATTCATAATTCCTTTAATATCAAAAATTTTTTTAATAATTATACTCAGCTGTACTAGTACACAGAGTATTATAGTTTTAATCACATAACGGTGGATTGTAACACTATAAAATAATCGAGATAGTTATTGACTTATATATATCAAATTGATCAGGGTGAAAAAAGAAATCGATTGAGCCATGTCCGTCCGTCTGTCCGTCTGTCTGTCTGTACGCACGATAACTCGCGCAAAAATTGAAATATTTTGATGAAATTTGGAATGCAAGTTGGTATCAAGACTGGAACGGATGGTATTGAAAATGGGCGAAATCGGACCATGACCACGCCCACTTCCCCTATATAGTAAAAATCGGAAATTTTGTATCTCAGTCACTAATAGAGCTAGAGTGATAAAATTTCACCCACGTGTGGAGCTCAGGCCCTTATGAAGAAATTTGGTGAGATTTTGAAAAATGGGCGGTGCCACGCCCACTTATTAAGGGCCAAACATTGAAAGTTTTATATGTCATAACTCAGAAACCGTTGAAGATATATCGATAAAATTTGGTAGGCGTGATATACTCACTTAGGCAAATGTTTGGACGAAAAATTTCCAAAATCGGTTGACGACCACGCCCACTTTTATATATGGGTCTTATAAAGTGGCCCAATAAAAACATTTTAAGCGATATCTTTGTCAAATGTAAAGATAATTCATTGAAATTTAGTGGCATGAGTTCCACAATAGACCGGAAACAAAAAAATAGAAAAAGTTTGGAAAATGGGCGTGGCACCGCCTCTTTTTAGATAAAGGAATCTACGATATTTCTTAGCCTATAACTCGACAAATAATTGAGATATTATGACGAAACTTGGTGTGTACACTTTTATCACTTGTGGTAATAGACACGCAAAAATTTATTGAAATCGATTTATGACCACGCCTACTTTTTAACAAAGATATTTCTGGAACACCCTTTGGGAATTTGTAACGTGACTCTTTGTAATTAGAAGTCATAAAGGAATGAAATTTTGCACAAAGAATAATATTCATATTGCTTAGTTGGATGACTGATAAAAATATTGAGAATGGGCGTGGCTACGCCCACTTTATGCAGCACTCGCTTTATATAAAATACATCGTGTTTTCATCAAACGCAAACAAACAATGAAAGCATACAGCTGAGTTCGATTCCACTCGAACTTAGGCTTCGTTACTTGTTTTAAAACTGCACTAACTTTGTGGCCTCTAGTGCTATTTGAGCAAGTTTTTTTTCGCTTTTTTTAATTTATTTATTTAAACATTTTTATGTAGATGAATCTGTACAAGTCCCTGTATTTACATTGATCATAAAATATTCCAACACCCAAATCCGTTAGCCGTGTCGATAAAACCGGCATTCGAAAACAAAAGGGTGCATAAATTAAGGCGCACATAAAAAGATGGACAGAGTCAAAGATGCAACGATAAGCACATGCTGTTGATTGCCTACGACTTATTGCCTATATTTATCCCTTTTCGCTTTGGCTTTGGCTTTGGCTTGGGCTTCAAATCCGTCCAAGTGTGCGTTGGCATGCCTTTAAAATAATGCGACGAAATACTGTTATGTTGGGGGTTGGTGACCTTAAATTTTGCGTTGCCTTTGTAGCATTTGTATTTGATGGCAGTGGAAAAATTGAAAAAGGAAACAAATGTGAAGGTAACATGTTGGCCGAGAAATTTAAAATTTGCAGCTCTAAGTCATTTCTCTTTTTAATTTCAAACGTGTGTCAAAGATATATTGTCCATCACTCAACTCGCCAGCTGCTGCGAGCTTTTTTTTTCGAAGTGCGTTTAATATTCTTACTAAGGTGATCCTTAAATTATGCAACTAGATAATAAATTCGATGCTGTGCAAAACATTTCTAAGAAAATACTACTTTCATAGTTCAATTCCCATAAATTTTTACTTTTACCCAACTTAGAAGTATGAAGAAGCATTTATGTATTTCAGTCTTAATCTTTGGATTCAAGTAACCTTGATTTTCTAGATTTTCTATTACTTTGAAAAACAAAATAATAATATTTTTGCTTATATTCTTTAACTTTATTTACCCCATTTTCCCTTTTATGCACGTTGTCTTGTCATAATTTGTTTCTGTTGTTATTTTCATTTCATGCAAACAGTTTTATGTGCAATGTAACAGCAGTTTTATGTAGTAACATACTTTCAGGGGCTAGAACATCACACACTGGCTGCATATATATGTACATATATCCACAAATTTATATTGTTTTATTCGTCATAATCGAATTTTTGAATATAATTATTTCTCGCATCCATGAGCCAGCCACCACCCACCACCCAACCATCAACGCTCCGACCGACCGCATACACATGCTGGCATTATATGTATTCTGCCCCTGCCTGCTGCCTGCTAACTCCCTTTCGAGCTGCTTTTTATTTTCGACTTAGTTTCACGCTTAAGCTACTGCAGCGAATTTTATTGCATAATTTTAGGCGTTATTACAATTTAATGCGCACCAAAAACATGCGGCTTTATGTGCAATTTTACGTTTCAGTTCAGTGTGTGCTTTGTGCTGTGTTTACTGCAGGCAGGAAGTGAGGTGTTACGAAATACTAAAACCAAAAGTATGCATGTTAACTGCGAATGTGTGTGTGTGTGTGTGTTTGCCTTAGTGGTGAGCTAACTCATTTAATAAAGTCATTTACTGCAAGGATGACTGCTTCTAAGCACCGCACAAGTCAAACAAATTTTGCACACATTTGCGGAAATTTTTATTTTAAATTACTGGATTAAGCGATTATTATTGCTTTAGAAAAGTTGTTCAATTTTTGTTTGTGTTTCTTCGAAGCAGGATTTATGCATATGCTTGAGGACTTTAAGGCAGGTAACATCTTCGTCTTTCAAAAGCAAATGACCAGCGAAGATTCCTTTGAGCTATTATACCATCGTAACTTTTTGGATACATAAAATATACTAAGGAGAGCGCCTAGAACCCCCTAGTCTAAACTTATCGGCGTAAAACTCGTTAGAGCTAAGCATTTAATTATCAAGCTGCTTGTACAAAGATTTTATCTGAGTAGACTCCAAGTTAAATTTTATGGCGAATATTTTTGTAGAACATCTTATTCACCTGTCGACTTTCGAAATGCCGTTTTCAACATTCCTCGAGAAAAGGCTCATGAGGACCATTTCGTGAGGGAATTAGAGGCTTAAAATATTCCACTTTGGCCCCCGTTTAATTTTACTATATGTATGTACTCAAAGCAACGACTTCTCTACGGTATGTATTTTAGCCCTTCATTTATCCTAAAAAACACTCAGAAAAAATTTGCAAATGCCAAATAGTTCTTAGAAAGGAATTTTCATGTAAATGTGTGTAGTCCATTCCGCCCCCAGCCTAAAGCCCCCAATTTTTCGCATAGTGTTATTGTATACTATTATTATAAATACCAGCCTGCTTCAAAAGCATATCATTAGAACTAGATAATGTATATTTCCTTAGCATCTCCAACTAATCCGGGCCATTTAATTCACGTTTATTCATGTCTTACCTGCAAATAAACAAACAAAAAATGTAACAAATTAATAAGTAAAGTTGTAATAACTTAATTTTTGTATTGAGCAATTTATTTCACATTGTGTAATGTTATTTAATTTGAAATGCGTTGAATAAGTAATTACTAAATTAATTTAATTTCCTGTTTAACTCTCTCCCTCCACCCCTTTCCTCATTATCTCACCCTATCATTACATGATTGAATTTTTCTTTGGTTTTATTGATCAGAATTACTATTATTTTTGTTTACGTATGTATGTGTGTGTGCATTAGTGTCCGACCGAATATTCGGCCAAGCTTCGGTATTCGGCCTATTCGGCTGGTATTTTTTATTCGGCTTCGGCCTTCGGCTGAAAAGGCCGAATAGTCGAGGCCGAATAATAGATGTGTTTAATAACAAAAAAAATTGACTGGATTTTACCATTTTTTGATTTTTTATAAGCGACAGAATATCGTAACTTCCAGTAATATTTTTTTTGTTATTGAACAGGCCTAAGATTTCGAACGATAACTTACGCTAATTATTAAATATCGTCACCGTAGTGTGTCCATCAATTCTTTTAAAGTGTCATTAGATTAAACATAGTTTATTACACGAAAAAGTGGTTTATTCACTTATTGGCCATAAAAACAAAGAGATCGTAAGTAAAAATTCAATACCGTTTAAAAAAATATTTTAATGTATGTATAGCCAAAAAATACCAACAAATTCAGGTATTGTTATTGTTTTATGGTTAGGTTTTTGAGATAATGGTAATTTTGTGTTTTCTTGGTTATCACTTCATTCAAAAATTATTTTCGCGGAAGTCGCAGACCGTGATTGGCGGAATACAATTTGAGTATACATATACAACTCCAATCAGGAGTTCGACTAACTTAATCTTAGTTGCTGATCAACTATACACCGATGCAGATAAACTCTTTTTTGGCGTACAACATAAAGCTGTTGAACTTAAAGTATTGAATTTTATTTACCTACAAAAAGGCTTAATTTTTTTTATTTTTGTTTACAACTATGTATGTATTTTTGTAAGGTGTTTTGCTTATTCAAAAAACAAAAAAAAAATTAATTGTTATGAAATAAAAACATCTCAAACTTAAGTATATATTTTTCTTATTTTGGTATTCGGCTTCGGCTTCGGTTTTCGGCCGAATAAAGGATTATGCCGAATATTCGGCTACGGCTTCGGCTTCGGCCTAAAATTCCAGCTTCGGTCGGACACTAGTGTGCATCAAAATAGTACAAAAATAAATATTTCATGCAAAGCAAAACTTTTCCGATAACAACAACCACACAAGCAATAAATTTACTCTTCCTCTTGCTTTCGCGTAATTTATTCTTCCGCTTGATGGCATTTAACTCATTGAATTATGTATGAGCATCTGCGAAATTAGCATTATTAATAGTTTATTACCGCATTAACAGAATAGAAATGAACTTAAATTGCCTTACTAAATATGCTTTCTTTGTTGTTGGAAAGTGAAAGCGAAGGAGGTGCTGTTCTCCTGATAGTTTGTAGAAAAGTTTTGGGTGCGGAAGACTTGGAATAATTTATAAGTGTATCGAAACGAATGCTAGGCTGAGAAAATTCCTTAATCTATAGTTAATTTTGCCTGCTCAAACTCACTCAACCGATTTTGAAAATATTTCCGATTGTCATTGAGAATTTGTACGCTTTAATTCTGCTCCAAAATAAAGTCGTATCCGTTCGACGGAAATCGAATGCCTCCGTCATTTACCTTTATTCCAAATATTATATTTTTATTTATGCATACACATGTGGCTTTTCGCACTCTGCTTTCTTAACATGATTAACATGAAAACGAAATTAAATATTTTCCTTTGCAATAAAACAAAAGTGAAAATACCAATAAAACCAAAGTCAATGAAAAGATAAATATTGTGAGGTAAATAAACAAATAATAAGCAAACGTTCAGCAATATTAACACAACATTTAACACTAACGCACTTGGAATGCCAAGAACTTGTAGAAGAACAAAAAAGAAAGAAAAAAGCGAAAAATAAAATACTTTTCAAACAAAAGTAGAAGAACAACAACATACAGGCATTCCCGTGTTAAAGAAAGTCCACATTTTTGTGGGGCGAGTCAACCAAACACACCCACAACCACAAATAAAAGAACAACGAATTATGGATATTAAAGAAAAGCGATAATTGTTGGTATGTGCGTGCGTACGAATGTTTGTATATAGAATGGTTATGAAACGGCCTTTATTCACCTCGTTCGTTGTCATTTCATTCATTTCTTTGTCAATGCATTTAATTCCACACATTTCGTGGCGCGTTAGTGCGTACAAATATGAAGAGAGTAATATTAGCAGATACCAAAGGACATTTCATTGTATAAAAATACATCCACATACACACACAAAAACTTGTAGTACACTCAGAAAAATAATCACAGTGGTATCAACAGTTTTCTTCTGTTAATCCCTAAATTCGTTAAATTAACAGAAATATGTTTAAGTAGACACATTTAGAGTTATATAAACGAAAAAATCTTTTACTTTAACAAATATATCTATTAAAACCTATTTGTTAGTTCAACAGAACTGATCTGTCAATTAATAAAAGAAATTTTTGTTGATATAACTGAGTCACTGTTAACTTAACCCTAATATCTGTAGCTGTAACATTTCTTTTATTTGGTGATTCAACAAATCATTACTGTTGACTATCAAAAGAAAAAGTGTTTATTTTGCCAGCTTTCTCCGTTGTTACTTGTTGCTTTGTTAACGTGAGTGAGTTGTAATTCACGAATGCTTTTGCGAACAATGGTAAGTATAAATAGCATAACTAAAGTTCAATATTCAATATAATGTTTAATGTCGCACTATACATATGATGCCGTTGGATTTAATTTCAGGTTGATGTAATGGTTTGAAATCGGAGGAGAATATAAAATAGAGAACACAATATAGCATAGCAAGCAGTGAAAGCGAAGAAGGTGCCGCAATGGAAAATAAGCGAAGATGAAGCTACATATTTGTACTTGGAAACCGAACGGAGGGAGGATGTAGAGAAAAGTGCAAACAAAAGATTTAAAAAAGATCTAAAAATACACATTATAAAGTAATTGTTAGAAATAAACGGCCATATAAAACACAAAGGGATTTATTTTTAAGAGACAAAATTTCAACTGCGGAAAGTTGTTGATTTAACAGCAAAACTGTTTAGATTCACAGCGTTTTTTTGTTTTCAGAGCAGTTAGTTCAACAATAAAACTGTTAAAACAAAAGGACGTCTGTCAATTTAACAGATAAATCTTTTGGATGTGATTTGACTGTGGAATCTGCTGTTTTAACCCGTAATCCCGTTGATGTACCAGCATCTTTTCTCTCGGTGTAGTAATAGAAATGTCGGTATGTACGTGCACCGCCGTAAATAATCATAGAGATATGAAAAATCGATTGACCCGATTCCTTAACACCCAACAAATTTCTTTGCTTTTATTTCATTTCTTCCTTTTCACCCACCGCACCACCCCACCACCATCAGTCCAACTCCTCTTCGTGTTCGTGTTTGCATTGGCTTCTGTTTCTGTCTGAGTTGATTTACTCCTTTGCCCTTTTGACTTGCTTTCATGGCAACAATAAAATGTACGATTGGGCACACGCAGACACACATCCATACAAACGCTTGGCTCAGTTAAAGTCCTTCTGTTTGGTCATTCCATCGAATGGAAATGGAATTGGCAGCTGCTGGCATTAATTTTATTAAATAGCAAATGAATACGTTTTGTGGTAGCCAAAGCTGAGTCCCTACAAAAGGATCAAAAAGCGATTTGTGGCTGTGTGGGTGTGTGTGTGCAAAATATACTGTGCCTAAATGGCTTTAACCTCGTTCTGCTCTTTGCTTGCTTTCGTTGCTTGCTTTGTAGGCTGTCCTAATTATTTGTGTAATGAAATTAGTTTTTTTCGTTCTATGGAGCAAAAGTGATCGAAGCGGTAAGTCATTAACAATACATAATGAAAGGTAAAACAAAAGTCCAAAAAACTACTAAACAAAAGTCAAGTGCAATAAAAGAGCAAGTAAAAGGAAAGGAAAGATAGTGCGTAAAGTTATACTTTTCTGATTCCTGAGGTTATTATATGATCCTTAATATGTTAAAATTTCACATGGAAACTAGTTTTGATGGTATTACTTGAGTAATTTTGTAAGAATAGCCCTAGAAAAAGTTTAAGTAAGTTTTCTTTTTACGCGGTTTTTAACGCTTAACCTTTGCTACTTTTCAAGAACTCTCACATCATTCTCATTTCCTTTTTTCCCTACATCCAGCGCGACTAGTCCAGTTTTCATCTACGACTAATCGCATTATTTGCTGTGCTCATTTTTCGCTCTAAGTGCTTGTCAATATTGAACAGCGAATAGCAGACACTATATAAATGTACATATGTATTTATGTTCTTGTTAAGATGTTAATAGTAATTTCTATATTTTCTTGCAGAGAAATTGTGACAGCATCCTAAATATGTACATATTCACTCATATATCTGCATATGTATGTATGCCAGCATGTTACATATTATCCAAAGTGTGCACTAGACAATGATTTCCTAACCATTACTTTATTAAATATGTGGGTATGTACCTACATATCTATGTATTTCTATAGTGCCAATTTTTTGTTTCTTTTGCCATATCATAGGTAAATGTGTCTATCTATGCAAGCACTAGCACAAAGTTTGAGCTCGTAATATTCCCAGCAGAAAATGGAGGGAGTAAAAATCACTAATGGAAGCTCTTCTTCGGAGTCTAAGTAGAAGACCTCATCGTCTTAATTATTTCTTTTACTATTTTTTATATGAAACTGGCCAAAATAGAAGGCCGTACCTTTTCCTTTCCCATAGCATAGCTTATTTCCAGATTTGAATAGCGTCTTTTCTAGTCTATTTGCATAACATCTGGTTTACTCATTTCCTCGACAGAGAGGCATAGAAAGCATTTCATGTAGAGCGACGTACATAGAAGCTGTTTTGTAATACCTTTTATAGGGGGAAGAGAGTGAAAAATTTTCTTCTGGGTTTTTACATGCTTTGCATCTATGTATGTTTGTGTTTCTGCACAAATTCCTTTCCTTTTTCATTTTATCCTTTCGGCACTTACTCGTGAGTTTGCTTAGCCATTTTTTTTTATTAAATTGAATGTGCTTTTTTATGGTTGTTGTTGTTGGTGTTGGCATTTCGAACAATGTTTTTATTGATTTCTGTGTTTCATCTTTTTTGTGCTTTTTTGTGTTTTTAATATTAAGTGAAAATAATTTGTTTGTTAGCTCTATCGATTGTTAAGTCTTGCACATACATATATGTATATATGTAAATACGATCTATGTATGTTTGTTTAGGTACATGCCCTGCAGGGAACTCCATAACTAGTCAGCAAAATTTCTAGTTCCGAACTAGCGAAAAGGTCTCAAAAAGGAAATAGCTCAACTGTTTTTAGACCCTCGTCTGTTCAGGAGGGGTGAATTGAGTGATGACATTTGGTAGTGAAAAAAATTTTATGAAAATTTGTCATTCGTTCGATTTTCAGCTTTTCATATTTTAGCAATTCTCATATGGTTAGTGAAGCATTTGGCATAAAGAGTTTTCTATTTGCATCTTCACTTATATGAAAAAAAGTTTTGCCCTTTGGTGGTGCAAGTCCTCGGAAAATATTATTTGACTAGTTTTTCCGATCCCAGGTATATTTTAATTAATTTTTAAATATTTTTCTACACTTTAACTCAATAAAAAAAGTTAAAGGAAATTATCAGTCGAGTTGGAAGCGACAGCAATCGAACTGCGGTGGCCTGATTCCAAATCAGATGCTTTAGCCACTGTACTATCGAGCAAGTGAAGTGTGTCAAATGCTGCACTTAAATGTAAACTCTATAATTTGAGGGAATTTGTAACTAGTTCAGAACTATCGAAAACGTAGTGCAGAGGGCGACAATTGACACCGCCCAGGACATAGCCGTGTTATGAGTGTGAACGTGCACTAGTAGTGCCGAAGAATGCACTAGAAGAGAGCTATTTCTGAACTCAGTATAGGTGAGTATATCCGTGTGTGCTTTATCGTAGGTTTTTTACTAGTCCACTGCCATCAATACATGAGGCCATTGACTTTTTAAAGTGTACACACATACTTACATACATAGCAAAGCAGGTGCTTTTATAATGCAAATGCAAACACTCTAAAGTTTCTATTTTTTCTTTATTACGCTGTAAAAGGCGCTTTTTGATGTTTAACATAATTTATGGTGATACAATTTTATTTATAACTTATTTTAAATAAGCTGATGAATAAATTATCAGCAGATAATATATGGACGTTTTTAATTAAACAAAAAAATTAACAGCATCTAAAAATTAAAATGCGAAAATTGTAAATTACACGCTGGTACAGATTCAATTACTTTATTATATTCCTCTTTTTGGAAAAGCAAAGTTCCGTGGTGGAAAAACGTATAAGGTATGCGTAATTGTGTTGTGCATGTGAATAACAGTTTAACTTCAATTTGGAGGTTTTTTAAATTAATTGCTTTGCTAAAAAATCATTATTATTTTTTTGAAAACTTTAGGTGATAAAGCGGACAATCAACAAACTACGTGTGGAGGAAAAAAATGTCATCATACAAGCGAGGTAAATACCGCGCCCGCATCAAATATTGGTGACAGTCACAAAAAGCGATAGTCCCACACAAGGGTTTATACTAACTAGTTCAAAACTGGTTCAAAAAGGATATACTTAGAGCGGGACTGTTGGAGCAAATATGTATTCGAAAAGCGTGTAGTCTAAGCCATACATTTTTAAATGTGGTATAATTTCAGCTACTCGGAGAATCGGTTGTAAACTATTAATTTTCAAACTATCCAAGAACTTCTCATATTATGGGCAATTTGTAACGTGTTCTAAATTATTGTAGAGGGGGCGATATCCACTTCAAAGGACAACGCCGTGTTAAAAAAGTCAATTAAAATCATTGCGTTGGGCTAAATCGAGAACCATCCCTGTTTCTTCATGAGCCAGTTCTGCGCTCGCTTTGAGTCAGCGCGATTTGCTGCGGGGTACCCACATATGTATGTATGTAATTGATATTCTATCAACATGTCAAAGTTTTTTAATATTTTTGATGTTTTAGCGATTTTTTTTGCCTATTTCGAAATCTAATTACTTAAATGCAATGCACGGTTTGTGGAGAAGAAGTTTTTTTATGCTAAAATCGCCGTCAATACGAATTTCGATTACAGCGATTGATTATAGGACAAATTGGTATGTGTATTTTAATTGAAATAAAAGCACGTAAAAATAAAGCAAATTTTTTCAAAAATTCATTATTTAATATCGTTATTTTATATCGGATCGACTTTAGCTATACAAATAAACAGGAAAATATATGAAAAAATTTGAGTTCGTGTTTCATTCGACCTTTTAATGGGAAAGAACTTTAACCCACGTTTCAGGTTGCTTTGGCATGAGCGCACTTTATTGTTTGATTTCATTTGTACATTTCCGTTCACAGTTTAATATATTTAGCGCAATAAATCGAAAAATCATGAGTTAAACACGCAAATTAATGTTCGTAAATTTATTAGTGGAAAACAGCAAAATGTTGCAGGTTTTGAGTTTGATTTCAGAGATAATCACGGTCAGAGATTGCTAAGGTTTGAACAGGACTCACATTCCACCTTATAGTCTTGGTCGTCTTCATATCGGCTTTAGTAGACACGGAATTTCTCATAGGAAACACAAATTTTTCTAATCCGTTACCACTCTGAAATCAAACTAGATAAATGTTAATTATTTTATTTAACAGGTAATTTGTATGCAGCCACAACTCAGATACTACATACAGCAGCACTCATCCCCACAACCTAATAAAAACAAATTGCTCACCCCGTACATCAGAGTAACTAAAAAGAACAACTTTTGCGCACCGAGCGCCCACAAATTGCATTTATTGCAATATGTTTTATGCAACCCTCCACACACAGAATGAAAACAAAGCGGAAAGCAAAGAAAAAAAGAAATTCGTTTATGGGCAAAGGATAATTGAGAGGGGGCTGGAATGGAGGGGATAGTTCTGCGAAAATGGTCAGCGAGTTTTGCTCATGTGAGCAGTGGCCAGTGAGTAGTGACGAAAAACGCATAAAATTCATTCAACAAACCAATTTAACTTTTGCAATCTGCTGCAAATTAATCAAGCGGTGCACGTAAAGAAAACAACAAAAACAAAAAAAAAACAGTAATTCTAATGAGCTATGAAGTACCAAAAAAAAAAAAAAACGAGCGCATGGAGGACCAGCAAGGCACATCAGGAAATCAAAAACAACCCTTAAAATCATTCGTTCAAAGTCTAGAGATTCTACGGGTAGAAGAGTGCTCTGCCGGCGAGGGAAGCAGCGTGAAAAGCTTGCTTGCGTTGGTGTGAGACGTTGCATGCCACACATGCCGACGAAATATTTTACCTCAGATCCGCTTTGGGAATAAACACAAGCGCAGGCATAACCTCAATTACGTATCTACATATAAGCACATTCATATGTATACATACATATATTATTTACTCGTATATGCCATTGATTTAAGTATATTTGTATTATTTATGTGTTGAATATTCCCAATACCACATTGCCCATTGTCCATATCGAACTCATTTCGAAAGTATTTGAAAAACAATTCGGAAAATGCGCCAACAACACATACGGAATAAGTGAATAAAAGTACGAGTAAGTAATGGTCAAGTGTAAACATGCAAACATACAAACATACATTATTGTACTATATTAAAGCGATTGTGTTGATCTAAATAAGAAATCGAATTGGTTAATGGGCAGGCAGTTAAAAGGGAAACCAATTTTTACTTTAACGAAAAATATTTCAATGTACATATGTATGTGCATTTTTGGAACACTACTGGAAAACTACACTATTCCTTTTCCATAACATTGTTAGCTAAAAAGGTAATTTGATTATTCTGCATTTACCGCAACGAGACTAGAAGCTCTAGAGCTAAATAATCCCTTGGTTGGACTTCCTTTTCTCTCAAAGAATGCCAGTTAGCTTTTTCAATGTTAAGTACTTAGAAGTGGCCGCTGTGGTGCAGTGGGTAGAGTGCTCGCCTGCTATGCCAGAGGTCTCGGGTTCAAACCACGGTCCGAGCAAAACACCAAAACAATTTTTCTAATTAGTAAAAATCCAATTATTGGGTTTTTAAGAGCAGCGGTCACCTATCGGCATACCCTTCGAGAGTATTTCTGCCATGAAAAAGCTTCTCACAAAAAATGCATTCGCCGTTCGGAGCCGGCATAAAACTGTAGGTCCATCCAATTAGTAGGAAAAACAAAAAGGAGCACACCTCGAATTGGGAGAGAAGCTCGGCCATAAAACTCGTCACAGTTATAATAGCACCATTGTGTTATATTATTATTATTAAGTACTTAGAAGGTCGACATAAATTTGACATGTGATTCCATCAGCATTCTTCTAGCCAGACTCTCTCCCTTCTCTCACCTAAACCGATAAGAAACCCGCTAAAATATACATACATATGTAAGTATATACATATACATATCTATGTACATACATATGTCCCACAAATTATTTTCACCACACGCACTGCCACAGCTTTAAGATTAAACGAATGTGTTCATTCAATTTTCGTAGCACTCAACCGTAACCAGAAGAGGCACGACACCCAAAATTGAATTGTATTGAACGTTGAAAATCGATTCGTGAACAGCAAACATATTTTCTTGGCCCAACGTGTGGCCGCCCAAAACATCTCAACATTGACCACCACGAGTTGGAGGGCGCAAAGTGTACGAAAATGGGTAAACGACCATTAGGTTATGCCTACAAAAAATATAAGCAACAGCAAAAACACCAAATAACAAAAACAAAAAAACAACAGCAACAAACACAACAATCAACAGCAACAAACAACAACAATCAACAGCTATTTTCTATAATTTTCTCAAGTTGTTTTTGTGAAGTGCGACAATCGCTCGCGCTCGCCGCCTTTATATTGCTTTTATTTTTACTTTTGACTATTAAACAGATATTGCTAATGTTTAGCTAAAACAAAGCGGGGTTAGCTTTAACTTGGGCCCAACTTACACATGAATTTCTCAAGTTTTCCCCCTTCCAAATTATCACACGCACTATGTAGTAGATGTTTGAGGGAACTCAAAAGCAGTAGCCAACGAACCCAGCAATTCGCGCTGCGAAGTTGATAACTCAATGCTTTTCGCTTTCTTATTCCATTTGTGTTTGGCTATGTTTTGTCCCTTTCGATTTTCTACATGAAATATTAGCGTTATGCCGGCTTAGTGATGTAAATAGTCTGCGCTAGAAACTCTTATGAGAATCCGTGTGCATGTGTGTGTTCCTACGTGTTATGATGCATTGGCTTGAATGCTTGTAATTTCCCTTGGGCTTTCGCTAATGCCTTAACTGGGGCACTGAGCGGCCTCTCCATGCCACCACCCTCTTTTCTGCGACGCAAAGCGACCCTCTCTAAGTATTTTATTATAATTTTCTTCAATTTTTTTTTCAACTTTCTTGTTGGTTTCCTTTTACTTATTGCAGCTTTTCGGTTTGTGTGACTCAGTGCCTTTTTGGGGGGAAGAAGCTCGCTTTAATAGCTAAATTTTCCCCTTTTCTTTCTCACACATATGCATGTACCTTCAACGCCAGCCACCTCGTAATTCTCAAACAATTTAACGAAATGCATTTATAATAAATTGCCTTTTCTTCTCTTTCGCTTTTTTATTTGTTGTTTTTGTTTTCGCTTTTGCTATGCTTGACGTTGGCATTTTCATTTACATCCATTTCCGCCTGTCGCCAATCGCCGTCTATCGCCGCCAATCGCCAATTGCGCTGCTGCTGGCGTTGGCAGCTTAAATAGTTTCATTTAATATTAACATTATTATTGCTTACACATATATATATATACATATTGTTGTTGTTGTTATTGTTGCTGTTTTACATTGTTATTTATTTACATTGTTTACGTGGCTTTCAGCTTGTTTCGTCGTTTGTTTGTTTGTTTGTTTGGCTTTGTGTTTATAGTAAACTCCACTTTCATTTGTTTGTGTACTCGCGTGCCTAAGTGCCTGTGTATTTGTGTGTTTGTGTGTGTTTGTATTTAATTTAAGGATGAAATATTAACTGATAATTGAATTAACTTTGTATTGCAATAATGTAAAGCATACTTGCAGGCGTTTCCGCCCGCTGAATGTACATTTAGTTGTTGGCCTCTGGACACATATTCGTACATACATACATACAGACGTGCACAAGCCATTAATGAGTTGTTTATTGCTGACCGCAGCACTTTAATACGCAGATGTTAATGACACAGATAAGCGAGGCGGCAGTTACCTTCGGTTATTGTTATTGTTATTGCATAACCTTAATAAAATAGTGATATATGCATATGTATTTTTATAACTGGATGGAAGTTTTTCTTCAAGATAAAACATTCAAAAGGTCTCCCTTTGCCCCTTACTTGAAAGGAGGGGAAGTTATTCAAAGCTCATCATACATCGCATGTTTGCTATTTAATATTTTGCAAATATTTATGTTGATATTGATGCGCGGTATTACATTTCATATTCATAAAAGAGTTAATATTTTGTATACAAACAATTCACTTTTCATTTAAAATGAAGACATTAAACTCGTTGCTTTAGTTGGCTGCTCGTGTTTAATAGCTGTTGTGTTTACTTTGTATATACATGCATACATATGTGTGTACGTATGTGTATGTGTATTTTTATATTTAACTGAAATTGCCACTTAACTGCTATAGAGTAATGCACGCAATACAGCTATCAATAAAAATGCAATCATGCCATTAAATTCATCGTAACAGTTTTGGAAAACTTTAAACCAAACCAGTTCAGGTTACCCTAAGGTTGAAGCGAATAAGGATACGCAAAACAGTTCCCCGGCATAGCAATCTGGATATGAAAAGAAAAGGAGTTATTTTATCCCCGTCAAAGGTGCCAAAAAGGTTAGTGATGTGTTAACTCGATGGCCGATCCTCGGAAATGAAGCCTCTCACCTCTCACTCTCAATCTCCTACTTTTCCTTCACGTTTGGTGGCACTGTTAACCCCAACCATCTAGGACGGGGAACAGATAAAGTAGGTGAGGACCACTCCTCCATTTTGACCCTGCTTTGTCTACGGACTTTCTCTGGCTTCTCTATTCGGATTAGTTTGCTTCGGGCTGGCGGGCGTGGCAATCTGACACCTGAGTATGTGGGGGTGACACCCCACAAAAATGGCTGTCAGGCTAATGTCGCAACCGTCTTCCGCCCCGTTAAAACTTGGCAAGTCTCGGAGTACGTTCCCAGCCGTCGCCGTTAAGTTGGCGGTGCAGGTGCAGTTGAGATTACTCCTGTCTTTGCATGGATGGCTCTGGGCCACCCACATGACGGCGGGGGTTCCAACTTCCCCAGGCTGTCCCTGATTTCACACATAACCTGGGATCCTTAGTGACTGCACGAAACGGGGAACGATAGCGGCTTCGAGTTGTGGCCCTTTTCGCATGGACACAAATTTAAAAACAAAAACAAAACAAAACAAAAAACCTTCGTCCTCTTCCACTCGGAGGAGGACTGCGTCGGCGCAAGCGCCAAGGACGCTTTCGCGCCTACATGGCGTCCACGTGGGTGGGAGGCTTGCCTCTCACCAAACAACAACAACTTTGACTGGCGGCTTGGGGGGCCCCAGCACCAGTAGGACCGCCGGAATGGTAGCGCTGGAAACGGCGAACCATCCGGCTCCTGCTGATGCTGAACACCTCCCAGGTGCTGGAACGGCGTACCTTCTCGCCGAGGCGGTGGCAATGGTCTCACGACCTGGCCACACCGAGCCAAAGGAGAAGGTAGCCGAAAGTAGGGACGATCGACGCCCGATGGATCCCAACTCCAGTGGGAACGCTGGAACGGCAGCGCTGGAAACGGCGAGCCGCCCAGCCCTCACTGTTGCGGGTGGTCCATCGAGTGTTGGTACGGCGACCTTTCTCACAGAGGCGGTGGCAGTGGTTTCGCGACCTGGCCATAGTACGCCAAAGGAGAAGGTAGCCTTCTTCAATACATACCAGCAGGGCTGCCGTCACGGCAACGCTGGAAACGGCGAGCCGTCCAGCTCCTGCTGAGGCCAGGGGTCCATCAAGCGCCTTAAAGGCAACTTTTCCCCCGACGTCAGCGGCATGCTGATCCGAAGGGGAAGGTAGCCGAAGCTAATACATCTACCGGGGGAGCGGCAGCGAGGGAAACTACGAGCCGCCTCCCCCTGGACAATAAACCCCAATATGGGGATAAACGGTGGGCCGCAAAGGTCCTCAAACGATACGGGGGGTGGCACTCGACACGCTGCCCCAGGACGTGAGGGAGGCGGTAGTTAGGGCGAAAGCTCTGCTGCCATCGTTCCAAAACGTGTTGGGAAAAAATGTGGAAAGTGTCACTCCCTTTAAGCGCCAGAGATCGGATGAGGATTTAAAGCCCCATCCGAAGCGGCTACAGCAGCACGCCGGTGTGCCCAATCCAACCTTCGCCGAGGTTACCAGGGACAGGATCCTCGTTGGGGTCCTGGACCGCGGAAATGACCGTGGGGCCATCCCGAAGGACAAGTGGTTGTGGGTCCTGGCCGCCATCACCGACGCCATCCTTGACGTCGTGCTGGAGTCTCCAGGACCACCCCCACGTGGTAGAGACGCGGGATGGTACCAGGGCCAGATTAAGGTGCTCGCTTGCGAAGACGCAAGGACCGTTAGCCTGTATAAGGCTGCGGTCGCGAGGGTCGGCGAGGTGTACCCCGGTGCGCGACTAGAGGTCGTCGACTGGAAGGACGTTCCGATTCGGCCTAGGGCCAGGGTATGGGTTCCTGTAACCCCAGCAGCTCCTGAGCGGATACTCACGATGCTGCAGGTTATGAACCCATCCCTCCCTACGAAGAATTGGAGCGTCATTCGAGTCGAAGACGCAGTGGGCCCGAGAAGGGAGGTGGTCCTGGCGCTAAATAAGGAGGCTCTCGAGCCACT
Source organism: Urophora cardui (assembly GCA_960531455.1). Classification (NCBI taxonomy): domain Eukaryota; kingdom Metazoa; phylum Arthropoda; class Insecta; order Diptera; family Tephritidae; genus Urophora; species Urophora cardui. Next base: position 164,839,095 of record OY482670.1, read on the forward strand.
TAAACAGTGCCAGGGTAGGGTGAATTATGGCGTCGGGGATGTCATAATTCACGTGTACCGTGGCGACGCTCAGCGCGCCGCCGCTCCGGAAACCTCGGTGGACTCGGACATCGAGGCGCCCGAAGCGGAGGCGGATCTCTCCGACGTGGACAGCATGAAGTCCGCCACGTCAAACTGTGCAGATGCTCTGCATGATTTGACAATGGAGGATGTCGTGCTGGACAGCGACGAAGAGGCTGCCGACGTCACGGTGGTTGAGGGGGTGGGGGCTGTAGATACTCATGAGAGTGCTACAGATAAACCTCCACCGATCTAAAGCGCCTTCAGCCGCTCTCATCAGTCGCCTTTTTCAAGGCGACGTTGATGTGGTCCTCATCCAAGAACCTTGGGTGAATAACTTGAGGATTTGCGGACTGGGGGCCACTGGTTACAGGCTCATCCGAGCTTGTGTTGAAGGTAATATAAGAACCTGTATATTGGTTAGGTACGAGCTAACAATGTTTCTCTTGCCTAACTTCAGCGACGGCGACATTACTGCGGCCAGCACAACGATCAAGGGCACACCGGTAACTCTGGCATCGGTGTATATGCCCTATGATTCACACACACCTCCACCACAAGGCTTGATGATGGACCTGGTGGCCAAATATTGCCCCGGCCATCTACTCATCGGAGCGGAATCAAATTCGCATCATGTACAATGGGGCAGCTCTGACACAAATGAAAGGGGCGAGTCACTTTTTGATTACCTTTTGACAACTAACATGGTAGTGTGTAACATAGGTAATGAACCAACATTTATTACAAAAAATCGAAGAGAGGTACTAGACCTCACTTTATGTAGTGAAAAAACTTATGAGGGTGTCAAAGGCTGGCGCGTTCTTGATGAACACTCTTTCTCTGACCACCGATATATAGAAATAATCTTAGATTTCTCCATTCAACAATCCGTTTTAAAAAGGAACCCACGTAACACGAACTGGGATCTTCACAATGAACTATTTGTTAAGGGGCTACCGGATCTTCCACCCTGTAATCCCTCATCGACAGGGGAGTTGGAGGATCTGGTCGGTACCTTCACTAATGCACTTTCAAACGCTTTTAACTTAGCTTGTCCGGAACCAAGACCGCGTGGCAAGCGGAAACCTCATTGGGGGTCCTGCGATCTGGACTCACTTCGAAAATCTTGCAGGAAGCAATTCAATAGAGCCAAACGACTCGACAATGAGCCCGAGTGGCTGCAATATAAAGAAAATCTAAGGGCTTATAAAAAAGCCCTGAGACAATCGAAGAGAACCTCTTGGAGGAACTTCTGTACCGGAGTCGAAAGCGTCTATGAGACGGCAAGACTTAGATGCGTGCTCTCAAGGACACAAACGTCATTGGGCTACCTTCGGAAGCCTGATGGATCCTGGACCAATTCGGAAAAGGAAACTCTAGAGCTGCTGCTGGACACACACTTTCCTGGTAGCTCGCGAAACGGACTGGCGACATCATCAACGGGTATCGCTGTTAATATACCTGTGACTGAGGAACGGGTTAGGTGGGCAATCAAAAGCTTCAAACCCTACAAAGCTGCGGGACCAGACGGGATCATTCCTGCACAACTTCTATATACCCTGGAGACATCAGCAAGCTGGCTTCAACGCATCTTCGTTGCTTGTCTTGCTTTCAATCATATCCCGAATACGTGGAGACGCGTCTCGGTTATATTCATTCCTAAGGCTGGGAAAGCCTCGCACTATGAGCCGAAGGATTTTAGGCCAATAAGCCTTTCCTCCTTCTTGCTCAAGACGCTGGAGAGGATAATAAGTAATTTCCTCTCTATTACAATTGATAGTAAACTTCTCTCTGGATATCAACATGCATATCTTAAAGGGAAATCAACCGAAACAGCATTACATAGTCTGGTTTCTACCATTGAATCATCCTTGACCGATAAGGAGTTCTGCCTTGTGGCCTTTCTAGATATCGAAGGCACGTTTAACAATGTCACCCCAGAGGCGATAAGCAACGCTTTAAGTCACCTAGGCGTTGACGTATCTCTGATTGGGTTGATTGATCAACTTTTGAGGGGAAGGATTGTACTCTAATCAATGGGCGAGGTCAAATCTACACGCTACGTATTCAGAGGCACACCCCAGGGTGGTGTCCTCTCCCCGCTGCTATGGAACCTCACTGTCAACTCACTTCTAAAAAGAGACGCAGTTTGGGGCGGCGGGAGAGTCGTGGCATATGCGGACGACCTTGCTTTAGCATACAGAGGGAAGTTCCCACAGACCTTATGTGATCTGATGCAGGTAGCACTGCGAGAGATCTCAGCGTGGTCCTCTCGTTGTGGGCTCAGTGTCAATTCAAATAAGGTGGAACTTGTCCTCTATACTAGGCGATATAAAATACCTCCGTTAAATCTACCAGAACTAAATGGCGTTCGCCTGACCCTGGCCGACAAGGCTAAGTTCCTAGGGGTAGTTCTGGACAAAAAGCTGAACTGGAAGGATAACATCATTCAGCGTCAAAACAAAGCATATATTGCTTTATACACATGCAAAAGAGCCATAGGCAAAAAGTGGGGACTTAGTCCCAGCATTTGCAGGTGGATTTACACTGCGATCATTCGACCAATCCTGCTATATGGGGTCGTAGTATGGTGGCCTGCTTTGAGCAAGGCGTCAAACCTTAATGTTCTGAGCAGAGTCCACAGATCTAGCATGATCAGCATAAGTGGTGCACTCAGGACGACGCCTAGTGAAGCTCTGCAGGCCATTCTAGATATCTTGCCATTAGATTTAGCTGGTTTTCAAGTAGCGGCTACGTCAGCTCTACGTTTAAGGGAGTCATCCGGATGGCATACAAAAGCCACAGGACACTCTAGCATTCTAAGCAAATTAGGTTTTCTACCCGGTAGTACGGACCGCTGTACTACTACAATAGTTGCAGACAGCAACTACGAAACAAGGATTCCAGAAAGGGACGAGTGGGAAGAGCCAAATCGGTGCTACCCAACCCCAGGTAGCATTTCCATCTATACCGATGGCTCGAAACTAGACAACAAAGTTGGAGGTGGAGTCTTTTCACAGGACTTGAATCTACAGCTAGCTTTTAGATTACCCGACCACTGCAGCGTTTACCAGGCTGAAGTGTCAGCCATAATGGAGGCTGTCAACCGTATAGGACATGAACCTATCCACAGGGATCTATTCATCTTCAGCGACAGCCAAGCAGCAATTAAGTCTCTCGGCTCCAACTCGTTCAATTCTGAACTAACACTGGACTGTCGCCGATCTCTGCAGGAGATGGCCAAACAGACCCGTCTGCACCTCGTGTGGGTCCCGGGACATAGGGATATCGAGGGAAATTGTAGGGCAGATGAGCTTGCAAGGCAAGGCACTACCGAGCAGGTTCTTCCTGACAAAGAACGCATAGGTATGCCGTTTGCCACATGCAAGCTAATGCTTAAACAGCATATCTATAAACTGGCAAGCGATAGATGGCAACAGAACCCAGTATGTCGAACATCAAGACAAACCTGGCCGAATTGGGACCACAAACGATCTCGTCAAATATGTACTCTAAGGAGAGAGGAAATCTCGAACCTTGTGGGGGTGCTCACAGGACACTGCCTTATCGGGAAACACGCAGAGAGACTGGGTGCACCCTACCGTAGATGCTGCAGAAGCTGCAAAGATGATGAGGAAGAGGAGACAATCGAACACCTCATTTGCCATTGCCCGGCTCTTAACAGTGCTAGACGACGCTTTCTTGGGACACCTTTCCTGGATAACCTATCTAAAGTCGCGGTTGTCGACATAAAGGACCTGGTGAATTTCATTAGGTTATCAAACTGGTTTAAAAAGGAGGAGTAATCTGTTTTCTTCTTGTGGTATCACAATGGGCCTCTGCACTGGCCTAAGTGTGCCCCTATGGCAGCCACTCTAACCTAACCTATCCCCGTCAAAAATTGATTTTCTTCGAAATATCTAACATTTCTACCACCGTTGAATTTTTGTTTTTGACCTATAATTAAAAAGTCCCTCCGGGATATTACAGGTTTTACGTAAGACCTAAAAACATAATCTTAAAGATTACTTTTTTCCGTCGGATAAGCTTCCTTTTCAGATCTTCTAATGGAGGGCCTCGCGTACTCCTCTCAGCTCAGGATTTTGTTTATACAAATAAAATTAGAAGCAATTCCATGACCATGATCCATCTTTCACTTTGATTTTATTTGTTTTCTCTCATTTCCAATTCAACTCATTTTTATATATGTACCAGAGGCGGACGCTTCATACAAGCTGAGAAGCTCGGCTTGCGTACATATTTTCGTTCATTTCATTTTACAAATTTCCTTAAAATCTGGTTATTTTACGTTTTAAATGCGTTTACTATTTAAGTTCTCAATAATATAGCCCCCACTGTACATCCGGTGCCTAAAAGCATGCTAAGAAAATAGCGCAAATACACCACCAATCCACCTCACAATGTGTATTTTGTTTGTACAGCCAATCACAACACAGTGAGCATGCTTTAACGTTTCCACACATTAGCTTTTACGTGGCTTTCAAAACAGAATAACATAGCTTGTTTTCTCGCTTTCTCTAAGGAGAAATCCAATTGCTTATTTTCATACTTAAATTGAAAAAAAAACTAGCAAAACACTTTTTTATTTTTCACATGAAATTTGTATGGGGATGAGAACTGGCTTCGGCATTCAACAGTATTCACAGTCACATGCATATTTGATATTTTCGTTTGCATGTACATACTTATGTACATAATTTCTTACATGTACATGTACATGCAAACATAAATATAAAATAATAAAATAAAAATAAAATACCAGATTATAAAAGCGTTGATTGTGATTTTTGGCACTATTGGCACAATATCAAGATAATTTTAAAAAGGGACGGAAATCAAAATCAAATAAAATCAAACATTTCACGACTTTTGGTAATTGGACCTCAGTTCTTCAAACACTAAAGCACCCATTTTTTAGATATTAGATAATAAGCAAATACACTTGCTACTGCTGAAATTTCCGTCAGTATAAGGAAATTAAAAATACCTCTGCGCTTTTGTGTGAGATTTCCCTATAAGTTTAGCGTCATCAATCAAAACGTGAACCCGGCTGACCCTCGAATGTTTCTGAGCGATGTTGGTAGCAATTGGTCTTGATGAGGACTCCAACATACATAGAACTCTTTTAACTGTGATGCCTTGGCCGGGTCTCCAGATATGGGTCATAACGTGGACCCAGATGGTCCTCGAATGTTTCTGTGAGATATTGGCATCAAATGATGAAGACTTCGAGATAGAACTATTTTAATTGTAAGGGCTAGGCCGGGCTCCCAGATATGGGTCAAGACGTTTTTAAAAATAATGTAAATACTAGGGCTCTAGATACCCGGGTATCGAGCAATTCGATCTGATCGTTTTTGTTTGAAGCCCGTTTGTTGTTCAAATTCCCGTACAAACATTCGCGCTTTCGAGCTTACAAACAAAAAAAATGTGTATCGGAAAAACAAAAATAAAAAAACTACATGTAAAGAAAAAAAATAATAATAAATAAAAGAAAAAAAACAAACTTCAAAATACCCGAATTGTTCAAATGCCCATACAAACATACGGGTAATAAACAAACAAACAACTGTTCGAGCATTTGAACAACAATTGTTCGGGCTACTCGAAAATGTTCAAAAAAAATCGAGAGCTCTAGTAAATACGAACATTTTTATTTTAAAGATGTTCATTGTAAAATGGCAAAATCAAGAAAAACATTTCAACTTTAAAAATGTTAATTTTTATTTTAAGCACTATGAAAATTTGAACCAAAAAATTTCGTTTTATTCCACTAATTTTCATTTTTAATTTAAACAAGCTCCTTTTTCAATCCTAAATACATTTTAATTTTTAATTTTCATTTTTAATTTATAAATTTCCATTTTTAAAATAAAAATGACCTGGTTTAAAACGTTCATCATCAAAATAAAAATATTATTTTTGATTCATTTTCTCTGAGTGTACAAACAAAAAAATGTGCATCAAGAAAACAAAAATAAAAAATACATATATGAAGACAAAAAAAAAAAAAATAAACGAGAAAAAACAAACTTCAAATACGCGAATTGTTCAAATGCCCGTACAAACATACGGGTAATAAGCAAACAAACGAGTGTTTGCGCATTTGAAAAGCATTTATTCGGGCTACTCGCAAATGTTAAAAACAAAAATCGAGAGCTCTAGATCAAAGTCAATGACGGAACGCAATCAGACTTTTAGATAATACAGCAAAGAAAATTACGTAAGTGGCTAATGTTTATGCTTCACACATACATGGGCTTGCCCAGACAATTTATGCTAGGTCCGCCACTGATATGTACATATACAATACTTATACATATACATATGTATGTGTGTGTATTTAAGCACCTCGTTGTGTCTTTTGTCACCTTTGTGTTTTTATTATTTCATTTTGTTTCTTTTAATATTTCACACAACGCGCTTTCTATTTATTTTTATAAGCAAGCGCAGTGAATTTTTATTCGAATAAATTATGAATGAATTAAAAACGATGTACACAGCACATACATACGCACGTACATACACGTATACTACATACATACATAAAGATGCATAAATATTGAGCTTTATAAGCTCTTTTGCGAAACTAAGTACTATAAGTAAATTCATTGCCTTCCAGTCACCCCAACAAGTTCTGTCTCCTCACCAAAAAATAATAGAAAAAAACAACAACCTCAACCTTCTCATGTAACTTCCCTACTTTTAGGGAGCGCCTAAAAAGTGAGCGAAGCTTTGCATATGGAATATAATTTATGCGCGGATTTAATACAAGTATATACGAGTATGTTTATTTATGTGCACATGCTGGCGGGAGAATATACATACATGCATACATACATTAAGCCGTATCACGTTATATGGACAAAAAAAAAGTTTAGTGTGTGTCAGTTTTATTTGAACACTTATGTCGAAAAAATATTTTTGGTGTAAAAATTTTTTTTTAGACCCGCGTTAAAAACAGCTAAATCGCGTTTTTTGTAATATCTTCCTTATTTGATGTCGGATCTCTATGATCTTAATGTCGCAGAAAAGGTCTCGCTCAGCACTATATTTGGCCCATATAAAGTTTCGACCTCAAAGGTTGTCCTGAGTTTTACCTTTAAAAATTTTGGAGTTACTATCCCTAGATTTTTTTATTTTTATCACTAATACAAAGCTCTCAAAAAACCATGAAGAATCCCCCAAAAAAATTCTAGCCTTTATTCACAAACAAAAAAGTTATAACGTTGTAAAATGAAACACTTGTTTTTTTTTTATAAAACATTACCACAGAGAAACGGCGAAACACGTCAGCTTAATTTTTGGCTCCAGATTACGATGGCGTTTTTAGAAAATCCGGATTAGCTCCCATTTTCGAGATATTTAAGAAAACATTTTCAGTTTTCACATACAAAGCGATCCGATGGGGGGCGTATGAGTAACTATTGTTGAGGTAATAAAAATAAAGAAAAGGGAAAAAAACTATACGTACATATATGTCTATAAAGTGCATATGAGAGGAAAGAGAATACCCTGCAAATAAATCCCAATTTGTTTTAAATGTTCGAAACCTGAATGTTTTAAAAAAAATTGTATTCAAAACAATGAAAATATGTCTTTTGCGGCGAACATTCCCATTTTTCCATAATCTGAGTAATTTTTTTTTTTTTGAGTGTGAGCAAAGTAATATAAGCGACGAAGAACTCACTTTCAAAGCTCTGAAACTTCTTTCATAAATATCTCAAAATTTGGAGGACATAGTCATTTTCGGTCTCGGTTATCATAGATAAGAAGATGTTTTCGGGATTAAAGTAATATGCATTATTTTCAATTGTAGGCTGTATAATTAACTGCATTTCACATCCAGCGCAAGTATTGATAATATATTTAGACTTCCATTGTCTCTTTAGGCGCGTATAATTTTACAACGAACTCTAGCAGTTTTTCTAAACAACTTGGATGATTTTACGATACGCACGGATGCAGAAATCGTGAAGCCGTTGTAAGCCAGCGCGCTATGCTTAGAGGTCCCACTTGAATACTTGCAGCCATTATCATTCAATATGAATAACGTTGATCATCAACAATTTTTTGCATACCATGTGTCCAGTATTGGTAGTTGTTCTATCGCGGTACATAATCAAGTCAAGCGAGGACTTAGAATACTTTTTAATCAAAAACTCATACTATATGGCTTTACTGCCTCATATAAATAAGAACTTGGGATAATTTTTCAAAAAATAGGTTCTCTGATTTTAAAACGGTATAACTTTTTTGTTTGTGTATAAAGGCTAGAATTTTTTTGGGGGAGTCCTCATGGTTTTTTGAGAGCTTTGTATTAGTGATAAATATAAAAAAATCTAGGGATAGTAACTCCAAAATTTTTAAAGGTAAAACTCAGGACAACCTTTGAGGCCGAAAATTTATATGGGCCAAAAAGTTTTTACACCACAAATATTTTTTCGACGTAAGTGTTCAAATAAAACTGACACACACAAACTTTATTTTCTTGATACGGCTTAATGTACATATATACGGCTTGGTGAATGTAGAAATGGTTTTAGGCACGATTTTTCCATGAAAACGTGGCTCATTTGAGATGTTTTCTTGTTTCATTGTCTCACTTTGTTAGAATCGACCTAAAGACAAATGTTGGCACAACTGCCATAAACACACAGCGCTACGGAGCATTTACATTAGTAAAGTTACATGCATATATATATGTACAAGCTGAGATATTTTGTTTTTAAATAGGTGCCTGTTAGATATTTAAATATGCCATAAGCAGCTTTTCTTTATTCTCCTTGAGTTCTTTTCTTTTTGTGTCTGCATTCACCGCAGTCTTGAGTTGTCTCGGCTGCCAGACGTTTAACATACATACAGACATACATATTTACATATGTACATGTATTTATAGGATCCATCCCTGCAAAAATTCCGAGTACTCCATTCGCTAATCCATGGAGTGCTCGCTATGGACCAACCGATTACTCCATAACTTGCCACATTTCATACAAAAAATATGGTCCATTTAACATTGCATGTCATTGCAATGGAGTATATACTCCAGTCCCGCATAACAATCAAATTAATCCATGGAGTACCTACATTGGATTAATTGATGGAGTACCTAACAGTAACAATAAAAACCAAATGTTTATCGCGACGACGACGAATGACGTGTATACATTCAAACATATGTATATATGTAGTTATGTATGTATACATATATCGTCGTCGTCGCTATAAACATTCGGTTTTTGTTATGCTCGGCTAACTACGAGCCGATGCCGATACATGAATCGGTCATTTGGGCTATGTTAGTGGCCACTTTGAAAGTACTCCAACCTACCACAAATGGAGTATATAATCCAATGATTTTTGCAGGGATCTGCATTACATATTCACATACATATACTTAGGTATAGATATGAATGCATAGGTAATATATACATATTTTTATGCGGAAATATTTGTGTTTGTTTGCCTACAACGTAAACTCAACTCGCAGGTGATTGTGCTTTGGAGTGCCTCTCGGCTGAGTGTTCACCTTGAACATAAACTTGTGCCGCATGAAGATATGCATACATACATATGTACATACATACATACAAACATACATAAGAATACACATAATTACCCTGCAGGGAACTCAATAACTAGTGAGCAAAATTTCTAGTTCCGAACTAGCGAAAAGGTGTCAAAAGGGAACTAGATCACCAGTTCAGAAGGAGTGAATTGAGTGACCATTATAAGACACACTTTGATGTGTATGCAATTTCGAAGTGACAAAAATTCTATGAAAATTTTTCGTTCGTTCAATTGCCTTCGGATTTGTCTATTTCTGCAATTCTCAGATGTTTAGTGAGGCATTTTATATAATGTTTTCTATTTGCATCTTGTATGAAATGAAATGTTCCCCTAATTATGCTCTTCCGATCCCTCAGGCTTATTTTGAATTTCTTTTATTTTATTACTTTTTAAATATTATTGTAAATTTTTATTAAATAAATTAAAAAAAATATTATTTAAAAAAAAAAAAAAAAAATTATCATCCACCTTGACACCGACAGGATTGAAAGGCACATGCGTTAGCCAGTCGGCAATCGCGCCATTTGCATGAAGTGTGTGAAAGGCTGCACTTAAGCGGCAGATGTAAAACAGTAGTATCTGTAGGTCCTTGTAGCTAGTTCAGAACTATCGATATTGTGCCAATAAACGAGCTAGTGTAAACTGTAGAATTTAGTACTAGTTCGGAACTATCGAAAATGTAGTGCAGAGGGTGACAATTGACACCGCCTAGGACATCGCCGTGTTAAATTCGCCAGTTGATAACATGCAAAAGAGATTTAGCTCGCACTGGTAGTGTCGAAAAATGCACTAGAAGCGACCTAGTTCGGAACTAGAGATTTTCCCTACAGGTAGGCTTTCATAATATTTTTTCTTATTTTCCTTTGCTGTGTTGCTTGCACTAATTCATGCAAATCTGCTTAGCTATTACGTATATTTCACGCTCGTACAAACAAAATTTTCAAGGACATATTTTATACACGTATAAACATGCATATGTGTATCGTAGTTTAAAGTGCAATATCGCATATCGACCAAAACAAATTGTGTTATTGTTGTTTTTTATTTACTTCTTGTCTCATCTACATAGATATGCACAATAACACAATTATTCAAATCCCAAAATGTTTCCACAAATGCATGAGCCAAACTCAGCAACTCGTACGTATCAACATGGACCTTTATATTAGTCTCCTTCCAGGCGCTGTAACAATCCAGCAAGTCGCCATAATTCAGCCATTTATGTATGTTACACAACTCTAAGTATATGTATGTAGTATAGTAAGAACAAACGTATGTATTACACATTAACAGCGCTAAAATATCCTGTTGTATCCACAAACCTTAAACAGAACATTAGCGCACAAACATGAAAACACATTTGAGTAGTACGTATGAGTATTACATACAAGCAGCACAGTCCGTTTTATCAGCACATTCGCACATTAAGGCAATAATATTTCTTCATTAACCAAGTCAAACTGAGAAAGATGTGCATGCATGAGCACACAAAACATTGAAGACCATACAGGTTCATGCGTGTATGAGCAGACTCCTGCTGTAACTGCGGTTCGTATGTAGGTATCGTACAATGTTTGTATGGATACACGTAGGTCCGTGGCGTATGAGTAATAATTTGCTTACATGTGCAGAGAAGAATGCGTATGTTTATAGGGAGGTTTATGTACATACATATGTATGTATATATGATATTAGTGTACACGTAATTACATACATATATTATCTGCAAATATTTGTACAAATATATAATAGCAAAATGTTGATCTCTTTTGTCGTGTGCCTAAATGTAAGGCAAGCATTCCATTAGAAGCGCTGCACAACAACTCAGTTTGTTCACAGAAACAATAATCGCATTTCGCTACACAATAAACGTTTTTTCTTCATTTCTGCCTGATTTTTTCTACTCTTCTTCCTTCACTCATTTACTCTGAGCAGCAGCTGCTCAAATGGCTATTAAGATAAGCCAATATAATCCGCCTTCGGTTGCCAACGCTCTGGTGTTGTTATCGCTGATCAATTGTTAATGCCGCCGTAAGGTTGGCGAGCAAAATGCTTAAAAGGTAAATGATACTAGTCAAAGATATATTTAAGGTAAATAAGCTCAAGTGCCAGCAGATATTTAATTAGTGAAAACAAGAATCTCGAGTAAGTATTCATTAACAGAAAAATACTGCGTATTAAATTAATGAGGATTTTTTCAAATTAACATTTTAAGCATTTCAGGAAAGTTGGTTGGGCATTCGCCGTGAGTGAGGTAATTGTTCCTCTTTTTTGTTTTTGTAGTTCTCTTATGCTTGATAAATTTTGCTCCGTTTCGCCTCGAAACAAAAAAAAAAATTTCGCACCGTCCTACAATTAAAATTGCTAAGCGGAGCATCCGTCGAGGAATGAGAAATGACCAAATTGTAAGGTGTTAGTTTGTATGAAATTACTAATACAATAAACAAAATGTAAGTCGCAGTTTGATGTAATAAAAAACAATAAATTAAAGGCAAATAAATTCGCTAAAGATGAAGCGCTACCGTTATGCTTCTGCTGCCTCTAAAGCTTAACGCTAAATGCTTGCGGCCAATGAAATTTCCAAGGAACGCAAAAGAAGCGCTGCCCCAAATTACTTAAATGTTTGCGTTATTAATTAAAGAAAAACAAACAAAAAAATTTAATTGCCAGCAAGAAGAAAAAGAAGCAAACAATAACACAGACAAAGCTGAAGAAGGAAAAAAGAGCCGTAAATGAACCACCAAAATGAGGCGAAAAAAAATGAAAACTTCTATCTCGTTTCTTGTTTTTTTTCTTTCATTCTTTTTTGGAAAGCAATTTTAACAACATGAAGAAACAAAATAAATTTACCACCTTTTTTATTAAATGCCGCCATTTTAGTTGCGAGCACGAGAACTTACTTGCTGAGACACGTTCTTCCCTGCCGGCGTGTTTCTCGCGATCTTTTTGCAAAGAGCGTATATGGATAAGAGGCTGCAGTTTGAAAAACTTCACACTAGATGTCACATTTCGCGCGAGATGGGACCAGGGTTGCCACTTTGAAATTTTTTTTCCGACCAAATTCGTCTCAAAAACCTACCAAAATAGCTTTCAGCCGACCAAATTTTTTTTTTTTCACAAAATTCGTCATTTAAGCTGGTTTTTGAAAATTTATGTATTTTTATTTATTTATTTAACTGGTACATATATAGGAACTTATACATACATATCACTCTTCAAATATTTTCACATGTTTTAGCTTAAAATAATAAGGTACGAATGCGTTTGTACATACATATGTATGTACATTAATTTGTGTATGTAATTTATGTTAACATTTTAAAATAGTTGCGACTATGGTTTAACAGGTCTCTAAGTAGGTATACAAATGAGATCAGAACTTTAATTAAATATCAAAATTGAATCTAAGATCTTTTTAGTGCATAGTGCTTATTTCTAACTTTTATCTGAGTTTGGTTTTATTAAAGAAAGTGTAGAAAATTTGCGCTCCGCTGCAGCAGAGCTGTGCGGAAGCGTAAGCAAATTAAAAATAAATTTTGTGAGCCCGCCAAAGCAGTTTTCATTAAGCGCATTTTTCATCAAACTAAAAAATTAAAAAAGGGTTTTCATGCGTATGCGTTCACCTTCTTTTATCCACTTTACACAAACCTCTGCCGTAGAGAAACACAAAAAGTATTCAAGCAAACTGTTGCTGTGAGAAAGAGACATGAATACGTACATGAACTTTCAAATTTTCTTTCAACAGTGTTGTGGCAAAATCTAGCAAATCAGTTGGGGAAGGTAAAAACCTACCAAAATTCAAATAGTGCGACCATCCGACCAACAGGAAAAAAACCGACCAGTTTTGGTAGGAAAAGCCCACTTATCACATCCCTGGATGGGACCCGCGAAGTGTGACATCTAGTGTGAAGTTTCACAAAGAGCATATATGGATGAGGGTGCAGTCAGCGAAACTTCACACTAGATGTCACACTTCGCGGGTCCCATCTCGCGCGAAATGTGACATCTAGTGTGAAGTTTTTCAAACTGCAGCCTCTTATCCATATACGCTCTTTGCTTTTTGCTTGCTTTGAGTTCGCTCGCACTGCCACCGCCGAGCGCGCTGTAGCCGGACATGTTAAAATGTATACAATCTATACAAAATGTATAGCCGAAAACGAACACAACAAAAACAGCAACAACAAAAAACAGCAGCAGCTCTATAGTACATATCGTCGGTCACCTGCCAGAAACACGAATGTGAAAATTCTTTAAGTACGATGTCTGCTCTTTATCGGGAATACATTGATGTAATAGCAATTAGTATCTGTATAAATTGTTGTGTAAACATAAATACATAATATGTACTTGTATTTACATAAGCATATATACAAATATTAATTGTTATTATATCAATATACATACACCTGATAAAGAGCAGACATCGCACTTAAAAAAAATTTCACATTCGTGTTTCTGGCAGGAGACCGACGATATGTACAAGTAACATGAAACAGAAGGAGCAAAGGTGATATCGTTATTTTGTGTTTCTAAACTGTGGAACGGGTGCGAGCCAACGATAAACTTAAGACAAATGTTTGCCTTAAAACTTAGCACCACCGAGATGGACGGAAAAGGTAAAGGTGAGTGTGGAGCGTGAGTATTCAAACAAAAATTGCGTTGAAAAAAGAGACAGAATATCAATGTCAGTATGTATATATGTTTATATGTATATGCTAGTGGCTGGAGGAGACGAAAATAGTGCTAATAAATATACATAGTTACCGACTACAGTTCCACAGTGATCGGATACGAAAATGAATAAAGTATACTTTTCTTGGTGATTTCTTATAAGATTTGGGGCTTGAGCCATTATGATGGACTAAACTGATGTTGAACACTGTAGAGATACTGATTGGGTACTTACCACGGTCGGGTTTATGAAATTCGTTTTTTTTTATTTCTCCCACTGGGTAGGAATACGAACTATATTGGAATGATTTTTCGTTATCCCTTGTCAATTTTGCTGTTGAGGCAAACTGGTTTAGGCTAATACCCGTATGCGCCATCTGTAGTCTGAGAACAAATAAAATTGCGCATATAAGCCGAAACCGGTTTGTCTCAACAGCAATTTTTTTTGGACGAATACCACGATACTTATATGGAATGACAAGTCTTGGCATAACGCAATTTCCCCCTCTCTCTTTCTCTCACCACCAAATTGGGACGCTCTAACATATACATGCGAGCCGCAACACTGAAAGAAAAAGGGACTTGAAATGGGAAGGAAATGCGGATCGTTCTTCGATGAAAAAATCAAGCAACCATATAGAAATATCGATAAAACTATCATTACCCATAGCTAAACATTGTTCTACTGTCTACGTCTACAATTTCACCGCGAGGATTTTGGAAATTTCATTACTACTCTGAAAAAAATACCCGTAGTTAAACCAACAACTTTCGGCTGTTGAATCTCCGTCTTTGATTCAACAACAAAAGTATTTGTTTTTACAGCAAAGTTTTTGATCCAACAATTTATTCAAAAACGGCCGTTGTTGTTTCAAAAACTTGCTTGCTTTTAAAAAATTTTTTGTGAGAAAATATTTTTTTGTGAGAAAACCAACAAAAAAAAATAATGATGGAGAGAAGATGAAGAGTAAAATGCAAACAAAAGTTTATTTTTAGCAACAATTCTCTCCCCGTTGTTGATTTAAAGGCAAAAGTATTTGACCCAACAGTTTCCGTTGTAAACAAAACTAATGAGAACAAATTTTTTTAAATTTTGTTTTTACAATGATTCAAATAATTCATGGATTCCTTTTTAGGAAATGGAAGTATAAATAGGTTACTACAATTCAATATAATGTTGAATGTTCCACTATGTGGTGATTGGATAGAATTTTAGGTTGATGTCATGGTTCGAATCCAGAGGAGAATATAAAATAAAGAAGAAAAATCAGAATAAGAAATAAAGATAGCAACCATTTATTTTTAGGTGAAAATTTTTTCCAACAATCTCCGTTATTGACTTAACTCAACAACGCTCGCACCTTTGAAACAAAGACGGAGCGTTGTTGGGCACATTTCAACTGCGGAGAGTAGTTGATTTAACAGAGAAAGTCTTTAGATTTACAACGTTTTTTTTTCAGAGTAAATACTTGCGTTCATTTTTTCGTAAGCCATGTTCTTAACCGTACAGCTTCTGCGCGTAAATAACACAAAAACCAAACAACAACAGAAACAACGTAGCTCAATTTGGCCAGCATAAAACAGCACTAAAAACAGAGCCAAGAAATATAACAAAAAAAGGAGTCAATAAAGAACTTCTACCTGCCGTGGACAACGACCAGGTGCTGGCTGTGGAAGCATGTTGCCCTGTTTGTTTGTGCATACAAAGTTTACGTGTATGTATTGATGTATGTACTCTTAAATGCCAATATAGTAAGTAACGATTGAGCTCAACAACCGAAAAGCTCCACAGCAACAACAACAACAAGAAAAGTGTGCTGTAACTTTGTTAGCCAAAAACAAAAACTGCGTGCCACAAAAAAAAAAACAAAAATAAAATGAAAGGCGATTGTATGGAGTAACTGTTTACAACAATGTTGCATGTTTTCAGGAGCTCTGCCTTCGCCTTTACTTACAGCGCTGCCACTTCGCGGAGCGCAACTGAGTGAGGTAACGTATAAAACTGTATGGATGTATGTATGGATGTATGTATGTATGTGAGTATGTTAAATAATTGTCGGTTTCTGTACTTTTAGCATTGTGTAGCAGACTTTTTTCTGTGCACCTCCTCCTTCTGCTCCTCTTCCTCGCCGGCAGCGCAATTAAAGCGTCAAAAAAAACATGGCGGCAGCCGTAGGTAAGTGAGTTAGTTAAACGCGATGGTGGCAACCGAGAGGCAGAGAAGACTTCAGCAGCGCACCATAAACAATTTTCTACATGAAGTGCACACGTACAAACATGCACAAGCATGTATGTATAAGCGAACATTTCAGTTGAACAAATACAGGTGTACTTACAACGTATATATGTATGTATGTATGTATGTATGTGTGAAGTGAAGTAAAAGTTTAAAAAAGCGAAGTAGATGAAACTATAAAAAACGCACTCCAAAAGGAAGGTGGTGAGCACAAAATGAACGCAAGAAAAATGATAAAAACAAAAAGCAAAAAGAAAACATTAAAATTAAAATAAAAGCAACGTTAACGTGTAATTAACCGACAATTTAAGCTGTAATTGTACTGGGTAGTCGCATAAAAACTAAAGTTTGTCCAAGTTCGTTCGCGCCGCGCCAGCATGGGCAAAGTATAGCGTTCCAGCTTGTTTGGATGTGTGTGCGTATGCGGCAACTGCTCGTTAGCATAAGCGTTTATTATGGCAACAAGCAACTGCCACAAGTGGAGGTGACGTAAATGAAGCTACACGGTGGGAAATTTTTAAAACTACGTGGCTCAAAATTTGAGAAAAAGACAAAAACACTAAATCTGGATTAGAGACTTACATACAACCATATATCGTCGGTCTCCTGCCAGAAACACGAATGTGAAAATTTTTTTAAGTGCGATGTCTGGTCTTTATCGGGTATATATTGATACAATAGCAATTAATATTTGTATATATGCTTATGTACATATAAGTCCATATTATTTATTATGTTTACACAAGAATTTATACAAGTATAAATTGTAATTACATCAATATATACACGATAAAGAGCAGACATCGCCCTTAAAAAAATTTTCACATTCGTGTTTCTGGCAGGAGACCGACGATATGTAGTAGCTAAACCTCAAAATACGTTTGCATCATTTGGTAAAATCTCTTTGAAATGACCACTTGAAATTTGCAATTTTTTGTCTGAGTGTTTTTAGCATGTCTATATGCAAAAAAGGGTTAAAATACGTATCAAAGATAAATAATTTCTTTGGATTCACATAGTAAAATTACAAAAGTATTGAATTTCTGGAATATATTAACCCTCATAATATGGTTCATTTGACACCCTTTTCGGGGAATCCTAAAATATTTAATTATCAAGATCGCTAGAGGGTTAGCATTTTTCAGAAATTATGCGCCGTAATATTAAACTATGGGCTCTCGTCGTACAAATGAGTAGTATAGCTTTAAATTAGACCAAAAATTATACATTCTAAATTAATCGAATATTTTCAAGTTTTTTGGCCACACTGTGCAGCGAATGACGAATAGTGGCAGTTGTAGTGTGTTCACGTTTCACCTTTTCGGAATTTTAATTTACTAGTTTCAAATAATTTCCTACCTTTTTTAATTCATATTTCTCTTTCTCTCAATTCTCTGGGGCATCTGCCGACCATATCAACATGCATTCTTGTTGCCTGTGAAAATGTTTCTCTACGAACAAGGTTTTTCCAACTTGGCATAATAATTTACTTTCTATCTGCAGTTTTTCGTATTAAAACTTTGTTTTTATTTATATTTTACATTTTTACATATTTTTTCGTTCGGCGTTCTGTGTGCAACCGCGTGTGAGTAAAAGAGTTGGCGCATTTATGGCAGTGATGGTTAACATCTGGCAGGTAGTTAGGCGGTACTCCAAATGCGAAAGTTGAACTTTCGCGCTCCAGTTCTCCAGCACACAGCAGAGTTTGCCTTTGGTATACTTGCCCATTAATGAAGGCACACACATAGCAATTACTCACACACAAAGGCAAAACTATGTACATACATACCCATTTGCTAGATATAATCTACTAAGCGGTCACTAATGCAACTCGTCGCATTGTAATTAATTATAGCTTTAATAATATTTGCTATTTGCTATTTGCGCTCTTTAAACTTTGTTTAGCTCACAGTTATTCACCTGTTTCTCATAACACAGCGTTTATTGCATACTTTCAGGCATTATGGTAATGCAAAAATAGAGGAAAACTACTTTTGGATGTGCATGTGCATGATTATTTTTAACCGCACAAACGTTTCTTGTTCCCTGCAATGCTATTAAATTAAAATATTTTCATCTCTCAATCCATCTGATTTTTTCAACGTTCTTTTAATTTGCTTGGCAGCACAAAAGTAGGCCGTGATATTATTTTAGCAGTCTTTCAGCTTCAATTTCAGCTAAGCCGAGCATTAACAGCATTAACCTAATTTTTTCTGTGGTTTTACTTTTGTGTAGGCATTAATTGTTCAATACAATGAAATAATATATGTAATACTTATTTATAGCAGGTTACGAGTACTTGTATAATTTGGAAAATTTGTTTAATAAAAAAAATTCATAAAAAGATAGAAGACCTTGTACTTGAAGAGAATTATTAATATTGGATTATTACAGCTTACCTTAGTGGTAAATTTAAAATCTGTTACTCTGAAACGGCAGTCTTGGTTTGTTCTTCTCTAAAAATACTTCCCAGTTTTACAACGAAAACATGTGAAAATCTTTCCAAAAAATTCCTGTACAAACAAAGTGTTTTAATAGCCGCTTTCGATTCACAATTTCTCTGCTGGCTATAAATTTCCTTCTGTCAAATTTATATGTGAATGCTAGCGAGCAGAGGGAAATTTTTATCGACCAGTTAGCGAGTATGGCTACTACTCATTATGGGTTCAAACATTTTTGTTCGATCCGACCTCGCTTGTGTGATGGCGAATCGAAAACGACAAATATAAACCGAAAAACAAATAAAAGAGTCAATTATTATGGGCAGCAAAAACGGTGCAGTGAAGTAACGCCCGTGGAATTAACGCCCGCGGGCGTTATTTCCCAAAAAAGGAAATAACACCCGCGGGCGTTTTTTCTTTTCTTGAAAAAGAAATAGCGCCTGCGAATAAAACGAAATTAAACCCGTGGGTATTATTTCCACTCAGAAAGGGAAAGAACGCCCGCGCGCCCTATTCGGCGTTGTGGGCTTTATTTCCCTTTCGAAAGGGCAATTAAGCCCGCAGACGGGTTTTTTTTAAATATGGTGATTAGTGGGAAAAGCGCCGCAGGCGAAAAATTGGAATAAAAAATCGCGCGATTTTTTATTCCAATTTTTCGTTTTTTTAAATATGGTGTTTGTTTTATTGGAAAAAGCGCCGCAGGCGAAAAACTCGCGCGATTTTTAATTCCAATTTTTCGTTTTTTTTTTAATGAAGCTCAAACGTAAAAAATACTCGTTATGTGTGTTACCAGAACAAATGTGAAGTTAGTGTTTGTATAGACAATGTTACGAATGTATGTAAAAAATTAAATAACAAAATGCATACTCATGATAGTCAAGAAGAAGTGGTAAAAAAATGTATATTATGAACTCAATTAAAACACAATGCAAAAGCGTCAGAGAGTCAAAGCATGTTGTTGTGTGTTATTTGTTTTACCAAGCCACGCGATATTCTCTTAAGCCCATGCAATCACTTTAAATTGTGTGCGGATTGCTTTGGAGAGCACAGTAAGGTTGCAATTGTAAATGGCAATAGAAATATTTTGTGCCCGGTTTGTCGTCAAATTGTTGAAAACTCTATAAGAGTATTTGTTTAGATTGTGGTCTCAAAGTGCCAATATGTATGTAATGAAGTTTTGTTTATTTTGATTGAGTATTTAAATATTTACTTACTTAAGGATCTTGAAAATTGTTAGTAATAAATGATTATAGAAATTTACTGAAGCTTTGTTTATTCGATTGAGTATTTGAATATTTAGAAGGGATTTAAAAAAATTTAAAGAATCGAAAAATTGGAATTAAAAATCGCGCGATTTTTTATTCCAATTTTTCGCCTGCGGCGCTTTTTTCCCTAATACACCATATTTAAAAAAAAACCCGTCTGCGGGCTTAATTGCCCTTCCGAAAGAGAAATAATGCCCATGGATCAAACGAAATAACGCCCGCGGGCGTTAATTCCACGGGCGTTATTTCACTGCACCAGCAAAAACCTCTCTTACACTACCAATACCTACACTCAGGTGCTGGCAAATGCGACAATGAATAAATTGTGAAATTAAGCACCAAAAAAGGTATAAAAAACAATAAAAGCAAAAAATATAAGAAATGTTTACTTTCAACTTATCAACATCACACATTTTCTCAACTTTTTTACTTTACCCACTAAAGGAAAGAAATGGACTCGCTTTGGCGTCCAGCGCGCGAATAGAACTTTTGAGTCTATAAAAACAACACTTGAAAACTAATTAGCCCCTAATAGCGAAAACTTCAAAGTCCAATTATGTATGTAACTGGAAAATGGCGGAGCAGAGGCGCAGAAGATGAAAATGATGAAGCAAGAAAAATCGGAAGAAAAATCAGAGAAAATCAGAAGAAAGAAACAAAAACTTTTTAATTTTGTAGCCATGCGCAACACAACGCTTAGCGAAGAAAAACGAAGTGAAGTGAAGCGAGCAAGTTGGAAAGCGAGCGGACGGATGAACTGGACAAAAGTTGTTGGCGAAATTTCCAAATGAACTTAATAAACCTAAAAAGTTGAAGTTTTACTGACTTTTTCGGTATTGTTTTCGTTTTTGTTATTGTTATAGGAATGCATAAGGCTGCCAAAATCGGCTAAAATAACAACGGCGGCATCTGAAAAAAATGCGGGTACAAGCAAATGCGATTGATGCAGAGAACAGAAAGAAAACTGAAGCAAAGGATAGAGGAGCAGAAAAAGTAGAAAAAGTTATGTGAAACCTAAAGAAAATCATTGTGGTCAAACAAAAAAGTAAAATGGCAATAGAGCAAAGCAAAGCAGATGACAAACAATAAATGCGAAAAGAAGAAAGAATATATAAATCTATGCACATATATACATAGTTAATAGCAAGGATGGGCATTTTTGCATTACCATTCAAAGTGCATTACCATTCAATAGTGAATGGTAATGCAATTGTGGCTTGCACTACCATTCAGTAGTGAATGGTAATGCAAATGTGGTTTGCACTACCATTCAGTAGTGAATGGTAATGCAAATGTGGTTTGCACTACCATTTGTGAAAACCTATGATCGTAGTTTAGGTATTAAGTGGCAAATCTATTTAATAACGAGAAGGAAGTTTATGGGATATTCTACACATTGAATAAGGCTTATAAAACTGATTGGAAACCAACGCGGCATTGCAATATGTCCTGTGTATATCAATAGGTTTTAAGGTTGTTAATAAATTACTTTTAAACACGTAGGTAACAAAATACTTATACTTATACAGTGGCTCACAGAGGTATTTTGCATATGGCATTTGTTGAGAAAATATTGGAAATTCGCCTATTTTTTTGAATTCATTTGAAAATTTTTGGCATGATCTGATAGCTGAAGCTTCATACTACAAGTACACAAAAACATTAATTAGAAAAAATAAACACATTTCATCTTTAATATAAAATTATCAATTTTCTAAGCTAATTCCATGTGTAGAATATCTCACAAACTTCCTTCCCGTTATTAAATAGATTGGCTACTTCATGCCTAAACTGCGATCATAGGTTTTCACAAATCATACTTGTAGTGGGAATGCAATGAATGGTAGTGCAAACCATATTTGCATTCGCATTCACTACTGAATGGTAGTGCAAGCCACATTTGCATTACCATTCACTACTGAATGGTAGTGCAAACCACATTTGCATTACCATTCACTACTGAATGGTAGTGCAAGCCACATTTGCATTACCATTCAATACTGAATGGTAGTGCAAGCCACATTTGCATTACCATTCACTGCTGAATGGTAGTGCAAGCCACATTTGCATTACTATTCAATAGTGAATGGTAATGCAAATCAAATTTTCACTACCACTCATCAGTGAATGGAGAATGTAAGGCTGAATGCAATCAAAATTGAATGCACTGTGCCCAACCCTGGTTAATAGTATATAAGTATTTAGTTGCCTCCATAAAAATACTACAAATATTTATAAAATAGCAGTTGTCAAGGCGGCAGATCTACTCTAGCAAACACACCACAACAAAAAACAATGCCATTGAGTTGTTAGCAGAAAAGCAGCTTAAGTCCGAAATTGTTTGGTTGATAGTCTTCAACGGAATTTCATAGAGCAGCACAATACCGATAGGAACTGAGAATAGAATAAAAATTCGAACAAAAAATATGTATAAACAAAAAAAAAATATCGAATTGAAATATAATATAATACTAATACATATAATACATGTATTTATGTATATAATATTATGTACTTTGCTTTAAAAAAAAACTTGAAGTGGAAGAACTATCCTTTCTGTAAAGGACATCGTCCAAGCACAAATAATAGTTTATTAAATTTTTTTTCTACGGATCAGAACCAGCATTTTCAAATGGGCTCCAGAGGCATGGTTCTATGCCCTTAAGCAAACTTCTGAATTATTCTATGTTCCAGAATCATGTATGGATCCAGGTCAACTAACATCAGCACTTGTGAAGATTCCATTCAATTTTCTGTTCGTTTTTAAGCTTTTTTGACATACCTATATAGTAAGTAAATTAGCAGCTGTTTGGAGTCGTATTTTCTCTCGTCACATTCAACATTAATAATTCAATATCAAACTACATATTTGCTTTATGAAGATTTGCCTAACATTTCCGGAAATATGTCTATGTACTGTAAATTCTTAATATCTTCCTTGTTTAGAATTGCCTCACAAGCAACAGATCTGTAACTATAACTGCTACCTTTTCAGGCTTTGAAAGCTTTCTAATTTAGTTATCAGCTTCCTAAAAAATATTATATTTAAATAAAACTCACCTCTGTGATGTCGTATATGATGTCCACCGGACGAACCCAAACAGCACGGCTGTTCATAGTACAAATTCCATGTGTTTTCATAATCCGAGTAAGCGTAATCCACAATAAATAAAAGCAGTAGAGATGTGAAAAGCCGACGCGCAGTCCAGACGGCACCGCAGTGCCAGCTATTTATTGAGCACATTTTCTTTTGAATTAGAAATTTTTAATTTTAATTTTTTTCGTAAGTCTTTTATTGAATTTTCATCTAGGTTAGTTTAAGGAATTTATTTTTGTTGTCAATGAGCCTTTTGTCGTTAGTTTCCCTCAAGATTTCATCAGCTTTAAGAACATTTAACTGTTTGAGCTAAAACGTACACATTTACAATATTCTTATTAGTTTATTTTGAGCATTTGAATCGAATTCTTTAACAATGATTTTATTTATATTTGTACGTGCAAAACTTTTTATAAACGCTGCAATACTCGCTGTGCGTTTTGCGTTTTTTTCCTGTTAAAACTTGGCTGATACTTCTTTCTAATTTTTAAATATCATACGCGCATACTTTCTCAATATTTTCTAGTATTTATATGGATTATTACTCTTTTAGCATTCAATTTAGTAGCAAAGTAGGCACACCATCAAGTAGTTTCAACCAATTTCCTTCACTTTGCAACACCAAACACCATCACTTGCCATATTTTCCCTAAACCCAACTGTTAAATTAAATGCATTTCGTTCGAAAAACTTTATTGCAAACCTGGATGACGCGAAATAATCACAAAGTGATAACCGCACATGACGAAATTCAAACACGAACTGAATTCGCTGAGCGACGGGATTTCTTTTTAAATAAATATACAAACGCGACCGACGCGCAACACCGACCGAGATGCTTGACAAAAATATGAACGTAAACGCAAGCAACGCAACGCAAATGAGTCTCAGAGCGAAAATTGTGCTCACTTTGAATGCGGAGAAATTTAACTCAGCTGCCAGGGCAACAGAGCCAACGTTGCCACAGCCAAAATAAAAAATTTACCAAAAATTACAAAAAAAATTACCAAAAAATTACCATTTTCTTTATCTATATATATATATATATATAAATCAAGCCTATTTCTTTTTCGCCGGCTTTCGCCCAAACGCGTGGAGGGATTTTGACCAAATTTACACACCGGCTGAATACCTTGCCCTAGATGGTTCATATGCATTTTTTTTTTCAAATTCGGAAGTTGGTTCCCGAGATATAGGTCAAAAGGTCAAAACGTGGATCCGGATTTCTCCTTAATATTTTTGGTCGATATTGGTATCAAATGAAAGGTATTGAGCAGGGAATTTACATAAAACAGCACTCATTGTGATTCCTAGGTCGGGTCTCCATATATGGGTCAAAACGTGGACCTGCATGACCCTCGAACATTTCTGAGTGATATTGGTATCAAATGAAAGGTCTTGATAAGGACTTCGACATAGAACTATTTTATTTGTGATGCCTAGGCCGGGTCCCCAAATATAGGTAAATCCGTGGACCCGGATGACCCTCGAATGTTTCTGGCCGATATAATAATAATAATAATACAATGGCGCTATTATAACTCTGACGAGTTTTATTACCGAGCTTCTCTCCCAATTCTAGGAGTGCTCCTTTTTTGTTTTTCCTACTAATTGGGTGGACCTACAGTTTTATGCCAGCTCCGAACGGCGAATGCATTTTTTGTGAGAAGCTTTTTCATGGCAGAAATACACTCGGAGGGTATGCCTTCCACTGCCGAGAGGAGACCGCTATTTTTAAAAACCCAATAATTGGGTTTTAATTAATTAGAAAATTTTTGTTTCTTGTTTGTCCGGACTGGGGTTAGAACCCGAGACCTCTGGTATAGCAGGCGAGCACTCTACCCACTACACCACAGCGGCCAGTAACTAACTTACTTCAAAAGTTACACATTTTCTACTGGAAATCTACGGTTACAAAAGCACACAACCCCA
Source organism: Urophora cardui (assembly GCA_960531455.1). Taxonomy (NCBI): domain Eukaryota; kingdom Metazoa; phylum Arthropoda; class Insecta; order Diptera; family Tephritidae; genus Urophora; species Urophora cardui. The sequence continues at coordinate 164,864,391 of OY482670.1, forward strand.
CCAACATACTGGTGACAAACGTCGACAAATTCACTGATGCTGGATGGTAGGTTTTAAAAAGAAAAAAAAACAAAAGAAAAATTAATCCAAGCGAAATGCAAGGTGGCGGTAGCCTAATGATTATGCCATTAGCGTACCAAACGAAAAATCTGGGGTTCGAATCTTGGCGGGCGCCCAGAAAAAAAGTAGTCTGAGGAAGAGATCTCCGAAATATATTTAGGCATAACATCTCCCAAAAAAAAATTAAATGTTTAACACCAACATTTTTCTCATATAATGGTGTATTAGCCCATGGTATGGAAAAATTACCAAACCGGAAAAAATTTTACCAAATTACCAAAATCGGTTTTAGAGAAAAAAAATTACCAATTTTGGTTAAAAATAACCAAAGTGGCAACGCTGAACAGAGCATTGCTAATGAAACACCGCTCAACACAATGAAGACAACTTTCGCAACGGTAAATTAACGGTGAGGAAAATTCAACGGAAACAAGCAACGAGCTTAACTGAAGGTTTGTCTTTCCGCTAGCCTAACGGTATTTACCTAACGCGTCCTGTTTGTTTTGTTGTTGTTTATCGCAGCGAAAAGCGATAACCGATTCGTGTTCGCATTCGTAACCAAAGTCAGTCGCTCGTTCGCTCACTGCGTGCAGGTGTTTTTGGGTGCGATTCCTGTGTAATCGAATGAAAACTCAAACGCGTGCGAGACCATCTGAAAATAGAGAAAAATAGAGAGTGAAACGGATTGCATTTAATAGGCGAAGAAACATAAATTTGGAGAGAGTAAAAAAGAGTTCGCAAGTTTAGCACATGCGCTTTAGTATGGGAAATTTTAATGAAATATGGGGGATGAGAAATTTCCCATCAACGCGATTTCACTGCTTCACTATTTAGAATAAAAAATGTTCAATGCATTTTTTTTAGTAATTTTTTCAATGCATACTTTTCGGCGTTTAAAGCCCCTTTTTTTATTTTGTTAAAAAGAAAAAACATATAGATTGAACTTGCCGCTTTTTTTTGTTATAATACTCGTACACTTACTTGCCCATCGCGGACCGGCAGCGCCGCTTCGTCAATTTGATTTCATTCAACAATGCCATTAAGGAGCACAACAACAGAAACAACAAGAGAAAAAGCAAAAACAGCGCACTTGTTGGTGTTGGTGTAAAAATATTCACCAACAAAGGCGTACACAAATTTTCAAGGCTAAGCGACGACTGTGACTGAGCCAACAAAATTGCTGCTGCAATAACAAAAACAGCAAAAACAACAACAGCGACAAGCAATCGTTGCTACACTGACTTTGGGGAAGGAAATTGCGCTGGCAATGGGGGCCTGCGTCAACGTCAACGTCAATGGCAGCAGCGGCAGAACCAATGGCAGTGACTGCGTCAGCTTTTTAGTGACGGCAAAGTCAATGTCGACGCATTCGCTAGTGCTAACGCGGACGAATGCAACGCGGTGGGTAGGGAGGGAGTGAAGGACGACCAGCAACACTTTTTGAGTGCGAACGAGTATGTAAACATGTAGAAATGTGCGAAACATACACACACATACATACATGCATAAGTTTGAATGCACAGTGAAAATAGGCAATTGCAGTTCTTTTAATCCTGTCTGCTGAGCACGATGCTTTTTAATAACAACCAACCAACAAGCCAGCCAACCGTAGACAGTTTAACCCTTGCAGTGACTTTGTGAGCATTTTGTAACAATTTGCAATTTTCTTATGTTTCGCAATTTGCGCTGCGAATGAGTGGCGGCCAGAGAAGTAGAAGACGATTGAGTCAACAGACGTACAAATGTATGTGTGTGTATGAATGCAGTCTTACTTTGTTGATGTCTTCACTTCTTCACTGCAACGCATTCATTCATTCATTCAACTATTACTCCATTACAATGTTGCAAATTTTCCACATCACTTTTGTTTTTGTTCATATTTTTCCTTTTTTTTTTTTTGCTTTATTCCTTCGTCTTTTACTACTGAGCAGCATCCCGCACAATTTTCACTATTTGGTTTTGGTAGTTTTCTTCTTGCTGTTTTTCAATTTTCGTTTTTCTTTTGGTTTTTTACTTTTTGCCTCATTTCCCTATTCGAGTCGGTTGATTCATTCATACATTGTTGTTGTTCTCACGTGAAATGGATGGTGGATTTTCTATGCTCTACGCCAGACATAAGTCACTCACTCATCCGCCGCAGTGCCAGTGCCAGTGCCATGTGGCAGCAGACAGACAATTCACAAAGGCAACATAAGGAGCCAAACAAAGTAGGTACAACAAGCACAGACAGGAATAGAGTGTAACGTTGCAAGCCAAAACTGCCAGACAGACGAGACGAGGAACATACACAGAGACGGCAACACGGCTAGACGGGCGTACGGATGAATGGAATAATAGACGGACGGACTGACGAACGAGCAGCCAGACAGCGCGTCTTTTAGTAACAGTTAGTTCATTGTGTTGTTGTTATTGCTTTTAGGATCGCAGCGCGAAAGGTATCTAAGGATGTAGTGACTGCGACGCGACGTCAAGGTGTTGCTAAGCAGTAAAGCAGCCATCGCAACGTTTAGCACACTTTCAGGCGCAGTTACAGCACATGCATACATACATTCATGCATACACATGCACATTAGGGTGGTCTTAAAAGCAAATGAACATTTGTTTTCAGTCTCATCCCCTAAATCGATTAAAGTACGCTCAAAGATACCACTTATACATTTTTATCCCGATCGGAGACGGTTAAGGAGTGTCGCAAAGGGGTCAAAGTTCAGACAATTAAATGGGACCCCTGTGCGACGCTCCTTAAAAGTCTCCGAGCAGGACCAAAGTTTATATTTGGTATCCTTGAGTACAAGAATATCGATTTTGGTTATTAGATATAAAAGATATGTTTTAATTTTTTGAGGTTTATATGGTAATCTGAACTTTGACCCCTCTGTGACATCCTTTAAGGCCTAAGCGATTCCGATAAGGATAAAAATTTGTATGTGGTACCTTCGACTATTTATATTAGTATCGAACTAGGGCGTGGGGTTTAGGAAATATGCTATAAAATTTGTATCCATACATTGGGACCACCCTAATGCACATACATGTTCGTGTTGGTAAAGATGTTAAGTGAAAATTATATGGAGACTGCAATCAAGTGTGTTGCTTGCTGCTGGCGCGTATTCTTCTATGTGTGTAGATGCATGTATGTTTGTAAGCTGAATTGTGTCTGCTTTAGCGTACTTCTTGCTTATTTGCTTTTCAATTTGCTTGTGGGTATGTGTGCATATGAATGTATGTGCACGTTATTTTAACCCCGAATTAATTTCAATTTAATGCCACAATGTCAAGGCTTCATGGCGAACGCAAAGGCAAATGATATTAAAATGTTGCAAACTTGGTCTTGGTTGTTACTTCATTTCTTTTACATGGTTTTTCAAAGATTTAAGTTTTAAGTTAGTATAAGTTTTAATTAAGCCGTACAAAGTGAATGATTTATAATGCTTTTGGAACTAAATTTCATTGCAAGTGCAATAGAGTAAGTAATTTTAAAAAAGTATGAATTGCTAATTTCCATTTTCATATTTTGCTTTATTATCCAAATTCTTCTACTCACCGAATATTTGAGTTATTCTTTAAATATCTTTTTTTATTTTATTTTAAAAAAGAGCTAAAAAAATCCATCGCAAATATTTCAACTTGCAAATTCCTGAAGTCTATTCCAAAATGAAAACAATTTACCTCAACATTTCTTCATTAGTACTCCGCACCGGACGTGCATTGATTGTAAAAGAAAAAAAAACAGAAAAAAAAATAGGAATAAATTGGCTGCGTCAATGCGGTTTTTAACAAAATCTGACAAAAAGTGCAAAAGAAAGCAAGCAACGAAATAAATTTTCTAACCAAGAGGGATTTTTGCAGTAACCTCATCACTTAATTGGCTAAAACATCCATTTGCTTTGTGGAAAATGGAAAAGGATTAAATAGAAAATGCCACAATGCCATTACAAGGTTCAGTGCATTCTGTGAAGACGAACAATGAAGTGAATATTGGCTGCAACAAAGTAGAAATTCTTGTAAATGGAACTTTTCTTTATTTCAACTTAAAAGGGTGATCTTTTTCCTTCTGCGCACTTAAATCTTATTTTCTTTAGATTTTTATACAATTCTAAGAAGTTACATTCATTTTAAACTTTGCTGTGATATTGTGAGGTATGGCCCAGTTTACGCTCAGATCAAAATCAACGTGGTCAAATATCACCAATTGCTTTTCCATTAAAGCGAAAAATGAGAGAGAGTGTGGGAGATCACACAATTTTGACCGATATTCGGCGCTGACACCGAATCAAAGTGCAGCCAATCTCTCACAGAGAGTAAAAATTGTAAAATGAGAGAAAAAGTGTAATTGGCCGCATTGATTTTGATCTTAGCGTAAACTGGGGCTAGAGTGTTGGACCGCCAGAGCTTATTAAAATATAAAATCCTTTTTAAAGCATATATTCCATAAATTTTATAGCTCTTTTGCTTGGTGAAAGAAGGATAAACAAAATGAGATGATATTTTTTTTTAATTGGGTGACCCTACTAAGTGAAAACGACTCCATTGCTCAAAAGGATATTCAAACGAAATTTGGAGCTTCCCAAGACCAAAATTGTGACACATAAATTTAAAAAATCGGATCATACAATAGAAAAAAAACAATTTCGGCGGTATTTCGAACAATTTTTTCCGACGAAACCCTCTCAACAAAAGCTTAAAATTTAGGCGCGAACTTCTATAAAAAATTTTATTTCGTATGGGGATCAACCATGTCTATTATTAGATAATATTATTAATATTACACATATACCTACATATTTCTATCTCGGAACTCAAAAAAAAAAAGCCAGATCTTCACTTAAAATAAAAGAAATATGTATGTAAGTCAGCTCTCCCAATAAAAAAGCGTATATGAATCCTACAAATATCTCCCTTTCATCAGAAAATAGTATATCAAATCGAAAAACATACTTTATTAAACACTTCATATGTAGTTTATCAGAAAACGCCACCTGCAGCATATTCTCACCACTACAACAACTAGAAAAAACAACAAAAACAATTCCATATGTTAGATATATTTTCATGCCACATTTTACTGTTGCTTCACGACAAAATGCTTCCTTTTTCCTGTTCTGCTGTGCCTTCCTCTGCCGCTGCCTCTGTCTCTTCTATCGCTGATTAGTTATGTGCAAACTGCTTTTGCTTTTGCTTTTTATTTGACTTTCCCTCTTTCTTTGTTGAATGCACTCAATGCGTCGAGGTCCTGGATAATCCACCCCACCACCATCACCATCTACTCCACTCTCAATTCAAGTACCAGCACGGGCTGGCACCACCACCACCACCGTCAAGCCAAATGCAACAATAATAAAATCAAAGGAAGTACTTTCACCCACACCATCTCCCTGCTCTTTCGCTTATCGTCTACAACTACAACTCATTACTGATGTTTATTGTTAAGTCCATCTTAGCGCCATTCGCACAAATGTAAACGTTCAGCAATCAACTTCACACCGCCAAAGTTTAGCCAACAGCAAGCCGGCCGGCCAGTCGTGGCTTTCCTCTTGCCTCTTGCAGAGGAAGTATCACGGCGAAGCGTTGTGACGGGACGGGACGGTGGCAAACCAGGCAAGCAAGCGAAAGTCGCGTGTTTACTTTTCTGTTTCCCTTCGCCCATTTCATTTCAATCGACCACCCACCCTACGCAGCTTTACTGTGCCTTCTCTGCTTAACTCCGCTCTTCTCCCCACCACTTCAAGCGCATCCTGCTGCTGCACATATTTTTCGTGTTTGCTTTACAACGCATTTACTTGTTTGCAAGGATTAACAACAAAAAACATGCAAACTCACACAATCAAACATTCATTCATTTATACATTCATGCAATAGCAAGCAATGAAAAAATATACAAGGTGATGGAAAATGTCTTCGGCTTTGGAGAACTTGCTTCCTGGAGGGAACGCATCCATCCCACTTTCACTGTCTTGGAAGGGTCTAGGTATGGCTCTCACTACCATGAAGCTTTTACGGAAGGACTTCTACTTCCAACAACAAAATTGCAGATGGCAAAATATGGTTACTTCCAATCAGGGACTGGGAGCTTTATTCCTTTTATAATAAAACACCAAAGAAAAAATTTATATTTGGAGGAATATTTTATTTGGACAAAAATAATCAATCAACTTGGAGTTTTATTTTTTAAAGACAGCGATAAAATAAAAATTTGGTGTTTTATTTTTTAGCACCAGCGATAAAACGAAAACCTGGAGTTTTATTTTTTAACTCCAAAATAAAACTCCAGGGCCAATAACTAGCGAACCCCTTAACCGAATTGCATGAATTTGGTATCAGATGGAAGGTAATTCAATAAGCTTTTTAATGGTGCCACCCGTGCCAAGGTTACCTCTCAAACCAAGGTTGCCACCTATTTTTTAAATTTTTCCCAATTTAGTATGAGTGCCACCATTCAAAAGCCTACTGAATTACCTTTCATCTGATACCAAATTTATGCAATTCGGTTAAGGGGTTCGCTAGTTATTGGCCCTGGAGTTTTATTTTGGAGTTAAGAAATAAAACTTCAGGTTTTAGTTTTATCGATGGAGCTAAAAAATAAAACACCAAATTTTTATTTCATCGCTGGTGTTTTTTTAAAAAATCAATAAAATTAATAGAGCCCAGGTTATTGATCCTGGAGGTCCTGGGATGAAAGTAAAGTTAATAATTTTTCCCAAGGACACAATCTAGCCCTGAAGTTTTATAGCATCGAAAAAAAAAATAATTTTTATTTTCGGTCCCTGCTTCTAATAAAGTAAAATTCATATGGCTGGATAGAGTGAAGTAGATTCATCTTGTGTCTCTATAACCAGGCCGTATAATCCTCGGAAAGCACAAGGAAAGGCTCAGCCCTCCCTACAACAACTTCTTTCGGTCTTATGTGGACGAAGAGTAGCCGGAAAGAGTAAAAATCTTCGATACGATTATTCAGCACTGTGTACAAAGCGACTGAAATACATGAGATCTGCCTAATGCAGGAATCTAGAGGATCTAACCATAATTGATCTAAGAAGGTTTTGGGGAGTGTAGGGGATGTGACAGTCCTTTGCCGGATAAATCGGGTACTAGTCCATTCTGACACTAACCCGACTGTCGTGCGAACGATTTTTTTGCCATAGTCAACCTTCTAGACCGGTGGATTTTAGTCGCCTCTTACGACAAACATTCCTTACCACGGGTTTTTTCTAAGCCATCTGCTGTTTAGGACTGAAATGAAGGAAAGTGAGAAAAGCTCATAAAAAAAACATGAGTCCACATGTAGAAAAATTGTTCAGCAGAAATTATTATCCAATTTTAGTAATACAGATATATTATGAGTGAAAAATTCAGTAGTGGGAGTTTACCTAAACCGAGGAGTCTCTAGCACCAAGAACTTCATGTTCTAACCACGAAAATGTGCCACCTTGTATAATTTATTTGCCAATTTAACTGCTGCTGGTACCGGTAAAATATCACGGAAAAACCAGCAAGGCCAGTAGCAGCCGGTTAGAGAGTTTCATTTGCGTGGCTGTGTGTGTTTGCGCGCCAACAAGAGGCGTGCAGCTGAGAGCGGCGCTTACAAAAACATGAACAAAAGCAAAAAAGGACTTGTTATCGCAGCGTGCACACGTTTAACTGCCGTGGCCGCCGACTTTGCATTCGCTTATAGCAAACACTTTTTTGCAGTTACCTCCCACTTCTTCTATGTACGTTTCACCCTCTTCTGCTTCGTCTTCTCCTTGTTATTTTCGGTCGGCTGTTTACACACTTCGACTGGTCGGCCAGTCATGGCAATTCAGCAATTGCTCTGCTGATTCCAACGGGCTGATTGCTGTTTTTGTGTTTTAGCTTTGTTGTTGTTGTTGTTGGTATCATTGTTTTGTGCTTTATCCTGATCCTGCAGCATCAGCAGCTCAGCGTCGCTGTCAGTTTATTGTTTAGTTGACTTCTTTTGTGCAGCGGGATCGCCACTTTTGTCCGCCAGTTCGACCAGCCTTTTTTCACTTTGTGCCTTTTTTTGTTTGCTAGTGATAAAACCGGCAGCTTCTGCTTTTCTGTCTTGTGCTTTTAGTATTTTTCGGCATCACCTTGCCGCTGCCGCTGCCATCACCGTTTCTGTCATTCATGACAAGCTCCTGTTGGAGTTGGGCTAATTCTGCGCGTCTCGTTTGACTGATATATCGACGCCGTCCTCAGAGCGCCGGGCATTCATGATTGTGAGAGTGCATTGAATTAGGCACATTTTCTTTTACAACTCTGCGGCAGGCAACTCGCGGATCACGTGGTGGTGGTGCGCTTTTAGTAATTTATTGGTATTTTCTTTTGTATTTAACTTATCTTAAATTTGTATTTAAATCTCTAAATCGCAATCCGCCAATTCAACTTTAACTTCGTTCTCGCATTCCCTTACGTTTCTCTTACATTTATTTACTCTTTTGTGTTAGTTGATTGACGCCCTGACCAAGACCTTGCCTTGAGCTGCGGCCATTAGCGAAATTAGCAGCAAGTAAGTACACACAGACAGACGCTAAGTAAAAATGGCTAAATTTCATCTTTGTCTGCCACTCACGTCCCACTACCTTGTGCACTGTCTCACAATTCCCAGCGCAGCGCCTGACGGCTGCAACATGGTCCAGTTTACTTGAGTTTTTCTCTTCCAATTTTATTTTCCTCATTTCTTATTCTTCCTTATGACTAAAATATGTATACATACATATATGTACTTTCTGCCATCCCAAATATGCCGAAACAAACAACCGGGTATCAGCACCCTTTATCGTATGCTCCATGCCTTCCATTCCTGGCATCTTTTCCACGTTACTTTTGTTCTTTAACCAATTTATAGCCTTGCATTCTTTTGCGTCCTTGCAACTTTAGGTGATTATTGTTCGTCTCACGTTTTACGACTTTTATTTTGTGCATTTGTTATTGCTGTTATTATTTTGCCATTCCAATTTAGTGTTGCTTACATTTGTTTCCTTTTCTTAGCGTTGATTTGTATGCACAGCTTTTTTTTTATTGTTTGGTTGCAACTTTCTTTCTTAGCAGCGCCAGCGACGGTGATGGCGGCAACTTGTTTTACAACGGAAATCTTTGTTCCATCAACATCAGCGCACCTTGCCCTCTCCAGCTCTATCTTTATCCCTCTATCTCTATATTCCTCCAACCTGTAGCACTTTCCTCTTCGGACCCTTCCCGGACACCGTTTTGAATGTATCGCCCTTCACTGAACAAACCTAAACTCTCTGCCTCTCTAACTCACAACCGTTGTGTCGCGCTGCACTTTTTATTATTCTTGTATTGCTCCTACCAAAAGGGGCTGCCGTAGCTTTGTAAACACACACACATACATACCCACATTCACCCACACAAATGAAAGCACAATCAACGTGCGACGCGTCGGCAGTAAAAAACTTTTTTGTAAACCCATTAAAAGGCTATTCATCAAAAGTTTTGACATGGCGCGTTGCTCGTGCTTGCATCCTTCATTGGCTGGTTGACTGTTTGGCTGACTGTTTCGTTGCTTGCTTTGCAGGCTCTTTGGTTTGGTCCATTCTCGTCTGACTGTCTATAATATAGTGCTCTAAAACCCCTACTTACTTCGACTGAATACTTCAAGTCTACACAACTCAACTTCTTGGCACTTTGTTCTTGACTTCTTTTGTGTCGAGTCCCTTTTTTCCTTTTTCCGTTCTCTCTCTCTCTCTTTTGGATTCGTCAGTTGGGCGTTTGGTTTGTTTAGTAAATAAATTATTTTGCTTTGCAAACAATCATAATTTGCTGTACATTACACTTAATAGGTACAATAAAATGTTGTTGGAAAATATGCTGGCATGACCGAGAGTGGAAAGTATAATGTTTATTTATGTTTTTATTTGCCTTTTTACTTTGCCGGACTTTATATTTGTTGAGATTATTACTGAAGTTGTTGTGGCACAAGGACGAGATGGCTTTGACTTTCTCTTGCAATTTTACTAACTTATGGGCCAAAAGGAAATTCATTTTCAAATAGGTGGCAACATGTTTTTCGATGGCAGATGTACAATTTAAGAGAAAATGTGTGGGCTTTATTCCTGGCTTTAATTCTAAAACTAAGTTTTCTTTTCCTTAATCATGAATAATACAGTTCTTACGATACACCTGTTAACACCCAGGAGCATAAATCTTGCATTGCTTGAAGCACCCGCTAACTACTCCTTCCGTAGCTGTCACTATGCACATGTGTATGGATATATATTCGTAAAAAAGAAACCTCTCCCCTTCAAATATTTTTATTAAACTTAATTAGATATGTCAAAGTTCAACAACTCGCCCTCTCCTCAAGCGCAGTGAGGGTAATTATTGCGTGGGCATGCAACAACCACTTCTCCGTCGATAAGCATCTACTATAGAAACGACAAACAAACAGGCACTTTCATAAACCTAATATGCACTTTCATTATTAACGTGCATGAAATAGGATTCCACCAAAAAAAAAAAAAACAAAGAAAACCATAAATGTTCACGGTAACTAAGTAAAACAAAAAAAAAAAAACAAAAATTGTGTACTAAACGCAAATGAAGTGTGTCAGAGCCAAACAAATGGAAAATAAAAATATCCATAAATAAAAGAAAGCAAAGTTAAAAAAAAAGAATGTAACTCAAAATAGCAAGCGACACCCCTCGGGGCGATAACCTGAATCTTTAATTTTTGGGTGAACCATTTTTCATTAGTTCGTTCCATGAGAAAAGTAAACAAACTTGTGCAACCCCCGACAATGTCCTCCAAAAACCTTTGCAGCCGTTGCAACGCAGAGAACCATCACTGCCGCTCGCTGGTCGCTGGTCGCATCACCGGCGCTACAACCACCGCCACCAACATCAACCCGCCAACCACACACATACACACACAAACGTCAGTGAACCCTTGCAGCCACCACAATCGTTGCCGGTGGCGGCAGCAGGCATGCCAAATTAACAACAAAAATCAATATGCAAAAACAATAAATATAAAAAATCATAACATATAAAACTAACTAGTTAGCCAAAAGAAGTGCAGGGAAAATGATAACAGCAACAACAACAGCGGCGAGGGTAGTGAAAATAGAAATTGAAGCAGTGAAAGTGGTCGCGTTCCAGGGCGCGCACGACCTCAACCGCAGCAGAACATATGCACACGCACGCGCCCACAGCGAAAGGAAAAAGGAAAAGGCATATGGTGGGCAAGCAACCACCTCTCAACGTGGAGGGCTGAAGTGGAAGGAAGTGAGGCGCAGACTGTATGTTCGCGTGTCTGTTTGTGTGTATGGCTGTGCTTCGCTCGTAAAACAAACCCTACCCACTCTGTTCTAGCAAACAACAACCGAATTATGCGGAAAGTGAAAGATTACAACAGTTAAGCATTGTTTGGAGTAATGAAAAATTTACTTCTTTAATTATAATCAAACTAACAAGGAAATGAACAACTACGTGGTCCAACAGCATTTTTGCAACAGTGTAAACACGGTATTTTACTGAAAAGGAACTTGTTCTGCTGACTTCTTTTTTGATTGCTCTGAAAACAGAAGCGTTAAAAACCGCGTATAAAGGATACACTTTGGATAATAGTGCTCTATTTCTGTTTCGGTATACAACGAGCTCATTCATGTTGCTAATGTTTACAAAAAACTTGCGGTAAGACTTCAAGAATCACCCAAAATCAAGAAGTAAGAACTCCGCGCAACATGTTGCCAGCAACATTTTACCCTTTGTATCCCAGCAACATTTCTTTCTCCTGTTTAAAATGTACATACATGTCATTGTAAGAAATCCCCATTTGAATATCAAAAATGAACTCCGCGACCCCAATAACAGTTATATACTCTAATTCTACATGTTTTATCCTAATGTCATGGAAATTGGGGTTAAGTGGAAATAAAAACGAAATCAGATCTGCTGGTGATCAGGAAGATGTGCTCTTACCCAAAAATATCGTGGTTACTCTGTTGCTAATTTGTTGGACTGTTTTATTTTTCTTTATGTTCTATTAACGTGCATACATTCATACCTTTCCTAAAAATATTAAATTATTCACTAGTTTTAGTGTATTTCCTTTTATTGTAGATAATACCAATAATCTGCGAACTGCATCGCACAAGCTCCAACAACATACAAGAATTGGCTTACAAATTTGCATATATCTATGTGTATATTGTATATACATCCATTCATACATTTGTTTATGCTTGGTTACGCCCCACCATAAATGCATTGGTAAACAAACAAGCCACTAAATACACGCTAAAATAAGCAAATGCAAATATATACAGAAAGAAAAAGCAACAACAAAGTCACTTATGTATGGCAAATCGCCATATGCATAAATCGCTAAAACATGAAGACACATACATTGATATGTATGTGTGTATGTAAATATGTGGGTGAACAAAAAATGTACCTCCCCTTTTGTGTTTAGATTTTTTAGTGAGCGTGTGTCTGTAAATTTTTTGCATATTTATCCAGAAGATAAATGGTCGAGCGCTCCACATGGAGTGAGTGATCCCAGTGTTTCTTTCTCGAGTAGTGAGTTGGCAAGGTCTTCAGAAAAATACTAAAAAAGATATTAAGATCTAGAAATCAACTCATTCTAGAAGCTGTTCCTCGAAAGGTGAAAAGATTCGATTTGTTTGTTGTTGGGGAGCCGAACTGATACCAAACTGATGTTACTGTGGGTCACATTGAGCCAAAAGAGCCATTGCCTGGTAATGCTGGCTACAGACAATGGAGAAGAACTTCCGTAAGTGCTTTTTATGCACTCCTTTTTCTACTGCGTACAGTTAAATATACTTATGTATGTATGTATGTATTATCATACGTTTTCCAATCTGCATTTACATAAAATATGTACGCGTTTGTTTATCTCGCTTAACACTTATTTGCTCCTGTTTTGCATAATCTTTCAATTTTTTTTTTTTAATTTTTTTTTATTCATCTCACTACGCTATGTTCTATATTAATTTTTTTTTCATAATTCTTCATTTTACATTTTGCAATTATTCTATGGTCCATATTTACTTTTACGATTATTGTTATTATCGTCATTAAGTAGATGTTTATTGTTTGAAGGAAAAGGAGCATAATGACAGTGTCAATGTCAAAGCGCAACGCCCACTAAACTCTCGCTTAGACGCAGGGCTTTCTATTTAGAACAAGTAAGGAAGCCTAAGTTCGAGTGGAATCGAACATTAGATACTCAGCTGTATGCTTTAATTGTTTGTTTGCGTTTGATGGAAACACGGTGTAGGTACTTTATATAAAGCAAGTCTGCATAAAGTGGGCGTAGCCGCGCCCATTTTCAAAATTTTTATCAGTCATCCAACTAAGCATATGAATATTATTCTTTGTGCAAAATTTCATTCCTTTATGACTTCTAGTTACAAAGATGTCACGTTACAAATTCCCAAAGGGTGTTCCAGAAATATCTTTGTTAAAAAGTAGGCGTGGTCATAAACCGATTTCAATAAATTTTTGCGTGTCTATTAACACAAGTTATAAAAGTGTATAAACCAAGTTTCGTCATAATATCTCAATTATTTGTCGAGTTATAGGCTAAGAAATCTCGTATATTCCTTTGTCTAAAAAGAGGCGGTGCCACGCCCATTTTCCGAAATTTTTCTATTTTTTGTTTTCGATCTATTGTAGAACTCATGCCACAAAATTTCAATGAATTATCTTTATATTTGACAAAGATATCGCTTAAAATGTTTTTATTAGGCCACTTTATAATACCCATATATAAAAGTGGGCGTGTTCGTCAACCGATTTCGCTAAAATTTTCAGCATGTATTACCACTAGTAATAAAAGTGTACACACCAAGTTTCGTCATTATATATCAATTATTTGTCGAGTTATGGGCTCAGAAATCTCGTATATTCCTGTTTATAAAAAGAGGCGGTGCCACGCCCATTTTCCAAAATTTTTGTGTTTTTCGTTGTATGTCGAAAGGTGGACTCCTGGCATAACATTTCAATGATATATCTTTATATTTGACAGAGATATCGCTTAAAATGTTTTTATTAGGTCCCTTTATAGTTCCCATTGTAGCCGCTGTGGTGCAGTGGGCAGAGTGCTCGCCTGCTATGCCAGAGGTCTCGGGTTCAAACCACGGTCCGAGCAAAACACCAAAACAATTTTTCTAATTAGTAAAAATTCAATTATTGAGTTTTTTAAGAACAGCGGTCACGTCTCGGCAGTGGGCGGCATACCCTCCGAGAGTATTTCTGCCATGAAAAAGCTTCTCACAAAAAAATTCATTCGCCGTTCGGAGCCGGCATAAAACTGTAGGTCCACCCAATTAGTAGGAAAAACAAAAAGGAGCACACCTCGAATTGGGAGAGAAGCTCGGCCATAAAACTCGTCAGAGTTATAATGGCGCCATTGTATTATTATTATTATTATTATTATTATTATTATTATTATTATTATTATAGTTCCCATATATAAAAGTGGGCGTGGCCGTCAACCGATTTTGACAATTTTTCGTGCAAACATTTTCCTAAGTAAGTATATCACGCGTACCAAATTTCATCGATATATCTTCAACAGTTTCTGAGTTATGACTCATAAAGCTTTCAATGTTTGCTCCTTAATAAGTGGGCGTGGCACCGCCCATTTTCCAAAATTCCATCAAATTTCTTCATAGGGGCCTGAGCTCAACACGTGGGTAAAATTTCATCGCTCTAGCTATATTAGTGGCTGATACCAAATTTCCGATTTTTTCTATATAGGAAAAGTGGGCGTGGTCATGGTCCGATTTCGCCCATTTTCAATACCAACCGTCCCAGTGTCGATACCAACTTAAATTTCAAATTTCATCAAAATATCTCAATTTTTGCGCGAGTTATCGTGCTCACAGGCGGACGGACGGACAGACGGACAGACGGACGGACATGGTTCAATCGATTTCTCTTTTCACCCTGATCATTTTGATATATGTATATATCTATCTCGATTATTTCATTCTGTTACAATCCACCGTTATGTGATTAAAACTATAATACTCTGTGTACTAGTACAGCTGAGTATAAAAATGCAATGAATTGAAGACGCTCAGTTCTCAGAGTGATCAGTGTGTAGATTTTTCTCTTATGTCAATGAAGCTTAAGAAGAATTGGGTATGAAATATTTTAGAAAAAAAAAGACAAAAATTATTAGAAAAAAGTCATATTCATGGTGAAGATTGTTTTCCAACCCTGAATTCCTAATCCCCAGCTCTACGATCCCAGAGCTCAAGAGGACCTTAGAAGCAAATATAAGATTAAATTTCTGGCTATGGATCGAAAAAGCTGTACGTCAGAAATTCAGTCATCACTTCGGCACAAGTGTCGGTTGGCCGCTCGTGAAGTTTAATCGACGCACAATGTACAAAATGTGTAAAATTAATGCGAAAGAACTTTCGTGCACTTAAAGTGTGATTGCTCTAATACCATTAAAGTGACTGTCATACATACATACATATCTGTGTTCATATCGAACAGTAGCTTATGTCGAAAGGCAAATTTTCAAGATACTCGTAAGTTGGTGTAATTTTGTAGCAGTTCCCCGCACATGATTTCTAAGTGAAATCTTTGAGACTGAAGTTGGTTGAAAGTCTGAGAAAGACTTTAAACAGAAACTGCAGAATGTATTCTCTGAGATGAATTATTTCAATTTTTGGGAAAGTAACTCATTTTTTCCTTAAGTACACTTAATTTACTGTTCCATATGAACACATATATGTATATTCTAACACATGTAAGGTTCACTAATCAGTAATTGGAAATCTATGTTTAAATGCATTATGTTGCACACGCCTTTGGGCCCTAAAAGGCAACGCTATTAAATACACAAAACCACAAAAAAGGAACAATAGTTATCAAAATGGGCGTAATTTGGTTTGCAGTGTCACTGACATTATTTCTATTATATTCAACTGTTTTAGGCATATACATATGTATGTATATGTATGTGTCTATAGACCGACGACCACCGCCGATATGCATTAAAACTAATTTGACGCAATTAAACGGATGTGTCTGCCGACACCGATAACATTTAAAGGATTTCACGCGCAACGGCACACACGGACATCCGCTCATACTACCCTTCAAAAATTTTAGGACCACGTAGTCCAATGGGACGGGGCTTTAAAGTAGGTCTGAAGGGACGTGGTTACGGACTTGGTTACATGTTATGCTGCATAGTACCACGTGTGAAGCGGCCTAGTTACAGACTCGGTTACATGTTATGCTGCATCGGACCACATCGAATGTAAATTGTCGCTCGCCGCCAACTAATTTGTGGTTGGTCGGCAATTTGGCTCGGTATAGGGTATTGGGATGTAGTTTAAAACGTGGTCCACTGTAAGCAGACTAGTATATGGCCCAAATGGGGTGGTTTTTTATACAGTTCTTTGTTATGCAGCGGTGAAGCAGGGGTGGTCATGTCCAATGACATTGCAATGTTAATTTAACCATATTTTTTCATATATTTGGACCATGTCTGTAACTAGTAAATGTCACAACGTAACCTGGTCCTGTACTACCATATTACGTGGTCCCACTTTTTGCAGGGAAGTACTACATGTACATATGTATATGAAAGTAGTTCGTCACCCACTATGGTCTGTTAATAATAGACACATATGCATATATTTATGTATATTTGGGTTGGGCAATCTAAAAGTTCATTTATATCCATATCTACAGTCTATCAAAAAGGAAAACTCACAGTGACCTCTTAAGGATAATGATTTGAGGTTATGCACTTGGAATGGGGAAGGTTTCGCTGCCCAGATTGTAAAATTCGTGGTTCCAACATCAACTCGATAAACACATATGTATGTATGTATGTAAATTTTTTTAGAAAATAAGGTATGTACCATTAAAATCAGAAAAAAAAATTGTTTTGCTTACAGAAATTTCTGATTTACATAAATTCTTGTCTGAATTTTTTTTTTAGTATTTATAAAAATGTTTGATTATCACACATTTTCTTTCACTTTGATAGATAGTATAAATATCAGGTTTCGCTATGCAAAATACAACCGAATTTGAAAACTAAGAAGCAACAATTATTTTGTGATTTACTGTGCGTGTACGTACAAACAAATTTATCTATGCATTTATTTCAGTGTTTGTAGGGCTAAATTACAAATGAAAGATTTCGACCCTTACAACCCAAAAGGGACACACACACATGCACTAATTCATTTGTGCGCGTGTTTATGCAACAAATAGAAATCAAATGAATTTAATAAAATTGGAAAGTAAATATCCGTTGGGTGAAATATCTACAACACAACAATAATAACAACGATCGCATTCACAATAAAAATATTCATTCGTGAGGATTGCAATCACTTTGCCAACAATAACAATTTACTCGTGCATGTGAGTTTTGAATTTCCGTCATTGCCAAACGATGGTGACGACGACGACGGCCGTCAACTGAACCAAAAACAGTCGCCCGATGGCCACCGACCGCCAACCACCAGCCATAAGCCAACAACCACCAACCGCCGGCCGTCAGCCAAATCATTTGCCGGCTGTGGATGGCACTGCTGATGGCAACACACAATAACAACAACATCAACGTTGCTTATGCACTGCGCAGACATCCTGACTGCTGTAGATTAAACGCACATGCACACACACCCACACAAACGGCCGTACATGCCAAGTACACACGCACTTATGTAAATATCATTTGGCCGACAGTTGATTGCGCGTGTACGCATCCGCTTCCCGAAGCGCTGAACGGAGCGACGCGACGGAACAACGCTCAATGAACAATTGCAAAAGGGCGACAGCAACAACAACAACAACAACGAAAACAACATCTAGAAAAGCAGCAATACAATACATTTACTGATAATGAAATCCCTCTCGCTGATTCGTCCGGCCATCCATCGCAAATGCGCCTTTTAGAATTTCCGCATTAGTTTCGAATTTATCGTTGTTGCTCCTTTTATCATGTTTGAATTGGGCATGTGCGTGTGTAGGTAAATGTGTGCATGCATGTTTGATCATGATCTCGTTTGATGTGTTGTTGATGTGTCTGATGTGATAATCCTTAGGAATTAATAAATAAACCATTAACAAATAAACCCAATGCAATAATCCCAAAACAGTGACAGTGACAATGCGACTCACACACACTCCCAACAAGAGCTATAAACACCCTGTAAAAAAGTGTGCGACGAGTCTCTAAAAAGATTTGTCCGGGAGCGCTCTCTTTCGGGTACAATTAGTCTACAATTGTTCCCAATTGTACCCGAACGGGTACATATGTATACTAATTGTAGACGAATTGTACCCGAAAGGGTATCAAACGGGTACAATTAGTCGCACAAATGGATGTGTCGCATTTGCTACCTGTTCGGGTACAAAACGGGTACAATTGTGCGCTTTTGCTACCCGTTCGGGTACAAACTGGGTACAATTAGTCTCTTCATAGGACATGCTCAAACAAAAGAGAACACTTCAACCCATATAAAGAGATACAAATGGGTAGTAATCGCATGCTCCCTTGCGAGTTGTCCCGGATGTATCCCGGAGTGATCGCATTTTTTGCAGGGCAATAGCAAAAACAACAACATAAGCTTATCTAACGCTTAAAAGGTTGTTAATGTGTACATAGGTAAAATATACCGAATAAAGGCTTTTGGAAAATTTTGTTTAATAACAACAAAAGTAACTATAATAATAACAATAACAGCGATTATGAATTAAAATAATTTCATTTTGACGATTTCCTGTCGCTTTAGCGCGCCGCGCTCACTCTCTCTTGCGAAATGTGGCAGAGCTTATGCAAAATTTCTCAAAAACAGCAAAAATGTGTTCGAACGAAGAAGTCAAATCAGTTTTGTGTAAGTTTTGTTGCTTGCGTGAGACCCATTTCCAACTTTTCGACTAATCCCGGAATACAAATAGTGGATTAAAGTTAATTTGGAAAACTACCAAGCAAACAATTACAATAATTTTCTCCCCAAGAAAGCAACAATTCGCCCAAAAAAAAAACCTCATATTACGATCCAGCATCTCGATTGCCTGGCCAGCCAGCTTTACAGGCGCAAGTGCAAATCAACATAATCCAAATAAGCGCACGCAACAATCGTTCTCGCCAACGCCACTCGTCACTCGCATTACTCACTGGCATGTAGAGCAGGACCAGACTGGCCTGCGATGGATGGGCTCCTTTTTGACTTGCTGCATTGCGTGCTCAAAGTGCTTTTGTACGAGTACCTTGCTGCCAATTTTTTGTTTATTCGTTTATTTCATTGTTTGTTTGTTTGTTGTTGTTTTTGTTAACTCTGACGCACTCTGTCGTTTTTGGCTCCACCAAAATGTTATTTAGTTGGCTTGTATGCGTATGTATTTGCTTTTGTTAGATTTAACTACGTTGGTTTTTGGTTTGGTTTGGTTTTTCGACTTTTGTAGCTTATCAATCGCTCGACATCAGCAATAAATTTTAACATTTCATTATCAAATCCATTTGCTGGCATCAACTAAACCAGGGCTGCTCAACGCTCTCGTATTGAAAGTACAAAACTCAATACATCTACAAATTTTGTATATGCACTGAAAAAATTTTTTGCTCTGTTAATTTTTTTATGAATTCCAATAAAATATTATTTTAGAATTTATTTTCAAATGGTAGTATCAAATACATAAAATTTTTTTTATTTTTTATATGAAAATTTTTTGGATACAAATTTTTTACAGAGCTTTCATTTTTTGAATTTTGTTTTCATTACAAATTTGTTATTGTAAATTTCGATTTCTTACGGCAGTGCTCGAGCTCCTATACAAAGTGCCTTTGCTCTGCACATTCAATATGAATCATAGGCGCATTCATATAAAATTTTTTTATATCTGAGTGCTTATGGGAGTGCAAAGAAAATTTTATTTTCATATTTGAAGTGAAAATATGTATCTGTGCCTATGATTCGGAACAAAACAAAAACAATTGTGCTTCGAGTGCCTATGAGGTGAGCAGCCCTGAACCAAACCAAACCAAACCGGACAAACGAAAAGTACGTAAGCTCACGCACACGAAAACACGCATTTTGTACAAAAATAAGTACACTCAACAGCACATTTGGAGCTAAAACCCTGTAGGAACAGCTATCGAATCATCTCAACATTATAAAAAGCAAAACCGAAAACCCCGAGATTTGGTGTAATACAAATTTAAAATTTTAGAATTGTTGTTCTCACTGAAACTTGGCTCGAAAAAAGCAGAGCAATTCTTAAAATTTGTTATCTGATAAATAAATTTATCTAAGCAGTAAAAATTGGCTACTGTATACTGCCAACAAAATTCCTATAGGTTACGCAAAAATGCTACTCACGATTATCATCAAGGATATCAAGGATACGAGTATGCAGCGCAGACGCTTTGCGTGATTCGAAACACTTCTTGCTTGGCTTTACGTGTAAATTCCTTCCTTATCAATTGTAACACTGTCGTCTATTGAATTAATGATATGGCGTGCATAGTATATATATGTACATATGTATGTACTTGTACTGAATTAAGTATCTATATCGTGCATATCTCGCCAGACATCGCCATTAAATTAAGCAAGACAACAACAAAACAATCGATGCTTAAACAGTTGCAGTGCTCGATACTCTATCGATTTTATTTTGTGTTGTTGTTTTTATTATTGTATTGATTTTCTCGTCTGTGCTGAATTGCAAAACTTATGCATGGATACATATACAAGTATGTTACTGATGTTGCAGCATTTCGATAAGAAAGGTTTATTCAAATTTTTAGACTCTAAAAACAACAGAAATGCTTTGATTCGAGTTTGCAAATGCAATTTTTTGTTTATTTTATAGTTTTATTTTTAGTAAAATGGGAGGCTAGAATGCTTGGTTATGTGACTTACTTGTAGAAAACCCCTTCCATTTCTAAACCCGACTAAGCCATCGAAATTTTCTAGTTGAAAATTAAGCTCAAAACAAACACTGCCTCTGAGGAGAAATCCGTAATGAAACCTACTGCTCTTGAAAATACCGAAAAGGAAGAACAAATGCCTATATAAAAAAAAAATTAGTAAGAAGCGCATCCTGAAGCTCTTATCCAGTGCCTAAAGGACCTTACCATCTGGTGGATTTCGTTCATTATTTCTTATCTGAAACAGCTCCAATTGCAGGAGCTTGCTTTCCACTTCTAAGGAAAATTTAATTCAGAACTTGAAGAGCTTTTGGCAGCTTTTTTGCTTAACATCTTGCCAACTCCCTTCTTCGAGAAGAAACACAGAGTGCATTCTATGTGGAGCGCTGCGAATTTGCATTTATATTGCATACACTCAAAAAAAAAATTTCTCTCGATCAAAGACATAATTTTCCTTATTTTGAACACGCGTCCCAATACAAAATTTTCTTTGTTTTGTGTAAATTTTCTCAAAAATGTGGAAAAAACATAAAAAAACATTCAAACAAATTCGTTGCCATGGGGATTTGTATGGAAATTTAATTTCTTAAAATTAAAGAAATCAAGTCTCCAAAACAAGGAAAGTTGGGAATGGAATGGCGCTTAAAGAATTTTTCATTATTTTAATGTATGAATTTTTTCAAAACAAGTATATGAAACCATGGTAACGCATGTAACAACAATATTTTATAAACCTTTTAACATGTTTTAAGGAAATTTTACTCAAAACAATGAAAGTAGTGTTCAAAATAGGTAAACAATTTCTTTGACCCCTCCATATATTTTTTTTCTCTCAGTGTAGAAGCTGTTTTTTAATTGTTCTTCTGAGTAACATTCTCGTATCGAGACCACAAATATTTGAAACAAAATTTTCCCTGGGAAAGCAAACACACATGTAAATACAATATAAGTAAGCACTTTTTGCCAATAAATCTGTTTAAAAAAGGATTAGCTCCCAGCTAAGCGACATGCTCAAATACGTGGAAGTAAATGGAAAATTTAATATAATCACACACGCTTTATCGAATTTATCTATACTTGGAAATTCTATGCGCAATACCTGTGTGCCATAAATGTTGTTATTGTGTAGGTGTATTTGTATGGAGAGTGTTCAAAGAGCATTTGTTTGTAGACTTGTTTATTGTCGGCGTTGAGGACCTTTCAATCAGCAGCTAAAACTTCAAACGCCTTTTGATAATATGAAAATGGAGCGATGAGCATCTAAAATATATTTGTATTTACATAGGTACCCAATAGACCAAAGGGCTTGAGAATAATATTATAACAAGCTTACAAATATAAGCGTTAAGCTTGTGGAAAGCTTGTGTAAAGTATTGAAAAAGTCTTAAGAACAATTGTAGAAAAATCAAAACGGCACCCTTTTTATAAGCTTACAAATGTAATTGTAGAAAAATATTACTTGTGAAAGCTTGTTGTAAGCTTATAAATATAATTGTATGTATAAATAGTAGAAAAGAGTAAAAAATAAATTTTTATTTGCATTTTTTTTCTTTTTCTTTCCTTCTTCACCTTTACTGCAATGTTCTTTATTTTATATTCTCCTCCTGTTTCGGACCATAACACCAACCTGAAATTCAATCCAACGGTATCATACAGTGGTACATTCAACATTATATCGAATATTATTGAGGCTTTTATATTTCCCTTTTCGAAGAAGGAATCAATGAATTATATGAATTATTGTAAAACCAAAATTTAAAAAAATTTTACAGCAAGCTTATACAATATTATTATTAATATTTTTTCAAGCATTCATTGCAAGTGTAAAGTAAGCTTATTGTAATATTGTTTTCAAGCTTGTGTTCCTCAATTATTACAATCATGCTTGTGAATAAGCTTACAATTAAGCTTATAAAAACTGTATTGCAATAAGCTTATAATGGACAATTGTTATAAGCTTGTTCTCAAGTCCTATTACATTTCGCTTACATCCTGGTCTGTTGGGTAGACAGAATTTGTTTGTGTGTGTGTGTGTGTGTGTATGTGTGGGCGTGCTTGTTGTAGTCGCCCTGCAGGGAAAATCTCTAGTTCCGAACTAGGTCGCTTCTAGTGCATTTTTCGACACTACTAGTGCGAGCTAAATCTCTTTTGCATGTTATCAACTGGCGAATTTAACACGGCGATGTCCTAGGCGGTGTCAATTGTCACTCTGTGCACTACATTTTCGATAGTTCCGAACTAGTACTAAATTCTACAGTTTACACTAGTTCGTTTATTGGCACTATTTGGATAGTTCTGAACTAGCTACAAGTACCTACAAATTCTACAGTTTTACATCTGCCGCTTAAGTGCAGCATTTGACACACTTCATGCAAGTGGCGCGATGGCCGACTGGCTAACGATCGGAGAAGCATAATTAGGGTAACATTTCATTTCATACAATATGCAAATAGAAAATTCTTTATATAAAATGCTTCACTAAACATCTGAGAATTGTAGAAATATACAAAGCCGACGGCAATTGAACGAACGAAAAATTTTCATAGAATTTTTGTCACTTCGAAATTGTATACAAATCAAAGTGTGTCACTCAATTCACTCCTTCTGAACTGGTGAGGGTCTAACTACAATTGATCTAGTTCCCTTTTGACACCTTTTCGCTAGTTAGGAACTAGAAATTTTGCTCACTAGTTATTGAGTTCCCTGCAGGGCGTAGTCGTTGTCATGCCAATGACATTTAATGAAATTGTCAAAACTCACTCAAGTTCGGCTCTTATTTTCATACACCGCTGCTTCTTCTGCTTCTTCCAACTCCGTATATATATATTCTTGTGTATCTACTTAGCAACGATAAAATCAGCAAGCGTGAGAAATTCAATTTGCTTTGACGTCCATCATTTTATGTTTGTTGGGCTTCAATTTCGATTTTTATTCCTTTTTGTTATCTTAAAGTAAATATGTTTGTTTTTTGTGTTTATTGTTGTTGTAGATATTAAGTAAGCGGCAGCATTTTTAACTAAATTCAATGACAGTTTAAAATACAACTAGAAAGTAGAAATGACAGGAAGGAAATAAGCTTAAAATTTAAGTTTTGTTTGATGTTTGTGCTTTTGCTTTCAGCGCAGCAGCAGGGGGGAGCAGGAGGAGCAGAGCGAACAAGCGCACAAAATCCTATTAATGGCTGGCTTGTAGGCGTAAAAGCAGAATTTCCATTAATTATATTTCAGCAGCACTTTAATGTCACACATTTAAATAGAATTGGTTGGAATATTCAAGCCAAAATTAAATTTGTCTTGACACAATCCATTTCGTACCCCTTTTAAGTAAGTGCTGCGTAATGCTCAAGTAGTACTCACGTACAAACAAACATACGTTATTGAAAGCCTTTATTAGGGTTGGCATTAGTGTTAACATGCATTTTAATTGCTTTCACATGTCATTGTTATTTATTTGGTTGTGCTTAAATTTTGCTTTTGGCATCACTTACTCGCACATACGCACATGTTTTATTTTGTTTTACATACTTCGTCCTTGGAAAATGAAAATGCTGAAAATGTGCTTTAGACACAGCCACTTTGACCGTGTTCAGAGCCCAACAAAGCAATAGAGCCGTGAGCCAAGCAACCGCCAGCAACCACAGCCCTTTGTTGTTGTTTGCTGCTTATTTAACACTTGTTCGCATTCACACACAGCAGCAATTTTCTCAAAATGACAACATTTTAAAATGTTTTTGCTTCCACTTTTTGGAACAGATAGAATTTTGAGGCCGTTCAAGCGTAACTGCACACACCCACACATTAGCTATGCATGAGCGAATGCTTTTGAAAATGTGTACCTAGTTTAAATAAAAGGAGGACTCGTGTTCCATACTAACTTGTGATACTGTTTTGTGACAAAGGTCTGATTCAACGAAATTGATTGAAATAAGTTTGCACGTGTGTTATAGCCATGGCTCGGGCGTTAAAATTGAGCTGTTCCGATGAAATTGAAGCCTGAAAAGCATCAATAAATAAAGTTTTCTTACAGCTTATCATTTTTTATAGACATTGTACGAGATACATATGTATGTATGTATTCTCGTGCTTGACGTGAAATGGAATGGACACATCCATCACTCAATTTGCAGTGTCAGAAACCCCATTTGGGTATAGAATATTTGTTTCAATCCAAACATTTCTTATAAACAAATCTACAACAACACTCAAGAAGTACATACTTTCATTACTTTGAGCAAGAGTTGTTGTAGTTTTGCATTCATTAGATAAATTTTTTTTTTTACGCATTCACATACATTTTTGTTTTTGTATCAAATGAGTTGAATTGAGTTCTCTTACACATTTTGCCAATTTATCAAACTAACTAGTACATACTTGCAATGTTAACAATTTTCTATTATTTCATTTGCTGAAAAGCACATTGTTGTTGTTTGTGGTGGCTTCTTTGATGCTTCGTTAGATTTTCTCAATGCAAACATACATTCAACTGAACTCAGTTATGATCGTACACTTGCGTGCATAAAAAGGAAAGTACGAGTATGCAGCTTGATTTTTAGGGTTGCTACACATGTGTGTGTGTGCGTGTGCGTGTAGTCTTGCAAATTATTTAGTAGTTTATCATTATTAATTCATGACTGAATGGTTATTTACATCAAAAATCAATTTAATGAGTGAACGTGATTCAAATTCTGTGTGGGGAGTTGAGATTTCAGTTGATAACTTGTTCAACATAGAGACGGCTCGCTTTTTTGAGGGAAAATTTTCCTTTTCTATAGAAAATTTTATAGCACAAAGTTAGTTGCTTAGTTACAAAACTCATGTACATGAAAAGCATTTTTAGTTTGTAATGTTAGCACAAACTGATTTTAAGGCTTTCTAGACACTCAAGAAGAGCCTACATAGTACTGCTCACTCATTCATTATCTCCTGAGTAAGTATAGTATATAATAGTGACCTATAAGAGATATGTGATAAGATAAGCTGGAATAAGTTCAGATACAATAATTTTTTAGATCGAAACCAATTCCTTTTGTATGTTAAACAAAGCCGAAAGAAATGAAAAGAATAAATTAGTACAACTTGAACCTTATGGAATATCAACCACGTTTACATAAATATTTACCCAGTAGGCGCAAAGACACTACAATCATCAATACTTTCCTCCTTACATTTTCTTCAGGGAAAATAACAACTTCCATTAATATTTCCCATGACTATCGCACGGCGATGACCGCCTTCGCATGAATGACTTTGTATAGTAAAAAAAGCGATGAAGCGAAAGCTTCGGACTTTCATTCCAAGCCGCATGCTTTTTTCATATGGTCGTTATTATACTCTTGTTAGGTATTCAGCATTATTTTAGTGCTGAAATTACAGCACTTTTACTTTGTTATGAACTTCATTCGTATAAATTTACTTGTTTCGGTTCACTCTTCTTAACTCCAACTTTAGTCAGTAAGGAAATGGTCTGTGCTCAATTCGTACGTGCCGTTCAACATACTTTAGGAGTACCTACTTGCGGTACTCACCTTACAAATGGGTCTTGTGGGTATCTATGTATGTACACAAGTAAGTATGTATAAGTAAAAATAGATTAATGTACATAGATAGGTACCTACTTTTATTTTACAGCAAGCCCCAGCTGCAGAAAATTTTTACAAAAGACGATTATTACGATGATCGGTTATTAGCAACATAAATGCCGACAACACACAGAGCACAAAAAGTAATAAGAAGAAAAAAATGTTGAAAGCAAAAAAGGCAGCAAACAAAATAGTATTAACTACTACTATGACAAACTTAGCCAGAGGAATTCTACCGACTGGAAAGGAAATGTCATTGGTTGCTATAGAAACGCAAGCGAAAACATAATGCGCTTTCCATCAGGAAAACACATTTACTGTTGTGGCAGGAGCAGATGGAACGGGGAAGATTAAAAGCTTTTATTGAGTGTTTTGTGGTATGAAAATTCTAAATACTTAAGTTTAAACAAACATGAAAGACAAATGTTACAAGCATACCCGGAAAAAATGTTTGTTTATTGTTGACAAATCAGGTCTAAAAAAGGAGTACGCTGGCAGCTATGCCTCTGTTATGCACTCACTCTGTCTGCTTCTAATTCTCTCATACTTATCTAGGCCTTATTTCGCATGGCGGATAAGCCTTTGGAATAAGGTGTGCTCTCAGAGAGATGATGACATCAATACAGGAAAATAATCCTTAATTTAAGCCTTACGCCATTTAAATTCACTACCCTTATAATTTACTGGCCTTATTTCGTAAGCCTTTAAATCTGCGGTTTTAATTAAATAAGGCTTAGATTTGTTGGTGCCCTACAAAAAATGCGATTAATCCGGGACGTGTCCGGGATCAATCGCAAGGGTGCATGCGACTAATGCAATTTTACATCCCTTTATATGGGGCGAATTGATCGCATTTGTTCGAGCATGTCCTATGAAGAGACTAATTGTTCAATTTGTATACCCGAACGGGTACCAATGTAGATTAATCACTAACATACCAAACGGGTACAAATGTAGATCAATCGCTTTCTGCACGAACGGGTACAAATGTAGATTTTTCCAAGTTGTTAGCCAAGGCAATTTTTAATATCAATCGTCAAAAAATTGTAAATGTTCATGCATATTTAAATAAAGAGTATATAATGTTTTACTTTTGTAAAAAAATCTCAATAAATAAATAAAAAAAATTTTAAGTTTTGAGTATGCATTCTATGAGCGTAAAGTAAAGGATTTTTTCATAGAATATTTTAGGCAACATTTTGTTAAAATTATTATTCATCATTGTTATTAAAAGAAAGGGTGTTCAATTCGTTTTACCGGTTGTTCTACAATTTTTTAAATACATTGCATATTTTTGTAAAATTTCTACATTTAAGGAATCTACATTTATACCCGGTCGGAATGAAAGCGATTAATCTACATTTATACCCGTTCGGGAACAATTGGTCTACAATTAGTCTACATTTATACCCGTTCGGGAACAATTGGTCTACAATTAGTCTACATTTATACCCGTACGGGAACAATCGGGGACTAATTGTGGACCGATTGTTCTCGAAAGAGATCAATCCGGGACAAATATCTTTCGGTATTAATCGCACATTTTTTTGTAGGGTGGGTACATACACAGGGCCGTAGCCAGGAATTTTTTTCGTGGGGGTTCATCGTTGTGGTTTTTTTTTTTTTTTTTTTTTTTTTTTTTGAGAAAAATATATAACCTATTTCGTGCACTAAATAAAAAGGTCGCTATAGAAGAAAAAATACGCAAAGTGTTTTGTTGAGGAAGAAAGACGCAAACTTTTTTTTTTTTTCAAAGAAAGACGTATTAAAAATATTTTTCGAAAGAAAGACCCTTTATTTTTTTTTGATAACGAAGAAAGACGCTTTATTTTTTTTTGCTATAAAGAAAGACGCATTTAAATATTTTTTAGGAAAGAAAGACGTATTCGATTTTTTTTCTTCGTCAATATTAATGCTAATGGGTCTTTCTTCGTCGAAATATTTTATAATGCGTCTCTGTTCGTCGAAATATTTTTTAATGTGTCTATCTTCGTCGACATGTTTTGTAAAGCGTCTTTTTTTCCTGACATATTTTTAATGCGCCTTTTTTCATCAACAAATTACTGGCATGTGTCTTTCTTCTTCCGGAGCGACGAAAATAATAAAAAAAAATCTGGTTTCTAAAGGGCTATTTAGAAGAAAAATTTTTTTACAAAACTTTTGACTTTCAAATTATGGTTTTTATAAGAAGTTTTAAAAATCAGGAAACTTTAATTCATTTAAAAATTAGACTGTTCTATTGCAAATACGATGAATACTTTATTTGGTGATTTTATCCAAAAAAAAAATAATATTTTATGGACGAAAAACTCGGTTAGATTAACCAGCTGTTTTCAGCTGTAAAAGTCCGCCCCAAGATTCTTAGCTTATGTTGAGACTCTACTAGTTTTTTTTGCAACTTTGTTATTTGACATCCGATTTTTAAAATTGATAGATATGTCATTATTTTTGTCTTTTGAGCAGGGTTTGAAATTATTTTCAACTTTTTTTTTTTATTTCCACTGAATTTCATTTTCATTTGAGAATTAAAAAATAAACAGCGCAGAAGAAGTATAAAAAATAAAAAGTTCTACTGTACTGCAACTGCGCAGCCTTAAGTTTCAAAAAATTACACTCGA
Organism: Urophora cardui; assembly: GCA_960531455.1. NCBI lineage: Eukaryota > Metazoa > Arthropoda > Insecta > Diptera > Tephritidae > Urophora > Urophora cardui. Next base: position 164,893,555 of record OY482670.1, read on the forward strand.
CTGTTGCTGTATTGTGGAAATTTTTACAGCACAGCAAAGGGCAAACATAATTTCGAGTTTTTACAGCACTGTTGTTATTGTTTTTTTTTTAATTTATGGGAACACAATCGAAATTGTAATGTACAAAAAAAACCAATTTTAAAAAGCTGCACTGAAAACTAATATAATATATATATATATATATATATAAACAAACAAATATATTCGACTGTTCTGTGCTTCAACTTCAGATATCTTCAAAGGAAATCGAAATTCAAAAGTTCTCAAAAAATTATGATAACTTCCCCCAGAACAGCAACAGCTTATTTTTTGAGACTGTTGGTGTTATTCTGGCAAACAGTGCTTGGGAAGCTTTATATTTCCCTCTAATGTCCTTTGATCTGTGAAGTCGTTTTCATATAGTTGGGTCACCTAACCGAGTTTTTGGACCATAAAACATCCTTTTTGTTTCACTTGGAAAAAATCGCCAAAAATAAAGTATTTATCAAATCTTTTTAATATTACACTTAAAATGTTTGCAATAAAACAGAATAATTTTAAAAAGAATAAAAATTTCCTGATTTTTACAACTTCTTATAAAAACCCAAATAAAAATTAAATTTTTTCAATAATCGCAAAAAATCAATAAAATGTTGACTTTGAAAAGTTAGTATTGAAAATAGGTGAAATCGGACTATAACAACGCACATATCCCATATATTGGATCTTTCGAAAAACACACAAAATGTTATAATTCAGACACTAATATAACCCGAGTAATGAATTTTCAGCCATGCAATGACTTTATGCAGTTATAAGGAAATATGCTCAAATTTTACAAAATGTATGTAACATAATTTAATTTATAAGTGGTATGTCGTTAGAAGCGTACTTTAATTATCTTTCGAACGGAGTAGATACCGCTTGTGGGTATTTGTAACTTCAGCGAAAAGAATTTTTGATTGAAGTTGTAACCAACAAAACCCAAAATTACGTTATCTCAAAACCCTAACCATAAGAAAATGGTTTTGACCTCAGAAGGTTCATGCCAGCTCTCCCCTATACCTGAAATTCTTGGTATTTTCTCAAATTAATATTTGTAAACTAGTGTTTTCAACATATAGCTTTGAATATGATAGAAGTAAAATTTATCTACCAGAATTTCGTGGGGGGTTCAAACACCCAAACCCCCCCTAAATACGGCCTTGTACATACATAAATACATACATACATACACTACATATTACACAGACAAATGAGTAAATACAAAAGGCGGTATGTGTTTAGATTTTTACTACGCAGAGGCTCGCCGCAGGAAGCCACGGCGTTAAGGGTAAACCTCCGTCCACTGCCGCATCACGGTAGCCACTTCAGTTGGTCCCCCTCCCCTTCCGTCAGTCCAGCCAGTGCTCAAGCGGGCGCTTAGGTGATTAAGCATGAAAGGATGGATGTAAATCCATTTATTTCGGACTAACACGCCAGCAGATTTAAATGGGGATGTAACAACAACAACAACTAGTCAAGAGGAGAGTCGAGGAGCAACTGCCGACATATGGAAAATTATGTATGTACGTATATTTTTAATTTTTTTATTTATTTTCTGGCATTCATTTCATTTCATTGCTTACCACCAGCAGCACAAATTATTCCAATTCAATTCATTTCGTTTCATATTATTTCAAATTTTGCATTAGAGCAAATCAAACACAAATTTCACTTTCATTCAGCAGAGCTGAGCAGATACGGAGGAGTGAGCGACGAGTGGGCTGCGGTTGTGCTCCTGAGCTGTATGCGTGTGTGTTTGACGTGGATTAAGTGAAGGGCAGACTGTCAGCGCTGCGCCGCAGGATCTGGCCGTTCCGTCAATGTCGCTGAGAATAAAACGGCGAAAATTAAAATAGAAAAATTCGAATGTCGCTCAAAAAAAAAAATAAAAGCAAAAAAAAGGATCGCAAATAAAGAAAGGACAATGTGGATCTGGATTGGGTTTTGAATGGAACAGATGACTGAATGGCTAAGTGCTTGTTGGTACACCGGAATATTTTTGTACTTATGTACATATGTTCATGTTTCAGTTGGTGCATACTATGTATGTATGTATGTATGCTTTCATTTCAAACATGTATGTATTTAAATACTTTTTGGTTGTATGTATTTCTTATAGTTTAATTTCTTTGAAAAGTCAACCGTCTACGAGAAAACAACCAAAATACTACGAAAAAGGTTAAGCCCCGGCGAACCACAGCCACAAAGTTGGGATTTTCCTAACAAATACACATTTTTTCTTTAATCAGCTTTTCCCTGCGCAATTTTCAATATTTTCATGTACGCAATTAAAAGTATTGAACACGTATTAATTTCACTAAAGAGCTTGCAATAAAGTGTATACTTGCATATAAAGTCATTTAAATTGATTGTCAGGGTCAAATACAATCATCCATGTTGGTAATGGGTTCGTGATATGCTTGAAAAGCATTAACTTGCACTCTTTCAGAAGTATGTAGTACGTACATATGTTTATAAGTTTAATCTACCATGGATAACTTTACAAGAGCCCTTAAACCAAACAAACGCACACCCACAGCGCTCTTCATTAATTGAAATCTAAATCGCATTGAGTTGAGTTTATTGCATGCAAGGACGTGTCTGTATCAGCGATTTGTATTGAACTGAACTGAAATGCTGAACTGAACAGCTGTCATTGCTTTGGATGATGACTTAGATTGACTGTGGCACCCAAACTAGTAAATTGCATTTAAAAATAATAATATTGATAATAATATATATATATATATTATGTAAATAATAGAATAACAGGAAACATGAATTGAAGCAAGCAGAAAGATATAAACTCAAGCTCATATAAAATATTCTCCTATCCCATAACCCAAAACTAAGAATCAGTAGGCCATTATAACTCCAAAAATTTTATAATTCCGATAGCTCAGATGGCTTCTATTTCATTGCAGGTGGAGATACATATAAGACATTAGAAGTATTTTCGAACAAAAAAAAGTATTTTCGAACAAAATTTGCAATTGTAGGATAGGTATCACAGAATCATGTATGTAGGTATATATGTATTTTATCTTAAATGACTATTTTTCTCGCTGCTGCTTTTATAGCTCTAGCATGTGGACTTACAAAGTTGTCACTCTTTGAATTTCTTTCCACCTCTATTGCTATTTTAAAATGCTTTTGAGACTCGAACAGTTTGCGGTGGGTTAGTATATAGTAAATGCTTTTGTGTATATCCATTTTTCAGTTTTAAACTGCAATACAGCAAAACTTGGCAGATTGTGCACTAGTTGACATTATCCTGCAAATATCGATTTAAAATATCTATCATTACAGAATGTGTCACTTAAGCAGATGTCAGTTTACTTGTGTGCGTATTGTACACATGTATTTAATGTATATAATACACACATATGTATGTATAGATGACAAAATATACATATGCCATAATAATGCTAGCCACACACCTTGCAATTTTTTAGACAACCTGGTCAAGTTGCGCTGGAAATTGCAACGTTTTTGGGGCTGTTGTATGAAGTTGTGTATCGGTTGTACGAAAAATCATAAACTTTTGTTTTTTGGCAAGTTGTACAACTTGGTTGCATCGTTTGGGGGCATGTTGTTCAACATTTCATTTTATGAGAATTCTTGAAGTGAACACATCAAATTAAAATAATTAAAATTGAGCGAATTCAACACAAAAAAAAATAAATATTTGTAGAATAAATAACACAAAATGGAAAGCTCGCAGGAACCACTTTTTTGCAATTTTTTCAGTTTTATTAATCGTACTTTTGCTGTACGTTCTTCTTCTTCCTACAAGCGCAATATCATCCTATTCCATCTTCACTCAAAGTAATTTTTTACAAAATGAAATTGTACCGTATGTAGGCAAACAGACCAACTCGATTGCAACCGAGTTGGGTCAACGGTCGCACCGTGTATGGCTACGGTAAGATTCACTCATTGCTGTATTAGGTCAAAAGTTTGTGTGCATAAAATGGGGTAACCCTTACATTTATTCATAGGAATGAGAAATGAAATTGGTCCCAATTAACACTGTCAAAAATATCACTTGCTCCTGGGAGTATGAAAACCTAAATTTATTTCAAAACCCATACTTACATGCTATCTTCTGGTTCAGCTAAACCAGCCTAGTAAATTCGAATTATAGCTTAAGAAAGTTCCAAGTCTCCTTATCTACTTCAGAGCAACTTCGGTCATTTATATTGCGCGTGTGTAAAGTTAAAATAGCTTTGACCTTTCGAAAGATATCGCATTTTTAGGGTTGGATCATTCGAAAGACAGAAAAAAGGAGATTAGCACAAAAAGAGTGATTTAGCATAAGATTTAAAATACATTTAAACCATTTTTGCTCTTTTAGTAAAAGGAAATTTTGTATACATATGTTGCACGGTGTTACACATGCCCTGTCTATCGTTAAATCTATAAGTATATATCGTCAGCCCCCTGCCAGAACCACGAATGTGCAATTTTTCCAATTTCGAGTTAAGCGGTTTTCCTGATCAATCTGTGCATGCTCTAGATTTTAGTAAAACCCCCAGTACCTTTGTGCCCTGGAAGCCACCAAAATTTTCAATGCCAGTAACACGAATGTGTAGATCAGTTATAAAAAGTTAAGCCAGAAAAACGAATGTGGCACATTCGTGTTTCTGGCCCAACAAAATATGTTAAAAATTCCTTGAAAATACATAAATTTCAAAAAACATGTGCCCCATGTGTTTCTGGTCCAACAAAAATGTAAAAAATTCCTTGAAAATAAATTTCAAAAAATATATTTGGCACATTCGTGTTTCTGGCCTAACAAAAAATGTAAAAAAATCGTTGAAAGTAAATTTCCAAAAATATATGGGGCACATTCGTGTTTCTGGCCCAACAAAAAATGTAAGAAATTCTTTGAGAATAAATTTCCAAAAATATATGGGGCACATTCGTGTTTCTGGCCCAACAAAAATCAAAATAATTCTTTGAAAATAAATTTCCAAAGTAAGTAAAACAAACACATACAATTCATATTCATATTTTATTTGTGGAACTATTTCAAATCTTCAAAATCAGAGTCTTCTGAAAAGTTAGGCTAAGATTATGCTCTTTCGAACCTCGCTTCTAATCTTCAAATTGTTATAAAAATACTGGCAAAAAGGCAATCATGAAATGCACCTTGAATGGTGAAATGAAGAAAAAGCTATTCCGTAAACTAATTTTTTATTAGCAATCAGTACCAAATACGCCAAAAGCACCTTGTGGGCAAATATTTACCTTCGAAAACTGACCATAGAAAATGGTGCTGTACAACGCAAATCATCAGAGGGGCATGTAAATCTCCAAAACCATTTCAAGTTCATACGCAACTACATGACAGTTTTTTAAGCTTCATTTATTTCAACCAAGGAGAAACTGCCCTTTCGAAATATTTGCTGGTCGAGGTGCATATCGTCGTACCATACGAAAACACATTTAAAATTTCTTACCAAACTGGCAATTAAATAATTCTGTACGAAAAGTAGCACAATTGACTAATTATATACTGTTTATACATACATTAGAATTGTTGTTGTTTAAACAAAATTTTTACCTTTTAAAGTACTTATATTCGTCAACCACAAAAAATCGTGTGCTAGTTTTCGTATGGTACGACGGTATATAAAAGATTAACTCTACAAAATTTAAAAAAAAAAAAAAAAATTATGCTGAAACAAAATGTTTAGTAGCTTATTTGCCATTGAATATTGGTGGCCCTCCGCAATTATACCCACGCCCGTTTATTCGGAGAAATTACCTATCGCTGATGCGAAAGCAAAAGATTTAAATAAAATGTGTGAAAGCTTGGCGATTCCAAAGGAATACCACAATTTTTATAAAAATTTGAAGGCTAACAGCGGAGTTCGCGATGCTCTACCTGAGCCTGAACTTTCAGAGCACTCTGATCATGTTTTACACTCCCAACGTTTAAGTTTGCACAAGCATTTTTGCATTGCGCTTCCCAGCAAAACACACATGCAAATACATATACGCGGCATAAGTACAAATACATATATGAGCATAATGAAGTGAGTACATATTAAATATATGTATTAAGGACATCTCTATCATATCGCTTAACTTCTTCGCCACATACCATATATATATGTATATATATGTATGTATGTACATAAATTATATATACACACACAATCCGCAACTAGTGCTTTGTTTGTTTTTTCGCTTTATAAAAAAAAAGTAATGTCAGCTGATTGATGCTTGCGACGCGTCTGGCATATTTTTAAGCGTTTCAAGTCTGCTTTTATCAAACCATACTAAACGGATCTAAATGCTAAGAATTATCTATTAACATATAGACGTACATATCTATGTAATATATGACATGTATCTATTCATATGAAATAGTAGCTTAAGTCTACTTAAAACAAATTGAGTCAGCCTCGAAAAAGCTGAAAGAAATTCATCTCAGAGAGAACATTCTTACATTAGATATTTTTCAGGCTTTCTATCAACTTCAGTCCCGATGACTTTATTAAAAAATCTTGTGCGAGGACCTGCTAGAAAATTACACCAATTTACGAATATCCTTGCATTTCGACATAAGCTACTGTTCGACATGAACACAGGTTTATAACGACAATTCCAATATTATTTGAGAATCATTGTCTATGTACAAGTACGAGTAGGAAACTGCAACGAATTAAGATTTTCGTATTGCTCATTTAATCGAAATGTTTGTGGTTTTATTTACATATCTTCTACTAAGTAAGTAATTGAACTTCGCACAGATATCTACATAGATACGCCCTAAAAGTATTACTTAAGCTTAGCTGGCTTAAAATAACTTTGTTTTTTTTTTTTATTCTTACATTAATGAAGTTGGTATTTAGAGTAAAATAAAATTTAAAACTATATGCCTTTCTAACGTCAAGCTAAAAACGATGTGGATACAGTTGAGCGAGTTCAAATAAAATAAAATATTTTCAATGTCATTAAAATACACGCAAATTTCCATTTTCATATTAAACGCAAAATATGGAGAGAAAAAACACGATAATTGACAAATAATAAAGTATTTGGAAAATTTTTGTCTATAAACACTACACACCGGCAGTACACTTTTTCCAACAAAACCAAAACCAAATTTATAAAACAAAACAATTTTTGTGGGCTACAAATTCCACAAAGAAGCAAAAACATGCGGGTTTAGTTTTATACAACAAAAAAGCATTTACAAGCGGTTAACCACAAAATGCGACATTCATTATGTAGTACATATGTTTACTATATATGTATGGATGTACATTAGGGTGCTTTTAATTTGTATGAAAAATTTAAAAGTTCATAAAAAGACTGTATCGCCCCCTCAATCTGTAGTAACATGGTCAAAGATATCACACATAAATTTTGGTCCCGATTGGTGGCGGTTAAGGCGTGGCGCATTGAGGTCAAAGTTCAGAAAACTCTATGAAGGGTCAAAAAATCAAAATATTTTTTTTAATTATCTAATACCCAAAATTAATACTTCTATACCCAAGGATAACAAATATAAATTTTGGTCCCGATTGATGACGGTTTACTGGTGTTTTAAGGGGGTCAAAGTTCAGATTACCATATAAGACACTAAAAATGTAAGTCTTCTATGGCAATCTGAATATTGACCACCTTAAAACACCACTAAACCGTCACCAATCGGAACCAAAATTTATATTTGTTATCACTGGGTATAGAAGTATTAATTTTGGGTATTAGATAATTAAAAAAAATATTTTGATTTTTTGACCCTTCATAGAGTTTTCTGAACTTTGACCTCAATGCGCCACGCCTTAACCGCCACCAATCGGGACCAAAATTTATGTGTGATATCTTTGACCATGTTACTACAGATTGAGGGGGCGATACAGTAAAATATCGTTAATTTAAATTTGAAACGCACTCTAATGTACATACATATATATATGCATATATGGATGTTCATATGTGGATATATATCATCGCTTAAACTTTATAACCGCCTAACTCACACTTGTCCCAAAAATTTGGTTTGAGTTCCTGACGCCCAGCATTGGTCTTGGAAAGCTCGGGAAGCTATACACATATTTCTTGTTTTTGGTTTTTATTATGAAATTTAGTCTACATAAAAATTTCACTTCCTGCAAATCCTAACAGCAATCAAAGTTCCGAAGCCAAAAACAACTAATATCCATTGTTGTCTACTTTCAGGCGCCTTACCTAAATACGCCACTCCGCTCTGGTGCCAAAAGCCTTAACAACGGTATACGTACATGCATATGCACATACATATGTACTTTAAGGCCAAAGTGCTGGCGCAGCGTTTAATTGTTGTTGCTAATGCCTTTTTAATTGTTCTATTAATTTGTCGGCGCTCTTGTCGCCTTCTTTTCCTTGCCCGCGCACCTTCACCACAAGCACAGCGTTGTTTGTCTATAATCGCAGCAACAGCGTTAATAGCAATTTAAGTATAGCAAAAACAACGAAAGTGCGGCTTAAATAAAAGCTCAAGTCGTTTATTCTTTTTGTGTGTAATTATTTAAATACTTATTTAAGAGTTGTTGTTGTTTTTTAAAGCATTTTTTTTCTTTGTGCCTTAAGTTTTTTTTTTATGCGAAAAAGAGGCAGGTGTCAAAATGCGAGTCTTAGGATGGATCAGCTTATTTGGTTAACAACAAAACCTACATATTAATTTATTTAATACCTGTTAAGTTAAAGCGTTAAAAGTGCGTTCTTTTTGTTTTCTTGAGGAAGGGAAAAGTTCCTTTAGTTAATCTGTTAAACGAAAAACAGTGAACAGATATTTAATTTTGAAGGATATGCAAAGTAGGCTTACATTAAGTATTTATGTACAATATTTTATTCCATTAATAATTCTACTTTAATTTCAATCCGATAACGATTTAAATTTTTAATCAGTCGCCCTTGGCGTTACATTTTTAATTTTCCCAATTTTTCTACAAACGAGACACTGGAACGTATGAGTAACTTTTCATCCACATAAATTTTGTTAAATCGTCGTACCATACGAAAACTAGCATACGATTACGAAAAGTAACAAGTTCGACTTTTGGCTGACGAAAACTATCAATTTCGTTTAAACAACAACAATTTTAAGGTAAAAACAGTATATAATTACTGCTAGTTTTCGTCGGCCAAAAGTTAAATGTTGTACTTTTCGTACAGAATTTTTGAATAGATAGCTTTCGTCAGAAATTTTAAATGTGCTAGTTTTCGTATGGTACGACGAAATTCAGCTGTAATTTTCTGAGCTTTAATTGGAAATTCCGGAATTAAATTTTATTTTTATGAACTTAAAGTGTAGCTATCCAAACATAAACTGAAATAATAGGTGTAGATTATGAATTAAATTTAAAAAAATCTCTTCATGCGTGTGCCCACTTAACATGCCATAATAATTAACAATTTTATCTGTTTTTATTTTTTCCTTTTGAATTCTAAAACCGTTTTTTTCCAAAGCACTCTTTTATTATCTTAATTTTGCATAAATTTAACGCAGTCATTTGCAATTACTCCAACGTACAACCCAGAATATTTGTTTGCTTACTTTTTCAACGCTTTGTTTTTCGTTTCGCTTTTAAGCGTTGAATTTTTAACCAAGACCCCCTTTTTGCTTTGTGCTTCCAATGCGAATGTGTATTTTCTACCCAGTATATGTCTGATTCTTTCTTCATTTGAGTATGTTTTTGTTCTTTTTGTCTACGTTGGCCACCATTATCATTATTATTATGATTATTATTGCATATTTTTACCCACAAAATAGCCAGCGCCAGTGGGCCACACCAGTCACCAGTTACATAAAAACAAGTATGAAGTAGACGCAACACAACAACAACAACTGCCTCATAAACTGAACTGACCAACCATTAACGGCCGGTTCGGCCAGTCTGCCTCTGTCGCGGTTTAGCTTGTACGCTTTGTTGCTCATTTTAGGTTTTTGTTCAGCCCTTTTTGTTGTGCTTTGCCTTTTGCTTTTGCTTTAGCGTTTGCTTCCTAATAATCAGCAAAAGATTTGGCCATCATAATGAACTTCCTCAACACGTCGCTAACCTCAGCACAGTCGGAGACGTGCTGAGACTCTGCGCGCTTATTTCAACCATTACACTGGTCGACAAGTTTTTGTTACAGAAATAAAGTTCTACTTTTCTAAAGGATTTCGGTGCGCTGAATCTGAATCTGTAGTCCGATTTTCTGTAATACGTACAGTTTTTTAGATATTCATGCCCAAAGAGGCGAAAAACACGTTTTTTGGCTATATTCACTCCTCAATATCTTTTAAATTACTTACTTATTTTAAAAATTGATTAAAGCTATTGAAAACGCTGACATTTCTCTTGAATAAACCGTTTTAATATTTCAGATATCTTTCTTGTGACTTGCAATATTGCATATTAAGCTTCATTAGTTTTGCAATATTTTCTCCATACAAATTTATTTAAAAATTTTGAAGCACGCTTTTAGGCAGTTTATTATATTATGGACGTATGTAAGTGGCTTCGTAAAAAAAATTGTTCTGCTGAGCAACTACAAAATTTGATTGCGCCTATAACATGCTACAAATGCTGTCGTTGTTTTCGACGTCAAATACCTTATTGTGCAAAAACATATATTACTATATACCTAAATTAGATATCCGAAAAATTAAAACGTTGTCTTCAAGAGAAATGGCCGGGCTTTCAATAGCTTTAATCAATTTTTAAAATAAGTAAGTAATTTAAAAGATATTGATAAGTGAATATAGGCAAAAAACGTGTTTTTCGCCTTTTTGGGCATGAATATCTAAAAAACTGTACGTATTACAGAAAAACGGACTTCAGATTCGGATTTAGCGCACTGAAATCCTTTAGAAAAGTAGAATTTTATTTCTGTAACAAAAATTTGTTGAAATTTTGTCGACCAGTGTTATTTGCCATACTTTCTTTTTTTTTGTCTATGTAGAAAAATTGGTGTGTTTTTGCCATTTTAGCTTGTTGCTTTTATTTCATAAATTTCGTAGCCGAATTTTCTCCGCATTGTGAAAATAAAATAGTTCACATGTGTTTGTAATATCTTTGTGTTGTTGTTTTTCGCTTTCTTGTAGCTCCTGTAAATCTCATACATGTACTTATGTATAAATACATTGGTGTGCAAGTATATGTGCTAACATAATCCCTGCAAAAAATGCGATCACTCCGGGATACATCCGGGACAACTCGCAAGGGAGCATGCGATTACTACCCATTTGTATCTCTTTATATGGGTTGAAGTGTTCTCTTTTGTTTGAGCATGTCCTATGAAGAGACTAATTGTACCCAGTTTGTACCCGAACGGGTAGCAAAAGCGCACAATTGTACCCGTTTTGTACCCGAACAGGTAGCAAATGCGACACATCCATTTGTGCAACTAATTGTACCCATTTGATACCCTTTCGGGTACAATTCGTCTACAATTAGTATACATATGTACCCGTTCGGGTACAATTGGGAACAATTGTAGACTAATTGTACCCGAAAGAGAGCGCTCCCGGACAAATCTTTTTAGAGACTCGTCGCACACTTTTTTACAGGGATCTCAAGGTAGCGCAATTCCCTTTTCAACAACATACAATTACCTCTACCGCATTCTCTCGACTAATTTCTTCACTTTTCTTTTATTGAAACATAGAAAAGCACAGAAAAGCACTTCTATTGCGGTTGCAAATAATCTTTATACACTCGAGTGCGCAAAGAAAATGTGCTAACAGGTCTCTGTTTAGTTGCAAAAGCAATTGATTATAATACAGCTACCAAGCCCAGTTGGGTATATAAATTACTCGTTTTTACTTTTCCTTTGCATACTTTTAGGAGCTCATATGACTAATAAACAGAGCACAATATTTTGTCCGCCAACAGCCACAACAATGACCTCGCACGTTGGTGCCACTTTATAATCCTCCGAACATTTTGATTTTTGTTGGGGCCGTTTGTTGTTGGCCAACAAACTATTTCACTCGCGATTTTTGTATTCTCCTTCAGTTGGTCATACACACAAACATGACTCTTGTCCATTTTTATTTAACTCAGATGCAAGTTTGTGTTTTGTATGTGCGTGTGTGATCATGACGATTTTCCCATTGGTATTATATATTTTCTGCTTTCAACACTGGCCGTTTACACAAGCACACACACGTGAGTATATACATACATACGTACATAATAGATCAGCCAGTGGTCAGTGCTCAGTTGCCACTTTTTGCTTGATTCGCTGTTGCAATTTGTCGTCCCTTAGGTGTCCATGTGTGTGCGCCGACAATGTGTTTGGCATTTCTGCCGTTGCTGCTGCTCCTATTTTTGTTTGTTGTTGTTACTGCTTGCGTTGCCGGCACTTCCGCTGTCTCCATCATTAGTGTAAGCCTTTCTTTCCTTGTATACATGTGTGTGTGTCGTTTGCCTTTTTTCTCGTGCTTTTACCACCAATTTTTTTCCATTTCTGCTGTCGGCTCCAGATATTTTGGTCGCCGTTGGTCCCATTTGTTTCACTCGTTGGTTGTTTGGTTGGTTGGCCGGTCAGCGTTGGCTGGTCTCTAAAGTGGCAATTTGTCTAGTTTTGTAAGCGCCGCTTTTAACTATAATGATGATTGCGCTTTGTTGCATTATTGTTTTTTTTTTTTTCAAGGCAAAATACACACATGCTCACATATCGTCGGCCCCCTGCCAGAACCACGAATGTGCAATTTTTCCAATTTTGAGATAAGCGGTTTTCCTGATCAATCTGTGCATGCTCTACACTTTAGTAAAACCCCCAGTAACTTTGTGCACTGGAAGCCACCAAAATTTTCAATGCCAGTAACACGAATGTGTAGATCAGTTATAAAAAGTTGGGCCAGAAACACGAATGTGCCACATGTGCCACAAAATATGTTAAAAATTCCTTGAAAATATATAAATTTCAAAAAATATATGAAGCACATTCGTGTTTCTGGCCCAACAAAAATCAAAATAATTCTTTGAAAATAAATTTCCAAAGTAAGTAAAACAAACACATTCAATTCATATTCATATTTTATTTGTGGAACTATTTCTAATCTTCAAAATCAGAGTCTTCTGAAAAATTAAGCTGATTCCACATAGAACTTTGTGTTGCGCTACGTGACACTTTCTGCGTGACAGCTGAGATTAAAATACATGTATCTATATGAAGTTTCTCACATAACAAAAAGTAACGCAACGCCGAAGTTACGTAAAGCACAAAGTTGCCCAAATCTCAACTTTTGGGGGCGTTGAAACTTTTTTTCAGTTCACTTTAATTCAAATGTAAATAAACAAATTTAAATTTCACACAATTGAAAAATAATTTAATATATTTTTTTATATTTTCTTATTTACTTTTTTGTAAATAAAACGGAGAATGAAAGATTTTTCAGAAAACAAATATTTTTTGAGTGATGTTGCAGCGTTCATTGTGGCGTAGTTTTTCAGTTTTGCGTTGTTTGACATAGAAAGCGGCGTAACGCAAAGCGAAAAAAGTTTTATGTGGAATCAGCTTTAGGCTCAGGATTATGCTCTTCCGAACGTCGCTTCTAATCTTCAAATTGTTATAAAAATAGTGGAAAAAAGGCAATCATTAAATGCACCTTGAACGGAAAATATTAGCTCGCCGATTGCGCAATGAAGACAAAGCTATTCCGTAAACTAATTTTTGATTAGCAATCAGTACTAAATACGCCAAAAGGACCTTGTGGGCAAATATTTACCTTCGAAAATTGACCATAGAAAATGGTGCTGTACAACGGAAATCATCAGAGAGGCATGTAACTCTCCAAAACCATTTCAAGTTCATACGCAACTATACGACGCTTTTTTAAACTTCACTTATTTCAACGAAGGAGAAACTGTCCTTTCGAGGTGCATATCGTCGTACGATACGAAAACACATTTAAAATTTCTTACGAAACTGGCAATTAAACAATTCTGTACGAAAAGTAGCACATTTGACTAATTATATACTGTTTATGCATTAAAGTTGTTGTTGTTTAAATAAAATTTTTACCTTTCGTCAACCAAAAGATTAAAGTGCTTGTATTCCTCAACCACAAAAAATCGTGTACTAGTGTTCGTATTGTACGACGGTATATAAAAGATTAACTCTACAACATTTTCTACAAAAAAAAAATTATTCTGAAACAAAATTTTTAGAAGTTTATTTGCCATTGAATACTGGTGGCCCTCCGCAATAATACCCACGCCCGTTTATTCGGCGACATTACCTATCGCTGACGCGAAAGCAAAAGATTTAAATAAAATGTGCGAAACCTTGGCGATTCCAAAGGAATACCACAATTTTTATAAAAATTTGAAGGCTAACAGCGGAGTTCGCGATGCTCTACCTGAGCCTGACCTTTCAGAGCACTCTGATTTTGAAGATTAGGAATAGTTCCACAAATAAAATATGAATTTGAATTGAATGTATTTGTTTTACTTACTTTTGGAAATTTCTTTTCAAGAAATTTTTTTGGTTTTCGTTGGGCCAGAAACACGAATGTGCCAAATCTCGAAGATTAGAAGGAATAGAAGCATAAAAACTATATCAGGGCATCGAGCTAAACAAGGTTCTAATTTGCAGATATACTTTTATATTAGAAACAAATTTTTCAAATTTTGCGAGAAGAATAAACTTTAAAACTCGATTTCCCAACATTTTCATTTTAGCACATTCGTGGTTCTGGCAGGAGGCCGACGATATGTTCATACATGCATACATACATTCGCGGTAAGCTTTTCATTCACACATTTTCGTCGTCTGTCTGCCGTCAAATCTGCGTAGAGTTAACTTCCGCTAAATGATGCATAAACAACACACACATGCACAGCTGAAATTTGTTCCGTTTTGCTGAAATTTGTTCGTTTGCTTCTCGGTTGCTCCATTCTATTTCATATATGTACGTACGTATGTGCCGCCCTCTCTCTGCGCGCTTTTTGCTTTAAAGTTCCTCCTCCATTCCAAGTTCAGTCTTTCGTTTGTTTTTATAATAATTTCCATGTTACACTTTTCTACTTAATTCCAAGCGTTTTTTCTCACGTCCTTCTGCTGCTTCTGTTTTACTCTTATACCCTTAATATTCTCCTACTCCCAGCGTTGCCACTTTGGTTACTTTTTACCAAAATTGGTTAAAATTTTTTCGTTTGGTTACGTGGTTACTTTCGGCCGATTTTGGTTACCTTCAAGGTCCATGTATGGTTACATTAAATTTTTATGAATACGATTTTAGTTTTTCCAAACTATAAAATATTTGTTATCCAAATTGTTTTGTTGTATTTGTTTTCTTTTATCAAATTCCAAATAATTTATTGTTGGGGGTGAATGGAAAAAATTCAACCACTATTTCCAGCGAATGTTGAATGTATAGCTGTTTTAAATGTTGATAGAACGCTAAGACCGGGTGATATTTCGCTCGACGTTGGATCTGTTTAAGACTTAGGGCCGTTTACTCAACCTCAGATTAACGCTAACCGGAGGACAAAGGTCCGGTTAAGGTATGGACTGCATAATCAACCAAATGTTAAATGTATGGTTTGATGAAGTCGATAATGATGTTTAACCGGACTTTAACCGTGGTTAGCGTTAATCAGAGGTTGAGTAAATGGCCCTTAAGGATGTAAAACAATTGATATATTTTAGTTTTTGTTAACCGTATATATTGTTTTGCTTTCAAATCAATAGCTCTAACGTCAATGGAGCTTGTATTGTTAATTTATTTTGGTTGCCTGTTTCTGGTTTTGGTAACATTTAATTTGTATTTTGGTAAATTTTAAATTTTTTAAGTGGCAACGCTGCCTACTCCACTACTCTTTCAGCTGCTGGCTTCTAGTTTGCCTGTCCCGCACGTCCACTTCTCAATGTGTTTTTCGACGATTTTCATTCTCATTTTCATTTTCATTCTCATTTGTTTTATCTTAAGTTCCATTTTATTTGTTTTTTACTACTTCAGCAGCGTTCCGTCGATTTTCCTTTCTCTTTTACGCTTTTTATATGTGCTTGTGGTTGCTGTTATTGTTGGTTGTGGTTGCGCTTGTGCTTGTATGTGCCGCAATGTGTGTCTGCGTTTTA
Source organism: Urophora cardui (assembly GCA_960531455.1). Classification (NCBI taxonomy): domain Eukaryota; kingdom Metazoa; phylum Arthropoda; class Insecta; order Diptera; family Tephritidae; genus Urophora; species Urophora cardui. The sequence continues at coordinate 164,909,653 of OY482670.1, forward strand.
AATTTCTATTTGCCCTTGTACTTTGCATACATTGAATGTCTAGACAATTTTCAAGTTAATAACAGATTTATTAACTGCTTTGCATTGTTTCACAGTCCGTGAGTTCGTGGCAGTTTGTATGTGTGCGTTTTGTTCATGAATCAACGACTAATTATTCTCGTGCTGCTCCTTGTCCGGCGGAGCATTGCAGCCTTCACGAATCGTGATCCGTGATGTATTACAGTTTGGCTTGAATTTTTCATGAATCTCATAGACTCACTTTCCTTTTCCATAAACTCTAGACTCTCCATCAGATTTATTTCATAATAACTGGTGTGTAACAAGTACCTACTCGTAATTCAAAGGAATGACTATAGAAGGAGCTCTAGTTGCCATACCGCCCGGTCGAACACGCCTGGACTCAATTAGCACACGAAATATAATTTTGATGCGTCATGGAATCATTAAGGAAGTTCTACTCATATATCCAGGCATTGGAATTTTTTTCAATCGATTTTAATGAAATTCGTCAAGAGTCTTGAGGTACGTATAAAAAGGCGATACCTGAAAATAGCAACGCCCAATTTACTTATTTACATAAATATATAAATTCTCCCATTATGGTTCTAATATTAACATTCACGCTTCTAACATGAGCCCGACTAAGTATACGCCCAAAAGTGAAGCTTTACATGCACCCATCCATCATCCCCTCTACTAAGTATTCTCATGTTATTTTGTAAGTTGCAGCCTTGAAATGTAAGCGTTTTCCATGTCGAATTATTTAACACAATCAAATTCACGACATTTTACGTTTATTCGTGTCGGCGTTTAGAAATTATTTATAGATTATCGTGTTCGAGGTGCCTAATTTCGATATAATAACCGAAATTACTGTATTTTCGACATCGATTGTGTCTGCGCGTGTGTCTGATAAGTTTTGGTAATTTGTATGTGGTTTATTCTAGGTTGTAAACATTAATTATTCAATAGTTAAGCCTATGTAATCTACTAATGCATTTTTATCGAAGGCCAAGGAAATGGTCGACATAGAAGTGAAAAGTACGTCAATAGAGGAAAGCAGTGCGGTGCGATTGGATGCAGGGGGTTTAATGCAGGATTCTCACAAACTAACTAGGCTATTCTGACAAACATTTTTACAAAGGCAACTACATATTTTCCTTCACTCGGAAAAGCTAAACTTTTGAGCACCGATCTCTCTAAATGTAACAAAAACCAACATAACTATTTCAAAGATTTTATTATCAATGATCTCTGTTAAATATTTGTCGTTTATGGAGTCATGATAGCCCTCAATTAACACCAGTGGAAAAAACTTAACCGGTCTTACTGCATTTTTGATCGCTCATAAGGAGACGAAATTAGATGCAGTTCATTTTGTGGAAATGTATGGGCAGGATGTGAGCTTCATTCTGCTCTGATGTTGACCAATGACTCGTTAAGCGGACGATAATAGCTAAGTATGTATGTATGCATGCATGAGTGAACACATCTAAGTGCATGAAATCTGCTTTCATTTCTTGTTTACTTTCAGTGTAAAAAACCGTTTTCGCTTCACTTTTGTGCATGAAAATGCATAAGCAAAATTAATTCGCTTCTCGCTGGCACAAAAGTACTCTCAAGTAAACTATCCACAGCAAATCGGTGCATCAGCCAGTGTTCCTACCGGCCTTTCTTGTCGTTCGCCTGGCACAGCTGCAGCACTTTAAACCTATTTTTTTTCTTGTTGTTGTTTCCATTGCAGCGAATTCCGATTCACGCGAGTGGGCATCGAAAAGCAACAACAAAAAAGAGTTGCCTACTCATAATGCATTCACAGCGTCTCCAACTCAAACTCCCTCTCTCTTTACCGCCAGCACAAGTTTGTTTCTTACGTTTTTTACCTCAACTCAAAGACTTCATTTCGTCCGCCCTTGCCCTTCATTCGGCCGAGCAACACAACGGCTTTCAGTTTGCCGCGTTGTCGTTGGTAACAACGACAAGCGAACGTGCGACGGGCAACATGCCGCATAACAAGCTTCAGCTGCAGAGCTTCAGCCAGAACTTGTTTTCTTTTACAATTTAAGTTTTTTCTACTTCTTTTACCCACTCATGGTTTGCATTTTGCTTGAGCCGCCTTCTTGCTTGCCTTTTTTGTGGTTCGGTCGGTGGCAGCCAGAAGTCTTTAACCGTTTGGTCAGTTGAGGCGCGGCAAGAACGACGAAATGTTGAAATGAGAAATATGCAAAATGTTGACGACGATCAGAAAAGAAAAAATGCCAAAACCCGAACAAAAAAAAACATGTGGTACAAAACTGTCGGCGAGTTTTTTGGTAAACCTCGTCGCCGCCGTCCACTGGGGACTTGCTTTAAATTCTGCGGGAGCACTTTTTTTCGCAAATGATTTATTCTTTTTTGTTTTTGAAAGGATTATGCCAAACAAGTGCAACAGTGAAATGGAAGAAAAAATGCTTAAATCTAAAATATGCGAAACTGCAGCTTGTTTCAGCGGAGACAAACATAATTATTTTGCAATGCCAGACGAAGGAAGAATGAGAATAATGAGAATAATGAGAATAAATAATTGTTATTCAATGCAGGCGAATTTCAATCGGTTTATTTCGCATGGAATAAATTAAATGAAATTAAAATTGGAAACTAGAAAAGAAGTCGGTTTATGAAACAAAACAGTCTTCATGAACATAAAATGGTGGTATAATTTGGCTCCACAAAGCGAGACTTGTAAGTTCCAAAATGTGGAGTGATTATTCCACTAAAATAACACCCATATGATCAGAATAATGAGCTGAGTCGTTTAAGCCAAGTCTATTTAAACGCAAATATCTGATTGAAATTCGATTTACGTGTGTATTTTAATCAGGGTTGGGCAAGCTGCATTCAATTTTGATTGCATTCAGCCTTGCATCCACCAATCAATGATGAGTGGTAGTGCAAAATTGATTTGCATTACCATTCAGTAGTGAATGGGAATGCAAATGTGGCTTGCACTACCATTCAGTAGTGAATGGGAATGCAAATGTGGCTTGCACTACCATTCAGTATTGAATGGTAATGCAAATGTGGCTTGCACTACCATTCAATAGTGAATGCGAATGCAAAGGTGAATGCATTCCCATTCATTGCATTCCCACTGCAAATGTGATTTGGACTATTAATTAAAAATGAGTGCGAGTGATTTGGACAACCATTCATCATTTAATAGCAGTTAAAACCTGTGACCATAGTTAAGGTATTAAGTGGCTAATCTATTTATTAACGGAAAGGAAGTTTATGGGATATTATAAATATGGAATTAGGCTTAGCAAAGTAAAGGGAAACCAACACGGCATGGTAATATGTACATATGTTCTATGTTATACCTGTAAGTAAAAGTATTTCTTTCAACTTCTGAGGTTATAATTACACAGTTCAACAAATTTACAAAAATTTTACTCAACACGAACAAACGCTAGTTATTATGAAAGAGGATGCCTCTCAGACCAACTTTTCCGAATAGAGTACTAGTCCAGTGCAAATCACATTTGCAGTGGGAATGCAATGAATGGGAATGCATTCACCTTTGCATTCGCATTCACTATTGAATGGTAGTGCAAATCACATTTGCATTACCATTCACTACTGAATGGTAATGCAAACCACATTTGCATTCCCATTCACTACTGAATGGTAATGCAAACCAATTTTGCACTACCATTCACTATTGAATGGTAATGCACTTTGAATGGTAATGCAAAAATGCCCATCCTTGATTTTAATGTATAAATCGGGCCTCTATATTATATTTTACAGTAGACATTTAGACACTTTGGGGTATAAATTCTCCATTCACATGCTGCTTAGGATATGAAACTACATATTTTTTATACAAATATAAACTACAGAAACAAACAGAACCTGAAATCAAAGAAAATAATTCATGGAAAGGGCAATTGCTTTATAATAACCGTGCTTTTAATTTTTTTCCATAAAAAATTTAAAAAAAAATATCACTGGATAACGAAACAAGTTGGTTAACCCTACGCAAGTATTTGGAACTCTTTTCTCCAACGCAAGCTCTGTACTTTTATCCAATGCTTTTTAAAACATCCCAAAAAAGAAAACAACTTTAACATTCAATCCGAAGTCACTCCACCCATACCAAACGGAATGTTGAGAACAAACCGAAACTGGTAGTGAGTTGCCTTATACATGCATACACATACATATGTATATTATATGAACGAGAACTGACTAAAAGATTCTGACATGGATTGATGCTCGGATGGACAGAACGATTAATTCAATGGAAAATATTCACAAACCCGAAGTAACGAGCTAAAGTAAGTGCTGTGGCATGAGGCTTTTTAAATAGTAGGTAGAAGACATTCCGTCGATAAATATACATAACAATCATACATAGATACATATACATAAACCAGCATAGATATGTATGTATATTTGAACGTTCATTGGCAGTAAAAATAAATGGACTAGTCAAAATGCTATGGAATGCAAAAAAGCAAAGGAGGATGGCAAAGAAAGGTAAGCGTTAATAAAAAGCAATCATTGAATTGCCGGAACTTTAGTTAACTAAACTCTTAGAAAGGAAAGAAGAAAGAAGTGCTGACAAATCACAAAAAGTAAGTGAATAAAAATCAGGAAAATTGGCAAACAATCAAGCAGAACTGGAAAAAGGTAAAAGGTGCTAAGGTGAGCATTGCAAATGCAAACGAGTATTCAATATGTAAACGGAAGAGGGCTATGATTTTGAAAATGGTGAGTCAGATATTTAAAGAGTGCTGCAGTTGTACTAATGCATCTAAAAATTTGAAATAGACTTCACATCGCCTGAGAACTCGCCTCCATGGACTGAAGGTCTCAGTGTCTCTCTGTGCGTACAATTCGTTTCACAATTGGCAATTGAAAGCCTGGTAAAAATCATTTACATGCGCCACTGTAATAACAACTACTGCATGCAGAGTCAAAGATATTTTAACGTGACTAACACCAAACTGTTCACAGATAACTTTCTTATATCCGGGCTCAATAAGACATCGCAAACATTACTTCGTCCAAGGCACTTCCGCAGGCTTATTAATATCTGATGTGCGCAAAATCTTCCATCGCACTGGAAACCGGCAAACACAACTTTTAGCTGCCGATATGGGTCTAAACTCAGCATTTTTGAAGTATAGGCCTCTTATTTGTAGTAAAAAGCCAGGATTAGGAATATCAATTCGCTTTTGGGTAAAAGGTTATGTTTCTATTCAAAATGTACAAGATTCTGCTCGAAATTATTATGAATACGATTAGAAAGATTTCCTTCATATTTTTTAAGTATAAGCATAGCTCTTTCTCCATGAAATTATGAAAGAAAGTGTAGCGGAAATAGAATCAGTCAAGTAAACTTTTAGTTATAAATAGACGTTAAATATTGATTTTGTGAAATAGTTCAATTTAAGTAACCTGTTAAAAAGCCGTTGCGTTGTGTTGTGTTGAATGCTGGAGACGCCTCTTTCTGAGTGTATGTAGGTATGTATACTCTCGCACGGTCGAATTGATTTATAGAAAAATAAAACGAATAAAATTGTTTAGCTGTTTCTCAACTTCTCACCGGCTAAAACACTACATATATATATATGTATTATTTAACGCATTACAACAGATTTTTATGCGCTTGCAGTTAGTTGTCTTAACCATGTTCCACGTCTTCTCCAAACGCTGCGGCTAACCAGTTTCTGTTTGCACAATTCACAGCAAAAATGCAGTTCCATGAAATGTACCTTTTTCTTCATACAATCAAGTCGCTTTTACCTGCAGTTAGATCCACTTACAACACTTAACATTTAAATAGCACAAAATCTAATGTATGTATGTAGTATTTCTTCAGTCAGTTTTTTCTTAATGCACAAATTGATTCTTCATTTCATTTTCTTCTATATTTCACCCTTTACAAATTCGCCAATATCTTCTACTTTTTCAAAACGCGCCGCAAAATCATCCGTTTATCCGCAAAAACGAACCGTTCATTTCGCAATTGCCGCACAAACTGTTTGATTTCTGGCAGAAAGCGAGCGCACGAACGTGCTCAACCAGCCATCCATCCAGCCAGCCAGTCAGCCAACCAACCAACCGACCGAGTCAACCGAACGTAATTCGCAAGCCAAAGCAAGTGCTGTTGCTTGGGAGCAGGAGGCGGCATGGAGGGATTCGGGAGCCTCAACTGCGTCTGTAGAAGCAACAACAGCGCCCGCAGCAGCCAGTTTGACAAGTTCTCAGCAGCCGCCGCTAACGTCAACGGAAGACCCTACAATGCAACATACCAGCCACCCTTGTCTTCCTCTTATCCACCACATGCGGCTAGGTCACCTTTCGCCCCATCAGGAAATATAAAAGGCATTTGAGCGGTTTTTCTGGTTTGCAACATTGTAGTTCGTTGCAATATTCGGCCAGCAGAGTTGCACTGGGCAACAACCAGCGCTTTTTTTCTGCTCATTGACTTAACTCGTTCGTGGCCTGCAGAATGCATGTCATTCTATGAAAAGCGACCATGTAGTCACCTTGTTTGCTTCACCATCTCTTCTACTAGAGCCCATCCATCGCATGGAAGTGTAGGCATCCAATTAGCATCTAGATGGCAGAAATATTACCGAAAGATTCATAGGAAAACTGACTACAATACAAATATTTATAGTTCAATGTCTGCTATTCCTATTGCCTCCTTGCAAATTCCTTTACTGCTGCTCAGATATTCAACCACAAACCGAAATTTGGTAAAAATACTGGGAAGAGCTTTTGTTCTTCCTTTCTACCGGCTTTTCGTCGTTTATTCGCCAACTCTCTCTATGTTTTGATTGCAACGCGTCGGCGCAGGTTTGAATAATTCTCTTAGTTATACCTCTTTGCGGCAAAAATTCTCATTCAATGTTCGTATACAACTGCTCCGAAAAAAAAATGTTGTAAATCTAAAGGCTTTCGCTGTTAAATCAACTATTTTCCGCAGTTGAAATGTGCCCAACAACGCTCCGTTGTTGTTTCAAAGGTGCGAGCGTTGTTGATTTAAGTCAATAACGGAGATTGTCGGAAAAAATCTTCACCTAAAAATAAATTTTTATTTGCATTTTACTCTTCATCTTCTCTCCACCCGGGTCCTAACCAGGGATGCCACTAAGAAAATCTTTTTCCTACCAAAAACCTACCAAAATGGCTTCGAACCTACCAAATTTTTTTTAATGTGAGATTTAACCATATTCAACAAATTCATTTAAGGTAACTGTGCCAGTAACCGATCACCCTGCAGTAACCGGATACTTTTGTTTTTTTACGGCTCAAAATAAAAAAAATGTTTATTTTTTCTTGATTTTGAAAACTTTAGTATTAAATTTAATATTATTTGTACAAATTTCAATAAATTTTAGAATGAGTGATAAAAATGTGAAGGAAAAGAGAAGGAAGCAGCAGTTTCCAGATAAACAAAAACTTAAGTTGGCGTTAAATGATATTCGGACAAGGTTGGTTTGGGTATTAGTGGCTGCCACCTCTCGGCCAGTGCGGAGCAAATCAGGATTTACATTTTGTGGAATAACAGTTGAGGAATAATGAGGGCAAGCTACTGATCCTGAAGGAAACGTAAGAAGATTTATCGAGGGAAATAGCGGACATGATTAAACTTGGTCAACAAACACATTTACTACCTAGGCAGGCCTAATGGCCTGTTGTGATACCACATTAAGCTCTTTATTACACACCATGTAGACGAACCACCTTATTTGCTTCATATAGCGTAAAATGTCAGATGCCTTCTGTTTTCAATATCCTGCAGTTGCGTATGTGGGGGCAAGTGTACTTGAAGCTCAAAGAAAACGTTTCTATTTAGCAGAGTTTTGTGACAAAACTCTACTGAGAAGATACGTTTTCTCAACAGTGTTGTGGCAAAGTGACCAAATGTACCAAATCAGTGATGTTAGTTGAACGAAGGCAAAAACCTACCAAAATTCAAATCGTCCTACCAACCTACCAAAGGGAATAAAACCCACCAGTTTTGGTAGGAAAAGCCCAAAAGTGGCCTCCCTGGTCCTAACTGCAAATATGTAGCTCCGCTTGTTCTCCTATTCTTCTCTCCTTCTTATCATTCACTGGTTGCTATCTTTATTTCTTATCCTGCTTTTTCTTCTTTATTTTATATTCTCCTCCGGAGTCGAACCATGACATCAATCTGAAATTCTAATCAATCTTCACATAGTGGAATATTCAACATTATATTGAATTGTAGTAACCTATTTATACTTCCATTTCCTAAAAAGGAATCCATGAATTATTTGAATCATTGTAAAAACAAAATTTTAAAAAATTTGTTCTCATTAATTTTGTTTACAACGGAAACTGTTGGGTCAAATACTTTTGCCTTTAAATCAACAACGGGGAGAAAATTGTTGCTAAAAATAAAATTTTGTTTGGATTTTTCTCTTCATCTTCTCTCCATCATTATTTTTTTTTTTGTTGGTTTTCTCACAAAAAAATGTTTTCTCTCAAATAATTTTTTAAAAGCAAGCAAGTTTTTGAAACAACAGCGCCCGTTTTTGAATCAATTGTTGGATCAAAAATCTTGCTGTAAAAACAAATACTTTTGCTGTTGAATCCAAGACGGAGATTCAACAGCGGAAATTTGTTGGTTTAACTACGGGTATTTTTTCAGAGTGTAAACATTAAACATTTTACTGTAAAGGCCTACCAAGATATAAGAAAAAATGCAGCAGAAGGTAGAATAAATATTGTTCATTTATACTGGATCCCAAATCACAATGAGAACGAGGAAGCTGCTGAGCTGACAAAGAAGATAGCGGGCCTGGAAGTAGAGCACTCAACGGGCGTTCCGAATCCACTCAGTAAAATAAAGCACTACGCATATGATGGACCAGGCAGGTAAGGCATGGAGACAGGCACAGGACTGTATAGATTCAAAACTATGTGTAAATCGTACGATCTTAAGTTAACAACAGAGATGACTGGTATCACTGAAGAGAAATGGCTATAGACTAGGCCTCCGCATGTTGAGTCACATGATTAAATGAGCACACAAATTTTAACCCATGTAGCGCAAATCGCTCTGTGCTCTCCCATACAATCTCGCTCACAATTTTTCCGAACTACACATGTTGTAGACTGATTGTCGTGATCCTCACAGAGCACCATATTTTAGCATTGCATGCGTCCAAAATGTGTTTAGTTGGTGAGAAGGGATGAAGCGAAGGCGGATTGCACGAAGAAACGGTAGAGCAGAGCACAGCTTGAGTCCTGCGTTTTCGAGGCTACAGCTTCGGCTACCAGGCGCAATTTTATTCAATAATCTGGAATCAGTAACCTAAATAGGATTAAAGGACTTGGTATTTGTGAAAGCAAAAGGAATATGTTTCAACTTAAGTCCAGTATGCAAGAACTGTTATGGTAATGCTGCGGACATACTTAGTTTATGTGAAGGCCATTACTGGCCGCCCAGTCTAACCTAAGCCATCTACTTCAAATATGTTAGTTAAGTTAAGTTAGTTTGGAGAGGATACGGTGATTCCTCACATAGACCACATATTGTCCTTATTGTTACCAACATAGTATTGGAGGAGTTATACTAAACTTGGAATGCAACAATTCGCAAGTTTTAGTATTTTGTGTATTTTCTGAAGAGTATTTTGTTGACCACCAGATTCCACAACAGGGGTGAGAGGACACGTCTTTGTGGGGTGCCCCTGTATGCCTTCCTTGACATCGTCGAAAGGCCCCACTCACCCGTCACCGTCTCGCAACTCTAAAGGTCCTCGATCCAGCGCTGAATGATTGCGTGTATTCCGATCCATTCGAGCCCCTCCAAACGGCGCCTCAGCAGAGACGTTGCGAAAGGCACCCTAGATATCAAGGAAGACACCTATTACACTTCCTGTAGTGAGGGACCTTTTCTATATGTTGTACCACGTTGTGATTCTTTATCCTGTTTATCCTCCATGGCAACAAGATAAATGCGTTTTATGCTTTCCGCCAGGCACCTCGAACCAAGACTGGGGCTGTCTCGCACCTACCCCCAGGCTCGCGCTTCTTGGAGGTCTCAGCCGAGGATTTTTGCCGCCCTTGAACTATGGAACTTAAAGAAAAATGTTTCCAAGATGTTAAGTAAATAGCTTAGAACGCCTTGGTAGAAAAACTTTGAGGTAGTGCAACGTATGGTTTATGTAGGTAAATGCATTTGGAATTGGGTGCTTAAACAAAGCCATCACTTACTTCTATTCATCGTACTGAAAATAAAATATTTGTTACCTTCGCTGGTTTAAATGAACTTAATTAAGTATTCTCGGCTAGTCATTAGCCTTATGCCAATACGTAGATGAAGTCACATCATCGGACCTGACATACGTACATACACTGGAAGAAGGAGGAGGACCATCATTCGCCTGTCTTGGCTTAAGTTATTTATTTTATTTCTTCTCTTTATTGTTATTGTTACTGTTATTGTTGTACAACAGCGACAACTCAATGTCAATGCCTGGAATGCAATTTACTTTTACAAACTTTTTATCATTTCTCAAACACACACACACACAGTTTTGTGCACATTTTTAGTTCGTGATGCTTTCGAGCCCACTCCCACTGCCTACACAGAAACTGAAAAGTACCTACAAAGTTGCATTTGATGATATCAACATAAATTTTGTTTACATATGAAAATGAGAGAAACAAAAAATAGCACGAATGAATACGAAAGTAAGAATCTATCTAAATGCATTTGCAAAGTCACACATTTCGCAGCACGCCAGCCGGCAAACAAACCGAGAGACAGACAGACAAAGTCAAGTCAGGCCAAATACGAAAACCGCCACAACCGACAAGAGAAGCTTGCAACAAACAAACAAACAAACAAACACACAAATGCAACAAGAAACTTAAGAATAAAAACAAAGAACAAAAAATGTAAAGTAGAAAAGTATAAAAGTGCTAGACAAGTCTCACTTGCCAAACTGCACGGCTTGGCTGACTGGCACATTGTTTCTGTTGTCATGTTTGTTTGCTGGTGTTGTTGTTACATTTGTTGCACGTTGACGTCTGCAACTTGAATGAATTGCTGCAGACAGATTTTGAAGTTTGGCAGTGCCGTACCGCGCCGCCATCTCGCTCGACGTCTTACGATTTTGTGCGCTCACCCGTAGCTCAAAGGCCTTTGGGGCACATTTTTACAGTCTTCTTCTGCGTCTGTGGGCTCAGTGGAATGTGGCAAACAAATGCATCCAAATCCACGAAAAGAAGAAAAAAAACCGAGTAAAGCTGGTAGCCGCTTCACAAGTCGGAAATGTAAAACTGACATTTTTATTTGCACAAAAGTGCACAAGCTCGGTCACTTTAAAATTGAGGTGCTTCATTAAAAGTTGTTTGAGAGAACCTAATGGAATTGTGTAGCTTATCGAATTATCGATGTAGGATTAATGATAAAAATGCCTTTGCTGTTCCGTACAAAGTAATTTTCGAAATAAAATGCACCCTGTTTTCGAACGCCTGTTTTTACTCCTAGGAGCATAGCTCGCAAAACCAGATTTTTGTATTAGTCGCATGCTCCCTAGTGAGTGATCCCGGACACATTCCGGATTAGTCGCATTTTTTGCATGGGAGCTTATTAACTGCCACATACATATGTTCATACAATACATACATACATACATACCTATAATTGAAAATAGGCAAAACGATTTGCAGTTGATAGCAAAAACTGTTTGACGATTCCTCTATATTCAAAATTTCAATAAAAATGTTTACAGTAGCGGCTATAAAAATTCTGTTCTCCCATATAAATTTTTGACATTCTGAGTAACCAAGATTCATTAATAATGTCGAAATCTCTTTCAATATCTTCAAAATAAGCTATATTCGCTTCTTTTCAATCAAAATTATTAATCATATACTTGAAAAGCCCACTGAACTGACGTTGAATAATAAATTTTTCTTTCCTACTCTAACTTTAGCGACAGCTTTAGCTGAAAAAGCCGGCTTTAACGTAACTAGGACTAGGATAAAGAACACTCTTAATTAAATTATGCTCTAACTTCTTTAGAGCATGCTTTAATTTGACTATGAATATACGCTTTTTTTTTTTTTTGCTTTTCTCGTAGCAGTTACGATTCGGTACTTTCGTAATCAATTAAAATAATTTATTTCTATACACTAACTAATAACTACACATGTGTTGATGATAATGATTACCAAGTGAAATGACGAATGTAAACATTTACCTTTAAGTAGGTACAAGCCTTAGTACAAAATTCATGCTCTTACTAAGTAATAATCAATCTCTAATTTGTTTTGTCATTACTATAATTTCATCATTACCATAACTAAAGCTGGCAACACTGCTCCTCCCACACACCTTAAACTTTACTATAATTTACTAAAATACTACTTCGCACAAACCTCTACGTGACGGCCAGCAAACGCTGGCAAATGACTTTACGATAGAATACCCACCCACCCAGACACACAAGCCGGAGGACGGCAAAGTTACACAGCGCCACAGACGGACACAATTTTAGTGGCAATCACTAGCAATCGAACATTCATTCGAACAAAATTAATTATTGATTAACTTGAGCATGAGAACATGACGCGTCTAGCGACGCAGCGACACGTCAGAACTTTATGACAGACACGGCGAAATCCGTCTCTGCAATTACTAAATCCCTAAAAGAAAATGTAGAATAGCTAAGTATTTATGCGTAGCTTAGTTTCAGTTCCAGTTTGTGTGTATGTAGCTGAGTGTTTCTGACTAAATGGTTGGTACGAGTAAATTTGTTCGAAGCGAATGGAAACACGTCGCGCAGATTACATTTAATTAGCTTTCGATTTGGTTGCTTGTAATGTTTTACACCACTCCTCGTCCTCTACTAGTTTCTCCATTTAGCAAAAACTTTGAGCATTCGATGGCAAAGTGCCATTATACATGGATGTCTGGCGGTTGTAAGGCGGCTGCCACCTGCTGTGGAAATTTGTGATAGCCTTGAAAAGTTCGCACGGTTATCTGTTTGGGTAGGCGGTTAGAGAGCAGGAAGTAATGGATTGAAGGCACATTTACAAATGACTTATTTCGGATTTGTGAAGAGCTGATAGTACGTATAGAGCAAAGTGGTTTATGGATGAAATTATAGTCTTTGGAATGAGTAAGGTTGGGTTGCTGTGGCTACTAGCGCCAACACATTTACGACTCGATATTCTCATCGTACAAGCTACCACGCTTATCTGAAGACTACCTGTTCAAACTAAACCATTTTGTTAAGTGATGGCAACACTTGTGGCGAGAGAAAACCAATTGAACGAGTCATGTCGCCGAGTGAACATCGTAACCACTTGAATATTAACTTTATATTATTAATCTCTGAATATTAAACATTATTTTACTAAATAAACCTTAATTACATATTACATTATATTTCGATATAAATTGTGAGTGTTTTAATGTTACATTTCGTAACAATTTTCTTAACTTATAGTGTAGCTAGATATCCTAGATCCCTGAAATAGAAAGCTCCAATAAATTTATATATCCTCCACCACTGCCGTTAGTAGATTTGATAACAAAGTGTCCCTTTCAAGTTAAAGAGGAAAATTATCGCTTTGCTTGTCGTTGTTCTTGTCGTCCTCGTGTTGCCACCTCGACTCCTACAAATGACCATAGCCCCACTATCAATACACACAAATACTTAATAACAATGTTTATGCTACGACATGAACGCCCATCAGTCTTTTTTGTGGAACTTGCCTCTCTTTTTCTGTTAATTCTTCAAAGCCAATCCTCCTGGACAATAAATGAATGACTTATGAAACAACATCGCATCGGTCGCTGCCTTGGGTTAACCTGTGTGGCTGACTGATTGGCTTAGTCAATAGCCGAGTAAAATGAGCCATAACAGCTGCAGAGCAGAGCTCGCAATGAAAATAAATTTTCGAATGATGCGTCATTTATCTGGTCAAACACGCACACTCATTCTCTCCATTCCCTGCGTCAATCACCCACGTGGGCAACTTCTACATATATTTATTTAATTATTTATTGGTATTTGTATGTATGTATTGCACCTCACCTGTTAGTTGGGCTGGCGTGCTAAACTGAACGCCTCGCAACGAAAACATTTCCACCAATTCCGCCATCAGCTTCTTTATGCTTGTTGTTGTTATTTGACTTAAACACACATCTCCGCCTTTTAAACATCTTCTTTTTGTTTTTGTTTTTGTTATTGTTATTGTCCAATAAATATACACACACGAACCTAGCATTTTCCAAGGATAAACGTTTAAGCAATCGTTTATAATTCGTTTGATGAATTTTCCGGGATGAGTTTGGGTGTTAGGGCAACGCCAGAGCGAGATACTCCTACGTCTCGCCTTCATCTTTGCAACTGCTCTGTTCGGTTCCATGCAGTATTTGTGGTTGTTACAACCAAATGCGCCATCACAAATTTTCTTGACAACATGCACATTTTATACCAAGTATTTCAGCTCACAACTGGGTATATAGTCTTAGATGGAGACCACAATGCTCTATTGCCGTCTTGTTAGTTTCGTTGCACTCGCTTCTTTGTTATTTTAGCTTTTCGGGCTTTGTTCTTCGCTTCGTTGCCTTTTTGTAATTGTCAATATTGGTATTTGTGTTTGCGAGTGTGTTTATGTTTGTGTGTGTATCGCACCGTTGCTGTCGGTGTTCAAGGTTTTGTTTCGAGTCATTTGTTTTGATCCCTACAGTAATTTGAGGGATGGTCGGTCCATCTTGTATTACACGTCCTCGGGTTGCTGCAGCATTTTTAACGTTGCTTGTTGCTCATTGCGACTGCCGTGTGTAATATTTGTGCGGGTAGGTAAACTCTAAAGGCATACATGCTAGGTTCGATTTCGGCTCCAGAGTGTGCTTTATTAGCATAGGAGAGCATCGCTAATAATGCTTCCTTGTTTGTCTATTCACACCACCGCTTGCTCCATCAACTGCCACGGATAATATCGCTTGCAGCCAACAACGTATGGAAACAAAATTGAGTGAGAAGCAAGGCCTACGACTCGTCAGCGTTATATTATCGCCGTGGTCTTTATATTATTACGCTGTTCGTTGCTCGTTGCTGTTTTTGTACATCTTTTTTGTTGTTTGTATAGAAGGCGGTGATGCGTTGCTGGTATGTTCTGGGCCGAAACCCACTTTGCTTGATTTTTTTCTTGTTTTGTTGTTGGTGTTGTTGTTCTTATTTTTTTGCCATTTGGGATGCTATACGAAACCAAAGTCATTTAGTTCATATCGTTTATTCGTTTAGACCAATGTAAATGATTCCAGTGAAATACTCATCGGTATTTTATTACGTTACAGATAATGGGTTTGATACAGTGGGCTATTGCAAGTGAATTATACAATGTATAAGGGAGAGGATTGTATTGTATGTCTTTTGAATGGTTTTTTCGCAAGGCTCTGGTGAATAATTTGGCCCAATAATAGTTTTTGATTATGTAGCTAGAGAGCTTTGGAAAGTCTAGATCATATATAGCGTATTCCCATTTGACAAACTTTTTTCCACCTAATACACTTTTATATTTTTCAGATTTTTTACTGTGATTAGAACAAAGCGATTATTTTCAAGTGTATCATGTATATTCTCAATTTTCCTACTAAATACTAGTTCCTCTAGATTTGCTTTGACTACGATAAACTTTAACTGTAGATCAGTAGTGAGGGTTGCTTGAGAATACCCAGAAGAGTTAGAGAGTCAGCAATCGGATAGCGGTTGCAATAATCGGAAGCAAGTTAAATGCATCGGCACATAGGACTTTCATACTATTTAGCTATGTAGTACTTAGTTATGGGATATTCCAGGTAGAGAGAACGTAAAACTTGTTGATTAATATTGACTTTCAGCAGGATGTTCTATGGCACAATTTGTCAGTACTTCGCCTTCTAAATTGGTTAATGTTTTCAATTAACGGTAGCTTCTTCTAAAAGAGAATTAAAAAATTCAGTAGTCCACTTTCAAAAGTGGATATAAGTATGAAACTTTTTCCATATGAATTTTTAATTGATTCTGTTTTTGCAATTTTTCCGCTTTCAGAGTTTTTTGTATATCGCTAGCTTAGATTGCAAACTGTGTAAGTCCATTTTTATAAAAAAGTGTATTTTTATGTAGAACGCAAGAAAAATCAAATACGCACCGCGCTAAACAAGTCTGCGATACTTGTCATATTTCTACTCGTTGTTATTCAGTGATACGCAAATTGTGTAAGTCCAAAAAGCGAAGAAAATTGTGTAAGTCCAAAATATTTATATGAACAGAAAATTTTTTTTCATTTCGAATTTTTTTATTTTTTGTTTTTTGTCTCTCCTACAAAGTTTTAAAAAAGGACTTGCACAATTTGCACTCTAAGTTAGCGATATTTTTTTTTAAACTCTTAAATTTTTCCTTTTTTTGTATTCGTGTTTTTATGTCACTATTTTATCAGCTTTTAGCCACTGTAGAGCCCTTTGCTGACTGACTGACTATTCGTCATTCAGCAGCTGAATTTCGGATAATTTCTTAAGTCATCACTGCATTTTGTACAACAAAAAAGTGAAGGTAACTCAAGTGCTAGTGAGATATCAATACCAAAAAATGCAGTAACGAACAAAAAAAAAAACGCAAAACAAAGCAAAACAGCAACAATACAATTGGGGAATAAGAGTACACAGTGCAACAACACAAACAAAACATTGTTTAACAGTAATGAAAAAAGCAGTAACGGTAGATATCATGCACATATGCACTTACATGCAGGACAATGAAAGGTAACACCTGTTCTGGACACGCGTTTTGGCTGAATAACAAGCTGAAAATCATTTGTGCAGCATCATCTTCATTGCCATTGCCATCGCCATCGGTAGCGCCAACGTCATCATCATCGTCAGCACAAACGTTGTAGCTTGAAATTCGAAATGTAGGCGAATGGAATTTTCAATGCGCGAAAGGATGTGCCAACGTCTTTGCAGTAAATGTATATGAGTCCATGTGCAACCCAGTAACGAATATTTTGCTTAAAAACAACATCCTTAAGGCAAGTCTTGGGGAAGAAGTTGGCCAGAATTTATCCGAAGCTTTACCACACTCAATGCAGTTTGAAATTGGTTGCAGGTTGAATATTTGCAGTGAAATTCTATGCGTCCATTTTCTGGAAATTCCTTACAAGACGTCGTCGACGACTTCTCTACCAACTAACTTGTTTTTTAATTCATTCAAAAGTAAATTCTCAAAAACTTCCCAAAAATGAATCAATCCGTTGTCAATGAAACTAAGACCTGGATGAATCCATTCACTCTTTGCTGGGATATGAATCAGCGCCTAGAAGTTGCTTTAATGCTGACTGGCCGAATCGTTGGTGATGGTGTGTTCGTATGGCAACTGTTCGTTTGGCTTACCGCTTCGCTGAGCTAACTAAGCATTCGCTGTACTTTTCTACAGACAGACGCACTTCACTTTACATCAAAGCACGTTGGTAAGGAGGCAGGGGGCACGGAGACTTTGCCAATATTTCTCAATTTTCATTTCTCATAACAATAGATACTACTCTTATGTACATATGTATGTATGAATGTTAGATGCTGGATGGAATCCAATTTCAATGCAATGACTTTTGTCGCTGTGCGACGAAAAGCTTTTCTGTATTTTTGTATGCGTAACGCGAACTCAAATGAAACGGCAGCGCATGTACGGCATGTACTTATACCGATCTTTTGTCGACATTCATACACACGTGCGTGCGCTCCCAGGTGAGACGTGCAATTACCAAGCAGTAATGGTAATCGCTAGAGCGACTGGGCGGCAACGACCAACCAACGAAGATGGAACAAACGCCACGACAACGGGAAAGGAATGCAGAAATAAATCAGCAAAAGCGAAAGATTGCGTATTTACGGGAAGACATACAAACAAATATAGATACGGAAATAATGCCAAAAATGTGTGCGAAATTGAAAATTCGAACACACAAAGTACAAAACCGGCATTGTCAACGCAAATTTGGCCGGAGTCGAAAATCGCAGCGCACGACTGACGCTCAGTGATTTGGGCGTGTTTGGGTAACAAAAATATCCCAACAGACCAGGATGTAAGCGAAATGTAATAGGACTTGAGAACAAGCTTATAACAATTGTCCATTGTAAGCTTATTGCAATACAGTTTTTATAAGCTTAATTGTAAGCTTATTCACAAGCATGATTGTAATAATTGAGGAACACTTACTTTTGTAAGCCTTTCTCAATACTCCATATGTTAAAAAACTTGAAGACAATATTACAATAAGCTTACTTTACACTTGCAATGAAAGCTTGAAAAAATATTAATAATAAGCCGCTTTCGATTCACAATTTCTCTGCTCGCTATAAATTTCTATCTGTCAAATTTATATGTGAATGGTAGCGAGCAGAGGGAAATTTTTATCGACCAGTTAGCGAGTATGGCTACTACTCATTATGGATTCAAACATTTTTGTTCGATCCGACCTCGCTTGTGTGATGGCGAATCGAAAACGACAATAATATTGTTATAAGCTTGCTGTAAAATTTTTTTAAATTTTGGTTTTACAATGATTCATATAATTCATTGATTCCTTCTTCGAAAAGGGAAGTATAAAAGCCTCAATAATGTTCAATATAATGTTGAATGTACCACTATATGATACCGTTGGATTGAATTTCAGGTTGATGTTATGGTCCGATACAGGAGGAGAATATAAAATAAAGAACATTGCAGTAAAGGTGAAGAAGGAAAGAAAAAGAAAAAAAAAATGCAAATAAAAATTTATTTTTTTCTTTTTTCTACTATTTATACATACAATTATATTTATAAGCTTACAACAAGCTTTCACAAGTAATATTTTTCTACAATTACATTTGTAAGCTTATAAAAAGGGTGCCGTTTTGATTTTTCTACAATTGTTCTTAAGACATTTTCAATACTTTACACAAGCTTTCCTCAAGCTTAACGCTTATATTTATAAGCTTGTTATAATATTATTCTCAAGCCCTTTGGTCTATTGGGATGTATTTTGCACACACATACTACATGTTATATGTACCCTGCAGGGAACTCAATAACTAGTGAGCAAAATTTGTAGTTTCGATCTAGCGAAAAGGTGTTAAAAAGTAATTAGCTCCTTTGTAGTTAGACTCTCACCAGTTCAGAAGGAGTGAATTAGTGATGAGCGATATATCGCAAACGGTGATTTTTTCACTGTGAATAAAAAATCACAAATCGCAATTGCGATCACTTTTTCAAAATAGCAGTTCACTACTTATTGGCACTGCTATCGATGTAGCAAGTAAGCAGTTCACCTATGTGAATCGCAAAAGCATTATAAATTTCTTTTTGTTTCCACTTTTGAGCAGACCACATACGTACATATATAGAAATATAAGAAAAAAAATTATTGAATTTACAATTTGTCTTTGAAAAATACATATTTACAAACAGCGATATTACTGCGGAATACGTTGTTATTGCTATCATTTTGTTAACATAAAATAAAGACAGGTTATATCGCTCAGAAAACGCAAAATTAATCTCTACCGGTAACTGATGATTTTATACCAGTCCATGCAATCGCAATAGCAGTTTAAAATCACAGTGATTTAAAAATAGCAATCACCGAAATCACAGATATCGAAAAATCGCTGTTTCGCTCATCTCTAGAGTGAATTGAGTCACCATTATAAGACACACTTTGATTTCTATGCAATTTCGAATTGACAAAAATTTCATGTATTTTTTTTTTTTTTCATCCGTTTGCCGTCGTTTCCATATTTCTACAATTCTCAGATTGTTAGTGAAGCATATCGTATAAAGAGTAGAATTAATGAAATGAAATGTTCGCCTAATTATGATTTTCCTATCCCTCAGCTTTATTTTATTTTTTTTATTTTATTAATTTAAAAAAAAATTTAAAAAAATATTAGTTAAAAAAAATAAGGAAAAAATTATCCGCCTCGACACCGACCGGATTCGAACCCGCGCTGGCCAGATTGATTGTCACGCGTGTTGGCCAATGGGTCATCGCGCCACTTGCATGAAGTGTGTCAAATGCTGCACTTAAGTGGCAGATGTAAAACTGTAGAATTTGTAGGTACTTGCAACTAGTTCAGAAATATCGAAATTGTACCAATAAACGAACTAATGAAAACTGTAGAATTTAGTACTAGTTCGGAACTATCGAAAATGTAGTGCGGTGAGTGACACCACCTAGGACATCGCTATGTAAAATTCGACAGTTGCTAACATGCAAAAGATATTTAGCTCGCACTAGTAGTGGCCAAAAATGCACTAGAAGCGACCTAGTTCGGAACTAGAGATTTTCCCTACAGGGTATGTATAATAAGTATTTGCTTTATCGTATTTGTTAAAGTATTAGAAGTTAAGCTAGAATCAATCTTACGTATTACACTCAAAGGATGTTTTTTGCGGATCGTTGATTCTTAGTTTATGAAAGACTTGCGTTGATGTTTTCTGTTTAGTTATGCTTTGGATCATAGAATACAAGATTTCCGAGTGTTCCACGCCAAAGATAACCTCAAAGGGATTTTTTATGAATAAAATGAATATTAAATCTGAATTTTAAATCTCTCAAAAAAAGTCAACTTAATCGCCGCAGCTTCAAACTTCTTTTAATAGGTTTTTCATCAAAACGCCAAGAATTTTCCGCACCTGTTACAAAATACCTGCTTTAATAAAAAAAAAACTTAAAAAATTAACCAGATTTCGGGGCGTTGGCTTTGCCTCATTCCACGCCAGCAACATCAAAACGATTAGTACTCGCCCAGGAAATAAAAAGTGATATATTTACGCGCGACACCAAATGAATATTAATCGTTTCGCGTTTTCTGCTCTTTGCCGTTTGCCAAGCCATTACCGCTGCAGTGGTTTTACCAACACCCGTTTTCTATTCGAGTTGCTTTATGGTTCGTTGGTCCTCTCCGTCAGCTTTCATTTGTTGCTCCTCGACGCTTTGCAATTATAGGTTTTTGTGCGTGCTTTTTTCAAGAATTTAGGGCGCTTCAATGCTTTAAAAACTCATCACAGGTTTGAGGTTGTGCTTTGCGACATTCCGTTTTGGCTTGCCTGCCGATAACTGTTATTTCTACTAAACAATATGTTTTCTCTTTCCCGCTTAGAATTCGACAACTCAGTGATTTTCAAGCTCAATCTATTGAAAGATAAGCAATTTATTACTATTTTGTGTCTTTGTGTGCACGATTATTTATACGCAATGAAGCGCGGATTTCTTTTCCTTTTTGAAAATCAGGTATGTGCATTTTCCTGCGTAAAATTTTCTCATTAAAATGGGTCTGATTTGTTGTGCGAATTGTTTGCTTCTTTCATTCTGCTTCGTTTAACTTATTATTATGCGTATTGTTATCTGGATTTTTGGCAAAACGTGCGCTTTTTAGATAATTATTGTATTTGTATTGCCAACCAAAATTGGCGCAGGAAATTAATTTGCGCGAAAAATGGAAAAAATATCAATCACCGCACACGTACGTAAACACATACATATGCACATTAGGGTGGTACACAATTGTATGGATACAAATTGTAGATATAGCATATTTCCTGAACCTCACCCCCTAGATCATAGGTGGCCAGGATTTAAGCGTAAGAGAGCCTCACTACAACAACATCAGTAAAAAATCCAACAACCTTCTTCTCGGAATTATAAAAATATTATTTTGCCAAATAACGGTTTATTGCAACAACATGTACTTATGTATGTATGTACATACAGATATGCTGCAGCTAGGCATTCAAATATTTTGCTAAACAACATAAACGAGATAGCAGATATGTATAAATGTACATCGTATGTACATACATATCGTCGTTTAAAGTGCATTTTTGCGTAAGAGGTATTTTCATTTTCGAGTAAGGGACATTTTTGCCAAAAATGAGATTTTCCAACCCTGAGTTCCTGACGCTCAGCTCTATCGATCCATACCAAAACTTTGCAATTCTAACAACAAAAACGCATAATAACAGTAAATTTCATAATCGCTTATGAAGAGTATTGTTAAAATTTGACAGCATTACCGCGTATGATTTCAGTTCATTCATACAAGCGAAGTTATATGTTATTAGATAAATAAATTAAATGGCGGATTTATATGAAAGGCAGCAAGAGTTAAATATATTAAACAAATAATGTCAGGTAAATATCAAGCAGGTATTATTTTAAACAA
Organism: Urophora cardui; assembly: GCA_960531455.1. Classification (NCBI taxonomy): domain Eukaryota; kingdom Metazoa; phylum Arthropoda; class Insecta; order Diptera; family Tephritidae; genus Urophora; species Urophora cardui. The sequence continues at coordinate 164,931,884 of OY482670.1, forward strand.
ATTAAATGAAGTTGCTAATTGGTAAGCTCTGATACTACGTTTTTTTTCTACAATCTTTACAATTTTCCCAACCAAATTATGACTAAAGGTATCAAAAATTAAAAAAAAAACAAAACAAGAAAGGAAGCCTCAGTTCGAGTGGAGCCAAATATTGTAAGCTTTCATAGTTTTTTTACGTTTGCTGGAAACACGGTGCAATTTATATAAAGCCCGTACCGCATAAAGTGGGCGCAGCCACGCCCATTTTGAAAATTCGTATCAATAACCCGACTAAACGTATAAATAATCTTGTTATTATAAAATTTCATCCCTTTATGTCTTTTATTTACAGAGATGTCACGTTACAAATTTCTGAAGGGCATTCGAGAAATATTTTTACTAAAAAGTAGGCGTGGTTATAAACTGATTTCGCTAAAATTTTGCACATATACTACCGCAAGTGGTAGAAATAAGTCCACCAATTTTCGTCATAATATCTCATTTATTTGTCGAGTTATGGGCTCCGAAATCTCCTAGGTTCCTTTGTCTAATAAGAGGCGGTGCCACGCCCATTTTCCAAAAGTTTTCTGTTTATGGTTTTCTATCTATCGTGGTACTTGTGCCACAAAATTTCATTGAATTATCTTTATAATTGACGAAGATATCGCTCAAAATGTTTTTATTGGGCTCCTTTGTAATACCCATATATAAAAGTGGGCGTGGTCATGGTCCGATTTCGCCCATTTTCAACCGTCCCAGTCTGAATAGGAACCTGTATACTAAATTTCATAAAGATATTTAAATCTGTGTACTATTACAGCTGTGTATAAAAATTGATTTATTACATTGCGATGAAAACATGTTTTTTGTAGGCCATGATTCTTATGCGAAAATTTATAAGACATTCAAGTCAGGTTATAAACCAGATAGAACACGGATGTTCCTAATCCAATCCACAAAAGTCACCTCAAAATTACAAAAAGTAAATATCAAGATTTAAAACACTTAAAACAAGTGATGCCCTACGATTGTCATAGCTTTTGTGACAATTTGCCACATTTACCTTACGACTTCTCCAGCAATGTGTAAAAAAAATTACGTTTTCTTAATTAAAAATATTAATTTTAGCTTTAAATTTAATATAAGTTTAAGTTTTGTTACTTTTTTTCTTTATAAAATACTAAAAAAAAAGAATTATATTGAACATTTTGCCATTTCCTAACCGCTTGTGCGTGATTTTTGTGCCAAATAAAAATTGCATAACCGCACATGAAAAAAAAAGAGTCCTAATAATTCAATTTGTTTCTTTTTTTACACTAAGTTGATGTTTTAGCTAACAAACTGATCTACGTAACTATTTAAATATAAGTTTGTACGCAGAAAGAAGTAACGGTTTTGAAATGAAACAGTTTTTTTGCTCTCCTGTAAAATTCAACCAATGTCCGCTACGCGAAAATGAAAATACCTCTTACGCAAAAATGCACTTTAAACGACGATATGTATGTATGTATGTATGAAGGCGTAACTACACAATGAATGTCGAAGCTGTATCTACGCACTGAATGTCGGTCGATGCTGGACCGTTGGGTTTGAGTGCTCGCCGCGACAACGATTTCTGTGAAAAAAAATAAATGCGCGTTATTCTGTCGAAATTGATTTGCTTGTTGTTGGGAGCCACTCGGAGCCACTGCGATGTTGTTGGGAGAAAAACGGAGTCACTGGAGCCATTGGCTGGCCATCTATGGCCTAGATTGATGCCGATATAGTCGGAGGCAGACAAAGTTCACATTGCCATATAAGATCCCTGTATGACACCCCTTAAACGCTTCCGATCGGAACAAAAATTTGCATTTGGTAGATATCCTTGAAGACATGACCGTCGATTTTGAGCATTTGATATATAAGTATATAAAAAAAAATTAATTAAATTGTTTGAATCACCGTAGAGTTTTCTGAACTTTGACCCCTGTGCGACACTCCTTAACCATATCCGATCGGGGCCAAAATTTATATATGATATGCTGTCACCGATGTAGGGGGTGATACCGAAGAAAGTCGCTAGTTTTATTTTTAAGAACCACCCTAATATGTATAAATAAGACCATACATATGTATGTATCCTACTAACTTATTATTGTTTTATACAACCCCATAACTCTAGATGCTAATCGATGTTATTGAAAATCATTAATTCCATACGCGATGCGGGCAATTCTTTTTTTTTTTGCCACGGAGTAAGAAATTGAACGACTGGATATTGCTGAATTTTTCGTTATTTTCAACGCTTTTTCGGTTAGTTAAAAACAAAAGGACTGGCAAAGCTCCCATTACGGGACATCATGTTACAGCAGTCAGAAATTTCGGATTTAAATTTAATACTTAACATTATAAACCGTACAGTTCTGCGCTTAAATGCCGACCATTTCTTTATGCTTTTGCACATTTCGCGTCGTTCTGATTTCAAACCGTTTAATACGCCTCTAAAATTTGTATTATTCCTTCATTCCACTTTTCTTTTATTAGCTCGTAATTTTGTTGACAACTTGTGTGTATGTAAGTATGTACGTAACCGAAGTGTGGAAAAAATGAAGTACAACATAAAAATTACAGTAAATTTCCGTTTATGGGCGAAAAGAATTTTTATGAAGTTCATGCAATGGCAAAAAGGAGCCACACCTGCTGAGATGGAATGCGCCATACATGCATGAATATACATATATACATACATATGCATACCTACATATACATATATCACTGACACAAATCAAGAAAACAAATAAATTTCACTACACAAGAAGAAAAACGGGCGTCGTGCGCGAAAAATCTGCGTTTTACATTTTTAAATGACAAATTTTATGCAAAATGACGCTGTTAAAGTCGCGTATTTGAATGTACAATTATTTCATGGGCGCGTCAAAGCGCAAACATGCGACAAGCAGAAGGGGAAGTAGGGATGGATGAAATGAAGGGCGGAATGAAGGGCGATGCAAAGCAAATTTTGCCAATTTACATCAAGAATTTTGACAATCATTGCAGCAACATTGAAGCAACAGCAAGAGGAAAAAGCATGAAACAATCTGACAAAGGAGGCAAAAGCGATGCAGAGATGGGCAGAGACGCACAGAGCGGGCGGATGCGCGCAATGTAATGAGTGTGAAAAATGGAGTTAAATTATTTTATGGAAAATGAAAACAAAAACAAATAAACATAAAAAAAAAACAAGAAACATTCATTCACATTCGTTGACTGCCAAGATGGAGAGCAGTAAAAAATGTGACGCAGGTAATTCGTATAGAAACCTGGAGGGAGGTGAGCGGATGAAGAAAAAAAATTAGAAATTACATTCAGCAAATGTAACTCGCGCACACATTTTTTCTCTAAATACAAATTCATCTTTTACCCAAAACAATTTATGTTTGTTGCTTTATCAAGTTGATGGCAACAACAACTAAAACATTTGCCAAGCAAGGCGCGAAATTACAAATAAATGAACTTGCAGGTGGGATTAATAAAAGGAAAAGCCAAACCCAGCCAAGTCAGAAAAAAAGCAAAGTGACGCATTTCATCAAAAAAAAAACAAACACAAAAAGAAGATGAAAGAATTGCCAAATTGTGCGTGTAACGAAAGTGTAATGTTGCAGTGAAATTAAAAAAAGAATTATGAAATTACGCACATTAAAATTTGATTAATCTTGTACGCCTAATGGTATGCAATAAATTTTAGGTGAAGCATAATTATATCTCGTAGGGATGCCAAAGCATAAGCCAAATTTTTTTTGTTAGGAGAAATATGACTAAAGCAGACAGTTGATGCATTTTAATTTTGAAGATTTTTCAGATTTGAATTTCATATAAAAATCTCGTTTTTCTCTGCTTTTTTAATTAACAAAACTCTTATTTGAAGAATTCGGAATTTAGGCGGTTTTGCTGTTAACTGTTAGTTGGTTTTGTAACTTTTTAAAAAAATAAATTTCTTTTCCACAAACCTCACCCTTTCCCTCTAATAAAAAAAACGACCACTAATAAGCGTATCTATTTAAGAAGGAAGCACGTGCGTGACACGATTTCGTTCCAACTCCCTAAAATTAAATTCACTCCACTTTGTTTGTGGTTATTAACAAATTTGTTAAATTTGTTTTGACAACCGTTGTTACAAAAACAGTAAGCAACACCAAAACCAAAATAAAAACACCAGCAAAATCAAATAAAAACTTCCGACCGACGAAAAACAACTTGCACTTCAATTTGTTCATAAGAAATTATGCATTACCTAAAATTCGTGGCACATTCTCCGCAAACCACAGCACAACACAGCACACCAACAACAACACACAAACACATTAATCATAAGGCACAAGCTTTTCCTTTACTTTCCTGCGGCTTTCGATCGCACGACCGCAAGCCCGCCCTCGGCGCAAAATGGCCATGAATAAGTGAAAAGTGAAAAGGGCTACGTCGCGGCCCACAGTGGTTCGGCTCCATACATTTTGTGGAAAAAAATAGAAGGAGTGGTCCTAGGCCATTGAAATTTTTCACAGAGGTTATATGTGAGCTAATTAAGAAATTTTCAAAAAATGGTTGAAATCGGTCAACCCCTAGGGGTACCTCCCTTGGACCTATAAAAAAAATGATTGAAATGCAAATTTTAGTTTCAGCTAAAAAAATTAAGATATCTTCACGAAACTTGGTACATGAGTTACCCTCATTAAAGGCATTGACAGCACCAAAAATTGTTGAAATCGGCCACTCCCTAGGGGTATCTCTCCTGGACCTATAGTAAAAATTTTTAAAGAAAAATTTTAATTTCAGCTCAAAAAATTAAGATATCTTCACGAAACTTGGCGCATAAGATACTGTCATGAAAGATATCGACAATACCAAATATAGGCGTGATTGGCAAACAACCACGCCTACTTTTCCTACACCTTTTATTCAAAAACAAATGAAGATATACATTTTCAGTAACTGAAAAGAGCCCTTGTAAAAATTTGATGTACTCAATGATTATATTTATAATACATATAATCGAAAATATAACTATGTATGTATATATGGAAAGAAAAATAAAACAAATATAAGAAAAATGTTTAATGATTTAGCATATCATTGACAACAGGATCTAATTCCACACACTTTTGGTTGGGTTGTCATCGTATGAACTTTAGATAATGATCAGAACTTGCCAGTAATCGATTAATAACATCTGTATTGGTAAAAATTTTATCACTTTTCCTAGAAAACATAAGCCTAGAAATCATAAGCCCCATTTACTAGTAAGGGTTAACTCAGAATATGATAAAGAGTTCAAATTTTCTGCTGAGAAAGTATCAATAAGTCTTCTTGTTGTGTGATCAAGTAAACTTTGCAAATGAATAGCAGCATATGTTTCTGTTACTACAATTTCGTCGGGATAACATTTTTTTTCATCTAATACCTTGAATTAAGCTGGTAAAATGTTTAAACAAATGTGTTTGTTGCTATTGTTGTTTGCAAACCGCAATGTTATGACGAATGTGTTTATCGTTATTTTTGTTTGCATTACCATTGATTCTAACAAATTAGGTGTATAATCTACCAATCTGCATTTTTATCTAATCCTCTCTGTGCCTTCATATTCGTAAACAAAAAAATTTCACATAAGATGTAAACGTTAATATATATGCATGAGCCTAAAAGCATGGTACATTTTGTCAATTTTCTCAAAATTTTATGGGACTTTCGACATTTAAATCAAGTTTACATCGATTGGGGAAAATATGGGAAAAAGTTTTTAACAGAAATCGATAGAAGACATTCCAAACTTTCATTTATTACAGTAAGCGAGTGTAGCACGCTGTAGCACACAAACTTTTTGTCCATCGAAGTTAGAAAAGGTAGCATTTATGAAGTACCATTTTTGCTAGCCTATATTTTTTTTAATATTTGGCCGATTGCACTGATTTTTTCTTTAATTAGTCAAGGAAGTGCTATATTTTCTTTTAAACCCACAACAGGGACAATATAGATATAAGTTATAAGGAAAATTTATAGCTAAAGTTATTAAAAATTTCAAGCAGTTTTTGTTGAATAAAATTTTTCTGACTTCTGATACCATTATTTTGTAAAAAAAAAATCAACTTTTTGCAAAGTAGTCATGAATTGTTCATATTTGGACATTTTTTTATAAGACTACATCATTAGAATCTGAAAATTAGGTATTGAAAAAAATGAATTTTTTCCGCGGCTGAACCACTGTGCGGCCGTTCGTCATTTCTCATGCAAATTACATAAATTAAATTTTATTTCTACAATTTCCTTATGACTCAGCCGCAACGTCTTTGACACACACATACATACATATGTACATGCATCGAAACAGACAAACAAGCATGCACATACAGGAATATTTCAGTAGTTTTGACTTGATTGTTGGCCTCATCAACGCCAAGTGGCTTGTTTGTTTGCCTTGTTTCCTTCGTTTTTTGGTCTTGCTCCAGTCAGTGGTCGCCTGCCTAATGACACTTTTGCTAATGCATTCGCTCTGTCGCTCTTACAAGTATGCAACGAACTTTGACCATGACAACTGTCACGCTGACACTTTGTTTTCTCTTGCCACAAATGACGACGACGACGCCGACGACTTTGGCGTTCAACTTGAATCAAAAACGAACTTCGAATGGCAGTAGTTTTGCTTCTGGCACAATGTACAGGACATTTGGTGGGTAAATGTCACCGTTGGCCGTTGGCTCATTTGGCTATTTGTTTGTGGTTTAATTTTAGGCGTCAACGTGTGCGTGCATTCAAGTACATACTCATTTACATAGACGACAACAAAAAAGCAAAGGGAAATGACCACTTAAGTAAAATGAATTGTTGCAAGTGGCGCATTAAAAAAAAAGGACTCTGCGATCGCGTTTTTGGGGAGTAGAAATAGTGCGGAAAGCAAATTAATCAGATACCCAATGTTTTATTGCAATTTGTACACACTAATGGAATGCAGTGAATGTGTGGGTCATTAATATTTGATTAAGTACGAAGAGGAAAAAGATAGATAAAATTATTATTTATTATTTTTTTAACCATATTCTTTATTTGAATAAAAAAGTCTTTTCACGTTGCTTTTATAAAATTTTGTCTTTTTCATATGTATCTGGTAAAATTGTATGGATAATAAATTTCTGGAACACTATTTCACATTAGAGAGCTTAAAAATTTTTACTTATTTCTGACTCCTGGAAATAGGGGTCAAAAGCTCCCGTTAGTAAGCAACTAAATGGTTAAAATTTTCTACAAGCTTAATCCTCGTTTAATTTCATTATACGTACCCACAGAAAGTTTTTTCTTCGTATCGCTTTTGAGTCGTGTAAACCCATTTGAAGATCGCGACGCCAAACTAACCGCTAGAGCAGTTTTTTTCATTCCAGAATGTCAGTTGTCATCAGTTTCCCCAGCTTACCATGGTACTTATCAATAATAACTGCCAAACTCTCCACCAATTTCCATGAAATTCCTGTGTCGTCATTGATTTTTCTCCCCCACGCACTAACATCCAATTAAAAGCTTAAGAAGGCAGTGAACTACGAACTTTTTAATTTCTTTTGGTTTCATGCAATATTTTTCGTAAGAACTCTTCGCTGCTACTCAATATTCATTATAATCTTATTCACTGAGTTCAAATCACTTAAGGTGGTGCAGTTTGAAAGACTTTGCCTCAACTTTAATTACCGAAAAGAAAAGAAAACAGAGAATCCCAAAAGAGTTAATCAAACTGGCCACTTCTCACACCCGGTATAACCGTTAATTAACATTAACTCACTTTTTTGTTTTTATTTTTTCTTGTATTTGCTTTTATTTTACGCAAAACTTTTCTTTTTTTCTTTCGGACTTATCGTGACCTTTTTGGTGTCGATCACGTTGGGTGTGTGGGGGTGGAAAGGGTTATAGGAGGGTGCTTTGTTGGGTCTATAACTCCGCGTGTACGTAGCACGTTCAGCTTACATTACGTCAAGTGTAATTACCGTCTGTCGTACACAAAATAAACAGCAAATTATTTTCCAACTAACTCACTTTCCATTTCCTAAGCGCCTTATCGCGCATCCATAACAGCTCCCCGCCCCGTTGAATGCTTTGGCGGCGCTGCTTTGGCATCGCTTACGACGGAGTTTGAAAATGAGTAACAAACTTGCAAGTTTCGCTTTTATTTGTTTTATTTTATTACTTTAGGGAAATTCTAATGCGTTGCACTTAACCCCAGAGTGCGAGACTGTCAATTTTCCGCTCCTTCTCTTACCGTTACCTCTAATATTTGTCAGAGCTCGTGAGTAACAATCAAGCGGTCGTGTCGAGATTTGAGTGGAAAATCACCTTAATCGATAATTTGATTCAAAAGGCCCAAGTTCAGATTTTGTTAAAGAAAATCTGTCTCAAAATTGAGACTTTTTGAATGCGTTTTTTTTTTTAAACCAGGACGATTTCCACTTAAGTCTCGATACACACTGGAGCCGTACTACCCATCATATAATATACATAATTTGGAGGAAATTTCCGAAAAAAAAATATAACCATCCTAGTAGTTGGCCAGTTAGAGCTTTCTTGATACCACTATAATATACATTTTTAATTCCAGCATATTGAAGATCGTCAGAAAGAAGTATTTGAATTAATTTAGTATAAACCGAAATTAAATACATTTTGAATATCGACGGCTGAGAATAAGATCGCCCTATTTCAAAAATTGTTTCAAAAACGCCCTATTTGAAAAATTGTTTCAATAACGTCCTATTTCAGACTATTATTCAATAACGTCCTATTTCAGAAAATTATTCTAAAACGCCCTATTTCAGAGAAATATATATGGAATTTTCTCTAAAATAGGGCGTTTTTGAAGCAAAATCTGAAATAGGACGTTACTGAAAAAATTTTTCAAATAGGGCGTTTTTGAAACAATTTTTGAAATAGGGCGATCTTATTCTCAGCCGTCGATATAGTCGGAAAATCAGAAGGAAAAAAATATGATGGTGAGCATAGCGAACATTTTTTTCGATACGGTCTAAAGCTCTGCTTCCTTTTGGCCATTCAAGTGACGAAACCTTTCGCAAAAAAGCGAAAATTCTTTCCACAGTTTCAACTCTAATTTGCGTGCTATGATTCTCGTTCAATCGTTCATTTGCTTCTCTATGTTTGTGTGTGGCTGTGCTTCTGTATATAAACTAAAAGTAAACAAATGCACTTTCAGTGAGCAGGCAAGTAGCCAAATTGGCTTAAACTAATACCATTAAACATATTCATGTATGTGTGGCATAGCCCAAGAGCTTCTAACCCTTTTACCGCTTAAAGCACAGACAAGCAGTGCTCGAGGCGTTCTGCGTCTCGAAAGTAGTAAATTGTGTGTGGCCAGCCATGCAGCCGGGGATGGGTGCCGCGCCGCCAATAGAGTTGTCTGTGAAAGTACAAACGCACAAAAATGGACACACACACACAAAGTCATAAGCGTTGGCACATTAAAAATAAACTAGAGACCGAGAGCGAGTGAGTGAGTTGGTAAAGTGAAAAAGTGGCAGCAGCAACTTCAAGATTTATTAGAATCAAGATTAACGCATTAAATATTTCACTTTTCCTGCTTCATTTACGCTCCAACCACTCACTGCTCTCCCTCCTGCTCGCCCTCGCCCCCTCTCTCTCTTTCGCTCTTCATAAACTTCTGTAACATCACTTTTTTCCGCCATTGTATGCTCCGAGAGCCTGAGCTGCTGTTGACACACGCCACCCTGGAACTGGAACCAGCAGATGCTTGCTGAGTATCCTCTTAGTGTGACCACCACCGAAAGGGTTCTGCTGCAAGGAGCACACAGACACACATACACATATATTCACTGACTAACTCACTCCGGAAACGTTATTAACTTTTCCGTTGTTTTCGTTTACATTTTTTCTTCTTCTTGTTTTTGTAGCCACGCTTCATCCTCGCATCTTCGCCTTCTACGCTCACTAACTATGCATGGAGAAAATTTCAAAAAGTGCACACAAAGTTCATTCGAAAGCACTTTTAAACACCATTTGTTTATTTACGTATGTACTTTTGTATGTTTACTTTTAACTGATTTTTTCATCTCTTTTTTACTGGCACTTATATACTTAATAATTTAATTTACTTCACTTAGCGATGCAGAGATTTAATAAATTTTAGTGGCTACTCGTAGAGCAAGCATAATTTTAGGCGCTTAAGCGTTTATGCAGATGCAGATGGTGCCCCGTCGCTGCGGCAACCACAATCCAGCTGAAATTCATTTTAGCGCAACTCAAGCTTGCTCTTGTTGTGGGTATTCTTGTTGATGTTTCGGAGTGTGGTTAGTTTGGAGTTGCAGACTTTTAACTTTTTTCCTTTTCTTTTTTTTTTTGGTTGGTTTGCTCTCAGATTTTATTAAGCAGACATTTGCTTTAGTAATTAGAAATTTTCTCTTGCTCTTACTTAGTAGTTGTATAAAAATAATTTTTTTTTTAATATATGTATTTGTAAGCAATTTTGAAGTTCACAAATATTTTTGGGCATTTTTTTATGTTCTTAAATTTTTAATTAGCAGAAGAAATGTTGCTGGGACGTCAGGATACAATGTTGCTGGCAATATTTTGCGTGGCGCTTTTACTGCGTGATTTTGGCAGGCTCGCGAACTCCAAAGTAGCTCCTGTATACGCGCTTTCTAACGCTTAACCTTTGAGTGTAAATAAAAAAGAACTCACCACAAATTATCAGAACGACGTCCACTTTCAGGAAAATACCGTAGTTACTCTGTTGAAAAGAAGGGTTCAAATTTGTTGGACAGTGTTAGTAAAAGTAAAAATGTGCACATACGGCCCAAAAAAGCAAAGTAAAATTTTCGTTTAATTTCATGTTTCATCAATATTTTGCCACCTCAAAACAATACCAAAAACAATATAAACCTTTCCACATTAACTCCTCTTTCTCTCGTGTTATATTAGAATAAAAAAATACAAGCCACAAATCTACACACATTCTACCTCGACTTGGCGAGGGCAATCGCACATATTATGCGGCATATCATATTTTTGGTGTGTTGGTAATTTCGAAGAGGGGTATGTAAATTAGAGCGCGGCTCCTGGAAACCTTACAAAGGTGTGAAGTTTGGCCACATGCTTTTTGGCATTTTTCTTGCTGTTTTAGCCAAAACGTGCTTTTCTCCATCTCCAAAAATTATGTAGTTTGTTTGTAATGTGATTGCTTTCAATTCACACTCGCCTTTGGGTTAAATTACTTGCACTTCGGCCATGTTGCTATGTTGAGAATGAGCACAAGTACAAATAAAAATATTACGTTTTTTTTTGCATTTTTTTGCGAATTTTTTTTTCTTCTTTTATATTTGTTATACATTTCTGCTTGCCCTCTGTTTGTTGTTTGTTTTTCGTTTTATTTCACTTTTAACGCTGTAATGTTATTTGCTGTGAAATTAATGCGATGATTTGGCGGCAGGATATGCCTGCCAGTTATTTGCTTTTTTCATGATTTTCATTTTTTAAATCTTTTTTTCGCTCCTGTTTTTAAGGGGTTTCACCCGTTTAACAGTCACATGTTAATTATCCCTTTGTGCATTGTATTTCCTGCTTGAAACGAATTCCAAGAATCGGAAGGTGTCCATGCATTTAAATTGCATGACACATTCCACTTTAATTGGAGCGGTTTTTTTTCGGCAATGGTTGGTGGTTGACTCGTCTGAACAACCAGTTAAGTTGTTTGGTCACGTTATGTCTTTATTATGGTTCGCTAAGTAAATGGAAAATTTAAATTCATCAAAGTTGTGTTATGAATAAGTTTTGACTATTAACCTCCGAGGAAAGTATCTCTAGCGTTCACTTGATGACCAAGAATATATGTATCTCGGTTTGTAAATAACCAGGCGATCACCCCAAGAACCGCTTTCAGCGCCTGTGATCGACTGTTTTTTAAGTTATTTAGAGGGCGGTCTGGTTGCATTTTTCTACAACATAATCAGTGCGATCGCTCTCCTAGAACATTTAGTGTAAAAGGGAGCATGTTTTGTTCGAAGTTTTGAACAGTCCGGACTCCATATGACTCCCTTTTCTACTGCGAAAATCAAAAAATACTTTTATTAGTATCTAGCATTTTCTCTGTTAGTATTCCTTTTGTCTGGTAAAAACTACCTACGCATCGATTATTGAGGAGAACAGAAAGAACTAATCTGAAAGTCATGTTAACGTAGCGGCGAAAACACGAAACTTTCAGTCCAAACAAACAACAGAGGCAGATAAATGTCAGCGCGAGAAAAGAGAACGAACCGAATTGCCAATTTGTTTATTGTCATTATCGCTGTTGTTGTTATTGTTATAGTTGTTGTTGTTACCGAGTTGAGGCTGCGCTGCATATCTGCTTTAACTTCGCCTTGTCTAAAGAAAGTTTTCTTTTAGTTACACCGCAAATAATCGCAGCGCTTATCTTGAAGAGGTTATCCTTTTGCTGTTGCTTATGCCTTGCTGTTGTTGTTATTGTTATTGTTGTTGTTGCCCTTTGAGTTTTGAGCTTTATCTGCCTGCAGTGAGTCAGTCAGTTAGACTGTTTTGTTTTCTGGATTTCGTATTTCATCGTTTAATTGGCAGATTTTCCAGTCTGTTTGTTTGTTTGTTGTTTTAGTATCAAATGCATGACAGACATACACACCTGTTTGTACATGTACATGCATGTTTGCATGTAAGCACAGAAGCATTTGGTGACACATGTGCGGCATGTTCTTGTGGCGTGTTTAACCCGTCTGCTGGCTGGATTACAAACAAACAGCAACAACAACCAAACTTCTTCTTTATTTGCTATTTTTCGCGCATTGCAAGTGAAATGCATTTCGCAACAGATAAGCGCAGGCACACACACGTACAAACATGCACTTATCGTTGGATCAAATGCACTTCTTTCCACAGCCATCTCAGCCTTAACTGCCGCGCTTGCTGACTGCCTAAGGCACTTGCACGTACTTGCGGGTAATTCGATAGTCGCAATTGTTGTTGCTGTTGTTGTTGTTGTTATTGCACTCACTTGCCATTCAAGTGCATGTGTGGATTGTGTCGTGATGGGCGTTGGGCGTCGGCTGCTTCTTCTTGCTGCCCTGCGTTTTTGTTTGTTTTGTTTATGTTTTAGTTTAACTATTGTGGCTGTTTATACCTTTCATGAGAATGAAATGGTATTATAAATTAGTGCCAAAAAATTTTTGTCGAAAGTACCAGAAGGAAGCGTGGGGGACCCACCAAAATATATACCGATATGATCAGAATCACGAGCTGAGTCGATTAAGCCATGTCCGTCTGTCCGTCTGTCCGTCGGTCCGTCTGTCCGTCTTTCCGTCTGTCCGTCCGTCCGTCTGTGTGAACGCAAACTAGTCCCTCAGTTTTTGAGATATCTGAATGAAATTCGGAATACAGGTATGTTGTTATATGCAGCTGATCATTTGTCGGAACCGGCCGAATCGGACCACTATAACATATAGAAAACAACCGATTATTCAGATATACATGAAATTTTTGGATGTAATTTGTGCATAACTTCCCCATTTAAACAGCTAAGGACATGAAACTTTGAAGTAGACGTGCCCATTTTGGCCCAAACAAGTTTACCGAAAATTGTCAAGATCGGACCACTATAACATATAGTTCCACAAAATCCGATTATTCAGATATACACATTTTGGTGTATAACTCCTCCATTTTAACAGCTAACGGCCTGAAATTTTGAAGTATTTGTACCCATATGGATCCAAACGGGATTGCCGAAAATTGTTAAGATCGGACCACTATAACCTATAGCTCCCCTACAACCGATTGTTCAGATAAACACATTTTGGTGTATAACTCCTCCATTTTAACAGCTAACGGCGTGAAATTTTTAAGTATTTGTACCCATATGGGCCCAAACGGGGTTACCGAAAATTGTCAAGATCGGACCATTATAACATATAGCTGCCATACAACCGATTGTTCAGATATGGACACTTTGGTGTATAACTCCTCCATTTAAATAGCCAAGACACTATTTTTTCTAATAAATCTTTCCATAAATGAACCCACAGAATTAAAATTATAAATTAAACTTAATCCGGCTATGTACATACATAGGTAACTTTTCATTTCCACACTCATGAAAGGTATGAAGTCTTCGGTACGGCCGAAGACAGCCGCGCTTTTACTTGTTTTTGTTTAAGTTATTGCTTTTGTTATAATCTTTTGTTATTGCTGTTGTTGCTGTGTTCCACTTCGTTTGTAGACATTTTGACGCCTGCTTGAAGTGTTTAGTTCTGCATAATGCGCGTCTTTTGTTACCTTAAGCACCGCAACCAAATACCCCATAATACCCAACACAAATGGCAGTCACAAACACTCATACACACATTTGCCATTGTTAACCCTGCAAAATACACCCTGCCTGCCTGCCTGCCTGCCTGTCTGCCAAGTGTGGCTTACACTCACTTATAAATATTCCCTCACGCATTTTATACGCTTTTCAGCGTCATTCCACTTTAATTTGGCATTCAAATGCTCTTTCATACCCCAAAGCAAGTGCAAATGCGCACAGTGGTTCAGCCGCGGAAAAAATTCATTTTTTTCAATACCTAATTTTCAGATTCTAATGATGTAGTCTTATAAAAAAATGTCCAAATATGAACAATTCATGACTACTTTGCAAAAAGTTGATTTTTTTTATAAAATAATGGTATCAGAAGTCAGAAAATTTTATTCAACAAAAACTGCTTGAAATTTTTGCTAATTTTAGCTATAAAATTTCCTTATAACTTATATCTCTATTTTCTCTGTTGTGAGTTTAAAAGAAAATATAGCATTTCCTTGACTAACTAAAGAAAAAATCAGCGCAATCGGTCAAATATTAAAAAAAATATAGGCCAGCAAAAATGGTACTTCAAAAATGCTACCTTTTCTAACTTCGATGGACAAAAAGTTTGTGTGCTACAGCGTGCTACACTCGCTAACTGTAATAAAATGAAAGTTTGGAATGTCTTCTATCGATTTCTGTTAAAAATTTTTTCCCATATTTTCCCCAAACGATGTAAACTTGATTTAAATGTCGAAAGCCCCATCAAATTTTGATAAAATTGACAAAATGTAGCATGCTTTTAGGCTCATGCGTATATATTAACGTTTACATCTTATGTGACAATTTTTTGTTTACGAATATGAAGGCACAGAGAGGATTAGATAAAAATGCAGATTGGTAAATTATACACCTAATTTGTTAGAATCAATGGTAATGCAAACAAAAATAACGATAAACACATTCGTCATAACATTGCGGTTTGCAAACAACAATAGCAACAAACACATTTGTTTAAACATTTTACCAGCTTATTTTAAGGTATTAGATGAAAAAAAAAATGTTATCGCGACGAAATTGTAGTAACAGAAACATATGCTGCTGCTCATTTGCAAAGTTTACTTGATCACACAACAAGAAGACTTATTGAGACTTTCTCAGCAGAAAAGTTGAACTCCTTATCATGTTCTGAGTTAACCCTTACTAGTAAATGGGGCTTATGATTTCTAGGCTTATGTTTTCTAGGGAAAGTGATAGAATTTCTACCAATACAGATGTATTAATCGATTACTGGCAAGTTCTGATCATTATATAAAGTCCATAAGACGACAACCCAACAAAAAGTGTGTGGAATTGGATCCTGTTGTCAAGGATATGCTAAATCATTAAACATTTTTCTTATATTTGTTTTTTTGTTCTTTCCACATATGTATATGTATGTACATACATAGTTATATTTTCGATTATATGTATTATAAATATTATCATTAAGTACATCAAATTTTTACAAGGGCTTTTTCAGTTACTGAAAATGTATATCTTCATTTGTTTTTGAATAAAAGGTCTAGGAAAAGTGGGCGTGGTTGTTTGCCAATCACGCCTATATTTGGTATTGTCGATATCTTTCATAACAGTAACTTATACGCCATGTTTCGTGAAGATATCTTAATTTTTTTTAGCTGAAACTTGAATTTAAATCATTTTTTTATAGGTCCAAGGGAGGTACCCCTAGGGGTTGACCGATTTCAACCATTTCTTAATTAGCTCACATATAACCTCAGTGCAAAATTTCAATACCCTAGGACCACTCCTTCTATTTTTTTCCGCAAAATGTATGGAGCCGAACCACTGTGGTGCGCTTTGCCAAGTCGTTAGCAGTTCCTTTGCTTTCTTTTTTCACCGGCATTTTTTCCCTTCTTGTTTTGTTTGTTTGTTCACGTCCAAGCATGCACTTGAGCAGCACAAAGTAAAGGTGTATGGATGAGTAAACCCAGTGAGCCGTAGTTTCGTGACAAATTCTATTTTTACTTGCATTGATGGAAATTTTTAAAAGGGAGGGAGTTAATAGACTTTGATTGCACTTCTAGGCAACACAAGTAAAGACACTTTATAATGCAAAGCATCTAAATGCCTTCTAAAGCAAATTAGTCAATCAATTTAGATGTTGCAATTGCTTTAAATGGCGTGGATATTGTTTTGCACTCTTCTCAAACCGCACAAAATTAACTAGAGTAGGTACACCTAATCTTAAGTACACAAAATCCACTCAAATATGTTTATTGGGTTCACATGAAATTGATTCACTTGAACAAGTGCTTGATGTAATGCGTTAAAGTGCGTGTTGTGGCAATTGTTGTGGTCTGCCTGTCAATTGAACTCAACACCTTCACCTCAATATGACGAGCATGAAAAAAGACTGAGCACTTGTCAAACCTTTCCCCCAAAAAGGGTTCACCATAAATAAACGTGTAGGTTGTAAGCAAATTATTTTTCGTTAGCTTAAGCTTCTAATTAATAAAGTGTGTGTATTAATAAGTAAAAATTAAAATTCAATTTACTTTTCGTTTCAAATTTTATTTACCACTTGAGCCTTTCTGTTCTTACAAAAAAGGCTTTTTGTCTTTTAGGATAATTATGTTGGTAGAATATGTCAAAATTAAGAACTTTCTCTACAAACATTGGTTCAGTTGAAGGACTGCAATTTATGCCTTCAGCTCCTTAGATCCATCCAGCACTTAAACCAATTTTTTACTTGAAATTCGTCTATTTCCCCTACAAAACTCTACGCTTTAAAATAATAACTTTTCTAGTACCTCACGCTTTGACTTTGCCAGATCGAAGCATATGCTGCAGCTTATAGCTTTTTAATGTTCATGTCAACATGGATATAAAAAATTAAATTAAAAATTGCACCCACGATGGTACTACATACAAACATACATACACCTCCGTACATGTCTATTTAATATGTCGACAAGCAAAACCCCAAAAAGCGGCTGCCAGAAAAATGTGTTGCGCATAAATGTTTTGGCATTAACGACTTTTTTTATTTTTTTTAGATTGTTTTTTCGTCTTCCATCCAAATATCTTAACAAAATCTTACAAAGAAATATGCGAAAATACAAACATACTTATTTAAATGTACATAAGTATGTGTAGATTTACTAAAAGGCATTTCTATATATACTAAGTATGTAGTAATAATATGCATGTTGGTGTAAACGATATGTATATTAGGAAATATAAACGGCATCCTGATATGAACACATTCTTTCGTTCCGTGCTACCCTTTTCAATTGATATGTGTGCCTGTTTTACATTTTTTGCTCCACTCACATTACACAAAAAACTGAATGAAAATAAAATAAAATAAAAAAACTCGCTAACATAACGACATAATAATAAATTTAAATATGCATTGCTTTACTTGAAAAAAAAACTCAAAAACTCAAGCAGCCCTTTCGCACAGCGAAGTGAGACCGAACGACGCCTGAGAGGAATGGAAATGTCTTGCCAACAACTCCATGACGACAAACCAACCCGATGAAGGCAGCAAACGTCGGCAAAATAATGTTGAGTTGATGTTCTCATGTGTATGCATGTATAGACATGTTCATACATATATTATAGTAAAAAAAAATGTAGCATACTTATAGGCGCGCCAAAGTGCTTTACTCCTTAATGTGCCCTTGTTTCTTCATATTTTTATGTCAAAATAATAATTTCACCAAAAACCCACATTAATTTAATGTCTTGAAAAATGCCTCTAAATGGATTGATCTCACGCGTATTCGTGTGTGTGTGTGTGTGTGTGTATGTGTGTGTGTGTGTGTGTGTGTGTGTGTGTGTGTGTGTGTGTGTGTGTTGGTTTGCTCGTTTATTTTTTTCTTCTTAAACTGAAGCGTACGCTCTTAGCCCTTTCTCGCCACAAATGAGCAGGCTGATTGAGTTGAAAATGTGTTAACGGCTCTTCCATAACATTAATGTCTGTCATATATCTAGCTTAGCAACAACAACTAAAAAGACAGAAATAACAAAGCAACTCATCCTTTGGCGCCTCTCTTGGTTGTCATCCAATTTTGACTATTGAAACATTTTCGTCTTTTTTTGCATTTTTGCTATTAATGGAATAGTTATGTACATATGTATATACTCTTTCTTTGGCCACATCACGCCTTGGCGCACAGTGGGCTGAAATTGACAAGTAGGGACATAGGACTTCAATTGTATATTTTCATATTCTATGATATTTTGCCATAATTTTTAGTTATAACAATAGTTATTCGCCAAGAAAGTTTTACATCAACTTCTTTAAAAAAAATTATTGTTAATCGACGGTACAATTAAAGTTAACGCGAACTACGCCAAATGTTAGGTAATTATGTATATTTTAAAATAGTTTTTGAAAAAAATTAAAAAAAAAATTTTCTGTATCCTTTTTAAGGATAATTGTTGTTATCAATGTTCTCCGCCTAGGAAAAATTCGGAAAAAATATTGTAGATGTAATGATGCATCGTAAGCTGAATTCCGAAGAAAAAAAGATGGGGACTCTTACCGTTTAAATGCAAAATGCGATTGAACGATTCCCCTCTTCAGCTTAGTAACATAACACTACTCTAAAATGATTAATTTGAAATAATTCCAAGAGATTCAGGTATAGGGGAGTTGGTCCGGTCTTCCTGATCTCAAAAATTGTTTTCTTTATATCTTGTATGGTTAGTTTTCGAGATAACGGTAAATTTTTGCAATTTTTGGGTATCACTACATTCAAACCTATTTTTTGGTAAGGTTGCAAGTGCGATAACCGCAAGCAGTACCTTGTTAGAAAGATAATTAAAATACGCTTCTAACGACATGCAACTTGCAGTGATTGAACAAATCCTTGCTCGTCAAAGTCAGAATTTTGTTGGTTTTTCTGATTCATTTTTTTATTCAAATATTTATCGTTTTTATAAAAAGGATTATGCACAGTATACACAGTAGATTCTCTACATTACAAAGTTTTGGCAACGGTTGGTATGAACGAGTGATACGATCGAGTTCCAACTAAGGTCATGGTTTACTAGAAACGAGTGCTTAAAGCATTCTTTTCGATTTATGCTCCTCTAGTGAGCAATTAATTACCTGCCACTTTGTTACATTTTCTAGCTCACTTTTTTCATTTATCCTTTTACGATCTACTTACTATCAACTGTGACCATAGTTGGAACTCGATCGTACCACTCGTTCATACCAACCGTTGCCAAAACTTTGTAATGTAGAGAATCTACTGTGTATACTGTGCATAATCCTTTTTATAAAAACGATAAATATTTGAATAAAAAAATGAATCAGAAAAACCAACAAAATTCTGACTTTGACGAGAAAGGGTTTGTTCAATCACTGAAAGTTGCATGTCGTTAGAAGCGTATTTTAATTATGTTTCTAACAAGGTACTGCTTGTGGTTATCGCGCTTGCAACCTTGGCGAAAAATAGGCTTGAATGTAGTGATACCCAAAACTGCAAAAATTTACCGTTATCTCGAAAACTAACCATACAAGATATAAAGAAAACAATTTTTGAGATCAGGAAGACCGGACCAACTCCCCTATACCTGAATCTCTTGGAATTATTTCAAATTAATCATTTTAGAGTAGTGTTATGTTACTAAGCTGAAGAGGGGAATCGTTCAATCGCATTTTGCATTTAAACGGTAAGAGTCCCCATCTTTTTTTCTTCGGAATTCAGCTTACGATGCATCATTACATCTACAATATTTTTTCCGAATTTTTCCTAGGCGGAGAACATTGATAACAACAATTATCCTTAAAAAGGATACAGAAAATTTTTTTTTTAATTTTTTTCAAAAACTATTTTAAAATATACATAATTACCTAACATTTGGCGTAGTTCGCGTTAACTTTAATTGTACCGTCGATTAACAATAATTTTTTTTAAAGAAGTTGATGTAAAACTTTCTTGGCGAATAACTATTGCAAAGATGTTCATTTTGCAAAAATATTTCGGGAACTAATTCTTGACACGGAGAGCTATCGATTAAGACGCGAATCATAAAAATCAAAGAAAAAAAAATTTTTTGTGCTGATTTGAAAAATTCTGACCCTATATAACTTTTTTTTGTAAAACATTATTTTAAGAATTTATCAGGCTTTTATTAATAGATTTACATTAGATGCGTTTATTTGTATGCCATTGTTTAAACCTTCTCAGATCCTCCCTCCGGCCCCAGATATGAAAATAGGTTGTTTTATAGTAAATAAAATGAAAAAAAATCACTTTTCTAAAAACTAGATGGAGCTACACGTAAAACCGCGCAATTTTCAAGAATTTAAAGGTATGTTTAGTTTTATGTATGAAATAAGTTGAGATTTTGCACAAGATAAAAAATTGTTATCTAGTCGTACGTAAAATTAACCGCTTAAACGAATGGCGTATTCAGTTTTTTGGTACACTACTCAGGGAAGGTAATATCGCGGCCTAAAGTGAACATTTTGTTTTCTTTCTCACGAATCTTCAACTTCATGTACTACATTCTTCCTGATAGCTGAAAATTTTTTTAAATTCAATTACACATGGGGCTGTGTAATTTAATGCAGGTTTCAAAAATACATTCAGATTAAAAATCTAACAATATTTGGATGAGCTCTTGAAGTTTAAGTGAAGCAAAGTGGAGTATAATAAGGCATACCAGAATATTTTAAAGAATAGCAGCGACATTTGACTCTAATTTTAGGCTTATATGCATATGGCGAAACGGTTGACACGGCAAAATGACTTCACATTGAAGTCCTAAAATATTTTTGGTTTTCACATTATACCCAGCAATGAAAACTGATGCGTAATACTGGCATATGACCCAGTTAGTAATGGAATTTTTAATTGTTACGAACCACGCAAATTAATAAAATAGATAGTACGTTAGACCTTATGTATAAATAAATAAAATTAATTATGGGGAAACGCGAGGAATTAACGGCAAAGGAGTTAACGGCAAACAAAAAATCGAAAAAGATGAAAAAATTTTTAACTTTGACCAGCTGTCACTCAACCAGGGTTGGTTCAATCACTACATTGTTGTATGTCATTAGAAGCGCATTTTAATCATCTACCGAAAGAGGTACTGCTTGGGGTTGTCGCATTTTTCTCTTCAGCGAAAATAATAATATTCCCATAAGACCTAGTCATTAATGGAACTATGACTGAAATTGTAAACTTTTCCGAGCTTTTCCGAACCACGAGGACTAGTAAAATATATAGTAAATTAGACCTTATATATAAATATATAAAATTAATTTTGAGGAAATGTGAGGAAATTGAGTTAAGGGCAAAATTCTGAATTTTTCCATACATTTTTTTTTAATTTGCTATAACTTTTAAATTAAAGACTTTATGAAAAGTTATTCAGATACAAAAACCTCATGTAATAAGGTTTAGAATCGAACCCCATAATTAGTTTTTTATTATTAACTAGCTTTTATTTCATGTCTCTATGTCCACTACCGACCAATTTCAGCCCACTGTGTGGCGACCTTTCGCCACATGACCGCCCGCTAACTCATATATTTTATATGTGTTTGTATGTCTGTATGTTTTAATGTGTCTTTCAGCTCCATCCTTCACTTAAGCAGCTCAAGTTCAAGTGTAGCTATGACATTTTTTCGCCTTGCCCATTTTTGCATAAATATAAATGAAATATGTTAGTTGTTCGTTTGTTTGTTGTTTTGAACTTTTATGCCAACTTCGGACATAAACATATCCTTTTTGAAGGCAATCCTTTTCACTGGCATACCAACACATACGAGTTTGTAGACATGTCAATGCATTGACTTATGCAGGAATGTTCATGCCTACACATACACCTATGTATATACATACGTACATACAATGTAGGTCCACATATAAAAATAAATATTGTCATGCATGTTTGCATATCCTTTCGCTGATTGTCCTCAATTTTTTATGTTTACTTTCCAGTTTGAATTTTATAGCATCACATAGTGGACATTTCCGGTCGACAACAAACTTGTTCGCCGCGCTCCCCGAAAAGGACAAACAAATGTGTATGTAAGTAAATATGTATGCAAAAAAGTCTGGCAAAGTTAAAAGTATTTCTATCTGGCATGCTAACAAATGTTATTTGAATTTATTAGACATATGTATGTATGTAAGTAATATAACACATCGAGAATTAGAAAAAGTTAAACTTTCCTGCAGCCTCTCTAGGGGTTGATTTGTCTGTTAGCCTAGGCGCTGTTTCGTAACTGCCAAGTTGAAAAAAGTTGAAATTTTTAAAGCAGATTTGCTTTATGCTTTAATTCCATAACTGTTCCTGCTGCTGAATGTTCAAATAAATCTCTATACTTATTGCCACATTTGTTTCATTTTAATTAATTTGACTTCTTTATTTTTTTCTTACAAGGACATTTCCGACACATTAAGCAGCAACATTTTTGACCAAAATGATTTTTAATTGTTATTCTTGGAATTTTAAGCAAAAAACTCAAATCAAATGCAACTCAAAAAAATGCATTTAGGACAGTGGCGTAGTAAGAGAATTTTTCGGGGGGGGGGGGTGGTCACAGCCAATGTAAAAAATTTACCAAAATTAAAATAAAAATTACCAAAAAACTACAATTTTTTTACAAATGATAAAAATGTATTTTTTTAGACTATAATTTAACATTTTAGTACACAAATATCGCTTATTAAACATATATCAAACTCTTAAGGCCCTTGGCCACTTAAAATCTGGACTGTCAAGCAGTGTATGTATATGTGTGAGTGTCGGGTGATTGACGCAAATATCTAAAAGTTTTGATTCTCATCAACGCGAGCCCAAAAACAAGAACGTGTAGCACGACGACTGCCGATTGCACTAACACACACAAAAAAAAACTCACACATACACACTGCTTGACATGCCAGATTTTCAGTTGCCAAAGGCCTTTGAAGTATAGTTTAAAGTAAGTCACATATTCTCTTCTGGAAATCTACGGTTATAAATAATAATTTTCTAATACTCCATTTTGGCAGACATTAAGTAAAATCTCAAGTTCAGATACTCTTATACATTGCATATTTATTCCCATTGTAGTTAATACTAACATTGTTATTTGATTAATAATAATAATAATAAACCCAACGGTTACCCTCCACCCGCCCTACCGCACGAGGGGCGCATCCACATGACGTGCGGATTTTTTAAATTTAAATTTAGCCAAGGTGTTGAGTGGGAGGAGTTTATTCAACGTCGAGGTCTTACACTACTCAGCTACAGAAAATAAATTCATTCAGCTGGTTGTATGTATATACATAATATAATAATATAGAAGAAAGAACTTACAATTAAAATAATAGTACAAATAAAGTAAATATTGATATACGTAGTAATAAGTGTAACAAGTAAGGTATCTGTTGTCACTTGTTAAGAGCGAACAACAGGGATCTTCTTATTTGCAAAATAGATTCTGAAATATCAAAATTAGTATAATAAGAATTGAAACTTTTACATAAGCAACGGAATGGTTCATGTAATTCAAAATTTGTTCTACACTGCTTTAAGACGATTGGTTGAAAATATCTTGATGGGCGAGTAGGAACATTTAAGTTTACCTCGGTTAGAAGAGATGGGCTGTCAACTGATCCCTTTAACAGTTTAACCAGGAATACCACGCCTAACATCTCCCTGCGGCTTGATAATGTTGGAAGATTAATAAGCTTCAGCCGACTAGTGTACGGGGGAAGATTGCACCGAGGGTCCCAGTGCAAATCTCTTAACGCAAAAAGTAAGAACTGTTTTTGTACTGATTCGAGTCGATCAGAATGAACTTGATATTGCGGACTCCATATTATAGAGGCATATTCTAGTATTGGTCTCACTAACGTTGTAAAAAGGGTTTTAGTTATATATGGGTCTCTAAATTCCTTAGACCAACGCTTTACAAATCCCAAGACACTTTTAGCTTTATTTACTGTGACGTTTATATGCAAATTGAAGTTAAGTTTACAATCAAATCTGACTCCTAGATCGACAAAATCATAAACCTGTTCCAAACTATAGTTATTAATTGTGTAAGTTGCTGGTTGTATATTCTTCCGCGAAAAGCACATAAATTTACATTTATTAAGATTAAGTGGCATAAGATTATAATTGCACCAAGTAGCAAAAGAATTTAAATCAGTTTGGAGCGCAGATCTTTCTTCCAAAGAAGAGTATGACTTGAAAAGTTTCACATCATCGGCATACATAAGAATTTTTGAGTTGTTAATAGCATAAGAAATGTCATTTATAAATAATAAGAACAGAGTCGGACCGAGATGGCTCCCTTGTGGAACTCCAGAAGATACATCAATGACGTTGGAAAAAGCATTTTTGAAAACTACCCTTTGTGTTCTATTTGAGATATAAGAAGCAATCCATTTTAAAAGAATAGGTTGAAAGCCAAGCAGATCAAATTTACGGACAAGTAATGAGTGGTTAACCTTATCAAAAGCCTTGCTGAAATCTGTATAAATGACATCCGTGTTAACATTTTCCCTAAACCCATTAGAAACATGAGTGGTGAATTCCAGTAAGTTAGTAACAGTTGATTTACCTCTACAGAACCCATGTTGCGAGGTTCCTAGCGACGAGGAAATAGAATGTTTTAGGTGATTATTGACAATAGCCTCAAACACCTTAGGAATAGCAGACAGTTTTGCTATGCCACGATAATTTTCAATGGAAGATCTATTCCCAGATTTATGCAGAGGAATGATAAAAGATTCTTTCCATGATTTCGGAAAAACACCAGACTTCAGTGACAAATTAAAAAGTTTGGATAATGGTTCATAAATATGGTCGGCGCAATTTTTTAAAAAGATTGTGGGAATCATATCTGGCCCATGGTTTGAGGAAACCTTTAGTGATTTTAGGAAAAATAAAACCTCTTCCGGATCAATATAAGAAATATTAAATGTGTTATTCGAAATAACTTTATACGGGTATTCATCAATGCTTACGTTAACATGGGAATAATTTGACTCAAAGTATTATGATTATCGATGCACCAAGAGATGTGCGGTAGATTAAAGTCTCCTAAGACGATTATAGAATCAAACTCTGTCATCCTTAAGTTGACAAATTTAAGCAAGGAAATAAGCTCTAAATAAACTGAAAGGTCGGAAGAAGGAGGAATGTAACAGATTGCTAAGTAAGTATGACCCGTTCCAACCTTGATGCGGATGCACTTATATTCGAAAGTTGTAATGGAGTTTACATTAATTTCTTCCGATGGTATTGAAGAATGCACGGCGAGCAGTACACCTCCGCCAACTCTGTCTAGACGATCATTTCTGTACACTTGATATACGTTACTAAAAATTTCAGAATTAAAAGTGTGTGGTTTGAGCCATGTTTCCGTAAAACAAACAACATGGAAATTACAGTCAAAGGATTTTAAGTATAAGTCAGTTAATTTAGTATTTAAGCCTCTCACATTCTGATAGTAAATTTTCAAATCAGATTTAGATTTTAGTTTTTTGAAACAGTATTAGGAACAGAAATTGTAGGTAAATTTTTGTTACGTGATCTTGGCCTGTGTTCAAATTCACGGACGAAAGCTCCGGACGGCCAAAAGGACGTGTTCAAAAGAGTGTCAAAGTCTACCAAAGAAACATCTATTTTAAATGATGCAACATTTCTATTGTAGCCGAATTTAAATTTATTAATAGTTATATCATCCGTTTTAATTTTCGATGATATGTAAAATTTCAAGTCATCCTCGGTAGTATTGATATCGAATCTCGATATAAAAACAGATTTTTTAATTGGGACAACAACCAACTCTTTGGGCTTGGATTTTGGCTCCAAAGAACAATCCTTCGGATCAGACTCCTTCCGGGAATTAAGAGAAGAAGCTGGTGCATGCTTAGAAGAGCAAGGTCCATGCTTAGAAGAGCAAGGTCCGTCTTCCGCAGGTTTTGGTGAAGCCAAATCGATTAGCTCCACTGAATTTTGAACCAAATCGACCTGCAGGTTTTGTAACACCACTTCACCGCCCCGTGAAATGGATTCCTTCGGACTTTGTCGGTTCACTTTAGAAGACGGACCTGAAGCAGGCTTATCCAAGCACTTGAAGGATTTAAAAATGTCTTCATATTGCCTAAATTTATCGTTTAGAGCACTCAGTTCTCTACCAATTTCTGAAAATCCGTTCCTGGTTTGCCTGAAGAATTTGAACAGATCAACTTCGGTTGATCTGCACTTCACACAAGACCATCTCAGACCTTTCTTGTCGTTAACAGCGTCAAGAACTCTCCCTGTCAAGCCAGCACATTTCATATGGGCAGGCCCATCGCAAAGCCAGCATGACACGAAGCGTTCGGAGTCGCTTTTCAGTGGACAGTTTTCATAAATACAAGGCATGGTACCAATAAAATATAAAAAAGAATAAAATAAAAATTAAAGCAAATATAAATATAAATATAAATATAAATAAGAATTAAAAATAATAATAATAATAATAATAATAATAATAATAATAATAATAATAATAATAATAATAATAATAATAATAATAATAATAATAATAATAATAATAATAATAATAATAATAATAATAATAATAATAATAATAATAATAATAATAATAATAATAATAATAATAATAATAATAATAATAATAATAATAATAATAATAATAATAATAATAATAATAATAATAATAATAATAATAATAATAATAATAATAATAATAATAATAATAATAATTATAATAATAATAATAATAATAATAATAATAATAATAATAATAATAATAATAATAATAATAATAATAATAATAAAAGCAAATATAAATATAAATACGAATTAAAAAAAGAAATTAACAATATTTAAAATTATAAAAAGTATGTACGTTTGTGTGTACCTATGTATAATATATGGGAAAGGAAAGGTTAAGTATAATAACGAAAGTTTGAATAGCAATCAAATAACAGTTTAAAAGCAACTTGAGCAGTTTAAGAGCCACTGTATGACGCTTAATAAACACGGCAACAGCTGTGACAACAAAGAAAGAAAGAAAGAGAGGACAATGAAGTGATGAAAAAAGAGCAGTGCAAATAAGTGCGCGCACAAATTTATAAAATAACAAAAAAGTTAGCCACTCAACTGCAACAACAACACAATGCAAATTGCCTTGGCAATAAAATTTATATTAATTATAAAATTAAAACATAAATATTTGTATGTATTAAGTTAAGCAATTAGATTTTTAATTTTAGCACACTATTTAAACACTTAATTTCCAATAATAAAAACAAGGAATATAATTATTATGATTTTTAAAAGAACAAAATCACAGAGAGAACAAATAATCGACTTCACAGCTTGACGTTGCCAGATTTATGTGATAAGTAATTGAAAGACAACTTGAAATATGAATAATTGTATGTTGGAAAAAATAATTACATTGGGCCGTAGTCATAGTCGTTCACTAAAATCGGTTTTAGTTAAAATCGGTATTAAATTTAGAGCGACGTTTAAAATAGTGGTGTGTTATAGACCAGTTAGAACAACGTTTTTGCTAAAATGAAACGTAACAGGGTTACTCATATAAAATAATAAGAATCGCTCTGTAATTTTAAGAAATTTCGGGTGTTTTAAAAGTTCACCCTGTGTCAACTACAAGTATTAATCAAAAAAGTAAGCGTATCTACAAATGTATGTACATACATATCTCTTCGCTATTTTGATTTTTGCAAATTTTATTTTAATCGTATATTTAAAATATGGAGCTAAAAGTGAATTAAACTTTGAGATAAAAATTTATTGTGGAAGATAAAACTACTGGAGATAAAACTACACACTTCATATATGTATGTAAATCAAAATAAGCTTGTGATTTTAGGGAACAAAACGAGCTCCTGAATCAAAGTGGATCGCGGGAGAAAAAGCTTGTCTGCGGGAAAGCATTGAGTGCCACCCGATGAGCATTTCGCTCTAAAAATCGTAATGTAGTCAGAACTTACAATCCGGGTGAAAGTCCCCTATTACTGACAGGCTCTAAAATATCTATATGATATTCCACTGTGGCCTTATCAAAGCAATATCTCGAATAACATTCCTCTTCCTCCATTTTGCAATATGTTACATTCCTCCCTCGTCTGATCTATCAGTACATTTACAACTTATTTCTTCACTTAAATTTCTTATCTCTAGAATGACACAGTTAGATTCAATAATCGTCTTAGGAGACTTTAATCTTCCCCACATTTCATGGCGCATTGCTGATCATAATACTGTGCCACTTACATCTAATATTAACAATACCACTTTCATTGAAGAAATATCTGACCTCTGTCTACATCAAATCAATACTATTAGAAACGAGTTTGGGAAAATGCTTGACTTAATTTTTGTAGATGATGTATCCAATTATACTGTAAACAGGGCTAATGCCCTGGTATCACCTGTTGATGTTTACCATCCTCCTTTAGAGTTGGTTTACGAAATTATAAATAACGATAACCGTGGTAACGTAAAAGAGTTTAACTCTGAGTCTAGTTTTTGCTACAATTTTTCTAAGGCAAACTATAATAAACTTAATAAAGAACTCTCAAGATTGGTATGGCCAGACTATAATGGAAACGTCGATCTAAATGTTTTGCATTTCAATAACACGATTCTTAACCTTTTTGAGAAATACGTACCGAAACATAAACGCAAATATAATGAACCTTTGTATCTTTGGGCCACTAGAGAGTTAAGAGCTTTAAAAAATAAAAAATCGCGCTTCTTTAAAATATATAAGAAGACTGGTTCTCAAAAGGATTATATGAAATACTCAGTTCTGCGTCATAAGTACTCACTTCTGAACAAAAAGTGCTATAAGTCTTATATATTTAAAATGAAAAAGAACATTTTTTCCAACCCGAAATCGTTTTATGGTTTTGTAAACTCGAAACGTAGAGTAATGGGATTTCCATCATCTATGAGATATCGTGATTGTGATGCCAGTGATAGCCAAGATGTCGCGAACCTTTTTGCCCTCTTCTTTGAATCAAATTATTCCAATACTAATGTTAGCTTTAATGAATACCCGTATCAAGTTTTTCAGAATAACACATTTGAATGCCCTTTTATAGATCCCGAAGAGGTTTTATTTTTGCTTAAAACAATAAAGAAGTCCATAAACTACGGACCAGATATGATTCCTTCAATATTTTTAAACAAATGCGCCGAGTATATTTACCAGCCATTATCCACACTATTTAATCTGTCTTTGAAGTCAGGAATTTTCCCAAAAGCGTGGAAAGAATCTTTTATTATTCCTCTACATAAATCTGGAAGTAGATCTTCCATCGAAAACTATCGCGGCATAGCAAAGCTTTCGGCTATCCCAAAGTTATTTGAGGCTATTGTCACCAATTGTCTAAATCATTCCATTTCCTCATCAATAGTAAGTTCGCAGCATGGTTTCTGTAGAGGCAAATCAACTGTTACCAACTTACTAGAATTTACAACTCATGTCTCTAACGGTTTTAGGAATAATGCTAACACCGATGTAATTTATACTGACTTCAGCAAAGCCTTCGACAAGGTCAATCACGCGTTACTTATCCATAAACTTGATCTTCTTGGTTTTCAACCTATTCTGTTAAAACGGATTGCGTCATATGTCACTAATAGAACACAAAGAGTTGTTTTTAAAAATGCTTTTTCCAACATCATTAACGTATCTTCAGGAGTTCCACAAGGCAGCCATCTTGGTCCGACTCTGTTTTTGCTGTTTATAAACGACATTTCTTATGCTATTTGTAACTCAAAACTTCTCATGTATGCCGATGATGTGAAACTTTTCAAGTCTTACTCTTCTTTGGAGGAAAGATCTGCCCTACAAAATGATTTAGATTGCTTCGCTACGTGGTGCAATATTAATCTTATGCCACTCAATCTTAGTAAATGTAAATTTATGAGCTTTTCACGGAAGATCCTTCAACCTGCGTCTTACACAATTAATAACTATAGTTTGGAACAGGTTTACGATTTTGTTGACCTAGGAATAAGATTTGATAGTAAGCTCCACTTTAACCTGCATATTAATGCTACAGCTTTGTTTACAGCTAAAAGTATCCTAGCATTTGTAAAACGTTGGTCTAAGGAATTTAATGACCCTTACGTAACTAAAGCCCTGTTTACAACATTAGTACGACCTATACTAGAATACGCTTCAATAATCTGGAGTCCGCAATATCAAGTTCATTCCGATAGACTGGAATCAATTCAAAAACAGTTCTTACTTTTTGCGTTAAGGAACTTTCATTGGGACCCACGGACAAATCTTCCCTCGTACACTAGTCGCTTGAAGCTTATTAATCTTCCAACCTTATCAAGCCGCAGGGAAATGTTAGGTGTAATATTTCTGGTTAAACTACTGAAAGGATCCATAAGCAGTCAATTTCTCCTATCCGAAATAAACTTAAATGTTCCTATTCGACCATCAAGACATTTTCAACCTATCTTTTTAAAGCAGTGTAGAACTAATTTTGAATTACACGAACCACTTCGTTGCTTATGTAAATCTTTTAATGATTATTCTACTCATTTCGATATATCAGACTCTATTTATCTGATAAGAAAAATTCTGTTGTGCGCTCTTAACAAGTGACAACAAATCTCTCGCTCTAATTGACTATTCTATTTTTGTCTATTACTTTTATTTGTAGTTTTATATTTTATTCTATGTACATATGTATATCCAGCTGATGGAATTATATTTTCTGTAGCTGAGCAGTATAAGTTCTCGACGTTTAATAAACTTCTACCACTCAACACCTTGGCCAAATTTTATTTTAAAATATCCGTACGTCATGCGGATGCGCCCCTCGTGCGGTTGGGTGGGTGGAGGGAATTCGTTGGGTTTATTATTATTATTATTATTATTATTTGCAACGGATCACATCGGTTTCTATATACAAACCTTTGTTCTCCGTTCCGGCATAGCATAGTCTATAATGGCAAAATCTTGAAAAATTCTGCCATTTCCAAACATATTTAATAAAATGTCTTCTTTATATGTTTCATTTATTTTTTTTTTATTGAATTCAAGTACTCTCTTTCTATTTTCATGGTTTTCATGACGAATTCCCAGCTTAGAACAATATTTTAAGTTTTTAAAATGACATTCACCTCATTTTAAAGTTAGAACGCTGTTTTAGTGATAAAACTGATTTTAAGTCGACTATGGCAGAGATAAAATGACGTTTATGCTAGCATCATTCTAAGTGTGGTAAAACACTGTTTTAAATCGACTATGACTACGGCCCATTAAGTTCTATTAACCCGGATCTGCCCAGAATTTTTTTTCTTTCTGATTTTAAAAATGTTTTATAGGCTGACAATTATGAGTATAAGGATCATAGAAATACCGCCTATTTTTTTCTGCTACACACATACTTATATTTTGACGAAAAAAGTATATCTAAATAGAAACGTCCGCTTACAATTATTATTTTTAAATAAAAAAACACATGCTGCTTGCGTGACCATATGGTCACGCTGGGCAGATTCGGGTTAATTAATACTAGAGCGCTGCCTACTGTCGACAGTTTTTCTAGATGTTTTCTTATGACTAAGGTGCAACTATAGTTTTTGTATAATTGTGTGTTGTTATTTTCACTGTTAGTATTTTGTTGTTAACCCTCTTGATGCTGCTCCTTTTGTTGCTACTTTCACTGCTAGATACTATTTTTGTTTGTTGTTGTTGGTTAGGGTTGCCAGATAACTTTCCCGAGAAAAAAAGAAAAATGCGGAGAAAATTGTATTTATTATACTGGCATTTTGTTTTTGTTTCCGCATCGTTAACTGTCCATCATGTTTCTATGACATTTAACGTTCGCGTTGCCACCTCCTTCCTAATTCTTTCATGGTTACAAACGTCAAATGAAAACAGTTGGAAAATTAAAAGCAGTGCAGGGTGATAAAACTCCCCCCGTTACTACGCCACTGATTTAGGAAACCAGAATATTTGTTGAGGTAACAAAAGTGGGTGATCGTTTGCCTGACCACAAACCGAATAACGAATCGGACGACAAATCGTATTGTTGTTATTGTTTGTATACAAATAAGGAGTAAACTTATGCATACTTCAAAATATACATACTCTGAAAAAAATCGTTGTAAATCTAAAGACTTTCGCTGTTAAATCAACTACTTTCCGCAGTTGAAATGTGCCCAACAACGCTCCGTTCTTGTTTCAAAGGTGCGAGCGTTGTTGATTTAAGTCAATAACGGAGATTGTTGGAAAAAATTTTCACCTAAAAATAAATTTTTGTTTGCATTTTACTCTTCATCTTCTCTCCGCCCGGGTCCCAACCGCAAATATGTAGCCTCCGCTTGTTCTCCTATTCTTCTCTCCTTCTTATCATTCACTGGTTGCTATCTTTATTTCTTATTCTGCTTTTTCTTCTTTATTTTATATTCTCCTCCGGAGTCGAACTATGACATCAATCTGAAATTCTATCCAATCTTCACATAGTGGAATATTCAACATTATTTTGAACTGTAGTAACCTATTTATACTTCCATTTCCTAAAAAGGGAATCCATGAATTATTTGAATCATTGCAAAAACAAAATTTAAAAAAATTTGTTCTCATTAATTTTGTTTACAACGGAAACTGTTGGGTCAAATACTTTTGCCTTTAAATCAACAACGGGGAGAAAATTGTTGCTAAAAATAAACTTTTGTTTGGATTTTTCTCTTCATCTTCTCTCCATCATTATTTTTTTTTTTGTTGGTTTTCTCACAAAAATATGTTTTCTCACAAATAATTTTTTAAAAGCAAGCAAGTTTTTGAAACAACAGCGCCCGTTTTTGAATCAATTGTTGGATCAAAAACTTTGCTATAAAAACAAACACTTTTGCTGTTGAATCAAAGACGGAGATTCAACAGCCGAAAGTTGTTGGTTTAACTACGGGTATTTTTTTCAGAGTATGTATGTACATATATAGAAACAGAAATTGTTGTTTGTCATAAAGTTCGATAAGTAAGCTTTTTCGCACTGCAAGACATCTGTGAACTTGTGCATGCATACATAAATAAAAAGTCATGCAAATTAGACCAAAACCCAGTCAAGCTTAATAAAAACACAAAACAAAGTAAGAGGAGCAGAAAAATGGGAAATCAGTTACGAAAAAATGCATAAAAAACAGAGTAAATTTATGTTCAGACATACGAGATTAATTGAGTCAATTCTGCTTTAAAATGCTTCACTGAATTTGGTCTTCGCACTTGCTTAATTAAACGAATACACAATTAAGTAATATAAACCAGTCAATTAGACACTTTTGGTGCGCTCCAAAGGGGTAGCGAAAAAGTACCCTCAAATTAAACTCTTGGCAAAGGTCTCTGAACACCAAGTGACAAAGGAGTGCAAAAAAACTGAAAAATATTTTTAATTAAATTAATTAAATTTTTTAAATGGCAAATGTTTTTATCTCCATTGGAGAAAGTTTATAAGTGCATTAGAGTTGCATTGGAAATTGTTATCGATTTAGCGGTGCATTTATAATATAAGCGACTATTGTTTTTTGTGCGGTAAATGGTGCTCAATTATGGTCTTAAATTACTGAAAGACTCTTAATAGTCAATTAAGCACATATGCGCGCATGTCTAACCATGGTATAATACAATTAACAGGAATGTATGTCGATATGTACAATTTCATAGTAAAGCTTAGATATGTGAAATTTTTTGGAAGCCATTTTCCAATTCGAAATTTCAACATCAAATCATGCATAATGAACCCAGCAGTATTTGAGGCAAGGAGGTGCATATTCAGTAGAATATTCAGTATGAAAAATACCCTGAAACTGAGTTCAAAGTTCATTGCTGAAAAAATAACTGAACATACAGTGAAGACATCAGGTGTACTAAAATATATGATATGGAAGTTCTCCCTGCGTATTCAGGCCTTTTTTCATACAGAAACTCTCCCTTCTCGTTCGTCAGTTTTTAGGTAGTTGATTTTCGACGCCACCTTTATATAAAAACGAAAGGGAAAGTTCAGGTTTTAGAACTGCATCTCTACTGAATATTCAGTAGGAAATATGTGCTGTTTTCCAGCTGATAAATAATGCTGGGAATCATTGATAAGTATACATACATACATACATATATACATACATATTTATAAAACATCCGTATATGTATGTACATATGTATACATATTTATCTGTTAGAGTTATCGATTTGAAATCTGTTTTTTTTTAATTATTGTTAGCTTAAGAAATTTGTTTGTTTTTATATATGTATGTACCTATGTACACTCAGACAAGCAATTGCTAATAGATACTACCCTGCAGCGAAACAGCTAACTAGTTTGCCAAAATTGTAGTATATTAACTGGTATTCGTATGACAATGGCATACCAGTTTATTTTGTCTAGTAAGTATTATACCAGTTAAATGTAGTTGAACCACAAACTAGTTATCAAATTACTAGTTTATCAACTGGTATCCAAAATGCTGCATCATACCAGTTTATTTTATCCAGTATAAAGAAATTTGAGTCCAGCTAGGAAAAGCATTGCAATTGAACAAAAAGGAGTATTTTCAAAAAAAGCAAAGGAATTGAAAAAACAGAGCGCCTGAATTTTTATACTGTTTTTTTTTTTGTGAGAATTACTATGTGGCTTAAGTTTTTTCTTTTTAAACTGAAATGGTTCCTTATTAATAACTTTTTGGTTGCTTGTTTTTCCGACAGGGTAGGAATATGATGTATTGTGGAACGATTTTCCGTCATCCCTTGTCAAGTTTGGTTTGGAGACAAACCGGTTTCGGCTAATATGCGCCATCTTCGTTCTGCAGCAGAACGAAAGAATACACTGAAGATGGCGCATATTAGCCGAAACCGGTTTGTCTCCAAACCAAACTTGACAAGGGATGACGGAAAATCGTTCCACAATACATCACGGTTCCTTATTAGTTATTTAATTTAAGAAATATTTTTAAGATTCCTGAATGCCTAAATTTTTATACAATGTGTCGTTTTGGTTTTTTAATTACTGAATAATATGTATCTTACGTTTTGTTTTTGCCAGGGATTGCAAATAATCGTTATTTTTTAAATTTTGACTAACAAATCATACTTAAGAAGAAATGCTAAACGCAAAAGAAGTACACAGATGTAATCACCGTTGCGCAGACTATCTCTAGGTGGATTAACTTTTATTTTTAGATTTTTATAAAAAAATTGATTTTTAATCATTATTTTCTGAGTTTTATTTTCTGCTCAGAAAATAAAAGTTATTTCTTGAGTTTTATTTTCCCTCAGAAAATAAAAGTTATTTCTTGAGTTTTATTTTTCCACCAGAAAATAAAAGTTATTTTTTGAGTTTTATTTTTCGATCAGAAAATAAAAGTTATTTTTTGAGTTTTATTTTACCCTCAGAAAATAAAAGTTATTTTTTGAGTTTTATTTTTCGATCAGAAAATAAAAGTTATTTTCTGAGTTTTATCTTTTTGCTCAGAGAATAAAAGTTTCTTCAGTTTAATTTTTGCTGCAGCTGTCGATTTTGCCACACTAACAGGTAAAGTTTATAAATAAAAAAATTAAAAATTTATTTATCTAATTACCTATTTATATGGCAAAATCTACAATTGCAGCCAAAATTAAACTGAAAAACTTTTATTCTCTGAGCAAAAAAATAAAACTCAGAAAATAAAAGTTATTTTCTGATCGAAAAATAAAACTCAAAAAATAACTTTTATTTTCTGATCGAAAAATAAAACTCAAAAAATAACTTTTATTTTCTGAGGGAAAAATAAAACTCAAAAAATAACTTTTATTTTCTGATGGAAAAATAAAACTCAAAAAATAACTTTTATTTTCAACTCAAAAAATTACTTTTATTTTCTGATGGAAAAATAAAACTCAAGAAATAACTTTTATTTTGTGAGCAGAAAATAAAACTCAGCAAATAATGATTAAAAATCAACTTTTTGGATATAACTCATAACCGTTACAGTCCCTGGTTTTTGCTTATCAAACTGAACTGCCACCCATGTATATCTAAGCAATATTTATTTTTATTGAATGAATGAATATAATGAATTACATATGAAATAAATAGATTACAAAATTTATTTCTTTTTTTGCATACCTAAACTGGTATTCGCTGATGTAGATGCCACTAGTATTTTTCTGACCCATATTAACTGGTATGCAGAGGAAGACAATTGCCATTCCGTGGGACATTAACACACGAAAAATACCAGATGTTTACATAGAAAATTTACAGTCGGGCAAGTAGTTGACTATACCCTACAAACTGGTATAATTCTAGTTTGCAACTGGTTACTTTCGCTGCAGGGTAGTGCTACTACTACGCAACCTCTCAATTACCACCCAGTGAATACAAGCAAATGAAAATGAAAGTTCTATTGTAATGAAAATTTCAAGCGAATAACATGTATCAAGTAGGCCAAAAGCCGTTTGCTGAAAAAATAGCCTTAACACAATTGAAATACTTCAGTATTTAATGTTTACTTACTGAACATATCTATGTACATAAGTATATTTTAGAAGAAGGGTTGCTTATATGAAAACATCCATAGATATATGTACATATGTACATATGTAAAAGATGTGGAGGATTGTAAACTTAACAAGCGTCTTCCCCTACCGCATGTGCCACACTCGAAATGGATTAGGTCATCTTTTGGATGGAAAAATGGATTTGTCGATGACATCAGCAAACAACCTAAAGGGTAACAAAACAAACAACACGTACAACAACAACATACATACAATCGCACACATTGTTTATCTATTTTTTAGTGTATGATTTCTTTTATTTGAATGGTTCAATTGTTGTTGAGACATTAGAATAGAATTGTAATACCATGTCTCCACATAACGTGTTTCGCTCTTTTTTCTGCATTTTCTCTCTCAATCTTGTTTCGACACGGAAACCAGTGCGGAAACTCACCAATTTCCATACAAATTTCTGAGAGCGAGTGAAGATTGAAACACTGTTTCATTCTGAATCATCTTGCCAACCTCGATGATATCGATGTCTTCTCTAATTTTGTATCGAAAATCTATCGAAATCTCACACAGACCAAAACAAAAACGCAAAATATACTTAAGCAAACATACAAATATTTAAGAAGAGCAAGAAAGAGAAATGTTAAACTGAATCACGATCAGCCACGTGGAGACGAGTTATTTAGCGAGATGTTTTGCTAGATGTTTTGTAGGTGAAACAAGTTATGTGGAGACGGGCTTTAACATTTCCAAATAAGTAAATTTGTAACGAGTATTGAAGAGCTTAAAGCTTGTTGCAAATTATTTGAAGTAGGTATTTTTGAAATTGAATGTATGTATGTATGTATGTAGAAGAGCAACAAGACCATGCCATGCGGGTAACCAGCACACCAGGTTTCTGGAAGCTATCCAAATGTGCCAAAGGATAATTTTCTACAAAATTTTCCTGAACAGGTCAAGAAAGTATAAACTACAAATTAAAGAAAAGCTTTACTTAAAACTTGAATACATTTTATTTGCATCTGTGGCAACACTCTCCATCTACAATCTATCAAAATTTTTATTTTCCTCAATTTCCAAAGCTCATTTTGTCCAAACGCTGTCTGAATATCACAGCAAATCTATCTAACTTTGATTGCGGCTTGAGTTCCATAAACTTCATAGTTTTCGTGTGTTTTTCCATTTACTTTGGCTCACGAAACCGCAATTGCTTTTGTTGCACGCTGCTGACCTGACTGCGCTCGGTAAAAAGTTTTTAATAAAAACTTAACAGCTTAAATGGAAATTTGTAATTTTTAAATTAAAGAAATGCTCGAAGGCAGAACTGAAATCCTCAACTTACAAACAATTCCAACAGCAAAGGCTTTGCATTAAAGAAACGAGTACATACAAACTGTTTCATACATTTAAAATACATGCAAATATAATTCAGTTTTCTTGCGTCAGTAGCAACAACAACCACAACAAACCAACAAATACATAATAATATAATACAATGGCGCTATTATAACTCTGACGAGTTTTATGGCTGAGCTTCTCTCCCAATTCGATTTGTGCTCCTTTTTGTTTTTCCTACTAATTGGGTGGACCTACAGTTTTATGCCGGCTCCGAACGGCGAATGCATTTTTTGTGAGAAGCTTTTTCATGGCAGAAATACTCTCGGAGGGTATGCCGCCCACTGCCGAGAGGTGACCGCTGCTCTTAAAAAACCCAATAAATGGATTTTTACTAATTGAAAAATTGTTTTGGTGTTTGGCTCGGACCGTGGTTTGAACCCGAGACCTCTGACACAGCAGGCGAGCACTCTTCCCACTGCACCACAGCGGCCACTTCACATACTTCATGCAAAACTTACAAATACTCGGCTTAGATTTTAACCGAAAAGGAAATTGGTTGCCACTGCAGACACCTCGTCCTCATCACTGGTAACGCCGTCCGCTCGCAGTTCGAAGCTCGAGACGGAGTTGTCGGCTGCTGGCAAAGCGAGTAATCTGCTCCTCTCTGGCAAGTCTGCTACCCTCATTCATCGAACGCTAGCCAACATCTAGGAAATTATGAAATTCATACCGGAAGACAATTTTCTTCTTCGTCGATGTCTGTGGATTGCCGTTGCCGTCTCCGTCTCCGTCGCCTCTGCCGCTGCTACAACTTCGTTTCCTCTTCTCTGCTGAGCGGTTTTTGTGTGAAGGAATGCGCGTGTGTGGGCGTATATAAATATGTGCGAAGGTGTTTTTGAGTGCTACAATATGCCAGCAACATTCTTTTTCTTATTATTTCAACTGCAGTTGGAATTTTGAGCTCGCTGCTGGTTCGGTTAGCTTGCTACGGCAAACGTTTGCGGCTTGTGAGTTGCAGCAGCAATTTTCAGTCGCTGCTCGGCGTTGCTTTTAGCTTTTTTATTTCAAATTTTGTTGCTGCTTCTGCAATTTTGCTGCTGCTGTTGCCGTTAATTCAAGGCTGTCTGCTTTCACATACTTACACACAAGCCACTTTCTTTTGCAAGCGAGCTCGAAAGAAACACTAGCTAGCTTAGCGAATAACATGGAAAGCAACAACAAAAACTAAGCTAGCTAGCTAGGTTAAGTGGGTTGATCTGAAAGCGCATAACTATTAGTCGACCTGAACAGCAGTGTTGTAAAGTAAAGGAATGAAGCTAAACCTCCACTGATATTGATGCTTGTAGCATAAACATCAACCAATAGCATAAACACCAACCAATCGTATGCTTTTATACAGACGCTACACCAGCGGACTCTTCCGGTAACTAGCTCAACACAAACGGACTCTGCTGGGGAATGGCAAAAGTTTAAATCCGTCCGAAGTCATCTAACGTGGAGTGCTTATATAAAACTAAAATTATAGTTCAGCAGGTTGGGTGTTTTTTGCAGGTTGCTTACAAGAAATATCGACTACATTCACACATTCATAGATGCAAACATGCAACGCTCTTTTTTGCCTTTTTGCTTTTTGCATTTGCTAAATGTTTCAGTGTTTCAGCAAGTGAGGGATTTTTGTGTAGCTTAAAAACATTGAGCGCTTAAGTAAGTTTTGCTGCTGAGTTTGCCGGATATCCTGATTGCTGAGATGTTGCTGTCTAAAGCTTAATATCTATCGCACCAAATTTGCATTTGTTGTTTATGTTTCTTCGACATTTGTTGCTGTTCCTGCTCGTTGTTTTGTTTTCGTTTTTGTGTTGTTGCACTTTTTGCTTATCGTTCGGTGTTATCTCGTGTTTTGCAGCAGCAATTTGTTAAGAAGATTTTCTTGCTGTTTTTTTGTTTTTTTTTTTGTTCTTGTTGTTTTTGTGCATTACTAACGAAATTTCGGGTTGGCAGCCGTTTTATGGTTTCCTTTTGACCAATCCAAACTAAATTTAAAATTGTTAATTGGAAAATTAAACTTTTATGATGAAATTTGTGGTTTTGTTTGTTGGTTTGATATGCAAGAAATAAATGTGTAACATAAAAGATGCAAACAAGTTGTAGTATTTACTATTTATGATTAGTTTTTAGAAAGTCAATCAACTTGTTGCATCAAATGCAGCTCTAGTATTTATTCTGACCAACACTCAGCAACATGTTGAATGTGCAAGGAATATCTACCTTTTTCCTTCAGAGAAAGTCCCACCTTCATTGAATCAAACTTGGCATTCATTACTTTTTGTGTTTCATGAATGTCCCAAAAGGTGATCCCGTGCCTGCGCCTATTGTCACCTAATCTCATTATAAAGCAAACCAGTACAAAAGCACCTTATCATTGTTAAAACGCCAGCGTTTGCAAACAAAGAATTACAGAGAAAATATCACGTTATCCAGTTTGTATTATGAGCCCTGCCCCCTTTGCTACAAATTGCTTTTCTAGAAATTCTACAATTTTTGTTTGTAACAAATCCAATAATCTTTGTAACGATAACTTTTTTACTGACAATCTTTTTTTTAGATTTTTTCTGTTTCTTTTTTTCTTTTTTCTTTTTGTTCCATTCTTCTCTATCTATTCACCTATCCATCTATGTGTGTATCTTCACTTTGTCGGCTTTGTAACAATCGGTTTTTAAGTTATTGCATTGGGCATTTGGGCCTCATAGCCCAGCTGAACTGAACTGAACGGAGCTGAGCTGCACTTTGCTTAGCTGACAATGCCTGTGAGTAGTGTATGAGTGAGTGAGTGAGTGAGCAAGAAGTGAGATGAATTTAAAAATGAATAAAAGTGCACCAGCCCTTAGATGGATGGAGCAACAAGGTGGTGGAAGTTGGAACTTGGAAAGGTGGCAAGGCGGAATGGCTGCTGCGACTCATCGTCGCTCTTGTTAGAGTTGTTGTTGCTTAAGACATTCTGACACAGTGTTGAAATCCCCAAATCCCTTATGTAATTTTTAGATTTTCTATTGTTTACGATTTTCTGTAAAGTTCTCTGTGCTCTTCAAATTCGTTTTACTTTATCTATTTTTTTACGTTTTGTGCGTTGAACAATTGCAAAATAATTATTATGTATTACATAGTTTGCGAACGTTTCGTTTGATGATTTGAATGCAAATCAAATTGAAAGTACAATAAAAAGTGATTTTTAAGTAAAATTGAGGGAAAAAATTTAAAGTTAAAATTGGGGAGAACTCTAACCGTGGTGACTGAAATGCTGCACAATCCTCCCGCAAAGCACACAAAATTAGATACATCACTTTTGCTCCACTATTTTAGTGTAAAAATATAGTTATCGCAAAAATGTTACGCAAACGCAAGCGCGGCCACGAATTCATGGGATCACGTGCTGGTCGGTTGGTTAACCCGCCAACTAAGCGCACAAATTTTGTTGGCTATTCGATTTTGCCTTTGCACAATCAAAATTTATTGACGTCAGTTACACTCAGGGAAAAACAGCATTTTAAAATCAAAAATAAAATTTTTGTTTTCATAATGCACGTTTTAAACCAAACCATTTTTATTTAAACAATGAAAATTTTTAAATTAAAAATGAAATTTTTGAATTAAGAATGAAATTTTTGAAGTAAAAACGCATTTTGGATTTAAAAAGAAACATACTTAAATTAAAAATGAAAATGATTGTTGATTCAAAAACTCGCTCATTGTTCAAAATTTTTTTGTGAGAAAATATTTTTTTGTGAGAAGTCCAACAAAAACAATAGAGAGAATCGATTTTTTTTAATTTTGTTTTTATAATGATTCATATAATTCATGGATTCTTTTTTAGGAAAAAGGAAGCATAAATAGGTTACTACAATTCAATATAATATTTAATGTTCCACTATGTGATGGCGTTGGATTGAAATTCAGGTTGAAGTCATGGTTCGAATACGGAGGAGAATATAAAATAAAGAAGAAAAAGGAGAATAATCAGAATAAGAAATAAAGATAGCAAACAATTAAGGCGAAGTAGAAAAAAAGAGGAGAACAAGCGGAGGCTATATTTTTGTTGTTGGGACTCGGGTTGAGAGAAAATGAAGAGAATGCCGTTGGATACAATTTCGAATCCGGAAGAGAAAATGATATAGAGAACACTGCAGATTTTTTTTCTCATAGTGGTTAAAATAAAAATAAACATTTTTAAATTTAAAATGTTTTTCCTTGATTTAAAAATTTTACAATGAACATTTTTAAAATAAAAATGTTGGTATTTACATCTCTTTTAAATACGTTTTTGCCCATTTTAAGCACGTTTTTATATATTTTTATAATTTTTTTCCCTGAGTGTACATACATACATATGTACATACGTAGGTATACATATGTGTAGTATGTATGACTATTTTTTCCAATGGCCATTTTAGGAGATACCTTTTTTGTTTATTTAGGTGTGCCACAGTTGCCATTTGAAGGCATTCGCATACGGGAAAAAGCTGATAAAGAATGTGCGCGGTTACAGGAATGTAGCAGCTCAAAAAATATGTATGTTACCAGGTTAGCGTTTTAAACTATTCATAAACATTTGCATGTTGGAGATAGTTACTAGATACGCTGCATAGTGAATCGAATAAAAATGGGCTTACATATCTGAATGTAGTTATGAATGCAGTAGCGTGCATCGCCGACCTTTGAAACTAATGATTTTTTTTTTTTTTTTCTTTCCGAAAATATGGAAATGAAATTTTATAAACTAAACTCACGTGTAAAAAAATGTGGATTAAAGCCTCAGTAGGCGGGAAACGTATTCGATTTATGAACTTAAAATGTAAATAACTCTGTATACGAAAATTGCACCGTGACCCAAATATGTTTTGCACATGATTGCTTAGTGAGGAATAAGGGTCATACATAGTTCGATTTCTTGAGCATAGATACCAAACGAAATATTTGAAAAGTCACCTTCAGCTTCACATAAAAATCACTCTGCGGTTACAAATGCCCCCTCGCTTGCATGAATAAAAAGT
This sequence comes from Urophora cardui, assembly GCA_960531455.1. Classification (NCBI taxonomy): domain Eukaryota; kingdom Metazoa; phylum Arthropoda; class Insecta; order Diptera; family Tephritidae; genus Urophora; species Urophora cardui. Next base: position 164,975,100 of record OY482670.1, read on the forward strand.
CGAAAAGAGAAACTTACATTGAATTAATTATTTAGTGACACATTAATAGACAAAATTATGGCGAAAGTTTCACTTTTATCATTTCCCTTTTACTGGGTTTGTTTGCAGTCAAAGTGCCGAATTCGGCAAGGAAACGAGATTCCAACGGTAGATGAGGATTTCCATTACTTTGTTATAGAAATTGAAAAGAGGAAAGAGGAAAAGAAAACTGATTATAGTTGTAGTTTTAATGTTAACATTTGCCACACATAAACATATAAATGTGCGCATCGCACCAACAAACTGCTAATGAATTTCGAACTTCTTCGCCTCGGTAAAAAACTTTTTCGATTTGCCACGTGCAAATTTAATTTCGTTGCAAAATCGTTATTTGTAAATGAGCATAAAACATAATGCTGGTGGATGTGAGAGCAGAAATAAAGTGAATTGAGATTTCCGGCAGTGGGTACACATTATTGTGTGTGAAAAGTTTTTACATAAAATATCCTCTGGTTTTGCGGAATTGCAAATGAAAAATCTAAAATTATAGTGAAACTGAATTTTTCAATTATTTGCTTATATTTGTAATAAGATTTTTGGTGTGAAAATATTAAGTAGTTAAATCAGAGACGAATGCGAAAGAAACAAAAAAAATAATACTATAATAAGATTTAGTTTTCTTTTGTATTAGGGAAATAAATAAATAAATGAAATGAAATGAAAAATATACATACTTGTATGTATAAAACTAAAATTATGAGTATGCACTTCTGACGTTACTGAAGCTTCATTTATGTCGCCAGTAATCACTATCCAAACGACGGTCGGATCTAAGTACCGGAGCGACCCGAATTTTCATCCGGCCAAGAACTGCCACAACGCCGGCAGAATGTCTTTTTCTTTACAACAGCAACTGGATAAACTACCTACCAGATCTAAAGGTGAAATTAATCAGAGAATGGCCTGTAACTTTGGCAGCTAACAATAACATTTTGTAGAGAACAAAAGCCATTTGCAATTTAACACTTTAAAGCAAATACCAAAATTTTACACTCGTTCGGAGTATTTTATTTACTACTAGCCAATTGGCTGTTTTCTCACCTTTCTCCGAGAGTACACCGTTGTTTAAGCGCAAGCTGGACCTACTTTCCTTAACACAAATGGAAATGGCATCTAATATAACCTCCTCATAAAATTTATAGACGCAATTTGGCATTGGAGCGCTAAGAATTTGTACTTAAGATTTAGTGGATTTAAAATGCAAATGTTCCGCCCCATTAACGCGAAATTACACAGTGTTCTATGAATTCACTAATTGCTCCTAAAAGCACGAGTTACGTGTTCTAAACACCCACAAGTTTAACGAACGATTCCAATTCTTTATTGCATTTGTTCGTTTGATTTTCAGCACGTGTGTTTCACCAAAGAATTCAATAAATTCTTATTGAACGCCACAAATGTGTGGGACGGATGCTAAATTGTTTGTAGTAAAAGGTGGTCGAAATTAAAAATTTGTGGGCAAGTGAAGCAGTTAAGTGCCGAATTCGCAATCAACTAAAGCAAAGAAAAGAACAACCAAAAGAACATAATGCATCCCTGGAGAGCAAAAGTGTCGTAAAATTGGAATTTTGCTTACAAAAGGCATACAATATGTTGATTTGCTTTGGTTGCTTGAGATTCCATGTATAGCAATAGGCAATAACTACAATTGTGTATATACATATTTGTGTACAGTTAGTCTCTTTACAAAATAACTATTCTCAAAATTTTCGTAATAATACACTGAGAGAAATAAAATATATGGAGGGGTCAAAGAAATTGTTTACCTATTTTGAACACTACTTTCTTTGTTTTGAGTAAATTTTCCTTAAAACATGTTAAAAGGTTTATAAAATATTGTTGTTACATGCGTCACCATGGTTTCATATACTTGTTTTGAAAAAATTCATACATTAAAATAATGGAAAATTCTTTAAGCGCCATTCCATTCCCAACTTTCCTTGTTTTGAAGACTTGATTTCTTTAATTTTGAGAAATTAAATTCCCATACAAATCCCCAACGAATTTGTTTGAATGTTTTTTTATGTTTTTTCCACATTTTTGAGAAAATTTACACAAAACAAAGAAAATTTTGTATTGGGACGCGTGTTCAAAATAAGGAAAATTATGTCTTTGATCGAGAGAAATTTTTTTTTTTGAGTGTACCTTTCACTTATGCAAATTCCCGAAATATTAATCAGACTTCCCATATACACACTTATTTGCATACATATGTTGCAGCAGCCTGATGAAAGTCCAAAATAATGTGCATAGCTAAAAAGTATTGCTCGTAAATGTGCATAAGTAATCGATAGGGATTACGCACGTATGTACATAAAACAACCGAAAAAGCTAAACGTGGCAGTAAAAAAGTGAGGAGTGAGTGAGTGAGAAATCACCGAAGTTGAACCACAATTTTTGCCAAAATTTTATTTACGTCGCAACCCTCATGAATATTTAAACGCATCCCAAAGGTAAACACAGTCAGCGCAGGGATGTATTTTTGTGTAATGAGGAGTGAAGATTAGAGGGGAGGGGTGAGGAGATGAGGATGACTAGCAAGAAAGTAAATATTAAGTATTCACCGCGTTCAACACATGCAATATGTTGTGCGATTCGTGAGGGTGAGTGGGAATGAGAATGTGGCATGTGGCATGAGGCATGAGGCGCCCCGCAAATGGAGGTAAGCTATAAAATGTGAAAATGACGAAGAAAAAGCAAAGACGAAGAAGCTCCCCGAACAGTTTTAATAGCAGGCACAGATACGTACGTACATAAATACTAAATAAGCACACAAAAAGTTACAAATAATTTAACGTAAATACTTACATACACACACACATACGTAATGCTTACCTATACAAATAAATATGTACATACATAGCGGTTTCATTGTGAGTGAGTACATTTGGCACGGCTGATATGGCAGCATACCTTGCTGAATAATTCAGAGTAAGCAATTGTGCTTACGTTGAGAAACTCTTTAGCCAATACTCGTACCAAATAACGCGACGCAACGTGCCAGGCGGCCGACCGGTTGACTGCCATTCAGTCAGGGTTGGGCAGTATGGAGTTTATTTTGCTTCGATCAGCAATATATAGGTACGATAAATATTGTGTGTTACAGAAACTTGTTATTATCGAATTATTGTTGCTGTTGTAAAGGCCAAAAACACCCCAGAAGTTATGAGGAGTGCGAGATTATGACCGGATGTAATTCTCGTACGGATCACAGCAACTGCTGCCGGGTGCACTCTTCGACTACTGGATACTAGGGTTGGGCGATATATATCGATATATCAATATATCGATATTTTTAAAATAGTACAGCCGATAATATCGACGATATTTTGAAATACAGTGCATCGATAATCGATAATTTTTAGCCATTTCGAGCTAAATTCGATATTTTTCATACATTTCTGATTCACTTTGAATTTAACAGCAGAACATTTTTTAAGAAGTGTTATAATTATAATGTCCGGGTACTTGAATTTACATTACTCTCTTCTTCAAGCAATTTTTAATGATTTGTATGTTTGTACTTCAGGATTCGTAAAATATCTGTAAACCCATCCAACTTTAACAACAAATATCTATTAGACTGTAAGTCTCCTGCAAGTTTGGATTTCAGTTTTGAGATCTGTGAGAGCACCTCTAACCCCGTGAAGAAGTGGTTTTTCGCGGGGCGTGCTTCCTTAATGTAAAGTCGACCCTTTCGATATATTGATATATCGATGTTTTTACACGGCATAAATCGATGTTTTTTTAAATATCGATATAATATATATCGATATATTTTTCCAATTTGCCCATCCCTACTGGATACAATATCGCCAGTTTCACAGCTGTCATCGTTTAACGAGCGAGTTCGATTTTGAATAACCACCTTAATTTTATAATAGTCATCTGAATCGCCCATCTCTGATTTCAACTCGCTCTTTCCCCTTCGCCACTCGCCCACCGTGCAATTTTCTACTTTTTATTGTACATCAACCTGTTTCCCGACTAGCTGAATTTGTTGCAGCATAAAATTTGGTAAACTTTTATTTTACTCTTAATTTTTTTCTTTTTTGGCAAAACATAGCTAAGAAGCACAAAGCGTATAAGAACGCATTAGAGCGAGTCATATGAAACAAAAACAAAAAGAAAAAAGATAAATAAATTTAAGAAAAAAGTCTGTTTACTGTGAGAAATAACATCAAACGCAGCGCAACACGCTCGCCATCATCATTTCCCTTGGGATGGCATTTACGTGGCCCTAAACCGTGTGCTCGAGCACTGGAGCGGCGAGAAGCAACAAAGCAAAGCAATCAATTGCACCAAGAAGCGCAAGCAACCCAAGAAATTTGCTACAAAGTCAATGTCGCCGTGAACTTGCCGCCGCCGCCGCTTCTTTCCATTTAATGGCCTTGGCTTGTTTGCTTCTTCGGCTGGCTGATTTGCTTCACTGTTGTCTGTGTTGTTGTTGGTGGCACTACGCAGCCATTCATTGCCGCCATTCTGCGATTTCTTATGCATCGCTCGCTTGCCCTGCCCATTTTGTCTGTTTGTTATTGCTGTTGTTGCTGTGCGACGTCCGTTTCATGTTTGCAAAGTAAATTGTGCGTTTGGCAATACATTTTATATTTTTAATAGATTGGGAGGTATTTACGACATCTCGTAAAATTCGCTATGTCCGCTATTGCTATTGTTGTTGCTGTTGCTGTTGTTGTTGCTGTTGTTGTTGCGTTTGTGATTCACGAGCTCGTGTTTTATACCATGTCTCCACATAACGTGTTTCGCTCTTTTTTTCTGCATTTTCTCTCTCAATCTTGTTTCGACACGGAAACCAGTGCCGAAACTCGCCAATTTCAATACAAATTTCTGAGAGCGAGTGAAGATTGAAACACTGTTTCATTCTGAATCATCTTGCCAACCTCGATGATATCGATGTCTTCTCTAATTTTGTATCGAAAAACTATCGAAATCTCACACAGACCAAAACAAAGACGCAAAAATAAGCAAACATACACACACTTAAGAAGAACAAGAAAGATAAATGTCAAACTGAATCACGATTAGCCACGTGGAGACGGGTTATTGAGCGAGATGTTTTGCTCCATGTTTCTCTGGTGAATCAAGTTATGTGGAGACGAGCTTTTAGTGATAAAAAAATTAGAAGTTAGAATATGGTTGAATAGTGGGCTTTGGGGGTTTGGCTTTAAAAGTTTCAGCAAACTAAGAGTCGGGCATTCGAAATGGTGGGTAAGAATTTAGGAAATTAGGGAAATGGAAAAGTAGTTAATTACCTAAGTTCAGTGCTGTAAATTTCGCTACGAGGGAAATGCACACTCTAGTACATACATACAAAAGAGAAAATTAAATTAGTAAATGAACAATAAAGCCAACACCAAAAATCAATCAAATATTTACCTCTGCTTTTATGTCGACCACAATAACAATAATACATATATGTAATCTAATTCTTATTTTTTAACCTTATTTATTTGTAATAAACCTATTAACCTTTAAGTGAAAATAAAGACTGAGACGTGCTAAAAAATAAGCTTTTTCAACAAAACGGATTAGAACGACGTAATCTTTCGAGAAAATACAATGGCTAATTTGCTGCAAAGAAAAAGTTCAAATTTGTTGGACTGTGTAATTAATGAAATCAGTCTCTTAGCACTGGAGAAGAACTTCTTCTGTAAGTACCCACCCACTTATTAACCCTACCTTTTTCTACTGGGGTGTCCAGGGATGCATGCATTTATATACATTCACATGTGTATTGGAAACAAATTTAAAAAACTCCGAAGTGAAAAACTTTTAGGCTCAAAATTTTATTATATAAACAATGCAAAAACTTTGCCTTGCAGTGCCGGCCACCTTTCAAATATTACCAAGGGTACTTGTGTTATGACGGCATGATAGGTACGTACAAAAATATATTGCATGTATGTGTGAGCAAAATAGGTGTGCACGTGAGTATTTTTCTATTTGCGACCCTTTTTTTGCCCACAACAACGAATTTATATATTTGTATTTAAATGGAAAATTCCGGCTTGATAAAGCCGCGACATTTGTCCAACATGCGCTGAACTTCCGAGCAGATCCGACCTTTCTGGTGGCTGCTTATGTGTGCTTTGCAACCCTTCAAATCTGACACATATTTACGCTCAGGAATAAAATAGGAATCATAGGAAATATTTATTTAGTGTTTTTGTTTGTCGGGGCAATAACACAGCGGGAACGCTATGGTTGAGTAGTAAGCGACAACTTCAACTGAGCTGCCGAGTTTCGAATCCCACATAATTGGAGTAAAGTATTTCAATTTAGCTTTGATGTCCTGAAATTTGGCCCTAAATTTTTTTTAGTTGATTGTACTTTTTTTAATTTTACGGTATATTATGAGGCAAACAAAACACACATATGAAGACATATGCAAAAACAATAATAAATATAATAAATGTCTTTGTGCGAGAACCAAAAAAGAAGAGAAAAACTAAACGAAAACAATTTCATGGATATTTTTAGCAAATATGGCATGAAAATATAATGACACCCTTCAATGTTAGACACAGCAGCCACCCCAGTTGGAAAGGTGGTGATGCATGATCTCGCGGACGCATGAAAAGATGTACGAAAAAATTTGCATTAAAGTATGTATTCCAAGAAAGCTATGATTTCATCTAAACTCTATGTTGTGTGGCTACCAACTTATGAATTTAACTCTAGAATGCAAGGTAAACGAAGAGTTCTAGTATCGGCTCTCAGCTCTAACATTGAATCTAGCAACAAAAAATTATGAGAATCACGTTTTCTTTAGTTTTGCTTTTTACAATGATGATAATGAACAATTCATAGATTCTTTTTGGAAAAAACTGACGTAAAAAGCCTCACTAAAGTCCAATATAATGTTGAATGCCCCACTATGTAAAGGGGTTGTATGGAATTTGAGCTTGATGCCATGGTTCGAATCCGGAGGTGAATATAAAAGGGACAACATTATATAGCAAACAGTAAAGGGGAAGATGGAACAACAATGAGAGAAGCAGAGAAGAACACGCGGGAGTGAAATTACATATTTGTAGTTGGAAAGCGGATGGAGAGAGAATGAAGAGAGAAATGCAAAAAAAAAAAAAATTATTATTTCCAAGCCGAGCCGGCAAACAACAAATATTAACCAATAAAGGTCGCCAAACATAACATATATTTCCAAGTCATATTAGGAGGCATAAAAGGAATGAGTAGGAGGGAGCAATTATAGCGAGAAATAAACCGACACTGAGTTCACGGCAAGAGCGACTTTCATCCAAACATTCCTTCCTTGGCAGAGAAAAGCGGATGCATGACAATGACAAAATCATGCATTCTGGAATGTATAGATCCTGTGGCCTTTATATCCATTTATAGATGACCACACATTACCATTTTCCTACTGGGACATTACACGCACACATGCATACAATACAAACATATCAGTGAAAGTCTAGCTAAATTCACATGTCCATATCTACGTATGTTTGTATGTATGTTTTATTTTCTTCTTCGTCGCGAAAAGCACTTTTTACTCTATCAAATTTAAATAGGGATACACCGAATGGAGTGCGACTACATCTAGCGATTACGGCTATTACACATGTTGTGGTTGTTGTTGCAGGAGCTGGCACGCGTCACAGCAGAGGAAGCGGAATGGATAGGTACACATTTTTTTGTTGTTGCGCACACAAGTAAAAACTTTGAACTTTCTATGAAAATACCGCGACGCAGTCGTTGAAACTTTGATTTTGCACAATGCAAACGATTGGCAACACTCGCCGCCACTTACACATGCACTAACGAACGCATACACTTCCCAACAAACGCTTTTCTTCACTCTCAGCTTAAGAAATGTTCTCAAATGCATCTGAAATAAACGCTGGTAGTAGTACTAAAATACTCATTTCTATAATAGTATTATCATCTGCTTCTGAAATTGAGAATTTCTTTCTCTCGAAATTATCTCAAATATGTAACGAAATTAAGGGAATGCAATTCTCAAGTCTTTCTCAACGTATATTGAAATTGATAACTAACGTTGGAAAAACACTTGAGAATTATGCTGCAACTCAAATTGAGCACTGAGATTTTCTCAAACGTTTGAGATTTGTCCGACTGATGTTTATTGGGTGCATACGCTATGTATATGTACTTAAGTGGATGAGCATGTAGTATTTGTTCAACACATATCACCAACTCAAACCACTTGGCAAGTACTTCGCAGCTACTTTTCCATAAGTACATATTTATTCAAATTCATGTTTTCATGTTTCCTCTACTCATTTCTTCGCACTTTTATCTGTTTCCTTTTTTATTCCTTTTTTTATTTTTGAATTATCGTAAGACTTTCATATCCCATTCTTCTGCCATTTGTAACAAATTTTTACAAGTGGGTGTCATACAAGCCATCGAATTTATCATTTTGACGCTCTGCAAACGCGGAAACTGAAGGAAGAAAAGCATTCATATTTTATTTTTTTTATTTTCTGAAGGGTTGCAAGCCAAACAATAAACTCCGCAATTCAACTTTCGTAGCATTTGTTGAAAATTATGAATTCTTAAGCAGCAAAAAAATCGCTTTTGGTGGTTGTTGCATGCAAACAAACATTCGAACTTTTGCTTGCCGTTGGCAAAACTGACTTGCGCACTTATTTTCATAACTTTTTTTCTTTTTATGAAAATACTTTTGTGTTTTGTAATAATAAGCCTCTATGGAATTTGATAATGTTGATCCTAAGTGGCTGATAATAAATTGATGAGAAGTGCGAATTGACAGATGTAGTTAAACATACTTATAATATGCATATAAATCGACAAACATACGCACACACACACACACACACAGCAACAAAGATAATAATAATAATACTGGCGCTATTATAACTCTGACGAGTTTTATGGCCGAGCTTCTCTCCCAATTCGAGGTGTGCTCCTTTTTGTTTTTCCTACTAATTGTTTTTCCTACTAATTCGGAGCCGGCGTAAAACTGTAGGTCCACCCAATTAGTAGGAAAAACAAAAAGGAGCACACCTCGAATTGGGAGAGAAGCTCGGCCATAAAACTCGTCAGAGTTATAATAGCGCCATTGTATTATTATATTACTAATTGGGTGGACCTATAGTTATATGCCGGCTCCGAACGGCGAATGCATTTTTTGTGAGATGCTTTTTCATGGCAGAAATACTCTCGGAGGGTATGCCGCCCACTGCCGAGAGGTAACCGCTGCTCTTAAAAAACCCAATAATTGGATTTTTACTAATTAAAAAAATTGTTTTGGTGTTTGGCTCGGCCCGTGGTTTGAACCGAGACCTCTGGCATAGCAGGCGAGCACTCTACCCACTGCACCACAGCGGCAACAAATATATGTATGTAAGTGCGTACGTGAGCGGGTGAATTTTGATTGCGAACGTGTTTGAGGTAAGCAAAAAGAGCGGAAGTTAATTCGATAGCGCTCGAAGTGCGCACAAGGCACAAGGGAAAGGATTCGATGGAAATCAAAAGCTGTTTTCATCATCACAAACCTCACCACTGCCACTGCCCATCGCCGCCGTGCCAACCGACTTCGAGGACACACTTGTTGACGGAAGTTGCTGCCGTTGATGAGCTCGTTGACAGCATTAAGATGCATATTTGAAAAGTATATTAACGAGAAAATGGCACGGCAAAGGGGTAGCAAGTGAGAGATAAGCTCTTGAGCAACTTTGCGGCTTTTATAATGTTTTTTGGGAATAATTTTTGTATTTAAAGCAGTTCCTCTCACATGTACCAAGAATTAGTTCACAAATTTTTAGTTAAACAATTTTTTTTTTCTGAAACGAGTTCGACAACTGCAGGATTGTGCCTCAACAAACACAATTTTTTCAAAGGCCTTTTAGCAAATTTGCAAGAATGCAGTTTTGCAGCTCAAAGAATTATATTCTAACAAAGTGTTTGTTTTAAGTAAGTTTCTAAAAAAAAATTCCAACGAATAAAGACTCCAACTAAAGTCTCATATTTTGCTGAAAAGTAGCAGCTTAGATAAATGAGCAACGGATCATGACCATTGCCCTATCGAATTTAACAATTAATCAAAATTTGCGAAACTCGAAAAACATTCCAAATTTGAAAGTGATATCCGTTTGCTTGTTAAGATTGTAAAATTCCGTTAATTACAAACGAATAACAACGAAAAGCAAATGAAGTCTTACTTTTCTCTGGACGTTTGTTTGGCTCTAAAACTTCATTCAGCAGATTTATGTACGTGCACTAAAATCGAAAGCAAAATGCGAAGTTTTGGAGTTACAGCAAATCATATGCGCACACATTTTGACTCACATTCACATATGGAAAAGTATCGGTTTCCTTAATCATTTTTGTATTCCTTTTTGGCTAGTTCTTCCCCACATGATGATTAAAAACATTTGTCAGTCCTTCTGGCAGTTCATGTACTGCTGAGTCTGAGTCTGAGTCTGAGTCTGAGTCTTATGTTTTGCTCTGTGTTGTATTTGTATTTGTATTCTTTTTTCCTTCAAACGAACGTCTTTATGCAGCAAGCAGCTCTGCATCCTTTATGGCCATCTGTGGCCATAAGCAATAACCGCTTAAGTCAACTTAGGAAGATTTCGAGTTATATATACCACGTTATTCTCCTTTTAAAAATCTTTATTTCTGTAAAACCCACATGCTTATAAATTAATTCAATCAAAAGATATAAATAAAAACATTTAGGCTTAACTTACAATGGAGGTATATTAAAGTTGCTATAACAGCCAAAGTAGATGTATATACTTAATAAAATTTCTTCATGACATTTTATTTTATTTACAAAATTTGATCGTAACATTGAGGATGGCTCACTGATTTTGCGTCCATAGTTTTTAATCGACTTTTTTTTTGTTAAGAAACGCCTTCGAATATAAAAATCAATTTATCTCGAAATCATATTTTTCGACTTAAGCGATTATTGCAAATTGCCACAGATATGTAGGTATATATGTACCTTCTCCTTTATGCTCCTCACTGTGGTTCGTCCGTTTCGTCGCACGAAAATGATGGATGCTATGGTAATTTCACACTAGAAATGCTGGTAGTGACACTGTCACAGCAATGACTCCACTGAATCATCGAAGTCACCGTCAACTCCGTCTCCGTCTGCGTCTTCGTCTTCATCTCTGCCTTCATTCTTACTTCATATTTCATGCATTCATTTGGCACTCATCTCATTTGCTTTCAAGTCAACGTTGTGCATCGTAATGCATCCGCATGTAAGTATGTTTATATGTGCAACTCAGCTCATCAGAACTCGGTCCGGCCCACAGAGTTGGTTGGCTGTTTGGTTGCTTATAAGATTAACTCTTGTGAATTGCGGTGTACTGCTCATATTCCTTGTTGTTGATTGCCGCATATTACTTGCCTCCTTTATGAATATGTATGCGTTATAGATATGTATGCCTGTAAGTACGTGTGTGTGTTTGTGCTTAAGCATCAGTGCAGAAATGTAAAATTCTTGTAGTTCATTATTTTACGGTGACGAATTACTTACATTTTGCTTTTGACTTGAATTTCCCCTTTCTTTATTATCTCACTTGCAATTTTCTGATGCTCTTCTTTTTCCTCAGGTTTTTCCTTTCTTTTTTCATGATAAAGTGCTTAACCTGCGTATCAATTTAAGAATATGAATAACCCCAAGTTCTGTGGTGAATTATTTGGAGTGATTTCTTTTTTTGTTTTTTGTTAAATTTTGATTGATTGAGTGGTTGTAGGGCTGTAGGGCTGTGGAGCTCTGCAGATACAAGACATGCTTTGCATATCGGAGCGAGGCTAACATAAGTGTATGCTGAGAACATTTAGCCCCACCTCTTAATTAACTAAAAGCACAAATTTATCTGGAAATTATACGCAAAAGCGAATTTCTGTCATTCTGCAAGATCGCCAAAATCATGCTGCGCCAACTATCCCCTTGACATTGCGTAGATCTGAATTTCGACTGGCAGTGAGCATACTTCTAAAAGGAGATTGCCTCACACCGTCGCGCGCATTAAAAAAAGACTGACGCATAGCCAAGCGTGTGCGGCAAGCAAGGAAATCCATGAAATCGGAAATCGGGGAAAATCTTCTCTTTGAATGGCTATCACTTGGCAGGAGAGGTATTACAGATGCCTCTCGCAAAGTTACAGCGAACCGGAGCTTACATCAGATATTGAAACTCGCAAAGACCTGCATTCCGAACAAGCTATAATTTCCTCCAAAGTGCTGCTGACAACGCCAAGCACCAATTCTGGTCTATATGGAAATCTTAGATTTTGCTAACTTAACCTAACCTAATGGAGGTCTTTCTACCACTATTTGGTAAAATTCGTATTCCCTTATTATGTAAATTGCCACTATCGCTTCCAATGCCTTTGACATTGACCAACGCAATCTTACTTTAACTAATATATGTGTCTTACTTCCTCGTCTGTCGATGTAAACTCGTAATAAGAAAGTGAAATTAACGCTAATTGAACTATTAAAGGAACAGCACACAGCTTTGTTACAGCACCAACCAACGCGCATGAATTTTCGCCCAACACTTTTGCACACACATGTCGTACTAAATACGAATATAACAGCCTGCTTTGATATAAACCATATCACCACATTAGCATTTTATTTTAGTTCGATTTTTACGAGTAGTTTATTACAATCGCGCACAACAACACAACCAACACAGCATCGAACCGCCGTCGATCAGCCAACAAACCACACGCAGCTCATTTGCACTTTTATTGCCAACATTAAATGTCGTATTTAAATTTCAATTTGACAATCAAACTGTGAACGTACATACATACATACATACATACATACTCAGCAGTAAATATGTATATTCGCAAATCCATCAATTGCCAGGCATTTTTAGCGGGATTTGTCAAATTCATGATAATTTCGAGTTTCGGTGGCTGCGGCTGGCAAACTCCAATCGAATTTAGTTAGTCAGTCATTACTAGTCAACTAGTCGCGCGTCTGTCACATGAAATGTCAAATGCAAACATACTATCACTTATAAATAAAACCACGAACAAACACACACATACATACATGCAGCGTCAGATTACATTGATTTTTGATATTTGGCGCGAATGCCGCCCACTGCCGGAGTAAATTGCCAAAACGCGATTTGCACATTTTGAATTGCGAATTTCGCTTGTGACAATTTGAGAGTTGGCAAATTGTATGCTTGGCGATTATCTCCAGATGGAGCACAGGCGAGTAGCGAGTGATGGAATTTCACTTAGTGAATTGATGTTAGATATACATATGTACGTATGTATGCATGTATGGATATATGAATATGTATGTACATAGATTTGTGTGAATGTTTGCTTTAAACAAACTCATGCGTTCATTTGTAGTCGTGCGTGCCTACATTCTAAGGCCCGCCATCGCACGAATATTTGTTTGTATGTGTGCACTTTATCACGTGTACCTATCACGCCTCCACCTTGGTATACAAATAGGCGTCTAAGCGAGAAATTGAATATTTGTTCACATTTGATTGCGAGTTTCGGTTTTACAGTGATCCCAACCTAAAATTTCAGAGATAAATTGGTTTTAAAATTCTAGTAGATCTTTCACAATTGGCATAAAACTGGATGGATAAGTAAGATGTGACACAAAAATTTGTACCTATACGATATAATTATTTCAGTTGCCCAGATGATTTTATTTTTCAAGAGAAAAACACCTTTGATTAAGAACAACACCTAATTGTTTCGTATTTGATTATTTCATTGACTGTAGCCGGTGGCGCTGACTACAAAACGATAAGTAATGAATGAAAGGATGGCAGGAGGAACGTAATTCAACAAGGAAACTCTGTTAGTTTAAGTTGCTCTTCGAGAAAGAATACGAAAAAAAATATACAGTGAATTTTCAGTGAACTAAAATTTGCTAGAAAATAGTACCTAATATTTTTGAGCTCCATATTTCCTAACTTTTGCCCACTGTGCACTATTTTAAATAAATGTACACGACGCCGTACCAAGGAGACGCTACTGATATTAAAAAAGGTGAATTTCCAACCGTCGGTGTCATGTGTGTGTCTGAAAAGAGAGCCACATTTCATTTTGTCAGTTTTGACAGACGCCGGTCGATTATTTATACAGTATCGATTGAACGAACACTTTGCAATATGAGCGCACTGACGGCAAAGCATTTAAAATTTTATCGCATTTCATGAGCTGAGGAGCTTGATGATTAAAGCAGTTTGCTGGGTATTTGATAATTTTGGGCGTGTTTGAAATCAGATGTAACTACTGACATATACCTAGGCATTAGAAATCAGAACCGCAGGTCCATTGACTCCATTGACTCTTTGTGACTCCCAACTACATCACTGTGACAACTACAATATGCATCAGCAGTGACTACAATTCTTAGAATTCTCCACATTTTCTTCATATATGTCTTTTTCGTCTCCCTTTGCATTGTTCTTGTCGCACCCCCTTTTTTAGACTCAAAGCGCGTGTCGCCAATTCAAGTCGTACAAATTTGATTTAATAAACTTTAGTAATAAGCACTACCCACGTAAATCATCTGAAATTCTTAACAAACAAAGGCAAAAAAGATGAGAAAGAAAAATCGACAAATCGGAAATCATCCCTACCCGCAATGTACAGTGTACGGAGTACATGCCACAATGCCACACGCCACATGCCACACGGTGCAAGCTACAAATCTGTCAAACGTCAAACTTCACCCTATTTAATTTCCTTTTGCAAAATTAGTTTTCGCAAATTTTTCTATTTTTCATTTCGTTGCCCAGATTTTTTCCCCCCGTTTTTCGTTTTCATATATTTTTTTTATATACTTTTTTGTTTTATATGTACATACATATGTTATTGTTTTTATACCCAGCTGTACTAGTACACAGAGTATTATAGTTTTAATCACATAACGGTGGATTGTAACAGAATGAAATAATCGAGATAGATATAGACTTATATATATCAAAATGATCAGGATGAAAAGAGAAATCGATTGAGCTATGTCCGTCCGTCCGTCCGTCTGTCCGTCCGTCTGTAAACACTCTAACTCGCGCAAAAATTGAGATATTTCGATGAAATTTGAAATGCAAGTTGGTATCGAGACTGGGACGGTTGGTATTGAAAATGGGCGAAATCGAACCATGACCACGCCCACTTTTCCTATATAGAATAAATCGGAAATTTGGTATCTCAGTCACTAATATAGCTGGAGCGATGAAATTTTACCCACGTGTTGAGCTCAGGCCCCTATGAAGAAATTTGATGAAATTTTGGAAAATGGGCAGTGCCACGCCCACTTATTAAGGGTCAAACATGGAAAGTTTTATATGTCATAACTCAGAAACTATTGAAGATATATCGATGAAATTTGGCATGCGCGATTTACTTACCTAGGCAAACATTTGGAAGGAAAATTGTTAAAATCGGTTGACGGCCACGCCCACTTTTATATATGGGTATTATAAAGTGGCCCAATAAAAACATTTTAAGCTATATCTCTGTCAAATATAAAGATATATCATTGAAACTTTATGGCAGGAGTCCAACTGCGGGCATAAAACTAAAACCACAAAAATTTTGGAAAATGGGCGTGGCACCGCCTCTTTTTAGAAGCTGGAATATACGAGATTTCTGAGCCCATAACTCGACAAATAATAGATATAGTATGACGAAACTTGGTGTGTTACACTTATATTACTTGTGGTAGTACATGTTCAAAATTTTAGCGAAATCGGTTGACGACCATGCCCACTTTTATATATGGGTATTAAAAAGTGGTCTAATAAAAACATTTTAAGCGATATCTCTGTCAATTATAAACATAATTCATTGAAATTTTGTGGCATGAGTTCCACAATAGACCGGAAACAAAAAGTAGAAAAATTTTGGAAAATGGGCGTGGCACCGCCTCTTTTTAGACAAAGGAATATACAAGATTTCTTAGCATATAACTCGACAAATAATTGAGATATTATGACGAAACTTGGTTTATACACTTTTATAACATGTGTTAATAGCCACGCAAAAATTTATTGAAATCGGTTTATGACCACGCCTATTTTTGAAGAAAGATATATCTGGAACACTCTTTGGGAATTTGTAACGTGACATCTTTGTAACTAAAAGTCATGAAGGTATGAAATTTTGCACAAAGAATAATATTCATATGCTTAGTTGGATGACTGATAAAAATTTAGAAAAGGGGCGTGGCTACGCCCACTTTATGCAGCACTCGCTTTATATAAAGTACACCGTGTTTCCATCAAACGCAAACAAACAATGAAAACATACAGCTGAGTATCTAATGTTCCACTCGAACTTAGGCTTCCTTACTTGTTATTGCAGTTTTTGGTATTTGTATTGGGCAAACCCGCACAAATGCGCCGCTAAACTTCTTCATTGCCAATGAATTGCATATTTTTTTCGCCGAAATTTATTTCGAACACCCCCCACAAAAAATGCCAAAATGCTGCAAATGCACACACACACACACACACACAAACTGTCCGCTTAGCGCAACTTTCATCTCTTTTTTTTTACTTCTTTGAACGAAAATGAATTTATATGCGATTCAAAACGAACGATCGCACATACCTTTGGTTTTAGTTGAAAGGGCTTTTTTGTTATGGATTCCAGGGGCTAAAAATGTGTCCGCTGCGATTTGCAACATTTTTGTGCCGCCACCCGCTCCCGTCAGCGCGCCTGCTTCCTAATGCCTGCCGCCTGCTGCCGCCATAATTCATGTTCAAAACTTGAAATTGAGTCATAAGCAACATTGGATTTTATTTTCAGTTTCATTTCAATGCATTTTTTCGCAAATTGAATGAACTGCCATTTATATACATATGTACGTACATATGTATGTATGTGCAGATGTACGTACATATGTAAGTATTTCTGCTGCTTTTTCCCCTTTTCTAGTTTTTCTAACTTGTAAGCCCTTTATTCAATATGTTCGAGGATTATTTGAATCCAAGTGTGTGTGTGTTTGCGGTTGAGGGAGCAATTGTGTGTTTGTGTGCATGTAATGTCCTTTTGAATATTCGAATTTGCTGTGCTTTAGGGGTAGTTTTTCGCTGGAAATACTCATACACACACATACACCCACTTTCACATTCACAGTTGAAAAGTTTTTACGGTAACTGAGCAAATAACTAATAATTTTTGTTAAACAAGCGAATATGCGACACAAACATACACAAATAAATATAAATTAAATGGTGCGAGTGAAAGTTAAGACTGTTATCGAACTAGTTTACAAATTTTGTAATGAACTTTTCTACAAAATCATTAATCAAATTTATTGATTGTTTGTATGCCTGTGTGTGTGTTGTTTAAGTGCAGAGGGGAAACTTTTAGCGCAAAAATGCTCTTAACGCTGTTTGGTTGTTGGTTGATTTGTTCTAGAATGTAGATCAACAAATGAGCAATATCATAAATGTGCCTGGAGATGCGTACGTTCAGTGGCTTCACAAACTTGAGTCGGCCTCCATTTTTCTCTGAGTGTAGCCTCTTGAAAGCAGTAGGCCATTCTAGCCGCAATCGGCAGATACATATGTATGTACATATACATATATTTGTATGAGAAATATAGCCTAGACATTTTCACACAGACTTTTATAATCAAAATGCTTACGAGAAAAAAAAGAATAAGGTGTTAGTGATAATATTGTATTACAGCGAAAACACTGTTCCACTCCCACTCTGATTGACGTATTCTCATTTTCTACGAAAAAGGTTTGATAGTCATAACAGACTTTCTTAAATACAAAAAAACTTCATTTGTGGTAATTTTAATTCTATTTTAGGCTCTAGCTTGAAATAATACCTAAGTTAAAATAACACCTAAAACCTTTTTCTTTTCCAAAAAACACGCACTGCATATTTTCTTAGCAAACTACGTAGTACGTACACAGAGCTGGGCGATAAGGATTACTTGTGCAATCGATTACACGTAGGATTACGATTACATTAATCGTAATTTCAAGTTTTTTACGATTACGATTACAGTAATCGTAATTTTTGTAACGACGATTACGATTACAGTAATTGTAATTTCAAGTTTTTGACGATTACGATTACAGTAATCGTAATTTTTGTAACGACGATTACGATTACAGTAATTGTAATTTCAAGTTTTTGACGATTACGATTACAGTAATCGTAATTTTTGTAACGACGATTACGATTACAGTAATTGTAATTTCAAGTTTTTGACGATTACGATTACAGTAATCCTTATTTTCTGTAATCTTAAATTACAAAATTTAAGAATTACATGTAAAAAATTATTAAAATTGCTTTTTGATACTAAACGGTGTAGGGAGGAAAATATGCTTGGCTCTGAAAGAAGTGCTAAAAACTACAAATAATTATGTAAAGCTTGCAATTTCACACATATTATATACATTTTGAAATATTTGCGGTTGAGATAGCAGCTTTTAGTGGGCTGGAGACAATGGCCACATGCATAAAAATCGAGCTGTAGCTCACACTAATTTTCTTCGTAAAATTTGGATTTTGCATGTATAAAAAATATGTATTACAATTGCTAGATTTTACTAAACAAATTACTTAGGTTTATCTCATAACAAAATTAAAAAGTAATAAAACTCCACTGCAACTTTTGAAGATGTAAATGACCATAACTATGAAAAGCCAATATTAGATGAAGATTTTTTTGACTTCGGCGGTAAATACCTAACTACATATCTATATAACAACTTAATATATATTTTATTTAAAACTCAATATACCTTTAGAAAACACTGATTTACCTGAAGTGCTTCCTGGTAGTGGCTCAAACATTATAGGAGAAGAATTTTTTAAATATTTGAACGATGCTGATAGTAGCCATGGCTGTTTTAAAAGATATCCTCTGATAAAGAAAGCATCTTTAAGATTCAGCACCCCGCTTACATCGTCAGCACCTGTGGAAAGGCTATTTTCGTTGGCGGGCATTATAAACAGTCCTCGACGCCATGCACTTTCCGATGTTTCTTTTGAAAAATTAGTTCTGCTTAAGGCTAGTATTGAATATTATTGAATTTAAATTATCCAAACAGCAGTCTTAATTTTGTATCTTTATTATTTCCGCTAATTTTCTCTCTTCTTAATACACATCCCAGTTTTAATTGTTTACTTAATGTGTGAGAAATAAACACATATGTATGCATGTATGTAAAAATTATTATTATTTCTTGGAAAATGATGTTGGGTAAGTATATCACTGTTTTTTACACATTGTAATCCCAGAAAACGAGAACAGTAATCGTAATTTCAAGTTTCTTACGATTACGATTACAGTAATCGTAATTTTTGTAACGACGATTACGATTACAGTAATCGTAATTTCAAGTTTCTTACGATTACGATTACAGTAATCGTAATTTTTGTAACGACGATTACGATTACAGTAATTGTAATTTCAAGTTTTTTACGATTACGATTACAGTAATCGTAATTTTTGTAACGACGATTACGATTACAGTAATCGTAATTTCAAAATTTCTAAGATTACGATTACTGTAATCGTAATCATCTTGTAATCGTAATCCTTATCGCCCAGCTCTGTACGTACATACGTAAAGGGCACTTCAACTGTTTGCCTGGCTAAGGTAATTTAATGTGGCGAGCAGACGAATGAATGGAGTGTATTTTTGCCGCAGCTTTCTAATAAAACATTCATGAATCCCAGGCGCCAGATTTGTTACTTTTTAGACATTACATTTCGTGCCCACTAACGCTTCCAACCACCGCTCACTTTCACTGCCACTTTCCTTTTACGTAAATACGGTTTTGCTCGAAGAAAAAAAAAAAAAAAAACAAGAATATAACATTACAAAACCACAAACTTATTTACAAAAATACGTATCCCCATATGAAGATAAGTATATGCTTAGACAAATTTGGCATGTCTATTAAGGTGAAGCATAACCAAGTAGGCAAAGTTGTAAGCTTTATGTGATTGCCAACATCCAAATATCATACCAAGTAGTTCTTTTGGCTAGCTTTATTTGCCCATTACAAATGCCCATATTTGAGTAAAACATTATTTTTCACAAGAAAAAATATAATTTATTTCGAGGTCCTCACAAATTTCGTAATGAAAACCACTGTACTTTGGTCTATCAATGACACAACTGAAACTCACGGATTGTTGCTCAAACTTAAGCAAATCCAAAACCACTTCTAATTCATCCGTTCTCATTCCCGGGTATAATTATCTACGAAAGTGCAAATGCTTCAACGCCGCTCACGTGCATTTTTCTAAGGGGAACCCTTAATCTTTGTTGCAACACACAAATAACTTTGGCGACGGAATACGAAACACTTTTACCTTTCATGCACGACTGATTGCGAGTGCGGCGGGCACAAGGCACTCAAAACCGAGCCATGAAACCAAAAATCAAAGAATTTTTCCATTACTCTTTTACAATTCTCCAGAGATGCGCTTTGATGGCGAAAGCGTGTTGGTGCGGACGCCGCCGCAAAACGGCAATTCCATGCAGCAGCAGCAGCAGCAGACAAACGATGTGGCAGGGTTGTGGTGGTGATCCACTTAAGCCAACTGCTAGATAATGGACGCCATTGACTGCCTAAATATATATTTTACAACAAATGTTAGTTGTGACAAATAGACTGACAAGACGCTCCCCCCTCCCTAGGCATATAGACTAGCTTGGCTGGGCTGTCACATCCCCCGGTTTTGTATAAAAAATATTAGCTAAAACCACAATGCGTAATTTCACAGGGCGGTTTTTTGAATCAAAATGAAAAGTAGTGATGCTGTTCTAGCGTCCTGAAAAGCTTGAAGAATAGCGCACGTGTCTACGGCGCCAATGTGCTGCAATAAGGATAAATTAGACGGTGTTGCGACATATGTTGAAATCAAATGAATTTCCCAATGCTAGTTTAGAAGACGCACTTCAAGGAGACAACATTTTGTGGTCAAACCAGTGCTAAGTCTAATTTGTTGCGTGAGTAGTTCTCCCAGCTCCCATTCGGATTTTGGGAAATGACATAAATTAATTGTGGCAATTACCCTGCTAGAATTGTGTGACCGAAAGTACTAACACTATTACAAAAATATAATATTACCAACACATTTTCACTCGTATGTGTTTCTAGCCAAGTTCAAAACCAATGAGATAGATAAGGATAAAATGGAATTTGAAAATACACATACGGGAACGTGCTGAATGAAACGGTCACAAAAGTTCCCGATACCCTTAAGAATGTGATAGGAAATATCCCAAAACTTTTGGTCATGCCTGCCGGTGATATGACCGGTCAAATGACCTGCACAGTTATTGCAGGGTAATTACAGCGATTACAAAATTTTAATTGTGCGGTGATCCAATTGGAGTATTGGTGTCTGACGTAAAACCATGCTAAATCTTATCGCATCGCAAAAATTGGATTTTTACGTATCTGGCTAAAATTTATTTAAATTTTTAATATACATATTGAATCCTCTGTTTATTTTCGGTGATATGTATGTAAAATTTATTTTAGCTTTATGTTAAACAAAAAGTTGAGTCCTTTAAATCTTGAACCAACCCCAGTAAAACACAATTTATTTATAATGATATACCAGCACTGCCACAGCATATTTCAATAATCCAATTTGAAATGCGCACTAAAATCACTCTAAAGTTTTGCAAAACCGCCAAAGGCATTTGAAAATTAATATCCGATGACTTTCAACACCCTCTCCTCCCCCCGCCCCTAACAACTAGACCGGCAATATTTTCAAAAGAAATTAGTAAATTTTAAGGCTGTTAACAAGAAGAAAAAAGAAGCAAAAGAAAAAACAAGAAGAAATTGCTGGTAACATACGCCCATAAAATTAGCAACATAAAATCGACAGCGAAGGCACATCTGTCGCGATTCTCTCGCACTTTTCTGTGTTCGCTGTGCAAGGTGACGCAAAAGTTCTGAGCGAAGTAAGTTCACATAACTGCAGAAAAGAGAGCAAAAAGCGACTTAATGCCGTGCACTTGAACAACAGAGTAATAGCGCTCGTAAGCGTAATCATTTGACAGAATGGCGAGTTCAAAGTGAATCTCACTTTGTCTCTTCTGGAGCACCAGCGATGCCAAAAAAGAAAACATCGCCCGGAAGTTTAGCGAACTGGTTACATTCCTGCGCACCACCTTGTACGAAGTTATTAAATTTTCTTTTTTTTTTTTTTGTACTGTTAATTTAAAAAGTATGAATAGAAGCGCTAGAAGCAAATATGTTAGGCGGCGCAAAGTAGAGCGCTTCAAGCTTATATGAGAATGCGTTCCCAAGCCGTCAATTACGCCAACAGACATACATACATACATAACTAGATTTCATTCTAAAATTATTCTCAATGTACATATCTATGTGTATTCTCGTTCATTACTAAAATGTCACCCCTCTGTTGCATTTGCACTTAGAAACTCGTACTCGTACAGACAGCAAAATATTTCGCCTTTTGTTTTCCGCCCCAAGTAATCTCAGTACAATCAATGCTAATTTAATGAAGCTCTATGACGCAATTTTAAAATTTTCAAATTGCACTGGGAATTCTTTACTTTTGTTTAATTTACTGCTACTCAATAAACGGCACGATGCCATATTTTCATATATAACGGCAGTCATTTAGCGGAGAAAGACAGAAGGAGAAGGAGAAGAAGAAGAAGAAGAAGAAGAAGAAGAAGAAGAAGACATCTCGTAATATTGCAATAAATTGTGTCATGGAAAAAATGCCTCCGAAGCAGTGGCGTAGTAACGGGGGGGGTTTTGGGGACAAAACCCCCCCCCCGAAAGATTCGTTTTGTATAAAATTGATCTGACCATAAAACCATATTTAACTAAGAGATGCTTTATTAGCATACATTTCTTTTTCAGGAAAAAATCAATGAGAATAGAAATTTTCCAAATTGGTAATTCGAAATTTAGCGCTTTTTCACGAAGTATTATTTATAATTGTAGCATTTGTTGAGCCGTAGGAAAGTGCAAGAACCGTAAGAATTTCAACACAATTTACATTCTTTGTACTCATATTCGCTCTTTTGTGGTAAAATTCATACGATTCCTGCACCTTCCTACGGCTCAACAAACTCTACAATTATTATACGGTATTATTAACATGCTAATTACTCGACAAATTTTGATCAACTTTAACCACCAAAAATGAAATAATACTTTTCTAAAGCGAAATTTTACGCTGATTCCGAATATCATCTCCATTTTTTTGTGGCAGACCCATTTTTTCAGATATCGAAAAAAATTTAGAAAAAGCCATATATGCAAGACATTTTGGTAGTCATCGTGGCAATTTGACATCTAGGAAGATCTGGTAGAGGGAGCTCCAACAAACATTTTTAGCCATCACACTCAAAAATTGGTCAAGTAGTTTGGTTACAATGGCAAACAGAATGAAAAAAATTGGAAAAAAAAAATAATTTTTTTAAAGAAATTTCAGATTTGACTGTCCTAAAATTAGAAAAATTTTATGGGGGACAAAAAGTTAGCCCCCTTATCCTATTTAATTGTGAACATTTTAAGACTAATATTGCAATAACCGGATGTACAGTTATTTATATTTATTTATTTTTATTGAAAGTCCTTAACCAAAACCGGAGGGTACTTAGTTAACAAAAAGTTACTTTATTACAAGACTATAGACCAAAAAAAGTAATATGCTGCCTAAAATTCGTTTCTTGTATACACATCTGGATAATTTCCCTACAAGCTTAGCTGCTGAAAGTAATGAACATGGTGAAAGATTTCATCAGGACTTAATAGTATTTGAAAGGCGATATCAAGGATCTTGGTACAAGCGTATGAGGGGAGATTATTTTTTGGACAATCATACGTGTAACAAATCCAGAAAATCACAAAAGAGTAGTCAAAAGTACTTACTCACATCCCTCATTATTTATCCTCTCCTTAAAATCGCGAAAAACAGATTAATTAATTTTTTTTCCTATTAATCGCTGTTCTGAGACACATTTTGTACTTCAAAACACATAATAAATGGAATGAAATAATGTTAAGTATTACTACTCAATGAAGTTCTATGAATAAACCCAATTTTTGTTGTTGAAATCTTACTCTTCCGAAAAATTTTTCGTTAAGGACTTTCAATAAAAATAGATAAATATAAATAACGGTACATCCGATTATTGCAATATTAGTCCCAAAGTGTTCACAATTAAATTCTCTATAGGATAGGGGGGCTAACTTTTTGCCCACCACATAATTTTTCTGATTTTGGGACAGTTGAATCTGAAATTTCTTTAAAAAAGTTCGATTTTTTCCAATTTTTTTCATTCTTTTTGCATTGTAACCAAACTACTTGACCAATTTTTTGGTGTGATGGCAAAAAATGTTTGTTGGAGCTCCCTCTACCAGATCTTCCTTGGCACGATGTCTAATAAAACTTTTTGATGCACTTATGTGATACAATGTCTTGCATATATGGCCTTTTCTACATTTTTACCGATATCTCAAAAACTGGGTCTGCCACAAAAAAACGGAGGTGATATTCGGAATCAGCGTAAAATTTCGCTTTAGAAATATATTATTTTATTCTTGGTGATTTTTTTTGTCCAGTAGTGTTACAGAAAAGTAACGCCAAAAATTTCAATAAAAAATTGGATAAGAAATTCAACTGGTGAAGATAGGCTGAACGGACTTGCCCTAATGAGTATTAACAGAAATATCGATATCACAGTGGAAAAAGTTATTCACAGATTGGCACAAATACATAAGAAAATCAATCTGCGATTTCAATAAATTGAATTATATTAATTAAAAGAATTTAATGTAATTATTTTTTCCAACATACATTTATTAAAATTTCAAGTTTTCCGATATTTGTGTACTAAAATGTTAAATTCTAGTCTGAAAAAATTACATTTTTATCATTTTTAAAAAAAATTGTAGTTTTTTGGTAATTTTAATTTTGGTAATTTTTTACATTGTCTGTAACCCCCCCCGAAAAATTCTCTTACTACGCCACTGCTCCGAAGTAGAGAAATACAGAAGTACTTGTAAAGTTTCTTAAGCATTTTAAAGTGGAAAATTATATGTTGCATGCATTTCGTAAAATTCATATTTGTTTTTTCTTCTTCTTTTTCCTTACTTTATTTTTGTTTTATTGCTCTCTTTTTGTGTGTTATTGCATGCAATTTAATTGTGTCTACAAAAGTCCACTTATCGTCTGTCGTCTCGCGTCTGCCGCTTTATTGCCGTAGATAGTTTATGAATATTTATTTTTACGCACACACGTGCAAGCACACATACATACATACATAAATATGTATATTAAAATTTATGTAAATTTACATATGCATTTATGTGTACAATTTATTAAATCTGCGTAAGTATTCCATTTATATTAAGAAGAGTCCTACGAGAAGTATGTATGTATGTACTGATATGCACCTATAAATGCACAAATTTGCATACATATGTGTGTATGGATGTAGATATGTATGTGTAATAAATTTTTAATAAACTCACGCCTACCGGCCAGAGAACATTGCAATTTTATTGCAATTTCAGTTGAGCAATTCTGCGTTCGTGATTGCGCATTTTGGCTGGAATATTTTTATTTTTTTTCTGAGAATGTTGTAAATAATTATTTACTCTATACTTAAATTGTAAGTGCAGTTGTTGTTTTCGTATCAAGAGAAGTCGTAATATTAAAAAAAAAAAAACAACAACAAGCAAAGAACAGTGGCTTATTTGCTGTCCTGAATCTTAAGCATTTCACAAAATGCAAAGCCACTTCGAGCTTTCAACCAATTCAACAAAAAAAATAAGGTGCGATGGTTGGCTGGTTTTTATTAGCGTTTTTCCTGTAAAGGCCATAAGGTATATGTTTGTAAAGCAGCTACCCTTCAATTTATCAAGAAGCCCAAAATAAAGCACTATTTTCAACTCTGTGTTTTGATGAATAGATTTATAATCGCATTTTGCAGTGAACATTATAAAGATTAGTAATTTATGAGAATAAAATTTTACTTCAAGTTGCACCTTATTATAAGGAATTTAGTAAGCGTTACAGTAAGTTAATTAAACTCCACATAAGCCCATTGTATGAAGCCTTAGGGAGCTCTCCTTACCAACAACGCATTAAAATCATGCTTAATATAAGGAAAGTTTCTTACAACTAGCATCTTACTATTGATGAATTACCTTAAATTTTATAGGCTTGATAGACGGCAGCGATAAACCGGATTACCGCAACATTTGATTCGATTCAAATTGTACCCTGACAGATGGCAACATAAACCGGATAACCAACGCTCTGCCCATGTTTCACCATTCGTTCATCCTTTACCGTTCACACTGTCCTCCTTTTACGAATGGACATCTAAAGTATACGAAAGGCAATTTGTCATATTTTTTTCTTTATATACAAAAATATATTTAAAATGCTATTTAATTATTCCAAAATACTTGATAAATTATTCCCTTATACCAAGAATTATCTAAAGAAGGATATCGTAGTAGATAAGCTGATTGGAATTGTGTATGTATACTAAAAAGTGTGAATGTCAGACAAAACGAATTGGGAAAAATTTTACATTGAAATTCATTTCTCTCCTCTTTCACATTGACATTTTTAAAGAAGAAACAAGATAAAGCAAACGCAAGTAACTTAACCTGTATTGGATAAGCCTTGCCTTATACTTGTTCGCACTTGAATTCCGATTGTTGTGTTTCTCTTTGGTTTTTTTTTTCTTCACTTTCCATTCACAATAGAGATTTTTCGACAGAGTGTCATTACAAAATGCCCTAATCCCGTAAAATTTTGAGGACATACTCTACAGATCGCCCTGTTTACCTCCAGGTAATTTTCAAGTTAACTCCGAACTAACTAAGTAGTGCAGATTATCACTGCCGTCTGTCAATGCTATTATCGCATTCAATAAGTGAACAAATCATAATATATAAAAGTTCTTGACAAAATTTCATTACCAAAGCCACACTGTGCGCATTATTAAGTAAAATTATTCGCTGTATATTTCCTTTTCAACCAAAATACGATGGTAATGAATCGCGCTGCCAACGGAAATTGTCAACAATGAGCCGACGAAACGCAATATTAACGCAAACGTAAAAATAATTTTGTCATTTTAAATGTAAAACGCTTTTTATGAACGAATAGTAGAGGAGTATAAGAGAGAGAGTTCGAGCTCGCAATAAAAGTAGTAAGTAGTTCATTTGCTGTAGTTATTATTGAAACGATGACGAACAAGAAGAAGAAGAAGAAGCAAGCGAATTGGACAAAGAAGAAGAAGTCAAGAGCACGGTGCATTTCATAAATTTCAATTTGCAACGCAATTTATTTTATTTTCTTCGCCCGCTTATTGTTTATATATTATTTATTATTGTCTAATATTATTGTTATTGCTGTTGTTGTTGTTGTTTTATACCTGCAATCTACCATTGCAATTACAGCGGATGATGACGTCGCCATGCGAATTTTATAAAGTTTTCACACAAAAATAAATACGAGTACGACCAATGTGAGTATATTAAGAGCAATAGAAATATCATTTGGCTCACATCATTATTGTCAATCTCATCATCAACTGCTGTCAGTTGCATCGTTGCCGCGCTTTAAATGAAGTTCCTCCCAACTCTCTGCTGGCATTGTCACCAATTCACTTTGCGGCTTCTAAACTACAACTGTGACTGTCAGGTGCATGCACGCACCTTGTTTGTTTTTCTTGCTGTTGCTGCTCCATCTGCGGCTGCTTACCTATTCGCCCTCTTGGTTTGATATTGTCATTATTTATTTATTTAAAATGCGAGTTGACAACACTTCTTCACTCGTCGTTGGTTATTATTATTGCTTTTCTCTCTCACCTTTTTGACTTTGTTATTGTCAATGTTGTGGTGGTTGTTGTTGCTGTTCTGCAAGATTGACAATCAAAATGAAATATCGCAGCATTCGTAATAATAGTATGATGAGGGAAATAGCAATTGAATTGCATCGCCACGATGAGTTGGGTGATGGTCCTGGTGACTGGATAGATGGATAAGCTATTTGGTTAAATAAATATATTATAATGATTTGTATTGGTTTGTTATTTGATTGTTTTGACTTTCGATTTAGTCAATATATTTCGACGTCTTATTGTATGTGAGGTAGCTGCGCATATTCAATGATACAAGTATTTGCTGTTTATTCTCACCTGCATGACGATTTGATATCTGGCGTGTTTTACTTCGAAATGTTGGGCGAGGATAGAACTAACACACAAGGGAATTTGATCTCTTCTTAATATGTACTTTTCGAGATCATTTAAACTACCCGCACATTTATATCGTTACTCCAGACCAGCGAGATTGAGCGAATTGTCTCGAAGCCTGAGGAATAAGTAGATTCGGTACAAACATTCAAACAGTCAGTAGTATGACTCAATCAACTCAGTTGATCTCTGATCATATCGGTTTATATTTCGATAAATATACGTTGGCAGTTCTTCTCCCTCTGTTGCTTATAGAAAACGCGTTGCAACGTACTTTGGACTTCATGTTCATAAAAGATGTGAAGATGAAATCTAAAGATCAAAAAAAAATTTAAATTGAAAGTCAAATATTTTATAAAGAAGGCTTCAGCTTTTCTTTTCTACAGATCTTATATCTCGTATTCTACTGTAGTTGTGACATTAATTGCTTTAGCTGAATGTGTATAAAAAGTCATCTATATTCAAATCGCAATACATAAGAACAATTATTATTGAAAGAAATTAGGTCTCACATTTATGATCTTATTCAAATTCCACTGATTTGATTTATCCTCGTCCTTTATATGTACATACAAATATATAAATATACACATACATACATACAATATATACACATAAATATATATCTATATTCTATATACTCAACTGCCTAAAGCGATACCAATCAAGGTAATCAAATAAAATGTCAGCAATCAAAGAATAGCAACAACAAAAATAAAAGTACCAACAACAATAAATCCCATTTTGCTGGAATACAAAAGCATCAAAATCTAGTGAAATAAAGACATTACTTGCTTACAAAGAATCAAAAGAATAACAAGAAGAAGAAGCAGAACAAAAACAGCCAACGAGATGCCGGCGTTGGAGTAAAAGATGTTACAACAATTCGAATGGCATAGAAATGTTATTAAATGACATAAACGTTTACAAATCTGTTACGTACATACACACGCACTCACAATCAATAAAACTAATCAAAATATCATTTCAATAATAGTATCTATGTATGTACATATTTCTGTGTGGATGAATGTACAAAAAGAAATTGATGTATCCCAAAAAGGGAAACAACTTGACTTCTTCGACAGTCAAACAGGAGATGGCGGAAAGAAATGAAAAGCTGAATAGACACAACAGAAAGAAAACACGTAATGTCACACACACAAATAAACAAATGATGCGGTGATCTCTAACCAAAAGGGAAAATATGTAATAATAAAATGCTTACATGGGTACTTTCTTACATACATAAGTATAATATTAGACATGAGTTTACGTAATCGCGTATGTATAATCGCAAGTGGCAATGAAGTGGTGCGTTTTTGTTTTGACTCAAATGTAGATGCCCTGCAGGGAACTTAATAACTAGTCAGCAAAATGAACTAGATAAATTGTAGTTAGACCCTTACCATTTCAGAAAGAGTGAATTGAGTGACCATTATAAGACACACTTTGATTTGTAAGCAAGAAGTGACAAAAATTCTACGAAAATTTTGCGTTATTTCAACTGCCGTCGGCTTTGTATATTTCTGCAATTCTCAGATGTTTAGTGAAGCGTTTTATATAAAGAGTTTTCTATTTGCATCTTAACTTGTATGAAATGAAATGTTCGCCTAATTAATAAGTTTTTATTAAATAAATAAATAAAAAAAAATTATCAGCCTCAACACCGACAGGATTCGAACCCGCGCTCGACAGGTTGATTGTCACACGCGTTAGCCAGTGTGCCATCGCGCCACTTGCATGAAGTGTGTCAAATGCTGCATTTAAGCGGCAGATGTAAAACTGTAGAATTTGTAGTTACTGGTAACTAGTTCAGAACTATCGAAATTGTGCCAACAAACGAACTAGTGAAAACTGTAGAATTTAGTACTAGTTCGGAACTATCGAAAATGTAGTGCAGAGGGGGACAATTGACACCGCCTAGGACATCGCCGTGTTAAATTCGCCAGTTGATAACATGCAAAAGAGATTTAGCTCGCACTAGTAGTGGCGAAAAATGCACTAGAAGCGACCTAGTTCGGAACTAGAAATTTTCCCTACGGGGTGCCGTCGCGTGTTTATGTGTGTGTGTGCATATAAATCTGCAAAAGTACTTACCTTCGTTTTTTTAAGCCTAATACTTTTATCTTTAACTTCAGATAGATTTTTCTCTATTTATACGAAAGCATCAATCAGCCATTTTCATTCAGTACCGTTTTTTTGTACTTGCTGCTACTGATTAATTCCTCGAAAAATATTAATGGCAATAATTTTTGGAAAGGGCATGTAGAAAGAAATTCAATAAAAATGCATATTTATTATATATATATATGTATATATTATATGTATGTACATGTATACATACACCCAGAAAAAAAATAGTGTGAAATCAACCAAAAATCAACAAATTTTGTGGTTAATTTTTTTCAACACGATGCTTAATGTATGCCATCGTGTAATCGTGTAAATTTAACACTACTGTCAAGTGTTAGTTTAACAGGATCACAACTGTAGAATTAACACTAAAAAGTATTGAGTCTTCCTGTTGATTTTACAATTTTAACTAGTTAATGTTACAATTTAAACTGGTTAAATTAACACGAAATGGTCCTGTTGAATTAACGATAACATCCTTTTGATTTTACCTTAAATT
This sequence comes from Urophora cardui, assembly GCA_960531455.1. Lineage (NCBI taxonomy): Eukaryota > Metazoa > Arthropoda > Insecta > Diptera > Tephritidae > Urophora > Urophora cardui. Next base: position 165,006,032 of record OY482670.1, read on the forward strand.
TATTGTTAAATTAACCAGAAAATCTTGTTGATTTTACAATTTATTTTTTTTTTTAATAAAAAAAACATATAAAACATAAAATATATAAAATATATAATCATATAAAATAATCATCAGACCAATAAAGCATATTCGAATACATCACCCGCACAACCGACCAAATTGAAAGCGTCCTTCTCATACGAATAGTTTACACATGGGCGATAGTACTTACTATCACTGGCACCGAGTAATGTTTGGCCGCCAATGCAACGGTATATGCACCGCATGCTGCGTGAAAGACTCCATTCGCTAAACATCTGTTCGTGGTAAAAATTGCACACTATGAAGAGGAAAAAGAAAATATTGAACATTAAAAACTTTTAGAAACAAAAATGCAATCCACTTTTAACTTACCTGCGAACTAAAAATATAAATGAAAAAAACATTATCACGCACTGCTCATGATGCCACGGCACAAAATTTCCTTTTTGTTAAAAAAAAAAATAATATTAATTTGTGTTTTGCACGAACAGCAGAACTTCAAACCATAGTTTATATCTACAAGTTGCGAAACTCTCAGCTGATCGTTTGGCATGTTGTGCCTGTCAGCATGCAGTGCTGTGCAAAAGTTACAAAAACAAATTGAAATGAATTTTGAAATCTTTAAATCTTTAAAATTATTGGGTGAATTGAATTTGTAATGCTATATTTGTAGCAATAATAACAAAAAATTAACATATTTTTGAGTTTTAATTGATTTTATTAGGAATTTTGGCTATTTTCTTGTGAAGATTTTGCTACGTTTGAATACAACACTGTGGTCGATTCTTCTTCACATTTGGTTTATTTAGTTTCCCATTCTCCCATTGACACATAATGTGCCTGCCACTTTTTGCAACAACAATTTCCATGGTTGAAGTTTGTTTTGATGGCAATACAGTGAGTCATAGTGAAAGTGAGCCATCATTTATTCACAAATTTTTATTATTCAATATCTTTGTTAACAATTACTTGACTTTCCTAATTTCTTTGCAACGGAAAACTTTCAACAACATGCTAGAAATGATGAAAAAAAAAACATACACATATGTACGCCACACAATCAAAGTAATTTTTCTAGCAACTCTAATTTAAATACTTAAAGTTTCTCTCAGGAATTATTATTTTTCTCTTATATATTTTTACAGTTCACATTTTACATTATGTTAATTATATACAAAATCTATATAAAATGGGATTCAGGCAATTTATTTCCGATTTTAAAAGGTGTACTTATTAGACAACATACGCTAGAGCGCGTAAAAATCGTGTTTTGTTAGATGAATACACATTGCATGCTAATAAAATTTGTATTATATTTAATTCATTAGGGATAGAGTAACTGAACTGTTGAAACACGGCAACAAAGTATTAAAACCGTTTTAGGTCATATTCCTCTTATTGGCTAACTTTCACTGTGAGCCCGTTTCATGAACTTTTCCGGTTTTAACTATTATTTTTATAACTAAAAAATAATTTTCATCAAATATTTTTTGAAATACTAAATTGTGGTTTATTCTAAAACATACCTAAGTACATAATTTTGTTTTTCAATCGGTTTGTGTATAATTTTTTATTTTCATAAACCTTCGCACAACATAACGTGGCTCATTTTCACTGCGACTCACTGTATGTGTCAAAAATATAGATACACATTTATTTATTCAAAAGAAAAATGAAATATCCATGATGCAAATCGTTGCTACCCAATAAACATTTTTGTGGGAAACGAATTTGAATTTCATTTGAGATCAAATCCATTTTCAAATTTCCAACAATAATTTTTAACTTGAAATCAATTGCAGAAACAACCCATTCTTCGGCAAAAGGGCGCTTTTTTGATATGAAAATGTTTCTGTTTATCCACTTGTAAAAAATATTGGAATTCGCCTTGAATTCTATCGATATTCTCCAACCAAAATCAAACGTCAGAATAAAGCTTTTGAGCAACAAACGCCCATCCGATTGAAATAAAGGAACAAAAATGTAACAATTATGATTGTCTGTTTAACTTATTTGCTCCAAATGTAGGAGAATGTAGAGTTTCCAAAGCAACTAAGGCGTTCAAAGACATCCAGGAATTAATCAAAAAGTAAGAATTGGCACAGCGTTTTATCAGCAAACACAATCTCAAACGGTAGAGAGTATAATTCTCAAACTTATCTCTAATCCAAAGCGAAGGTAGAAAACTACACTAGAAATAAATCGGAGACTGACTAGAAAAAGAAGTATTTGCGAATTCTCATTAGAATATCATTAGAAAACTACATTAGATTTCAATTCGGAAATTATAATATTCTAAATTTGAAAATTATATCCCATTTTGTTTGAAATCGCTATGATTCTCGACTGCTTCTCGAGTCGCCCTCTAACGTTAGAGATTTGAGAAAAGGGCTAGTTCTTGAGTCATTCTCAAACATATATCTAACCTAAATGTTTGTTGGGTTTCGCCATGCAAAATGGCCGTTTGATTTCAAATTTTTTCTTTCCTTTTGAACATTTTCGTATAAGCAGGGTTGCACTTTCTCGTACTGCTCTATTGCTACATTTTTCCTAGAAATATAGAAAAGGGAATATACGGATACCAATGCCTTTACTACTTCGTTCGCGTATATGCAAATTTTAATTCATGTAAGATTAACACGATCGATGTTTACACATAGAACAGCAACAATTTTTTCAAATTATACGATGTTTGAAACATGATTTTAGCCTTTTAAACGTCATTTGACATTTTGGTAAATTCAACCAAATTTTAGTGTTGATGCAACATGGAGCAATTTTAAAATATACACTATGATTCAACCTTATTCCTAAATGTCATTTGGAATTTGGTTTATTTAACATGATGATAGTGTCAATATAAACTAAAACAAGTAAGGAAGCCTAAGTTCGAGTGGAATCGAACATTAGATACTCAGCTGTATGCTTTCATTGTTTGTTTGCGTTTGATGGAAACACGGTGTAGGTACTTTATATAAAGCAAGTGCTGCATAAAGTGGGCGTAGCCGCGCCCATTTTCAAAATTTTTATCAGTCATCCAACTAAGCATATGAATATTATTCTTTGTGCAAAATTTCATTCCTTTATGACTGCTAGTTACAAAGATGTCACGTTACAAATTCCCAAAGGGTTTTCCAGAAATATCTTTGTTAAAAAGTAGGCGTGGTCATAAACCGATTTCAATAAATTTTTGTGTGTCTATTAACACAAGTTATAAGAGTGTATAAACCAAGTTTCGTTATAATATCTCAATTATTTGTCGAGTTATGGGCTCAGAAATCTCGTATATTCCTGCTTCTTAAAAGAGGCGGTGCCACGCCCATTTTCCAAAATTTTTATGCTTTTCGTTTTATGTCCGCAGTTGGACTCCTGCCATAAAATTTCAATGATATATCTTTATATTTGACAAAGATATCGCTTAAAATGTTTTTATTAGGTCACTTTATAATACCCATATATAAAAGTGGGCGTGGCCGTCAACCGATTTCGCTAAAATTTTCAACATGTATTACCGCAAGTAATAAAAGTGTACACAGCAAGTTTCGTCATTATATATCAATTATTTGTCGAGTTATGGGCTCAGAAATCTCGTATATTCCAGCTTCTAAAAAGAGGCGGTGCCACGCCCATTTTCCAAAATTTTTGTGTTTTTCGTTGTATGTCCGCAGGTGGACTCCTGATATAAAATTTCAATGATATATCTTTATATTTGACAGAGATATCGCTTAAAATGTTTTTATTAGGTCACTTTATAATACCCATATATAAAAGTGGGCGTGGCCGTCAACCGATTTTGACAATTTTTCGTCCAAATATTTGCCTAAGTAAGTATATCACGCGTACCAAATTTCATCGATATATCTTATACAGTTTCTGAGTTATGGCTCATAAAGCTTTCAATGTTTGCTGCTTAATAAGTGGGCGTGGCACCGCCCATTTTCCAAAATTCTATCAAATTTCTTCTTAGAGGCCTGAGCTTAACATGTGGGTAAAATTTCATCACTCTAGCTATATTAGTGGCTGAGATACCAAATTTCCGATTTTTTCTATATGGGAAAAGTGGGCGTGGTCATGGTCCGATTTCGCCCATTTTCAATACCAACCGTCCCAGTGTCGATACCAACTTGCATTTCAAATTTCATCAAAATATCTCAATTTTTGCGCGAGTTAGAGTGTTTACAGACGGACGGACGGACAGACGGACAGACGGACAGACGGACGGACGGACGCACGGACGGACGGACGGACGGACGGACATGGCTCAATCGATTTCTCTTTTCACCCTGATCATTTTGATATATATAAGTCTATATCTATCTCGATTATTTCATTCTGTTACAATCCACCGTTATGTGATTAAAACTATAATACTCTGTGTACTAGTACAGCTGAGTATAAAAATGTTAAAAAAAGAACGTCAAAACTATTTTGAAACATACAAAATTTTGTGCTGTTCGAGCAAAACGCAATTATTATTTTTGTTTAATAAAAAGAAAATCTGGTGCCGTAGGATGAGTTTAGCATCATTGGAAGTGCGTGATAATGGCGTTTTCATTTATATTTTCAGTTTGCAGGCGAGTTAAAGGTGGAATGCATTTTTATTTCTAAAAGTTTTTAATGTGAAATATTTTATTTTTCCTCCTCATTTTGCAATTTTACCATGAGGTCCGCCCATATCTCGCAATACCGAAGCACCTTTTTTTATTGAATTTACATTTATTGTATTTTTATAAATTCTAAAATCAATCCAGTTAATTTAACAATAAATTAAAGGTAAAATCAAAAAGATATTATTGCTAATTTAACACGACCATTCCGTGTTAATTTAACTAGCTTAAATTGCAAAATTAGCTAGTCAAAAATGTAAAATCAACAGGAAAACTCAATACTATTTTAATGTTAGTTCTGCAGATTTATCTGCTATTTTGTGCGCACATGGGCCGATATGCGGAAAAAATTAAAATATATCGCACCCTAAATCATAAAGTGGCACAACTCGAAATTCAAAAATTTTCAGTAGCCAAAAAACTTTTTTTCTTTACAGGCAATGACATGGCAAAAGGCCACGTATAATGGCTATTTTTCCGTCAAAAGAGACCCCGATGAAAAGTTTTTTGTTGGCAATCGCTAGAGATATGTTCTGTGTACCGGTTTATGATGAAAAGTCGATTTAAAAAAATTTTGAGTTGTGTCACTTTACGATTTAGGGTGCGATATATTTTTATTAAAATCCTTTTCATAGTAAAGAAAAAAATTCAGTAAAAACGGAGTAAATCCCAACTATTTTGCTCCCATTTTGGTAGTAACGGCAATTCTACGAAATTGCACAGCATTGGTTCCTTCAATCTCTCCATTTTCGCACAAATACATACGCATTTTTAAAATTGATCAAGAAGAAGACCATTTGAGTTACCAAACTATTTAGTATAAACAATGCTTCAAACGTTGAAAAAATTGTGTATGTTTCAAAATAGTTTTGACGTTCTTTTTAACACTTTTTAAGATTATATTGACACTATCATCGTGTTGAACAAACCAAAATTCAAAATGACGTTTATGTTTGAACATTGTTTCGTGTTATATCAACCAACTTTTATTGTTAACTAGCTGTACCCAGCCAAGCTTTGCTTTGGCCCACTTCCTATTATAGGTACTTGAAGCGAAAAATGGCACACTTTAAAATATGTTGGAAGTATCTAGAAACCGAAATTACCTTGGGGTGCAGAGCTCAGCACAATTCAGATAAGTTTAAAAAAAGTGAAGGAAAAAGTTGATATTTTCAAAAGTTTGCCCTCTTCATGTTCTTATCCCATTTTTCTTCGTATTAGTCTCCAACTGCCTCTCCCTCTACTTTTTTCTTTATCTTTCCCTTTCCATTTATCTTTCCTTTCATTTCCGTTTCCTTTTTCCTTTCTAATCACATTTCCGCTTCCCTTTATCTACCGCTCTCTCTTACCTCTCATTTTCTGTCTTTCCCCTTTTTATTCCCCCTCTTATTCCTACTGTAATTCCCTGTCTTACTGTCTCTCTCCCCATCCTCTTCATTCCATTTTTATTATATTCTCCCTCTCCTTTCGGTCCCTTTGCCTTTCTCAGTTTCATTACTCTTCCCCTTTCCCTAGGGAACTGGGTTTAGCATAACATACCCTGCATTCCACTTCTCATTTGATACCATCATTACTTAAAAGCATTCCGTGGCGTCCGAATCGTCTCTTTTGCCCATAATTGGGTATCGGGACTAAGAATAACTATGAAAATATCTCTATATAGCAGACCCGATCAACACTTTCAAACTTATTGACCCACATCTGGGAACTTGACCTAGGAACCATAATGGGTACGGTATCTGGAGACTTGACCAAGAAATCGTAATGGGTACGGCCCTACATGAGAGTCCGCTCAACACCTTTCATTTGGTACCAATATCCCTAAGATATATCCCGGTGTCATCCGGGTCCGCATATTGACCCATACCTTGGGATCCCACCTAGGAATCGTCATGCGCCGTGATTAAATAACAATATCGCCTAGGAATCATAATGAGTTCATCTCTATGTAAAGGCCCTGCCTTTTAGTTGACACCAATATCGTTCAGAAATTTTCCGGAGCCATCCCGGTCCACGTTTTGACCCACATTTAGGGACCAGACCTAGGAATCATAATCAGTTCATCTCTTTCTAAAGGCCCTGCTCAGCACTTTTCATTTGGTACGAATATCCCTGAGAAATATCCCGGTGTTGTATGGGTCCGCGTGTTGACCCACACTTTGGGACCCGACCTAGGGATCGTAATGAGTTCATTTCTATGTAAAATCCCTGCTCAAAACCCTTCATTTGATACCAATATCACTGAGAAATTTTCCGGGGTTATCCGGGCCCACGTTTTGATCCATATTTGGGGACCCGTCCTAAGCATCACAAATAAAATAGTTCTATGTTGAAGTCCTCATCAAGACCTTTAATTTGATACCAATATCGCTCAAAAACATCCGAGGGTCATCCGGGTCCACATTCTGACCCATATCTGGAGACCCGACCTAGGAATCACAATGAGTACTATTCTATGTAAATTCTCTGCTCAACACCTTTCATTTGATACCAATATCGTCCAAAAATATTCAGGGCAAAGCCGGATCCACGTTTTGACGTTTTGACCTATATCACGGGAACCGACTTCCGGATTTGAAAAAAATATGTATATAAACCATCTAGGGCAAGGTACTAAGCTGGTGTGTAAATTTGGTCAAAATCCCTCCACGCGTTTGGGCGAAAGCCGGCGACAAAGAAATGGGCTTGATTTTTATATATATATAGATTATGGTTCTTGTTGTTTTAACATTTGTTTTCATGTTGTATTAACACTAAAATTGGGACGTCATTTTTCTAACATTTTTTTTAGTTTATATTGACACTATCATCATGTTAAATAAACCAAATTCCAAATGACATTTAGGAATAAAATTTTATATTTGAATCATCTTGTATATTTTAAAATTTCTTCATGTTGTATCAACAATAAAATTTGGTTGAATTTACCAAATTTTCAGATGACAGTTACAAAGCCAAAATCATGTTTCAAACGTCGTGTAATTCGAAAAAATTGTTGCTGTTCTATGTGTAAAGATCGATCGTGTTAATTTTACATGAATCGTGTTGGTGATTTTTTTTGTGAGTGTACATAAGTAGTATGTATATGTATGTTCTGGCTCAAATTGTGGTGTAAATTTTAAAAATGTAAAAACTTTAGAAAAATTTTGTATGCAAAAGCATGTGTTTGTGTGAATGTTTAGTTTGTGGTTTTAGCTGAACAGCACCCATTATAGGATATTTTATAGATCTGCCCGCGCACTTCATACCCCTCGCCCGACGTGTATACCAAAAGCATATGTTTGTATGAATATTTTTTGGCGTCGTCGTCGTCGTCGTCGTCGTCATCGTCATCGTCATCCAACACCCATTATCGCTCAGATTTATATGTGAGGCAAAGCATACTATATACATACATATGTACATACATACATACATATGTACGAGTATGTATGAATGAAATGTTTTGTTTGCGGTTTTGAGTGGCAGTGTCAATGCCAGTGTGCCAGTGCACCACACCACCAGTTGTTATCAATTATGCAGGAGGTTCTCCTCCCCCCGCTAGCAAAGGGTAGGGGAGGGAGTCAGATGGGCCGGCCGGGCGCTGGCGCTGGTGCTGTCGCTGAGGCCGGGTCGGGGGTTGGGGCCGGGCCGGGCGCTGGGGCCGGGCGCTGGGGCCGGGCGCTGGGGCCGGGGGCTGGGGCCGGGGCCGGGCGCTGGGGGGTCGGGTGTTAGGTGAGGTAATATTGAGGAAGGGGGAGAGCCTGCTGTGGAGCGCCCCGTTTTGTAGCAGCCGTGCGTCTCTATTTATTTTTATCTGTGTCCATATGTATACTTACTTGAAAGAATGTGTGTGCGTTTGCAGTGCAAAGTGTTTGTAACATAAATAAGTGAAAAATAAAACGAATACAACTTTCTTTTGCTTTTATACATTTTTATTGATTTTTTTTATTTTAAGTAGTTATTGTGTGAATGTACAATTTTTACATTTATTTACATTGTATACTATATTATAGTAGAAATCTATAAGTTTTCTAGCTTCTTCTTCAATTTCGCCTGTTTCATCTATTCTTCCTAATTCTTCTTCTTTATTATCTCTTTGATTATCGCATATATTGTTGTTTGAGTTACTCATATTGTTTTGATTTAAAGAGTACTGAATATTTGATTGTATTGATATTAGTTTATTTTTGTGTTCATCCGAAAGAATATCAGAGAATTTTTTTAAAAAATTATAAATTTCCTTTATTATCATTATATTTTCTTTATCTATATATATATATATATATATTACTGAATTTTCATATATAACGTTTGTGAATAATCTTTCACGTCAATTATCTTTGTATTTATATTATTTTCATTACGTTGAAATAGCGGACTCCTTTCATATTTTCCTTCAAATGAATTGAAATTATCTCTATTTGTTTCGTTATACTCAAAACAATAAATATTAAGTGTACGATAAAAATAATTACTGTAGTAAACACATCTAATTCTTATTTCACAATCTTCATACTTTAAATTGAAATGTCGAAAAAATACTTTTGAACTCTCAATTATACCTCCAATATTTGTTTCCTTTTCAATTAGATTTTTTCTAAATGCTTCAATTGCTTCATTTATTGTAAACTTTCTATCGGATAATCTATTATCTCTTTGCTCTCGTCTGAAGATAGCTCTAGTCGTGTATCTTGGTGTTGTTGTTGTTGTTGATATTGTTGTAGTATTGAATGATTTTTGATTAGTCAATTGAATTGATAAATGTATACTGACATATGTCGTACTATTTGGTAGTTTAAAATTAAAATTTATATGTTTACTATTCTCATCTGTAGTTGTGGTATTAACAAGATGAGAAGTGTAGGGATTTGAATAGAGATCATGTTGAGAATAACACGTATTACTATTAATTAAAAAAGATGTTATTAATAAAATAACAAAAATCATGTTCTGATTCTCTTCCATTTCTCATATAGACTGAGGAGTTCCCTATTATGTAATAGTCATTTTATATGTTTGAATATAGTTTTTAACATTAATTATTTTTATATGTTCTAATTTGTGTGTGAAGTCAGGTTCTTTGAATATTTCTATTTCACCATTACTGAGAATTCTTTCAAGTTCAATTTCGCGATATTCAAAACAAGTTATTTTCAGTTTAAGTAATTCATATGAACTTGTGTATGTACAACGAATTGGTATATCAACATTATCATATTTAAGTTTGAAGTGTCGATAGAATTCTTGTTTCGATTCTAATATACCACCTATATTAGTCTCTTTTTTAATAAGTTCGTTACGAAACGATTCTATAGCATCATCAACCGTAAAATATTTGCTTATCATTCCTTCGGTTGTAACTAATAAATTAATAGGTGTAGTAGTAGTATCTGTTGTAGTTGTAGTAGTGGTTGTTGTTTCTGTTGTTGTTGGCGATGGTGTAGATGTTGACATTTCATTTAGCTCATCAGAGAGATAATTAACTCCATCATCATCATCATCAATATTTTTTAACGATTTACTAACCTTCATCATAACAAATGATATATTAATTTTTACAATATCATTATTTGGAAGTGTAAAATTAAATTCTATACTTTTTGAATTTGAATTTGAGTTTGAATTAATTATTGGTAATGAATTAATTATCATTACTTTCGTAATGAATAGTAGTAATAAAACAATGTATTTTTTCAACATTTTTTTTCTTTTTTTCGTAAGATCTAGCCTTGGATATGTCTCAATCTATAATAAAAAGGTATTTGATTTTCATCAACATAAATACTGAACTTATAACTTTATTTCTTTTTTTCATTCCGATAGGAAAAAAGTTCCTAAGCCTTAACTTACCAACACCGTCAAACAATAACAATCACTTTAATTAAATAGAAAAAACAACACTATAATCTTATTTTAATTTTACTAGTTTATTTATAATAATTTTCTTATTTCATTTGTAAGAGGAATATATTCAAACATTTTATCATGTATAATTAAACAATATGCAGATGTATTAGGTGGTATATTTTTCAAAGTTTTAAATTCAATTCTTACATCAATCGGTCCAGTTTTTACACTTTCATTCTGATGAGTTACATCTAAAACAATTATGGGAGCATTAGCTTGAAATTGATCTCTTGTTAATAGTGGTTGTGGATCTCGTGAATAATAGCTTTGTTGAAATTTAAGATACATATCGTATAGTAACGCAAAGCGATTTACTTCAAATTTTAGATTGAGATTGTCATAAGGATATACATCTGAGTTCAAGTGTAATTTTACATCTGATAAATCACAATGTGTGAATTGATTATCTCTCCGAAAGGCTAGAAGGAGAAAACGTGGCCTTTCGTTTTCGGTTGCTAATTTAACATTCCAGAGGATAGTTGTACTTTCTGGTAATGAAGGGTTATAATACATATCCCAACTTCTAAACGATATATTCAATGGTTGACGATTGTTAATTGTTTTAAATAATTCTAATTTATATGCGTCAGCAACTTGTATATGTGGTACCTTCCATGTAATGTTTAATATTTTTAATTTACATTTTTCATTTGGAACTATAGATTTTACAACATTGTTATCGTTTTTGGAACGTAATAGAATTAATTCATGTTTAGAATTGATTAAAATCTTATTAAAGTCTTCAGCAAATCCGAGTAACATTTTCAATGGTACGCAAAAATTGAAATGACCGCTAGACAGTGTGAGATTGGGGTTGATTGGATCCCATCCTGCATTTTTTAGACTGTTACTTTCAGACTGATTCAATGATACAAAGTTTTTTATTTCTGATGCAATACCCAATTGTCGTGTGCGATCTATCTCTATACCGTTAAGTTCGTAACGAATTTCATCAAATAAATAACTCATACAGTTGTTCTTTAGATTTATACCGAGGGAGATGGTGTTATCATCTTTTGTTGCAAAACCCTCAATATATAACATGCTTTCACTCGGTAAAATGTACAAATCTTGATTTTGAATTGCTATGCGAATTTCATCATTATTCTGATATGATTGTAGGTATGGTGAATAACTGTGAAACTCCTTTTTGATAACTATATTATCATATAATGGTTGTTGTAAAACGTTAACTATATGACTCATTATTGTTCTTTTTTATTTTAATATAAATCCTAAACTTTGTAAAAAATCTTTATTTTCTTTTGTTATAGATTTGATTTGTTTTTGTTGCTTATTTTTTTGTTTGTGTTTTAGCTGAGATTGTTTCTGCTTTTTATGTTCCCAATTAGAGAAATTTTGATTATGTTGTACTGGTTGTGATGGCGATGTTGAAGTGAACGATAAATCGTTGTGTAAATTATTTTTATTGTATATAATCATTCTTTCAAAGGCTTCAAATGTAACCTTATTGATATTTTTTCACCGCGAAAATTTATCAAATTACCCTCTTGATCAATAATTTTTATAATAATAGTATTAATTTGATTTGTATTAACTGGTAAATAAATTACGTTAGCTGGAGTTTCGGTTATTTTATATCCGGGACTAACCGTCAATGAAAACTGATGTAACGTGTGCGCTGTTATGTTGTTTATATAGGATCCGCTCACAATATTGCAATCAACAATTAATGTATTGATTTTTGTTATATCAATTGTTATGTCAGATGTATGACGAACACCAGGTTGTAATACTCTTTTACTAAATCCTAATAATGAGCCAATTGAACGATCTTTATCAAAATAGACTATGTCACTTGAACTTTTAATTTCCGTTTGTAGTGTATTGTAATTAGGTTCTATAATGAGTTTTTTATCTTTTTTTAATGTTTCATATTTCTCTTTGATTACTTTATTGATATCAGATATTTCATATGATCCAATTGGTATCTCTATTATATTATCACCAATGTGAAATAAGTTATTTTCCACATCAACATTGGGTATAGAGTGATATGTGTCAAAACTGATTAATCCACATACATATCTTTTATTAAGTTCAATTGGGGGGAAATAGTTTGCAACAAGCAATGAGGAGTTCCCTTGCAACGTTAATGTTATTGACATCTCTATGCTTAATGAGTAAATGAGTTGTTATGTGATAGGAATTTGAAATTTATAAGGATGGTTTATTAATCCAAGAATTGTGTTCAGATGAAAATCCTAACCACTTAACATAAATCATATTACGCTTCGTTTTTAGAACTTTTTCAATTAAATATGTTTGTGGAAAGTTAGTTTTCATTAATTCATATTCATAAAATCCACCCTTGATTTCATCTCCTTGATAGTCCTCCAAAATATATGTGGAAGGATTTGTATTTTGGATAGCTTTAATTTTGAATATTTCTGTAGTCCAATTAGGTGTATACCCCTTTTCAAACTTATGTTTATATTTACTTATTCTAACATTATCGCCAACTTTAAATTTAGACTTATGAAATACTTTTAAATTGTTATAGACTGTATCCAATATAAATTTTTCGTTAGAGAAGTTTACATCATTAGGACTCATCTTTATTGTTCTATGAAATCTATTATTATATTTTTCAATAAGATTTTGATATATATTAATCCATTGATAAGTGCCTTGATAATTAAATTCTCTCCACATCATTCCTTTTAATGTTCTGTTAAATCTTTCGATAATTGATGCCTTTAAGATGCTATATGTGGAATAGTGATTAATATGTTTGATTTCCATTAAATGTTTAAATTTATTGTTGAAAAACTCCTTGCCATCATCTGTTTGCAAATTTTTGGGTAATCGACTACTATTATCAAATATAATCCTCATAGCATTTGTAACGCTTTCAGCGGTTTTATTTTTTATTGCTATACCCCATGCTTTTTTGGAAAAAGTATCTATTACTGTTAGAAGATAGCGATATCCCTTATTATCAACTTCATACTTTATCATTTCAACCAAATCTGCTTGCCACAAATCATCAATTCCTTTTATAATAACATGTCGTCTCTTGAAATTTTTCCGCGCTTGCCTATGTAACTCATCAATAATACCCCTTTTATCCGAATTCATTTTTCGATCTTTATTTATATTTCTTTTATTTAGAATTTAATTATAGGTTGTTCAAGTTTAATTCGCTTCACTTCTTCATTATCTGTAGCAATATATTTATAAATAAAGTCTTCAAGACGATTGAATCTTTCTTCAATACTTTTTATTAAATTTTTATTAGCATATGCTAAACGATCATCAATCGCCTTTTCAATTAAATTCACATCTTCCTTTCCACTCTCTTTTATAATTACATTTAATTTTTCTATATCACTTATAGCAATATTCATTAATTTATTATACTCTTCTTTAAACTTTTTTATGTCGCTTTTAATAGTATTGAATTGTGCATTACAATTGGCTTTATATTTTTCAATTTTTTTTATTTGTTCACTATGCTTCTCATCTAGGTATGCTTTTGTTACTGCATCTGTATCATCAATAGGTTTAGTTAAATTAGATATTCTCTTTTTATGTATGTTGAATATATGATTGACGTTATCCACACTAATATCAAGCTCTGTAGTGAGGAGTGTATTGAACTTTGAATTACTGAATTGTTGACTGCGAGATATGCTCTCACCAAATTTATTTATTACACTCATTTTTTAATAATTATTTAATAATACCAGCTTCTTTGAGTTCCTCTACAATAGAAAATATTTCGTTTTTGTGATTATTATGTCCGGCACTCTCTGATGATAAAAGTAAACGTAGTCTTTCCACTAATTCATTAGGATTATCCCAATATATATAATCAGATTTATTTGTTTTAAATGTTTTCAATAATAATCCACGTCCTTTCGTCAACAAATTTGACTTTGAATTAAACAATCTTCTTATTATTTGCGAATATTTAAACGATTTTGTACCCTTAATTTGTTCAGATTGTTGAAAAGATCGTTTATGAGCATTTGTGTAGGTTAAAATTTGTTTATAATTTTTCAGATCTTTTGTGTTGTAATGTAGTGGATTTGAATGAAAGAGGAGTTCAAATAGCCCTGGAGACATTTTCCACTTTGTTTTACCAATATAAATAGAATTATCACTGTTAAACTTTAACATCTTATTTCCATATCTTAACCTTCCTCTTACATCTTTATTTAAACCATATAAAGTATCTAAACTCTTAGTATCCTGAAGAATTTGTAAATTTGTATTAAGTCTGGACTTATTTGGACTAATAGGACTGAACTTTATCCTTTTTCTGTCCTTATTCAATCGATTTTCACTCTTACGTTTTCCAGCTATAATGTGATCAAGTTTAATATTTTTTTTGTCATAAATGTTATCGACCTCAGTATTGCTTTTTCGTTTTAAGCTTTCTTTACCAAATTTAATACGTTTCCTATCACTATTTAATTGATCTTCATTCTGACGTTTTCCAGTTATAATGTGGTTGAGTTTAACATGTTTTGTATTATAAATATTATCCATTGAAGTTTTGTTTTTCCGCTTTAAGTTTTTCTTTTCAAATTTAATACGTTTCCGGTCACTATTTAATTGATCTTCACTTTTTCGTTTTACTCTTATGATTTCAAAATTTTTATCATAATTATTGTTCATTTTTTTATTGGTTCTTCGTTTTAAGTTTCGCATGTTAAGTAGACGCTGCTTTCTCTCAAACTCTGATAAATCATATTTCATTTCTTTAGCTTTTTTATAAGGTTGCAGTATATCATCCTTTCGTTTACGATTTACTTTCAGTGCTTGTGATAAATCATGATTTTCATTATTTATTTGATTATTTTCCAAGTTTTGCGGTTGTATTGTATGATTAAACAAAAAATTATCATGATCTTCATTATTTGGAGTTGGAAGAAACGAATGATTTGATTTAACATTGTTGTGAACCAATTTTATTCGTTTAGAATTATTATTAATATTTGGTTTATTATTGGATTTATCATCACCATCGTCATCATCATCATCATCATCATCATCATCATGTTGAGTTGATGTTAATGTATATCGTTTATTTTTTAAACTTCCAATAATCTCATTCAAGGGTTTTGTAATTGGTTTAAATGTATCTTCTAACATATTCGATCTATCTTCTGTATTTAGTTTAATATTTCGTAGCTTTTGTTTTAAAATCGCTCTAGTTTTCACAATGTCTTTCAATAGTTTATTATCCATTTTTGCTTTTACATACATTCTTCGATATCTGTTACTGCTCAGTTATATATCTACTATCGATCTGCTATGTATCTGATATCAGCCTGTTTTTATATATCATAATTGTATGAAATTATCGAATCCCTTTCGATATCGACCTTTATCCATTAAATCATCCTTACTCACAACAACAAATCCATATCTATCTTTCCAACATTCCTTACAAATGTCTATAAACTCCTTAAACGACATATCACCGATAACATGATCATTATATATATGCCTAATATTCATTTCATCTTGTTTAAATATTATAATCATATTAGCATTATCACGTATAAGATGTTTTGGAATTTTCGTATATGTTTGACATAGGTAAAAAGAATCAATATTCTTGTGTCTACCCATACAAAAATAATCTCTTATGGCATTTTGCTTATCACAAATAACATCATCAAATATCATTATGGAATAGGGTTTTGCTTTGTCGGAACCTAGAACTTTTTCATTTTCCGTGAATGTAAATAGGTTTATCCCCCTTACTGAGTCAATTAATTTTTTCAAATATTGATATTTCGGTTGATATAAAGATTTTGAATATATGTAAATATTTTTGAAATGTAAACCATTTGGACTTTCAATTAAACTAAACATAACATTAGTTTTTCCACAATTTGATGGTCCCACTATTAATGCGCGTATTGAATTTGGTAGCAATGTTCCATGTCTATTTTCTAACTTGTTTTTTATACAGATGTCATCAACATTCCTTACTTTTATTTGTTTAGGTTGTTTTATCAATCGCATTTTTTTATAACTAATTTGTTTTCAATATAAATATAGCATTATATACAAAAAGATTATATTAGTGTATATAACATTGATCTGAACGGATTTATAATATTTATGAAAATAAAAAAACTAAAAAATGGCTATAAAGTTTAAAAGAAATTTTTCATCTAATCAGTTTAAAACAGGAAGAGGATTGGTGAACACCTTAATAAATACATTACCCATTGAACTACATTTACCAGGCTATCAGTTTTGTGGACCTGGAACAAAACTAAAAGAACGATTAGCGCAAGGAGATAGCGGAATAAATTTATTGGATTCAGCTTGTAGAGAACACGATATTGCCTACTCACAATCAAAAGATATAAATAAAAGACATCAAGCTGATCGAATATTAAGTGAAAAAGCTTGGCAACGAGTAAAATCTAAAGATAGTGATTTAAAGGAACGTGCAAGTGCTTGGCTCGTAACAAACGCAATGAAAACAAAAGTTAAATTTGGATTAGGAATAGGGAAGAAGAAGAAGACAAAAAGTAAAAGGAAATTATCAAGTAGAAAACTGTTTTCGTCAAGCGTTAAGAATGCTTTAAGTATTTTAAAAAAGGAAAAAACTGACAACATTAATGACGCTATTGCAATTGCCAAAAAAGCTATAAATTCAAATTTCAGAAGAAAAAAACGTAATGTTATTATACCAAGAGTTATTCCAGTGCCAAAAGTAGGAGGATTTCTTCCACTAATTCCAATTCTAACTGCACTATCAGCGCTCGGAGGGTTGGCTACAGGTGGAAGTGCTATTGTTAAAGCTGTAAATGACATAAAAAATGGGAAAGAGCAACTAGCGGAGGCTACTCGAC
Source organism: Urophora cardui (assembly GCA_960531455.1). NCBI lineage: Eukaryota > Metazoa > Arthropoda > Insecta > Diptera > Tephritidae > Urophora > Urophora cardui. Next base: position 165,023,400 of record OY482670.1, read on the forward strand.
ATAACAGATATATGGAATCAATTGCTATGGGTAAAGGTCTATTCCTTAAACCATATAAAAAGGGTTATGGTCTTTTTTATAAACCACAATCAAAAAACTATTAAGGAATCTACCCAACCGACCACTCACTGATATTGACTTGAACAAATATGGTAAACAACTAAAATATTTTAGAGGTGTTTTTATGCGCGATAGTTTACCAAAGAATCCACGAATTCAAGAATGCGGTATTGTTAATTTAGATGATTCTGTCGGCTATGGAACACATTGGGTAGCATACTATAAAAATCATAATTATAAGGAGTATTTTGATAGTTTCGGTAATTTACAACCACCATTGGAACTAGTTAAATATTTAAAACCACCTATTGAATATAATTATAATCAAAAACAGAAATTTAATACTTACAATTGTGGACATCTATGTTTAGAATTCTTGTTTGAAAAGTATAGTTTCTAATAAATAAAAGAAATTTTTTGAAATTTAAATTTATATAGTTTTTGTTTTTATTTCAATTTTGTGATATTTTATAATGACCCCATGCAAATGTATCTATTCCATTTTCTTTAATAAATCTCTTATCATCTAAATAACTTAACACTAATTTAGTAACATGTTGAGTATATAATTCATGTATTTTTGATTTAAAAATATACATTGAGTCATAGTACAATTTCTTTTCTAATAAACATTTTTTAAAGTCATTACATGAAAGTTTTGATATAATAGATTTCTTTATACCTTTAACTTTTTTTACTTCTATTTCATCTTCAACTGTATTATATGAATACATCTTTGCTCTTAGCCCGATAAACTCCTTCATGAGTTTACCATTACACTCATCCTTCATCATACCTAGAACTTTTTTATTTACTAGGGGTAAATTATAAATGTTTTCTATGGGATATGAAGAGGTATCGAAATGTAATTGAATATCATTACGAATGTCGTTATAAAAATCATTTGTTTTTATATCATAAATAAATGAATCTGTGTCCATATAATTTAACACAACATTATCCTTATATTTTGGTTTCATATAATCATAGTGAAAATCATACATTTTCAATTTAGATAAATCTAAAACTGTGAAACCAATATAAATAGGTTTGTTATAAACAGTAGAAAGTTTTTTCATTTGTATTGCAACCATATCGTTGGAGAATCTAAGTATACTATGACAGTTATGTTTTGCTATAAGAGCTCTGGCTCCTAATCTTCTCCCACTATTTTCCCATTGACATACTATTTTAACATTCGTTCTTTTATCTACATTTTCCATAGTCTTTCCATAAACTGCATTATTTAATAGTTTAAAAAAATTCTGTTCAAATGCATTTTTAGCTAAAGTTCGATGATAATTGTTTAAATCAATATATTTTTTTAACCAATCTGATTGATCAAACTGCAGAATTCTATATATTTTCTTCAAAACTAGACCATTTTTGATGCATTGCTGTAACACTCTATAATGTATTATATACTTTTCCTTGTTATTTAAATCTGTAATTAGTTTTTTTTGTTTCATACTATTATTTTTTTTGGTTTCCGCACAAAACGGTAAGTCATTATGCCAATCATGTAATGAAGATGGATATTCTATATCTACTTCCAATATATAACCAATCAATGAATCTTCTTCTATATTATTAACATTAAAATCTTCAAAATTTTCCATCCATTTAAAGTTTCTATAGGGGAGATATTGAGACATAGCGTAACCATATAAGTTATTAACATCTAAATAAATTAGAAAATTTGATTCTTTCGTACAATCGAAGTCAGTCATATATTTATTGTTGACGATTGTATAACGCTTACAACATTGCACAATACCTCCTCTAATACCCTTTAAAATAAAATTATATTTGTCAATGTCTGTTAATAATTCCAATTTTATTTTAGTGGTCTTTAGCATTGCATCCCAAGACAATCCAGGTGTGGTATAGTATTGAGCAGGGTCTAAATTATAAATACTTTTGCATACTTTCCTAAAATGCTCAAATATATCACACAAAAGCAATACATCGACTTTCAAATATAGCAAAAGATAGTCTAGTAAGTTTCGACATTGGAATGTATGCCATACTTTTTGAGCGTGCTCATAGTCAATCTCATTACAAGATTCGTTATTTAGTCTATTGAAAAATAGAGGTCGAGAGGGTAATTGAGTTTCTTGAAGACGTGCTTCACAATCTAGATAATCATAGGGAAATATACCTTTCCTTTTCATTAAACTGAATTCATTATCATCAGTATAAAATGATTTTACAACCTTTAGATCGTCATCAGACAAATAACTAGCTAAATTTTGTAAACTTGAAGGCATGAATCTATATGAATCAAGAAACCGAAGTTCAATACTATCGGTGGCGTTAACAAAAATTCTTTTAGAGATTGAAATATATAGTTCCTTATTTAATGGAATTATATTTATATCTCCTTCAATTGATGATAGTTCTTTAACAAATAAATGACTGTCATATGCTGACATATTGTGAAAAAATATAGGAACAAAATTAGCAATTTGAAAATTTAAATTACACATTTTATGTGCTGGGCCTCTATAATTACCAGTTAAATGACAATAATCAGCTACTCTATCTTCATTCGATAAGTACAGTTTACAAATATGACAAACTTTACTTTCGGTTTGCTCTTTTTCTTGAGCAGGAGTTAATTTATTCATTTTTTTAACCTTACTTAAATAATCATTATATAATCTTAAAGTATCGCTAACTAAACTTTGAAAAAAATTTTTTGCACAATCCTCGCCACTATAAATTCTTAATACATTTAAGTTATTATCAAAAGAGGATTTAATGTAATAGCTGTACGCAAAGGGTATATGTTTTTGTATTGATTTAATATTAGTTGAATTTTGAATATCTACCGCTTGCAGGATGCATTCAAAATCTGCATAAATTACAAATGGGACATCTAGTTCCTTTCTCCAATTATTGAATTCAACAATTTTTTGCTCTTCTGTGGGCATATGAGTGACAATTTTATTACATTCCTCTTGATGTTTCTGTAGTTTATCAGCCGTGATGAAATATTGTAAGCATTTATTGCATAAGTTTATTTGTTCTGTATGACTTGTTAGTTGACTCCTAATTAATCTATAATTTATAAGATAAAAAAATAAAAAAATAAAAAAATTAAAAAAATTATAATATGTATACCCACACTACATAAAATAAATATTGCTTATATATACTTAATATACAATTTTGTCTTACCTTGAAATATCTTTGATCCACACATAGTGATGATGTTCCTCATCTTCAATCAGCAATAAATTTATGTGGCGACTTTTTTCAGCACTTGTTGCATAGTATGGTCCAATGATATCATTCCTTTCATCCAACCCGAACACGTTTACACTAATTTCAGGGTTGATTAATTCGAATTCCTTTATTTGATTGATCTCCAGTGGAAAATTTAAATTTTCAAATTTAATTGTAATGTTATTGTTCAATATTATAACGTCACTTGTAATATCATTTATTTTATATGATGAACATCTGTTAAAATTTTTGGATATTGGATACAATGCTGATATAACAGCCCATTTGAAACAATATTCATCATCATTATGCACATTAATACATGCCTTTTTTTGAGTTACTGCTTTCGGTAAAGGCATGTATTGAGATCCTTTTAAAGGTCTATATTTATTTACATTAATTTCAAGGAAAGATATTTCAATGAGTGTCCATCCACTATCTCTTTCCTGAAATTCACTCATCTTTTTACATAAGATACTACATTGATTTTCAAAGAATTCATCAATGGCCTGCATTTTTAAAGTGCTTTCTAAAATTGACATTTTAGTTTGGTGTGATTTTAAATCAATTTCACATGATTCTTCATCTTTCACCAACATATAATCGCAAAATAATTCAAAATTAACTTTAACGTTCAAATGTTTTTCAATAGTATTTCTTAAAATTTCCAAAACTTCAATTTTAATTACCTCAAAAAAGTTCTCAACTATTAAGTCATTTTTATTTGAATTATTGAACACATAAGTTTCAATTCTATTTTTAAATGATGTTGATATATATGTTAAATTTTCATTAACTTTTTCTCCACAATTTTTTTTATGAATATTTGTTCTTAAATGATATGTCCACTCATTTAGTTTTATATAGATTTTACATACTTCGCAAAATATATTTTTTATATTGTTATGTGTAGAGCGTTTGTGTTTTATTAAACTCTTCACTTCATTAAAGTTCTGCTCACATAAATTACACATAAAAGTTTGCGTTAATATTTTTTGGTGTTTAGTGCGAATGTGTCGTTTTAAAGAATCATTGCGAGAAAATGTTTCTCCACAATGTTCACATAGAAAATAACCCATTTTTTTATTTATTTATTTTTTTCGTTTTTTTGGTTTTTATTGTTTTTTTATTGTTTTTATTGTTTTATTGTTTTATTGTTTTTTCTATTTTTCTATTTTTTTATTTTTTTATTTTTTCGTTTTTTTGTTTTTATTGTTTTTTTATTGTTTTTTATTGTTTTATTGTTTTTTTTCTATTTTTTCTATTTTTTTATTTTTTTATTTGTCACATATAACAACAAATTCATAAGCGTTTCCATTGCTACTACTAGGTCCGGTAATATTTATTTTTTTTATTTTATATTTGCCGCATTTTAGATCTTCTAATGCCTTATCGCCGATTGCATTAAATCGCGGGGGTAGGAAAAGTACATTTTTTTCCAATTCTATCATAATCTTCTCGCCGTACTGTGTCTGTTTCCTTTCACCTTTAATAATTTTAAAGGGTGTGTCAAATGGAAAATCGGTTACTGATATAATTTTTTTTAAAAAGGAATGTTCCTTGGACAACCGCGTCCATTCTTTAACACAATCGTTACTCATGTTTTACACTTTAAACTTGTATCAAACGTCAAACAACCGTTAGAAGTTACCACAAAAGAACTAAAATATTTCTCAACACTCCTTTATATACGAATTTCTTCTTGCTTGCAAATCAAATTGTGTTTTTTTTATTTACATTTAGATGCACAAGTTCAAATTGTATTCTTATCAATGTAAAGAAGGGAATACATTTTTGCTACTAGTTTTGCGGTTAAAAAGTTTTAAGTATGCTAGAAATGTGTATAGTGATTAAAAAAAACAATGTGTTAACACAATAATATCCTTATCACAATATACAGAAAGAACTTGGGTGAGAATTAATTTTTTAATTGTTCTCATGCGGTTACAAAAAAAGACGTAAATATGATTGAATAGTGATTAAAAAAAGTAAATATTTTTTTATTTTATTTCTTTTTTAATTATATGTTTTCCTTATGTTTATATGAAATTATAAAATTTTTGAATAAATTTACATTTTTTCCTGCACATATCATATGACTAGGATGAGAATTACAAACAGTTATATTAATATTATCCTTATATAAAGTTTTTATTTTAGGACAATCTATGTCCTCTAAATTATATATTAGAATACTGTCTCCAATTAGCTTTTGTACCCATTTCACTTTCTGTAATCCTTTTACATATACACAAATATTTTCCTTTTTCATATATTCATTTAAGTAGTTTTTTAACGTTTGGAAGGTTGTGTCACCATCATTCCATCCCAACCCATGATGATATTTTTGTAACCAATCTATTTGAATTCTTTCCTTTAATGTTAACCTTGAATAACTAAAAGGTGGACGTATGATGAATGTTTTGATGTGTGGCTCAATTAAATCTGAAATGCTAACTTCCTTTGCTATAAACTTGTTAGAAATGTGAAAACCTTGCACATCAAGTACTACTATTATCTTTTTGTTATCAACCATTATTTATTCTTTTGAGCTAACTTTCGCACACTGAAACGTATTTCAAACCATACTAACTTTATATACTGTGAATACAGCTTTGAGAAATGAAAACAACTATATATATATATATATATATATATATATATATATATATATATTCACAATTTCTTAATAAAGAGGTTTAGTTGGAAATTAGTGTTGATTGAAAATAGTAATTTTCTTTGGGAAATATTTAAGCAAAAAAAAACAAAAAACGTGTGAAAAAAATAGAATGAAAAGTGATGAAATTAAAGAATTTTTAAAAAATAGTAATATATACATATTTGATCATCATAGAAAGCTTATACAAAATACACTAGTTTTAATTAAACATACAGAAAATGAATCACTTGTGAAATCTGTATATGGAAGACATTATACCAACTGTCCTTGGAGTAGAAAAAATGTACAATCAGGTCCTGACACATGTAATTGTCATATCACCGAAAGAAGATATAAGCACATAATGGCTATAATAAATTTATATAATCTCTATTATAATGATAAGGAAAATATTGATTTAAAAAAATTTATTTATGACATCAACATTATGGATAAAAGAAATTTCTAAGCACAAAAAAAGATCTCAAAAACATCTCAAAATGTTAGCAAAGGAATTGAAACGATTTTTAAAAATATATAGTTGTTATATCAAAAACGAACATATTCAACTTTTCAAGAATATTATCGATGAAATATCTTTATGTGAAAGCATTCGTTTTCAACTAACAATCACAGGAATTCATAAATTTGATTGTACATATCCAACAACACCAACCACATGTTCATGTGCACTCTTTTATCAACGATTTCTAACCGCAAAAAAATTATATGAAGAATATACAACACTTTTTTCAAAATTCCCACACAACTCACAATAATTTCATTTACATACATTTTTTCAACATTGCTGAACTATATATAAAGTCATCAAAATTCTTTGCATTCAATTCATTTCTATATGGAGGAGACATTGATGTGTTTTGAGGTAATGGCAACGAATAAAGTGATATTCAACAACTCAACAATGAGGCTATACATTAATGCTATTGAAACGGATGAAGAAATGGCGCGATATAATTTCAAAGCGGAATGGCAAAAGGATTTGCTATTCCGCGACAAAATAGAGGATTGTATAGACATAGACATCAACGAATTTCTCGAGGGCGATCTTGTCGAGCATCCGCTAAGTGGTTTATTTTTTGAAATGGGGTTTTACAAACCCTTTACGTATAGTATGAAGGCATATGATGCCTTCAATAATACTGCACTATATTCAGTACAGTTATTAAATACTAATTACGCTTATATAGAAATAAGAGAAAATAATGTATATATTTATAAAATAATTAGCAATAAATATAAAAATGTATAAAAGCAAAAGAAAGTTGTATTCGTTTTATTTTTCACTTATTTATGTTACAAACACTTTGCACTGCAAACGCACACACATTCTTTCAAGTAAGTATACATATGGACACAGATAAAAATAAATAGAGACGCACGGCTGCTACAAAACGGGGCGCTCCACAGCAGGCTCTCCCCCTTCCTCAATATTACCTCACCTAACACCCGACCCCCCAGCGCCCGGCCCCAGCCCCCGGCCCCAGCGCCCGGCCCCAGCGCCCGGCCCGGCCCCAACCCCCGACCCGGCCTCAGCGACAGCACCAGCGCCAGCGCCCGGCCGGCCCATCTGACTCCCTCCCCTACCCTTTGCTAGCGGGGGGAGGAGAACCTCCTGCATAATTGATAACAACTGGTGGTGTGGTGCACTGGCACACTGGCATTGACACTGCCACTCAAAACCGCAAACAAAACATTTCATTCATACATACTCGTACATATGTATGTATGTATGTACATATGTATGTATATAGTATGCTTTGCCTCACATATAAATCTGAGCGATAATGGGTGTTGGATGACGATGACGATGACGACGACGACGACGACGACGACGCCAAAAAATATTCATACAAACATATGCTTTTGGTATACACGTCGGGCGAGGGGTATGAAGTGCGCGGGCAGATCTATAAAATATCCTATAATGGGTGCTGTTCAGCTAAAACCACAAACTAAACATTCACACAAACACATGCTTTTGCATACAAAATTTTTCTAAAGTTTTTACATTTTTAAAATTTACACCACAATTTGAGCCAGAACATACATATACATACTACTTACATATAACAACTAATAAGCAAAGTAATGAAATTATTGTCGTTTTCGATTCGCCATCACACAAGCGAGGTCGGATCGAACAAAAATGTTTGAACCCCTAATGAGTAGTAGCCATACTCGCTAACTGGTCGATAAAAATTTCCCTCTGCTCGCTAGCATTCACATATAAATTTGACAGAAGGAAATTTATAGCCAGCAGAGAAATTGTGAATCGCAAGCGGCTTATTTTTGGCTTCTCATAATAATCATTTATTTACATTTAGGTACAACGGAATTTAACAATGAGATTTGATATGACCTCACGTCATAAGAATTGATGAAAAATTTTCATTGAAAACTCATGCCCTGGTGAGATTTGTTAATTTGACATGATCATATGATATATTTACATATCTAATATGATGTGAAGAGATTTGGTGCCCTGAAGATGTTTAGATCCATACCTTGTGACTTACTATCTTACTTAATATGCGCTATTTTATATGATATGATGTGATGCCGCGATGAGATGTGCTGTAACTAAGTATTTTTTATTACAATCATGAAAATCAAATCATGCCTAACACAAGCTTTTTTTTTTTGCTCATAGGAAGCTTCTAAATCATATCAATAGCCATACTATATTGCTTTTCAGCCAATTTTCTTGTCTTTCATTTCTTGCTGCCAAAAATAAGAATAATCGTTTTTGGTTCAATTTTTGTTTGTTTTTCTTTTTGTTACTGTTTCCGAGACGCTGTTGCTATGTTACGGCACATTTACTAATTTCCAGTCAATTTATCAACACATTTACGCCACATAAGCTCTTCAAATCGTTTTGTTACATTTTACGTACATATTTAATATCCATCGATTGTGCTGATAAATAATTGAAAGTCCATAAATAAAATGCGAGAAACGGCAGCAATCACGTTGATGTCCATTTAACGATTTAATGTGGATATTGGAGATGCGCACAAAATAATTTCTCCCTTTTTTACAACTTCATAAAATTGCTTTTAAATTGTTTGTGTGCATGTAACTTATACCCAAACGTAAGTACCTTATATCCTTATACATACATACATACATACATATGTAGATACATATGTAAGTAGAAAAAACTTTATGGCCACAAAAAAATTTATATATGTTAAATAGCATAAGTACAACCATTTTTCACAACATTTATGCACTTTTTTTTTATTATTAGCAATAATTTTTTGCTGGTTCATTAATTTTACTCGAGTTGCCCTTTTGGCTATTTGCGTTTTTTTTCTTTTTGGCGCTTATTGAACGCGAAATAAAAAATATTGCAAATCAAATTAAGTGAGCAAATGAAGGAAAAACTGTAATGAGTTTGTATTATTTGCATTTCTTTTTTTCTTCTGTTTTGTCGCTCTTTTTTTCTGCTAAACGCTTTCCACGGTTGCGAGTCTGCAAACTTTTACGCATTTGCAGTTTTGCAGCAACTAAATTAAAAAGTTTGCGAAATTTGTCCCATGTATTGCTCGCACTTGTTACCATTCCACGGGATTATAGTTGGAAATCAATATAAAATGAACTTTTCATGTGCATATATTAGATAAATGATGAAACTTTATTAATTAAATTCTAGATGAGTTACAAAAGTAAAAACCGACATATGTAAGTAATTGATTTTTATGTGATATTATAAAAAATATGTATATATAGTTTTGTACATATAAAGTATCTTTGTATTTACATATATGTTAGGCGAGGTTGCTGTGACTGCTAATTTCCACTAGCGCGCTTATATCCCTAGAGTTCCATTGTGTCAGTAAAGGCGCAATTCTTCCTTTCTTAATCCATACCAAGAATTATATGGCTCACCGTAAGTTCTAGCGCGGATCTATCGCTTTTGTGGCTGCAAGTGCCCCAGATATCGCCACCGGTCACTTGTTTGTTGGGAATGGAATTCCTTCAATCAGAGTTAACGGTAACAAGCGACATACATACCTAGATCCTTTGAAGAAGATTAAAGTAGAGCAGAATTGTCCCCTCTATCAAGTTCAGCAGCCATCTCGTTACAATGTCCAGGCACCCATTCCAGGCGAATAGTAAACTGCTCAGCCATCCTATTTAGCGATCTACGGCAATCTTCCAAAGTTCTGAATTTACGGGTGACTAGCTCCTATCGCGTTTAAACGTTTACGTTCGAAATCAGATTTCTAGCCAACAGTGGGTTGCATAGACTCCCCCTCCTGTATAAGTGTCAATAAAAAATATAACTAATTTTGAAGTTTTGCTTCTCTCCACTTGCCACGCTATAAACTCCGCTTATTTCCATACTTTTACCCATTCCGTAGACATTACCTCATATCCTAATTGGGTCTAAAACCACTTTTCTTAAAAAATTAACAATTTTCTTTTCACAAGCTTTAATATACCTTTTCTTTTTAACTTCATGCTCTCTTATCATTTTCATATTCATTTACATATTCCCCTACATCTGCTCTAAATTTCTTTCATTTATTTTTACCTTTAAGCTCACGATAATTTCCCTACGTAAAGCTTTACAAGCCATTTATTCTCACTAGTATCGCCGGTGCTCGAAATTCGATCATGCAATTTATTTCTTTAACTTTGTGTTCGTACAAAAATCCGACGCGAAATCATGGTCAAAATCAAGGCAGATCTAGGAAGGTAGGCCCGGTGGCGAATTCAGAAATTTCCCATGTATTTTTTTATTGTAATTGGTAGAGTGTAATGTCAAAATGATATTTCGCCGTGGTTAAAATCTATTGGCCATGATGTGAATACGCTTTGATTTTGACCTTTGTAAATAAAAAAAGAAGTTTTTCAATTCGCCGCCGAGCCTACCTGTTAGATATGCCTTGGTCAAAATTAAAATTACTCAGTGTGCTCTCCCGCACTCTCTCTCATTTTTTGCTTTAATGGAAAAGCAATAGGAGATATTTGGCCGCGTTGATTTTGATCTGAGCGTAAACTGGGCCAATGCATACAAAATAGAGAGAGCGCTTTTAAATTAAAGCGACTCTTCAACTGTGTTTACGATAGGGGTGAGCAATGACACGATTTTTTGGGAGTTGCCACATAAGCACTGACTCACTAAAAAGAGTCGACTCACTGAGTTGGCACTATTGTGCTACAACACCTTGTGTTACAGCACGATTGTACTACAGCACATATTACTTTCGTGCTATTGTCAACCAAAAAGTGTTACTGTGTGCTATCAGAGGCTGTGTCAGTGAAAGAGTCGCTCCGATGATGAATTGATATTTGTACGAGAATGGCATATAAATCAATAATAGAATTGAAGTGATAGGTGTGGGTGGGCAAATATATGGAAAATTAATTATTTAATTAATTAATGGACCTATGTAGCTCTGAGATATAGGGTATTTAGGGATTTTTGAGATGTTCATGAAGTACACATATTGGGCTATCTGATGGATAAATAAAATATACATATGTGTGCCAATATAAACTTAGTTGATAAGATCAATTACAAATTTCAAATGAATGTATCTTTTTATATATGCACGATATACGATAATGGGTTAAAGTCCAGAAGTTGGGAAAAATCATCTAGCTTCGGAATATCATAACCAAATTTACCAAAATTAAGGGGAACAACCGAAAAAAACCCAAAATATGTGTCCATACAAAAACGGGTTAGTGTCCGAAAGTTAGTACAATTCATGCAGAATACACCTATATACACCAAATTTGCCTAAATCACCTGGAACAAATAAAAAATGCATAAATAGGTGACCACCCCAATACCAAAAACCACCAAAATACACCAAGTGCCATATAAAGTAAGCATGCACAAGATGACAATTAAATAAGAGGCGAAATCGAACGTGCCAGTGGAGTCGAGTGTGCTAATGAGGTGAGCTTGAGCGTGCAGCTCACTGATGGGAGTTGACACGGAGTCATGACTCAGTGCTGAGTTACCCAAGCCTAGTTTACGATATTTGTAAACACGTTTACGATATCTATTTCTCTTAACTAAAAATTTTATTTATTAATTATAAACAAATTAAATAATTTATAGAAAATATTATATGCCTATGCACTGCTCCTGACTCATACGAACACATCCATATCAATTATACATATAAAATTATGTGGATATGAGTATGTTAAATGTGCTAAACAGCCTGGCAATTGTTTGTATGGAAAAAATGTTAGCCTATTAATATATACATAGATAGATACTCCCTTAGGGTATTCCATATTTAACCCAAATCGCACTAAGTACTTCATTATAACTCAGCAGCAAGCAGGACATTTTGATTGCGCATTAAAAATGTTGGCCGCTGTGGTGCAGTGGGTAGAGTGCTCGCCTGCTGTGCCAGATGTCTCGGGTTCAAACCACGGTCCGAGCCAAACACCAAAACAATTTTTCAATTAGTAAAAATCCAATTATTGGGTCTTTTAAGAGCAGCGGTCACCTCTCGGCAGTGGGCGGCATACCCTCCGAGAGTATTCCTGCCATGAAAAAGCTTCTCACAAAAAATGCATTCGCCGTTCGGAGCCGGCATAAAACTGTAGGTCCACCCAATTAGTAGGAAAAACAAAAAGGAGCACACCTCGAATTGGGAGAGAAGCTCGGCCATAAAACTCGTCAGAGTTATAATAGCGCCATTGTATTATTATTATTATTAAAAATGTTCTCCCACTACTCCGTGTTGTCCCTCAACTACCATTTTCCATGTGGCTTAATGGCCATTAAAACAACAACAACAAAAATTTTAGCTTCTTTTTACTTTTTGTTAGTGATGCCATCAATTGTAGTCTTGTTTTTGTTGTTAGCCGAAAACTTGCGTTTTTCTTGTTATTTTTGTTTGCCTTGTTGTTATTGTCATGTTGTTGCTGTTGGTGTTGACATGTCATCAGTCACTTGTCAGTGCGTGTTGTTTAAAATGCATACGGAACCTCGACGCGTGTTAATATTGAATGAGCAAATATGTATGGCGAGTAAATACAGTACAGTGGGCGACAAAATGAAACCAACATTGGGTTTTTATTTTAAATAGAGCGTACCAAAAAATATAAAAAAATTGTCATAAGCATTTCAAAAAAATTTTAAGATTTCAAATTCTATAGCCCATTTTTAATTTATATTTTTTTAATAGGTATACCTAGATAGTGTTCAATAGCTCACATTTTTACGCACACTGTCAATGAGGCTGTGTTTTTTTTTTTTATTTGTATGTACGGTGCATGCTACAAAAACAATAGCAACAATACCAACAAATGCCAAACAGCGAAATTGACAGTTAAACACACAAAAACGCAACAACAAGCTTATGCAGATTCTGTGCGTGTTAAAGCACTTGTCTGCGTGTGTTTGTACATATGTATGCTTTGTGTAGGAGACACTCTTTTACATATTTTTCAATGTCAACAAGGAAATCAACGTCAGCAGAGAAGTGAAGTGATTAAAATAACAACAAACGAATGAAAAAAGTTTTAAAAAGCAACAAGAGGCAACAAAACCAAATACAAACAAGTAAGGAAGCTTAAGTTCGAGTGGAATCGAACATTAGATACTCAGCTGTATGCTTTCATTGTTTGTTTGCGTTTGATGGAATCACGGTGTATTTTATATAAAGGGAGTGCTGCATAAAGTGGGCGTAGCCACGCCCATTTTCAACATTTTTATCAGTCATCCAACTAAGCATATGATTATTATTCTTTGTGCGAAATTTCATTCCTTTATGACTTCTAGTTACTAAGATGTGACGTTACAAATTCCCAGATGGTGTTCCAGAAATATCTTTGTGAAAAAGTAGGCGTGGTCATAAACCGATTTTAATAAATTTTTGCGTGTCTATTAATACAAGTTATAAAAGTGTATAAACCAAGTTTCGTCATAATATCTCAATTATTTGCCGAGTTATGGGCTCCGAAATCTCGTATATTCCTTTGTCTAAAAAGAGGCGGTGCCACGCCCATTTTCCAAAATTTTTATATTTTTTGTTTCCGGTCTATTGTGGAACTCATGCCACAAAATTTCAATGAATTATCTTTATATTTGACAAAGATATCGCTTACAATGTTTTTATTAGGCCACTTTATAATACCCATATATAAAAGTGGGCGTGGTCGGCAACCGATTTCGATAAAATTTTTAACATATATTACCACAGGTAATAAAAGTGTACACACCAAGTTTCGTCGTTATATCTCAATTATTTGTCGAGTTATGGGCTCAGAAATCTCGTATATTCCTGCTTCTAAAAGTAGGCGGTGCCACGCCCATTTTCCAAAATTTTTGTATTTTTCGTTTTATGTCCGCAGTTGGACTCCTGCCATAAAATTTCAATGATATATCTTTATATTTGACAGAGATATGGCTTAAAATGTTTTTATTATGCCACTTTATAATACCCATATATAAAAGTGGGCGTGGTCGTCAACCGATCTTGGCAATTTTTAATCCAAACATTTGCCTAAGTAATTATATCACGCGTACCAAATTTCATCGATATATCTTCAACGGTTTCTGAGTTATGACTCATAAAACTTGAAATGTTTGCCCCTTAATAAGTGGGCGTGGCACCGCCCATTTTCCAAAATTTCACCATATTTCTTCATAAGGGCCTGAGCTCAATACGTGGGTAAAATTTTATCACTCCAGCTCTATTAGTGACTGAGATACAAAATTTCCGATTTTTACTATATAGGGGAGGTGGGCGTGGTCATGGTCCGATTTCGCCCATTTTCAATACCATCCGTTCCTGCCTTGATACCAACTTACATTTCAAATTTCATCAAAATATCTCAATTTTTGCGCGAGTTATCGTGCTCACAGACGGACAGACGGACAGACGGACAGACGGACAGACGGACAGACGGACGGACATGGCTCAATCGATTTCTCTTTTCACCCTGATCATTTTGATATATATAAGTCTATATCTATCTCGATTATTTCATTCTGTTACAATCCACCGTTAGGAAATCAAAACTATAATACTCTGTGTACTAGTACAGCTGAGTATAAAAAAAAACAAGTAAGGAAGCCTAAGTTTGAGTGGAATCGAACATTAGATACTCAGCTGTATGCTTTCATTGCGTTTGATGGAAACACGGTGTACTTTATATAAAGCAAGTGCTACATAAAGTGGACGTAGCCACGCTCATTTTCAACGTTTTTATCAGTCATCCAACTAAGCTTATGAATATTATTCTTTGTGCAAAATTTCATCCCTTTATGAGTTACAAAGATGTCACGTTACAAATTCCTAAAGGGTGTTCCAGAAATATCTTTGTTAAAAAGTAGGCGTGGTCATAAACCGATTTCAATAAATTTTTGTATGTCTATTAACACAAGTTATAAAAGTGTATAAACCAAGTTTCGTCATAATATCTCAATTATTTGTCGAGTTATAGGCTAAGAAATCTCGTACATTCCTTTGTCTAAAAAGAGGCGGTGCCACGCCCATTTTCCAAAATTTTTCTACTTTTTGTTTTCGATCTATTGTAGAACTCATGCCACAAAATTTCAATGAATTACCTTTATATTTGACAAAGATATCGCTTAAAATGTTTTTACTGGGCCACTTTATAATACCCATATATAAAAGTGGGCGTGGTCGTCAACCGATTTCGCTAAAATTTTGAACATGTATTACCACAAGTAACGAAAGTGTACGCACCAAGTTTCGTCATTATATGTATGTATATCAATTATTTGTCGAGTTATGGGCTAAGAAATCTCGTATATTCCTGCTTCAAAAAAGAGGCGGTGCCACGCCCATTTTCCAAAAATTTTTGTGTTTTTCGTTTTATGTCCATAGTTGGACTCCTGCCATACAAATTTCAATGATATATCTTTATATTTGACAGAGATATAGCTTAAAATTTTTTTATTGGGCCACTTTATAATACCCATATATAAAAGTGGGCGTGGTCGTCAAGCGATTTTGGCAATTTTTAGTCCAAACATTTGCCTAAGTACGTATATTACGCACACCAAATTTCATCGATATATCTTCAACGGTTTCTGAGTTATGACTCATAAAACTTTCAATGTTTGCCCCTTAATAAGTGGGCGTGGCACCGCCTGTTTTTCAAAATTTTTGTGTTTTCTGTATTACGCCCATAGTTGGACTCATGCGACAAAATTTCAGTGATATATCTTTATATTTGACAGAGATATCGCTTAAAATGTTTTTATTAGGTCACTTTATAATATACATATATAAAAGTGGGCGTGACCGTCAACCGATTTTAACTATTTTCCGTCCAAATGTTTGGCTAAGTAAGTAAATCGCGCATACAAAATTTCATCGATATATCTTCAATGGTTTCTGAGTTATGACATATAAAACTTTCCATGTTTGACCCTTAATAAGTGGGCGTGGCACCGCCCATTTTCCAAGATTTCATCAAATTTCTTCATAGGGGCGTGAGCTCAACACGTGGGTAAAATTTCATCGCTCCAGCTATATTAGTGACTTAGATACCAAATTTCCGATTTTTTCTATATAGGAAAAGTGGGCGTCGTCATGGTCCGATTTCGCCCATTTTCAATACCAACCGTCCCAGTCTCGATACCAACTTGCATTTCAAATTTCATCAAAATATCTCAATTTTTGCGCGAGTTAGAGTGTTTACAGACGGACAGACGGACGGACGGACATGGCTCAATCGATTTCTCTTTTCACCCTGATCATTTTGATATATATAAGTCTATATCTATCTCGATTATTTCATTCTGTTACAATCCACCGTTATGTGATTAAAACTATAATACTCTGTGTACTAGTACAGCTGAGTATAACAAGAAACAAAATCAAAAAAATATTACGTGCGGATTACGTACATACTTCATTTTGGATCCTTTTGTTATTGTTGTTTTTTTTTATTTTGTCGCAGTTAATGTATTTGAATGCGGTTGTAGTTCATTGGTCTGTATGTGTGTGTTATATGGGTTTGAGTTGCATTGGCAGCAACATTTACATTTTAAGTAGTTTTTAAATCGCTGCAGACAAACGTCAGACAAGTGTCAACGTTAATAATTTATCATATGAAGAGTTTGGTCTGGCGTAAAGGCGGTGGGTTCTGCATGCAATTGCCAAGAGAGCAAAGAGGCAGAGGTACTTTTTTCGCTTCTTGTATGTAAAAAGGATATACCGCTACTTAATTTTGTGCTCTTGTAATGAAAATGAGACGAATTTAGTGATGGATGTATTCGCCATTTTGAAGCATGATGTAACTGTGACTGTAACAACAGACTTGGAGTCCCTTTTTGACGAAATATGGTTAGAACAAAACTGGTTCAGTTGAAAACATAAATAAACGCGAACATATTAATGAAAAATACTCGTATTAAAAATATCAACGCAGAAATTTCAAGCCTCTTTAATTTGTTTTGTGTGGAATGTTCTTTATATTTTAAATCCTTCTGCGAAAAATACATAGTAAGAAACATTCAAATCTGCCTTTTTAATTTAATCCATTTCCGTTTGTTTTGTTATTTTTTTTAAGTAATTCGCACCCCTTTCACGCAACGTTAACATTTGCTCATCTAAATGCTCGAACTCCCGAACGCCCAAATGTATGCAACGCTTCTTCAATTGCCGCACAAGCGTTTATCCACTAAACATTTATCCAATCGTTTGTGCGATTTTTCGCGCCGTGCTTAGCATTGCATTGTTACCAACGTTCTCGCATTTAGCGAATTTTGTTGCAAGCAACAAACAACAAAAGCTCTGCAACATTCAAACACTTTGTTGTTTCGTGTATTGCAAATCCGGATTGTATGACCGTGTCTGGCCGGTGCTTCATTGTTTATTTTGTTGTTGCTGTTGCAGCTGTTTTTATCTCTGCTTGCACAAGTGCGCTAGCAATTGTTCTATTTTCTAAATTGTTTCTGCTGCTATTGTTGTTGTTGTGGTTTGTTGTTTTTGCTGCTATAGTTCCTCCAAATACACTTGTTAGTATGTTGTTTAAGTGGCATTGCGCAGCATGTTTGCCAACAAGTTGCAACTTTGTTGTAAACTGCCAACTATTGCTTACTACACATTTGTGAGTGTGCAGGTGTGTGCGTGTATTTGTGTATATGTGCATTGTTCGTTTAGCAATGTTCTACAACAATGCAGTTACGTCGCGAAGCACAAAGCCGGCAGTTGCCTGCTGTGCGTTTTCCTGCTGCGACTTGTTTTCCTTTACTTGTGTTGTTGGGTCTGCAATTTCTTGTTGTTGTATTCTACATACTCTCGTTGTTGTTGCTTTCTTCTTTCGTTCAAATAGTTTGTGCTGCATGTTGTTGTTGGCGGCGGTTAACGTGTCTCTTCACGCGCATATTTTCATTATGTTGCCTGCTGTTGGTTATGGGCGCACCCGACGAGCAACGCCGCATGCTGTCGGCGACGACGACGTCGAGGACGATGGTAATCTTGGTGATCATGATGGTGATGATGATGACACACAAATTGCCAGTCTCTGATGCATTGCAACTTTGCAGACAAACAAGACAACGCAGACATACAAATAATCCAACCGTTGCTGTGGAAGAGTTGGTAGTTTGTTGTTGGTTAAATTAAAGTTGGGGTGTGGTGATGGTGGTTGAGTATTCGATTGGTGCAAATTAAGTATCCAGCTAAAATGGCGGAGATTACTTTGTTTCTTCAATTTTAGTCTTGTTTGTTTTTTTGGTATGTACATCTGTATGTATGTAAGCAATTGTAGGAAAAAATTTGTGAAGCAACCTTTTTTAAGAATTTCCAAGTTGTTATGTACATGGGCACCCATATTTTGATATAAACTGTATGTTATGGATTCACTTTTATCTTATAAGGCCTTTTGCTTTGATTGGTCCAGCTCTAAATGCATTTTGTTTGTAATTCCACAAGCAGATCTTTTACTAAAGACGAATTTAAGGAAAAAAATACACGTGGCTGTTTGTAAAGGCTGTTTTAAAATATATACACATGTGTATCTAGACAATTTTATTCCCAGAAAAACAACTAACTGGCTAATCAACACTTCATTGTAAGCCGATTTAAATCTATTCTAATATCATCATATGCACGTGCCATTAACTTGCAGCAACTAAAAAAAGACATTCAATCATTTGGACATTTCGTTTATTGAAATTACCAAGAAAGAAAAAGAGAGTGCGCGGCATCGCTTGATTGACGTTTTACTGCACCGTAGAAGGAGCGAGACTTTCATCAGTTGTCTTTTCCTCGTACACATGCCCGAACAAACACAAGATGCGTTAAAAGCTAAAAGCTAAAGCCCAACACCAAAATCTAAGCATCTTAGCTAAGCCATGCAGGGGATGGAGGAGCGAAAGTCATCTTCATTAGTTTGTTTGTTTGTGTGCGCGCGACTTTTCGACGCCACCAACTAAACGGAAACGCCTACCACGCCGACGACGACGACGACGAAGTACTTGACTGAAAGCCGCCGAAATGCTGCGACAATGATAAAATAGCAAAAAAGCAAAAAAGGACACAAAGCAAAGTGTGTGTGCTTTGCAAAAGCCCAAGAAAAAGTTGCCTGCGGCGTGTGGCGAGAATAAAAAATTAGCAGCTGTCAGCAAGAGATAAGATACGAACTTAATAGACTTGTTAAACATACGCTCGAGTGGCCTCAAAAAGTCATCAAAACAACGACAACAAAAACAAGTGCGCAACTTATAGTACGAATAGCAACGCCCACGACTTTTTATCGGTATGCATATGGTGAGGAAAAAGTGAAAAAAGCACAAACTTTTTAGGCAATAATCTACGTATCGAAAACGGAAAGACGGAAGTGTGTGCATACTCGCACAAAGACAGATGAGGGTAGAGAGATAATAAAAACAGAGCAACTGCCAAACTAATTGACAACGGATAGAAAATTATTTCGCAAACTTTCTTTATACACTTTTATTTATGTTCGGTACTCGACCACAGAATGCCTATAAATAAATACGTACACGTATGTGTGTATTAACATAAGTAGCTAATGGCAAATGGCTTTTCTATAAGAACAACATACATATTTGGGCAATTACTCTTAAGTCTGACTCATTCACTGCAGGCCCAGCGACTTGAACACTTTGTAACTCCATCTTCTGAACGCATTTCGTTAGCTTAGCCACTTGACATGTCGTATAATAAGCAGATAAAAATTGTAATACAACAATAACAATTGATTTCTAGATTAAATAGCCGAATCTAACATGCTGTATTTGTAAAAAAAAAAAAAATGGTGGTCTGTTGAGTAAGTTAGATGTTTGTTTTCTTCTTCGTTGATTGCATTCATAACAAATTCAAATTGATAACTAATAACTACTAATCCTTTTGCTTTAGTGTCAATATTTTTTTTTAGGTGCTCTTTTAGTTTAGTTCTGTCGATTAGGTGATTGATCATTGTTGGGGTAAGTGGAAAAAAAATTCAACAACTATTTACAGCGAAGGTTGAGTGTATAGCTATTTCACGAAAAACCATTTTCGATCATCAGCACTCTTTTCGGAAGTGGATGCACCGGGGATTGAACCCGAGTCCATTCCATCTTCAGCCGCAATGACCCAACGCATAAACACACTCGGCCATTGAGACTCTGTGCAAGCTGTTGGATTTTCCCCACTTTTGCCTTTTTCATTTTCAACATTAACGTTAGTGTGTATATGCTTTTGCATATATTCTCCACAAACGTGCTGAATTTTTGTTGTAGGCAGTTCGCAATGAACATTGTTGTTGGTATTTATTTTATGTATATACCAAACAACGTTAACAATTTTACTTGAAAGAGTTTTTAGTGCTTAGCACGAAATTTTTATTTTAATTCAATTTTTAATTGTTGGGGTAAGTGGAAAAAAATTCAACAACTATTTACAGCGAAGGTTGAGTGTATAGCTATTTCACGAAAAACCATTTTCGATCATTTTCTTTTTGCGGTTTTGAAACAAGTAACTAATTCTAACTCCAAGTCAAATCATGTCAAGTTTCCAAGCAACTATCACATTTATTTATTATTCAAATTCGTGTTATTAATTAAATCGCTACATATATTTGTATTATTCTCCCATATTCTGCTTTTCAGTGCCAATCAGAGAGTATCATTCGAGATTGAAGAGCAGATCAAATCTTTGACTGTGTTAATTGGGACTTATAGTGTTTTCTATTGCTTTTACCGCCTTTTTAACTTTTAATATTCAATATTAATATTAAATTTTAATAAAAACAATTTGAATAGCAATATGCTAAAAAATATGTATCTATCTGAATGGGTACACATGGGTCCGCTTAGTATATTTAAATTATTTTGGTCATTTCACAGAAAAACCATCTCATAAAAGTTCTAAAAAAAATTTAGAGCCGCAGAAATGATTTACTTTAGCACCATAACTTTTTCCTCGTTCCCCCCAAACTGCAATGCATTTCCTCTTGTGGTCGCACACAAACAAACAAAAAACGAAAAACAGCAGCAACAACAACAAAGATAACTAAATTGCAAAAGAATAGTTGCATTTTATGTCCCATTGAATGTTGAATGTTGCCAATATTTTGCACAAGCGCAGCAGCGGCGCTCAGTTTGCAGGCAGCAACAACAAGCAACCAGCGAAAAATTAACCAAAGTCAACAACAAGAAGAGCAACTACAGCAAAAACAATAACAACAGTAATAAAAACAACAATGTGTTAAACAAATCTTTTTGTAGTTTGTTACAAACTTTTTGACATGTTGCTAAGAAAATTTTTTAACTCATTGTCGCTTAGTAGCGCTGATACGTACAAAAGGATACACGTACTAAGCATGCTTGAGCATGTATGTATGTATGTATGTGTATGCACGTCTATGCTTGGTGTTTGCGGCAATACCCTGAAGAGAAAATTTCTAGTTCCGAACTAGGTCGCTTCTAGTGCATTTTTCGACACTACTAGTGCGAGCTAAATCTCTTTTGCCTGTTATCAACTGGCGAATTTAACACCGCGATGTCCTAGGCGGTGTCAATTGTCCCTCTCTGCACTACATTTTCGATAGTTCCGAACTAGTACTAACTTCTACAGTTTTCACTAGTTCGTTTATTGGCACAATTTCGATAGTTCTGAACTAACTACAAGTACCTAAAAATTCTACAGTTTTACATCTGCCGCTTAAGTGCAGCCTTTGACATACTTCATGCAAGTGGCGACATGGCCGACTGGCTAACGCATGTGCCTTTCAATCTGAGGGCGCGGGTTCGAATCCTGTCGGTGTCAAGGTGGATGATAATTTTTTTAACTAATATTTTTTTATTTAATAAAAATTTACAATAATATTTAAAAAGTAATAAAATAAGAAAAAAAAAAAATAAGCCTGAGGGATCGGAAAAGCATAATTAGGCGAACATTTCATTTTATACAAGATTCAAATAGAAAACTCTTTATATAAAATGCTTCACTAAACATCTGAGAATCGCAGAAATATACAAAGCCGACGGCAATTGAACGAACGAAAAATTTTCATAGAATTTTTGTCACTTCGAAATTGCATACAAATCAAAGTGTGTCTTATAATGGTTACTCAATTCACTCCTTCTGAATCGGTGAGGGTCTAACTATAATTGATCTAGTTTCCTTTTGCCACCTTTTCGCTAGTTCGGAACTAGAAATTTTGCTCACTAGTTATTGAGTTCCCTGCAGGGTATAAATACAACTCTGCGTGTGGCGGCAGGCGAAAGAGTCAAAAGCAAAGCACAGCAGCGCGGAAACCAACCAACAAAAGCTAAACAAGTGTAGTAACAGCAAGTCACAAGCATACAACAACAACAACAACAACAACAACAAAGGGGTAAAAAACAACAAGTTCATAGTATATTGCATATATTTATTGTATTAAAAGAAAGCGCTGCTCAGCCACTTTGTTGTTATTGGCCACAATGTTAGCAGCAAAGTGTCAAAAGTGTTTGTGTGGCTCCGAGCGAATCAGAGAGCGAGGGGAAAGCTTTTACACACAAAGTAAATGTTTGGCTGAAAAGTTAAAACTGATACAAAACTTCTTTTAATAATTTTTTTTGTGGTTTTTGTTTAGTTGTTGGTTTTGTTATTAACGTTGTTATTATTGGTATCATCCAGTGTTGTGCTGTGATTTGATTTTATGTATTTTACATAGATTTTTTTCAGTATACAAACTTTACTTTTTTTTGGTATACAGTTTGTTTACTTTTGTTAGTCAGTGTAGAAAGCTTGCTTTGCTTGTTTATATGTAGTATTAATGTTTTTTGGAAATATTGATGACATGACAAAGTAGGTGATATTTTGATATCGGTCGACATGTTTTTCGTATTACCATTTTAAGATTTTTGAGCCATAATGCTAACTAACATCTATGTTCTGCTTGTGACCAACATGCTTTGAAGCCGCTCATGGCAATAGTCTAGCTTAGATTAGATTGGCTGCCGCTACAGCAACATCCTTTGCCCACTACAGAAGCCCATTGTGAAACCACGAAGACAGATTGGAAGAAGGTTGGAGATTTTCTCCCCCTTTAGGCTGCGTATTTAACGATATTGCTTGTAATCTTGTTTTGGATATGTTTGTTTGATATCCGATCTCCTTGGTTCCGTTGACATATATCACTTGCTTGTTTAAAGATATGTTCTTTGTCGGGAAGAACTTACTTGATCGTGTCTAAGTCTCGGGACTTTAAGAGGCGTTGTTCAAATTAGTCTAGTTAGGCTAATCTGGAAACTGTCTTTTTTTGTTTCCTCTTGAAAGATAGTTGCCTTTGGAAATACTCCTCCTTTAACCAATTTCAGAACCTTCGCATGTTGAAAGAGAACGAAGTCAATTATTCATATGCACATTTAGATGTGCGAACAAGTTTGCTGCCCATTGCATTTTCCACACACTATTTTCGTTTATATTACATGTGCCTCCCACATTTATTGAACTTCAGCTAATCAAAGCCACAATTACCCCGTTTTGGCACACTCCCAGTTGAGTTAAGCAGATTCATTTCCAAAATTATTTGATTCGAACACATGCACTTTGGCATCCGAATGTGTAAACGCCTTATATACGAATCTTCTTGCACTTTGTATGCCTCCATTCCGCATGTCTGCAACTCATCCATCACTCAATCCATCAATTGACGACTCAAATGTGGTTTGTCATGTCATTTCTTGACGTCAATCGAAAATTGCATAGAGTTTTCCAACTTTTACAAAGATCAGGACGATACACGCACTCTTTACCATCCAAATGCAAGTAAATTTGAACATTTGTGCGCAACACACACACATGCATATGTACACATGCATGTAAATGACTTTAGCGCGGCAATCAGTTAAAATAACACAACTGGGGGGAGTTTGAGAAATGATGTAGGCGTGTGCCACCAACTCCACGCAATTTAAGACAGCTTATTGGTTTCGACTTCCTTTTGTGCCCAGATGAAACGACAGGGAAAGAGTGTGACAGTTTGCTAAGGCGCTGAGGCTTTGAGCCATGGAAGCACGCTGAACTCAACCCATACTGAGCGAAGTCAATCATTCAGACGACAAAGTCGTGTCGTGTGTCAATGATTTCGCAAATGCGTAATATTCTTAAAATAATTTTATTTTATTTTTTTGTGATGGAGGTGGAGAAAATGAAGTTCTACGAAAATAAATCCTTGGCTTCACGTGCGCGTGTGCAGTGACACTTTTGCAGTCATTTTCAATTAATCAAAATGTCAAGTAAACGAAAATGCTCTGCAATTGCGAATTTCAAATGCAATTTTGTGTGTGAAAGTTGCGTAAATTATTTGGTATGCCTTTTTTTTAGAAAAGAGTTGCTCGTCTTCGCATATGTATGTACAGATAGATGACTTTTAAATAGACACAAAAAAATACAAAAATACATTAAATAATATAAAGCTCTTTAACATTGATTTATTACTTGAAGGCGGCCCAAAGCAGCGCTTTATTGGTTTGCAATTTCATACTCACTACAAAATCCCTGCTTCAGGCGAACTAACACATTACATTATTACTTATTTTACAAGCCGAAAAGCCAATAATTCGACAGCCAAAGAAGATCTCAGCAATTTTGAACGCGGACACGCTGTAAGCGACAACAGAAAGTTAATTATTAACTTATAAATCAGGGAAAAAACAAACACAAAAAAATTGCAAAGCACAGCACAATATTAAGAAAAAAATATTAAAAATAAAAGTATCTGCCAATAGCGCTGAAATCCGAAAAAAAATTCTCCTTCAAGTGCATTCCTCTACGTATTGCCAGCCCTTTGCGTTAAGGAAGCAAGTAAAAAATATACATAAGGCTCCTTTTACACATTAACGGCAGAGACCAATAAGCGTTTTACTTACACATCTGTATGTACTTACATATATGCATAGTTCAACAGTTCCTCGTCCGGCCGCGCAAGTGGCGCCACATACATATATTCGCCAATGAAATGCAATAACAATTAAATCAACAAACATTGCGGCCATCCTACACGGCATACCAGCAGCAATCAACAGTCAACCGGAGTCAATTGGCCACGAAATGCACGAAAGTAAAATGAAAAACAAGAAAAACCAAAAACAAAAACAAATAAATGCAAAAGGAGCACATAGTCGCAGACCGTTTCGCGCCTAAAAGTATGTCGTCGTCACGTTCTCAACGAAGTGGGCAATTAATAGTACACACAGGGCACAAACGTGCATCATACATACCCAGAGGAAAAGTTTTTCAAGCTCCTCTCTTCATAAGTTGTTACAGAACGGCTTCTAAGCAAGAGCAATGCCCAACTCCAAAGCGCGCTAATTACAGCGCTTGCTGTGCCTCTTTCTCGATAAGCGAGCTGGCAAGACGCTAAGCACGAGGAGCCACTCCAATCAATATCATCAAAGCAGGAGCAACACGTGCAGACCCTTTCTAAGTATTAGCCATAACTGCGGAACCAAATTCTCGTCAGTTTCATATAAGAATTGATCAACAAAATCATCAAGTTGGTCGGGCCCTTTGGACCCCGTTACACAGTTGCGAAGCACACACTTTGCGTTTGGGAATATGCGAGCTCAAGAGTGGTTAATTAAAAATAGCACAGTAGTCAACTGAAATTACTTCTTTTTGGAAAAGTTAATTGTTCTCAGAGTAACGAAGAAAAATAGGGTTTACAATCCGTATCCAATATCCAGTATCGCTGGATATAAAATAATGAAGCAATCATTTTATTTTATTTGTCTCAACCATCCATTTCGCATCACTTCAGAACCAGTTACATTTAAAATATACATACTTGCTTAAAATAACTGCATATGCATGTCAAATACATTGTAGCTGCGTGCACGTGTGTGTGGGCAGAAATAAATAAATCAATGCCTTGACATCTGATTTTTATTTACGCTGCAAAACTGTCATGAACTGCTTTAAATTAATTAAAGCATTACAAACAAAGCACATGCAACTCTGGGCTGCGCTGAGCTGACCAGCTGCACTTCTGTGCGCCTACAAATATGTTAAATGCATACATACAAGCATAAGCACATACGCGTACATACTCATATATGACTCAGCGCCGTCATTTATCAAAAAGGCTCGCGCTTTATGTATGCATGTGTGTTTTAAAAATAAATTATTATTGGTGCTGCTGCTGGCGAATATTACGTGTTGAGTTTTAAGTTATTTTTTGATTTTTGTTATTGTTGTTGGCAGCGTTATCGTTATCGTTACTGATGATGTTACGGTTATTAAAACATTTCCGCTTTTGACACCTTCGCGAATAGGCTTAATATTTATTTCTGTACTTTGGCGGATGGACATGAATATAGAGGTATGTGCATGCATACATATACATTAGTGTCCGACCGAAGCTGGAATTTTAGGCCGAAGCCGAAGCCGTAGCCGAATATTCGGCATAATCCTTTATTCGGCCGAAAACCGAAGCCGAATACCAAAATAAGAAAAATATATACTTAAGTATGAGATTTTTTTTATTTCATAACTAGAGCTCGGATAACACTGGTCGACAAAATTTCAACAAATTTTTGTTACAGAAATAAAATTCTACATTTCTAAAGGATTTCGGTGCGCTAAATCCGAATCTAAAGTCAGATTTTCTGTAATACGTACAGTTTTTTAGATATTCATGCCCAAAGAGGCGAAAAACACGTTTTTTGCCTATATTCACTTATCAATATCTTTTAAATTACTTACTTATTTTAAAAATTGATTAAAGCTATTGAAAGTTCGGCCATTTCTCTTGAAGACAACGTTTTAATTTTTCGGATATCTAATTTAGGATAGTAATATATGTTTTTGCACAATAAGGTATTCTTCGTCGAAATAACTTCAGCATTTGTAGCATGTTATAGGCGCAATCAAATTTTGTAGTTGCTCAGCAGAACAATTTTTTTACGAAGCCACTTACATACGTCCATAATATAATAAACTGCCTAAAAGCGTGCTTCAAAATTTTGAATTAAATTTGTATGGAGAAAATATTGCAAAACTAATGAAGCTTAATATGCAATATTGCAAGTCACAAGAAAGATATCTGAAATATTAAAACGGATTCTTCAAGAGAAATGTCAGCGTTTTCAATAGCTTTAATCAATTTTTAAAATAAGTAAGTAATTTAAAAGATATTGAGGAGTGAATATAGCCAAAAAACGTGTTTTTCGCCTCTTTGGGCATGAATATCTAAAAAACTGTACGTATTACAGAAAATCGGACTTCAGATTCGGATTCAGCGCACCGAAATCCTTTAGAAAAGTAGAATTTTATTTCTGTAACAAAAACTTGTCGACGAAAATCAAACGCCTAAAGTTATGCTACGTAATGTTTGTGAGCACATCCAGTGGCAAGTTTAAGGGTGGGTGGGGTTCATTCAGGTCTAAGCCCCCGTGAATGCAATTGGATTTTTTGCTTACTAGGATGCCAGAAAAATAAATTATTAAGGTTTTTTATGGGTTGCACGTGAAAAATTGCAAAGAAAGCTACAATAAATAAATATAATATTAAAGAATAATAGTAAATAAGGTATATTAAATAAATATATAATTATAAAAAATAAAGAAAAAAATTAAAAATTTGTAGTGACTCGCTTAAATTTGAGACAAAATCTTCGCACGTGAAGGAAAAGCAATTACAGTTTCAAACCAAATATATTTTGAATGAAGCGCATATTAGCAAATGGAATATATAATACAGCTTTTTAATTTGTAGTGGTCTGACTTTAAACATTTGCATATTTTAGGTAAAAAACTTGATTTGAACTTTCCTATTTTTTCTTATGACCATTTCAGGGTTTACAATTTTCCGATTGGATACTCCGCATAATTCCATATCTGTAAAAATGCAAATTTCTGTCGTGGTAAAAACCGTTCTGCATTTTTGTTTAATTAATAATTTACTTACTTTTCTTAAATTTTATTTCCATTACAGCTAGTTTTTTTTTGCTTTCAAAAAGCTTGACGATGTACAAAAATATAAAATACAAAATGTGTTCTTCATACTTTTTTTCAGTAAAAATCTCAAAGAAACTAAATCCCTCTTTGGCTTTATTTCATCACACACCACTGTATGTTTATTCAAACTGCAAATTTGTGTAACATGATTAAGAACTTTTCTAATAAAATCTTCACCATACCAATATGCTACCCCTTTATATATAAATTGTAATCCCGCCACTGAAAGCAACCAAAATTTACAAAATGTAGCATTTTTTAGGCCAGGGCTGCTCACCTCATAGGCACTCAAAGCACAATTGTTTTTGTTTTGTTCCGAATCATAGGCACAGATACATATTTGCACTTGAAATATGAAAATAAAATTTTCTGTGCACTCCCATAAGCACTCAGATATCAAAAAAAAATTTATATGTATGTGCCTATGATTCATATTGAATGTGCAGAGCAAAAGCACTTTGTATAGGAGCTCGAGCACTGCCGTAAGAAATCGAAATTTACAATAACAAATGTGTAATGAAAAAAAAATTCAAAAAATGAAAGCACTGTAAAAAATTTGTATTCAAAAAATTTTCATATAAAAAATTAAAAAAATTTGTATGTATGTGATACTAACATTTGAAACTAAATTCTAAAATAATATTTTATTGGAATTGATAAAAAAATTTAAATGAGCAAAAAAATGTTTCAGTGCATATACAAAATTTGTAGATGTATTGAGTTTTGTACTTTCAATACGAGAGCGTTGAGCAGCCCTGTTTTAGGCGCTTGAATTCACCTATTTTTCCGAGCTCTATTCATAACAATTAATTTTTTTTTTGTTTTTTGAATAAACAAAACACCTTACAAAAATACATACATAGTTGTAAACAAAAATAAAAAAAATTCAGTCTTTATGTAGGTAAATAAAATTCAATACTTAAAGTTCAACAGCTTTATGTTGTACGCCAAAAAAAGAGTTTATCTGCTTCGGTGTATAGTTGACCAGCAACGAAGGTTAAGTTAGTCGAACAGCTGGTTGGAGTTGTGTATGTATACTCAAATTGTATTCCGCCAATCATGGTCTGCGACTTCCGCGAAAATAATTTTTAATGAAGTGATAACCAAGAAAACACAAAATTACCATTATCTTAAAAACCTAACCATAAAACAATAGCAGTACTTGAATTTCTTGGTTATTTTTTTGCTGTAACATAGTATTATACATACATAAAACTATTTTTTTTGAAACTGTATTGAATTTTTACTTATGATCTCTTTGTTTTTATGGCCAATAAGTGAATAAACCACTTTTTCGTGTAATAAACTATGTTTAATTTAATGACACTTTAAAAGAATTGATCGACACACTAAGGTGACGATATTTAATAATTAGCGTAAGTTATCGTTCGGAATCTTAGGCCTGTTCAATAACAAAAACATATTACTAGAAGTTACGATATTCTGTCGCTTATAAAAAATCAAAAATTCGTAAAATCCAGTCAATTTTTTTTGTTATTAAACACATATATTATTCGGCCTTTTCAGCCGAAGGCCGAAGCTGAAGCCGAATAAAAAATACCAG
Organism: Urophora cardui; assembly: GCA_960531455.1. NCBI lineage: Eukaryota > Metazoa > Arthropoda > Insecta > Diptera > Tephritidae > Urophora > Urophora cardui. Next base: position 165,053,355 of record OY482670.1, read on the forward strand.
CCGAATAGGCCGAATACCGAAGCTTGGCCGAATATTCGGTCGGACACTAATATACATATATACATATGTGTAAGACGTCTCATTAATTTAGTTTCCGAGCAAGTTTTTTCTTAACCGCGATAGTTGCCAATATTAGGCTAGAGTAAGCGAAAGAATAAATTCGAATGAAGGTCGTTTAAGAAGAGGAAATTTATTTACATGCACTGCCAGTTGTGCAAACCGATACACGATAAAACTGCACGAACAATATTGTCGTAAAAAATAGAAAAAGAAGAAGTTGGAGAATAAGTTTTGTCACCAAAAATGATGAAAACAACATCCTCTTTCAGAAAAATTCCGTGCTTAATCGGTTGCAAAGAAAATGTTCAAATTGTTTGCGCAATGTTTATATTTTTAATATCCGAATTTGGTTCAATAATGCACTACTTGACTTGGAGCAAATAGGGCGTTTTTGAAACAAGTTTTGAGGTAGAGTGATCTTCCACTCAGCCGTCGAAATATGAACTGAAAGGCGCCGACTTTTCTCTTTCAGCCCATGGGTACCATGGCACCCTCTCAAGTAAAGTCAACAGCAAAAAAAGTCATCCCCTCACCATTCCCTCTTCCATCAAATCGAACTGACCTACACACTGACTGTCGCACAATGGGTGATTGCGGCCAAAAATAAATTCAAAATTAAAGTATGAGCAAAACAATTTTTTTAAATAGAGATCGACAGATACATCAAATTATAATAAAAAAGCTTATATAAAAATTTTTGAGTATCTTTTCGTTTAGCTGTACAGGGTGCCCAAAGTTGAGCAAAAAATAGGTTCCTTTTTTTCTCAATAAACACAGCTCATACAAAATGCTCTATCTCAATTAATTGTTAACATACGAACTCGAGTGATACATCATTACATAGATAATGATCTTTCTTTCAGAAATTATAACGTAGTTGTAAATACCGTTCACTGTTGAATTTATATGAATTTTCAAATATTGCCAAAAAATGTCGATAAGAAAAAAAATTTGCTCGACTTTGAATAAAACAAGTAGAAGCGCGGCTGTCTTCGGCCGTACCGAAGACTTCATACCTTTCATGAGTGGGGAAATGAAAAGTTACCTATGTATGTATATAGCCTGATTAAGTTTAATTTATAATTTTAATTTTGTGGGTTATTTATGAAAAGATTTATTAGAAAAAAATGGTGTCTTGGCTATTTAAATGGAGGAGTTATACACCAAAATGGCCATATCTGAACAATCGGTTGTATGGGAGCTATATGTTATAATGGTCCGATCTTGACAATTTTCGGTAACCCCGTTTGGGCCCATATGGGTACAAATACTTCAAAATTTCACACCGTTAGCTGTTAAAATGGAGGAGTTATACACCAAAATGTGTATATCTGAATAATCGGATGTTGTGGAACTATATGTTATAGTGGTCCGATCTTGACAATTTTCGGTAACCTTGTTTGGGCCAAAATGGGCACGTCTACTTCAAAATTTCATGTCTTTAGCTGTTTAAATGGGGAAGTTATGCACAAATTACATCCAAAAATTTCATGTATATCTGAATAATCGGTTGTTTTCTATATGTTATAGTGGTCCGATTCGGCCGGTTCCGACAAATGATCAGCTGCATATAACAACATACCTGTATTCCGAATTTCATTCAGATATCTCAAAAACTGAGGGACTAGTTTGCGTTCACACAGACGAACGGACGGACAGACGGACAGTCGGACAGACGGACAGACGGACATTGCTGAATCGACTCAGCTCGTGATTCTGATCATATCGGTATATAGTTTGGTGGGTCCCCCACGCTTCCTAAAGGGGAAATTGGATTTTGGAAATGTCAATTGGATTTTAGAAAGGGAAATTGGATTTTAGAAATGTCAATTGGATTTTAGAAAAGGGAAATTGGACTTTAGAAACCGTAAATTGGATTTTCGAAAATTTATATAATTACGTATATGTACATTATAATTTCATACGCAATAAAGAATTTCTATTGGAAAAATTCTGTGTAAAATTTATTTATACGCACATTATGAAATCCAATTCACGCTTTCGAAAATCCAACTGACATTTCTAAAATCCAATTTCCCCTTTCTAAAATCCAATTGACATTTCTAAAATCCAATTTCCCTTTTCTAAAATCCAATTGACCTTTCTAAAATCCAATTTCCTCTTTCTAAAATCCAATTGACATTTCTAAAATCCAATTCCCTCTTTCTAAAATCCAATTGTCGTTTCTAAAATCCAGTTAACGCTTTCTAAAATCCATCTGGAAATGGTGTAGAACCAATTTGGAAAATCTGACTCCAGATTCAGGTTTAGCACACTGAAATCCTTTAGAAAAGTGTAATTTCATTTCTGGTGTAAAATTTTTTTTGAATGCGGTTTTTTTGTATGAAAGTTTTATGATAAATGCTTATAATATACATAAAAGTGCATATATTTTTAATTTAAAAACGGTGAAGTGCTTTATCCCTTTTCCAAAATGATTACTGCATTTGATTTATATTTCAAAAATGTATACACTAATCAAAATTGAGCATTTTAGCTATAATAGTTAGGAAAATGCTGAAATTTCAAAACTACCGTTATATGTGAGGTGGGCGTATTTGTAGGTGGATTTTGTTCAAATTTTCACAGTTTACTAATTTCAACCAAAAAAGCTTAAGTTCCGAGTTTCAAGATTCTAGCTTAATTATTACTATTTTTGGCCGCGTTTGTATGGAGGTGCCCCCACTGTGTGTTGGTGGAAACAATGAAAACAATTGCTCCAATTTAACTATTGACGTACACGTAATGAACTGAAAATTATTGAGTAGAATGAGCCAAATGGGCGAGAGAAATGTGTCGAAGCCTCCTCTTGTGCTTACAAAGTCGCCCCGCATTAACGTATTTCGCAAAGTTAACAAATTTAACGAGCAATGCCAGTAATTTGGCAGCTGTTGCCGAAAATTATGGCAATTTGCGGACACACAAAAGTGAACGCAGGTACATACATTGTATTTGCATGCAACAATGAATAAAACCCACAATTCTTATATATATGTATGGAATGTGTGTGTGTGTGTGTGTGTGTGTGTGTGTGTTTTTTTTTTTTTTTTTTTTTTTTGGCTACGACCAGGTAGGTGTGGAATCTTCATAGATACAAGCAGCCCGTACTGCTTGCATGCCCGATTCGCCTCCTGGCACCTACGGACTAAACCAACCTCCTAAGTACACTCGGCCTGTAGCGCCCTGCGGAACTATCATTCAGATTTTACTTCGCAGGGCAGGCTCTGGACATTATTCCACGTCGTTACTTAAGTTTGTATTTATGCACCGCGCATTTTGCTCATCTTGTCTAAGCCTCATCATTACTATGGTAACTATTTGTGTGCATTTATCCCATATGTCTTTTTCTAACAACATTGCCCGTAACAGACCTTCGGGTGACATCGTGTTTCCAATACAGCGCTCAAGTTGTTCTCGCTCACTTTGAAATCTGCTACAATCCATGAGAATGTGCTCTGCGTTTTCAATCTTTCCATTACAGTGGAGACAATATGGATGGTCGGCGTGCGTGTATTTGTGAAGGTATTGCCTGAAACATCCATGTCCTGTGAGGAATTGCGTTAGGTAGAAATTTGTTTCTCCATGCCTTCTATTTATCCATTCTTTTACCCTTGGAATCAGCTTCTTCGTCCATCTGCCTTTCGTTGATGAGTTCCACCTTTGCTGCCACTCGCTGATGCTTCTTTCAATGATCTCGTTTCTCTCTAAAGGATTACTTTTAATTTCTGCTGCTGCTCTAGCAGTTATATCCACCGGGCATCTACCGGCCAGCAGATTTGCTGCGTCGTCTGAGACTGTCACGAACGAACAGCATACCCTTAGTGATGCTAACCTATGTACCGATCCAGGTGCTCTCATGTATGCGGCTACAGAGGTGGCAGGGGCCCAAATTGGTGCCGCGTATAGCAGGATGGAAGAACTGACGCTCGCAAGAAGCCTCCTTCTTTGCTGCCTCGGACCTCCCATATTCGGCATAAGTCTTGCTAGAGCCGTGTTCGCTTTCCTTGCCTTCTCGCTGGCATAGTTCAGGTGCTCTTTGAAGTTCAGCCGTCGGTCGAGAATAACACCGAGGTATTTTATGGTAGGGCTCGAATTTATTGTGTAACCACCTACGCGTATTTGTATATCCTCCAGCTTTTTTCGGCTAGTCATTAGCAATGCCTCGGTTTTGTGTTCTGCTAATTCTAGTCCCGCTGTTTGCAGCCAAATTTTCGCGGAGGCTATCGTTTCGCTACACATGCGCGACAAATCCACTATATGTTTTGCCACCACTACGATCGCAATGTCATCGGCGTAACCTATGATTGATACGCCATCTGCCTTATCTATTCTCAAAATTCCATCGTACATGATGTTCCATAGGAGTGGCCCAAGGACCGAGCCCTGAGGCACACCTCCTGTTATATTATATTTTTGTGGACCCTCGTCGGTATCATAGAACAGCTCTCTTTCACTGAAGTAGCTCATAATTATCCTGGTTAGGTAATCCGGTACGTTCATGCTAATCATTGCTTCTATTATTTTGTTCCAACTGGCGGAATTGAATGCATTTTTCACGTCCAATGTTACTACAGCACAGTACTGCTTAGTTCCTTCGAACCATCTCTTGCCTTCAAGGGCTTTACGCGCTATGTCACAGACAGCAGATATGGCATCTACTGTTGACCGCTTTTTTCGAAACCCATACTGTGTGTTTGAGAGTCCATTATTACTTTCTGTGATCTCTTGAAGTCGCGTACATATAATAGCTTCCAATATTTTTCCAGCTGTATCCAGCATGCACAATGGCCTGTGCGAAGATGGCTCTTCTGGTGGTTTATTACCCTTAGGCAGTAAAACCAGCCGTTGCCTTTTCCATCGTTTTGGAAATATTCCTTCCCGGATACACTGTGTGTATAGTTGCCTAAACAGTTCGGTTTTCTTCGTAGTGATGTACTTGAGAACGCCATTCGGAACTCCATCCATACCTGGTGATTTATTAGTTTTTATTTTGGTAACTGCAGAGATAACTTCATTGTTGCTAACTGGCGGAATTTCTGAGGATTCTATTATTAGCTCACGGGGCGCGCTACACATATCATGTTGTGGAAACAACCCGCCAACAATACGCTTCATAATTTTGGGACACACGGGTGCCTTGGCGTTCAATCCTTTCAACTTTTTAAATACCACATTGTATCCGCTACCCCAAGGGTTGTCATCCACGTCCTTGATAAGTTCCAATAATGCCTCGCGTTTACTTTTCCTGATTGCCTTTCCAAGCTCATTTCGTTTTTTCTTATATGCGGCCTGTAGCTCTTGGTAGTCAGGATTGTTCCTTTGTCTCTTTCTTTGATGTTGACGCCGCAACTTGAGGCATTCCGCACGTAGCTCTGATAGTTCCACCTTCCACCAATAGACTGGAGTTCTCCCGTTCCTGACCTTTTTTCTGGGCATTGATGCATCGCATATATCAGTGACGAGATTCATTAATCTGTTCGCACAGGTGTTGGCATTTTCTGCGCTTTTTTCAAGAGTATCGGGCAAAAGCTCCGTCATATACTCTAACATGCTGTGGTCTAGCAGTTTAGTTTTCCAGCCTATATTTTGCACTTTTATAATGCGCCTTTTATGGATGTTTTGTGTGCCTCGTGAGGGATGAATTGTAAAGGAAATAGCAAAATGATCACTGTATGTGAATCCTTCTGATACTTCCCACTCTATTCTGTTGAACAGTGCTGTGCTACAAAACGTTAGATCTATTATAGAGCCCGCATTTCCTTTCTGATATGTGTTTTTATTTCCTTTATTTAGCACCACGATGTCGAGGTTGGCGAACGCTTCCAGCAGAGCCTGGCCCCGTGGGGTTGTTTTTGAACTACCCCATTCTGCTGCCCAAGCATTGAAGTCTCCCGCGATGATAATGGGCGATTTCCCGAGAGCATCTGATACCAGAAGATGAAGCATAGTTTTGAAGTTTTCTAACGATTCACTTGGCGGAGCATAGCAACTATAGAAGTGGATTCCTCCCACTATTGCATAAACGAAGCCCTCTTGTTGTCTATTGCCCTTCGATTCAAAAGGAAGATCTCCGCAAGCCCATATTGCAGTTTTCTTTCTCTTGTCATGCAGCCAGTTTCCTTCAACTGAGGGTGCCTTGTACTGCTCGCTGATGAGGGCAATGTCAATTCGTTTCTCGAATACTTCCTGCTTGAGAAGGTCTTGAGCCGCCTCACAGTGGTTAAGATTGATTTGTAGACATTTAATCATCATTTTTCAATTGATTAACCGCCTTTTTATACGCCGGGCATTTAAAACTTCCGGTGGGATGATCCTGTCCACAACCACTATTTGTTTTACATATGATGCACTTGGGTGCTGCCTTACACTGCTTAGCAATGTGCCCTTTTTCTCCGCACCGCAAGCACGCTCCGCTGCGGTCCTCTGCAGACTTGCAGTGCTTGGATATGTGACCAAAGTCCAAGCATCGATAGCATCTGAGGGGATTTATGACCTCACGAATTCTACAGTTAACCCACCCAACTCGAATGCGTCCTGCCTCTACCATTACTTTCGAGTCTCGCATAGGGAGGTTTATAAGCGCGACCTGCGTTCCATTTCTCATTGCCCTCATAGATTTCACTGTAATGGATTCCCCGTGATTGACCATGGGAAACTGGACTTTAATTGCATTACAGATGTCCTCTTCGTTTGTTGCGACGTCCACATCACGGATTTCTATCGCCTGTGTTTGAGTCAAGACTTTAACATTTGCAGCTTCCTTCAGCAGCTCGGTTGCTCGTTCCTTAAATTTGCTTGCTACTTGACCGGTCTTGTCACGAAGCTGGAGCAGCAGATCTCCACTAGCCGTTGTTGTTATTTTGTTAACGCTTTCTCCGAGTTCTTTCATTCCTGGTTGCTGCTTCATTTGTTTAATGATATCTGCATATGTAGTTGTGCCCGTTTTAGAGATAACTACTGCATCAGGCTTCAAAGATTTCCGCACGAATTTGCTTTTCTTCTTTTGATTTTCTACCAGTGTCCATTTGCTAGACTGGGCTTCTGCTTCTCCAGCTTCCTTATGTGTCAGCCTTTGTGCTGCATTGCTTTTCTTGTTTACCATCTGTGATGGGAGCACCTTTCCAGTGGAGTTCACATCTGCTTTCTCCTTTGTAGCTTGCACATATTGCTCACGCGTGTTGATTTTTGGTTTAGCTGTTTGAATCTGGGCTGTTGCTTGGTTGTGCAACTTAACGATTTCTTCCACTAGATCTCGCATGGGTTGGTGTATTGATCTTCTACCACCACCCATCATCTCAACCAGCTCCTTTATTTTTTGGCCAAGCACTTTTAGTGAATTCTCAGTGGGAAAAGTGTTCTCACTAATCACATGAGCTGTACGGCTGAGCTCTGGCGGAGAGGAGCGTGAGCGTTCAGCTGGTCTCTCAACGCTCATCTTCGTATTTAAATCTCTAGTTGCATGAAGAGAACTCTGTGGGGTAAGTTTAACCCTCTTTTCGCCTTTTGTGGTATTATTACCTTCATCGCCATTGTCAATTGCCCTTTTAGCGGTTATGCCTCGTTTTTGCACTTCGCCTTTTGGTGAGCTTCTTTGCCCTCTAGCACTCAGAGGGGAGTGCATGATGGTGGAACTCCTTCGGAATGGATTTTCCGCCTCGTTGTTGGGAGATTTATCACCCATTTTGGTGCCAACGAATATAGATTCCTATATTCATGTGTTACCTGGCTGCACTAATAAGTCACTGCTTTTTTTTTTGCACGCCACTACCAATATGATCAAACACTGTAATAAACTAAACTTTCGCAAGCTTTAGGTTTGTATTCCCACTACTAGCACTTATGGTTTGGGTCTTCGCTACCATAAGAGCTTTTACGATATCGTAGCTTTTACGATATCACTGTTTATAATCTTAACACTGAACAATCCCTCTTAGTCAGCTGTTTTTGACAACCAAAAGGGTTTGTTGTTGTGTTTTCTGTTTTGGCGCTTTTCTCTTTGGATCGCCAACGAAACAAAAAAAAAATGCACAATTCAAAAACGAATATTTCGCTAATTTTATAAAAAGGGTACTTATCTTGGTTTTGACTTGTTTTTGATCGTATTTTTCCACTGGAGCCAGGGAGTAGATGATTTATTTCACTTCCTAATATACTTCAGTGGTAAAAAACTGTCACTTTATTTTATAACAACACTAAATCGCTGAGAATATTAAATTTGCGTCCACTCGCAATCACTCTCTCCACCCGTGTGTGTGTGTGTGTGTGTGTGTGTGTGTGTGTGTGTGTGTGTGTGTGTGTGTGTGTGTGCTTCATTGTGAGATTGCACGCTCATTTAGGTTGATCACATCAGCGACGAAGCGACCAAAGTTGCTTGCTGCTCGTGACGTGGGGCCGCCACACCCATTCGCTCATAATACAAACTCGCTGGATGCTACACTCTGTATGTATGTACGTGCATGCAAAAGCAACAACTTCCAACTTTATTTTCGACCAGCTGACAAATTTATGAAGCGATTTTAGTCAATTGTTGTACGGTGGACGCGAGCGGGCTTTTGGCTGGCAACAACAAATAGAGCAACAGGCGCAGCAATGGAAAAACTTTCAGACACGAATTTTTGGCAAAAACATTCATTCTTATATGCATGTGTGTGTGTGTATGTGTCTGTGTTTCGGAGCTATTTCAAAACTAAGTAGTTGGGTGGGTTTTGCGCATCTAATCGCTTACTTTGTTGAATGGCATGGCATGGATGAATGTGTGCGAAACAATTTTCTTGCAACACTTAATTGTGTTGCATGCAACACATTTTCAGCATTTAAATGGCATAATATGGCGCACGCTGATGTTGCAAGAAGTGTTGCATTAAAATTACTCAAGCGAACAAGAAAGTAGACATTTTGATTGTTATTGCCGTTGGTATTGTTGCTTTGCTGATAAAGCAGTTATGCAAGTCCTTAAATGCTTAACGAGCAACAGCAAAAGCTAAGAGTTAGCCACCACAGCAGCTGATGATTGTTGTAATAACTTTTTCTCTTCTTGTTTTTTTTTTGTCTTAGAAACACTTAGTATTTTCTTATGAAAGTTTGCTCCTCAAGATGCACATGAATTTCATATTCACTTGGCAGCACTTCTTGCACTACACCGAAAAGTGCAATTCACTGCAATAAATATTTTTAATATGTTTAAAGTGCATGTTTGCTTGAAAGTGTATGTGTGTACGTGTGTTTAGTGTCAGTTAGTTGGTTGTTTGGAAATTATTGCTTTTCAATTACTTGTTGTGTTGTTGCCTCGTGGCCAGCAAGTGATAGCCGCAATTAATCAATTTCGTAGAACTTTTACTTCCGCAAGCAACTTTGTACAGAAGAGTACAAAACATCTTCAAGATTCTTGGCGCGCACGAATGCCTACGCGTTGCTGGACAGAAGCGTGTATGTCGGCGAAAGGCAGTGGAAAAGTGCTTCTACAACACACATTGCATATGCACACCCAAGTCAAAGAAATTTATACATATATAAATATGTACATCACACACACACACACACCGAAACACACATGCAGACAAATCAATTATTGAAAGAAAAACTGGCCACAACCAAAGCCACAGCCAACAGCCAGCGCAGAAGGAACTAAATTGGTGGCGCTGCGTCGATGGCGGATCGCAGTGGGAGAAATACAGAAAAATATTTCCGCTTGAGCATCAGAAGATAACCATCAGCCAGTCAGCCAACGCTCGCGGCGAGACTGTAGAAGGAGAGCAACAACCAAGCCAAGGCAGAGAGAGAGATGAAGAGGCCAGCGGCGAGTTGAAAAAGGAAACAAAAACCTAAATGGAACGGAATATTAAATATTATGCAGCCAGCTGCGGAGCAACACAGTTTTAATTAACTTTGAGGAAAAGTTTTGTGTGCATATCAATAATTTTTATGCTTTGCACAACTGGGTATTAATACCGGAACATGCTATCAAATATACATACATATATATATGTACATATGTATGTATTTTCAAACATTCTCGTACGTCTCTTTTAGACTTTTACTAGTCGAGGCCAACATTCTTCTTATTTTTTTTAACACATGTTGTTTTCATTGTTGCTGTTGTTGTTGCATACTTCTGTATGCCAGCAACAGCAGCTACAACAACCACAGCAACTAAAGTACATATATATTACCATTTAAGCATTGGCTGCTGTGCCTTCGCATAGCGCATAAATCTCCAGCGCCAGCACATAAATCCTTTGCAGTGGCAAAAGTACTCAGAGACTACATCACTACTACGGCAACAAGAAACAAGTAAAAGCGCGGCTGTCTTCGGCCGTACCGAAGACTTCATACCTTTCATGAGTGGGGAAATGAAAAGTTACCTATGTATGTCCATAGCCGGATTAAGTTTAATTTATAATTTTAATTCTGTGGGTTCATTTATGGAAAGATTTATTAGAAAAAATGGTGTCTTGGCTATTTAAATGGAGGAGTTATACACCAAAATGTAAATATCTGAACAATGTTGTATGGGAGCTATATGTTATAGTGGTCCGATCTTGACAATTTTCGGTAATCCCGTTTGGGCCCATATGGGTACAAATACTTCAAAATTGCACACCGTTAGCTGTTAAAATGGAGGAGTTATACACCAAAATGTGTATATCTGAACAATCGGTTGTATGGGAGCTATATGTTATAGTGGTCCGATCTTGACAATTTTCGGTAATCCCGTTTGGGCCCATATGGGTACGAATACTTCAAAATTTCACGCCGTTAGCTGTTAAAATGGAGGAGTTATACACCAAAATGTCCATATCTGAACAATCGGTTGTAGGGGAGCTATATGTTATAGTGGTCCGATCTTGACAATTTTCGGTAACCCTGTTTGGGCCCATATGGGTACAAATACTTCAAAATTTCACGCCGTTAGCTGTTAAAATGGAGGAGTTATACACAAAAATGTCCATATCTGAACAATCGGTTGTATGGGAGCTATATGTTATAGTGGTCCGATCTTAACAATTTTCGGTAATCCCGTTTGGGCCCATATGGGTACAAATACTTCAAAATTTCACACCGTTAGCTGTTAAAATGGAGGAGTTATACACCAAAATGTGCATATCTGAACAATCGGTTGTATGGGAGCTATATGTTATAGTGGTCCGATCTTGACAATTTTCGGTAATCCCGTTTGGGCCCATATGGGTACAAATACTTCAAAATTTCACGCCGTTAGCTGTTAAAGTGGAGGAGTTATACACCAAAATGTGTATATCTGAATAATCGGATGTTGTGGAACTATATGTTATAGTGGTCCGATCTTGACAATTTTCGGTAACCTTGTTTGGGCCAAAATGCGCACGTCTACTTCAAAGTTTCATGTCCTTAGCTGTATAAATGGGGAAGTTATGCACAAATTACATCCAAAAATTTCATGTATATCTGAATAATCGGTTGTTTTCTATATGTTATAGTGGTCCGATTCGGCCGGTTCCGACAAATGATCAGCTGCATATAACAACATACCTGTATTCCGAATTTCATTCAGATATCTCAAAAACTGAGGGACTAGTTTGCGTTCACACAGACGGACGGACAGACGGACAGACGGACAGACGGACATGGCTTAATCGACTCAGCTCGTGATTCTGACCATATCGGTATATATTTTGGTGGGTCCCACACGCTTCCTTCTGGTACTTTCGACAAAAATTTTTTGGCACTAAGTTATAATACCATTTCATTCTCATGAAAGGTATAAAAATGGGAAAAATACAAAAAGGAACATGTGAATGCAGGCAACTCATACGCCATGTCGTACCGCAAGAATTGTGCTATGTATGCGTGTGTACACGTTTTCGCATGGTCGTAGACGTGTGTGTGCATGTGAATTCCCTGCAAAAATTCCGTGTACTCCATTCGCTCATCCATGGAGTGCTGGCTATGGTCCAACCGATTACTCCATAACTTGCCACATTACATACAAAAAATATGGTCCAATTAACATTGCATGTCATTACATTGGAGTATATACTCCAGTCCCGCATAACGATCAAATTAATAAATGGAGTAATGTATGTATGTATACCTGATTCATCGTCATCGCGATAAACATTTGGTTTTCGTTATTATGCTCGGCTAACTACGAACCGATGCAGATACATGAATCGGTTGTTTCGGCTATGTTAATGATGACTTTGAAAGTACTCCAACCTACCACAAATGGACCATATAATCCATTGATTTTTGCAGGCTTTGTGTATATGTATAAATGTATGGGCATATGTGGTAAAAGAGAGCAGCTCATGAAAATCGCTGAATTTGTTCAAGCATGTCGAAAATTCAGTGGCAATAATAACAACAACAACCACTTAAAATACCAACACACATACAGACAAGCATACCAGCAACTACTAACACAATATCACACTTACATACACATTTTTCTTTTGCTTCTAAGTAGATTTTTGCTGGATCCACTTTCTTGCCTCTTTGCTCCTTCGCTTCTTCTAGCGCTTTTGCTTGTTTGTTAGTTTTGGGCTGCTGGCACTGCCATTGCACTCAAACCATGGACAACCAACCACTTTGGTTAAGTTTTGTGAAATGTTGAAAATTTCTAGTGAAAGGCCAAAATGTGGTCGACAAAAATACATTTTAGTTGTGGCAAAAGCGAAAAGTGTCCAATATCTGGCAAACATGAGGCACACAACAACTACAAACAAACATAAATGTTTTATAAAAGTTCATACAACAAATACTTAACAAATATGTAAGTAAGTATGTGCCTAAGTATATGTAGTGCACAACTATGTAAATGCATTAAAAGTAAAAGAAATTAATAGGAATTTTAAAAAATTAGGAAACCTTTTTCTAGACATCAATTTCGCATTAATTTCTATGGCATAAATAAAAAACTATGGACAGACTGCTTAGCAAAGGCTAAGCGGGTGGGCTAAGAAACAATTACGCATCTAAAATCATGTTAAAGCATGCCAAATCCAGCTTTAAATGCAAATCACTAAATTTCGTGCTCACACATGTTCAATTAAATGAATACATACAAAACTTAAAATTTTAAAATTTGTTTATGGTCAATTTACTTATGATTGACTATTAACAAATTGAGTTGTTTGTATGGTAAATGTTGCTGAAAGGCTCTCGGTAGTCTAAAGTCTACATAGTATGATAAATTCAAAAGGCCAATTATATAGAAATTATCACCAAGCTTGTCTCTAATTTCGAAAGCCATTATTTTTTTAGAAGCAGATTCCATATTGATGAATTTTGCTATCATCTACGATTAATTCTCCAAGAACTACTCCCACAATCTTCGCACTTATAACTTCTAGGCCTTTTAAATTCATCAACTCTTCTCAGAAGCGCAATTATAAATAGTTTAGCATTTGAAAAAAGTTCAAATTCGCCACACCAACTCGACTCAATGGCCTCGAATTCTGTTAAGAACGTCATTCGGCAATTTGTTCTTGCTTTAAAACTATTTTGGTCATATCAAACATGCAAGCGTTAACAGCACGACAACAACTACAACAACTCCCATGACGGCAACATTGTTCGCCAAACAGCGACGACAATTTTCCAGCTTCCTCCAAGTCGGTTTTGTGGCCTCGCCTAAGCATTTGGGTGAACCGATAATTTTCGCTTCATTAAATTTAACCCCATCGACAAGTGTGCGAGCAAAGCAACGCAGAGCAGTGCGAAACGCCTGACTGGCTTAGCCACTAAAAAATGAATGAAATAGTTTTGTGTGCGGTCAGCGGAGTTAAGAGTTAAGTGAGTACTAAGTGTAAGTTAGCAGTGTTAGCAGTCAATGTGCGAAAGAGTGAAAGAGTCGCTTGAGGTTCAATGCGTTTGGCGCGGGTTCAACGAAGTCATCATCAACTACTTTTATTACAGTCACAATGACGATTTTACAAAGAAAATTTATAGTTTCCCTCAAGCATTTTTATGTAAATAAATAAATCACAATAAACCGTGCAGAAAAGAGTCGTGAACTTGCTAGAAGATAAACCAACATGGACGTCTATGCATACATGCTTACTTACGTAGGTACCTACATACATACATGTGTGGCATCTAAAACAAAGTATTTTAGCACCGTCTCGATTATTTTATATAAACTTTTTTATTTCTCTTTTTATACTCAGCTGTACTAGTACACAGAGTATTATAGTTTTGATTTCATAACGGTGGATTGTAACAGAATGAAATAATCGAGATAGATATAGACTTATATATATCAAAATGATCAGGGTGAAAAGAGAAATCGATTGAGCCATGTCCGTCCGTCCGTCCGTCCGTCCGTCCGTACGCACGATAACTCGCGCAAAAATTGAGATATTTTGATGAAATTTGGAATGCAAGTTGGTATCGACACTGGGACGGTTGGTATTGAAAATGGGCGAAATCGGACCATGACCACGCCCACTTTTCCTATATAGAAAAAATCGGAAATTTGGTATATCAGTCATTAATAGAGCTGGAGTGATGAAATTTTACCCACGTGTTGAGCACAGGCCCCTAAGAAGAAATTTGATGAAATTTTGGAAAATGGGCGGTGCCACGCCCACTTATTAAGGGTCAAACATTGAAAGTTTTATATGCCATAACTCAGAAACCGTTGCAGATATATCGATAAAATTCGGTAGGCGTGATGTACTTACTTAGGCAAATCTTTGGACGGAAAATTGTTAAAATCGGTTGACGGCCACGCCCACTTTTATATATGGGTATTATAAAGTGACCTAATAAAAACATTTTAAGCCATATCTCTGTCAAATAAAAAGATATATCACTGGAATTTTGTCGCCTGTGTCCAGCTATGGACGTAAAACAAAAAACGTAAAAATTTTGGAAAATGGGCGGTGCCACGCCCACTTATTAAGGGGAAAACATTGAAAATTTTATGAGTCATAACACAGAAACAGTTGAAGATATATCGATGAAATTTGGTATGCGTGATACACTTACTTAGGCAAATGTTTGGACGAAAAATTGCCAAAATCGGTTGACGACCACGCCCACTTTTATATATGTGTATTATAAAGTGACCTAATAAAAACATTTTAAGCGATATCTTTGTCAAATATAAAGATATATCATTGAAATTTTGTGGCAGGAGTCCATCTGCGGACATAAAACGAAAAACACAAAAATTTTGGAAAATGGGCGTGGCACCGCCTCTTTTTAGAAGCAGGAATTACGAGATTTCTGAGCCCATATCTCGACAAATAATTGATATATAATGACGAAACTTGGTGTATACACTTTCGTAACGTCTGGTAATACATACTCAAAATTTTAGAGAAATCGGTTGACGACCACGCCCTCTTTTATATATGGAAACTATAAAGGGGCCTAATAAAAACATTTTAAGCGATATCTTTGTCAAATATAAAGATAATTCATTGAAATTTTGTGGCATGAGTTCCACAATAGACCGGAAACAAGAAATATAAAAATTTTGGAAAATGGGCGTGGCACCGCCTCTTTTTAGACAAAGGGATATACGACATTTCTTAGCCTATAACTCGACAAATAATTGAGATATTGTGACGAAACTTGGTTTATACACTTTTATAACTTGTGTTAATAGACACGCAAAAATTTATTGAAATCGGTTATGACCACGCCTACTTTTTAACAAAGATATTTCTGGAACACCCTTTAGGAATTTGTAACGTGACATCTTTGTAATTAGATGTCATAAAGGAATGAAATTTTGCACAAATAATATTCATATGCTTAGTTGGATGACTGATTTTGAAAATGGGCGTGGCTACGCCCACTATATGCAGCACTCGCTTTATATAAAGTGCACCGTGTTTCCATCAAACGCAAACAAACAATGAAAGCATGCAGCTGAGTATCTAATGTTCGATTCCACTCGAACTTAGGCTTCCTTACTTGTTATTATTTGTTATTGCTATTTTTCTATTTCTTCCGTATTGCGAAATCATTAATTTTATAGCGCAGCGTTGCTTAGAAGTATTTCAAGTGTCTGCTGCAAATGTGGCTTTATGGTGATAATCCTTGTCTTGTTCTGCTTAGTAAGTGACTCGCTCTTTAACCTTTTGGGCATACAGCCATGAAGCGTAACAAATCGGCTTCTCAGTGTGATCTATAGGGCAACAGAAAATATGCCCTAAAAAATTCGTTTTTAGCGCTAAAAATATGTCCTTAAAAATATGGTTTAAGCGCTAAAAATATGCCCTTAAAACTTATGGCGTTTTCTTTTCTACGAAAAAATGTTGCCCTCCTATATCCCAATTATCGAATTACATATCCTGACTTTCTATAAAATGGCTGAATTTGTAGATAAGGGTGCCCTCTTACTTAGTTAGAGGTCAATGTTTTGTGAAAGGACCAGACAAACTTACAAAATGGCAAAGAAAATCGAACAGGGCAACATTATTTCGAGAAAAGAAAACGCCATTAGTTTAAGCACTGAAAATATGCCCTTAAATTTTTTTTTATATACTTAATAAAAAGATGTACGGCATGGTAGGTTGTGCGCTCTCGTCTCATGCAAGAGAAATAAAAAAAATTCACATTTGCGAAACACATCTTCCAAAAGAAAACAAGTATTTTTACATACGAAAATCTACATATATATATTAGGGCGGGTCAATTTGTACTTATGGAATATAACCTACTTTGTTTCGGCCACAGCTGCATTCTCTGGTCAATTCTGAACAAAAAAATCCAAAGGAGCATACAGTCGAGTCTGGATATAGTGAACCCCCGCTATAGTGAATACCTCGATATAGTGAACACCGAAATATTTACATGGATTACTCTAAATAGTGAACTATCGAAAGTCTCTAAATAGTGAACAAAATTTTAAACGCAAAAGTAAGCTTGAAGTGACAAACAAAAAACAAAAATTAACCAGAAATATGTATGTAAAATCGGGTATTCCTCGAAAATGCTCATTTTATGTTTATTCCTGGAAAATCTGATTCAATTTGATGTCAGTGTTTATTTGTTTCCTGTCGGATGCAGACCGCTTCTGAGTGAATGTGTGCTGTTTTATCTGTTTCTAAAAGTTTTTGCGTGTTAATAAATTAAGTTTTATTATGCCTGCGAGGAAATTCCTTTCGTTAAAGCAAAAACCTGAAATTGTTGGGGAAATTGAAAGAGGCACTAGTGTTTCATACTTGGCAAATACGTATGGTGTGCCAAATCCACAATTTCGGGAATAAAAAAAATTCTCGTAATCGCATGACCTGAAGCCAACACTACTGATTTGCTGGCATACTAGCATTGACAAGCCTGCGCGAGAAAGCGGTCCAAAAATCACTTTCCGAACGCAAGAAGCAAACATCTATTCGTGAATTCTTTAAATAAACATTTGTATTTTCCAAAGTATTAATTAATTCTAATGATATGTTAATCTTACATTTACAGACATGAATTTTTATCAAATAAACTATGTTATTTAAAAAAAAATATCAACCTTAATATAGTGAACAGCCTGGATACTATGAACAAGCCATGCAAAAATTAGTTCACTATACCGGACTCGACTGTAGTTCTAAAATGAAGTTTGACCCTCCGCAATTTTAATTTTAGATAGTCATCCCTAAATTTTTTTTTTACATTTGTTAAAAAATGTAGTTGAAGATACTCAAATTAAATTTTGAGATTTATTTGAGTTGAACCCATTCGTCGGCCGACACATTATCACAAAATTTAATCAATTTGGGTAAAGTTTACAAACGACGAAGAATTCACTATCAGAGATCTTAAACTTCTTTCCTAAATATCTCGAAATCAAAATTTATTACGGATATTCTGAATACGTCATTGTATTCTACAGGCAAAAATTAAGTTGACGTGTTTCGGCGTTTCACTTAGATATTTCAAACTTTTAAGATATACCTGTTGTAACATAAAATAATTGGGAGAAATTCTAAAGAAGGTGTTTGGAAAATTAATGTATTTCCCTAAAAAATAATCAAATTGCATACTTATTTATTCAAATTGCTATTGCTGTAAATTACAAAATTTTGCGATAAATTTTCAAATAGAAAACTATGTAGATTGTCGCGGTAAGTTTTTAAACGTAGAAAAAGATCTTTCCAAGTCAACTGAAGATATCGGGGCGTATTTAAAAGCAAGAATTTCAGTCACTGTGTAGCGTGTAGTGCTACACGTTCAATATGAATATTGCGATATTTTTCTCGCTCTGAGGTTCAAGATATTTTACTTGCGTCCTTTTCTCACTTTCACTTTCAATTCGTTTATTGCCAATATTGCGATCCGGATCACGGATTTCAAAATTTTGCGATCCAGAATCGCGAGCCATCAATACTCGATGCTACACTATCAATATGAATCACGATCCACGGATTTCATCAATATATATTGACCGTCTGACGTATGCTATGTATGTAGATCAGCGATCGGCACCGCTGGCAGAGCAACCAACGCACTCGCAAAATATTTGTGGTAGTGTGCGTGCAAAAGCAGAGCACTGAAAAAACATTTATCCGCATACCATCCGCACCTTTCAACGTACAAGTGCAAACTGGTTCGCGGCCATAGAGTAAAACGTCTAGTGAGCCAGCTCATCGAAAAATCGATTAAAAAAAGTCGATATATGGTCGATGTGCCATCGCAAATGTCAAAATGATGGGCAGACCAGCATGGCGGCCATTATTGAAGTGCAGTTCAGCATGGCGGCCGGATGTTGTTGTTGTATGAAAAGGAACCATAATGGCATGGTCGTAGCAAGCAGGACAGAAACGCAATTCTGGAATTGGGAATTGAAAAAACCAATTCATAATTCCGAAAAGAAATTAAGGCCGAGTTGCTAAAACGCAATTCCCGGAGAGGGCGTAAACGCCAGCCATTTCACGAATAACATGTGTAGGAATGTAAAATCAACAACCTACATAACAGAAAGAAGAAGAGCAACTTATATTGCATTCACGATCGTTATTTGGCCATAAAAACAACTTCAAAATCAGCTGAGCACAGCTGTTCGACCTGTTTTAAACACATCCCAGAGTCATTTCACTGTTCTCCTTACACAATGTTCGCGGCAAGTTCAGCGATAGCTTGCTAGCAGCGCACACACGATCTATACATGAGAAACGAGTGGCCCTAAATGGCCCAGCTGCCGATCGCCGATGTAGATACCCAGCTGATTCGTGTAGCACATTTGAATGAAACATTGCGAAAATATTAAATTCGCCTTGAACTTGTCAGACAAAGAGGAATGGCAAATAGTATGCGCATATACAAAAAAAAAAATTGCCAGAGTACAAAATTTAAATAAAAACAATTTTACGAGCGAGATGGAAAAATACGACGAAATACTATGCTAAAATATGAATTTGTAGCAAAATATTCCAAAAATATGCAAATAAGTCAAGATATGCAAAAATAAGCCTTTTGACCTAAATATGCGAAAATATGCCCTAACAAGTTAGGCTTATTCTCTTCGTCTTGAGCTAAAACGCCGATATATATTATCATACGTAAATGGGACTGCAACAGAAAAATATGCATTTGCATATCTTCTGTTGCCCTAGTGATCTATGTTGCCTTTTTGTGGATGCTGATTGCACTTTGCCGCGGTCTGCATTTAATAGCCAACTGCATATAACAGCCGATGAGGGGTATAAAATTAGTTCAGAAAAAATAAAAGCTTGCAAAAAAGAAAGCATGGCAGTAAAGTTTTCTTACTTAGTAACCTGAATTATTTTTTACTTCGATAAATTCATTATTCAGGGCGGGGATGGGCATTATTCAAAAATTGAATAATTCAACAACGAAAAAATAAGTATAAATTTTTATTCTTCATTCAGATAATCTTGAATAATGAATAAATCTTTATTTACGTTATTCAGTTATTCTCACAAGTAAATGTTTTTTTTTTTGTTTTTTTTTTTTCAAAATGATTTTTCGAATACTTTTCCGAATCTGAGCTTTGGAAAAAAAATTATAGACACAAAAAAATCAGTGCGGAAGCCCAAATAAAATTTTAAAATTTAAAAGCAAATCGCGAGTGCCTTAAACTCAAAATACGTCGCCCCGGGCGTTTCTCAAGTTTTCTACTTCCCGGGAGTGTAAAGTGAACGTCATTGTTTAAGTGCACGCAGCAATTTATTGCAATTTATTAAAATATAAAAGTGAGACTCCGCATAGCGGGAGAATCCAAAAGGAAAAAAAAAAAAAAAAAGAAAAACAATAACAAAATAGCAAAACAGCAAAACAAAGCATAATATAAAATACGACTAAAAATTTAGTGCAGGTTGTGGACCGCGCTATATAATTTTAACGCCTAAAAGTAGGCATTAAATCCAAAACAAAAATATACAACATCAAGAGTTGCCTGAGTGCTAAACCCGTAAATACCCACTTAATTTCAAACTAATGCCAAAAAAGAAAAAAAGTAAGTACAAGTAAATAGTATGCCCCCTAATCACACTCCCCCTAAAGAGGGAGGCTCCCAACAACTGCAGCAAGTCCAATTGCAGCAAACCCCGAAATCCCAGGGAGTAACCCAATCAATAGCTCAACCATCACACCAATCCCACACGCCTAGCGTCCCCGTACCAAACATACAACAGCAAATTGAAAGCCTCCAAAGGCAACTTAAAATGCTGTATGCCCAACAACAGCAAGCCCAGAAACCCCAAAATGCGGGAAACTCTACAACTGCTACCCCAACTAACGAATGGAAGAATGTGACCAATTCCAAACGTCAACGCGAAAGCCCAGGTAAAAGTACTGGCACTAAAAAGCAGGCAATGCTTGATCAATACTGGCTTGGAACCTGCCAACCAAATGAAAATGCGAACGAAAACAGATTTGCCTCCCTTGAAGTTGAGGAAACAAACCAACCTACTGAAAAAATATCCAAACCGCCGCCAATATTTATAGACAAAGTTCAAAACTTTCCCCCTCTAATGAGCCTACTACAAGAAGTTGCTCCAAAATCCTATGATCTAAAGCTCACAGGCAAAGATCAAGTAAAAGTTCAAGCATCATCCCTGGATGCCTACAAAACCATCGTATCCCAATTAGAACAGAAGGGTACAGAGTTCTATACTTACAAAACAAAACAAGAACGTAACTTCAAAGTAGTTCTTAGAAACATGCACTACTCAATAAACCCGCAAGAAATTGTCGATTCTTTAAAAGATCTCGGTCACTCAGTCACAAACATCTGGAACATAAAACACAGAGTCACGAAAAAGCCTCTACCCATGTTTATCATTGAGCTCAAACCCGACTCCAACAACAAGGAGATATATCAAATCAAAAACCTCCTGCACTCAAAAATTACTTTCGAGCCCCCACACCGAAGCGTGAAATACCACAATGCGCCAATTGTCAGCAATATGGCCACACAAAGTCCTACTGCCGGCGAAAATCAGTATGTATAAAATGTGCTGGAAACCACCTCTCCTCTGATTGCAAGCGAAAGACAAGATCTGACGATGTCAAATGCGCTCTATGTGAAGGTAACCATCCAGCAAATTATAAAGGCTGTATGGTATACAAAAACCTCCAAAGCGCCAAATACCCAACTCAAAAAAGCTCCTGCACAGCCTCAAGAGAAACCAAAACAGCCAAGTCAAACCCCAATTCAGATTGAAACCCCAATTCAAATTGACCCATACTCAGTCACATATGCTGAAGCAGCAAAGAAAGGCGTAAAACCCCGCTCGAACCCTAATAATGCTATTCCAAATAGTAATGAAACCCACACACCAACGCAAAACACTAACGAAATGCGAGAAATGATAGACTTACTCAAACAAGTCATGCAACAAATGACAGCAATGATGAGCCTCCTCGTCACCTTCTCGACTAAAAACTGTACATCTTCAACCCGTTAAATATTATTATTTGGAATGCCAACGGCCTATCCAAACACTTACTTGAAGTTAAAGCTCTACTTCAGACCCATGATATAGATATACTCCTCATATCGGAGACCCATTTTACGGACAAAAGCTACTTTGAAGTACCCAACTACAAGTTTTACCACACAAAGCACCCAAGTAACAAAGCTCATGGAGGCTCAGGTATCTTGATACGGAAAAGTATTAAACATTACAGCACGAATTCGTTCCGTACAAATGCTATACAAGCCACAAATGTTGTCATTGAAGACCCGAGTGGCCAGCTTACACTCTCTGCTATCTATAGCCCGCCGAGGCACTCAATAAGCACTGCGGAATATGAAAATTTCTTCAAAACTCTTGGAAATCGATTTCTAGCTGGCGGCGATTACAATGCCAAACACACATTCTGGGGCTCTCGTCTCATTACTCCTAAAGGAAGACAACTATACAATGCCATTAGCAATCTCAATTTAACCCCATTCTCTACTGGAACTCCCACTTATTGGCCAACAGATACAAATAAAATTCCCGATTTAATCGATTTTTGCGTGGTGAAAGGCATGACTTCGTCAGATATAACTTGTAAACCCTGTTTTGAATTCTCTTCCGACCACTCTCCAATCCTGGTAACAATTGATAAAAATTTTACACCCGCAGCGGATAAATGCAGCCTTTACAATCGGAAGACTGACTGGGAATACTTCCGACACATCATCACGTCTAATCTGGACTTGAAATTAGCGTTGAAATCTGCTGAAGATATAGAGGCAGCAGTCGAACATTTTAACAACTGCATCCAACAAACTGCGTGGAAATCAACTCCCACCCTCACCAGACAAAAAAGGACAAACGTTACCCACAACATAAAAGCTAAGCTCAAAGAAAAGCGACTCGCGAGGAAAAAGTGGCAACAAACACGTCACCCCGACGACAAGAAACGATTGAATGCACTCACCAAAGAACTCAAAAATATCCTCAAAATTGAACACAACAAACAGGTTCAACAATACCTCAGTAATATTGATGCAAAACCTGCAACTGACTACTCCCTCTGGAAAGCCGCAAGTAAGCTAAAAAGACCGATTCTCTCTAATTCTCCTATACGAATGGAAAATAACGAATGGGCGAAAAGTGATGCAGAGAAAGCAAATACTTTTGCACGCCACCTAAAGTCAGTATTCACCCCACATGATATTGAACCCTCACTAAGCACAACAACAGAAGTGGAAAATACTCTGAGTCACCCCTATCAAATGGACCTCCCCATAAAAAGATTCGCAATATCGGAGGTAAAAACTGTAATATCGAAACTCAACACAAAGAAAGCTCCTGGATACGATATTATTAATGGCAATGTACTAAAGCACTTACCTTACGAAGGCATAAAATTTCTCACCCAACTGTTTAATGCAGTACTAATAACTGGATTTATACCCGCTCAATGGAAAGTCGCTCAGATGAAAATGATTCTGAAACCAGGAAAGCCCCCTGATACGGCAGCGTCTTACAGGCCCATTAGCCTGCTGCCCGTTGTCTCAAAAGTCTTGGAAGTTATTTTCCTTAAAAGACTCCTACCCATAATAGAAGAGCGTAACATTATACCTAATCACCAGTTTGGCTTCAGAAGAGGACACGGAACAATTGAACAAGTACATAGACTTACCGAGAAAATCTACTCTGCCTTTGAGCAAAAAAAATATTGTACAGCTGCTTTTCTAGACATATCCCAAGCTTTTGATCGCGTATGGCACGACGGTCTCCTCTATAAAATAAAAACTACTCTCCCTACAAATTACTTCCTATTTATACAATCTTACCTAAAAAATCGTTACTTTTTCGTCAAGGAAGGAGCAGAGCAGTCTGAGCTTTACGAGAGTTTAGCTGGCGTCCCGCAAGGTAGTGTAATGGGCCCAATACTGTACCTACTTTACACACATGACCTCCCAATAGCAGAAGGAGTCACTATTGGCACTTTTGCCGATGACACTGCCGTACTGGCTGCAGACCTCAACCCAAACGTGGCCTCACTCAAGCTTCAAAGAAGTTTAAATAAAATTACCCATTGGCTGAAAGACTGGCGGATAAAGTCAAATGAATCAAAATCTGTCCAAGTGACGTTTACCACTAGACATAACACTTGCCCACCCGTAAAACTCAACGGCATTGATATACCGCAAAGTGACGTAACAAAGTACCTTGGTATGCACCTCGACAGAAAACTAACATGGAGAACCCACATATTCACCAAACGAAAAGCTCTTGGTATAAAACTGCGGAATCTCTATTGGCTCATGAATCGAAACTCAAAACTATCAATCGACAACAAACTCCTGCTTTACTCAGCCACAATAAAACCCATTTGGACCTATGGCATACAGCTGTGGGGAACTGCAGCAAACTCAAATATAGAAATTCTCCAAAGATTCCAATCGAAAACTCTTAGAATGATTGTAAATGCACCCTACTACGTCACTAACGACCGTCTACATCGTGATCTAAAGATACCTACTATTGCTCAAGAAATCAGAAAGTATGCTAGATCATACAAAACGAGACTACTAGCTCACCCCAACCCCCTCGCTCTAGCCCTGACGGCAAGACCAACTAGTTTCGTACGCCTCAAAAGAAAATCTTTTACAGATCTTTATTGATGGACTACAATAAATGGATGCACTACTGAGAGCAATCCATACATGCCCACCAAGTTTATTAAGTCATTATTAATTACTAATTACTTTTAACGAACCACAAAATTGTTAGATGTATTTTATTTATACAGTTGGCAAAATATATTGGATGCTAAAAAAAAAAAAATAAAAAAAAAAAAAAAACTTGTGTGACTAACAAGAATAATTGAATAACGTGAATAAAAATTTATTCATTATTGAAAATTTTCTGAATGAAGAATAAGAATTTGTTTTTTATTTGAATAAAAATTCATTCAAAAATGCCCATCCCTGATTCAGAAGAGTTATAGTTTTAATATCTTAGCCGGTGGTGTAGCTACCACCACATATACATACATAAAGAAGATATTTTGTACAAATTGACTTCAAATGAAATTTTTGACTTCGGACTTCTCTTCCGCAGATTTTAATGGGAAATATTTCCTTGGTAGACTTTAACCTTTCAATCCTCATACAAACGGGTATTTTCAACCTTACTTGGGATTAAGTTAAGAGGGTTAAAATTTGTGAGAATTTTAAACACAGAATTCTAAGGAGAGATCTATGTAAGTTCAATGAACGATATTTTAACGCTCGGAAAGAATCTTATAATCTTTTGTTCATATTTATGTAGACTTACTTTTAAGCAAGTTACTTTTTCAATAAACGGCTATTATTGTTATTAGTTCAATGTACATAAAAATAGCCATAATCCTTGTCCCCTCTTGCCCTTTGGCAACACAACAAAAACACGCACATGTTGCTGTCTCCCATATCAAAGCTGTGGCGGTGATGGCCGAGTTGTTTTGCGTTTCACCGCATTTTGATTTCATCTAAACAGCGGTACAGCCAAGTGCATAGCTATAAAAAAAATCTAGTCAAGCACTTACTTGTCCATGCTTGTTGTACAACAAACTCAAACATGTACATACATACATAGGTACTCGCCTAACCATGCACTAGCTATGCAAATTTTTTCTTTGTGCGCCTTGAACTTTGATATCTTATTCTATTACAAAATGTGCACGCCCTCCCCACGCCTTCCCCTACCCATTAGATATCCTGCAATTTTGTGTGCTTTGGGTGTTGCATTACAACTTTGCTTATTATTTTTATCAAACCCTCCATTATACATACATATGTATATGTATACCTCTTTGTTTGTGTCTTTGTTTTTGTTCTTGTAATATTTTCTATAACATAATCATAATATTAGCCAGCGACAAAAACTTTAACCCAATTACCCTCCGCTCTACCGTCGCTCTCCCTCTTCATTCACTTCATACAACCCCTTTGTCGTTGTACGCAACTCAACATTGTTATCAAAAATGAGGGTCAGAATGTCATCTGCCGTTCATCTTTGACATTTTGTACACAAACAACACAAGCAACAGCAAGTGCATATAACAATAACAGTAACAATAACAATGTCCACAACATTGACCGAGATTATCTGTAATGCCTTCGTTTGGCTCCTCTTATGTAGTGCACACGTTTTTGTTGTTCTGAGTAGTCAGTTGCGTTCATCGGTCGGTCGGTCGGCCGGTCGGTTGGTTGGTTGGTTAGTTAGTTGTTATGTTTTTTGAGTTTCTGCTTGGTTAAGCATTTTTTCTGTTTATGTATGTAGGTAAAGGTTTAAATATTAAATTTAAACTAAAAGGAATATTTTAAGAGTTTTAATACAATTTTGAAGCTTCTCTACTTCTAAAGTTATTAAGTAGATATTTGGGAAATTAATAAATTGTGTCCTCCATCTATGAAGCAATACTAGATTGTTAGAAAATCCATAGTGGTCAAATAAGTATCTAGTCCCGTACAGAATCTCTTTAAAATGCAGAAAAGCACCGCTATTCCAGCGGTTTTATCGCAAATCGTTTGATGGTTTAATCTCAATATTATTCTGCCTAGAATTATTATCATTTTCCGAAAGATCTTGCATCGATTTGAATGTTGTATCTAATCAGCTCACACATTTTTTTTTTTCTAGAATCTAGATGATCTCCGCTCTTTTCATAGAACTCAATCAATTGACTGCAAGGACCTTTAATTCCGAACAGTTTCCGACTCCCTTTTCAGTCTCAGAGTTAAGTACAAGCTTTTAAGTTTTTCACACTCTTTGCTTATGGCTTCTAAATGCATTAGAAAAATGTAATGCACTTATTTTAATTTAAAAGTATCAAATGTATTCTTTTAAGCAACTTTAATTAATTTTTCACTATCAAATTTGCATATTTTTAGCATGAAGCAAACTGCGTAAGACATAGTAAAGTGTATAATAATAATAATAATAATAATTCCACTACGTCAAGTTTAAATATTTAAGACACTCAAAAATCTGCTTTATAAATATACTAAACAAGCACTTTCTAAGTTGTAAGTTAACTTTAAATAAGCCATAAGGACATCACTTCAAAAGTGGCAATTGCGACGTCTCTTGTTGCATTCATTCGTTCGCTTGTTTGTTTGTTCGTTCGTACTCTGTATGAAAGCTTTTGGTGGATGGAAGCATGCGGTTGCGGTTTTTGTCACACTTCATTTTTCATATTTTTAACCTTTTCAAGTCGAGTAGTCGAGCAGTTGAGCAGTCGCCATTCCAGCATTCTAGCATTCTGAGCAGCATTCCATTTTATGTTATGACATTTGCTTGTTGGCTTGGTTGGGTTTGGTCTTTGCGGCATCCAGCTTAGGCGCATTTCATGCCAACCAACATTATGACAACCAAAACTGTCAACGATGTCTCTGGCAGTTTGCAAATTCCTTTTGCCTGTGTTGGATTTTGTTTGTGTTTTTGTTTTTGCTCTTGTTGTTGTTGTTGTTGCAGTTGTCACTCGTTGTTCCTAACGCCGAAACTCCACAAAACATAAATTCTGTTACTTTTGTCGAACATTATCATGTCTAAAATCCATGTTTTCATATGCGTGGGCATTTCATGTTATAACAAAATCATTTGTAAAATGTCGCCGAATAGACATGTTGTGTACGCAGAAGCACTTAGAAAGTTAAAAAAAATGGTTTAAAATTTACGATGATGCTCACAAACTGTATATATGCACTTAATGTTCTTTTTATTTATTTTTGAAGCCAAAACAATCAAACAAAATGGACGCCGTGCGAAATTTCACGTTCAATGTAGAGATGTTGCCACTGTGAATTTTTCGTTGAAATAAAAAATTAGCTGTCAAATCATCAAACTGACAGCTCATGTTAAGGCAATCTTGTTAAAGCAATTGCCTTGGCATCTCTGTTATACCAGAAGACAGAGGCGGTCTCCATTTGAAATCTATGTTATAATGGTGCTTGTGATGACAGAATTCTGTTTTGAGGAGATGCCGGGTAAAGCAAATATCTATCTACTTGCTGCTGTTGCTTAGTGCGCAACGCTTCTCATTTGCAGTTTCGGTATGACATTACCGTTGGTCGCATAGTCTTGGCTTGCCTGCTGGCAGAAAACCACCTAAGTGCTAATTGCTTTCACTACAACAAAATGTTCATACCACAATCGTGAGCTTGAGCTTACAGGAGAATATGTACATAGAAGGAGGAGCGCCTGCTGCCTTGGTCGGTCTGTCGGTCGTCAGTTGCTTGACAAAGTGCTGGACTTAGTTGCTAAGTAAATACATGCATGTATGTGTGCGTTTTTATGTGTGTAAGGAAGATATGGTCCAACATTTGTGGGCATCTTAGTGCAAGGCAGGACATTGCGGACTTGCTGAGCTGGCAACCTGCCATACAGACTAACAACAGCAAAGCTCATTTTGAGGAGGCAACCTTGGCTTATCATACGGTCCACTAACTGTATGTGTCGTGCAAGATGCATATAACGGTGCCGCAAAAGCTAGCATGAATGAGAGAACATGCCATCCAGACACGCAGTTTACAGAATTTCGATTGTAAACGGACTACCATCATCTGAATGGTGCTCCCCAGGAATTCCGAAGACAAAAATTCCGAAACTCTATTTGCCGAAAAATTATTTCCGAAACTTCTTTTCCGAAATAAAAATTAAGAATGAATTAAATAGTTTGAATGAAAATTAAATAGTTTCATTGTCGTCTGATTTTTTTCCACATTTTGGGTTCGGAATTTTTGTTTCGGAATTTTGGATTTCTGAGTTTTGGCTACGGAATTTTGGATTCTGAATTTTGGATTTCGGAAATAATTTTTTGGAAAAATAGAGTTTCGGAATTTTTGCCTTCGGAATTCATGAGGAGAACCCATCTGAATCACCCTGTACTCTTTGTGTGCTACCTTATTCATTAGATACTTCCTGAAACATCTCACCAACCACGTTTTGCTAACCCTGTTTAAAATTCTATTACTTTCCTATTCTTCCTGCTATTAAGATATCTTTTCCGTTTTGGTTGTGCCACTTGAAAACTATCCTCTTGTTTGATGTCTTAGAATATTTTGTTACATTCACTGTATCACTGTCACAGCTGACAATGGATAATAACATAACAATAAAAACAAATTAACTTCAGTGCTCTTAGCTTCAGCTTTTTGCGAGCGAATGAAAATACTTAAAAATGGGAAAACATTGCCAAATCAACTTGGAAATAATTAGGCGATTCACAAAGTGTCATAAAGTCTTATGTCATATTAAAATATTGTACGGAAATAGTTATAAAAGACTTTTCCGAAGCCCTGTGAAGAAGTAAAAAAAACAGATGATCAAATACGACGACCCAAAAACATATCGTGCAGAGTTGTATTTATTTAGTACACATATATCATAGAATGCAACCACAAAATATTATGACTTATGACGATATGACGCAATATGACAGGTTGTGAATCCCCTAAATGTTATTTATAAGCTCATCATTTTACAAGCCAACATTCTGTGGCTGATTGAGCCAAGGTTTATGGTAGATAAGGCGATTTATTTGTCAGGAATGAAATGGCTGGAGAGGTTTTTGATGAAATGGATGCGTGTTTTGTTAAAAATGCCTTTTACTAAATATACATACATATACATATCTAATCCATTTATTTAAAATTAAGCACTCGCATTTCTCTTGCCTCTTAGCGGTTGTGCTATTTGTCTTCTAAATTTATTTGGTTCACACAAGTATTGCAGATTAATTCATAAGTCCGCAAATATTGAATGACTATTTAATTCGTTAATTTAATCAAAGTTATGTCAATTAAAGCCAAAATATTAATTGATTTAAATTTAAAAGATGTCTCCAACATTTTCATATTAAATATCTATATTAACTCTAATTCAATGTTTTGAGTTTATTAAAATTTAATTACATAAATTTCTTGTGACAAACTATTAATTATGGCTTAATTTATGGTGTTCCTAGAAATCATGCAATAACAAAAACAACATACATATATTCAAATACTAACGTAAATATTATTACTATACTATTAGAAGTGCATTGCCTTGCAGCGAAGAAGTCTCTCTCTCCAACAGCTACAGTTTGGCCTGTGGGTTGTAGTGAATTGACGGCCGCTAAACGTAAACGTAGAAAATGTCAACCAAATAATGTACATAATTGCTAATCCTGTAAAATAAATAGACTTAAATTCAATATTCCATATTATATGCAGAGTTTACCATAAAGAAACTAAAATTGATTGATTGTGTAAAATTTTGTTCAGACATGCCAAGCTCATTGAGTCCATTGAGCTTTAAATTGCATAGCAGAATTTGGTGTTCATACATGTTCAATTAAGTGAATACACCATTAAGTAAGTAAAAAAAAGTCTTTTGCAGTTACTCCGGCAGTTTATTTCCTAGGACTTATTTCAATCTCTAAAATTGTAAAAATTAAAAATATTCGAAAACGCGGACACCTCTGGTTGGCTACGATATGTAGATATTTTGATGACATTTCACTTATCTTTCATTTCCTCTTCAAAACATTTCTTTTGTTCGTTAAATACACCCCGAGTTGCATTGCAAATTAATATCAATTTTCGAAAAAAATTTGATAATTGCCATTCAATAAATTGACTGGCTTGTAAGGTAAATGTTGCCCAATCATGACTTTACATTGTTCAAAATCTCTTAATAATCTACAAAGGCCATATGTACACATCTGAACAGACGAGTAATATAAACCAATTACGTGAGGGACCTATTCTACGTCAATCTTAAGTAAATAAGCCAATGCGCCAAATTGCTACAACAGCGCAACGCCAATTACCTGCAGGCGAAATTTTCGAAATGCAATTCCCATGAAATCTGATATGTTTGCGGCGTTAATGCAATTGTCCACAAATTGAGCTACACAATTGCATTTGCGTGACCGCAGCGGGGGCGATACGGCGAATGGCGATGGCGATGGCGACGATAATCGCCCGCTAGATTTGCTATTATCATAACACAAAGCACAGCAAGTAAATCAAAGCGGTTTGTGTTTAAATTCATTTGCGAATAAATTCATATTTCAACAAATGATCAAAGTATGAATTAAAAATGAGGAAAAATTAGATTTTAAGTCAAGGCAAAAATTAAAAAATTGTGCAAATATGTAAACAGTGGAATTAGTTTACCAGCGAGGTTGAAAACCAAACAAACAAAACAAAGAAATGAACAAAAAAGTATGTGTTGGTAGAATTTGATGTGTAACGTGCTAATTTCTGCCACGAAATTCACTGCACGCAAACCAAAAAAGAAACTAAAAACACACGCACGCAGACACAAACGGCACAACGAAAATTGCATTTATAAATCGTAACATAAGGTTAGGCGCACTGTAGTTAGGCTGTGTGTTTATGTACGCGTATGTGTGTCAGCACACATGCCATTGCATGCAGTAAATGTTGCGGTAAGTTTATTTCACTCGAAAAATTCTTTCAACATTTTTGTGTCATTTACTTCTTCTGATGAGTGGCATGTCCATGTCGAGGACAACGCCGCGGCTGGGTTGGGTGCAGCAGCAGTGCAGCGTTAGAGCCATTCGCGGGCGAGTGCGATATATGAAAACATTTGTTTACAAGAACACAATAATGAGTTGTAGTTGGAAAAGTTATGGCTTCATTTTGTTGTTTTCTTTTTATTCTAAAACTTGGCTCTGGTAACTTTTATAAGTGTTGCTAACCCTACAAAGCAGCGCCGCATCATTTCGCGATTTCACGAGCTCACGAACTCACATGTACATTTTTTTTACCGCCGACAAATGGCAGCCATTAACTGCAGGAGCAATGCTCTCGCCGTAGCACCTTTTGAAGTTATGACTCGTCATGTCAGACAGCGCAATTGTATGATTTTGATTGCCTGTCGTTGACTGAGGCGGCAGTAAATGGCAGTCACACGACATGCCACACTTGGTTAGTGATAATTGTGTATTTGCTAGCGCTTCAGCGAATGTAAATCTTTGTGGTCAAATGTGATTGTAGATCCTCTAGCCAGCGACAGGTTTCCCACAAAAAAATTCTTGCATTAAAATTCTAAAGTTCCAATATGAAACGGGTTTTTCATTATGCTTTGAACATATAACCTGAGAAAAGTATGATTGGTTTGCTGAAGTATAGGAACAACGAAAAAAGTTAAATGTACACAAAATAAAACACAATGATAAAATAAAACAACAAAATTTTAATTAGCATACACACACAACTAAAAATACACTGCCTAAGCTCGATTGTCCTTCTCACTGAACGCCCATTTGTTCCAGCGCCGCTGCGGAAGCCACGCCCATTTCATGTTCAGTCGAACCTTCGGGCTCTAGCAAAAGAATATTACGGCTTTCTTTCAAGCAATCGATGACTTCTTTTATGTTACGCTTAAATTCCGACTGCTTGATTTTGCCCTCATGCATTAGACGCTGTGAACGCATCATGATGGCGCCATGTAATTCGTAGAGAATCAAACCTAAAGCAGGGATTGTTAATAATATTTTATTCTCTCTTTTTATGATAAAAAAGTTATTGGCATTTACCTCTTAAACGCGTCAAATTTGGCTCCAGTACATCAACAACTCGCAAGAATTCACGGCAGTAATTTTCCTTCTTTTCGATACTTTTCACTGGCATTTCGTGCAGAAGGTAGCCCTCGCTGCGGCCATAAATCTGACAGAGCGAATATTTGGCTGACAGAAGTAGATAATGATTGGGACACAAAACGTGTTCATACCTAGAGGAATATATTTATAATGCAGATTAATTAGATTAGATTAGATTAGATTAGATTAGATTAGATTAGATTAGATTAGATTAGATTAGATTAGATTAGATTAGATTAGATTAGATTAGATTAGATTAGATTAGATTAGATTAGATTAGATTAGATTAGATTAGATTAGATTAGATTAGATTAGATTAGATTAGATTAGATTAGATTAGATTAGATTAGATTAGATTAGATTAGATTAGATTAGATTAGATTAGATTAGATTAGATTAGATTAGATTAGATTAGATTAGGTTAGATTAGGTTAGATTAGATTAGATTAGGCAATATAGTACTTACTTTTTCAAAAATGCCTCCAGTCCGGGTATGTTATGTGCATCTATGGATTCCAAATTGAAATTGATTACATCCAGCAATTTGTGTACCTCCTTCGCTTGCAGTGTGTATTCACAGCGCTCACATCTAGATTTGGGCAAATGTTGTTGCAAAGCAACTGTTCATATATATTTTTCTAGTACACCTGTACTCACTTCCATTCTGCATCCTGATTCAATGGCTCAGTTGTACGCACAGCTTTCCTACATTTTGGACAAACCAAGGCGCTGCAGTCGGTGCCCAATTCCTTGGGATCACTGCAACGTTTACAGCAACACCAAAATAGTTTGCCACCATAAATGAATTCGCGCCGCTTCAAGGTGCCCTAATCGTACACAGAATAATATTTATAAATTCAATGATATGTTATATTATGCCCCATAATCATAAACGCCCATCCCCATCCGCACGTGCCGCTCACCCACCTGCAAAGTATACGCGTAACTCAATGTGATGCCCTCGTCCTTCGGTATATCCCGCGAGGCGCGCAATATGATCGCATAAGTGAGTGGATCATCGGTGTGTGCGGTGTTGGGGCAACAATCGTGCGCCAATAAAAAAGCGCTCTTATACAAACTGCGTGCTTTGGCGAAATTCTGCCCGATTTCGAAGCAATTCACATCCAAAATACCGCAAATCGTGTGTATCTCCTCGGCGCTAACCGCCGCCATGCCCCAATCGCTGTGCAGCCGTTGCACAACATTTTGCTCATAATGTTGCCACAATTCCGCATTAGCTTTGCGGAGCTCGCGATGAGATTCCATTTGTAGAATGTCGGCGTACTTCTCCGGCGCCGTCTCTTTCATTTGCAGTATACGTACAATCAATATAAGCTCATAGAAGTTCTTAACCACATCCAATTTTCCACACGCGGCCATGAGTGCTTCGCCCAGTTGATGTTTGCTTAGCAATTCACATTCTTGCGCTGTGTGGCCATTGGATTGATGGAAACCGCGACAATTCGGTCCGCACATGGGCCATTTGCATGATGAACAACTGTTGCCGGTGGTAAATGAGATTTGTTTTTGTTGGATTAAATTTATGTATTTTCTCAATAGAAATGGTGTGGCTTACCGATATTGCGTGGTTAGCAATTCAACCGGCAAATAACATCCCACACAAACCGCATCCGCCGAAACGCACGGCCCAATCGCCAAGGGTTCTTCTGTGATGAGAAGCTCACCGGCCCTCAAATCGCGATCCGCCACCAAGTAGCGTCCCAATATGGCAGATTTCTCTACTCTATAAGGAGGCTGCTGGAGTGACAAATCGCTGAGCTGGGCGGCTATTTCGTCTTTCTTGGCTGGTGAGCGCGCGTTTGTGGGCCTCGTAGGCTGTTGTTGTTGTTGCTGTTTCTTTTTACTTTTCTAATAATGAAAAGAAAATCAAAGCTAATATTGACAAAGTCATGCAATATATGTATCTACATAAGTATTTTTGTTTCATCAGATTAAAATTATTCCCATAACTTTCCGACTTCCAATATTACACAAATTCGATTTATGGCTTATAGCAAGGCTGGCCACCTAATGGCTCTACTGACACCCTAATGCCCACAATAATGCGACTTTGGTCTCAGTTTGGCGCTCAACAACAAAAGAAGTATTGTAAAGTTTATGACGTTATAAGTGTGTGGCTCCGTTAAGAAAATATCTTGGCCACCCTTGGCTTATAGCCTAAAGCATAGACAAACAGATGTTCTGTTCGTCGGCATTCGCTGGGAAGTACCAAAATATTTTTCCTTTTCATCACTTTGCACACTTTTTCATCGATTCATGTAAACATTTGTGGTTGGCATGCGTTTTTGTTTGTAAACAAGAAACACCTCAATTGAGAAACAACAACAAACCAAATAAACCAGTCATAGATACGCGCATGGGAAGAGAGGTATTAACATTCAAACATACATATTTCTCTATGCGTGCGATTATTTGCAGGCTAATTTTAATCAGCTTGAGCATAATTGAGCTCATTTGGTTTGAAATATTAGGGAGGAGTTGCTATGGATTTGTAGAGAGTTCATGTACAATATAAAAAAATTAGCATTACATTCATGCCTACGCTGTCATTTTGCCGCAAACACAGTGGTCAGCAGGTTGTCAAACGTGGTGCCAACTAATTTCAGCAAAGCCAAACGCAAATGTAAACAATTTTCTTGACTTCTATTTTATTTTTATTTTCCATCCACACACTTACACAAGCATACATACATGTAAATATGTATGTACCCAGTAGAAAAGGGGCTATACTACAAGCGCTCTATAGGGATCGTAGGAGAGCTCTCGGATTGTCCAAATCTCCGAACAAAACATGCTGCCTTTTATATCATGTTCAGACATAAAAATTAATTAGGTCAATTGGGGTTGATTGAACATCTTTAGATTTGGTGTTCAGACATATTTAATTTAGTTAGCCCATTTAACAGGTCGGCTCAAGATACATACGCACATACACGCCGTGAGCTGAATATCAAACTCTCGTGACCTAAATGTCAAAATTGCAAGGAGGACGAAATAATTTGACATTCATCTCACAATTTTTACCAATCGTAAACACGAATGCATGTATAAAATAAGCAGAAATAAAAACAAATTTGATAGGTGATGAAGAAGAACAAGAATGCAGCTGATCTGACGAACCAACCTGTTTAGTGGACACTGACGCTAATCACATTTCTCCTTTCATTCCATTTCATTTTACTTATGAAACAAACCTTTTAACAGGGTTGCATGCAGAATTGTTCTTCATTAACAGCTCATTAATTTCTAATGAAGCATTAACTTGGTCAATTTTTGTATGGTAAATTGAGAATCATTGGGCTTGAAAATTGAATGAAGGCTCTTAATGTTCAATTAAGGTTGTGTCTGAACATAACATAACATGGGATGTCCTAGGAGTGCGAGCGATCTATAAATGGATAAAAAAGAGCACACACATAGCACTTCCTATATAATCTAAATATGTAATACAAAATGATAAAAAACGATCAAAACCAGAGCGCTCTGTACATGCCTAAAATAAACGGAACCAGAGCGCTCTTTAAGTGATCTGAAAATAAAAAAAAAATTAAAGCGTGAATAACTAGTATTCATGAACATTGATGTGTAAACAGTTTCGAAATCGGATATTTATTCCCTTTTCCGTATTCCTTTTTTCCTGGTTTTCTATGAATTAAAAGGCGACTATCGTTTTTATAATTTTTTGTTGTCATTGTGACTGCTACTATTTTGTTGTTTTTGTTTGTTTTGGTTTTTGACTTTTGATTTTTTATGTTGTTTTGTTTTGTATTGCTCAGAAACATGCAAGATCATCCGTGTCCACGTTTGACCCATATCTGGAGACCCGGCCTAGGGGTCAAAATGAAAAGAGCTTCATATCGAAGTCCTGCTCAAAACCTTTCATTTGATACCAATATTGCTCAGAAACATTCAAGGATCACCCGCGTCCTCCTTTTGACCCATATCTGGAGACCCGGCCTAGGGTCACAATGAAAAGAGCTTCATATCGAAGTCCTGCTCACAACCTTTCATTTGATACCAATATTGCTCAGAAATATTCAAGGATCATCCGGGTCCTCCTTTTTACCCACATCTGGAGACCCGGCCTAGGGTCACAATGAAAAGAGCTTCATATCGAAGTCCTACTCAAAACCTTTCATTCGATACCAATATTGCTCAGTAACATTCAAGGATCATCCGGGTGCGGGTCACTTCGCTTCGTTGCTGTTGTTGATATTTGCATTTGCACGGCTATGCATGCAAGCATTTGTAAGTACATGTCTATCTACCTACCTACCACTGACAGTGCCAAGCGATTCACACGGACGCAGCAGTGCACTAACACAAAGGTCATTTACGTTTACGCGTAAACTTTACCTGTTTTTCGAAATCACTCGTAGCTACAGCAAAGATGTTTACACATCAAAAGGTGTGCTCTCTATAGCGTAAAAATTTACAAATACTACCCTAAAAATTTATAAAAAAGATAATCAAATTGAAAAACTAATAAACAAATTGTGTTGCCATTTTCGTCAATTTTTCCACTTTTTGTTATCATTTCAGGAGCTTCACTGACTAATTGCAACTGAAAAATATTTTTTTTTTTTTGCAATAATTACCGTTGCTTTTCGATGGAGTTATTATGTCTGAAGCATAATTGCAAAATTTTGAGAAGAAAATATCCCAGTAGGTGAACACAGATAACTGTTTTAAAAACAAACATCGAAAGTTGCTCTCTAGTTGATCCCCCCGATGCGCTCTATTCTTGCTCACCAAGGGAGCGCCCGAGATATTTTCTACTGGGTAGCGCTGGTGCCTTTCTTGGCTGCAGATACATGTATACATATGTATGTATGTATATATTTTTATACATTCCTAAGTGTGTACTCATTTATTCACTCATTCATACATATACATATTTTCTCTTTGTATTATACATTAGCTATTTTTACACTTGTGGACCACCGCTGCGTATACGTCATTGCCTTTAGATGATTATGAGCACTCTTAGTTGTTGATTTTACAATATTTTTAAACCAATTTTAATACTATTTTTATGTATACAAAATTTCTCAAGTTTTTTGCTCTTACATCGCAAAGAATTCATGAAGCGATGGCAATGAATGAACGTTCAGGGTCAGATTGAAGACATAAAAGTATGTATCTGCTCTTACAATATTTTCATAAAGCTATAACTTTTATTATTATTTACTTTCACGTCTCATTTCATTTTAATTTTTAAATACACAATGTAGGACAACCTTTAGAAATCCATAAAAATACAAGTTTTGGACAACGATCCGACGACGAAGGTTCGATCCTCATTGAGGACGCCTAGCACAAAAAAGTCTGATGGAGTGATCTCCGAAATAGATCTATAATTCTACCAAATTTTTTTTTTTCTTAAATAAAACTGGCCAACAGCTCTATAAAAAATACACATTAAGATCAAATTTATTGTTTGCTCTGGTTGTTTTTCACTATTTTATAAAACTTATTTTTAAGCACTTATCTACATACATATTTATGTATACATATATTTGTGTAAAGCACATTTATTTCTATAGTCGCTATATACCACTGTGAAATAGCACAAGTCATAACTAAAATATTTATTTCAATTAAGTATTTTTACTTATTTACTTGTTTCTTGGACGACATTTTCTGCTAACGAACTTAATTTCGTGAAATATTAAAAAATATTCCGCTATATTTTATTTGAAATTTCAGCCGATTATATATATGCACATGCCTCTCAGGCATTCCGTTGGCAACTAGCCGAATGTCACAAACAGCCTCCCAATTTTTCCGCTACTCAAACGAATAATTCACTTTCACCTATTTCTTCTCATTATTTTCTCAATCGCCGTATTTTTTTTTTAATTTTTAAGTCTCACGCATTAAGTCTTATAAACATTAGATATAATTATATAGCTGTGTATGTGTGTACATGTATATTTTTGTTGCACCATTCATGTCAATACATGCATGCATTCGTGTGTTTATAGCAGTTGCCTGAAGCATAGAAAAAAGTCTCATTGATATTTGCTCCCGAGCATCGCACTCTGCCGCCAATCGCAGGCGCTCTCAGTGATCGACACGCATTGACTTCTTCCCACATAAATGAGACGATATACTCTTATATACATACGTACATACTATATACAAATGTTCACAAATATGTCTGTTAATAGTGAGAAAATTAGTTTATATTTAGAAATTTATTTGCTTCCACTTTGTCTATGCGACAGTTGGATTTGGAAAATTTGGCACTTAAATAATTATTTTATTTTTCTCTTCTTATGCGAGATATCAAGCGAATAATTTACTCAAAACTGCAAGGTCGTTCATGCTATATTAATATATTGTATAACCCTGCGAAAAATTGTGCGATTAGTCTCGAAGGAGATTGCTACCGGATTCCTCTCTTTCGGGTACAATTGGTCCACAATTACTCCTCAATTGTACCCGGAAGGGTAAAAATGTAGACTAATTGTTGACAATTGTACTCAAAAGGTTATAAACGAAATTCGAAATATGATTTTGTTCAGGTATAAAAGAGTACAACTGCCATTCGATATCCGATTGGCATCAAAGTGGAGTAGTTAGGTAAAGGTTACAATTAATGTCCCCATAGGACATGCTCAACAAAAGGGAACACTTGGTTCCATACAAAGAAGCCACAAGTTGTATTAGTCGCATGCTCCCTGGCGAGTGACCCCGGACACATCCCGGATTATCCGCATTTTTTGCAGAAAAAATTCATGCATATATCTACATACATACATATCTACAATGCAAAGTGACATTCGCTGCCTTCAAGTTTCCTGCTCACCAAAGAAGTTACGTATACGCCACGGAAGCCAATTAAAATTCTATTTGGGAAAAACACAGACTTCACATGTAAAAACTTATGCCATTAAAGAAACACGTAATATAAAATATTTCTCTTAATCCTAACAGTTACCAAATTACCCATATCAATCACTTTTTCTAGACATGAACTAGTACAAGTGCCCCACTAATAATGCCGTTTACTTTTATTGATATACATTTGCGCTTATCGCAAAATAAATGAAATGAGAATTTTTAGAGTGAAAATAAACTCGCCATTAACGCTTTATTTGCCAGCTAATCAAAACTTAACAAGCGCCAATTTAACGCTTCACATACGAGCAGCAAAACTTTTGCCCACAAACAGCAAACGCCAACGCTAACGGAGCTAATGCAATTTGTATGATTACAAGTAATAACTTTTAGGAATGTGAAGGAAACAAAAAAGGCCAAAAATATTAACAAACACATAGAAAAGGGAATTAGGAGAATGAGGTGAATGATGTGAATGCAAAGCACAAATATATTTACAACAATAACAAAGCAAAGTTTTATAAGGAAGGTTGTTGATAGTAAAAGAAATCAAGAAGTGAACAACAAGCATGCAACAACAACAAACAAAAGCGAAATAAAATTTGCTTAGCGGAAATAAAAAATGACCCGTGGAAATGGAAATTGTTCAAGTTAATAAAAACTTAGAATTAACAACAATTTTTCGTTTGTTTGTTTGTGCAATCAACACGGCTAATAAAAATGTTATTTGTACTAATGGTGTCGGCAAATTGGGCTGCCTGCTGCGTTGTCGGACAATATTCGTTTAAGTTTATAATGCTCTTGCATAAATATGTATGTAAGCACGTAAAGCATGGTGGTAAAATGGCCAACTGGCAACAACAACAACAAAACACAGAGAAATTAACAAAAATTGCATGACACTCCTAACATCCCCCCTCGCCCCTCCCCCCTCATCAAAGACTGGACGGTCGGCGGCTGACAAATTCATGTCGGTAATTGAAGGCTTCATTGACGCTGACACGCGGCCAGCCAATTATTTTATTTGCAGATAAACATGCGGCTACATTTCTGGGGCCAATAAAAACAAATGGAAATTTCGTTTAAAAAAGGCAAACTGCGCAGCACATGTCAGCAGAAGAGTTGGCCAGCGGAGAATAGAGCACAAAGCGCGATTGGGTTTGAGGCTGAAATGAGTTGAGTTGTTTGCCATTGCATTTTTGTAATTTCTGTGTAATTGCACTCGTCGCATGCAATGCAAAGTTGCACGCAATCACAGCCGAAACACACACACACAAACATTCATATAAAGCGGCGCTTCTTCTTGTTTTTAACACGCTTTTATTAGTTTCACCTGTATGTATGTGGGTATGTAACTTCTAGCTGCTGCCTAAATATATGCAACATATTTACTAATGAGATTAGGTTACAACCACCGCTATTTTCCAACAGATGGCGCGCGTGTATTTATATTTTTAAAATATTCACTTATTTATATTATTAAATTGTAGGCCTATGTACTTATTTAAACTCTGCAGCGGAATGGAGTTCCAAGAACTGAAAATCATCAGTTCGAATGAGGACATTGGACTGCATTTGCTTTGTTCGTTTGCGTTTTTTGTTGCTCTCATTTTTACTGCATTTGTACTTAGTACAAGTAGGAATTTGTATTACAATATCCAGTAATTAAACTCATTAGTTTTGTGGTGCATTTGCCGCACCAGAAATTATTCTTATTTCTTCATTTCCTTTGTGGCATTTTCAGGCTAAAAATGCAGACAAATCGTATACTTTTATTACGAGTAAGCGCTGATTTGAGGTAGAGGCAAAGAAACTTATATTTCCGCTAATTATTTCTGTAAATATATGGTGGGAATTTTTCGAAAAGGAACTTATTACAAAGTGTACACATTAAAAGTGATTAGGGTCACAGATATCAGGAGAGGGAAGGATAAAATTACAAGTCGCTCATTCTTCCCGTTCTGATATACGGCGCATATCAGGCAAATATTTAGATGAGATGGCACTTGGAGTATTCGAGAGAAGACCTTTGCGCGTTGACGACAGTCAGTATCGAAGCAAATTTAATTATGAGCTGTACAAACTTTATGCAGATATCGTCGTGGTTCCGCGAAAAAAATATAATCGGCTACGCTGTCTAGGCCATGCTATGAGAATGCATGAAGGCGTTTTAGCCCATAAAGTATTTTTTACGACACTCACCGGAGGCACCACAGCACTGAAAAGATCAGAAACGAAGCAGGAACGACTGATGCGCTTTTTTAAAAACCCGGCCAAAATCGTTTAGACAACTAAGTGCCAATTAAGAATGAGAAGATTTGTGAAGTACAACTCAATGCTCGCACTGCATGCACAAGTTGTGTCACAACAAGTGATTAGAACCCGATAAAAATGCGATAGGCACAGATATCACAAAACGCAGATTACTATTCCTCTTTAAATCACTCAGAGAATCCAATGTTCACCAAGATTCTTGCACTTAGCATAAGCTGTCCGGAATAGCAGCCTCAGGAATTTGCCGTCTAGCGTCACTCAAATCCGGTTAGTTGCAGATCAGGTGCTAGATCGTTTCTTCTGCCTTGCCTTGTTTTACAACTTCTGTGTATTTCAACATTTTGCAATGAGTCAGTCCTCAAGTGATAAGGAGTGCATAAGTGACACAATAAAAAAAAGAAATTCCCGTAACGCAGCCTTCGGAGTATTCAGAGAACACGCCATTACTAATAATAATATAATACAATCTCGCTGATGTAACTCTTCCTAATTTGAGGTGTACTCCCTACTTTTTTGTTATTTCCTACTAATTGGGCGGACCTGCAGTTTTATGCCGGCTTTTTGTGAGAAGCATTTTCACGGCAGAAATACCCTCGGAGGATATGCCGTCCACTGCCGAGGGGTGACCGCTTTTTCTAAAAACCCAATAATTGTGTTCTAATTAATTAGAAAAAATTTCGTTGGTGTTTGTTTGGACTGGGTGTAGAACCCGAGACCTCTGGTATGGCAGGTAACACGCTATTATATTCAAATAAGTTCATGCCTAAAACATATAAGGAGTGCCTAGATCGCAAATTGTCATCACACACTGATTTTTTTGAAACAATTTCTAATACAAAAAAACTGCGCGTTTCCAAAAATATAATAAATATATTCTCCCTTTTCATTATAGATAAACTCTTCACTATATTGGGCCATATTAATAAAAACCGAGCAAATGCTTTTACTCAGGATTTTAAAAATTTTACAATAATTTGTATGAACCAAATTTTAAAATTTGAGTAAAAGATCTGAAATCATAAGCAAAAGCAAATGCTTGGCTTTTATTAATATGACCCATTGTGCTATAAAACTAATGGCGTTTTCTTTTGTACGAAAAAATGTTGCCCTCCTATATCCCAATTATCGAATTACGTATCCTGACTTTCTATAAAATGGCTGAATTTGTAGATAAGCGTGCCCTCTTACTTAGTTAGAAGCCAAAATTTGGTGAAAGGACCAGACAAACTTACAAAATGGCTAAGAAAATCAAACAGGGCAACATTATTTCGAGAAAAGAAAACGCCATAAGTAAAACTTCATAAATAGAAAAAAAGAAAAATTTTCATAAGCTTTGTTGTTTTAAAATACTTCTTCCCCATTTCCTTCTCACATTTACCTATGTATGTTTTTTTTTCCTTTTTTGCTTCTACGCTCTTTTCAACGTTAATATCAGCGTAGCTAAAAATGAAAAACTTTTTGCAAAAACCACACAATGAGTGGCGTTGCGGTTAAATTTTGAC
Source organism: Urophora cardui (assembly GCA_960531455.1). Taxonomy (NCBI): domain Eukaryota; kingdom Metazoa; phylum Arthropoda; class Insecta; order Diptera; family Tephritidae; genus Urophora; species Urophora cardui. The sequence goes on from OY482670.1 coordinate 165,096,551, forward strand.
GCGTCACCATTTTACTGCTCAACAACTCTTCCATTATCGTCCAATCACTCATCCGCCTGTCGTCACTCCTCCATAGCTGTCGCTGTGCTGTTGTTGTTGTTGCTGTTTTCATGCGCCATTTATGTTCACTGTTTATTGAAACGTTTTCAATATTCGTATACATAATTGGATAATGTACACAAAGTTTAAATGCAAGCAGCAAACAAGCGAACAAACATGCAGACATCAGATTATAACTTGTGCTATTCATACATACAAACATATCTACATATGCTTATGTCTATATACCGGGACATTCTATGGCTTTTTGTTGACAGAACACTTTAGCAAACTGGTATACGGTGATATTGTAGAAGAGAAAAATAATAAGTTTTAGATACGAAGGGAAAAGCTGATTGCTGATAACTTTTTTCTATAGACCCTCTTGATATTATAAAAGGCTTTGAATATACATTTTTATAAATCTATTTAAATCCCGAGATTAAACCGGTCTTTCGGGATTGTTACTCCAAATATCCACACGTAATTCAAAATCCGTTCATATGAGTATTACAGTTGTGGGTGTATGTACGTTTGTGGGCTATCACATAGTTGCAATGACAAGCCAAACAAAGCATATCAATTTCATGACTCCTTTATAAAGCTATAATACCATAACGGTGCTTAAAAGTGCAGTTACATGTTAATGTCCCCAATGAAAATTCACTCGAAATTTGCGCCAACAAAATCGACCACGTCATTTCGTCACATCACGTCTCCTGCTGGGCAGGGCAGCGATGACTTGGCGGCGTTCAAGCAAGCAAATAAAGAGCAATGCGCGCATGCAAGGCAAAAATGGAAGAGAAAGGAAGATAAAGGAAGAGCTGGAAGAGGAGGAAGAAGCAAAAACGTGCTTGTAAATGATATAAGCGAAAAATAATTTCCATTAGCAATAATTCACACACTACTCAATAATCAAAGAGTTCCAACTAATGCGCTAAGAAATAATACTAACCACTAACAGTATAATAAGTATGTGATTGCAATGAAAGAAAAGAAAAAAGTAGAATTGGAAAAAAGAATTTCTAAACTTAATGAGTGCCTTAACGATGCAAGACTTGGCGCCAAAGTAGTTAAGGGCTTTCTTGTGTGTAGGTATGTCAATAACAGCAGTGGCTGACTTGCTTTTTGTGACATACTACATACATACAAGTGTACTACTTACTTCTTTTTCAGACATTGTACACTCGCACAGCAGCTTGCAACGCCTGTCAGCTTGTTCGTAAATAATAGATCAGCTGACTGTCTGTCTGTGTCTAGCTGTTTATGCAACGACACTCGACAGTCAACCCCTTGCGACAGGCGGTAGCCAAAAGTCTTCGACTGTTGGTCATTTCCAGTTACGGATATGATATAGTTTTTACACAATCATACACAAACATTTGCACGCCTGTTAAACGCGCTCAATTTTATTGTAAATTGCTGTCGTAGAACAAAAAGACCTTTTATTAGACGTTATCGACAAGCGCTGAATTATGCGTCAACTAATGACGCCCGTTCGTATGCCATACTTTTCACTTGCATGCAATGCACATTTTATGTCTCGACTCGTCACTCAACTGCTTACTTATGCATTTCTTATTATGTACTTAGTTACAGCTATTATACCTACTTGCATCGATAACTACATACAATCGCTTGCACTTGTGTTTATAATTTGGTTTTTTTCTTTTTTACCATTTAATATTCATGAAAAATTTATCAACCATTTGCTTTCTTCTAGTATTTTAAGCCATTTTTTATTTACATAGGCAAATATTGAAGGTTAAGGACATGCCAAGTTGACATTTATTAGCAGTTCTTTGCAAAAATAAATATAGACTGTTTTTTATAGGGGGAAGGCAATATTGTAAGCTTTGAAATAAATTAAGGCGCAAAAATAAAAAAATGTAAAGCCTCGTATTCTGCATATGTATGTATATTCTCCTCGTTGAAAAAGTTACTCACCCCACCCCACCCGCTTCGGTATGAGCTGACTTTGAACTCTCATAGCACCTGTAATACTATATGTTTGAACAAAAAAAATTTAGCACTCTTTTAACAAGAGGAAAAATGTGGATTCACTTTTTTAGTTTTTGAAATTCAATAGACAAAAATTGTATGTTAAAAAGTTCCCATTTCAAATTCGTAGGCCCGTAACTCGAAAACTAGTGCCAAAAAATGATTATTATACTAAAATCAACGTACTCGAAATATGTTTACCACACACATATTTTACTCATCGATGTTCAAATTAAAATTAAAAATTCGAGCAGTGTTATCTTCATACACATGTAAATTTTCCACAAATCCATTTGGTCACTTTCGAGTGCTGCGCAAATATCCATTGAAAAATACATATATGTAAGTATAATTCCTTGTTTTTTTTTTTTTTGCATATAGCACTTAGGTAACTACCTTTTTTCATATTATCTACTCTTTAATTTGTTCATCGCATCGCAACGCTTCGTACCGGCGCGCCGCAACAATAAAAATGTGGCCACTTAAAAATCGATTAACGCCAAACAACATGAACGCGGCAAAATTAGTTTAAACTGCTGAATAATTGCATTTAAATTGAATGCCGCCACACGAACGAATGTAACGAGAGAATAATGCTGCCAACAACAATGCAACAAAATTGCAGCAAGAAATACAAAGTGCAATAAAACCCACGCCGCGCCACACCGCGCCACAAAACAGATCCCAACAACAAAGATAATAATAAAATTGCATTAGCGGAAAGGCGGAGATAGAGAAATAACAACAACAATATCAAGAGCATCAATATATGTATGGATGAACGGAGTAAGGTAGAAAGGAGAATAGGGTGTAGGTGGCAAGTGGCAAGTGGTAAGTGGGAGAGATGCGAGAAAATGCAACAAAGCGCAAACCCGATCATTTGGTTGAGGCGTTAACCTAATTAAGGTGGCTGTAATACGGAATGTAGAACATAACCACAACAATAAATTTATATATGTATAAGTATGTACAACAACGACGGTAACGAGCAACAATAGCAACATTAGCGACATCATCATCAATAACAATAGCAATAACAATGTGGGCAACAAAAAATTTATTATCAGAGCGTTACAACATATTTACACGTATACATTGACACTTAGATGTAAGTATGTATGTATATGTGGTGTGTTGGATGAGAGTAATTTCTAGTAAAATGAATGCAAATTTACACCTCCTACGCTCTACTTTTGCTCACTCGCAAATGCTTTCTTATTTCAATTACATACGTATATATAAAGTTTAGTAATTTGTAGAAAAAAAAATGAAGATATTCCGGGCTTCACTTTTTTTCAAAAGTTGTCAAATGAATTTTTTTACCTCATCATCTCAATAATTATGCGCTCACGTCGAAATCATTATTTTCTAACAAAGATTGAATTCTCAATCCACCGTTTGATTTTTTTTGTAATTTTCAACACAATGAAAGATCACCTTTATGGCTCACCCTATTGTTTATTTTTTACTCTAAGCCAAATTTTCATGGTTTCAATATGCCGAACCGGAACGACCAACAACGGCTTCATTTTGTGGCCAATCGTGTAAATTCTATGTGATTAGTTTTTGGCCGCTCTGCGTTGGTCGATAGATCTACAAAAATGCTGCGCCACCAACAGCAACATATTGGCAAGCGAAAAATCAGAATCAGAAAATTACTGCGCGCAGCAACCACAAAAAAAAACAAATAGCAAATCCCACATATGAACAGAAATTGGTTTAAAAACCACAACAAAAAAGTCATTAAGCGGCACATGACCGCAACATGTAATAGGCTGTTATAACCGTGAACATACACACACCTACATGTGTACAACTGTACGTACAAAATGGTATAGCCTGGCCATTCGTTTGCTCTCTTGTCGCGCTTTCACTTTTATTATCAATTAATTTTTTTCGCATTTTTAAGACCATTTGTCACGAAATTTAAATATTCTAGTCCGGGTACATTATACTTAAACAGACCCAATAAAGTTTAGAAAACTCTACTCTCTATTAACTCTAATTATAGCGGTCCGCTTTGAAGCACTTTTTAACGGTTTTTAGGACTTTTTAGTTGATTGCGATCAGCAAAACCTCACTTTGGCATACATTAACTGAATGTTTCTTCTCATTAACCCCTAATTTAATTACTTAAATGAACTAGTTCAAAAAAAATAAACATATCCCACAAGGCTCTAAAACACATAATTGCAGGTAATCCTAAACTTTTCCTCTCCACAATATTTATTTCGTGCACTCTAAAAGGGGAGTAAAGTTTCAAGTGTGAAAATTGTTCAGCAATCACACTAAATTGCATTCAATTGATGGCAAGAGAACACATACGTGCAGATAAAATACACCCGGCAAAAAAATTTTGCTTATTGTTGACAAATCGGGTCTAAAAACAGGAGTAGGACTTATTTCACGTGGCGGGTAACGCTTTGGAATAAGGTGTGCTCTCAGTGAGAGATAACTTATGGCCTGATGATATCAACACAGGAAAATCAGCCATACAAATTTGCTACCCTTATAATTTTCAGGCCTTATTCCATAAGCCATTAAATCTGCTGCTTTAATTCTTAAATAAGGCTTACACATATAGATATCAAAACATAATGTATAGAGATACGTACAAGCAGCCAAAACCTTTTATTGCCACTAAATTCGAATGCATCCACAACTAACCTAACGCTTTCTCACACATCTTCACACAAACACACACACATACACACCACACACGCTTAGGTGAATGGAGCATTTGAGGTGGAAAATTTGTGTTTATATTTTCACGTAAGAGGCGCGCATTACACACATACTTATTTTGTAATTGTTGTAGTTGTTGCTGCATGAATTGTGTGCATTGCAGCTTAGTGTATTACAAAAACAATAACATTAGCTATTTGTATGTACTCTGAAAAAAATACCCGTAGTTAAACCAACAACTTTCGGCTGTTGAATCTCCGTCTTTGATTCAACAGCAAAAGTATTTGTTTTTACAGCAAAGTTTTTGATCCAACAATTTATTCAAAAACGGGCGTTGTTGATTCAAAAACTTGCTTGCCTTTAAAAAATTTTTTGTGAGAAAATATTTTTTTGTGAGAAAACCAACAAAAAAATAATGATGGAGAGAAGATGAAGAGAAAAATCCAAAAAAAAAGTTTATTTTTAGCAACAATTTTCTCCCCGTTGTTGATTTAAAGGCAAAAGTATTTGACCCAACAGTTTCCGTTGTAAACAAAATTAATGAGAACAAATTTTTTAAAATTTTGTTTTTACAATGATTCAAATAATTCATGGATTCCTTTTTAGGAAATGGAAGTATAAATAGGTTACTACAATTCAATATAATGTTGAATATTCCACTATGTGAAGATTGATTAGAATTTCAGATTGATGTCATGGTTCGACTCCGGAGGAGAATATAAAATAAAGAAGAAAAAGCAGAATAAGAAATAAAGATAGCAACCAGTGAATGATAAGAAGGAGAGAAGAATAGGAGAACAAGCGGAGGCTACATATTTGCAGTTGGGACCCGGGCGGAGAGAAGATGAAGAGTAAAATGCAAACAAAAATTTATTTTTAGGTGAAAATTTTTTCCAACAATCTCCGTTATTGACTTAAATCAACAACGCTCGCACCTTTGAAACAAGAACGGAGCGTTGTTGGGCACATTTCAACTGCGGAAAGTAGTTGATTTAACAGCGAAAGTCTTTAGATTTACAACGTTTTTTTTTCAGAGTGTATAGAGAGCGATGGTGTGGAATAATTGAAAACAATGGAAAGCGTTTAGAGAATGTTTGTTAAGCAAATTGTTGTCAAGTGACCTGAAAAGTATGCAAAAGAAAAATCCACGGCTTAAAATTAACGCACAAACAAGAACAAACAAACAAACATCTATATATATATATATGTATGTATGTATGTATGTATATTTCTGTGTACGTTTGAATTTGAATTTGCATTTAGAAATAATATAATGATATAACTTAAAATGTATGTATGTATGTATGTATGTATATTTCTGTGTACGTTTGAATTTGAATTTGCATTTAGAAATAATATAATGATATAACTTAAAATGCTATGTTTATAATAATTTTATGTAACTTTGTTGTATTGGAATATAAAAATGCAGGAAAAAATGATAGGCGTAAAACGCGTAACAGCAAAATTTCAAAAAAAAAAAGTAATTCCAATTTACTACAAAGCACTTTCCGCCATTTTTACTCCATTTCTCATTGATTCTCAGTTTTTCTAGCTAAACTGCCAAAACAAAGCTACCCCTTTTCTGAAAACGCAATTTATTTTCATAATCAACTAGTTGCTAACCAATTTTAAGCCGAAGCACAGCCAAAAAAAAAAAACAAAAAAAAAGGACTCAAAAGGGCCTTATTTTCCCTTATCAAGCTTAAGATCATCAAATTCAAATGTCAAAATAATCTATTAACAATTCGTCAGTGGGACTAACGCTCGCGCAACCAAAAACTATGAATATAAGAAACATCTCCAGCAACCACAATTGTTAACTAAAACAAAAACAACAACAGCAAGAGCGCACTAAAAACTAAAGCAACAGTCAGACGCAACAACAACAATATTCCATACGCAAAATTGAACCACAGCAACACCATGTCAACACACTAATCCATCACTCGAAACATGGAAAATCTTTTGTGTCACTCCAACAAGCGGATAAAGCAAAAATCTCGCCCATTTATGTGTGCTCGCTCGTTCGTTCGTTCGTTCGGCAGGCGTCCCACCACCCGCTACGTAAAACTGCACAATCCTACACATCCACTCCAACCACCTCGTCTACCCAACCGCGAACTATTATTGCAACAAAAAGCGAGCGAGGCAGAACGTAAAGAAAATGAAACAAAGTGGCGTATACAAACACACACACACACACATGGACACGTAGACGAGTAATTGTGTGAGAAAGGGCATAAAAAAGAGTTGAACACAAAAAAGGGTTTATGCAAACCAAGAATACCAACAACAACAACAACAACAACAACAACAACAACAACAACAACAGTGCATGACAGCCCTGAGCTTTAAGTAAAAGTAGTAGAGCCACACTTTGGCTGTTTGTCTTTGTGTCCGTCCGTCCATCCGTTCGCTCGCACTGGTGTCTGTGTTGCTTTTGTTAACCCCTTTTGATTGCATTTAAATGAAGTACAAGCAAATGCGGGTGAATACACTGCGAGAAAATTGTAGTAACGAGTCATATTATGCGCAAGAATTTTTGTGAAATCCTCCGTTTTTTGTATACATAAGTAGAGGTTCTAGGTATTTTAATTAGACTAGGAGTTAGAAACTGCGTGCGCCAGAGCTACTTTGGGGAATTGTGGTAATTTTCTGTTTTTCATTTCATTTTATGAAATAAACTTACGCTAAAAATTCGCAAGTTCAAAATTCCGCAGAAAAAACACCACGCCACATGTTGCTCACAACATTCTACCCTAGATATTCCAGAAATGTGAAATCCACTTTTTTATAACCGGTTTTTAAACGGATCGGTAAATGCCATGCTTATTCTGTAACAAAGAAATATCTCAAATTTGGGGAACTGCGTCATCGTAAACTATTTCTCTAAGTGCATTTCGCTTGCTTGCTTCGTCATCGTCATCGCCAGTATTTGTTGCTTCTTGCATTGCCTTGCTTTGCTTTGAGCGAATAGCCGAAAGTATGAAAAACCACATAAATGCTTGTAAGTATCAATTACGTGCATATTTAAGCTGTGCTCGTCAAAACGGTTTGGGGAAGTTGTGCCTTTATTTCACTTCCTCCAGCTAGAAATATTGCCTGTGTATTTGAGTAAGTATATATGCACTAAGTAGGTACCTTGGCACTTGCCGCTTTTGCTTTTTCTACGCCTCAAGCGCTCCGAAAAACATGCCGCACACACTTTTAATTGCACGCCAAAGCGCTCGTACGACGACGGACGAAAAGACACTAAAATATTGTGCCATCATTTTGGCAAAATTTCATTTAAGTTTGCTTTGTTATTGTTGTTGTTGCGTTTTTGTTTCAAATGCGACAGATGTCTAGTTAAATCGCGCCTGTAAGCAAGCAAGCAAGCAAGAGGAAATTTCTTTAACAAGTCACAAACAACAAGACGTTTATTAAGTGCGAGTAGCTTTGTCAACTCTCAACTAAATGAGTTTCAAGATTTGTGTCACTCTTGTTGTAATCTGTTTGTATTTAGGTACGTATGTATGTATGTACAGATGCACGTATTAAGGAGTTAAGACGTTAGTTCTGTTGCCATTATTGTTTACGATTCTCATTTTTATACCCACTGCAGGAATAAATTAGTCTCATTGTGATCTTTCGTTTTCAAGTATGAACTTTCTTTGCTTTCAACTAAGCCTTCAAGCTTTCTACGATGCATTTACCATTACTACATACTATTACTATTACAAAGAAATTTGACCAAGTGGCGCACAACTATTTGCAGTTTTTACTATATGGGTCTAGGTCTTTCATCTAGATTTGGTTCCCTTCCGCTCCCAGACAAAGTAAAACTCAGTTGTAAGTGTAATTGACTCATTATGCGCATTTGGTTTAACTGCTGCAAGAAAATATGTACGTATTTAAGCTTGCTTTATCTACTTAAACACATACTTTGTTTTCGTTAATGTGATGTTGTTGTTGTTATTACAGTTTTAACGGTTTATCAGCTCTTTCGCTTATTTGCGTTGTAATGTCTGCTCAGTCCTTTGTACAAAGTGACATTTTCAAATGCAATTCAACATTAAAGCGTAACCTCGAGCAGATTTTCACAGGCACACACACCCAGCAAACAATATACGCCTTAAATAAGGATTATTACAAAAGATTGAAAGGCTTATAAAAAAGGCCTGAAAATTCTAAGCGAACAAAATTTGTATGGCAAAGGCTTAAAATAAGGCTGATTTTCCTGTGTTGATGTCATCAGGCCCTAGGGACTAATCTCTCTCTCTCTCTCTGAGAGGAAATCTTATTCCAAAGGTTTATTCATATGGCTTATTTATGACCTGATAGTCAGGCGTTATGTGCTGTATAAACATATACCTTATTAATGACTTATATAAGTAATAGTAGAAGGATGTTTTTGGTTTAGCTGCATAATTCACATTTTTTGGGCAATTGCGTTGCGGCTATTCAATAATAAAAAATATATACTGCTAAGATTGAAACGTTATCATTTATACTTTTATATATGCACATGTACACACATATATGTATTTATCGGAATGAGCTAAAACCTCGTCTCCACATAACTTAATTCGCCAGCGAAATAATCCGTCTCCTTCTTGTTCTTCTTCAATGTATGTATGTTTGCTTATTTTTGAGTTTTTGTTTTGGTCTGTATGAGATTTCGATAGATTTTCGATACAAAATTATAGAACACATCAATATTGTCGGGTTTGGCGAGTGTGTTGAGAACGAATGACATGTTTCATTCGTTATTCGCTCTCAGAATCTTGTATGGAAATTAGCGGGTTTCGGTACTGGATTCGAGACCGAGCGACGATTTATACCATGTCTTCACATAACGTGTTTCGCTCTTTTTTTCTGCACTCGCTCTCTCAATCTTGTTTCGACCTCAAAACGAGTGCCGAAACTCGCCAATTTCCACACAAATTTCTGAGAGCGAGTGAAGATTGAAACACTAGTTTCGTTCTCAATCCTCTTGCCAAACGCGATGATATCGATGCCTTCTCTAATTTTGTATCGAAAATCTATCGAAATCTCACACAGTCCAAAACAAAAACGCAAAAATAAGCAAACATACAAACATTTAAGAAGAACAACAAAGAGAAATGTTAAACTGAATCACGATCAGCCACGTGGAGACGGGTTATTTAGCGAGATGTTTTGCTAGATGTTTTGTTGGTGAAACAAGTTATATGGAGACGGGCTTTTAGAGAACGAATGCAAATAAAAAGAGAGAAACACGTTATGTGAAAACATGCTCTAAGCGTTCGCGCTTAACCAAACACTTGATTTAATGTTAGTAGAAAATAAACTGAAGCAACAATCTCTCCTTCAACAATAGGCAATTTTTACGCTCGCCACACATTGTACTCTCTTCCCTGCAAGAACTGTGCAGGTCATTTGACCGGTCATATGATCAGCAGGCATGACCAAAAGTTTTGGGATATTTCCTATCACATTCTTAAGGGCATCGGGAACTTTTGTGACCGTTTCATTCATCACGTTCCCGTATGTGTATTTTCAAATTCCATTCTATCCTTATGTATCTCATTGGTTTTGAACTTGGCTAGAACACATACGAGTGCAAATGTGTTGCTAATATTATATTTTTGTAATAGTGTTAGTACTTTCGGTCACACAATTCTAGCAGGGTTTGCTCATAAAAAAAATTATATTATTATATATTATAAAATTAATATTAAACCGTTTGGAGTACAGAGAATTAGTCCCTGCAAGAACTGTGCAGGTCATTTGACCGGTCATATGACCGGCAGGGATGACCAAAAGTTTTGGGATATTTCCTATCACATTCTTAAGGGCATCGGTAACTTTTGTGACCGTTTCATTCATCACGTTCCCGTATGTGTGTTTTCAAATTCCATTCTATCCTTATCTACCTCATTGGTTTTGAACTTGGCTAGAAGCACATACGAGTGCAAATGTGTTGGTAATATAATATTTTTGTAATAGTGTTAGTGCTTTCGGTCACACAATTCTAGCAGGGAGTGCGCACCAGCAAGCAGCGCTGCCAGCGTATTCCTGTTTTATAGCTTAGGCTTCAGCGTAGCCTTTTAGCTGGGTTCGAGCAGGTTTTCACAGGCACATACATGTACGACGTATAGACACACACACCCACACATATATATATAAGTAAAGTAATCGCTACAAATAAACGAATTTATGTGACAGACTTGCCTCGCCAAAGGCTTTGTTTCCATCCTCGTCTGAGGAATACAAAAGAAAAGCGCTTTTTCCTTTTCACTTAAGATTTTCTATTTTGCTTTTTCTTTTTTTGTTTTGGTGCTTTGTTGTTGTTGTTGTAGGTGCCTTAAATTGTTTTGTTGTTAACAGTAAATCTTTTATTTTGGTGTCATTTTGAGAAAGTTAACGAATGTTGTATCCACATACATGTGTATGTATGTACATATGTCTACAGAAAAGTCCATATAATGGAAGTTATATAAGCAAATTTAATTAGAAGACTATTTTCTTGATGGGAACTGCACATTGTAAGGGTTTAAAGGGCGTGTCAGGAGCATTCTACAATTTTCTTTAATAAAAAGAAACTTAGAAAATTTCTGTTCACTTGAAGATTTAACCTTCGACCGCCGTACTAATTTTCTTTCACCGTCCTTTTTTTTTTTTTGATTTTGTATAGAATTATGTTTGTGGGAGTGTCTTGCTTTCTCAAGTACGCTGCTGTTGCACACCACAGTTTCTACTTCCCACCTCTCCCCCATAGTCTACCTGCTTTTATAGTCATTACTTAAGTTAAGTTTTATAGCGTTTATTTGAATATTTTTGTCGTTAACTACAGCTCTCTTCTGCACTCAAGTCGAGGCGAGGCGAGGCGACTGTTGCATGCAAAAACAAACAGCAATTTGGCAGTCGCCCACCTCCATCTCCATGCGCTATTTACGTACTTACATGCACACGGAGTAATTCAAAATGAATGAGAATCCTTGTCTATCCATACCCCTTGTACGCAGTTAGCTTCTTCATAACTAGACGAAAGTACACAAATATGCTAAGCCAAAAGTTTTTGTTTAATTGCATACTTTGTATCGCATTACACGTGTCATAAAGCGTCAGCAATGACGGGCTTAAGTGTTCGTGTCAACAACATTGAGTGACATCGTTTTCCTGTGCTTTGTTTGTTTTTCCTTTTTCTTTTTTTTAGCTTTTGTTCTTCTTCGCCATCATCTTATTCTCCTTGTAAAACTTGGCTTTGCAGATTTTCTTCATCAAAACCTCTAATTCGTCCTCAAATATATGTATGTACATATGTATACATGAAGCGACAGCAACCACCACCACTTGAGTACGAAATGCACACAAACAAAAACAATAGCTCACCATAATTGGTAAGTGATAAAAGACATGAATTAATAAAAGTGGATTTTGACACACAATTCGTAATGTAAAGAAAGTTTTTGGGGAGTTAATCGGAAATTATTTGTGTAAGCACTTATGTATGTGTGTGTATGTATGTATACATATGTATGTACCCTGCAAAAAAATGTGCGATTAATACCGAAAGAGATTTGTCCCGGATTGATCTCTTTCGAGAACAATCGGTCCACAATTAGTCCCCGATTGTTCCCGAACGGGTATAAATGTAGACTAATTGTTCCCTAACGGGTATAAATGTAGATTAATCGCTTTCATCCCGAACGGGTATAAATGTAGATTAATCGCTTTCATTCCGAACGGGTACAAATCTAGATTCCTTAAATGTAGAAATTTTACAAAAATATGCAATGTATTTAAAAAATTGTAGAACAACCGGTAAAACGAATTGAACACCCTTTCTTTTAATAACAATGATGAATAATAATTTTAACAAAATGTTGCCTAAAATATTCTATAAAAAAATCCTTTACATTACGCTCATATAATGCATACTCAAAACTTACAATTTCTTTTATTTATTTATTGAGATTTTTTTTCAAAAGTAAAACATTATATAATCTTTATTTATATATGCATGAACATTTATAATTTTTTAAAGATTGTTATTAAAAATTGCCTTGGCGAACATCTTGGAAAAATCTACATTTGTACCCGTTCGTGCTGGAAGCGATTGATCTACATTTGTACCCGTTCGGGATGTAAGCGATTGGTCTACATTTGTACCCGTTCGGGATAAAAGCGATTGATCTACATTTGTACCCGTTCGGGATGAAAGCGATTAATCTACATTGGTACCCGTTCGGGTATACAACTTGAACAATTAGTCTCTTCATAGGACATGCTCGAACAAATGCGATCAAATAAAGGGATGTAAAAATACATCCCATATAAAGGGATGTAAAATTGTGTTAGTCGCATGCTCCCTTCCGATTGATCCCGGACACGTCCCGGATTAATCGCATTTTTTGCAGGGTATATTTATTTGCGTCAAAAAAAGACAGCAATAAAAAAGGCGGAGAAAACAAATGGAGTGTTTTGTTGTCAAGAATTTAACAGGTCACAATATTTTATATGCAAACATATTTACATTTCCTCAATAAGCTTCCTAGTGCATGGAAGTTGATCGTTGTTAACCTCCGCTCTCGTAGCATAATAAATTTATTTAATAAAAATATTTTTTTTACTCAAAAATTTTTTAAATTCTTTGAAATAATGGAAAAATGGAAAATTATGGTGAATCCAATCTCACTCTGCCAAAGAAAGTTTTTAACCGTGGCCAGAAGCGAATAGCTAAGGTGCTAAGAATTTTCCCGGAGCTCGAGTTGGAGCTTAAATTATTGGCAGAAGCGGAGCTGGAGCTGCAGCTAAAAATCACAAGCTCATTAGCTCCTCACTTACATATCGCAGATTAAATCAAAAAGCGTTACAACTCAAAATTTTTCGCAATCGGGTTTCCTCCATAAATTGGTACACAGAATATATCTCTAGCGGCTGCCAAAAAATCTTTTCCATCAGAGTCTTTTTTAACTGAGAAATAACTATTATACGTAGCCTTTTCCCTTATCATTGCCTATAAAAATTAAAAAGTTTTTTGCCTCTCCTGAAAATTTTTGAATTTTGAGATTCTATGTACATACCCTGCTAAAATTGTGTGACCGAAAGTACTAACACTATTACAAAAATATAATATTACCACCACATTTGCACTCGTACGTGTTTCTAGCCAAGTTCAAAACCAATGAGATAGATAAGGATGAAATGGAATTTGAAAATACACATACGGGAACGTGATAAATGAAACGATCACAAAAGTTCCCGATGCCCTTAAGAATGTGATTGGAAATATCCCAAAACTTTTGGCCATTACTGCCGGTCATATGACCGGTCAAATGACCTGTACAGTTCTTGCAGGGTAGTTTATATAGATATGTACATGTACATACATTTAGGTACGTTTTGCTAAGCTAGACCGAAGGCGCTTTTAAAGCAATGCTGTAAACATTCGCCGCATATGCCAAATTGTATAGAGTATACCAATGTATATCTCAGGTAAGCGTCTCTTTTCATCATTAAAAATTATCGTATCTGATTTAAAATAGTCTTGTTGACTGTGAGAGCAGAGTTCGGAGCAAAAAGATTGTAAGGTAAGAGCGGAACCACAGCAAAAAAATGGTTGGAGGGGAACATATTTTCCTCCGAGGCCCTTGTTTTTTACAATCTCTGTACAAACTCTTTTAATAACTTTGTCTCATCTGTAAACGATGATGGAGACATCTTTGTGTAACTTAGAAAAACTCGAAATAATCATTATCAAAGACCAAAACCATGTTTAGCCAAGTTCGGAGACACAGTTTGTGAGGCTATGCAAAGAAATCTGTAAACTGTTGTAATAAGAACAGTTTGAGAGTACTGGAAATGCACATGATTAACCCTGTATGGCGTTTAGTATCAATATTTACCACCTTCAGTCATACTTGATATTATTATTAGCCGTGTTCGATTCGCCATCATAATGAATTGTACAAGCAACTGATTCAATTTGTTTCGAATAGTAGAGTAATTTCGGGTATATATGACAAAATAAATTTAGTACAACCGAGATGGGGATTTTTTTGAAACGAATAATTAATTTCCCTTGGAAAAAGCTTTTATTTAACGCATTAGACCGTAAGAACAGGAAAACCGAGGCGCCCCCAAAAGTTGATGAAAAAAACTGGTGGGTAATGTGGGCCAGGGTATTCGAGTAATGTGGACACTGTATTTGATCACCTGTAAAAAAGATTGTTTAATGCATATTTCATGTACTTTACCATAAATTAACAAATAGCTTAAATCTGTGGTCACGAGTCATAATGACCCAACTGGAGATAAAAGATGAGTATTAAATTTTTTTGAAATAGATACATTTATGAAGCCGTTTTCGATTATAAAACTTCAAACAATTTATTACTTTATATATAAAAATTGCAAGAAAACATTTTGGGTTGTTATGGCTTGTGATCACAGAAATAACATAACATAAGAGTTGAAAATCCATACATACTAGCCCAGAGAATCTCACCCAAACTAGCCTACAATAACCGCTTTATGCCTTCATAGAAGAAAGTATTTAAAACATTTACATATATAAATAATTAAAAATAGATCTTCTACCGTCTCGTATTAATATAAATAGTCAGGCCATTTACTGAATAATTACTTTTAAAAAATAATCATTTGACAAAGAGATATTATTGAGTGAGGCACCGAAAAAAAGTCGACTACACTTCAAAAAATATTTTCATTAGCTACTCATAAGCAAAGAATAAAAATAAAAAATTTAATAGCGTTTAACAACCATTATGCAAACCACACACGCAAGTACCCTACTGGAGTCTTGTTGTTATGAAAGTTACAGGCGGTGCCCACATTAGCCGAGTAGCTCACAATACACGAAATTACTCTACCTATTACTTTGAAGTACACCACTATACATAAATTTAATTATAATATATTATGATCCAATTTCATTTAAAATTGGTGAATTATAAAAGTATTTAAATTTAAACAGCGTGTAAATTAAATTGAAAACGGGCCTTGAGGTATGCTCTAATGACAAAATACCCAATAGACATCGTCCGTTTCACGAAAAAAAGAGAAACCGCACTCCACAATGTAGAAAAAATTCTCTGCCTCATATCCGTCAGATTTGAATACAAATTTTGTTTGTCATTTCGATGCGTTCCACCCTTTTAGTTGTTACACATGATTTTCTTGTCCTCGTTTTTCATTCAGACATGATTTTTTGTCCTTAGCAACAAAGTAAAAGTCGCTAAAGACGAAACAAGCCATTAATACATATTATCAAATCGGTTTTTCAATTTAATCGCATTTCGCATGTCCCACCAGCGTTTCTTTAAACCATCCATCAACATCAAAATCACTTTGTCCGGCCGACTGCTCCCAAGTTAGACGACGCTTAGCACGGCGATAGGCAATGATGGTCAGTCAGTCTGGGCAGGTATCTATTAGGGATTCTAATCCCGGGATCCCGGGATCCCGGGATCCCGGGATCCCGCCCTTTTTGACACCCCGAAAATCCCGGGATCGCTAGAATTTTATCCCGGGATTTTCGGGATAAGATAAGGAGAGAATATTCCGCTATTATAGCAAAGAAAAGTTATATTTTATATAATTTTTATTGGTCTCAGATCTGTATACTAATAGCATTTCCTATTCTGAATGAAAATGTTGCATTATTACATTGCAGCATTATGAACATGTGTCATGTGCCCTATTAAAGTGTTGAATTTTTCATGTGATTAATGAAACAAAAATAATGCAACCTTTTATTTGTGCTAAGAGCAGAAAATGTTGCCCATAGTCGGGCCAGTTTTATATTTTGTCAATAGAACAAACATCCCCAAAAAAGTGTTGTGTCTGTGTAGAAGAGAACAAAAAATGTGACAGCCGGAAGAAAGTGCGACATTTTTTCTAGAATAAAAAAGTCCATTAGTTAAAGTAAGGATTAAAATTTTTTATTTTTTTTTAATAATTAAATTTTTTTGTATTGAAGTACGCGTTGTAAGGAAACGTACGTTAGGTATTTTTAAAGCTTTTAGCTTGTGGCAAAATTCATTCGATAATTTCTATTTCCTGATTTTTGGTCATTTATTTCTCAAATGTTTTTTGGAATTTTCCCACATGGAAAGTAAATAATGGAAGAAAATGGAAACAAAATTTTAATTAGACTTGATAGTCTTACAACACTGTACTAAAATTAAATACGCAGCTGCATACTCGGAATTCATATCAAAATTTTGCCTCCGATATTTATCTATTCAGAAGTTGCATTAATTTTCTGAATTTTTCGGCAAGCTTGGAAATATCAATAATTTTTCTTTGCACTTTAAAGTTGTAGCGTTCCTCGAAATATATATTTCCTTTTTTCAACCCCAAATGTGGGAAAATAATACTGGTCGAAAAATGTTTGTAACAGAAATAAAATTCTACGTTTCAAAAGGATTTCGGTGTAGTTTTTGAGACATTCATGTTCAAAAAGGCGAAAAACGCAGTTTGTGGCCATATTCACTCCTCAATATTTTTAAAACTACTCACTTTCATTAAAAACTGATTACATCTATTGAAAGCACGATCATTTCTTTTGAAGACAACGTAGATATCCGAATAAGATACCCGAAAAAGGAAAGCGCTGTTTTCAAGAGAAATGATCGTTCTTTCAATAGCTGCAATCATCTTTTAATGAAAGTAAATAATTTAACAGATTGAGCAGTGAATATAGCAAAAAATCGCATTTTTCATCTCTTTGGACACGAATATCTCAAAACCTAAACGCATTACCGAAAATCCGACTTCAAATTCAGAATCAGCGCACCGAAATCCTTTAGAAAAGTAGAATTTTATTTGAGTTAGAAAATTTTTTGGAAATATTGTCGGCCTGTGTAATTAAAGTCCAAATCCCGGGATAAATCCCGGGATCCCGGGATTTAAAAAATAAATCCCGAAAATCCCGGGATCGTAAAAATCGGAAAAATTGGAATCCCTAGTATCTATCGAAGGATAGATAAAAAGTGTAATTTGCATAAACCTCAGTGAGTGTGGGGTGCGAGTGCGGGTGGGTTCGGAGATATCCAATGCTTAGTATCTTCTTCACCTCGAAAGCTCACGTATGCAGCAGAGCTTACGTAATTCCATACTATTTCTTACGATTTATGAGTATTTCTTGTCATGTTTTGTATTGTGTTCTTTGTTGCACGCACGTGGAAGGGAAGCAACCTTCATTTCTTCCTTCTAAGCGATTTGCTAAACCCAACCCAATGTGAGTATTACATTGTTTTAGGGCGTGAACTCTGTTCGAATACATTTTCATTACTTATTATACAGATAATAAACATAATATACACACGTTGGTAATTATATACACACATCCATACATAAGTATCTCTTAATTGTATTCCATTAGGGCGGCTTCGGAAAAAGGATTAATTTTTAGCCGACGAACGAGTGATTGCTTTTGCCTTTTTCCCTTTTACATATAAAATGATACAGTCTAATGTACTCGTACCTACATAAATAAATAAGTAAATGGGCGTTGGTGCATTTGATTGCATTTGATGGTTTTTGAAGCGTTAGAAATTTAATTTAGAGCGGCAGGAAGTGAAGGGAATGTGCGTGTGAAGGTGTGTACGGTTGCACTTTATTCAATTAACGAAATTGAAGCCTATTTTTTGTCATAACTCTTGTTTATGTCACACATAAAAAGTTTTGTTTTTCATTGTAGGAAATGAAGTTTTTAGGGTTTAAGTCCTTTTTGTCGTAAACATCTTGGCTACCTACTTACGTTTTTATGGCATATCGGTAAGGAATTAAGTGGCGGATTTTTAATAGTTAATAATTCACGATTAACACTGATGTGCATAAAGTAATGAGAAGAGATGGGCAACTGGCATTATTAAGGGAAAGATATATTTGTTACTCAAACCGTGTGTCAGTGCCGGCTTTAGGAATATAACTTTCATATTGAAATTTCCTCTATATAATTGAATGTATAAAATATGTTTGTATGTAGGTACATACGTTCGTTTTAAGAATATTTCAATTAATGATTCACAATATAATTAACATTCATTAAGATATAAAATAATGAAAATTGACTTAGGAAATACCTAAATAAATAAATATTCCAAACACATACATACATAAAAGCCAAACCCAATAAATTAGGATTATCGTTTTTTCCTTTTCTGACAGCCCTTCAACTAAGACACAAGAATTTGTAATTGACTCATATGGTCAAGATCGCGAAAAATGTAACCAGAAAAAATTTTTTTTTTGTCGAAATATTATATAAAACGGTGTTTAATATGAAACGTTATTCCGCAAAATACCTGATAAAAGTAAATTTCAGGAAGTTAAAGATGTTTTTAGATGATATTTCTTCACCTTTGCAAACTTATCTCAGAATTTTAAAATTTTTAAGAAGTTCATCATCAGAGAAAATGGCAATAAAATTCTGTCCTGTTGGTTTATTTCGTATTATATCCACTTTGAGGCCTAGGAAATTATTGTTATTATTTATATCCAACCAGATAAAGAGCGAAATGTCTTTGGTTTGCATGTTTGGCTGAAAAGATTAGGGTAGCAAATTTTGTGTAACGTTCCAGTCAAAAATACATATTTTTCTTTTTTGTAGCGGAATGCATTTATATAATGCAATGTACTATATATTTCTTAAACAGGCTTCTTCCCGTGTTGGTGCCGGTAGAAAAAAAGCCCGGAAAAAGGCCGGTAATATGGAATAAAAAATGACCAAACATGTGTAACGTGGCAGTCTTTTTACAGGAAAAATTTAAAATTTTATTAACTAAATTTAAATTTTGTTGAATATGCAACATTGTTTCGCGAATGACCCGGCATCTCTCATGGCAAGGGGTGACAAATGTTGGTAGTTGACATATCTATTGTCCATTTTAAGAAATTCGATTCAGAACTGAAAATATATGGTCAAAAAATCGACTCCGGGTAAAATGGTAAATTATGTTATAATTTCGTATTTATTTTACTTTGATTGGGAAAGTTTATATCTTAATAAATAACTAAAGTAATTATACAATTGTTCCCAAAGTGCCAGATTATGAAAACGGTTTTGTAATGCAATTTTTATGTGATGTATCTTCAATGAGCTGTTGGTTTTGTTGAGTGTAATACATGCACTGGAATAACTGTTTCGAAGGTGACTGATTTGGTGGGTGACGTTAGTCTCGATACGCAAGTATCGTGTATGAAAACAAATTGTTCTGTGAGTCGAACTGAAAGACGAGCGCGAAACTGACTATTGACGGATTTAATTTTTCACATATCTGCGTTGGCACCGCAATTTTTGGTACATAGCTTTAATAAACGTGAGCAGTCTCAAGTATTAAACTTGTATGTTCGCCCAAAGACGAGGTGCAGAAAGACTTAAAAATGTTCTTTTCTAATAAATTGAATTTTTATTTACTGCTTTGTTCATACAATGTATCGAAAATTCGTACGTGTAACGTGGCAGACAAATTCTTGTAACGTGGCAGTCCGCACCTTATTGCTCATAAATCATCTTAAAATGTATTTTTTAGGTACAATGAACCACTCTCTCTATGGGTTTACATCTTATATGGGACATATAAGAAAAGCAAAAAAATCTGTTGGTTATATTCGCAGATTTTTCGCAAAATGTACAGTAACATCGGAATACACTTCCAAAATTATGTAACGTTCCAGTCCGATGAAATTTGGCTTAACATTTTAGTTACGAAAGTTACAGAGAAATGGTAATATTCAATATGATGCCTCTAGGGAGACTCACGATATGCGCTTACAAGATCTCATTTTAAAAATATGGTTGCGGAGATATGAGGTTAAATAGTGTACGATTGTAACGTGGCAGTCAAAAATCTTGACCATATGTAGATTTTTTGCGCCTTTACTTAGCAGATTAAAATGCGAAAAAAATATTAATAATATTTCGCAATTAAGTGTTTTAGTCAAAAATCACCACACATGGGCGTAGTTAACTAATCCGTGTCACCACTACGCCATTAACTACCACTACCGTCGCGATAGTGGGGCTTGAAAATTTTCCAAACAACTAACGTGAGTGGAAGTTGAAACTTTTTCCACTACCACTAAAAATATTAGTGGTAGTGGATAGGGCTTCAAATCCTAGCTTAGTGGGATTGGGGCTTGAAAAATGTCCACTAATTTTCAATTAGTGACTGAAAACTTGTTCCCACTAAATCACGAAATAGTGGAAAAATCATTGATTCCACTATATGTGTAGAATCACTAAGTTTGTATATCGAAATACATATACATACTTACATACATGTGAATAGTTCATTTTTGCTCTGAGAAGAAATATGTCTCATTTTGCTCGTATATCTATGCATGTACATATGTATGTATGTGGGCATTTCCTGGGCGGTGCGGACGTTACGTTCGCACGATTTTTTGAATTTTTGAGGCAGAAATAACGCGAAATATTGTATCGTTTTATTATAAAGGGAAATATTTAGGACACACCTGATGATAAAACAAGTAAAAGCGCGGCTGTCTTCGGCCGTACCGAAGACTTCATACCTTTCATGAGTGGGGAAATGTAAAGTTACCTATGTATGTACATAGCCGGATTAAGTTTAATTTATAATTTTAATTCTGTGGGTTATTTATGGAAAGATTTATTAGAAAAAGTGGTGTCTTGGCTATTTAAATGGAGGAGTTATACACCAAAATGTCCATATCTGAACAATCGGTTGTATGGGAGCTATATGTTGTAATGGTCCGATCTTGACAATTTTCGGTAACCTCGTTTGGGCCCATATGGGTACAAATACTTAAAAATTTCACGCCGTTAGATGTTAAAATGGAGGAGTTATACACCAAAATGTCCATATCTGAACAATCGGTTGTAGGGGAGCTATATGTTATAGTGGTCCGATCTTGACAATTTTCGCTAACCCTGTTTGGGCCCATATGGGTACAAATACTTCAAAATTTCACGCCGTTAGCTGTCAAAATGGAGGAGTTATACACCAAAATGTCCATATCTGAACAATCGGTTGTAGGGGAGCTATAGGTTATAGTGGTCCGATCTTAACAATTTTCGGTAATCCCATTTGGGCCCATATGGGTACAAATACTTCAAAATTTCACGCCGTTAGATGTTAAAATGGAGGAGTTCTACACCAAAGTGTGTATATCTGAACAATCGGTTGTAGGGGAGGTATAGGTTATAGTGGTCCGATCTTAACAATTTTCGGCTATCCGGTTTGGGTCCATATGGGTACAAATACTTCACAATTGCAGGCTGCTAAGTTTTTTGTGAAAAGTGACAGCCAAAATACAGATTCAGAAAAATCCCCAGAACCAACTGATACATTTTTGGAGTTCGACGATGCAAATAGTAAGACTATTTCCTTAAATTGAAATATATTTTAACCTTTTTTTACAGTAGCAGCCCATGAAATTATTGAACAGGATGAGGTCCGAAGGCAGCTTGATACGTATTTGCTTGATCCAAATAAGTCACTCAAGAGTCTAGAGAGCTATGGTGTTGTGCGGAATATGTTCCTTAAATTTAACACCCCGATTCCATCCTCTGCTCCTGTAGAACGACTTTTTTCTTTTGCAGGGATTGTAAACGCTCCACGCAGAAAAAATTTGCTTGGATCTAATTTCGAAAAGCTTGTTTTAATGAAAGCGAACAACATATGAAAGCTTTATACTATGTATATATGTATATGTTTATGTATTTGGTGCACGATAAACACACATACATATGTATGTATATTTGGCGTTTATGTGCATGACTGCAGAAATCGTGTATATGTGTGCATGTATGTATGTGATGATGTATATTTTGAAATATACCCTGCAGCGAAAACGTGAACTGGTATGCATGTAAACTAGTTGATCAACTGGTAGGAGACGGAAAAAAACATACCAGTTTGCTTTCTATTAGTTGTTCAGCTGGTATGCAAAAGACAAATTCGATGTGTTTCCTGCGTTCGTCGATTTCACTACGGCTTTACATATTTCTACAATTCTCAAACGATTAGTGAAGCACTTGGTATACATAGTTTATTATGTTCATCTTCACTTATATTAAATGAGATGTTGCCCTTTGTCTGAATAAGTCCTAGGAAAATACTAGTTGACTACTTATGTTTTCCGATCCCTCAGGTTTTTTCATTTTTATTTATTTATTTTACTTATTAAATATTTTTTACATTAAAAAAAAAAAAAATTAAATTAAAAAAAAAAAAACTTTAGTCACATGACTCCGACGAGATTCGAACTCGCGACCTGCTGGATTCGAAGCCAGACGCCTTACCAGTGCGCTATCGCACCACTTGTGCTGAGCATGTCAAAAGCTGCACTTCAACTGTATATGTGAACTAACTTTTTTTTGGTATGTGTTCGACTGGTATTTTAACTGGTATGAGCTTATGCAGAGGAAGACAATTGCCATTTCGTAGGACAATGGGAAATTTACAGTCGGGCAAGTAGTTGATTGGTTACGGTATACTGGTATAATTCTAGTATGCAACTAGTTATTTTCGCTGCAGGGTAGTAACCGTAGGTATATGAACGTATGAGTAAATTTAATTGTAAGCGTCTATGAACGTATGACTAAATAAATGTGTACATATGTAAAAATATTTACATTCCCGGAAAATATTTTATTGAAGATAACAGTTTTATTAGTTACTAGCAGACATGCATATGTTAGTATGGTTCAGTGGAAATAATTTAATTCCACTCAATTTGATTTCAACTACCACTCATTTCCAGAAGATTGAGTTAAAAAAATTTCCACTACCACGAAATGGCTTTTTAGTGAGTTGAAAAATTTTCCATTACCACTAATCGCTGTTAGTGGTAGTGGAAAAAAAATTAATCCCACTACACGTAGTGGTAGTTGAAAATTTTTAAAATCCACTAATGGCATATTAGTGGTACTTGACAGTTAGTTAACTACGCCCATGTATGGAAATCACATGCGCCAAGAAATTTTAAATTTTTCATTGCAATCGCGTACCTAATAATGGTATGTTCATGAAAGAGGACGTCGCGGTGTAATGTAGGTAATTCTTGAGGGAGACCAGTTTCAGAAATTTCTGACCACTACTTCTATTTTTTCTGTGAAGTTTTTTATTTTCACTTTAAGCTTAAATGAAGAATTGAGGCCAAGGAATTTACTTTTAATT
Source organism: Urophora cardui (assembly GCA_960531455.1). Taxonomy (NCBI): domain Eukaryota; kingdom Metazoa; phylum Arthropoda; class Insecta; order Diptera; family Tephritidae; genus Urophora; species Urophora cardui. The sequence continues at coordinate 165,120,439 of OY482670.1, forward strand.
TTCACTTTTACATAAAACTTACGCTGGATCAAGGTTTCCTACCATCGAATGCACATGGAAAATGTTACTGAGATATCAAGGTTGCTAGAACATGTTGCGCGGCGCTTATATTGCGTGATTTTGAACATGCGCATTTTTAGAGTAAATCTTTTGTAAAAATTAATATAAAGAATGCTTCTGCAAATACTATTTTCTATGCAAACATGTATACCTCTTTATTATTTACATATATTCATGACGTATATACACATGTACGTAAAAGTTTAGCGCACGTGTTCGCATTAAAATAGAGTATAGTTCTTCAAATGACTTTTTTCTTGTATACAAGCGCTAATGATCACTTAAAGTTCACAAATATGAATTTTATTGATTAACTTTTAAAGTGTCATTTGAACACTCGTTTAATTGATTCACCAAAACACGAATTTTTCACGCGTCTACATGAGCCACACACGTGCAAAGATACATATGTATCTACCCTGCAGCTAATATAAGGGACAGTCCCGAGAAATGACGGTCTAGAACTAGAGAGTTCACAACTAGCTCAGAACTGGTTCTAAAGGGATGTTTATTATTGTGACTTCATGACATGAAAAATGTATGTTTACAGCTATTACTTTAAAGTTCAGCAACAACTATCTCCGGACTATTGATTTTTTAACCATCCCAAGACTGTCCATATGGGAAGTAGTTTAGAACGCGTTCCAAAGTTCTGCAGAGGGGGATAATTGGGATTTCGTAGGACATCGCCGTGTTAAAAAGGACATTCCGTTGGGATAGAACGTGAACCAACCCTGTCTCAATTTGAACTAGTTCTGCACTAGCCTGGAACTATCGCCATTTGCTGCAGGGTATGTACAAACATACAAATATACGAAATGTACGTACATTTGAAGACTAGGGTAGTTCTTAAAATATAACGAACGATTTTATTCAGTCTCACCGCCTCCATCGGTAACAGCATGATCGAAGATTCCACATACAAATTTTGACTCCGATTGAAGTCGGTTAAGGGGTGTTGCACAGATGTCAAAGTTCAGCTTACCATATATGCAGACTCTTCGGTTAGATATATTAATAACGAACCAGGTGTTGAGGCTGAGGAAATCTGATGTAAAAATTTTCTTCGTACATTTAAGAACCATCCTAATGCATACAAATCTACATTTGTATGGATGTATGTGTGTGAAAAATAAAATGATCAAATGATTGATTAGCTAGAAGTGAGTAATTTAAAAGCGCACAAAAATTGCCAAATTTTTTTCTAAAAAGCAATTAGTCAATTCGACAAAAAATTGCGGGTTCTACAATTGTATTCAAAGGAAATCAAAAGTACTTAAAATCTATTCATTTTACACCTGTTTTTTTCCTACTTGTACACATGTATGTACAGGCCCGACGAGAGGGGGGGCTGAGGGGGTCAATTGCCCCGGGCCCGGGCTTTAGAGGGCCCGGGAATCTCAAAATGATATCCAAGTTTTTGCTACGGAAAATAAACAAACAACACCTTTAATCACCTTTCGTAGATAGCAATCATTTTAAGTTTCAACAAATTTTATAAATCTCTTAACGTGTCTGCATCCCACTTAAGGAATTGTTGGTTTTTGGCGTCGACTTTGCAGCATAAATTTGAATTCGTTTTCTGTTGCAACAGAAAAATTCGGTATGATGCAAATTCTTATACAGCGATATGGGTATTTCCTGGGCGTTTCGGACGGTATGTTCGCACGATTTTATTAACTTTTGAGGCAGAAATATCGCGAAATATTGTATCGTTTTATGATAAAAGGAAAGATTTAGGTCACAGCTGATGACTAAAGTATGTTACCGACAGAAATTTAGTTTAATGCCTCTGTGTAAGCCACTTAAACTGCGTTCCGGACGCTACAAAAACACGTCCATATTTTAAAAGTAGCTAAAACAGAGGCATTAAACTAAATTTCTGTCGCTAACATACTTTAATCATTATCCGTGGCGTAAATCTTTCCCTTTATCATAAAACTATACAATATTTCGCGATATTTCCGCCTCAAAAGTTCAAAAAATCGTGCGAATATACCGTCCGAAACGCCCAGGAAATGCTCATATACATATGTACGTGTATGTATGTATGTAAACAGCGATACGCCGAAAACAAACAAAGCTTGCGAAGCTAAAATTTGCTTTGGTGCTTCGTACAGTTGAATTCGATTGCTGTTTCACTAAAGCGTTCAGCAGAATCAGTCTTTTGATATACTAAATTATTACCAACAAATATTTGTATTCCAATTTAAAGAAATTTATTTCATACAAATAAAGCAATATGTATTTAAACAGAATTCATTCAGACCTATGGTCCCTTGGACAATATTACTCAGTATGACCCATGGATTCGGAAACTGGATGTGCCTTTTGACAATACATTTGACCCACCCTAATATGTATATTTCTATGTAAACATATTTACTTGATCTGTATTAATGTATAGATAAATTAAAGTTCGCAACCATACTTGGGCATTATTCGAATAAATTTTTATTTAGATAATTATTCTGAGGTTTATTCGTTATTTCAAATAATAAATAAAAACTCAGGGTACAACAAAAAAAACAACTGAGTAATAGTAAAAAAAAACTTTGTAAATTATTTTTGTTTGTATGTTTGTTTGTTCTTACATATGTAAATGAAAATTATCTATTATTCGAATAATTTTTTGTTTGAATAAACGAAATTATTTATTATTCAAATAAAAATAAAAAAAATGTATTCATCTATTATTCTTATTCGAATAAATTTTGCCCAACTGTGTTCGTAACTATATATTCATTGAATTTTTTTTGACCCCGGGCCCGGATTTTCTCTCGGCGGCCCTGTGTATGTACATATGTATGTATGTATGAACCCACTTTAGACTAATTTATTTATATTCATATTCATTAATTTTGATGATGTTAATTTTATACATTTTTTGTACTGTCAAATGTTTCTTTTTATCTTGTCTTAATTTGATAGCCGGCAGCCAAATGGCGAATGAACATTAGCTCAGTTTGACAATTTTCTATTTCAAAAACTTATGTATAAGATAAAGTAATAAAATACTGGCGGAAGTATACATATGTAGATCTAACACGTTTTAGGCCAGACTTCTGCATATAAGGTGGATGCAAATTTGTATGCCGCCTGTGAAAGACATACATATATCATGATAGTTAGGGTTTTGTGCGAAGCTTCTTCATGACATAAATATTTCCGGAGGGCTTTACTGATTATTGCAAAGAGGTTACAGCTACTTTTTAAGACTCATAGTTATGTATGTATATCTAAAGGGTTTCAAATTTTGTAAGTTACGGAGATCAGTAATCGAACCTGGGAGGTCTTGCATGCAATGGGGCATCTACGTATTTCATAGCGATTTCAAATTTATATGAGTGTTCGTGTATAAATATTCTACCTACATATGTATGTATGCATATCCCTGCAGGGAACTCAATAACTAGTGAGCAAAATTTCTAGTTCCGAACTAGCGAAAAGGTGTCAAAAATGAACTAGATCAATTGTAGTTAGACCCTCACCAGTTCAGAAGGAGTGAATTCAGTGACCATTATAAGACACACTTTGATTTATAAGCAATTTCGAAGTGACAAAAATTCTGTGAACATTTTTCGTTTGTTCAATTTCCAGCGGTTTTTGTATTTTTCTGCCATTCTCTGATGTTTAGTGAAGCGTTTTATATAAAGAGATTTCTATTTGCATCTTAACTTGTGTGAAATTAAATGTTCCCCTAACTACGCTTTTCCGAGCCGTCAGGCTTATTTTTATTTTTTTTTATTATATTACTTTTTAAATATTTAAATATTAAAAAAAAATTAAAAAAAATTATCATCCGCCTTGATACCGACAGGATTCGAACCCGTACCCGCCAGATTGTTTGTTACACGCGTTAGCCAATGTGCCATCGCGCCATCGCGCCACTTGCATGAGGTGTGTCAAATGCTGCACTTAAGCGGCAGATGTAAATGTAGAATTTGTAGGTACTTATAGCTAGTTCAGAACTATCGAGATTGTGCCAATAAACGAACTAGTGTAAACTTTAGAATTTAGTAGTGCAGAGAGTGACAATTGACACCGCCAAGGACATCGCCGTGTTAACTTCGCCAGTTGATAACATGAATAAGAGATTTAGCTCGCACTAGTAGTGGCGAAATATGAACCAGAAGCGACCTAGTTCTGAGCTAGACATTTTCCCTACAGGGTATGTGAGTACATACATACATATGTATGCTCTTAGAATGAATATACTCTTCCACATAAGTTTGTGTGCTTGTTCTAATTGGTAAATAGCACTTAAAAACTTTTCGCTGTCATTAAGTGAACAACGGCAACATGTTGGTTGAACACGTAAATACATACATAAGTGTATATATTCTTGTTGTTTTTGTTGCTCCTTTTAATTGATGTTTGGCTCCCGAAGCAAGTTAAACTGTAAACAAAAACCACAGGTGCTCAAGCAAAAAATCTATATTATACAAATATTATGTTTATTATTATAGTACAATACAATTACACACACAAATGCAAGCCAAGTAAATAAATTCTCACCAGAAGCCTTTCAAAAAAGTCATGTTCACATATTAAAAATTAAAATTAAAAATTATCCTCTGCTTCAATTAGGTCGATTTCAGAGTATTCTGTAAACAACCCTGTAAATTTGTTTCACTGCTGAAGGATCAGTGATGATTCTTTGTTGAATATTCATCACTGTCGTCATAACTCAGTATATTTATACTCAGCTGTACTAGTACACAGAGTATTATAGTTTTAATCACATAACGGTGGATTGTAACAGAATGAAATAATCGAGATAGATATAGACTTATATATATCAAAATGATCAGGGTGAAAAGAGAAATCGATTGAGCCATGTCCGTCCGTCCGTCCGTCCGTCCGTCTGTCCGTCTGTAAACACTCTAACTCGTGCAAAAATTGAGATATTTCGATGAAATTTGAAATGCGAGTTGGTATCGAGACTGGGACGGTTGGTATTGAAAATGGGCGAAATCGGACCACGACCACGCCCACTTTTCCTATATAGAAAAAATCGGAAATTTGGTATCTCAGTCACTAAAATAGCTGGAGCGATGAAATTTTACCCACGTATTGAGCTCAGGCCTCTAGGAAGAAATTTGATGAAATTTTGGAAAATGGGCGGTGCCACGCCCACTTATTAAGGGTCAAACCTTGAAAGTTTTATATGTCATAACTCAGAAACCATTGAAGATATATCGATCAAATTTGGTACGCGTGATGTACTTATTTAGGCAAACGTTTGGACGGAAAATAGTTAAAATCGGTTGACGGCCACGCCCACTTTTATATATGTATATTATAAAGTGACCTAATAAAAACATTTTAAGCGATATCTCTGTCAAATATAAAGATATATTATTAAAATTTTATGGCAGGAGTCCAACTGCGGACATGAAACGAAAAACACAAAAATTTTGGAAAATGGGCGTGGCACCGCCTCTTTTTAGAAACAGGAATATACGAGATTTCTGAGCCTATAACTCGACAAATAATTGAGATATTATAACGAAACTTGGTTTATACACTTTTATAACTTGTGTTAATAGACACGCAAAAAGTTATTGAAATCGGTTTATGACCACGCCTACTTTTTAAGAAAGAAATTTCTGGAACACCCTTTGGGAATTTGTAACGTGACATCTTTGTAACTAGAAGTCATAAAGGAATGAAATTTTGCACAAATAATAATATTCATATGCTTACTTGGATGACTGATAAAAATGTTGAAAATGGGCGTGGCCACGCCCACTTTATGCGACACTCGCTTTATATAAAATAATCCGTGTTTCCATCAAACGCAAACAAACAATGAAAGCATACAGCTGAGTATCTAATGTTCGATTCCACTCGAACTTAGGCTTCCTTACTTGTTTTATTTGTTTTTGTTTTTTTTTCTGAGGAAAGCAAACCATTTATATGAAAAATTCAGCAGTCTTTATATGAAAGTATTCACTGATGCCTCCCCGTCATAGGTGAATTGCATCAGTGATTCATTAAGGATTCATTGCGGACTTTTACTGCAGGGAAAGAGCTTACCTTAAGAAATCATTTGCAAATAAGTATAAAACCGATCACTTGTCGAGAACACGAAATCTAAAACAATAAAGGGCTACACCAAAAATTAATTGAAGCATATTTTTTATCTCATATTCTAGAAAAATAACAAATTTTAAGCTGCAAACATATGAGTATGTATGAGAAACAATGTCAAGGTCATCTAGCGGTGGTTCCGACAAAACCCAAGAAAAAAAAACCGCATAGAAATTGCAATGCTTAAGAAACACGCCAACGCACGGCGGTCGATGTGACACTTGACATACCAAGGAAATACGAGTGCGAGTACGAGTATGAGTATGAGTAAGCAAAAAAAGTCGCAAAAGTAAAGACTTGAAACGCTAAAATCACCGAAAACAACGGATGGAAACAAAGCAAATCAAAGGTGCGGAAGAAGGCATGACAATCAGCAAAACAAAAAGGTACGCGCAATCGAAAGATGCGTCAAATGACAATGGTAAGTGCATTAGACTCAACTATAAGTATGTATGTATGTTTATGTTTTTTTTTTTTTTGATTTATCACATTAGTGGTTGATATAATTGTTTTTCTGCTTTTGTGATTGCTTTGTATGAATTTTTGTTGCTGTTGTTAGTCATTTCTCACGGCACTCAATCAAATGGGTACTTGAAGAATATAGGCTAAAATTAAATAAGAGGTGTGTAGCAAAATATACATACATATGTACAAATTTTGCACAGACAAGCCTACATTTGTATTTATTTGCTGATTTTTGTAGATAAAAAAAAGAATTGGCAAATTAAATATGGCATAGACAATTTTGACATCGGCACAATGCTTTAGACCAAGGGTGCAGGTCCAAATCGAATAACGGAGTCACTCAACATCATCAGCAATATTTTTACAACAATATCTTTGCTGGTAAAACAAAAAATGATTCGAAACAAGTAAGGAAGCCTAAGTTCGAGTGGAATCGAACATTAGATACTCAGCTGTATGCTTTCATTGTTTGTTTGCGTTTGATGGAAACACGGTGTACATTATATAAAGCGAGTGCTGCATAAAGTGGGCGTAGCCACGCCCATTTTCTAAATTTTTATCATTCATCCAACTAAGCATATGAATATTATTCTTTGTGCAAAATTTCATACCTTTATGACTCTTAGTTACAAAGATGTCACGTTACAAATTCCCAAACTGTGTTCCAGAAATATCTTTGTTAAAAAGTAGGCGTGATCATAACCGATTTCACAAAATTTTTGCGTTTCTATTAACACAAGTTGTAAAAGTGTATAAACCAAGTTTCGTTATAATATCTCAATTATTTGTCGAGTTATAGGCTAAGAAATCTCGTATATTCCGTTTTCTAAGAAGAGGTGGTGCCACGCCCATCTTCCAAAATTTTTATATTTTTTGTTTCCGGTCTATTGTGGAACTCATGCCACAAAATTTCTATGAATTCTCTATATTTGACAAAGATATCGCTTAAAATGTTTTATTAGGCCACTTTATAGTTCCCATGTATAAAAGTGGGTGTGGTCGTCAAACCGATTTCGCTAAAATTTTGAACATGTATTACCACAAGTAATAAAAGTGTAACACACCAAGTTTCGTCATAATATCTCAATTATTTGTCGAGTTATGGGCTGAGAAATCTCGTATATTCCAGCTTCTAAAAAGAGGCGGTGCCACGCCCATTTTCCAAAATTTTTGTGGTTTTAGTTTTATGCCCGCAGTTGGACTCCTGCCATAAAGTTTCAATGATATATCTTTATATTTGACAGAGATATAGCTTAAAATGTTTTTATTGGGCCACTTTATATAATACCCATATATAAAAGTGGGCGTGGTCGTCAACCAATTTTGGAAATTTTTAGTCCAAATATTTGCCTAAGTAAGTATATCACGGATACAAAATTTTATCGATATATCTTCAGCGGTTTCTGAGTTATGACTCATAAAACTTTCAATGTTTGCCCCTTAATAAGTGGGCGTGGCACCGCCCATTTTCCAAAATTTTTGTGTTTTTGTTTTATGTCCATAGTTGAACTCACTTGAAAAAATTTCAATGATATATCTTTATATTTGATAGAGATATAGCTTAAAATGTTTTTATTGGGCCACTTTATAATACCCATATATAAAGTGGGCGTGGCCGTCAACCGATTTTAACAATTTTCCATCCAAATGTTTGCCTAAGTAAATAAATCGCGCATGCCAAATTTCATCGATATATCTTCAATGGTTTCTGAGTTATGACATATAAAACTTTCCATGTTTGACCCTTAATAAGTGGGCGTGGCACCGCCAATTTTCCAAAATTTCATCAAATTTCTTCATAGGGGCCTGAGCTCAACACGTGGGTAAAATTTCATCGCTCCAGCTATATTAGTGACTGAGATACCAAATTTCCGATTTTTTCTATATAGGAAAAGTGGGCGTGGTCATGGTCCGATTTCGCCCATTTTCAATACCAACCGTCCCAGTCTCGATACTAACTTGCATTTCAAATTTCATCAAAATATCTCAATTTTTGCGCGAGTTAGAGTGTTTACAGGCGGACGGACAGACGGACGGACGGACATAGCTCAATCGATTTCTCGTTTCACGCTGATCATTTTGATATATATAAGTCTATATCTATCTCGATTATTTCATTCTGTTACAATCCACCGTTATGTGATTAAAACTATAATACTCTGTGTACTAGTACAGCTGAGTATAAAAAAGCTACGCATTCAATGTCGATCGATTGTACCGCTTTTTAGCGCGCTTTTATTAGTTTCAGTGGCCGCTGTGGTGCAGTGGGTAGAGTGCTCGCCTGCTATGCCAGAGGTCTCGGGTTCAAACCACGGTCCGAGCAAAACACCAAAAAATTTTTCTAACTAGTAAAAATCCAATTTGGATTTTTTAAGAGCAGCGGTCACATCTCGGCAGTGGGCGGCATAACCTCCGAGTGTATTTCTGCCATGAAAAAGCTTCTCACAAAAAATGCATTCGCCGTTCGGAGCCGGCATAAAACTGTAGGTCCACCCAATTAGTAGGAAAAACAAAAAGGAGCACACCTCGAATTGGGAGAGAAGCTCGGCCATAAAACTCGTCAGAGTTATAATAGCGCCATTGTATTATTATTATTATTAGTTTCACCTGTATGTATGTATACATGTAAACAAGTTACGTATACGCATTGTAGTTCACTGTATGTTTGCTTGTACGCATTTATCTATGTAGCCGAGTCCTTTTTGCATTGCATAAGTTGACGCAAAAGAGTGTTTATTCATACACTGAATAGGAGTTTTTCAGTGTGAGATGTGCTTATTTGAGTTGTGCAGTGGCGGCGACAGCGCTCAATTCGTTTTGTTGTTGGCAGTCACAAATAGTCAAAAGAGTCACTGGACCTGAACCCCTGCTTTAGACTCTGGCTGCTAATGTGTGTACTCGTACTGCCTGCAATGATACTGAATGACTCAGTTTTTGTGATGTGATAGATATGCCCATGTTCTTTCATAGATATTTATGCACATGTGTATAAATAACAGAAAAAAGAATTCACCGAATGCTTGAGTCAATGGCAAAACAATTAGTTTTCATAATTAAAAAAAGGCTGATTCTTGCAGAGATGACAATTTTAGATCAAAGATTTGATAAAAAAAAAACTTTTATTAACTATTTTAAAACGTGTCGTTTTATACAAGACATTTCGATAAAGTAATTGCACCTCCGGCCAACATTTTAAAACTTTAATTACCCCCTATAAGCTGTGGCTCTTTGGACTAGTACTCTATTTGCAAAGCTGTATATTTTTCAGTGTAAAAACACCAAAGTGACCTTCCATAGAAAAAAGTCCTATAGTAGGAATAACTTCTCATGTTTCGATAAAGCAACAAAAATCTAGACCTTCAGCTGTTACTTTGCTAGATTTGTTATTACTAAATATACTCGACATAAGATGAAGACAAAGTGGAACCGAATTGAACACATAAAGTCAGAGCTATAAAAGTAATATGCGCACGCGTACCAATTCAAGTGCCAGAAAATTATTGAACGCAATGAAATTAAAAAGAAAATGTATGTACCTACACTCACAGCATCAATAAATTCAAAACCGCAGACAATTTCAAATACATACATATGTACATGCATACAAATAGATAAACATAAATAAATGTCTAAATTTAACATTTCGATGGCCTATGAACGAGTACAATAAGATATTCGGCTTTAAGCGTCTACTTAACCCTGACCTTAAAATTGAAGTATGAATTGGCGATAGAAATTTCTTTTTTTCTTTAAGTATTTTTTTTTGCTATAAAGCTTATGTTTGGCATTAATAAAAATACGTATGTATAACTACCAAACAACAAACCATTTTATTAACTTGAAATAATTTCAGCCAACATTTATTCGCACAAAAGTCTTTAAACGATAAAGCATTTGTAATTTGAAGCTGCGAACTCACAATGGCACAGTGGGTGAGTCTAATGATACATTATTGTTAATTGCATGTGATTGCTGGTTTACGGCGTTTATTTTTTTGTTTTTTGTTTTTTTTTTTGTTTTTTTTTTGTTTTTGGAAGCATAAAACAGATCATAATCAAATAATGGGTTTTTTCAAATTGTTTTTGAACCATTTTCTGCAAAATTCTTTTTCAGCTTTCAGGCATAGCGGGGCACAGAGAGTTTTTCGTTTGGCAGTACACTCAGAAAAAAATTAAGAACTTTGTACTCAAACAGAGTCCAAATCAGTAAAGTTGGTTACGAAAGAACTCTAATACCGAATATTTCTATGCGGGATACAGAATACTTATTTCAGATATTTTTCTTTTAGATCGAATTGCGCAATAACACATATTCGCCAATAAATCGAAATTTATTACTACTTTTAAAGATAATACAACGCATAACAGGTGTTATAATGCGCCAAATTTGCATGCAAAATGTATTAATTTAATTGCAAAAACACCGAAAAAAAAACAAAAACAAAACACTCACACTAAATCAAAAGTTGTTGAAGTAAAACGCACAATCACTATCATTCATATTATCAACGTTACTGTTTTTGTTGTTGTTACGTCATTAATGATGAAGTTGTTTCTGATGACGATCGTAATTAGTATGTAATTGTGTAAAGTATTCATGTGGCTCGATAGTCGCTCGATCGGACCGCTATTGAAACGGACGTCATAAACTATGAAATACGATAAAATAGTCGCGCGCATTTCGGTTGCCGTTGCTGAGATTTACGCATGCGCGAATATTACTCATATTACATGCAATTTGCGAATTCAATGTCATTAATTTTGCCAAAAAACCACCTACCAAGTGGCCACTTCTTTATATTTGTGGTTATGTATTTGTCCACATGCACCCATGCAAATGCGTGAGTGTGGCTAGGCGCAGTAGCCGAGGGGGTACTCACCCGGACAATTAGTTTTAATTGTTATTTATGTGTTGGACAGTCATAGAAATATGAATAGGTGTATGAAGGTATTTATTTTTTATTAATTACACCGCTTCAGTCATATCACGGCTTATTGGCTGGATTACACCAGGATTTACATATGTACATATATATGTATGTATCTATATATTCGCGAATTTTGCAGTTTTATCTTACGGCGATAGCAGCAGAGAAACAAACATACATAAGTAGGTAATAGATAATAAATTTTTCTAAAGTTTTTTTTGTACAAAAGTGCCTTTGTTTTAATTATTTAGGGAGCTGAAATTTAGCGCATTAGCTTCTGTTTGAGGCTGCTTTGGTTTACATGAATATTCGTGACCATTAATTATAGTTTTTTCTCTGTTGTTTGTTATTTCCTCTCCTTTTAATTTGTATTCATTAACATTTTTGCAACTTTTTTGATGAATTGCCTTTAATGCTGAGATGTGTAACGTAACAAGCAAATTGGATTTGCAAGTTCATCGTCTTTGACGAAAATTAAAATGAAGGGCGTTTAATCAATGAGCACTCTGAGCTGTGTATAAAGTAGTTTTAAGAGATCCTATAATTATTTAGATATGAATACCCCTTTGTGCAACTTCATCGTAAGGGACAAGAGCTAATTTTATAGGAGAACACTTTTTTGATTTTTTTTTTACTGTTTTTTATTGGTATATTTAAATGAAATTGAACACGCGATTAGATAGTTCATTAATATACTGAACCTGATATTTTTTTCTTGAAAAAATTTCCAGTTTGCGAAAAACTCATAATTTTGTACCTTACAATAATTTCGCTCTCAATATTTTATGAGCGTGTTTTAATAAATGTCACTTACGATAATATTTAAAAAAAGGTTGTATATGACAAGTGTTTTACTTTTGAACTTTTAATGATGGGGTCATGGTAATATAGTGAGTAAGTGAGTTTTCACCTTCGATTTCCTACTAGCTATATTCAAAATACATATTTTTATATGGGCGATACGATAAATTCGAGCTCAAGAAAAAAGTATACATTGTGCCTTACGATAAAAAATGAAGCCAATTTTTGGCACATCTATAAAGATTTCAGCAGCAATATATTACCAGGTGATGCGCTGAGGGATGTAGACCAAATTTGCATCAAAAAATAAATTTCGAGAAAATTACCCTTAGGATAAAATCGCGCAAAGGGGCCGATATACTAAATGGATATACACTGCGTATACGTATCATCAATAAATTCTTTTACCGCGCATTTTCCATATAACGCATATTCCAGTGAATTCGTGTCGACTTACAAGCAGTTACATCCCAACAAACACTGAGGTTAGTTATCGATTTGAGAATGACTCGAGAACTAGCCTCACTCTAACATTAGAGGACGACTCGAAAATCTATCGAAAATCATAGCGTTCTCAAACAAAAGGGTACCTAATTCTCAAATCGAGAAAATTATAATTCTCGAATCGAATTCTAATGTAGTTCTCTAATGATATTCTAATCAGAATTTGCAAATACTTCCAATTGAAATGAAAAACAAAGCTTTGTCTCCTTTTACATGATTTTTTCATTGTTTAGATTTTATTAACGCAATATGTGCCTAAATTGCATGTGATTATATATATTGACATGTATATGTTTACCACATTTATAAGAACTGAAATTTAAACAAAACTCAGTCTTATTATTTAAATTAAAGGTACTTCTTGTACTTTTTAATGGAAAACATTGTACTACGGTAATATATATTGAGGATTGATAAAAGGCGTGCGATTTGGCTCCTTCTCTAATCACTCGCTAATCGAATTCTAGTGTAGTTTTCAACCCTAGTTATCGATTTGAGAATATATAGAGAATTACACTAGTTATCTAAGGTAATCTCGACAAAATTTCTAACGTTAGAGACTGTGTTTGCTGGGATGTTGATCCTGCGTTAAAATTATCTACATACATATTTAATATCGCTAGCTTAGAGTGCAAACTGTGTAAGTCCATTTTTATGAAAAAGTGTTTTTAAGTGTAGAAAGTTAGAAAAATTAAATACGCACCACCCTAAACAAGTCTGTGATACTTGTCATATTTCTACTCGTTGTTATTCAGTGATACGCAAATTGTGTAAGTCCAAAAAGAGAAGAAAATTTTGTAAGTCCAAAATTTTTATATGAACAGAAAATTTTTTTTCATTTTGAAATTTTTTTTATTTTGTGTTTTTTGTCTCTCCTACAAAGTTTGAAAAAGGGACTTACACAATTTGCACTCTAAGCTAGCGATATGTCACACTGAAACATTAAAGCGAGCAGAGAAAGTAGTTTCTATGTAACCATGAAGGTGCATATAATTATTGACAACCAAACTTAAATACATACAAACATAAATATGTACAAATGCACACACAAATATTTGTTTTATCAATATAAACAACTGTTGATCATGGTAATCGCCTATAATTTAGCAAAACAAGCAGTACGAAACTTACTTATACAGACAAAAAGAAAATTGCAAAAATTATACAAAAGGAAAATAGTTGGTGACACAAATCAAGGCAAATGAGGCAAAGAACGGAAAATTTAGTGAGAATAATTCGTTCAAACAGTGAAGTCATAATACCTAGATATTAATACGCAGACGTGTTACTAATAGCGTTTTCGATTCTGAACCAAAATGCTGCATTATTACAAGGCAACATTATCAACATGCGCCCTGAGCCCTAAGAAAATGTTGCACTTTTCATGTGATGTATGAAACAAAAATAATGCAACCCCTTGGTCATATTAAGGGCAGAAAATGCTGCCCTGTGGTCGGGCAGAGGGCGACATTTTTGTCAATAGAACAAGAAACCCTGAAAAAATGTGTGGAATCTACAAACAAATTTGACAGCCCGATAAAAATGCAGAATAAGTGCGACATTTTTGCCAGAATCGAAAACGCCATAACATAAAATATAAAAATGTGGACCTTTTAATGAACAAAGGACAGCTTAAGTTAGGTTAAGCTAAACAAGCTGGCCACAGATGGCCTCACATAGACTAGTTAAGTGCGTAATATTACCCGAAGAGTTTGTGAAAGGTGTTCACTTTGATTAAATAAATGAGAGACATCACACACATTCTAACCAATGCAGGGCAAACGCCATGCCATCTCCCATACAATCTCTCTTATATCCTTTCCGGTGTCTGAACTAGACCCAGTTTGGGCCCATGCGATGCTCAAAGACAATGTCTTATGATCAATTAATCTGCAAGCATTTCTCTTCAGGTATAGCAGTCACTGTAGTTAATCGTACGTTTCAAACAAAGTTTTGGCTTGTCTCCACGTCTCACCTGCCTGGTGCCTCATATGTATGTATATTTAGTATCTATGCTTCCTTTGACTGAGTGGAACAGTAATTTTGTCTAATAGATTTCCTTAGGCTTCCTTGCATCCGTCACATTCCTAGATGAGGTGCTTTGCGGCGACAGTATCGCCTTTATGGCCGTCTGTCTATATACATACATACATAGGGTAGGGGTGGGAGGCTTCGACAGGTTAAGAGAAAATGTTTTTTTTAGAGGAACTGGATAAAGAAAAAGATACATCTTTTTATAAATACTGTGGTCACGTATCTTGGTGACATTTAGCAATTGTAATTACTTTTCTACTTGTTTTTTTTTCTAAGTTATTATCAAAAAACTAACAATAAAATATATGTCGAAGCCTCCCTTTTTCAGGGAGGCTTCGACAGTCATCTGGGAGGGTTCGACATTACGTGGGAGGCTTCGACATTTATTAAACATAGCAGTATAACCTGCAAAATAAAACAGAAAGTTCGAAAAAACTCTGAACACGATTTTTAATTCATGTATTTCATTTATTTATTTCAATTCAGTACCATTTTTTTAAACAAAAACATAAAAAATACAAGCATAAATAAAGTATAACTCTACTTTTAACGAACATCTAAATTTGAAAAATCAAAGTTAAAAATAAACTTGCTTTGAGCGCGTGAAGTTCCTGGTGGATGTTCAGGCGTGGGCAATATACGAACAATATCCTGCTTTGAAACCAGGTGGCTGTCTTCTACAATCGGTTCATAGAAATATTGGGTTTTACCTTGACGTCTGAGGAATTTCGCAATGCACGTAGAATTTTGAACTTCCATAACAACACCAATATAGAAGAAATCTGTTTTGTCAGAGAACCTTACCAACACAAATTTATTTTTTTCAATACGCATTTCATGTGTAATCTCCAAAGTTGGTTGCTCAATCTTGTTCTCTTCGTTCTCAACATGAATTTCGTCAGCAACATCAAAGGCTGTTTGCTCATTGTCCAGCTCCCAATCATCACCAAAGTCAAAAGATTTATCAGAATTAGCCAGGCTGTAGGAACCGTTATCACATGATGATGAGGAACTTAACTTTCGTTGCTTTTTAGCTTTTGGGATTCGTAGTGTTTTTGGTTTTTCTGTTTTTATTTTGTGTTTAATCTTTTTTGGCAGCTTAATTTTTTGGTTTCGTAGTGTTTTTGGTTTTTCTGTATTTTTTTTGAATAGATCCTTTTTTGGCAGCTTCATTTTTTGTAGGCGTTGGTTTTCCAACTCCTCCAAACGATCCTTTTCTGGAGTGTCCGTATAGATTCGTGACTTGCCTTGATTTATAGCATTTGTTACCCTTTTCTTAACTATTGGAAGTGGACGAACAACCTCTGGAGAAAAGGAAAACTGTTCAGATGATAGCCCTTGGATAACTTCTGTAGATAAGTGATTTGGTTCAGATGACTCGTTTATTGCAATCTGTTCAGATAGTATCCCTTGGATAACATCTGTAGATACGCGATTTGGTTCAGATGACCCCTTTATTGCAATCTCCGAATGTGCTTCTGTTTCGGACTGCAGAAAATCAGATTCAGTAAAGATTAATGAATTGAATGGAATGATTCCAGTAGCAGAAAACCCTTTTACAATATTATCTGGAGAAAAGGCTCTCAAAAATGGAGTCCTGGTAAGTTCTGCAATGCGCGAAATTTCTATTTTCTTTCCTGGATTGTTTACCATGAAATCATTAAAGGAATTTTTACAAAACCTTTTTAAAGGGCCAAACACCGATACGTCAAGCGGTTGCAGTTTGTGTGAGGTGTGTGGAGGAAAAGATAGTAAGCATATTCCGTTATCGCGACTGTAAATTACGCTATTTACACTGCAGTGAGAGCCATGGTTATCCATCAAAAGAAGTATGGGGTCATCGGTAGTGCAGCGAGTGTGACTTTTAATATGGATAAGCACATCTATAAAAAGCTCCGAGTTCATCCATCCGTTTTGTGATAAAAGTGCTTTTGAGCCTGGTGCGGATCCGGCAAGAAAATTTGGATTCATTCGTTTGCGAGGAAACACGTAGATCGGTGGAATATGATTTCCAGATGCGCTAACAACTCCTACCATTGTAACTAAACTTCCTCGCTCCGCGGATGCTACTTGAGAAACGGTCCGTTTTCCTTTTTCAGCTATAACCTGTAAATTTGTGTATACTTACAGTTTATTTGCAACTTAAAATAGAAAGAAGGCATACTTTTGGAGAATCCAACACTGTGCTTATTCCAGTCTCATCTACGTTGAATACTCGGTCAGCCCTGAACTTGTGGCGTTCATATATTTCTTTAAGGTTGGAGAAAAATAAAGAAACAGCTTCGGGAGAAAATCCAGAAATGCGCGATATGCTAGTGTTTTCCGGTTTTCGGAGACTAATTTCGTTATTAAGACGCATAAAACCTTTTAGCCAATCAATTCCAGCTTGTTTTTCTCTGTCCCAACTTGGTGGATGTTTAATTTTGAACGTAGAAACAAACTCAAACACGAATCGTCTAGCCAAGTCACACGTCAATCCATGATGAAGATTCGAACATTTTTTGAAGTAAGCCGTTAATTCTTTTTCTTGGGCAATTGAAAGTACTTGTTTGGATGAAAACTTCGACTGAAAATACTTCTCTGTTCCACGATTTGTTTGCTGTTTTGAAATTCGAGATAAAAGTGTTGTCCGCTTCAAGCCATATTTTCGAGAAATGCCTGATGTTGTTCCTTTCTTTTCTTTTATCTCCTCGATGGCTTTTTTAATTTTTTCTTCATCGATGACCTTTTCAGGAAACTTTTTTTTATAGATTTGTGGCATCTTGATAGCTGTAAAATATTACTCACTAAGTAAAAAAGCTAGAAGGGAGGCTTCGACAAATTGTCGAAGCCTCCCCTAAAACTACTGTCGAACCCTCCCAAACGCACTTACTTCTGATTTTTTCGCTTCAAAAACTATATCTTAGTGTTGTTTAAAAAGTCTTTAGAAGCAATAAATCATAATTTTATTGCAATATTAATGGGAATAAAGCTCTTGTTCTATATTCTATATTGAAAATTTTACACATAAATACTTACCAACAATTTTTACATCAAAACTCTTCAAAAATAAAAAACACGTCTGCACACTATTGTAGTTGAACAAGCACTGAATAATTTTTATGACAGCATCACACTCATTTTGGTAACTGTTTATTCCTGGAATGAGAGCAATGGCAGTTACAATGACGGCCAAATTTGAATATGTCGGAGCCTCCCTCATGTCGAAGCCTCCCACTCCTACCCTACATATGACGTAAAAATTAATGCTTTCTCTTCGGACAACGCGAATATTACCATCAGAGCTATCGCTTAACTTCTTTTAGTTTGGAGTTATGTCATAATCTCTCAAATATGTATGTATGTAGGTAAATCTGGAATGTCGAAATTGTAAGTTTATCTTAAAGATTTTCCAAAACTCAGCTGCTTGCAATTCCAATTACCGACTACTTCATATCGCACATTTTCTATATTGTTTTTGATCTTTTAATTTATATCGAATTAATTTATCATAAAACGAATTATTGCAGCTAAATCAAAAATTAGTTACCTAATAAATTATAAAAAATGCCACTTGTTGCATTGTTTTTATTTTCATTCACATCAAACAATCGACTGTAAGAAAAGCACGTGACTTGGCGACGGACTTATCCATATCTCGTATTCCATATAATATTTAAAAAATGTTGATACATACTTACATAAAAAATTATGGATACTTGTATTGCTCTTTGGCTCGTCTCTTGAACTCAATTGTTGTTTTTATTACTTTTCATGAAAAGAAAATTAAAAATAATTAAGTAGAAAACGGACGAAAAAGTTTAAAAAGAAAATCGAAAGCGAATTTTAATAACAAAACGACCAACCGCATTACATTCCGCTTTGCAAGACATACAAAACGAATGTCTATACACAAATAGCATTTCTTAGATACATGCATACCTATATATGTACATATGTATGTACGTTGGTCTACTAAAAAGCATTTTCCGGCATGAAAGCATGTATGGACATGCCACTCCATTGCCAATGCGGTTGTTTGTTTGTAGGCAAATGTTTTGGCCACAAAGTTGAAAGTAAAATGATAATGAGTCTAATGCACGTGGAATGTTTGCAGAGCAGCCAAAAGCCAAAAGCAATTTCTTACAGTAGCTACTACCAAAGCAGAGCTAAATGGACAGCACTTCAGCCGCTGGCGTTAAAACTTGTGTAGGTATTCAAAAGCAGGTGCACAAAGTCAGTCAACGTTGCGGCGATGTTTCGTTTGGCGTCGCTGTTTGCGTCACAGACGAAACAGAGCTGAGTTAATTGATGAATGCCTCATTGGTGAAAGTGCTGCTTTTATTACATTTTCTTTCTCTTAACATTTTTCTGTATAATTTAATACGAGTATTATTTTTAGTGTACTTTTATTATTAGCTGTTATTGATATTACTACCTACATATAACATTTTTCTTTGCTATATATTGCTACTCTTATTTTTTCTCATAATTAAACAGAAAGCGGGCTTATGTTTAAATAAATCCTCTTTCTTTTTGAAAGACACCGAAAATTTTTTTCACATTTTTATAGTAAGCACATAATAATAAATAAATACATATGTACGTTTCTATTACTTGCCTTTGGTTTATGAATCAATTTCCCAGCAGCGAACCCAACTAAAACTCAAATGACAGATTGCCAATCAACCCAATCAAATCGTCTACCGCTGAATTGCTGTAGTAGACGATGCCAATTGCAAACAGCGTTGCCAACAGCAAATTGCGCCGCAGCGCTGCTGATGCCTGAAACAGCTTAACTTGTATTTGATTCTATCTTTTGTTGCTGCTGCTGCTAACAAGCCGGTTGACGGCTGCGTGATCCAAAAATCACCCGGTTGCTTTTAACTCATCGTCTATCGCCATGCGCCGTTTCGCCGGCTTTCGGTTGACTGTGAATGTGTGTACGAGGGTTCCTTGATTAGTTCGTGACTTTTTGAATAAGGAATAACTTTTTCGGCAAAAATGCATTTAATTTTTCAACATAATCTCCTTTTTGCTCGATACTCTTAGTCCAGTGTTTTTCCAATTTTTTATTCCGTCCAAAAATAGGATTTTCCAAGGCTCTCAAAATAGACATTTTTTTCTGTGATCACCTCTTCATTTGACCCGAATCTCCAGCAATTTCTTTAGGATTGGAGACAGGAAATAATCGAAGGGGGCTAAATCTGGAGAATATGGTGGTTGAGGTGACAATTCGTAACCCAATTTATGAACTTTTGCCATGGTGACTACAAACGTATGCGGTCGTGCATTGTCTTGATGAAACAGAACTTTTTTCTTGCTAAATGCGGTAATTTTTGCTTCAAGCCAAGATTGAATCTGTCGAAGAGCTATGAATTTTATTCGCCGGTAATTGTTTTACCCAGGGATCGTACCGATTATGACTTTTATCGAAAACGTCAAAAAATAACTATTAAATTTTGACTTTTATTTTTTACGTCAGAAAATAACGATTAAACTTTGATTTTTATTTTTTACGTCAAAAATAAAAATCAAAATGGCGTAGATCAATGAATATTGGTATCTGGGTCATATTTGGTATATAGGTCGATGCGTATACCAATACAGAAGCGAATGCGAATACCGAATATCGAATACGAATACCGAGTACCGAGAACCGAATATGCATACGAATATGCATATGAATATGTATGAATATGAGTATGAGTATGAAAAGTGTGTGAAGGGGAATACGGATACCAGTATAACACGTACATATACCGAATACCGACCACGAATACTGCATATCGAAACGAATACGTATAGCGAATTCGAGTCCCGAATTCAAATATCGAACACCGAGTACCGAATATTAATATGAAAAGTAGGAGGATGCGAATACAATGTGATGTCATGATGTGATGTGATGTCATGATGTGATGTGGTGATGTGATGTCATGATGTGATGTGGTGATGTGATGTCATGATGTGATGTGGTGATGTGATGTAATGATGTGATGTCATGATGTGATGTCATGATGTGATGTCATGTGGTGATGTGATGTCATGATGTGATGTCATGATGTCATAATGTGATGTCATGATACATATGAATATGTACGCATTCACCTACTTTTCAGATTAATATTCGGTACTGGTCGGTATTTGAATTCGGGACTCGAATTCGCTATACGTATTCGTTTCGATATGCAGTATTCGTGGTCGGTATTCGGTATATGTACGTGTTCATACTGGTATTCCCCTTCACACACTTTTCATACTCATATTCATACATATTCATATGCATATTCGTATGCATATTCGGTTCTCGGTACTCGGTATTCGTATTCGATATTCGGTATTCGCATTCGCTTCTGTATTGGTATACGCATCGACCTATATACCAAATATGACCCAGATACCAATATTCATTGATCTACGCCATTTTGATTTTTATTTTTGACGTAAAAAATAAAAATCAAAGTTTAATCGGTATTTTCTGACGTAAAAAATAAAAGTCAAAGTTTAATAGTTATTTTTTTATTTTTTCGATAAAAGTCAAAAAAATAAAAATCACATCGGATTGACCATCTGTGGCCCACGAGCATCACAATGGTATATATAAATGTTAAAAATATTAACCCTTTCCCTTTGACTTTTTGAGTTGAAATTTCAAAAATAACAATTATTTTCCATCCCTGGTTTTACCCTTTTCAAGGTAATTGAGGTGAATTACAACCCGTGCTTCCCAAAAAACTGTGGCCATAACCGTATTAACCGACAGACCCACTTTGGCCTCCTTTGGTGTACGTTCACCCGGAGAAGCCCACTGTTGTTTCTTGGTTCCTTGTATAGTGTGATGGATCCAAGTTGCTTTGGGGCGACCTGAAAGTTCGGCATCACTTGTGCTGTAACGACCACAACGGAATTCAGCAAACCACTTTTTAACCACTGGAAATGGTGGAGTAGTGTCCCTATATTATTTATCAAGTCTCTCCTTGGTTTCCTTCATGGATTTTTTAAATAAAATAAAAAAATAATGCTTAATCAGCACACGAAATTCATTTTTTTCCATTTTGTTAAAACACGTGAGGCTTTTGGCTTTAAATAGCTCTTAAACACAAACTAAATTGCGCAGGTTGCTCAAATTTCGGCAGTAGTGTTTTAAGAGATGGTAGAGGCCACGGCCACGGCAGAGTTGAATTTGAAATTACTGTTCGACAAGCTCAAAAAGTCACGGACTTATCAAAGAACCCTCTGTTTAACGGAGGCTGAAGCGAACACTGAAACTTGTGCTGCCTTGGTCGGAAGCTTTGCTGCCGATTGCTGCTCGCTGGTTAGTTGTTTGCTGGTGCTGCGCGCGCTGTGCTTTGTGTATTCCAACCACTATATCAGCCAAAGTCAACAACAAACTCTGTTTATTTACGCTCGAACACCGAACGTGGTAGCACAACTCGAAATCGCAAAAATATTCGTTGACCAAAGAAGAAAAATAAAAACAAAATTGAAATACAAACAAATTTTTTAGAAATCTAATCAAAAGTGTAGTTGTGAATTGTAAATATTGCGCGTATCTTAATTAAAAGTGCCTCCAAACAAGTGATCGGTTCGTTAGTTCTAGATGAGAAAAAACTATATACAATTTTTAAGAAACAGTGAAAGACGCAATTGAAAGCGGGGTTAAAGTATTTTTGTGTTGAAATTTATCTATTTTTATTTATGTATTTATCTTTTGTTTCAAAACTTATTGTTTGTGCATTTGTGTTTAATTTTTACATCGAAAAACACTTAAAACAATATTTTATAATACAAGTTAAGTGTTAAAATGTGCTCTAATTGATATGGGTCTTTGAAATGCTTTATAATTAATTAAATATTCATTTCAATTTGCATAAATTAAAAAAAAAATTGCAAAATAGAATCGAGTCTCTGTGATTTGGGCTTTTTCTTTCGGGATTCAAACTTTACGAAGAGTTTTTTTTTATCGGGTTTATTTTAAATCAAAAAACAAAACCAACTCTTAGATACTTCATTAATTATTGTTAATTAATTATTTAATAAAGCCAAAGTTTTCAATAATTAATCTCAAGCTTTGTTGTGCCATCATTCACATTGAAACTAACAACTTCTTAGAAAACTAAATTAATATAGATATTAGAACAGGTTCTAAAAGTTGGTTTAAATTGAACCCACAACATTCTTTCGCTGCATTAATTAAATGTACCAAAACGACATTGATTTAACGTTAAAGAAAAAATTAAATCAAAGTTCACTTTAATGCGTATTTCTTGTGTGAATTTTCCAATCATTTACTTAGCAAATATTTACCCATAAAATTAAGTTATAAACAATTTTAGCCAAACACACAAAACAGCAGCTTGACCGCTGTGCATGCGAGTGTCAGCTTACCAAAACAACATTTTTTCCATTTTTTTATTGTGCATTAAATTTAAAAAAAAGCAACGCCTTTGCATGAACGCACAGTTTTTTTCTAACTTTAATTGTTGAAGTGAAATTTTGCAATTTGCAGAGAAATTGTTACTTTTGCGAAATTAAGATTTTCATTTGTTGCTGCGCCTACCTGCACTCGAACAAACACGCCCAAACACGTAGAAACAGAAACACTGCGTTTATATTTACTTTCATTTCTTCAATTATCTAACAGAGGCCATCTTTCAGCCGCGACGTCTTTTCAGTGAGTTTAATGTAGTTACAAAAACAAAAACAAAAATAAAAAACCAATTCAACCAAAATTGGACATTTGATCGGTTCATTGCAACAAGTGTAATTGTGATTTTTACTTTATTAACAGCACCAGCAAACATTTAGAAAAAAAAAACACCTTTTTTCAAGCACTTTTTTATAAGCAAATAGCAGAAGCACCGCTTGGAAACAGACAAACGAAAAGGAAAACGTAAAATATGGAGGAGAAACGTGGTAAGTGAGATTGACTGCAAAAGTATTAGAAAGTATATATGTATGTATTTAAATAGCACGAAAGCTTTAAGAAACGCCTTTACGAAGTCTGTTTTGTTTAATATTAATCATGTGCTATTTTTTTTTTTTTTTCTTTAAAACATCCGTTGTTGCTCAACCACCGATAAATACAAATAAGTAAATAAACAACAATAGCAAAAACTTTTCCCATTCAGAAACATTCCTTGCCGATATCACCCACTGAAAACAGCGATTGCTGCTCCACTACAAACCAGCTCCATCACAAAATGCATTAAGATTCTTATCGCAACACAGATTTCGTATTAGGAAAATTGGTTTTTGGGAAGGGGAAATGTTTACATTACGAGGGCTGCTCGAGATATATTTAGCCTAATAATGAAAATGCGAATATTAATCATCAAAAATGGTTTTATTGTTTTTCAAAGTATTCTCCAGCATGATTTATACACTTTTGCATGCGCTCGGGCCAATTGTCGAAGCACTTTTTCCACTCCGATTGAGACACCTCCAAAACATGGTTTTTGAACGCTTGAGCAGCATCTTCTGGCGACGAAAATCGTTGACCACGCATTTCCTTCTTGATGTGCGGGAATAATAAGAAGTCACTGGTTGCCAAGTCAGGGCTGTACCGCGGATGACCCATCAATTCGACGTTTTTGCCGGCCAAAAAGGCGTTGGTTTGAGCCGATGTGTGAGAGCTCGCATTGTCATGGTGAATAATGATACTTCTTCCCTCGTTCGTTTTTCGAATTTCTGCGAAGACTGCAGGCAAACAAATTGTGGTGTACCATGATCATCCTACGTTGCTCAAGCGGAACAGTCGCCACATGACCAAATCTGCCGAAGAAACAGGCGACCATTTGCTTCGAAGTGCTTCTTCCATGAACAACTTTCGCTGGATTTGGCTCGTCTTCGAAGACCCCCACGGTCGATTGTTGTTTTGTTTCAGGTTCATACGCATAGATCTATGATTCGTCACCTGTGACGATCTTATAAACGTCTTTTGAAGCACCGCGATCGTATTTTTGCAACATTTCTTTGCACCAATCGACACGAGCCTTTTTTTGAGCGACAGTCAAATTGTGCGGGATCCAACGAGAACAAACCTTTTTTACGGCCAGGTGTTTATGCAATATCGAATGTATGCTGGTGGGAGAAATGTCAAAGGATGTCTCTATATCACGGTATGTCACATGACGATCTTTCATTATGAGTTCACGCACGGCATCAATGTTCTCTGGTACAACGGCCGTTTTTGGACGACCTTCACGGAATTGGTCGGCTACCATTGAATTCATTATACCAATTTTTCACAGTGCCATAGGATGGTGCTTCATCGCCATATAAAGATTTAAGTTCATCAATGTACTCTTGTTGTGATAATCCACGTTGAAATTTGTGAAAACTGATCGCACGAAAATGTTCACGAGTTAATTCCATTTTTTTTCCAAATTAAAATTTTCAAGTCACTGTAAACAACCCAAATGATGGTCGTACGTCAAAACGTTCTGAGTACGATTATGCTAAAAAATTTCAGACTTTCCAATGGAAATGTCAGATTTCACCTGGCAACACTTTTTCATTGTTAGACTAAAATATATCGAGCAGCCGTATATTAGTGTAAAAGTCATCATTTGCTTTGAATATTAACCATATTAATTCTCCCAAGATAGTTCACCAAGGCATGCCAAGTGATTTATGTTCGTTGGGAAAGGACTTTACTTTCCAATTGGCTATCTAGTTAGTCCATAGTAACACTTGTTGGTAAGATTGATTATACGATGAATTTCCTGGCTGACGTTGTTTTTAATGTTAACGCTGCTTTCCAATTAGACGAAGTTCTTAAAGGTTTCAAAGCTAGTTACCATAGCAAATTATTGTTTTCAATTCGCCGTTTTATTTTAATTAATAACTGTATTTGCATTTAGAGTTGTTGGCCATTTTTTTAAGGAAAATCAGCGATGCGCGTTCGGGTCCCAGTGAGACCGTCAGGAAAAAAGAAGGAGGATGAGGAGTTATAGTGATTTCCTAAATAGAACTACAGCTTATAACAAAATAAAAAATATTTGTTTCTACATGGCCGTTTAATTCTAATAATTACTTTTATGTGGATTTTTTGAGCTATTGGCCAGTTTAATTTAAGAAAATTATAAAAATTTATTTTGGAGAAGTTATGGATCCATTTCGGAGATCACCACATCTATTCATCAGACTTCTTAGGCGGCCTCACCGAGGATCGAACCTGCGTCTTTTCGATTGGTATGGCATCCCACTAGACGGCCACTGCCGTGAGCTTTGTTTCACTTAATTCTCAATTAGATTTAAAATAAAAAAGAGTTCTCAAAAAAAATTGTCCTTTACAAACTTACAACTCTACCAGCAATTGTATGAATAAAACATACATAATTTGCCTTCACATCAATCACCGGCGCCCCCGCTTTCAAGTTTTCGCATCTTCTACAAAACTCACTTCTTTTTTAGTTACGCTTGTCAATGGTTTGCTAATTGATGTCCAAACTCCATAAATAAAATGAAAAATTGTAAAGAATACCTAGTCTATTCTTTAACAAAATAGTATCTGTTAACTGTCATGATCATTAGTTGTTATGAAAAACAAAACAAAAAAAAAACAAAAACCAAAACAAATCATTAATCACTCGAAAATTGATCGAGGGGAACTTTTGTCGAACGCAACCAACGATTTATTTTAAACTTTTTGATTTTCTTATTTTAAGATGTTTTGTATACAATTTTGCTAAACTTCTCACCAAAACCGTCGAGATCAATTATTTATCTTATCGAAAAAGTAAGATTTTGCTGAGATGAATGAGATGAAAACATAATAGAAACATATTTACTATATATTTAAATGTACCTACATATATACAAGTATTTATTATTAACACGAAATCCATAACAAAACCAAACAAAACAAATTTTAAAATCGTCAAATATTCATACGCACTCGTGAGAAAGAAAAATAAACTACCGACCAAATTTTGTTGCTGCTTTATTTCTTTGTCGCAGGTTTTATTGCTTTAATTAATATTTTTAATTTAATATTTTTTGAGACGCTCTTTCTTGTAAAAAAAAAGACTTCATTATTTACCTGCATGTTTTGTGTCTCGCATTCGTGATTTCAAAAGTTCTTTTTATAATGCAGCTTTCGTTTTTAGCGATTGACGTCATCGTGAAATTGAGAACACACCAGCAGTTAACTTTTTAATCCCTTTTTGGGCCTGTATTTTGTATTTATGGGCCGGTGCAGTTGTAAAAAGGGCAAACCACTCACAGATGTATTTATATACATATGTATAACATTTTTATTTATTATGAAGTTTGTTACGTTAATTACAGCGACAAGTGTTCGGTTGTTTTTTAGAAATTGCGACTTGTTTATGTGATTTCCTCTGATAAAATTACATTTATCTGAGTGGTCTTTGATTGTTTCGGCGTACGGTCTGTGAAAATATCTACATAACTACAAGCAGAATGTTATTATTATATGCATCTGACTTATAAATAAGGAAAGCAAACGTTTAAATATTAATTTAATCCAAAACAATAGCCTAAAAATTAATCATTATTTTAAGTGTTAAGCTCGAATTGTCGGTTTTATAACTCTTCTGCCTGCCTATTAAGCAATTATGCAATTAGTATAATTTCTATAATTATTATTGGCACGATTTTGATGAAAGTACGATAAATTCGATTTTGATTTTTAATTCCATTATGAAATTTAAATTAACGAATCATTGAATATAATTGTTTATTGATTTATTTGCGGCAAGGGGAATTACACTTAAATCGATGGTGTTTACTTTCCAGAAACTAAATTGAAAAGCCTTTTTTCAGCATAAATACTCTGAAAAAAATACCCGTAGTTAAGCCAACAACTTTCCACTGTTGAATCTCCGTCTTTGATTCAACAGCAAAAGTATTTCTTTTTACAGCAAAGTTTTTGATCCAACAATTTATTTAAAAACGGGCGTTGTTGTTTCAAATACTTGCTTGCCTTTAAAAAATTTTTTGTGAGAAAATATTTTTTTGTGAGAAAACCAACAAAAAGATAATGATGGAGAGAAGATGAAGAGAAAAATCCAAACAAAGGTTTATTTTTAGCAACAATTTTCTCCCCGTTGTTGATTTTAAGGCAAAAGTATTTGATCCAACAGTTTCCGTTGTTAACAAAACTAATGAGCACAAATTTTATTTTTTATTTTCTTTTTACAATGATTCATATAATTCATAGATGCTTTTTCGGGAAAGGGTGAGTATTAAAGGATGTTTTAAATTCAATATAATGTTGAATGTTCCACTATGTGATGATTGGATAGAATTTTAGGTTGATGTCATGGTTCGAATCCGTAGGAGAATATAAAATAAAGAAGAAAAATTAGAATAAGAAATAAAGATAGCAACCAGTGAATGATAAGAAGGAGAGAAGAATAGGAGAAAAAACGGAAGCTAAATATTTGCAGTTGGGACCCGGGCGGAGAGAAGATGAAGAGTAAAATGCATACAAAAATTTATTTTTAGGAGAAAATTTTTTCCAACAATCTCCGTTATTGACTTAAATCAACAACGCTCGCACCTTTGAAACAACAACGGAGCGTTGTTGGGCACATTTCAACTGCGGAAAGTAGTTGATTTAACAGCGAAAGTCTTTAGATTTACAACGTTTTTTTTTCAGAGTAAAAAACGCGAGCGGGCCTTTAATGTTGATTAACTTTCCTTCTGTTCATAAAAAAGATTACAGCCGATGGGAAGGAAGTTTCTTATTGAGTTTATTTATTCAATTAACTTCTCTGCTTTTTAGTTAATGTTTTAATTAATTTGAAAAATAGATAGCAGTAAGTTAGATACTGACATAGCTTTTGCTCGTTAGATATTTTTCGTTTTGCTGCATAATATAAGTGACTAACTAAACACAATTATAATTTGCTCATTGTAAAGTAATAAGTTTTGTATGTCCAAATTTGCAACTCGTGCGCAAGTTATCTGTCATATAAACTACTAAGTTCTCACTGCTTTATGAGATCTAATTAATTATATCTATACTTGCGAATGTCGGCGGCCTTTGATGAAACTTGGCGAAGAAGACAGTTTTTAATTAAGCTCATTTAAATGCACGTCATGTAACGTTTAAATATATATCACCAATTCAAAAGTTCACTTTGACACTCACCTTACACCTTTAACTTTTATTGATATTCTCAACTTTGTTTATTAGATAATTAAAATGAATTAAACAAACAGAACAAATTTAAGTGCTTTAGTACTTTTTAATTGCAATTAGCTGTTTATGATCGGAAGTCTCCCAGTGGATTAGAATGTCAAATTCGTGTTGTTTATTTTCGTCGACAATTTGTCGGATAACCCTGTAGGAAATTTAATTAATTTTAAATCACTTTATAAACTACTTTATTTTCAATAACAACTAATTGAAAATGTGACTTTTTCCTTTGCAATGAACTGACTTTTTTAACACGGCGATGTCATAGCAAGCAGTCAATTGCCCTATCCTGCATTTGTTTTCAACTACTTTACTAGTAGTTTAAAATAAATAACTTTATCTTGAGTTTCTTTTCAACTACTTTATTTGTAGTTTAATATAAATAACTTAATCCTGCATTTGATGTCGAAATTCAAGAAATGGTAAAAATGCGAAACAAATTTTCCTCAAATTTCGCAAATCGTTCTCAAGTTGATAAACAATATTTGAGAAACAATTGAATTTATGTTAATGTTCAAATGATAAATATGAAACAATATTTTCTCCGTTTGAGAATTTCGTTTTCAGTGTTTAATGGGAAGTGAAGCTGAAAACGGTAACCAAAAAATGGAAAAAACAATCTTGGCATACTTAGATCTGAAAACATGTGTTTACATATAAATATGTACATATACAAGAAACTGTCCCGCGCTGCATTTGTTTAAAGCTACTTTAAAATTAGTTGAATATAAATCACTTTTTAATATATTTATTTTTGCAACTAACTTTTTTTTTCCGTGAGGGAAGTCAAACGAGGCGCATATGCACATACACAGCTGTCACTCATATCCCCAGTTGGAAAAGGTAATGTATGGTCATCTATAAATGGATATAAAGGCCATAGGATCTATACATTCCAGAATGCATGATTTTTTTCATTGTGATGTCCTAGGGAAGTCATGCATCCTCTTTTCCCTGCCAAGGTAAGGCAAAAAGGAATGTTTGGATGAGAGTCGCTCTTGCCGTGATCTCAGTGTCGGTTTATTTTCTCACTTAAAAATAAAAAAAAAAATACTTTTTTTTGCATTTTTCTCTTCATTCTATCTCCATCCGATTTCCAACTAGAAATATGTAACTTCACTCCAGCTTGTTCTCCTCTGCTTCTCTCATTGTCGCACCATCTTCCCCTTCACTGCTTCACCCATGTGGGACATTCAACATTATATTGATCTTTAGTGTCGCTTTTATGCGTCCGTTTGTTAAAATAGACTCTGTGAATTGTTGTCGTCATTGTAAAAAAGCAAAACTAGAGAAAACCTGATTCTCCTAATTGTTTTTTTTTTTTTTTTTTTTTTTGCTAGATTCAATGTTATAGCTGAGCGCCGATGACTGACCTCTGCGCTTACCTAGGGTTGCATTCTGGAATGTATCCGATTTCCTATAAGTTGGAAGGTATAAATGAGAGCCGATGACTGACCTCTTCGCTTACCTTGGGTTGCATTCTGGAATGTATCCGATTTCCTATAAGTTGGAAGTTAAAGCTGAGAGCCGATGACTGACCTGTTCGCTTACCTTGGGTTGCATTCTAGAGTGTATCCGATTTCCTATAAGTTGGAAGGTATAGCTGAGAGCCGATGACTGACCTCTTCGCTTACCTAGGGTTGCATTCTGAAATGTATCCGATTTCCTATAAGTTGGAAGGTATAGCTGAGCGCCGATGACTGACCTCTTCGCTTACCTTGGGTTGCATTCTGGAATGTATCCGATTTCCTATAAGTTGGAAGGTATAAATGAGAGCCGATGACTGACCTCTTCGCTTACCTTGGGTTGCATTCTGGAATGTATCCGATTTCCTATAAGTTGGAAGTTAAAGCTGAGAGCCGATGACTGACCTGTTCGCTTACCTTGTGTTGCATTCTAGAGTGTATCCGATTTCCTATAAGTTGGCAGCCACACAACATAGAGTTTAGATGAAATCATAGTTTTTTTTGGAATACATACTATAATGTAAATTTTTCGTACATCTTTTCATGCGTCCGCAAGGTCATGCATGACCACCTTTCCAACTGGGTCGTAGCAGTTCGTGTGCATATGCATATATGTATGTATGCGTGTACTTGGCCGATTGTTCGGCATTGCGAGCGCACTAAGCATTTCAACGTTATAAATTTGGTTATGATAACGCTAATCAACGAAATGAAATATTTTGATAATTTCTTTTCGCTAATCAACGAAATGGTATTATTTCGATATTTTCATTATCGTTATTTTACGACTATAAATTATTTTGATAATTGCGTAAACGGTAAAAACCTGAATAGTTTCAACGGAAACGATTGCTTTTTTTCGGTAAACGATAATATTAACGTTACGATGCATCCTTGCTTTTGATTGCCGTTTTAAATTTGAATTCCCCTTAAAAATTGGAGAATATAAATCGACTTTAAGCCCATAGTTTTTTTTTATTAATAAATTATAAAATGAAGCATATATGTATGTAGTTATTGGTTATTTTTATTTTATGTGGACCTAGATTTTGTATACAAAGATTTTATTCGAGACCCATAGAGAAGTTTTATGCGGAATTTCCTAGAGTATTTTAACCTTCTAACGACGTCCAAAAGGCCATTTTTCGTGTAATCCTCTTTCTCTTTCCAGTTTCCTTTCTAGTTCTATTTCTCTTCCCCTTTCCCTTTTATTTGCGCCTACTTTTCCCTCTATCGATTTTATTTTCCGTACTCTTTCCTCTTTCGCTTCCTTTCTTTCGGCATATCCGTGCCTTTAATTTTCCTCTTCCCTTTCCTTTTATTACCCATCTACAGTTGAAGACCTTTCATGACACTTCAGATTTAACATACACCCATACAAAAACTGAAGTTAAATAAAAGCTTGTAAAAATGAGATAAAATATAGCGTAGAAACGGATTTTTGAACAGGTGGCAACGCTTTTTGTAAAAATTATAGTAAATTACCCATTTTCAGGCCAAGCCCTTTCATATGACACCTCAAACTTACAAACCAAACAGACTATGGCGTAAAACTAATTTTTTGAATAGGTGGCAACTCTTTTTGTAAAAATTTTCCTAAATTACTCATTATCAGGTCAAACCCTTTCATATGGTACCAAAAGTTTTAAAATCAAACAAACTATACAGGAAAATTAAATTTTCAAACAGCTGGCAACCCTTTTCAAAAAATAAACCTTCGTGCACATCTACAGGTCAAGCTCTTTCATTTGACACCACATTTTCGAAAATCGGGATAACAGTGTAAAAGTTATGGTGCGTACAAAAAATCGCTTAGCGTAATATATATAAAGATTTGTTCGAGTGAAAATGGAAAAATTTCAATTTAGTATAAAGTTTATTATTTTTTATTTGGCGCAATTAAGAAATACTTACTCATACTCAATAAAAAAAAGATTGAACTTAATTGTTTACAAAAAATTAAATTTAATTTGTTTACCAGTGACAGCTATGCACTTTTCAATGCATTTCAGTTTTATTACCTTGTAGGTTATTTGAATTTTAAGCGCTCAAATTAAAAAAAACCATTTTCACAATTACAGAAGACACAAGCACATACTTTGGCACAATTTAGTTATTATGAAACAATGTATCATTTCACCTATATGAGTAACCCCACAGTTATAAATGTATAGATATACAACTTTGCATGTAAATGAAAATTTAATACGTCGTATTTGCCGAAATTGGTGGGTATGTTATGTTTTCCCCTTACGATCTACCTTTTGGACTTGTTCCTCCAGCGACAAAGTACTCTAAATATATGCGTACATATGTGTCTTTTAGAATATAAGCATGCAAAACAGCGAAAACAAATAACGTTGAAGTGACTAAATTTGGAGAAGTTTTAATTAATATCAAAAGGTTTAATTGACAGTGAAACTTCCTTTAACGCCCAACAACAAATGTTTTTACACAAAGAAATGCAATATTTCACCCTGTACGCCGGTATTTTATGTTTTTTTTTTTTCTTTTTGTCAACGATAAACCATATAAATTGAAAGTACCACTCCCAGCAGGTATGTACACTCAGAAATAAATCAAGTAGAACCTAAAACAAGTCCAAATCAATAATTCGGTTCGATAATAGTAATTTCAAGCATTTTTCTTTTATTTCAGATCACTTTTTCTTAATATAAGTAAATTCTTCTTATTTGAAATTTCAACCTTTTAACAACAAGAATGGAAAATTATTTTTCTTAGAATATTTAAGAACGAAAAATTTAAATTTAATCTCAGCCGGACCCAATTTTTGTAAACGAATTTTTCTGCGTGTATGTACATATACACTAAGGGTTTTCACTTGTATATGTATGAACAAAATGATTGATATTTAATTATAGTCGCTTCCTCAACTTTTACCAATTCAATATATTAATGTAGGTAGTGCACTCAAAAAAAAAATTACTCAGATTATGGAAAATTGGGAAGATTCTGTGCAAAAGACAAATTTTCATTGTTTTGAAAAAAAAAAAAAATTCTTTAAAACGTGGTATTTATTCCTAGATTTGAAGAAAATCAATGAAAATATGTCTTTAGCGCAGAATCATTCCCACTTTTCCATAATCTGAGGAAGTTGTTTTTTCAGTGTAAAGTCGGAAATTATGAACACTTTGGCCCAAAAGCAATGGATTATTACTTGTCTTTAATTATTATTTGCTTAGTAAGAATTTAAAAGGAGATGAGCGAGCTAAGGCGCTAATTTAAACTAGATTATGGCGATTAATTAACTTGGCCAAGAATTCATTTGATTCGAGGCTGTTAGAAAAAATCCCTAAATTAAATAACTTCCCAGTCAGACTTTAAGTAAATTTACATTGTAATATTTATCAGCATATTAGCCTTCACTGAATTAAATATATGCATACTCCCTTTAACTATTCATATACCTAATTAATAACACTGGATCACAAAAAGAAATTTTTTGTCTGTACTCTGAACGCGACCATCCTATTTATATGTAAAATCGGTCGTTGATTCCGAAAATCGGGTTCAATTTTAATTCTATGGGATGGTTTTTGAGATATCGGCAATTTACCGTTATTTGGCCAATAGCTCCACTTAATCCTGTATGCCTCTTTAACGCAGTGAGCTATCTTCCTTGGAGTGACACCCAACGAAAGAAAATTAAATTTCCTTTTCATCGCTGCTATAACATTTTTCGCTAACTCTTATAGTTTCTGAAATATTGACGATTCAATTTGAATTTTTTCGATTTTTTACGATTTTTTGAAGAAAAAATTGACTTTGTCAGGCAATATCTTTAAAACCAATGTCTTCACCTTCGGTTTTACTCCTTTACGTGAAGCTCCATTCTATTGGGAAAAAGATAAGCTATCAACGAAGAAAATCCATGGTAAAATGGAAAAGTTATAGGCGATCAAGTATATACATCCAAGTCGCGCAATGCCTCTGCACGGGTATATTCTATGCATGTTGTACCAATACCTACACATTTGCAGTAGCAGCACGTTGGCAGCGCAGTAGATAAAAGCCCATTTACGGGTATAACATGCATAGAATATACCCGTGCAGAGGCATTGCGCGACGTGCCTGTATTTACTTGATCGCCTATAACTTTTCCATTTTACCATGGATTTTCTTCGTTGATAGCTTACCTTTTTCCCAATAAAATGGAGCTTCACGTAAAGGAGTAAAACCGAAGGTGAAAACATTGGTTTTAAAGATATTGCCTGACAAAGTCAATTTTTTCTTCAAAAAATCGTAAAAAATCGAAAAAATTCAAATTGAATCGTCAATAATAACTCACTGTGTTAAAGAGATATACAGGATTAAGTGGACCCATTGGCCAAATAACGGTAAATTGCCGATATCTCAAAA
This sequence comes from Urophora cardui, assembly GCA_960531455.1. Taxonomy (NCBI): domain Eukaryota; kingdom Metazoa; phylum Arthropoda; class Insecta; order Diptera; family Tephritidae; genus Urophora; species Urophora cardui. The sequence continues at coordinate 165,155,327 of OY482670.1, forward strand.
ACCTTCCCATAGAATTAAAAATGAGCCCGATTTTCGGAATCAGCGACCTATTTTACATATAGAAAGGATGGTCGCGTTCAGAGTATTTTTTGGCTGTAGAGCAGTGTAATTAAAGTTAACTAGTTACTCGCACGATAAACGCTTTTATGTAAATATCTACATACACCTGAAAATATGGAAATTTAAATAATTAAATACTGTTACATCTCAATCTCTTTGTGTACATAAACAAATGTTTAAAAGTCAGGATAGTTACCTACTGTAATTTTATATTGTATGGGTAAAGATATGTGTATAAATATATGTACATATATACATATTTCAAGTTTAAGCTGTTGCATGTCTCACTTTTTTCGCAAGAAACAATTACCACATACATACACTCATACATAGTGATGGGCGAGTCCGAGATGTTTAGACAATCGAGAGAATCGCCATCGTTGCAAAATCACAATCGAGTCAAAAGTTGACTCGCTCCTCGACTACACAATCGAGATGTTTTTGCGATTGTTCCGAGTCGGCGAGTCTGAGGTTGTTTCGATGACATCTCGACTATACAAGCGAGATGTTTTTGCGATTGTTCCAAGTCGGCGAGTCGTAGGTTGTTTCGATGACATCTCGACTACACAAGCGAGATGTTTTTGCGATTGTTCCGAGTCGGCGGGCCGGCTGTTGTTTTGATGATATGTTTTAGTTGATAAAATAAACTGAATGAGGTTTGTTGATAAAGAAAGTAGGATTTTTAATGGAAGTGAGGCAAATACATAAATAAACAAGTAAGGAAGTCTAAGTTCGAGTGGAATCGAACATTAGATACTCAGCTGTATGCTTTCATTGTTTGTTTGCGTTTGATGGAAACACGGTGTAGGTACTTTATATAAAGCGAGTGCTGCATAAAGTGGGCGTAGCCACGCCCATTTTCAAAATTTTTATCAGTCATCCAACTAAGCATATGAATATTATTCTTTGTGCAAAATTTCATTCCTTTTTGACTTCTAGTTACAAAGATGTCACGTTAAAAATTCCCAAAGGGTGTTCCAGAAATATCTTTGTTAAAAAGTAGACGTCATAAACCGATTTCAATAAATTTTTGCGTGTCTATTAACACATGTTATAAAAGTGTATAAACCAAGTTTCGTCATAATATCTCAATTATTTGTCGAGTTATAGGCTAAGAAATCTCGTATATTCCTTTGTCTAAAAAGAGGCGGTGCCACGCCCATTTTCCAAAATTTTTCTATTTTTTGTTTCCGGTCTATTGTGGAACTCATGCCACAAAATTTCAATGATATATCTTTATATTTGACAGAGATATCGCTTAAAATGTTTTTATTAGGTCACTTTATAATACCCATATATAAAAGTGGGCGTGGTCGTCAACCGATTTTAGTAATCTTTCGTCCACACATTTGGCTAAGTAAGTATATCACGCGTACCAAATTTCATCGATATATCTTTAACGGTTTCTGAGTTATGGCTTATAAAACTTTCAATGTTTGCCCCTTAATAAGTGGGCGTGGCACCGCCCATTTTCCAAAATTTTTGTACTTTTTGTTTTATGTCCGTAGCTGGACTCCTTCCACAAAATTTCAGTGATAGATCTTTATATTTGACAGAGATATCGCTTAGAATGTTTTTATTAGGCCCCTTTATAGTTCCCATATATAAAAGTGGGCGTGGCCGTCAACCGATTTTGATAATTTTTCGCCAAAACATTTGTCTAAGTAAGCAAATTACGCATACCAAATTTCATCGATATATCTTCAACGGTTTCTGAGTTATGACATATAAAACTTTCAATGTTTGCCCCTTAATAAGTGGGCGTGGCACCGCCCATTTTCCAAAATTTTTGTACTTTTTGTTTTATGTCCATAGTTGGACTCCTGCCACAAAATTTCAGTGATAGATCTTTATATTTGACAGAGATATCGCTTAAAATGTTTTTATTAGGCCCCTTTATAGTTCCCATATATAAAAGTGGGCGTGGCCGTCAACCGATTTTGATAATTTTTCGCCAAAACATTTGTCTAAGTAAGCAAATTACGCATACCAAATTTCATCGATATATCTTCAACGGTTTCTGAGTTATGACATATAAAACTTTCAATGTTTGCCCCTTAATAAGTGGGCGTGGCACCGCCCATTTTCCAAAACTTCATCAAATTTCTTCATAAGGGCCTGAGCTCAATACGTGGGTAAAATTTTATCACTCTAGCTATATTAGTGGCTGAGATTCCAAATTTCCGATTTTTTCTATATAGGAAAAGTGGGCGTGGTCATGGTCCGATTTCGCCCATTTTCAATACCAACCGTCCCAGTCTCGATACCAACTTGCATTTCAAATTTCATCAAAATATCTCAATTTTTACGCGAGTTATCCTGCGTACGGACGGACGGACGGACGGACGGACGGACGGACGGACATGGCTCAATCGATTTCTCTTTTCATCCTGATCATTTTGATATATATAAGTCCATATCTATCTCGATTATTTCATTATGTTACAATCCACCGTTATGAAATCAAAATTATGATACTCTGTGTACTAGTACAGCTGAGTATAATTAACCAAATTGAAAAATATGCTATACATAGGCGCTGCATTATTGCAATCACAACTAAACAGTGTCGTGCATAATAATAATAATTAATTATTTAAACATTAATAAAATTTCTGAAGTGAGACGGTTATGAAACAAATGAATTTTACGAGTAGCAACAACGGCAATAGATTTGTACCACTCTGTTTTTAAAGCAAATTTGATATTCAAGCGGCAACAACAAATATTATGTATTTTTGCAGCGAGTCCTAGATGTTGTAGGGTTGCTTTGAAAACGAGAGGAATCGTTGGCGAGTCCGAGATGTTTAAGCGATTGTTTCGACTGACGGCCATTTACGATTTGACTCGAATACGAATGAAAACCATCGAGAGCATTCGAGATGTTTCAACAATCGAGAGAATCGAATAAAACATCTCGGACTCGCCCATCACTACTCATACATGTCTGCTTGCGCTTTCATTTCATTTTCTCCGTCTATTATTTACGACATGTTTGGCATGTTTAGAAAGCTGACGCAGTAGATAATCAAAGTTTTAACAGAAAATAACAAAAACAAACGCCAAAACCACAACACATACCGCCCAACTTATTGAAACAAATAATATAATAAGCAGTTTCAATAACTGAATTATCATGATCAAGTGAAAGAACTTTACACGCCAGATTTTGAAGAAAAAATGCGGTGGACCATAGCACACAAAAAAAGATTAAGAGATTAATCGAATTTTTAATTTAACCCAATTTCTTTAATTAAGTTTTTTTTCTTTTACGTTTTTATTGCTTTGTTTTTACAAATTATCGAAGCAAATCTCTCTCTCTCTACGCAGTTTCAACTTGCCTTATTTAATTTGAGTACTCTTAAGTAATTGTTTTAAAAACCAAATGTTAAAGTGTTAGTTATACAAAAAAAACAGTGTTTAAACTACTCATGGCTCAATTAGGTGAGTAAGTCAAAATAAAAATGTTTAGTCTTTATTTAAAGTCTTTTAAGTATACATATGTACATACATACATACGTGTCAAATTAATGCGCAATTATTTTTTTTATTATCTTAAGCACGCTTATACATATGTTTTCTAATGGTTTTGGTGATACTTTTTTCAATATTTTTTGACGAACAAAGGTTAAAAATAATAAGATTACCAATTTGGTAAATAAAAAAATAATCTTCTATTCTCAATTTCTCAAGCTATGATGCAATTTGCGAATGCGCGAAAAAATAAAAAAAAACAGGCGCGCTAGCGATTAATTAAAGCACCGAAACAAATATTTTGAAAATAAATAAACAATAAAGCTAATTATAGAATTTAATGAACTTTAATTACGTACTATGTAAAAACCCTGCAAAAAATGCGATTAATCCGGGATACATCCGGGATCACTCGCAAAGGAGCATGCGACTACTCCCTTTTTGTATCTCTTTATATGGAATGAAGTGTTTCTTTTTGTTTAAGCATGTCCTATGGAGAGACTAATTGTTCCCTTTTATACCTGAACGAGTATGAAAGTAGAGAACTCCACTTTGATGCCAATCGGATACCAAATGGAAGTTGTACCCTTTTATACCTGAATTGCAAAAAACAAATGCAATTACAGAAGCATATTTCAAAATTCGTTTATAACCTTTTGAGTAAAATTGTCAACAATTACTCTACATTTTTACCGTTCCGGGTACAATTGGGATTAATTGTAGCCAAGTGTACCCGAAAGAGAGTTGTCCGGGACAAATCTCTTTCGAGACTATTCGCACAATTTTTTGCAGGGAAAAAGCATGTACCTAAATAAGTATACATATACATATGTTTGTACCTATATAAGTGGGCAGTCAAGAAAGTGCTGTGAGTACTTTTGAGTACAAACAATGAAAGCTAATACAGCGCAAAAATTAAAATGACGTCGCAGTGTGTATTTCAAATGCGAATTCTTATTAAATAATTCAGCCGGCGAAGCTTTATTGCCACTGCAATGCATACGCAAGAAAGAGCCGCGTCGTAATTGAAGCAGGTTTGTTAAATAAAAAATTAGACAACGTTAAAACAAGAACAAATAAAAACACAAGCGAAAAGAAAATAAACTTGCTTGTAAAAATGTACATACATACCAATAATAAAATATTAACATACTTACATATTTACATATGACATTTACAAAAGGCCATTTGCAAATTATATGGAATTCCTAATGTTCACATTTTGCATAAATTATAGGTTTATAAGTGAGAAAACAAGCCTACCCACTTAGGCGCATGCAGGCATACGAGTATGTACATACTACATACATACATATGTATGACTGGAAAGAGTACTTACGTATGTATGTATATGACATATTAAAATGTCATTTACAGATAATTTTTTTAATAGTATGGGCAAGTTCATAAGTGGAGAACATATGAGGTTGATGTCCTTTGCAGTCAATTGTCCTGCAATAGTAATAGTTGGAGCTACTACATACATACATATTTCTATTTAAGTATGTTATTTCCTACTTATGGTGTCGAGTTATAAATTATTCTATTACGTGGACTCCACCCTCGATATTTAAATATTATATAATCTTTTTATATTATCTAATAAAGTAGAAATAAGCTGGTAAGTTTCAATATTACTATGAAGAGCTTTAGAAGTTTTCCTTTATAAAAAAGATATTTACTGAAAATGAAAGCGCTTTGAAGCACCCCAAGTTTAATTCTATCTACATACATACAAAAATTACTCTTAATATGCAATCCCTATATTCAGGTGGAATTGTCTAATACACTGAACATCTTTCAATTTTGCTTACACCGGAAAGCATACAAAAAGCTGGAAATTTAATTTTTCAATCAAAAACACTCAGCGGAAGTGGTGAAAAAACTGCACATTATTTAAATTCGTTCAAAAGGAAAACATTTTCGGCTAGTCATGCAACTGCAGTTACAATGCTTTCTTTCTGCTCTAATTCTATAAGTTATTTTGACCTTGGTATGCCGCGCTGGACATGCAAACGGAAGATAAATAAATCGAGAAGTAAGTTGTGAACATTTCAGCGAATGTCCTTTGCACTTTTGCAGCTTAAGAAATTGTCTAGCCAATGAGTATACTTCTTATTATTTAAGTACTAATGAAATGGCAACGGTATTTAGTACAAAATATTTCATGATAGAGTCACCTGTAGATATTAGAACCGAATTTAGCTCAAAAGAGCTCGAGGAGGCACTTCCGAATTTTTTACTCAATTCAAGCTGCACATTCATCAAGACTTGTGAGGAACTGAATTCCAGTGAAATGACATACTCTGCTTGAAAATTTATTAAATTTTCAAAGTTAAAACCCAAGGAAAACGGTTGTTAGTGTTTCGAGAGCTTCATACTTAGCTTCCTAAAAACAAAACAAACAGTTTTCTTAAGGTGCAGTGAAATAACGCCCGTGGAATTAACGTCCGTGGGCGTTATTTCCCAGAAAAAAGGAAATAACGCCCGCTGGCGTTTTTTCTTTTCTTGAAAAGGAAATAGCGCCTGCGAATAAAACGAAATTAAACCCGTGGGTATTATTTCCACTCAAAAAGGGAAAGAACGCCCGCGCGCCCTATTCGGCGATGTGGGCTTTATTTCCCTTTCGAAAGGGCAATTAAGCCCGAGACGGTTTTTTTTTTTAAATATGGTGTTTGTTTTATTGGAAAAAGCGCCGCAGGCGAAAAATTGGAATTAACGGGCGTTAATTCCACGGGCGTTATTTCACTGCACCTTTTCTTAATATCTTTCAGGCTTCCAGAGAAATTTCGGACACTTGCAACTTTGCAAAGTGAAAAAGTCTGTAAAGGTCGAATATTATGTCATCACAGCTCAGCAAATTACAAAGCGTAATCTACTTTTCTTAGGCATGATCACATTGTATTTTTGTGTGACATAATCCTTTTCAAAAAAGAACAGATTAATTATAGTATAATGAATAACTTACATACCTTACAAACGTACATGTGCAAACAAAAAAAAATCACATTAAAGTGATGAACTGGCATTTTTTGTTATGAGAACGAAATATGAAATTCATTACTGTAAAGACTCTTCAACTCATCCCCAACACAATAGTGACCACATATCGTTCCCTTGATTACTAATTTTATGTGCTCCTTGCACGCAATGTTGCTAACAGACCTTTGTATGAATATTCGCAAGTTTTATAGAGCAATATTAGCGGAGCTTGAGTATGCCTTTTCTGGCACCTTTGTGCTTATTCTATAAATAACTTAAACATTTAAAAGTAATTACGTCGTACGCGAATGTACCAGCATTTCTCCGCTGAGACCAAGTGAAGTTGCACTGTAGGGAAATTAAAATACAATAAAGCATAATTAATTATAACAAGAATTTACCGAGACAGCATGCCGCAATTAATTTTTTAACAAAACTGGGGCATTGTTGGTGCTCTGAGAGTAAAAATAAATGAACCAACTTGTTATCGCCTTAATCTTCAAGGAGAGAAAGAAAGAAAACAGTGAAGTATTAACTTTGAAATAGTTTCCAAACTGCCGACTGTTAGTATATGTATCTGCGCCCTTGACCAGCCCGAGCTAGAACAACTTATGTACCTACATATACAGTTATTTCTTTTACAAGCTCATAGGCCAAACCTTGATTAGTAACCAAAGCAAATATTACTGTTAACACCATTGACTTATCAAAAGGCAATCTGTAGAAATTAACACTGAAATGAACACTGCCAAATTAAATGCCCTTCTTTAACTGAAGATTGAAGAAATCGCGAAATCGAAAATATATATTCAAACGTATGTACATATGTATATATCTACACACAAATTCATGTAAATACCACAGAGCTTGCCCAAAATGCCCAAGGCCGCAATGGATGGAACTTCTTTGGATTTTTGTAAATCTCGGTTGCTTTTTAATGGAGACATGTATGTATGTATATTCACCAGCTTTGTAGTAAATTAAACAAAAGAAAAGTATGGAAGCCTAATGATTTTTAGTAGTGCCCTTTACCTTGACCTTGACTTGACGCCCTGGCGGTATTTCGCGCGGGTGATTTGCACAATAGCAGCAACAATGACTCATATGCGCCTCCCAGTTAAACGGAAAGTGTTATACAAGAAGAAGAAAATTTCAAAAAGCTACCAAAATCCCGAAACTGTGGCTTAATTACTATTGTTCATGAGTGTTTAAGAGTTTCTCCGAGCAAGGATACAGTCGACTCTTTAATAGAGCTAACTTGCACTGTATAGTTATTATCGATATTTTTTAAGCTATTATTTCTTCATCATCAATAATATGATTTTTAAAACCTCTTAATTATGAACTCTCGAAATATAAGTTTCTGGTTTTCATACCTGGAACGTGAAACCGAATTTACGGGATTTGAACATGAACAAATGATGATCACTATACTTAACACTCCTTTGCAGAAATATACATATGGACTCCTTGTTATAACAAAGTAAACCTATAAAATCAAAAGCCATAAATCAGTTAGGACTGTCTTGCAGCGGAACTGCTGAGTAGTAAAAACGAAGCTTGTGGTGGTCAGCATGAGCTCAACGACACCGAAAATAATGGTCTAGCAAATCCACTATGTAACGGTAAAAGTAATGGCCATAACAATTCCGCTGCCTTTTTTTGAAGGGAAAGTCTTTGCTTATCGATCAACACAGCAAAGGTATTTTAACTAAATCACATAAGTGGCATTTTACTTATTTTTCAGACAGTTTAAATTATTTTAGTTTTACTCAAGTGCTGTTGTTTGGAGGACCAATAAAATTCTGGTATGGACGAAGCCAAACTTTTAGAGATACGATTAAGTACAGCGAAATTGCGTTGAAGTGAAAGAAAAGGCGTAAATAGTTGAGAAAAAGTATGTAAAATCTATATAAACAGATTTAAAAGGTTTTTAGAGAAACGTTTTTATTTTGTGTTACCTAGTTTTGCATTTTGGCGCATGACGGTAGAAAAAGGTGTAAGGTCTGCATACCAAATACCACAAACTGCGTCAAAAGCAATATGCAAAATAATAAATTGAAATTCCAAAACAAAAAATCGAAAACTACAAAACGTTTCTTTTCGTTGAAATTATAAGCACTTGTAATATCTTAGATTGGATTTCTTTCCTGCAAATAACATAAGAATTTGTGGCGGATAAATTTAGGAAAAATTTTAACTTGACTACATCATGCAATTGAACATTGAATACCCCAATTCTATATACAATTGAAGGTATTTAGTTCTCATTTTTTGTTTTTTTTTTAATCATTCCAAATTGAGTTAAATGTCTAGCGCTTTCGTTGTTATCTCGATCAAGTGTTACTTTTTTTGCCTGCATTCCTACATAAAAATAGTAAAATGTATAGCTATCGCTTTAATTTCAATCCAATTATTATTAAGAATTATTAGTTGGAATTCCTTCGACAAGATATGATGGGAAATAGTGGCGTTGGCCAACTTCACATATTTTTATACTCAGCTGTACTAGTACACAGAGTATTATAGTTTTAATCACATAACGGTGGATTGTAACAGAGTGAAATAATCGAGATAGATATAGACTTATATATATGAAAATGATCAGGGTGAAAAGAGAAATCGATTGGGTCCGTCCGTCCGTCCGTCCGTCTGTAAACACTCTAACTCGCGCAAAAATTGAGATATTTTGATGAAATTTGAAATGCAGGTTGGTATCGAGACTGGGACGGTTGGTATTGAAAATGGGCGAAATCAGACCATGACCACGCCGGTGCAGTGAAATAACGCCCGTGGAATTAACGCCCGCGGGCGTTATTTCCCAAAAAATGGAAATAACGCCCGCGGGCGTTTTTTCCTTTCTTGAAAAAGAAATAGCGCCTGCGAATAAAACGAAATTAAACCCGTGGGTTTTATTTCCATTCAGAAAGGGAAAGAACGCCCGCGGGCCCTATTCGGCGATGTGGGCTTTATTTTCTTTCGAAAGGGCAATTAACCCCGTAGACGGGGGTTTCTCTAAATATGGTGTATTAGTGGGAAAAGCGCCACAGGCGAAAAGTTGGAATAGAAAATCGCGCGATTTTTATACTCAGCTGTACTACACAGAGTATTATAGTTTTAATCACATAACGGTGGATTGTAACAGAGTGAAATAATCGAGATAGATATAGACTTATATATATCAAAATGATCAGGGTGAAAAGAGAAATCGATTGAGCCATGTCCGTACGTCCGTCCGTCTGTCCGTCCGTCCGTCTGTCCGTCTGTAAACACTCTAACTCGCGCAAAAATTGAGATATTTTGATGAAATTTGAAATGCAGGTTGGTATCGAGACTGGGACGGTTGGTATTGAAAATGGGCGAAATCGGACCATGACCACGCCCACTTTTCCTATATAGAAAAAATCGGAAATTTGGTATCTCAGTCACTAATACAGCTGGAGCGATGAAATTTTATCCACGTGTTGAGCTCAGGCCCCTAGGAAGAAATTTGATGACATTTTGGAAAATGGGCGGTGCCACGCCCACTTATTAAGGGTCAAACCTTGCAAATTTTATATGTCATAACTCAGAAACCGTTGAAGATATATCGATGAAATTTGGTACGCGTGATATACTTACTTAGTCAAATATTTGGACGAAAAATTTCCGAAATCGGTTGAGGGCCACGCCCACTTTTATATATGGCTCTTATAAAGTGACCTAATAAAAACATTTTAAGCGATATCTTTGCCAAATGTAAAGATAATTCATTGAAATTTTGTGGTTTGATTTCTACAATAGACCAGAAACAACAAATAGAAAAATTTTGGAAAATGGGCGTGGCACCGCCTCTTTTTACACAAAGGGATATACGTGATTTCTTAGCCTATAACTCGACAAATAATTGAGATATTATGACGAAACTTGGTTTATACACTTTAATAACATGTGTTAATAGCCACGCAAAAATTTATTGAAATCGGTTTATGACCACGCCTACTTTTTAAGAAAGATATATCTGGAACACTCTTTGGGAATTTGTAACGTGACATCTTTATAACTAGAAGTCAAAAAGGAATGAAATTTTGCACAAAGAAAAATATTCATATGCTTAGTTGGATGACTGATAAAAATGTTGAAAATGGGCGTGGCTACGCCCACTTTATGCAGCACTCGCTTTATATAAAGTACACCGTGTTTCCATCAAACGCAAACAAACTATGAAAACATACAGCTGAGTATCTAATGTTCGATTCCACTCGAACTTAGGCTTCCTTACTTGTTAATTCCAATTTTTCGTTTTTTTTTTAATATGGTGTATTAGTATTGGAAAAAGCGCCGCAGGCGAATCAAATGAGTAATCCCGAAAATAAGACATGTGACACAGAAGACATTGATGTATCCGAAATGGATTGTTCTGACTATGAAGAAACGGCAGACAATTTTGGGAGAGTCAAAGCATGTTGTTGTGTGTTATTTGTTTTATCAATCCACGCGATGTTCTCTTAAGCCCACTTTAAATTGCGTGCGGATTGCTTTGGAGAGCACAGTAAGGTTGCAATCGTAAATGGCAGTAGAAATATTTTGTGCCCGGTTTGTCGTCAAATTGTTGAAAACTCTATATGAGTATTTGTTTAGATTGTGGTCTGAAAGTGCCAATATGTATGTAATGAAATTTTGTTTATTTTGATTGCGTATTTAAATATTTACTTACTTAGATACCTTGAAAATTGTTACTAATAAATGATTATAGAAATTTACTGAAGCTTTGTTTATTTTGATTGAGTATTTGAATATTTAGAAGGGGATTTAAAAAAAAATTGAAAGAATCGAAAAATTGGAATTAAAAATCGCGCGATTTTTAATTCCAATTTTTCGCCTGCGGCGCTTTTTTCCCTAATACACCATATTTAAAAAAAGTCCGTCTGCGGGTCTAATTGCCCTTCCGAAAGAGAAATAAAGCCCGTGGATCAAACGTAATAACGCCCGCGGGAATTATTTCTTTTTCAAGAAAGGAAAAAACGCCCGCGGGCGTGGCTACGCCCACTTTATGCAGCACTCGCTTTATATAAAGTACACCGTGTTTCCATCAAACGCAAACAAACTATGAAAACATACAGCTGAGTATCTAATGTTCGATTTCACTCGAACTTAGGCTTCCTTACTTGTTGTATATAAATTTAACCCTATGCAGTAAATGTTTCAAGCAGTATTTGACGGGAGCACTTCAGAGTCTTGATTGCTTAATCAATCCGTAATATAAAATTTGAGCAATTGAAGTTTATTGAAATATATTTCAAATCAATTACCAATCGTCTTTATGTATGTATGTACATATGAATGTATGTACCTATATTCAGACATTGAAGCATTACCCAATAAACCCAATGGTTTCGCCCTGAATTCGAGATGAGTTCGTTTTTTCCAATTGCATATTTACACTACCACAGCGATGTTTCACGATGATCGATCACCCAATCCGAATCCCCAGGTAAGTCACTTCCCAGCAAACACAATCTCTAGCGTTAGAAAGTTTGTGGAGACAACATTAGATAACTAGTGTAATTCTCTGGCTATTCTCTAGTCGAAAGCAAAGGTAGAAATTACACTAGAATTCAGTTGGATATTGATTAGATAAAGAAGTATTTGCAAATTCTGATTACCATTATGATTTTTTCGACAGCTTCTCCAGTCGTCCTCTAACGTCAGAGATTTGTGAAAATAGCCAGTTCTCGAGTCATTCTCAAATCAATATCTAACCTAAGTGTTTGTTGGGCTATTTGTACACTCTCGGATCGTTGATTTTGGGTATTTATTTAACAATCTAAGGAATGAAAAGGACCGAATAAGTCATTTACGTATGCCTACAAATAGGAATAAAAACGTATGCACATATGTATACATATATAAAATATATATTATGGATATTACTTTATGATGTGATAAATAATACTGTGATTTATGGTACAAATTTGAGATTTTACAAGCCTGAATTGCCATATCTGGATATACATACATACATATTTATGTTTTGTTTTTTCATAAGACATGGTACACAATCAGTCTCCTTTGTCCACTAAAAAAGTAATGGAGACGAGGAGACGACAGTTTTCAGGTTTTGTTCTATTATCGAATATCTGTAATGTTTGCATGATTATCAGTTCCATTTGAATTTCACAAAAATATGTAAAAAATATACCTACTTAATACACCTTTTTTATTTGGCAAAAAAATTCGGCATGCGACCTTACACAGATAAATATAGATGTAGCTAATTGTGGTAATCTAGAAATATCATGCATGAAGTACAGCATATTGTAATTCAAATGAAGGTAATCACTTATGACTAGTAAAAATCGCTTAAATCAGCTTAAATATTTTATTCTTTAAATTGTTTAATATGAACATACATATGTATAATACTCTGCAATTATGCTGATACAATCTTTCATATTTTGTCAAAGTCAGACCTTATTTGTCACGATGAACTTCAAAACTGAGTGATAACATTTTTTAAAGGTGCAGTTTATGAACGGTGTTGTCATTTAATTATACATACATATGTATACAATGGCCACAGAATAATAATAATAATAAAATATAAACAGCTAAACCTAAGCAAGAAATTGGTTGAATTCTTTCTGTCCCTCTGATTTATAGCACTCCGTTTCCTTTTTTTTTTGTAAACATTACGGCAGACACACCTGTCCAATACGCAACCGTAATTTGGCCCATTGCAAACGAGAACGGCATTGTCGGCTTTATACAATTTTATTTCATTTTTTTTATTTATTTTACTTTGGTTTTGAAACCTTTTATTCTGTACACTAACTTACAATAGGCGCTGATGATATGCCTCTAGGCAGCTGGGCCAATTCTACGCATGATTTGCAACGTTGCACAATTCGCACAATTGAACTGATGTATGTTTTATATTTTATGTTTTATGTACTCGCACTCCGTTATGGACGGTAGGTCAGTTTTGCTAAATTGGGTTGGGTATTGTTTGCTTTGCTTTGTACTCTTTTACTACTTTGCTACCTGTTTCGTTTTGCAAAATGTATGACTATCGTTTTTTGTGTTTTTGTGTCTGCTTTCTCGTTAACACACCCACGCCAAGGTGCGTATGACGAGCGTTAAGCGCAGTCTATCAAAAATCCTTGACAGGAAATGTCAAATATATTTCAAACAAACAAAAGCAGACAAGGCAACGCTCACGCACGCATTTGCTCCAATTACATGCATATTATACATACATACATACGTATTTATGTACATACATACATAGCATGATTATACCCTGCAAAAAATGCGATTAATCCGGGACGTGTCCGGGATCAATCGCAAGGGAGCATGCGACTAATACAATTTTACATCCTTTTATATGGAGTGAATTGTTCGCATTTGTTCGAGCATGTCCTATGAAGAGACTAATTGTTCAACTTGTATACCCGAACGGGTACCAATGCAGATTAATCACTAACATACCGAACGGGTACAAATGTAGATCAATCGCTTTCATCCCGAACGGGTACATATCGTCGCTCCGGAAGAAGAAAGACGCAAGTCAGTAATTTGTCGACGAAAAAAGGCGCATTAAAAATTTGTCGGGGAAGAAAGACGCTTTACAAAACATGTCGACGAAGATAGACGCATTAAAAAATATTTCGACGAACAGAGACGCATTATAAAATATTTCGACGAAGAAAGACGCATTAGCATTAATATTGACAAAGAAAAATAAAAAATCGAATACGTCTTTTTTCCTAAAAAATATTTATAGTAAAAAAAAATAAAGCGTCTTTCTTCGTTATCAAAAAAAATAAAGTCTTTCTTTCGAAAAATATTTTTAATGCGTCTTTCTTTGAAAGAAAAAAAGTTTGCGTCTTTCTTCCTCAACAAAACAGTTTGCGTCTTTTTTCTTCTATAGCGACGATATGTAGATCAATCGCTTTCATCCCGAACGAGTACAAATGTAGATCAATCGCTTACATCCTGAACGGGTACAAATGTAGATTAATCGCTTTCATCCCGAACGGGTACAAATGTAGATTAATCGCTTTCATCCCCAACGGGTACAAATGTAGGTCAATCGCTTCCAGCACGAACGGGTACAAATTTAGATTTTTCCAAGTTGTTCGCCAAGGCAATTTTTAATAACAATGTTTAAAAAATTGTAAATGTTCATGCATATAGTATACATAAATAAAGATTATATAATGTTCTACTTTTGAAAAAAAATCTCAATAAATAAATTAAAAAAATTGTAAGTTTTAAGTATGCATTATATGAGCGTAATGTAAAGGATTTTTTCATAGAATATTTTAGGCAACATTTTGTTAAAATTATTATTCATCATTGTTGTTGAAAGAAAGGGTGTTCAATTCGTTCTACCGGTTGCTCTACAATTTTTTAAATACATTGCATATTTTTGTAAAATTTCTACATTTAAAGAATCTAGATTTGTAGCCGTTCGGAATGAAAGCGATTAATATGCATTTATACCCGTTCGGGATGAAAGCGATTAATCTACATTTATACCCGTTCGGGATGAAAGCGATTAATCTACATTTATACCCGTTAGGGAACAATTGGTCTACAATTAGTCTACATTTATACCCGTTCGGGAACAATTGGTCTACAATTAGTCTACATTTATACCCGTACGGGAACAATCGGTGACTAATTGTGGACCGATTGTTCTCGAAAGAGATCAATCCGGGACAAATATCTTTCGGTATTAATCGCACATTTTTTTGCAGGGTACGTTTCTTAATTTAAAGTGTTAGATGGGAGTAATTAATCACATCAGACGGACATCTGATTAGGCTCGTAATCATGATGTTATATGTATATGTTTGTGTGTATGTACATCGGTAGGAGTCCGAATATTTAAGGAAACATTGTTAAGTGCTTGAAAGCTCTGTGATGAGCAAATATCTGCTTTATAACGGAAGTAAAACAGCTGTTTTCGCCGGGTGGGATTACGCTATAATTGTGAACTCCAGACTACTCTGTGTAATCCAGTAACAAGTAAATATATATGTGCATTCCTTTCACGCGAAGACGTACAAAAGTTATAAAAACACAGGAAACAGTGTGGGGTGAAGAAAAATTCATTTTATTGCTGCTCTTATGCAAATTACGATGTTGCACGAATTAACTTTATTTGCATTAATACTAGTCTATTCACATAATTTCTGACTTTTGGTTTTTGATTGACGTTTGTTGCTGTTCCATATGTTTGCTGCCAATACGTTGACACTAAGGGCGTGTTAACATGAACAAATATTTTAAAAATGCTCAATTTAGGTTTATTAACGTTCTCACAGAAGTACGCTCAAACTTATACATACACTGTTATAAAAATTGAAATATTTTTTAAACTTTGATTTGGTTTCAAAGGAATTTAAAACTTTTTTTGGGTTGAATTTTGAACCTTCGAAAGTTTAAAAGTTTCTTATTCTTTTTTGGTTTAAAATTCAAACATACAAAAGTTTAAATATTTCTAAGTACATATTATTTGGAATAAATTTCATAATTTTCTGGAAATGAAATCTTACACTTTTTCTAATTTAAACCTTTTAGGTTTAAATTTTAAACTTTCATTAGTCGTAAGATTTTATTTCAATGAAAAAATTTTAACGTATGTTTTTACATGGCCGTTTTTTTCTAATAATTATTTTATGTGAATTTTTATATGAGCTATTGGCCAGTTTTTAATTCCTTAATTAAAAAACTGACCAATAGCTCATATAAAAATTCACAGAAAAAATTTTTATTTAAACTTTTTCGAGAAATGAACAATATAAAAGGCTCACTTATAGTTACAAGACAATTTGAATGAACGACTGTGTGGCGTTGCCCAGCAAAAATTTGGTCATCGCTATTACCTGTCAGGCATGATAGAAGGCCTTGCCATGGAACATCTGGCGAGTTCATCACTTCTTTCACGCATTGCCAGTAATGCAGAGTGGAATGAGCTTCCATTACCTATTCCATGTAATGCAAAGTAGAATGGAGCGCGAAAAATGAACTGGAATAAATACCCCTGGAAATTTCGATCATGCTTTACATTTTTCGCCTTCTTTCTCTGCTTCCCTGTAAGGTGTTCTTTATTTGATTCACTAGAATGCTTGCGGCATTGCGTGATTTATTCGTTCGGCGGTAATGCATAGGGGAAGTCCTTCCCTCCAATGACAAGCCCATGCTAATGTCAGGCATTATGTCAACGAATGTGGAAGCGATTGCCAGGGTTTTTCTGGATTACCCTCTTAATTCCATGGTCATCGAGTTTTTTGGTGGGTGTTTGAATAGAGAAACAAAGAAACATAAAATAATTATGGAAACAGATAAAATTAATAAAAGCGTGTTAAAAAGGAAGAAAGGAGAAAAAGAGGATAGGAAAAGAAACAATATGGAAAAGGATGTAGGCGATGTTGGGGGGAGAACAACATGGAAGAAAAGGAGAAAAAGAGGATAGGAAAGAAGACATTTTTTTTAATTAAACAAAAAAAAAGGTTTGAATTTTAAACTTTTGAAAGTCTTAAAATAAATCTTAATTTGGAATAAAATCTAAACCTTAAAAGTTGAAAAATCTTTTAAACTTTTCGAAGTTTAAATTTTAATAATTTTTCGGTCGTGTCCTATATATCGACCAAAAAGTTTAAAATGTATACCAAAATTTATTTCTGTATACATACATACGTACATACATAAAACCATATCTTTACCCTGTGTCAATGCTGCTAAATTCTCGTGTGAATTTTATTATTATTAGGTTTCTTTGCCACCGTATTTACCGATCTATGCAAATTTATTTTAGTCGTGTTTAATGAATTTTAAGGTTCTTTCCTTCACATTCAACAGCCAGATACCTGTAAACGTGTGTTTGTATGTAGGTACTTTTGTGTCTATTCGAAAGCGTTAAAGCGTCAGCAGCTGAATAAATAAAGCGAAAAAATTTATTTTATACTATTTACTGCATCTACATACATAAATACATACATATGTATATATGTATATATGTATGTATTTAGGTATATCCAATCCATTTTTTATATTTTATTCCTAAGAATATTTGGTTGCTTATTGGCTTAGCGCTTAACCGTCTAGACGATTTTAGCCGAGTAAAATTAAGCTCGCCTGGCGTTTCTAAAGGTGCGTTATCATATTATTTACATACCTTAAGCATATTTTGCTATCGAAATTGCAAAACTCTTTAATTTTCTGTTACTTTGCCAATTTTTTTCAATAAAATAATTTGTTTTTCATTTAGATATTAAATACATATTTATTCACGGTTGCCACCAATTAGCATTGGCTTCTGGGCAAAGAGGGATTACTACCATATGAAAAAAGTGTAACACGCGTAAATACCCTTTCGTAAAGATGAAAATTCATATAAACCCATGTGAAAATATATATACATATGTATTTTTATACAAATATGTATACGTTGGGCCGTTCCATTTTACAGACAAAATCCAAAGTTTTCGATACGTCTTCGTACTTATTTCAAGTACTCGTGAAAAGTAAAAGCAGAAAATGTCAAGGTGCAAACCTTTGTTCCGGTACAGTCTAGTATTCATGTACAGATGTATGTAGGTATGTTTGCATGAAGTTAACCACATGACTAATTGCACAAAACAAATGTGCACAACAAACAAATAGGTACATACATACATATGTAGAAGCTTAAACTGCAATTGTCAACAAAACTTAAAAGCAGCAAAAGTCTCTATGTACTTAATTTACAACAATAGAGAACACAAAAAAAGAAAAAAGGAATTACCCAGACGATGAACAGCAAAGCTGTCGTCGGCGTCGACTCCTACAGCAGGTAAAATCTATCGAGCTTAAACAGAAAACAATCATTAATAACCATTGAAACGTGTCAATAATCAATATTTGAGCAAGAGGTGAGAAAAAGCACAAACAAAAACAATTACTAAATTAACTATGAAAAGCGTTCAAGACGTGTGAACATTCGGTGTAATGTTTGTCTGTAATAAGAAACAAGTAAGAGCGCGACTGTCTTCGGCCGTACCGAAGACTTCATACCTTTCATGAATTCGTCGGATTTTGTTTAATTTACACATATTTTGATCTTGACATTTGTCACACACTAGCATCGTTTGGGTCCACATGGGTACAAATACTTCAAAGTTGCATGCGCTTAGCTGTTTACTCGGTTGTACGACAGCTATATGTTATAGTGGTCCGATCTTGACAATTTTCGGTAACCTTATTTGGGTCCAAATGGGTACAAATACTTCACAGTTGCATGCCCTTAGCTGTTTAGATGGAGAAGGTATGCCCCAAAATGTCTATATCTGAAAAATCGGTTGTATGGGAGCTATGTAACTATATGCTATAGTAGTCCGATTCAGCCGATTCCTACAAAAGATCGTTGCACATAAAAAACGGCCACTTAGCGAGTTTCAGTCAGATATCTCAAAAACTGAGAAACTAGTTCGCGTTCACACGGACGGACATGACTTAATCGACTCAGCTCATGATTCTGATAATATCGGTATATATTATGTTGTGTTCCCCACGCTTCCTTCTGGTAATTTCGATAAAACTGTTTTGGCATAAAGTTATAACAAAAACAACAAAATGCTCATGGAAGGTATAAAAATTGTAAATAATTGAAAAGCATGCGGTGAGCAGAACTAATTGATGCTAATTTTACGACACTCTGTTGCACACAACTTATTTGTGCGGATGTAGGTAATTGATTTCACCCTTCAAGCTACCGTTAGGAGTCATATACCGTATGTTGTAGGATTTTAGTAAACAAAAGGTGTCAAACAGATAGTCGGTTTTTCCCTGCCTTAATCTCCCTCCTTCCTATAAATATTCTTCAATTGACTTTCTTCCTCGATTCCCATGATTACAAAACTCACGTGTTTGGTGTCGATGGCATTTTATATTACGGTTGGTGTAATAAAAGAACTCTATATAGAGATCTATAGCCGACCCACAAAGACCAATTCCGTTCCTCAATTACCTACTGAATCTAAATTAAGACATTTTCACTATAAGTATTTATTTTATTCAATTTGCGAAATCAATTAATCAATGCTTTGGCATACAAAAAAGACGTACATATTAATCAAACGTCAACACATTTTCGTTAACAAAGCGCTCAATCGCTTTTGAAATACATATGTATGTATATATATTTATATACACGCACACATACCTACATTGATTTTTATTTAAAATTAATAACTTTATTAAACAAAAACAACACAATTGAAAAGACTCGCACGTCAACGTTTTTTCACGTCTGTTACGAATTAGCGAATTGATTGAAGAAAAAAATAAAAAAAAAAGTGGAAAATCAAATTAGCTAAATAATAATAGAAAATCAAGTTCATTGTAGTCACACTTTAGTGGCGTGAAAACGAGAGCCGGCAGCGTAACTGACACCCCGCAACTGTGCACAACAGCACTGATGCAACACTGATCCCCATGCACACACGCACACAACTTAGGAAACATGCAGAGCAACCAACGAATTCAACAGTCGCCAAGTCGTCGTCGTTGCACAAGGTGAACACTTGAACTTCATCCAGTGCCAGCAGCAAACACAATAACAACAGCAAAACCTCCAATTGTTGCATTTTTGTGCAGTTTTTAATTTTTTCTTTGTTTGTTGTTGTGGTTGTGAGATTACCGCTTTTGTGGCTATTGTTACCGCTACGGCTACCGCAATTTCCACCTATTTGTGGCAGTAGCTGATCGTTGCTGTTGTTGTTGTTATTTGTGATACAACCTTTGAGGTGATAAATAATTTGATTTAATCTTTACGTGTCTAATGGTTGTTGGTGTTATTGTTGCACCATATGTACATATGTATTTATTGTAAATTAGCGACTACCGACTGCCGCATTCTAATTGCCTTTTCGTGGCACAACTTGGGTATCGAATTACGCCAACAAAATCGACGTCCCGCAAGCTAACGGGATTGAGTAAATTAATTTAACACATGCCGTCAGAGTATTCTTTACCAAAATATTAAAAAGACTATTTCTATATGAATCCGTGTCAGTCCTCTCTTACAGAAATGTTAACGATTTCTAAAGAAACTGGAGCAAATTGTTTGGTGGCATAGCATTGAAGAATCCCGAATTGACTGGTTTCAATTACCTTATTTACATACACCAACATTGATGATGCTCTATCGTAGAACTCATTAAACGCTACAAAAACAATTTATCTCATTGTCACGTTTGCATTTATGTTAATAAGTTTTTTTTTGCAATATGCAAATTTTTTAAAAATTACCGCAAAATTGTATTGATATTTGTTATGAGCACTGATTATTTTCTAGGTTGTTTTAAAGCATTTATGTACCTGTTATATACAAATGCTGGGCAAACATATGCCAGACGTCAAGGGCTCTGCCACAGATACTTAAAAAGAATTATTAGATAGGGTATATTTCTAAATTTCCTGTTTATTTAGCCAATTAGTTTTTTCTGTTTTGAATCAATATACGATTTCATTAAAGTGTAGATTTATTTCCTCTACTTTATTAAGTATTCTCTTAAATGTGTCTATCGCGTCAATTACTTAATAGACTTGAATTTAACGGTCAATGAACTCATGTAAGTGTCGCCATGAACACCAAGCATTATAATTGTTCAATGCAATTTTATGGCAATCAATTTAAAATAGATTTAATTAATTTGTAAATTTGCTAATTGCGATTTCGCGACGATAAGCCACCTCCCTTCCTTAAAAAAATATGTATATCTAATCACGTAAGAGATTGTACATTTGCAAAAAAAAAAAACAGCTGAGTATAAAAAACAAAAAATTAGCGCAGTGACAGATCACGAGCTTTTCGCCAGCAAAACGTGACCTAAACTAAATTGCTTCAAGTACATCGATGAGAGTTTGTTGTCAAAATACTGCATTTTAATGGAAATTGAATTGTTTTAAATTTTTTGTATGTCAAAAAAACTTCTTTGTTTTCTATTCCAATTTACGTCTTCAATTAATATTTCTGTGGCATTTTTTTATACTCAGCTGTACTAGTACACAGAGTATTATAGTTTTAATCACATAACGGTGGATTGTAACAGAATGAAATAATCGAGATAGATATAGACTTATATATATCAAAATGATCAGGGTGGAAAGAGAAATCGATTGAGCCATGTCCGTCCGTCCGTCCGTCCGTCTGTCCGTCCGTCTGTAAACACTCTAACTCGCGCAAAAATTGAGATATTTTGATGAAATTTGAAATTCAAGTTGGTATCGAGACTGGGACGGTTGGTATTGAAAATGGGCGAAATCGGACCATGACCACGCCCACTTTTCCTATATAGAAAAAATCGGAAATTTAGTATCTCAGTCACTAATATAGCTGGAGCGATGAAATTTTACCCACGTGTTGAGCTCAGAACCCTAGGAAGAAATTTGATGAAATTTTGGAAAATGGGCGGTGCCACGCCTACTTATTAAGGGGCAAACATTGAAAGTTTTATGAGTAATAACTCAGAAACCATTGAAGATATACCGATGAAATTTGGTGCGCGTGATTTACTTACTTAGGCAAATGTTTGGACGAAGAATTGAAAAAATCGGTTGACGACCACGCCCACGTTTATATATGGGAACTATAAAGTGGCCCAACAAAAACAATTTAAGCGATATCTTTGTCAAATATAAAGATAATTCAATGAAATTTTGTGGCATGAGCTCTACGATAGACCGGAAACAAAAAATAGAAAAAGTTTGGAAATGGGCGTGGCACCGCCTCTTTTTAGACAAAGGAATCTACGAGCCCGAGGAATCGGAGCCCATAACTCGACAAATAATTGAGATATTATGACGAAACTTGGTTTATACACTTTTATAACTTGTGTTAATAGACACGCAAAAATTTATTGAAATCGGTTTATGACCACGCCTACTTTTTAACAAAGATATTTCTGGAACACCCTTTGGGAATTTGTAACGTGACATCTTTGTAACTAGAAGTCATAAAGGAATTAAATTTTGCACACAGAATAATATTCGTATGCTTACTTGGATGACTGATAAAAATTTGGAAAATGGGCGTGGCTACGCACACTTTGTGCAGCACTCGCTCTATATAAAGTACACCGTGGTTCCATAAAACGCAAACA
Organism: Urophora cardui; assembly: GCA_960531455.1. Lineage (NCBI taxonomy): Eukaryota > Metazoa > Arthropoda > Insecta > Diptera > Tephritidae > Urophora > Urophora cardui. The sequence goes on from OY482670.1 coordinate 165,177,976, forward strand.
AACAATGAAAGCATACAGCTGAGTATGTAATGTTCGATTCCACTCGAACTTAGGCTTCCTTACTTGTTTTTTCTTCATTTCCAGCAAATTTGCTGTTCTTTTGATGACGTTTGATGTTTAAAGCTGAAACGTCATTTCTTGTTGCTTTGCGTTGACGTTTTAGTTTTTATTTGACATTCATTTAAATGCTTTAATTAAATTAGAAAACGGCTTTTTTTATGTACATACCTATATACATATGTACTTTATTTCATTAAGTATAAGGTACAGTTAAAAGCCCAACGATAACACCCGCCCCTTTTATACGTAACTACTATTTTATATCGCATGTAGATTTCAATCCAATGTTGTTTTTGATTGTTATTATCTCAAGTAGGTACCATTTGTGATTGTACTTATTTGCCTTTTAAATGTCAATAAATAAGATATGAACTGTTTTATTTATTTTGACAGCTGTTGACACTACAAGCGTTAAACGCGGTTAGTAAAAGTGTCAATAAATATGATAAAATTGAAAGTGAGTAGCTCTTAAGAATTGGTTTATAATTGTGTGGCACATAGAAGTACGTATAGATAAGTCAATAGAAATAAAACACATTTTGGTTTTGGTTGTAAAATGTGTTCCATTTCGGTTTCTACTAAATTAAACTAAATTCTTGTCTAACTAAAATTTTATTGATTTTTGATGGCATTTAATATGCTGGCGTTAAAGAGGTACACTTAGTAAGTAACTCAAGTGCAGTTAGGGTTGATGAGCTTCCGTAAGAAAAATTTTCTATTCGAGAAAAAACCTTGATGTGAAAAACTATAAAGTCCATTTATAACTAGTAGTTATTAACTACCGAAAATAAATGTCATTGGGGTGGTCCTAAAAAATAAATTTTATAAAGGAGGGTACGTACGGCGAACGTTTTTTTATTTTGGCTGCACTGCGAGACGGTCTAATGTACATACTAAAGAATTCATCTTACATTCTTTTCGAAATCGTTACTCTTTTTATATAAAACGGTTGCACCTATTCTTTAAGCTAGAATGATAGACTGTCGGCTTTGTTCAGAAAAAATTTATATCCGGAAAAGTCAGATATCTCTTAATGAGATGGTTACGAAATCGATATCAAAATGTATAGCGGAAGACTTCCGATTTTGTTCAGAAAAAGTTCGAATGCTTTTCTTACCTGAAATAATACTTTGATAACTTTCATACAAATTCAAATTATTACAAAGTATTTCACTTCTCACTTGAGTCTACCCAGTAACGGTTGCTCGGTTTATCTGTCTGCTATAATAAGCATTACTTAATGTTATTTATAACGAAAAAACCAACACACGCTCTTCAGTAAATGCATGTTAACTCCTCAGAATCAATTTAACACAAGTGTTGATATTTGATAAGATTATTTTTCATACAAATAGAGTAGCTTTTGTCTCATCTCTCATGCGTTATCTCACCTTTTCTCCAATTGCCGTTATCTGTGCCAAATGTATGTCATGTGTTTTCGCCACTTCATTACTCTGGCGCATACCTTATTTAGACTTTTTTTGCTATTTGAATTAAATTTAAATATTTGTTGTTGCTTTAATCAGTAATTGCTTTAATGCCTTAGCAAACGACACAGCTACTCGGGTGCGCCTTTTATAAAAAACAGTAGAGTCTCATTGGCACAATCACAGTCGCAGCCACGGCCCTAACAGCGCCACCCTAATGCCAAACGGCAACAAAGGCCATAACGCCACAACATTTGTGACGACATCGCATACCTTTTTTTTAACAGTAAAGCTCATCACCCCCACCCAAAAAAGCGATCGCACATTCGTCTGCATACTTCAATGCAAAACTCGACTAACAACCAAGCGCACTGGTCGCCTGTGAGATCGGCTAAGCACAACGCGCTTCTAAATAGAAATAAAACGTTTGAAAAAAATATTAAAACACGTTAAACAAAAAAATTATTAACAATAATAATTAAGTTTAAGTGATTAGTGTGAAATATTTCACATTGTTTGCTATTTAATTTTGTTGCGTCGCATATAAATTTGCCATTATCAACGCATTTAATCGAAAATTATTGCAATCAATTGACAATAAGAAATTCCTTTTTATACGCTATTTAATATTTTTTCAACTCGTATTTTAATTTTATATCTACGCCTAACGCTTGTATACTTAATATTTGTTTTGTGTTTATTTTGTTGTTGTTGTTTTTGTTGTTAAGTGGCGCTCATTGTCAAATACATAAGTGATACTTAAGGTTTAAAGCATAAAAAAGGCTCATCGCGACAAAAAATACGAACAGAGAAATAAAGTTGAACGCGCAGAATAACCTTAGCAAAAAAAAAAATAGATAACCGATAGAAAATTCACATCTCACTCTTAAAACACATTTTCAGTTCACACTTGAGCACCGACAACGGCAACGTTAGCACGTTAATTTATTTGAAAATTCTGCTAATAAATCAATTAGCATAAAATTCTAATTGACGCTCGTACATATTTTCGCGTAAAAAGAATTTAGTTACATGGCTTCCGAAAATAATCACCAGTCCGTTCCAGCAGACACTTCAACGCAGCTGCAAATCTCCTACGAACAGCGGGAAAAAAGAGTTTTCCACGAGAATACGGAAATGACATACTCGGTGGGAGGTTTATCTGAGGGTAATAAGAAAACGATGCAATTCAATTTTGTTACAAAGTCCAGTGTTTTTTAAATTTAAAAAAAAATATATAAACTGCCTACAGTGCAAACCAAGACACATTTTTTTTAAATTGAACCTTGAAAAGTGAAATCTAGTGCATCGAGTGATCACAGAAAACTATCGCAGTAATTTCAATCGGACAACTGTAGGTGCTGAAGGATAGTTCCTAGCGCAAAAAGTGGTGAAATTTTGCAGAAAACTAGGTTTTCTTCAAACTTCGTATCCTTATCGAAAAAATCGCTTGAAAAATCTCCAACATGAGAACAGTTTACTTTATTTCATCAAATAAAAATAGAAGCGTCCCTTAAAAATTATTGGCTTAAGCTCTACCTAAATAAATTATTTTTAAAATTTAAAAATAAATATAAAAAAAAAAAAAAAAAATATTCGTCTTTAACTTGTCTATTAGGCATATAACTTTTTACAATTTTTGCAAATACGAAAAACGGCATACCATAGTCGAATAGAGCATAAAAAAGTATGAACCCCATTAGTTTTTTTCTGCGAAATTGCAAAAAAGTTTCCGCGCAAAACGAAATTACTTTTTTATCAGAACTGCTGAAAAAAACAAAAAGTTTTGTACAGTGTACACGTTTTTCTTCATAATAATAGATATTTATTTAATTAATAATCTTCTTGTTATTCCAAACGCCTTTTAATGGACCTAAGGAAAGTGCCCCACCCACCCCAAACTAATTTTTCTTCAGAAAATTCTGATTCAATATAATAATAACACAGCTGTGCGCGAACGTTTTTGAAGCGAAATCACTTAAAAAAGTGATATTCATTACCACGTGGTGGTAATTTTTCGTCAACATTTGTTATATGCCTATTGTCTATTACTTCATGAATATTCCAAAAAATTAAGCATTTAACTGTGAAATTAAGGCATTTGCTAATAAATTTGAAGGCTGCTCAAAATGCAATTAATTTCAATTGTTTTTGCACTTAATCTTAATTCTTAAATAAATACGTCCCGATAAGTGTAACAATAATACATACATGTTAACTCATAAACAATATAAGTGAATATAAAGTAAAAAATTCAAGAGCTTTTAGTGACCTAATTTTGTGTTACTGGAAGTTGGAAGTTGAAAGTTGCCAAGGCACATGGATACCTTTAGTTTCTTAACAAGCATTCCATAGAAATATTAAACTGAATAATTAAATAGTAGGTCTAAATCTAATGTAGTTTCCAATTAAATTCTAGTATAGTTTTCGCTTTCATTTAGAGAACAGTTAGAAAATTAAATTAGTTTAACTAATGTAGTCTCCACAAATTATCTAACGTTGGATATTGTATTTGCTGGGTTCTTACTCTTCGACGATAACTTCAAGTGGGTTAACCACATGACATTTTAATGCCGTAGACATCGAAATGACTTTAAAAGCCTTTAAGTTGCTCATTTGTCTCACAAAATTCTGTGGCCGCTTTTTCTATGTATTAGTCTATCAAAATTTCGAAGCGAGGGAGCGACAAATTTAATTTTATTGACACTGTTTAACGACAATTCCTTATTTAACTTAGTAAATACTAAATAAATAACGGTGCGAGTTGTCTATTTTGTTAAAACAATTTTTAGGCAATTGTTTTGCGCAAACCTTCACAAATCTAAGTAAACACACATACATATGTATGTATGTATTGTTTGTTCTCAGATCATTTTGCATTTAATTATTGCTAAAATTTAAATAGTTTTTAACCTGCAAAATATTTTCTACGCTTGCCTTTTCCCTCACAGATATTCCAAAAATAATCGGTGTCAGCGACATCACAGAAAACAAAAGAATATGGCGCGCATTGGTAGCCGAATTTGTTGGTACATTCTTCCTGGTGGCCATCGGCGTGGGCAGTTGCACGGGCTTTGGAACTTATGCACCATCGGTGCCGCAAATTGCATTCTGCTTCGGTTTGGTTGTGGCCACTATGGCACTGGTAAGTGTGCGATGAGTTGATTAGAAGCTTAATTTTTTATTTATTATCTTTACTAAATTCTAAATAATCTCTTTATAATTAAGTGCAAGATAAGTTTACCTTATCAAACCCTATTTGTATTAAACCTAATACTATACCCAAATTCTATAAAAAGTCAAAAACATGCATACGTACATGTCACAATATTAGTCATCACTTTCGAGAAAAATACTTAGATACATTTTATATCTTACAAAACTGTAGTCAAGCTCATTGGCAAGGTGAGTCGTGTGATTAAACTTGAAAAGTCACGCTTCTCAATTGCTACTCATCTTCATTTAATCACTATAAAACAAGTTGCAAAAAAATATTGGCTATTAAGTAAATCTGAAAACACATTTAAGTTGGAAGTATATGTGAACAAATTAAAAATAAATTAGGATTTCATTAAATCGTTACGTCCAATTGTACATCACGTTTCAATGAATGAAACGGTATAAGGGTGATAATAATTGTTTGAATGTGAGATAACAAAGCAAAATTCATTGATTTAATTAAATTGTTGAAAAGTAGATAATACGTATTCTAAAAATTTATCGAAATTAATGAGTCATACATATGTACGTACATGTAGATCTATAAGTATAGCGTTTTGTGCATATTGCACTAGGAGCGAGAGTTTTCAAAATATAACAAGTAAGGAAGCCTAAGTTCGAGTGGAATCGAACATTAGATACTCAGCTGTATGCTTTTATTGTTTGTTTGCGTTTGATGGAACCACGGTGTACTTTATATAGAGCGAGTGCTGCACAAAGTGTGCGTAGCCACGCCCATTTTCCAAATTTTTATCAGTCATCCAAGTAAGCATATGAATATTATTCTGTGTGCAAAATTTGATTCATTTGTGACTTCTAGTTACAAAGATGTCACGTTACAAATTCCCAAAGGGTGTTCCAGAAATATCTTTGTTAAAAAGTAGGCGTGGTCATAAACCGATTTCAATAAATTTTTGCGTGTCTATTAACACAAGTTATAAAAGTGTATAAACCAAGTTTCGTCATAATATCTCAATTATTTGTCGAGTTATGGGCTCCGATTCCTCGGGCTCGTAGATTCCTTTGTCTAAAAAGAGGCGGTGCCACGCCCATTTTCCAAACTTTTTCTATTTTTTGTTTCCGGTCTATCGTAGAGCTCATGCCACAAAATTTCAATGAATTATCTTTATATTTGACAAAGATATCGCTTAAATTGTTTTTGTTGGGCCACTTTATAGTTCCCATATATAAACGTGGGCGTGCTCGTCAACCGATTTTTTCAATTTTTCGTCCAAACATTTGCCTAAGTATATATATCACGCGCACCAAATTTCATCGGTATATCTTCAATGGTTTCTGAGTTATTACTCATAAAACTTTCAATGTTTGCCCCTTAATAAGTAGGCGTGACACCGCCCATTTTCCACAACTTCATCACATTTCTTCATAAGGGCCTGAGCTCAATACGTGGGTGAAATTTCATCGCTCCAGCTATATTAGTTACCGAGATACCAAATTTCCGATTTTTTCTATATAGGAAAAGTGGGCGTGGTCATGGTCCGATTTCGCCCATTTTCAATACCAACCGTCCCAGTCTCGATATCAACTTTCATTCCAAATTTCATCAAAATATCTCAATTTTTGCGCGAGTTAGAGTGCGTACGGACGGACGGACGGACGGACATGGCTCAATCGATTTCTCTTTTCACCCTGATCATTTTGATATATATAAGTCCATATATTTCTCGATTATTTCATTCCGTTACAATCGACCGTTAAGAAATCAAAACTATAATACTCTGTGTACTAGTACAGCTGAGTATAATAACGAGCTTTGTGAAACTCTCAAGTTAGTACATATGTATGTAAGTATATGGATGAGGAAGTTATAAAATTTTTCAAACCCAATCTCAGCAAGGGTAGAAAGTTACTAGAATTCAATTGGATACTCACTTATGAAATACATATGTAAGTATTTGCAAATTCTCAATTCAAACTCACATCATACATACATAATATTTCCATTCGACAAATATCATTTCCCCGATTTTAGAGCTATGACCCATTTTTTAATAATGCTCAACAGTTTCTCGAGACGTCCTTTAAGGTTAGAGATTTAAGAAGGGGCTAGCACTCGAGTCATTATATAATATGTTTGTCGGAACGTTCGCAAAAAGGTGACTAGAACTGCTGATTAACAAAATGGATAAAATAAATCTAAAATATGCCATGCAATAAACGATTTTGGAATTTTAGCAGTAAAAGTCGAAAGCTGATAAATTTACACAATACATATGTACATTCAAGCGCTTAATAACTCTATTAACCTATGTATATGTGAGTCTCTGGTTATCTCGTTGCACTTTACGATATATATAGATACATACATATGTACATATATAAATATATCTAGATGAATCTAATAACTCTAAATGCACATCATCACCACCATTCTGTGTGGACAATTTAACACGCTTAATAAACAACTAATGAACTGATATTTAAGCCTAAGCCACATATTTCTAAGACATTGGCATTTACTTTTCAAAACTTGACAAACCAGATCAGCCTAAAAAAACAAACAAAAAATTAATTGAAAATAAAACAAATCACTTGCAAAAAAACCAAGTATTTTTAAATGTTTTCAAAGAAAAAAAGATGTTGCAAGTGCAACCGATGCAATTTATAGCATAAAAAACATGTCAAATGCGAAATATTTGAAACACAAAACAAAACTATAAGTCAATTATTATTTGTGAATGGGAGCGCAAAAGCGTGCAGCGGTCGGTATGTATGTATGTACATATGGGTGCTCCAAAATTGTATGAAGAAAATAAAGTTCACCCGAAAGCCGTGGAACAACAACAACGTGTACTGCGAAAATTTATACCGAAAATTTTGCTTTAATGCTTTTCTTTAAGTTTAGAGGTCGCGCAAATGTCTCCAAATTTCCCTCTCCTTTTACCTCAGAGATACGTAATTTTTTGGAAAATTCTTAAGCATAATACTGCTGTCAAAATCCATAAAAAAACTGGTTGTGAGGCATGTCTGAAATTTCATAGATATTTCACGACAAAGTTGTACTGAGTTCCTGCCGTGAAAACGTTGCGCAATATGCTAGCAACATCATACCAGCAACATTTTTTCGCGCCAATTTAAATATGCAATGCCATTTACATATTTTCGAGTGAAAAGTGGCATTTGTTGAAATTGGAATGTATATTTTGTATAAAATGTTTTTATTGGCCAACATTTGAAAATTGGTTCTGAGGCGATGCTCCAAATCTTTTTCTTTTCACATTTGCTCAGCTTTCGTTTGGCATTTATTCTCATTTGACAAAAAAATTTTCTTGAAACATTTCACGGCAAAATAAAAACATGTTGCTGGCGAAATTTCACGGCTGTTAACTTAGTGCTATGCTTTAATGAACAAGAAAGATGTTTTTTAGCAATAAATTTTTTGGACCACCTTAATGAACATACATACCTAAGTGCGATTGCGACCATTAAACATAAACGGCGTAACATTAAAATGATTGAATATGTATGTATATGTATGAATTTGTGACTAAATATCTTTCAACTGATTTGTCAACGAACGCCAACTAAAAGATTTTCAACGCTTAATTACCCCGGGCGAACGTACATATGTACATACAAAAGCGAACGCAACGGGCGCACGCATTCTCGCACAAGTTCGTTCTTGATGGAATCAGGTGTAAAGCGAAGTGAAGGAGTAGAAGCGAAGTGGTGCGGTAAATGACAATCATTTGTCGTAATTAGCATTAATCAACGCTCGCTTAGCAGTAGCTGAGTTGCCTTAGCGAATGTATCTAGCTCGACTTTGACGATTATCGAATTATGCTTTTTATTTGCACGCAAACACACAAATGTGCGTTAGTAAATACTTTGACGTTTATGCATTTTCTATGCTTATGCAACAGTTCACTGTGCTCAGCTCGCGGCATTAGCATTGAACTTTTGTTTTTGTGTAACAAATGTCAAGCCATTTTTTTTTTGACATTGACTAATTGCAGCGGCATTTCTTGCACGTATGTACACATGTACATATGTATGAATGTACGTAAATCTTCTGGAACAATCATCCTCTTCACATTTGTACATGCAACTTCAAAAGTTTTAGTTAATGTTAGTAAAACTAATTTGAATTAATGCAGTGTCTTAAATTATTTTCAATCAAATCTATATTATTAATACGGTAACATAAATTTTGTTCCATCTTCACCGCCGAAACTGCTGAACCGATTTTCAAACTAAGAATACCATTAAAAAGGTATTGCTCTCAGATAGAACTGCGCCAAGTTTCATTAAAATTGGTTGGATAATGCGCCCACAATCGTCGTTGGAAAATTCACGTGTGGTTGTTGTTGCATGCTTTTGAACACTACAGAACTGTGACAATGCCCGTGCATTGGTGAGTTTGTGTGTGCTCATCAAGCTTACCATGCAATTGTGAACATGTTTGGCTGGAAGTGGTGTATAGTTTCAAAGTGGTAGAAATATAAAAAAGTAGCAAAAGCACTACAACAAAAACACAAAGTTAAGTAATAATAAAAGCGTTAAGTTAAAAAGCATAAGAAAGAATAAGTAGGAAAGGACTTGAGGAAAGAAAAGAGCACAAATAGAAAGAAAGAAAGAGGTAGGAGAATTGTGAATATGAGTAACGGCAACAACAACAACAACAACAACAACAAAAGGAGCAGCATCAACAGGAACAACAACAAAATAGTAACAGTGACAATAACAACAAACAATTATACAAAAACTATAGTTGCACCTTAGTCATAACAAAACATCTAGAAAAACTGTCGAGTTTCGACAGTAGGCAGCACTCTAGTATTAATTAAAATGGAAAATTTGAAAAAAAAAAAAAAGCCAGTTGAAAGTCTCTCGATTCAATTTGATTAATTTCAATTAAATTGCAGACTGCGTAAATAGCTACACATGCTGTCTGTTATTGCCTTATGATAACTATGTATTAGTTTGATTTATCAACCCACCAAGTTTTCCATCATTCACTCGGCCAAGCCCATTTTTCTTTTACAGTTCTTTGCAGTTTTTTGTTTTTTCTTTTTTTGCTGAACAATTGCATGTTGATTGATGTAATACATATTATCATATGTCGTGTATTTTGTCTGAATATACAAGTAATTTTCATGTTATGAATTCAATTTCTTTATGTTCTTTTATCAATTCTGTTGACTTTTGTTGGGTTTGCCACTCAATTAAATTGCAAATCATAATTACACGCACGGCAATTTATGAAGCATTCAATGTAGTGGCCAATTCAACAACGACTATGGTATATTACATGCACGGGGTCTGAAGTTCAATTCCTGGACGCGCATATTATTACAACTACAAATACTTTTACGTTTTGTTTTTACATGGCCGTTTTAATTCTAATAATTATTTTATGTGAATTTTATACAGTTGAGGCCGCTGGAAGAAGTCTGATGAGGGGATGTGGTGGTCTCCGAAATGGATCCATAACTTCTACCAAAAAAATTTTTTCAATTTTTCTTAATTATAAACTGGCCAATAGCTCATATAAAATTCACATAAAAAAAATACTTTTATTTGTAGGAAAAAGCTAGTAGGCATGATGTTTACTGTAAAAAAGGCTCTTTCTAAGACTCATTAGGACTGAATAATATGTATTTACATAGGTATGGATGTATATTCCCGCAAATACTTTATTTAAGGAACCAGAGCTGATGTACATAGTCCCGATACTGATCGTTATTGTGCTAAAGCGACGCTTATTTTGTTGCTCTACAAATCAATGATTTAATGTTCCCACGCCTCCCCGAAATGCTTAACATTTTACCAATTTTTTATTCCACAACTCCAACCAATTACACGTGATTTGATTGTAGAGTATCTACATATTTTGTATAAACTATTTTGTATAAATAAAAAATGCATAAAATCAGCAAATAATTTTCAAATACAATTGTCTGCTTAAAATTTGCATTGCTAAAATGTGAGTGTTTAAGGTGAGCAGCGAGCGCATGCGTCGTCGTCAGGCTGCACTCAGAGAAAACTCGCATTGTAAAAATGACTATGAAAATATTCAGCTTTACTATTCGCTTTTTTACTATGAAAACACGGAAATATGACTATGAAACAACTTAATCTGAATATAAACGTATTATTTCAACCGTTCAAGTATGAAAGATATTCAACTTGAATATGAAAAACTTTGAGTTGACTAGTAAATACTAATCCAACTGGACAAGTATTAACACCTGTCATTATAAAATTTGTAATAGTCATCTTCAAGTTGAAACATATTCATTTTAACTACTGTTGATGCTTCAACTTCAATATCATTCATAGTAAACTTAAATATTTAGCACAGTAAAAGCAATCTATGCTGCGTAGATTTTCGTTCCTTCATTTGAATGCGGCTTTTCAAATTTCCGTAACTCGTAGATGGTTTATACATTGTTCGAGCTATATAGCATGATTGATCAACTCAAATATAACTCATTTTCCACAAGGGAAATGAGTTGGCTTATTTAAAGCCATTTTTCACTCCCCAGAGGTTGGCACTCTCGCCGAACCTTGGAGCTACAGCGCTCCCCCCCACGTGAATACATAAAAGGGTTTAAAAAAACACATGTATACATATGTATGTATGTGCATATGTACACACAAAGTTTAGCAACATAGTTAAATTCAATATGAAATATATTTAAAACAAATACACTGTATCTTAGAGTTGAATAAAAACATATTGAACTTCAATATGAATATGATGTATGATGTGATTGAAAAACAAGCAACCGAAAAGTTATTCAATATGAATCGTAGTAAACTTAAGAATATGTCATAGTCAGCTTCAATATGAACATTTTTTAAAACAACCATGTTGTAACTTTAACTTGACTATAAAAATATTCAATTTGAATATGCTGCATTTTTCAACATATTTAGGACAACTATTTTTCATAGTTGTTTTTACTATGACAACACTTCAAGTCGAGTATGGTTAATTTTCATTTTAACTACTTAATATTTATTATGATGGTATGAAGTGCAACGTAGTCAGAATCACTATTTTCATCCTAGGCGCAAAACCATTGGTAAAAATAGTCAAATCAAGGTGTAAATAGTCAGATTTACGTGCGTTTTTTGCTGAGTGTGGGCACATTAAATCCATTCTTTTAGCACACACCTGCAATATGCAAATCGAAGTGCGTTTCAAGCTTTGATAGCAAATCAAACAACGAAAAAGAGAAAGAATATTCACGTTCACGCGCTTATTAAAAGTCACGGCACATGCGTGTAGATTCGTTGTTATTTCATTTATTTCGATTTCATCGCTTAATGGCGTACAATTTGTCTGAAAATTTGAAATAAATGGCTGACAATTACAAGTGTGATATGCGGTGCTGGTGTTTGGCGGTCTACTAATACCATTTAGTACTCGTTATAATGGATTCTACTCGTGCATTAGTTTAATGCTTTAGTAGGGCTGTGAGAAAATCCTGGTGTATACTTCAAACTTGGATACTTCTTTGTTGGTCTTCTTAACAGTTTGTTTTAGAAAGAGTTGCAATGTGTTCGAGCGTCATAGTTGGCATTCGAAACCATCACGAATTTTCTTTGTTTAGATGTGCTTAAATATGTATATATCTAAGTATGTACATGTGTCATTTTCATACAAATCATTAAGCTTATAAACGCCAGAGGCATTTAGCGATATTGCTAAGCGATTCGATGACTTTCAGTTTCACGCATCGCAACGCTTGAAATTAAACTGAAAGTGATTGTTTGCAAAAATTTTTATTCAAAAAAGGCGGATCATCGATTAAAACTAAATACGAGTATGTACTTGAGTTGGCAGAGGAATTTATTTGATTGTTGGTGATTTGAGATAACACGCAGCGCAAACGTTGTTTATGACTTTGCCAACGGCTTAATTCGTTGTTGCATTTTTAGTAACGTTGCCCGCAATTGTTTGAACATTAATTATTATTTTCAGGCTAAAGCGAATGTTTCATTAACGAGAGTTTTCTTCAACGGTTTTGCAATTATAGTTAAAAAGCCTTAATTAAACTTTCCTTTATTTTCAAGTGCAGATTCTCTTCAAACTAGAAAAGTTTTTAATCGTGTTTTTTCATTAGTAGTAGGAACCAACATTGATCCGCCTAAAAAGTGCTTAAGTTTCCACATATCGCATATGATTTATAATACAATTTGTCGCTTAAACTTCATAACCGTCTAAGTGAAACTTTCATAACCGCCTATGTCAAAATTGAGATTTGCCAAGATTTAACTGCTGGTGCCCAGCTCAATCGATCCATACCATAAATTTGGTTTTTGGGTTTTTGTTTAGAGCTTCCAGACTATATTTCCTTCTAATGCCATTTTCAGCGCTGAAGTCCTAGATTTGGGCACAAATATCGTTTAGGCGGTTATGAAGTTGAACCGGCGATATAAATCTTTGCTCAATTTGCATCGAATGTTCGCGAGCATTAATTGCGTGTGAGACTATTCAAAATTCCATACAAATACATAAAAAATTATATGCTTTTGCCATGATTGTTCAAAAAAAAAATGGGATTGTAAAATTGCAAAGCAGAATGACGAATAACAAAACTAATATTGCAGCCACCGCCAGCACCAGCACCAGCACCAGCCGAATCTGAATGGGCGCGCGTATGAGGCCTCTAACAAAGTGTCTCTATCAATTCAATAGCGCACATAAAAAACAAATCGTAATCACAATCACTCATAACCATAAACAATGCGAAGATGTGATCTGAACATGTCATGCTGTGCTGCGCTGCGCCGAGCGTCGAGCGCCGAACGCTGAACGCTGAACAATCGCAAGTCACATGACTTTGACTTTTTGCCCATACAAATCTACAACAAATGCATAAATAAAACGTTTGTACGAGTATGTTTGTACATACATACATATGTTCAATAGTGAGTAGTAAAGTTAGTTCTTGGCCCCAGCTTAAACATTCAAGGCCATTCATTACGCACAAGTGAAACAAAATCGAACGCACCAATACACACACACACACCCGCTCTCACATATTCACGTGTTACGCATGCGCAGCAAAAAGTGCAAAAATGCAAAATCAAGTCAAAAGAATTAAAATAAAATTGATAAAATTTTATACAATTGCTGCTAAAACGGATCTACACAACTAGTAAATATGGTAGGTATGTTCTTGTTTTTGTTGCTGATGTTGTTTTTGTTTTAACAAGCTGTCAGTTGCTCTGTGGCCGCCACAAGCACTTTGAATGAAATCGAAAGTGTTTTGATTGAAAATGCATACATATTTCAAGTTAAATAGAAAACCAAAACTAACAAAACGAATCGAGTAAAATAAAGTGCAAAAATAGATGGCACCGTATAGTAAATGTATACCGGGTTTCAGTTTTAACGATTTTCATGTCGGAGAAGTTCTTCCTTTTAAAGGAAGTTTCTTCCTTTTAAATGTGAGTATTATAGGCTTGACAGATGGCAGCGATAAACCGGATTACCGCAAGACTTAATTCGATTCAAATTTTGCCCTGACAGACGGCAACATAAACTGGAGTCCATTTTTCTATCAGAATTCGTCCTATTCCGTCCACACTGACCGCTTTTCACCAATTGACATGTACGAAATGCAATTTAAATTGCGCTTTACCGGCCAAATTGAGGAGATACTCGTACTTGTTATATTCGTACAATGTTTTTTTCCGTATGTATTTTCATTCTTGGCACAGTGGCCGCTGTGGTGCAGTGGGTAGAGTGCTCGCCTGCTGTGCCAGAGGTCTCGGGTTCAAACCTCGGTCCGAGCCAAACACCAAAAACCATTTTTCTAATTAGTAAAAAGAGCAGCGGTCACCTCTCGGCAGTGGGCGGCATACCCTCCGAGAGTATTTCTGCCATGAAAAAGCTTCTCACAAAAAAAAAATGCATTCGCCGTTCGGAGCCGGCATAAAACTGTAGGTCCACCCAATTAGTAGGAAAAACAAAAAGGAGCACACCTCGAATTGGGAGAGAAGCTCGGCCATAAAACTCGTCAGAGTTATAATAGCGCCATTGTATTATTATATTATTTTCATTCTTGAGCGCTAATCACAGCTGGGTATAACTCAACAAAACAAGGTTTAAAGTTGTTACTGTTGTGTACGCCTCTTTGCTGTTTTTGTAGGCCTCAAAGGTGTTTGTGGCAGACAGCTTGGTTTTGTGATTGTCAATGTTCTTGCCCACTATGCATATTGTTGTTGTTGTTGCAGCTACAAAGTGACCAACCAAATGTACGACTGACCGACCACAACTAACCATGACTATTGACTATGGCATAACATATTTGGCACGGCTTGTTTGGCTAATGATTGTTGATACTATAAATTGTAGGTCTATGGCAAGTACGTAGTTATATACATATGTACATATGTACATTTATGTGCATAAATAAATAAAATACAAACAAACAAAAAAGTTCCAAATAAATATGTGTAATAGTATCATTTAATATCAAGCACAGCAGCCGCAACCATTAGGCCTCCGCCGTCAGTTCGTACATATGTAATACATACATACATGCATATGTACATTCGCCTATGCGGGCTTTTGCTTTGCCGCTCACATTCAATTCAGTTTTAATGCACTTAGAAGCTTGACCGTCTAGTTAACATGTTATGAATTTAACTGCTTTTTAGAAAAAATATTATTGTTGTGTTTTTATAATTCAGTATTTATTATTTTTAAGTAAAAGTAACTATAAGAACAATGGGCCTAATGAATAAAAAAAAGTAATTGCTAGTAAGCATTTGCTTATTAGCAAAAGCAATTGCTTAAAAATCTTTTACTGAAAAGAATAAGCATTTGCTAATTTATTATATGAATAATATTTCAGTCATTGCTGCTTTTGCTACAAATTTTAAGCTTTTACTAGAAAGAGACCAAATGTTAAAACATAACAAAATGTGACTAACGGAGCTATACAAAAACAAAGTCAATAAAAATTACAACAACTTCCTTCCCGGTATTACAAAAATAAGAATTTCATCTCGAAAATGTTTGGCACAGGGTTGCGTGATTTCGAATCAATTTTGATTTCAAATCAAAAAAGATAATTTTTATTTGTAATTCATTTCACAAAAGAATTGAAAAAACCCTTTCATTCGTGATTCAAACGATTTTCAAATCAAAGGTAAATTTAATTTCCGATTCATTTCTCAAAAGAATCAAAAATTTTTTTTGAATCAAACATATCGTCGCTATAGAAGAAAAAAAACGCAAAGTGTTTTGTTGAGGAAGAAAGACGCAAACTTTTTTTTTTTCAAAGAAAGACGCATTAAAAATATTTTTCGAAAGAAAGACTCTATTTTTTTTTGATAACGAAAGAAAGACGCATTTAAATATTTTTTAGGAAAGAAAGACGTATTCGATTTTTGTTTTTTCTTTGTCAATATTAATGCTAATGCGTCTTTCTTCGCAGTTAATAATGCTAATGCGTCTTTCTTTGTCGAAATATTTTATAACGCGTCTCTGTTCGTCGAAATATTTTTTAATGCGTCTATCTTCGTCGACATGTTTTGTAAAGCGTCTTTCTTCCCCGACATATTTTTAATGCATCTTTCTTCTTGCGGAGCGACGATATTTCATTTTTTTTTATTCATTTCATTTCATTTAATTCTTGATTCAAAATATATGTATGTATATTTGATTCGAATCAAAAATTTGATCAAGATTCAAAAAATATTTGTGATTCAAAATAATTTTGATTTGAAATCTAGTTTGAATCAAGAATCAAAAAATCATTTATTTGAAAATATGTAGTTTGAATCAAGAATCAAGGGGTATTTTTGATTTTTTTAACGAATCACAAATAAAAATTATCTTTTATTTGAAAATATTTTAAATCAGGAATCAGAAAATATTTTTGATTTGTGATTCACGCAACCCTGGTTTGGCACAAAAAACAACAACGTCATAAACTTTACAACAACATCGTTGTTCAAATAGGTAAGAGAAATGCCATTTCTGGGCTTTTCTTACCAAAACTAGTAGGTGTTTTTCCTGTTGGTAGGACGATTTGAATTCTATTAAGTTTTTACCTTCGTTCGTTTTGTCAAATTGCCATAACAGTTGAAAAAACGTTTGAAGGTTCAGGCGTGTCTGTCTTACAGCTTATATAGTTTGTCTTTTTCTGTTAACATACTCGTTACCATATGCTTCTGACTTCGGAATTGGCACAGTCTACCACTCCGATACAATTTGGAAATGAGTATACTTCCTTCCATCCATACATACGTCCTCGCGGTGGAATCGTTATAAAAGTTTTCGAAAGTCTTCATTTTTACATTTCCGTCGCGCACTATAATATTTTTTTTACGCATAGTCAAAAACTGCGCCATAATTGCATGTACTTAGAAGATAAATCGAGCGAAAACTGATTTCTGAAAAATTTAGCATGGGGTAGGGCATGCTTAAAAAATCATTACCTTTTGCTTATAAAAAATAGCAAATGCTAATTTTATTCATACGGAATTCAGCAATTGCTTACAGATTTCAGCAAATGCTGAAATAAAAAAGCAAGTGCTTGTAGCAAAAGCAATTGCTAGTGAAAAAGCAATTGCTTCAATTTTTATTCATAGAAATTTAAGCAAAAGGTCCAGAAAAGCATTTGCTTGATGTTTATTCATTAGGCCCAATGTATAACAAGTATTCGGTTATAGGCTTGATATGCCGTATAACACCTCCCCTTTTTATTAGAGTCGCCTAGGCTGGAAAATATTTTTCTACCGGTTTGCGGTTTCGGTTCGATCGACGTGGAAGCGGCGATGACTCCAGCTGATCGTTTCCAAGGTCGCTTACGGCTGAACTCTGTGATGCCTCTGTAGCCCGGTTCTGGGTTCCGTTTTCAGTTTCAACTGAGTCCGAGGTTTTTGTTGGTTGTTCAAAAATGTCTAATGCTGAGGCCCACGGCTTTTGGTTGTCATTTGCTTCAGTTGTACGCCGTCGAAGTTGGTTAACATGAGCTCTCACAATTTTACCGTTTAGAAGCCTCACATTGTACATAACGCAACCTCTCTGATCGATAATTTCTCCGGGAGACCATTTGAAGCGATTAGCACCATCAGAAACTCTGACGTATACACTGTCAAATTGTTGGAATCCTTTGTGGACAACGCCGTGTTTTTTGTCGAATTGTTGTTTCATCTTAACTGCAGAACTGGATATTTGTTTCTTGTCATTTATCATCGGTTTCAGTTGATCTAACGTTGTTCGCATTGGCCTTCCAAACATAATCTCTGCTGGAGATTTTTTTTCAGGATTATTTGGATTTGCGGTAGAGCGATATTGCTGTAAAAAGATATGCATGTTTTCTATTATCGTCCCTTCTGTTTCCATCTTTTTGGTGGCTCATTTAAAAGTGTCCACAAATCGTTCAGCCTGGCCGTTTGACATTGGGTGATATGGGCTGGTACATTTATGTTCAATGCAGTTTTTTTGCATGAAGTCTTCAAAGTATGCACTTTTGAATTGTGTGCCGTTGTCTGACACGAGGGTTGTAGGCAAACCGAAACGAGAAAATATTTCGCTTAATATTTTTACAGTTTGCTGGGATGAAATTGATTTTGTCTCAATGATTTCTGGCCATTTTGAAAATGCATCAATTACTATTAAAAAGTAATAACCGTTGATTGGGCCAGCATAATCAATATGGACTCGATCCCAAACTTTGGCTGGGGTAGGCCATGGTTGTAAAGGTGCCTTTATTGGCATTTTCGCAGCTAGTGCACAGTGATCACAGCTACTTACCAGCATCTTAATGTCGTTGTCAATTCCTGGCCAATAAACATAGCTTCGTGCAATTGCTTTGCTTCTCTCTATGCCTGGGTGGCCACGGTGTAGCTGCTTTAAAATACGTCTCCGAAAAATGTATGGGACAATAATTCTATCGCCGTTTTTGGATATTTTTGATGGCCACCCATCTTTGATATATCTTAGCACCATAGACAAAAGCTTGTCTTTTGATGTTTCCTCCTGAATCATTTTAAATGTTACTGGTAAAGATTTTATAGTTTCTCTAATTGCAGTATCAGCATCATTTTCAATTGATATTGACGCAATGACGAACTCTTCGGGGACGGTATTCGTTCTATTTATCAAGCGCGACAAAACATCGGCGTATCCAAAGCTGTTCGTGTTGACAAAACTAATTTCAAAATCGTACGCGAGAAGTTGAAGCGCCCATATCTGCAATCGGTTCGCTTGGTGTACTGCGATACCATTTTTGCGACCAAAAATCGCTAATAGGGGTTTGTGGTCCGTATGAAGTTTGAACCGGCGCCCATATATCATTTTGTGAAACTTGGTAGTTGCAAATATGAGAGCAAGAGCCTCCTTTTCTACCTGGCTATACCCTTGTTCGGCAGGTGTCAATGATCTCGCAGCGTGGCTGACTGCTTTTATATTGCCATCAGAATATTCGTGTAAAATACATGCGCCGAGCCCATATCCCGATGCATCTGCTGCTACTATAATCTTTTGCTGTGGATCATAATGTGCCAAGGTAAGGTCTGATGAAAGGATGTCCTTTAAGTTCTCAAACGACCGTTGATGTTTTGGAGTCCATTTCCATGCAACATTGGACTTTAGGAGTTCATCCAGTGGACCTCTATGATATCGCATATTATTAACGAACTTGCCGTAAAAATTGATGGCACCGAGGAACGATCGTAGCTCTGTAACATTCGTCGGCTGTGGCATTTTTGCGATTGCTTGTATACGTTCGGGATTTGGCTTAAGGCCTTGCTGATTTATGACATACCCAAGGTAGTTTACGGATGTTTTATAAAACTCGCACTTCTCATATTTCAATTTAAACCCGTAGTCACTTATTCTTTTCAGTACTGCGTGAAGATTTTGCCTGTGTTCACTTTCATTCTTTCTTGATACAAATATGTCGTCAATATACGCGGCTACACCTGGTATGTCTGACAGCATCTGGTCCATAATTTGCTGAAATATGGCTGGGAATGTCTTCACTCCAAATACCATTCGGTTGTACCGAAATAAACCAATATGAGTATTAATTGTAAGTAGGTGCTTTGAAGCGTCATCTACTTCGATTTGTAAAAAGGCATCCGATAAATCAAGATGGCTAAAGTATTTTGAATTCGCCAATTTTGAAAATATATCTTCCGGCAATGGTAGAGGGTACTGGTGCGATACAAGGCGTTCGTTCAGCCCAGTTGAAAAATCTGCGCACACTCGTATACCGCCTGTAGCTTTTTTTATGACGACAATAGGTGCTGCCCAATCGGAGTAACTAACAGGTGATATGATTTTGCAGTCCTGTAACCGTTTTAGCTCCGTTTCGACTACATGTTGCATGGCGTACGCTACTGGTCGTTTTGGTCGGAAAACTGGCAGAGCATTGGGCTTTGTCTTCAATATTGCCTTCGTCTTATTGCACAGGCCCATCTTACCATCGAACACATCTGAAAAAGATAATTTTAATTGAGCAAGGTTTATTTTAATTGCCGATTGTTCAACACTCCCCTGAAAATTCTGCACTTGGTTGCAGATAGAATTTATAGGTTGATCCTTTAAATGAAAAGCATCCATCCAATCAAGTCCCATAACGTTGAGGTCGGGTATAGAAGACACTCGACAAGTGAGTGATTTGAACTTCCCCTGAAACTTGACTAAGCACCTGAATTGAGCGGTCAAAGGTAGTTCGCTTGTCGCGCTACGTGCTAACCGGTCGACTGCTTCAGTTTCCTTAACATTTAAAAGGTCAAACGTATCTCTAGATAGAATGGTAATATCCGACCCTGTGTCGAATTGAAGTTGATGTATTTGCGTTGGCAATGTACTTGATTTGTCACAAAAATTCCATTTGACTGTGCGTGTTGTTTGTTTTGTTTGTGACTTTTGTGCGAGCCAGTAGTGTTGTTTCGTTGTTGTACTGCATTTTTTTCACCCCTCTTGTTTGAGTTGCGTGTGCAATAGCCTTCTTTATGCCCTGTTTTTTGGCAATCACCACATTTGTGGTTTTTATAGGAGCAAAAACGTGCATAGTGAAAATCGCCGCAGTACCAGCAAGGGGTTTTTGGTATTTTCCCTTCTTTTTTTTGTTTTGTGTTTGCTTTGACTTTATTTACGATTGCGCTGCCCTTTTGATTTTCGACGAGCGCCGTATCAGCTTTCAGATTTAGCAAACGTTGGCACTCCCTTGAGAGTGAGTCTAATGTAATTGAATTCTCGCCATCTAATTTATTTAGCATTTTTGTGCGAATTTCAAAATCTGATGATGACTTGAGACCCATCACAAAAATTAAGCACTTGAACTGATCAATTGTTAAGTGATTTAAGGAGAAAAGCTCGCATTGCTTATTTACAATGCCTGCATACGTAATGAAATCAATATTCGGGTCTTTGCTGATTTTCAAGCAATTGTATCTGATGTTAAATTGTGATGCTTGCATGCCAAAAAGTTGTTTGAGTAGTGCCACTGTTTCAGCGAAAGTTTTATCCCGCGGATGTTTTGGAAGAATGTAATTGACATACTTGTTGTGCACTACGGTGTTCATTTTTCGAAGTAGTAGCCTAGTCTTTGCAGCATCGTCCAATTTACTCGCATCATGCTCGAACAAGTCCTCGTAGCGGGCAAACCATGTATCGAGTGTGAGGTTATGGTCGACATCATAGCAAAACTCTGTGATATTCGAGCCTGGTGCTTCGATTATGTATTCCGGGTTTCCCGCAAACTTAACATCGGCTTTGGAATTGTTTGCGGGTATGATCTTAGCCAGAATGTTTTGCATAGCAACGCTATCGCTGTGCTGCTGCTCCTGCATTTTAATTAGCAATTTTGCCAACGTCTCCTCTACAGTCATGATGATAATTTGACGTTCTTAATCCTCGTCGCCACTTTATGTTGTGTTTTTATAATTCAGTATTTATTATTTTTAAGTAAAAGTAACTATAAGAACAATGATTATAATTTAAAGAATATATTTCATTTGGAATCCGGCACACGTGAACACCTCTCAATTTGCGATCAACGACAACTCGCTAGGTTGTCCTGTTCTAACGATGAGCAGCACGTTCACATATCCGGGTTAGACAATGTATAACAAGTATTCGGTTATAGGCTTGATATGCCGTATAACAATTATAAATAAGCGTTTTTCATGGCGTCACGCATATTATTTACACACATTGAAAAACCCATAATTTTAGTATTTTTTATGCATTTGGTTTTGTTTATTTTTTTTGTTTTTTTTTTTTTTTGAATTTAGCACAACTAATTTTTATATGTTGTGGGACAAGGATGCTCAACGCTCTCGTATTGAATGGGGAAACTCCAATACATCTACAAAAATTTATTAGTGCACTCAGAAAAAATTTGTGTTAGATTTAAAAAAAGTTACAAACTACAAGTAAATTGGAAAATTTTACATACAACATACATATGTACAATATTTACAACATATTTTATTTATATTAAATTAAGATATGCACTCGTACATATAAAAAAATGTATCTACATATTACATAATAACAATAAGTGATAAGTTTATTCAAGGCTGTTTAATAAATTGTCAATATTTATTGTCGAATCAGAGGTGGATAATTGCAGAATTGCTTCCAAATGCTTTTGTGATAAAAGGTTTCTTTGGTTTGTTTTGATTAACTTAAAGCTTTTTCGCAAATATATGTGCTGCCAAACATGGATAAGTATTTTAAAATTTCATTTCTTATGAGTGAATACTTACCATATTTTATTTCTGACATATATATAACTTACCTTAATTATTAATTTATATACGTACCTATAATTAATTAGCATAGACTGCGACTCGCAATAATATTTCAGCAAAAAAGCTCTAATTCATATTTTTCTTATTAAAATCTACTTTTATTTTTCTTCAAATAATTTGAAATACACTTTTGCCACACATTTTTCAATATTAACTAGAAATTTTGTTCAGTTTTTTCGTTTGCCTACAAATCGCTCCTTAAATCAAAAAATTGCACAACTCAAAATTTTTTGAATCCATGTATAACGTATTTAGGGACTGCTAAATGTTAGTCTCCTCCCAGCAAAACTCTTCTTCCTTACCCAAGGTTTTATTTCAAAGCTTCGTTTGTAAAGAAAAAGGTTTTCGTGCATTTCTTCCATTTATTTTATATTTATTTGGGTTTTGAATTACGTCGCTTTTCAATTCAAGAATTCAATTTTTTCAAAAAAATTTTATTTTCAATTTGTTAGTGTAATTTTCAATTTCATATGGGAAGGGCGACGCCAACGTAGCTTCATATGGGAAGGGCGAAGCTAACGTAGCATCGCCCTTCCCATATGAAACTCAATCACATTCATTTGAAATTTTTTATACCTGAGGGCATATGGCAGGGCAAGAAAATTTTATTTTTATATTCAAAGGGCGAATTTGTATCTGTGCCTATGTCTGGGAGGAAAAACAAAAACAAATGTGATTCAAGGGCATAGGCATGAGCATCTATGTTGTGGGAAAACTGAAATAATTTATAAAGCAGATTGATTGAGATTCATCATTTGTTTCGGGAATCAGAATTCAAATGAAAGATTTAGATTGCGGTGTTAAGGAAGATAGAACTCTCAACTAAAATAACATAATAGCTTATACCTCTTCGTAACCATAATGAGAGCGGCAAGAAGAAAAAATAATTTTTACTGGTGCTGTCTGATTCTCAAAATTAAAATAATAGATTGTGCGCTAGAAACAACCTAAGAATCCGTGTTTGAGTTTGACAACCAACGGAAACTACAAATTAAAAAATCGCATAAAAATTGCATGAAAATCAATTTGGGAAAATTATTTAAACACTAAAACAGATTAAATCGCCATTTTAATTATGCAAGCGACATTTACATTAAGCGCAACTAAAAGTTGTTTGAAGCAAACATTAAAATTCCGCAAAGTTTTTTTTTTATTGAAAATATTGGTAGTGCGTTTGGAGTTAGAAACGAACGCACTCAACATAATAAACTGAAAGCAACGCTACTTATGTACACATATACATTAGGGTGGGGCGATTTACTAACCTATATCGCGCGATCGAAATTTGGATTCCTCTCATTTTTCTGAGTAGAAAACACTTCCACGACATTTGTCTAAAATTAATTTTGATGTTCCGGAATTTGGTTTTTATGAACCAAGACGAATTTTTGAAAATAAAAATTTGGCAAAAATCGACAAAAAAATATCCAGGCCAATATGCACATCGATTTGAAGCAGAATTTTATGGTGAATCCAGATATGAAATCGAAACTAAAATCGGATGATCCGTTTTCGAGATATAGCGTGATTTCCGGTTATGGAGGCTGAATGCCCAAAATCGCATATTTTCGCGATTATCTCTTGTTGTGTACAATACATCTTAATTTTTTTTGCAAACTTTATACAGATAAGTCAATACAATATATGAACAGTACTTTAAAATATTAATTTATCTTCCGGTATAGGAAAACTAGAATGCACTCTTTTTTCCTTGGCCCAAAAGCGCGGTATGGGTTCTCTATGTTACAGTCATCCGATACCGATGATTTTCGCCGACAGCGCTTTGTGTACAATAAATGCTCCAAATCCAAAATTTCAGAATTTTAGCTGCAAAAATTGAAGAGTTATTCCCTAAAACGTAGACTTATGCGTCTGAAATTTGTTTTTTGCTTCCAATAGTACGCTATGGCGTATAAGTAAATTTGGGGTTTTTTAGAGTTGACTAAAGTAAAAAAACAAGTCCCAAACAGCATACGTCTACGTTTTGGGCAAGGACGTAGCCAGGATCTGAAATAGGGGGGGGGGGGGGCAGCTATTAATTTCATTTTTTTTTGTTTCTTAACTTACAAATTTTTATTTTTTATTTCAAATTTTTTTTTTTTAACTTACAAATTTTTATGCAAGTAGTAGACGTCTAGGATTTTCTGAAAATTTATTGATGATTTTTTCTTCAATGAATCTCCTTTTTTTTCGACAGACAGCTGCGAAGCTCGCCCAACATAGCGGCCCACATCATTTACATGACAATCCTCAGTGACATCTATTTCCACAGAAGAAGCTTTATTTGCTTGCGCCTCAGCAACAGGCACAGCCGATTGTGATGAACAAGCGCTCACAATAGCTTCTTCACGAACATGTTTCCTCTTAACAGAAGAGATACCTTGAAAGTAATAGCAATAGCAGACAATCAAAAGTTTATAACCCATTTATAAATGCTTACCTTTTTGAAGAAAATTTCTTATATCCATAAATTTTGCACTTGTAAACTTGTAAACATGTAAACTTAATTTTTGCACTTGTTTGAAAGCCAGCTGTTTTGTTTGTGATCTAAAGATGACAAAACTATCGATAGTTATCATTGTGCTTTGTATTAACGGCTGACAATGTCAAAATAGTTGTGACAATAATGCGTCATATGGCGCTCAGATCATTCAGCTATTATGAATATTGCGTATTTAATAAATAAATGCATAAAAATGTAACTTCCAGCTGAGGCTATCGTCAACCAACTGAATAAAATTTTAAAACCTCTTAAAAAAAAAAATCTAATAATGAATAATAATGAAAATAGTAATTTTTCAATCTGTAGGGGGGGCAGCTGCCCACCCCTGCACCTACCTGGCTACGTCCTTGGTTTTGGGTTATAACTCCTCAATTTTTGCAGCCAAAATTCTGAAATTTTGTATTTAGAGAATTTATTGTACACAAAGCGCTACCGGCGAAAATCATCGGTATCGGATGACTATAACATGGAGATCCCATACCGCGCTTTTGGGCCAAGGAAAAAAGAGTGCATTCTAGTTTTCCTATACACACTGAGAGAAAAATCAACCAAAAGTTGGTTAATAGTACTAATTTCACACTTGAAATGGAATCAATGTGAATTTTGTTTAATATTACCATTACCATGGTTGATATATTAGACAGTGTTTTTGGTTATATTAGCCATGATATTTGTTGATATAACAAAATGTTAGTTGAAATCTTCAACCAATTTTTTGTTATTATTAAACAATTTGTTGGTTATATTAAACATGGTATTGTTTGATTTTTTTGACCATGTTTTTGGTCATATTAACCATGATATTTATTGATATAACAAAATGTTAGTTGAAATCTTCAACCAATTTTTTGTTATATAAAATAAAAATATGTATGTACATATGTATGTGCATATATTGGATGTATATATGCACATACATACCATATTTATAACCCTTGTATTTATTCAGTTGGAGTATGAGTTGCTAATTCATGCTATATAGCTCGAACCATGCATAAGACGCCTAAGAATAACAGAAGCTTTTCACAGCCGCACGCGAATGCATCAACCAATTTTTTGTTACTATTAAACAATTTGTTGGTAATATTAACCAACACCTTGTTCATTTTGTTTAAATAAAATAAAAATATGTATGTACAGTTTGAAGGGTTTGAAGCGCAATTTGCTTTTGTTCATAAACGTAAATTTTTCAAACGTCGCTCATCACAACATCAACAGACTCTCTCGCTCTCTGCAATTCGGGTCCAGCCATTCAACTTCGTCAAGCATAAACGGTGTTGAAGGCGATGGTAACAACAGAGCCGAAGCCATAAAGCTTCGTAAATGTTTTTACGTTTTTATAGATATGAATTAACAAATATTTTCGTTAATATAACAAATATACACGTTGGGGAAACCAACTTTTTGTTTGATATTGATTGTAACCAAAATATTGGTTAATGGTACAATGAAAATGTAAATATTACATTTTTTCCTTTTGACATGAATAAATCAACCAATAAAACATTAACCAAGAAGTTGGTTGAAAAAACCATTGTACTTTTTTCTCTGTGCAGGAAGATAAATTAATATTTTAAAATATTATTGTATTGACCTATCTTTAAGAAATTTGCAAAAAAATTTAAGATATATTGTACACAGCAAGAGATAATCGCGAAAATATGCGATTTTCGGCATTCAGCCTGCATAACCGGAAATCAGGCTATATCTCGAAAACGGATCATCCGATTTTAGTTTCGTTTTCATATCTGGATTCAGCATAAAATTCTGCTTCAATTCGATGTGCATATTGGCCTGGATATTTTTTTGTCGATTTTTGCCAAATTTTTTAGTTTTAGAAAAATGACGTAGAGGCGTTTTCTACTCAGAAAGATGAGAGGAATCCGAATTTCGATTGCGCGGTATCGATTAATTTCCCTCCATACAAATCGCCCCACCCTAACATACATGCATATAAATAATTGAAGCTTGAAAAACAAAAAATTATAAAAAAAAAATTGTCCACATCCGTTTAACACACCGAAAAAAACACAAAAATCAAGCCGAAAAGCTGCCAAAATCGATTCATAACAAGTTGCGGACCACCGAGATGTTGGGAGTCGCGTGAATGGCCTACAATTTTCTATCGTTGTTTTCAATAGTTTTTACAAAACTATTTCTTTATGCTTTTTGGATAATGAAATTTACTGAAAACATTCTGCTGCAATTGCACATTTTATAGCCAGAAAAAAAAAACTGTTAGTCGACGAGGATGAGGCAAACTAAACAAATACACACATGACGTTTAGTTTTTTCTGTACAGAAGTGCGATGTGGCGCCCGTTTCTATTTTCATATGAGAGTGAAAGCAGTTTCAAACTAACTTAGTTCAATACGCGTGAATTTGCTTGTCCAAATTTATGGCGTTTTCTTTTCTGACAAAAAATGTTGCCCTTGAATATCTCAATTATCGAATTACGTAACATAACTTTTTATAAAATGGCTGAACTTGTAGTTAATGGTGCCCTCTTACTTAGTCAGAGGACAACATTCGTTGAAATAACCACACAAGCTTACAAAATGGCTAAGAAAATCAAACAGGGCAACATTTTTTCGAGAAAAGAAAACGGCATTATTTACTCACATGTATGTATATATGTATGTACATATGTATGTGGGTACATGTGCTATCACGGTTGATTACACTGGATCACAAAATGAAATTTTTTGTCTGTACTTTGGACGTGACCATCCTATCTATATGTAAAATCGGTCGCTGATTCCGAAAATCGGGCTCATTTTTAATTCTATGGGAAGGTTTTTGAGATATCGGCAATTTACCGTTATTTGGCCACTGGCTCCACTTAATCCTGTATACCTTTTTAACGCAGTGAGCTATCTTCCTTGGATGACACTCAACGAAAGAAAATTAAATTTCCTTTTCATCGCTGCTATAACATTTTTCTGTAACTCTTATAGTTTCTGAAATATTGACGATTCAATTTGAATTTTTTCGATTTTTTACGATTTTTTGAAGAAAAAATTGAATTTGTCAGGCAATATCTTTTAAACCAATGTCTTCACCTTCGGTTTTACTCCTTTACATGAAGCTCCATTCTATTGGGAAAAATATAAGCTATCAACGAAGAAAATCCATGGTAAAATGGAAAAGTTATAGGCGATCAAGTAAATACATCCAAGTCGCGCAATGCCTCTGCACGGGTATATTCTATGCATGTTATACCCGTAAATGGGCTTTTATCTACTGCGCTGCCAATGTGCTGCTACTGCAGATGTGTAGGTATTGGTATAACATGGAAGATAGCTCACTGCGTTAAAAAGGTATACAGGATTAAGTGGAGCCAGTGGCCAAATAACGGTAAATTGCCGATATCTCAAAAACCTTCCCATAGAATTAAAAATGAGCCCGATTTTCGGAATCAGCGACCGATTTTACATATAAATAGGATGGTCGCGTTCAGAGTATTTTTTGGCTGTAGAGCAGTGTTATTTGTTTCGGAACGAGTTAAAGCAGAAAACGCGATCAGACAAATGAACGTCACAAATTGATGCATGCTACAAAATGCTCAATGCACCACAAATGCGCCAGTTGACCATGTACGGTCCGTCGGTTGGTTGGCTGGCTCACCGTCTGACTAAGCAACGGCAACAACAACGACCACAGCAACGTCAAAGCCATTGGCCACGGCTGCCTGCGCATTTTATGTTATTTTTTATAGCCGAAAAAGCGCATGCTGACCAAAAGCAACTGACAGTGGCAGCGCGAGCGGGGAGCGACGACCATTTGATACATTTGTCAACGCATTTTCTTAATGCCACAAAATGCCGTGTAAACAAATAATTACGCGCTCATTCGCGTTCGCATTTCGCACCGGATTTCAATGCACACTCCACTCACCTGCTCCACGAGCCGCTTGCTGGTGGTGGTGGTGGTGGCCGCCATAAAAAAATTAAGTTAAAGCCATTGCCGTTGTCAGTTCGTTGAATTTAAGTGCCGACAAACGGTGCAAATCGCTAATCGTTAATCGCCAATCGCCGCCGATCTCGAATCGCCGCACCGCAACCGTAACTCATAATTTCCATTTATCTGCGCCAAATCGTTAAAGTGATAAAGTGATCACCATCGAATTGTTGCGAGTAGTTGGCGAATGTGTGCATATGTGTGTATGTATGTCTGTATTTGTTTGTTGCTTTTTGTCGGCTTTGATCGGTCAATTTGGTTTAGCTGTCCGTTCGGTGAGGAAAAGCAGCGCGGTGATGGCGGTGGTGGTGTGTCCTAATCTTAGACTGGTTGGTCTTTGACGGGACATAAAAACAAAAATAGGTAATAAAATAAAACACGTCACAACCTGAAATTCAATGCTCATACAATTCAATGCACTTGCCAGCTCGACTTTTAATGTTGACTTTGACTTTTGCTGTATGTTCATGAATTTATGCACATACATACCATATTCATTATGAAGATATAAGCAGCCCGCTTTCAAAAGTGCCTATGTGAATTTTTTTTGATATTGAGTTTTTGTCTATGTTCTATTTATACACTTTCAAGTCTATCTAAAATAGGTCACTCATACGCCTTGGCGCACATTGGCATCGCCTTATATGTATAACGGCCGCTCAAAATTCTAAGGCCATTTTATTTCCACCAGAATCGCTTGATCCATACTATAAGGCCCGGTTTCACCAACCGGTCTCAACTTAGTTAAGCCGATTTTTTTACGTTTTCAGTTTCGCCATGCAACTGAGCTAAGTCACAAGTTAGTCAGCTTTTGTCTTGACTAAAAATAAACTAAGAATTTGAGTCGCTTTAGCAAATTCAACAACCAAAAGAGCGAATATGACAAAAAAATGAGCAAATACAGCAACCAAAACAACCAAAAAACCCAGTATTTGCCATAAAAGGTTGGTTGCAAAACTATTTTCTTAGACTATTTGGTGAAACCCAAAAGTAAGTTAGCCCCAAATCTGGGCTAACTTAAGTCAAAACTTAGTTTTAGCTTTAGTCACGTTGGTGAAACCGGGCCTAAGGCCCGGTTTCACCAACCGGTCTCAACTTAGTTAAGCCGATTTTTTTACGTTTTCAGTTTCGCCATGCAACTGAGCTAAGTCACAAGTTAGTCAGCTTTTGTCTTGACTAAAAATAAACTAAGAATTTGAGTCGCTTTAGCAAATTCAACAACCAAAAGAGCGAATATGACAAAAAAATGAGCAAATACAGCAACCAAAACAACCAAAAAACCCAGTATTTGCCATAAAAGGTTGGTTGCAAAACTATTTTCTTAGACTATTTGGTGAAACCCAAAAGTAAGTTAGCCCCAAATCTGGGCTAACTTAAGTCAAAACTTAGTTTTAGCTTTAGTCACGTTGGTGAAACCGGGCCTAAGAGTTAATTTTAGGCGTCTTAACCCATTAATGTCCGTATTTTAACCCACTGATGACTCTTTGTTTTGAAGTAGTATAAGATTTTTCTTCTTCTTAATTGGCGCGTAACCGTCTAGACGATTTTGACCGAGTCCAATAAAGCGCGCCATTCACGTCCGTTTCGTGATGACTGGGGCCAATTGCAAATGCCAAGGGAAGCAAAGTCGCTCTCTAGCTGATCTTCCCAACGTAGTGGAGGTCTCCCTTTTGTGCCGGTTCCGGGCGTTAAGAGAGAGAAGGAGGGAGGTTTTTTAAGAAGAAACGTATTATTATGTACTTCAATTTCAAAGCTAGGTCTATGATAAAATACTATTTCAAAACTAGCTATGTCAAATATTTAACATTGAATTTGAAAAAATCTGTAATACTGCGGTTTTATTTCTTATATCCTCAAATTCCTTATGGGCTAAGCTTTCAGGTAATAACAAAAAATATGCAAATAAAATAGAGTTTGAGGCCGTAGTGTTTTTTTTCTAATTTGTGGCTTAATAAGAAAAATTCACATAGCCACTTTTGAGAGTGGACTACTCATATGTTTGCACTTATTTAACGCCAGTTTTCCAGAAATTTGAATTAAAATAGATTTAACTCAGTGTTCATAAAAAAATAAAAACAATAATTTTTAGCTTTAGTTATGTATTTATCATTTACTCATGTTCTAACTATGCATAAATTAATAGCAAAACTAATTTCATTCCTCAATTGCATTTTGAGCAAAATTCCTTGAAACCCTCATTTACTGTTATGTGGTGTTAATTAGCAGAAATTGCAAAACACTCTTTTTATTATTTAATGGCGCACATTTTAAATGAGTTGGGGTGAAATTGTGATCACACATTTCGATTTAAAAAAAAAAAATGTTCACGGCGGCATTAATTGTTTGAAAAAGCTGGTTTTTCCCAACACAAAAACTTTTACATGCATAATTCTGTAGTTAATTTTCCATTTTAACATGTCAGGCACGCAACAATCGACAATTGGTGTAAAGGAGGGAATGCGCTACCGAATTGGCAGTTGTTCAAAGATGCGCCATAATATTATCTACAGGTTGGAATGCATATAAATGTGAAAACAATTGATTTGACGAACTCCCGATAACCCGAAAATATCCAAGGGCAAAATGGCTGACACAGTTAAATCCCGATTCGCAATGATCACGATTCATTTTTGCTTGATCATTTGATATTATGATGTCTAAGTCGGGACCAGCATTGCCACTTTGGTTACTTTTTACCAAAATTGGCTACAATTTTTTCGTTTGGTTACGTGGTTACTTTCGGCCGATTTTGGTTACTTTCAAGGTCCATTTATTGAGCACACCATGGTAACATTCAATTTTTAGGAATACGCTTTTAATTTTTCCAAACTATAATATATCTGTTATCCAAATTGTTTTGTTTAATTTTTTTTTTATCAAATTCCAAATAATTTATTGTTGGAGGTAAATGGAATAAATACAACAACTATTTCCAGCGGATGTTGAGTGTAAAGCTGTTTCAGGAAAATGCATAAGGCAAAAGTGGGGAAAATTCAACAGCTTTCACAGAGTCTCAGTGGTCGAGCGTGTGAAAGCGTTCGCACATTGCGGCTAAAGATGGAATGTATCACAGGTTCGATCCCCGTTAGGAGCATCCCCTTCCGAAAAGGCTGCTAATGATCGAAAATGGTTTATCGTGAAATAGGTATACTCAAACTTCGCTGGAAATATTTGTTGAAATTTTTCCATTTACCCCTAACAATAAAAAAAATAAATTAAATAATTTTCGTGCTAAGCACTAAAAAGCTTTTAAGTCCAAATAATTTATTTGAGAGGAGCCAGCGACCACATTAGAAATAAATCTGTTCTGGTGAATTTTCGTCGGGTATTTTCGTCAGCTTTTTGACTCTGTCCATTCTCATACCTGGCCGCTACGACGGGGCGATATTTCGGTCGACGTTGATCTGTTTAAGGCTTAAAGATGTAGCATAATTGATATATTTTAGTCTTTTTTAACCGTATACATATATTGCTTTGCTACGAAATAAATAGCCCTAAAGTTAATGGGGCATATGCCTACATTATTAATTTATTTTGGTTACTTGTTTCTATGTAGTTTTGGTTACTTTTACTTTGTATTTTGGAAAATTTAAAACTTTTTAAGTGTCAATGCTGGTCGGGACTAAAAGGTGCACCCAAGCACATCTATTTTTCACTATTTTAATTCTTTAATTGTATAACAAAATAATCATTCATTTGTTCATGGGTATTTCGCGCAGCATTCAGTTGGTTTATTTACATATGTTAAATTCATTTCCCATTTTTATTATGAGACACTTTTTATTCTTATCGCCGACGTTAAATCAATTCAATGGAGTTGACGAACAGCAAAAAAAGCAACAACAAATGCCATTTTGTTGTTATATGAATTGTGTTGTGTCTAAACAACAATATGTCAAACTCATCATTTATATGCGCCGTAGGTTTTTTTACATAAATGTGGCGTGTGGCTTAGCCCATTTATATTTTATCTATAAATTACAATCATCTATTTGTAATCCGTATAATCTGCATAACTGCATAACAGCGCGCAATAGTATTATTGAATTTTAATTTATTTTGCGCAAATACTATTATTGCTATTACGTTGAAACAATGAATAAATAAGTGGCGCTAGCGACGTTGACTCTTCCGTATTTTTATAAAAAACAATTAAAATGCCCAACGAGAGTCGTTGCTGTCTGTCATCTCAGTCATGTCGTGCTGGATTCCACTTTTAGCACAGAGAAGATCATGAGTTGCATGTATGAATATACTCAACGAGAACAAATAAAAAGCTTGATCTTTAGCTATACACTTGCTCTGCAGAGCCCTTAAGAAGTATGTACATCAGGGATAACTTGGAACCAGGAAATTGTAGACCCTTTTTGTTGGTATTCAAAATTACTCTCAGGTCGCAGGTTTATTTCTGACAACTCAACAAAAAAGATCCAAGATCGAAACAGTTAGCTTATCCTTAAATTCATCAGTATTAACAATTCACCATGGAATTTTCGAAAAGTGGAAGCTTCCCGGAGTACAAGCCCATTTGTGGAACCAGAGAGACCCATAAGTCTTTGAGCATAATTGGTTTCAAATGAAAGGTATTAAGCAGGGCTTCAAAATAGAACTCTTTTCATTGCAATGCCGGGTCCCCGTGGATCAAAACGTGGACAGAGATAACCTCGGAAAGTTTTCTGGGGATATTTGTATTAAATAAAATGTATAAATCAGGACCCAACCTGGTTCCTTTCGAAAGATAAAACGAAAGTAGAAAGGAAAAGAAAGGGAAATGTTGGAGGAAGGGAAAGGGAAGGAGAAAGTGAAAAGGAAAGGTAATGGGGCAGAAATGGAGTGGGAAAAGGACTGGGAGGGGGAAGGGAGTAAGATAGGGAGAAAGACTAAGAAAGGGAAAATAATAAGGAGAGGTAGAGAGAGCGATAGAGAAATGGAAACCAAAAAAAGATAAAAGGGAACGAAAGGGAAAGGGAAAGGGAAACGTGGTTATAAATATTTTTCTATGTGCTTACATATAAAACTGATTTACTCTTCATAGCACTTGTTCTATTGTATAACGAACATCGTATATTATATGTACATTGCATTGCATTTCATTATTGCATGGCTATGACTATGAGTATTTCAATTACATTCCCTTTTTAAATTTTGTTAAGTCACTGCATGAAAAAAAAAATATTTTATTAATGCAAAAAACCATTCAAAATGCGATTCGTAGAGAAAAATCTGAATAATTGGTTGTTTCCTGACTTAATTTTTATAATTACCATTTTTATTGAGCCAAAAAATGAAAAAAAAAAAAAAATAACTATTGAGAAAATAGTAGCTTATTAAATGTAGTTAAATAAGTGCGCTATTGTGAATCAGTATGTACATTTCTATGTATGTTTGAATATCTACATGTATTTTTCTGGAGAAAAATATAAAACAAGTGAAATCTTTTCGACTAGAGAAAAGATATTAACTTCAATTCTGGAAAAAAACATTCTATGTTTTAGTTCTTTTATAACGTGGCAGTATTCCCGCCTGGGCTGGTCTACCACTAACTCTGCCTCTCTAAAAGAATTAATTGTCTGACTCTTTCTTTATTTTACATTAACGCATATTATTTCATACATGCCAGCTAATTTTATAATAATACATCTCCACTCCACTCCGTTCCTTTCCATTCATTTTAGTGTATTGGCCACATCAGCGGCTGCCACATCAATCCAGCCGTCACAATTGGCTTTCTGATTGTTGGTGAAATGAGCATTTTGAAGAGTCTTTTCTACATCATCGTGCAATTGGTGGGTGCCATAGCTGGAGCTGCCGTAATAAGTGTAAGTACCTACAAGCTAAAATGAATTTTGTAAACAGAGTAACTTAAAAAACATCCAATTTCCCTAGGCCGCCGTCACCGCCGACATCGCCGGCAAGGATTTGGGTGTCTCTGGTTCAGCTCTCGCTCTGAGCGCTGGCAACATTGTGCTCATTGAAGCTATAATTACCTTCATTTTGGTGTTTGTTGTGAAAGCCGTCTCAGACCCTGGTCGCATGGATATCAAAGGTTCGGCGCCACTTGCCGTTGGCCTGTCGATTGCTGCTGGACATTTGTGCGCTGTAAGTGACGGAAATGAGTTTGTGAACGTTAAAAAAAAAAAAATTTCTTACCTGGTTTTTCTATTCGCTCTTTTCGCAGGTGAAATTAACTGGCGCCAGCATGAATCCGGCACGTTCATTCGGTCCCGCTGTTGTGCAAAATATCTGGGATGATCATTGGGCTTATTGGGTTGGACCGATCGCTGGTGGCATTGTGGCTGCTATTATTTACCGGCTTGCTTTTAAGGTGCGCAAGGGCGACGATGAAGCTCATTCTTATGATTTTTAAGCTGTAAAATGCAACAAAATCCTAATGCATGTTCGAAAAAAGTTATTATTTGAGAAGCAAAACAAACAAAAGCAAAACTAAAAATGAAATTGCATACATACCAACGCGCATACGCACACTATCTAGCACATGCACAATCAATCAATCATTGCAAATGTAAAAAAGTGCTTTGGAAAGTGAGAAAATGGCTTTTCTTTTATTTTTAGTACATACAGCTGTGTTTGAAATAATAGCAACCACAATCGAGTAAAATATTTTTTTCTCAATTAAATTTAAAGCGATTAAAAAATTGCATTTTCTCCATTATGGTAAAATGATTTTAAATTGAATTAGATTAATTTTTCTCGCATCTCTGCTATTTTTTCAAACGCAACTGTATGCCAATATGTATTATTTTTATGTCAAGCGAAGATGTTACGTAATACACAATCGTTAGTATTATAAATTTATGTATTCTTATGTTTGTTTTTATGTATTCGTCATTTCATATATACAAACATTTTTTAATTTTAATATTAAAATAACGAAAAAATAAAACTCATACACCCAAAAAAAAACCTCATATACCACTTCCAATAATAAAAAAAAATTCTTAACACCAAACTCATAATCCCCGCAGCTCATCCCTAAGAAAGCAACACTTACCTGTCCCTTCCAAAGATTCCACTTGAAAAAATTAAGAAACTCTTCTAAATTCTATTTCTAAGCACTTAAACGCATGTTTTATCATTTGTTAAGTATTTTAGCTTCATACACTTTTGGGCCGCTCCGCTTAAAGAAAGTTTGGCTTTCCAAAAAAAGCTTGAAAAAGTTTAATGAAGTTAGGTACTCGTCGAACGGCTTTTGCTTTTGCGCATGTAATGATAACACTGGATCACAAAATGAAATTTTTTGTCTGTACTTTGGACGTGACCATCCTATCTATATGTAAAATCGGTCGCTGATTCCGAAAATCGGGCTCATTTTTAATTCTATGGGAAGGTTTTTGAGATATCGGCAATTTACCGTTATTTGGCCACTGGCTCCACTTAATCCTGTATACCTTTTTAACGCAGTGAGCTATCTTCCATGTTATACCAATACCTACACATCTGCAGTAGCAGCACATTGGCAGCGCAGTAGATAAAAGCCCATTTACGGGTATAACATGCATAGAATATACCCGTGCAGAGGCATTGCGCGACTTGGATGTATTTACTTGATCGCCTATAACTTTTCTATTTTACCATGGATTTTCTTCGTTGATAGCTTATCTTTTTCCCAATAGAATGGAGCTTCACGTAAAGGAGTAAAACCGAAGGTGAAGACATTGGTTTAAAAGATATTGCCTGACAAATTCAATTTTTTCTTCAAAAAATCGTAAAAAATCGAAAAAATTCAAATTGAATCGTCAATATTTCAGAAACTATAAGAGTTACAGAAAAATGTTGTAGCAGCGATGAAAAGGAAATTTAATTTTCTTTCGTTGAGTGTCACTCCAAGGAAGATAGCTCACTTCGTTAAAGAGGTATACAGGATTAAGTGGAGCCATTGGCCAAATAACGGTAAATTGCCGATATCTCAAAAACCTTCCCATAGAATTAAAAATGAGCCCGATTTTCGGAATCAGCGACCGATTTTACATATAAATAGGATGGTCGCGTTCAGAGTATTTTTTGGCTGTAGAGCAGTGTAATCATTTGTCTTCAGGTTTAATACACGCACACAAATTTTGTACAAAAAATTCTTGCACGTCGCACGAATGTTGATTATTTGTTTACAAAATTTTTACCTACATACATATTATGTACAATCTCAAATTTGTTTGTAATTTTAGCAAATAAGAGAGGATTAAAACTAACTAACAACTAATCCAAAACAAAAACACCGTGCAGCAGTACATAAATGAAAAACCATTCAAAATCCAACAACAATTCTGTATGAAGAGGTTGCCTTGCAAAAAGTTGTGTGCAAAATATCTACATCTTACATACAACCATACATAAATAATAAAACTTTAGCTTTTAATTTAACGTAATTCTATTTTTTAAGTACATACCTATACGTGCGTACCCAGCCAGCAAGGTACCGTACATTTTACGAACATTGCGATTTACGAGCTATTCTCGAATCAGAAAACAATAACAAAAGAAGCTTTTTTCTATCATGTCACAAAAAAAAAGAAAACGAAAAATTTCAAACTCAATATTTTTAAAGTAAGTACCTATGTATGTTTGTAAAATTTCTACATTTACGATAAAAAATCGGACGTCAAAAGATTCATATACGAGTGCTTTTTCGATACATTTACGACACTCGTAGGCAATGAACATTTTAAAGCGAAACAGTATTCGTAGGCGAATCGTAAACGGATTTCGTAAACGATATTTTATTAAAGCCCGTCTCCACATAACTTGTTTCACCAACAAAACATCTAGCAAAACATCTCGCTAAATAACCCGTCTCCACGTGGCTGATCGTGATTCAGTTTAACATTTCTCTTTCTTGCCCTTCTTAAATGTTTGTATGTTTGCTTATATTTTGCGTTTTTGTTTTGGTCTGTGTGAGATTTCGATAGATTTTCGATACAAAATTAGAGAAGACATCGATATCATCGAGGTTGGCAAGATGATTCAGAATGAAACAGTGTTTCAATCTTCACTCGCTCTCAAAAATTTGTATGGAAATTGGCGAGTTTCGGCACTGGTTTCCGTGTCGAAACAAGATTGAGAGAGAAAATGCAGAAAAAAAGAGCGAAACACGTTATGTGGAGACATGGTATTAGAGTTTTCTTCGAGAAAACATCAGTTTACGAGCTCGTTTACGAAGATTTTGCTGGCTGGGTATATATCCATTTATTTACATAACGTATATAGGTATGTATGTATGTATATGACAACAATAATGTTTAAATGATTCACTGAATAAAAGAAAATTGAATAAATTACGATATAAAAAGTAAAGTTTGTTTTAGTTTAAAATATGTATGTATGTATATACATATGCACGTAAGTATGTATGATAACAAATACTGGCTGCTGAATGTAAAAGAGCCACGGCCAGCTAAGAAGACGCAAAGAAAAATGTTTCAAGAGCACTTCGCATTTATCCTCCACCTTGGAAAAACGTAGATACAATGATATACATACATATGTAGGTATGTATTTCGATTAAAAAACAAGTTACTGGCGAACTAACTTTTTCATCGATTCCGTTTTTCTCGATTCGTTCGATTCCGCAAATTGTTGAAATTCTAAATCGGTAAACTCGCATTTGACCAGGCGAGCAGCAAAGCATAGCAGGCAGCGTTTGCCCAAGTTTATCTCATTTGGCAACAAATCAAAACAAAACAAATTGATGTGACGCATACAATTAGCAGCTTTAGTAAATTTTCAAACCATTTGGTTTGCATATTCGCTAAACTTGTGACTTATTTGTTGCTGTTACGCCCTGTGGTTGCCAGCAATAACAACCTTAACCCTCCGTAGGGCGCAAGAGATATGTGAGACACAGTCCTCATACCTTTTCGTCTCATTGGTACGTTTTTTTCCCGTTAACTATGCTGACGCTCAGTAGCTGCCTCTTTTCACGTTTTCTATATAGCAAAACCACTAATTTTTTGTTGACTTTCAAAACGAGAAGTTATGCAGAATTTGATCAGAAATGCTCATTGCGCCTTTATAATAATATAATACAATGGCGCTTTTTTTTTATAACTCTGACGAGTTTTATGGCCGAGCTTCTCTCCCAATTCGAGGTGTGCTCCTTTTTGTTTTTCCTACTAATTGGGTGGACCTACAGTTTTATGCCGGCTCCGAACGGCGAATGCATTTTTTGTGAGAAGCTTTTTCATGGCAGAAATACACTCGGAGGGTATGCCGCCCACTGCCGAGAGGTGACCGCTGCTCTGAAAAAACCCAATAATTGGATTTTTACTAATTAGAAAAATTGTTTGGAGTTTGCACGGACTGGGGTTTGAACCCGAGACCTCTGTTATAGCAGGCGAGCACTCTACCCACAGCACCACAGCGGCCACAAGCGGGGTTTGAAATTACTTTCAACTTTTGTTTTCATTTACTTTGAATTTCATTTTCATTTCAAAATTAAAAAATGAACAGCGCAACAAAAGTAAAAAAAATAAAAAATTCTACTGTACTGTAACTAGGCTGCATAGTAATTTCCAAAAATTACTGTCGACTGTTGCTGTACTGTGGAAATTTTTACAGCACAGTAAAACAACAACAAAATGCAAACATATTTTTTTTTACAGGACTTTTGTTGTTTTTTTTTTTTTATTTATGTGAACACAATCGAAATTATAATGTAAAAAAAAAAACATATTTCAAAAAGCCGTACTGAAAATTGAAATTTTTGTTTATATGTCCTTTGCTGTTAACTGAACTGTTTGAAATTACACAGCAAAGCAACAGCACAGAGAAACAAAAAAAAATGATTCGAATGCTCTCTGCTTCGAATGTAGATATTTTCAAAGGAAATTAAAATTCAAAAGTTCTAAAAAAATTATAGCCGCTTTCCATTTACAATTTCTCTGCTCGCTATAAATTTCTCTCTGCCAAATTTATATGAGAATGGTAGCGAGCAGAGGGAAATTTTTATCGACCAGATAGCGAGTATGGCTACTACTCATTATGGATTCGAACATTTTTGTTCGATCCGACCTTGTTCGATGGCGAATCGAAAACGCCAAATGAAAACTTTCGCAGAACAGGAGCAGCTTATTTTTTGAGACTGTTGTTGTTTTTCTGGCAGTTTTTCAAACCCTGGCCACAAGGCCATTGCGCCTTTAAATAAGAAAAAATTACGGTATTAAAGCCGATTCCACTTAAAACTTTTTTCGCTTTGCGTTACGCCATTTTCTATGTCAAACAACGCAAAACTGAAAAGCTAGGCCACAATGAACATTGTAACATCACTCAAAAAATATTTATTTTCTGAAAAATTTGTCATTCTCCGTTTTATTTACAAAGAAGATAAATAAGAAAATAAAAATCTATTAAATTATTTTCTAATTACACTGGTCGACAAGTTTTTGTTACAGAAATAAAACTCTACTTTTCTAAAGGATTTCGGTGCGCAGAATCCGAATCTGAAGTCAGATTTTCTGTAATACGTACAGTTTTTTAGATATTCATGCCCAAAGAGGCGAAAAACGCGATTTTTGGCTATATTCACTCCTGAATATCATTTAAACTTCTTACTTATTTTAAAAATTGATTAAAGCTATTGAAAGCGCGGACATTTCTCTTGAAGAAACCGTTTTAATATTTCAGATACCTTTCTTATAACTTGTAATATTGCACATTAAGCCTCATTAGTTTTGTAATATTTTCTCCATACAAAAATAATTAAAAATTTTGAAGCACGCTTTTAGGCAGTTTATTATATTATGGACGTATGTAAGTGGCTTCGTAAAAAAAATTGTTCTGTTGAGCAACTACAAAATTTGATTGCGCCTATAACATGCTACAAATGCTGCCGTTGTTTTCGACGAAAAATACCTTATTGTGCAAAAACATATATTACTACATAACTAAATTAGATATCCGAAAAATTAAAACGTTGTCTTCAAGAG
The DNA here is from genome assembly GCA_960531455.1 of Urophora cardui. NCBI lineage: Eukaryota > Metazoa > Arthropoda > Insecta > Diptera > Tephritidae > Urophora > Urophora cardui. The sequence goes on from OY482670.1 coordinate 165,218,847, forward strand.
AAATGGCCGAGCTTTCAATAGCTTTAATCAATTTTTAAAATAAGTAAGTAATTTAAAAGATATTGAGGAGTGAATATAGGCAAAAACGTGTTTTTCGCCTCTTTGGGCATGAATATCTTAAAAACTGTATGTATTACAGAAAACCTGACTTCAGATTCGGATTCAGCGCACCGAAATCCTTTAGAAAAGTAGAATTTTATTTCTGTAACAAAAATGTGTTGAAATTTTGTCGACCAGTGTTATATGAAATTTAAATTTGTTTATTTACATTTTAAGTAAAGAGAAACTGAAAAAAAATTTCAACGCGCCCAAAAGTTGAGATTTGGGCAACTTTGTGCTTTACGTAACTTCGGCGTTGCGTTACTTTTTGTTGTGTGAGAAACCTCATATATGTAGATAGATGTATTTTATCCCAGCTTTCACGCAGAAAGTGTCAGGTAACGCAATACGAAGTTCTATCTGGCATCAGCTTAATAAAATAATAATAAATAATGAAATAAATGGATTTGTATGACAAGTTTACTTATAAGTCTTAATCACATCATGAAGGACCATGTCATAATTTCCCAGATATACAAAAAATGTAATAGCATGTTTCTTCAGTTTTAATAGTGTGCCAGATAAGTACATTGCGTCTGACGGAGGGTTAAGCCTTACAGCGGGTGCGCTGTACAATTTAATTTAGCGTCATCAAGTTTTCTTCATTAAGCCGGGTATCCACATCACAAGAAATGCTAAAACTCCATATAAAAAAACGCTCAAGAAATAGCCAAGAAATTTTCTTGTGTCAAATTTCCTTAAGGCAGTATCCACTTCACAAGAAAATCTATTACAATTTTTGACGAAAAATGGCGTTGGCAATGCTGGTTTCGCCAAGAAATATATACGATTGTATATATTTCTTGAAGAAAAAATCAAACGTCAAAATTACTTAAGAAACATATGCTTATTTTTTCTTGAGCCATTTCTTATGATGTGGATACCCAGCTTTAAAATCAATATTAAGGTTGTTCTCTCTGTGTGATTTTGGCCTGGCAAATTTGCCGAGATGACATAGGTTAGGTTATACTGGCTGGCCACTAATAGCCCCACATAGACTAGATAAGTCCGTAGTGTTACCAGAAAGTTCATTGAACATGAACACCTATACTTCGAAGCCCGGACTCAAACTGAAGAACATTCCCGTCCCTTTGGCAAATGCCAAGAGTTTCTTAACCTCTACTGTGGATACATGTTTAATATCATTGAAGAAAGCCTTCCCTAGTAGCCGAAGTCTTAGCCTAGAAAACGCAGGACAGGAGCATAGAACGTGCTCCACTGTCTCCTCCTGCAGTCCGCATCCTCTGCATTCACTTTCATCAACCAGTCCCATTTTGAACGCATGTGATGCTAAAAGACAGTGTCCTGTGAGGACCCCGATTATAAGTCTGCATTCTTCCCTTTTCAGGGAAAGCAACCATTTCGTTAGTTTCGGATCGAGCGACTTACACATAATTTTGGACACTCTACAGCCATGCGATTGTTTCCACGCCTTATCAGCCTGGTCCATCATATACCTATAGTTCCTATGTTTAATTTCACTGAGTGGAATCGGGACGTCCAAAGAGTGTTCCGCTCCGAGACCCGCTCCCTTCTTTGCTAGCTCATCAGCCTTCTCATTGCCGTATATCCCCTTGTGGCCTGGGATCCAGTACAGATGGACATTATTATCCCTACACATTACCCTTAAGGCCTCTTTACAGTCCTCTACACACCTAGATGAGGTGCTATGCGACAGTATCGACTTAATAGCCGCCTGACTATCTATATATAAGTTGATACGTCCCCTTCGTAAGGGATTACAGACTAACATTTCTGCTGCCCTCTTTACCGCTAATACCTCCGCCTGAAAGACACTACAGTGATCTGGCAGCCTAATACTGATACTGATATTCAGTTCACTGCAGTAGACCGCAGCCCCTACTCCTTCTGATGTCTTAGACCCATCTGTATACACATGTATAGCGCTTTCCTTCATGTCTACTCCCTTACGCCAGCCTTCCGCCTCTATTGTGGCCTCAAGAAACTTATCGAAGCGCAGGCACGGAACAATGTAGTCAGTCTGCTCGCCTGACGACGGCGCTATACTACTGTGTCCCCTATGCCTGCACTCAAGCTGCCCCGTGGCCATAAGTCTCGTTGCAGTTGTTAACGCTATGTTCCTTGCCGCTAGATGTACAGGTGGCATGGTTAAAATAGCACCTAGTGCAGCAGTTGGAGTGGTTCTTAAGGCCCCCGTTATGCCTATCATGGATAGCCTACACACTCTCTCCAGCACCTTTACATAAGTTGATTTCTGAGTGGCTGTCCACCATACAAGAATTCCGTAGAATAAGATCGGCTTAACAACCGAGATGACATAAGTGTGATAAATTTGCCGAGCACAACAAAATACACGTCTTGTCAAATTTGGAGCTTCGGCAAATTTCTCATACCCCAACCCGTGATATTTGATATCATGAGAAAAATATCACGGGAAATGCGACCATGTTATTACATTCACAATAGTCTTCTATGAGAAGTGAGTTTAAATTTATGTTTCTAGTTCTTTTTTTAAGTATTTTATTTTATTCAGATAAAAAATTGATTAATTCGAAATTGAAGAAAGCAAAGCAAAGCTACAACAGTCGAATAAAGTGTGGAAATAATATGGTTAACATGCTAGTTCACAATGAGAGAAATTTCTCTGTGTGAGAAATTTCTCAAGATATCATGATATCTCGGCAAAAAGGTTAGCCAGAGAGAACAACCTTATTAAGAAAAATATACCAACATGAATTCGCCATGTCCATGATGGTACTAAACTTGTTGATGTTACTCACTGTAATTTAATTTTTGTTAGGAAATAAATATGTATGTATGTATTGAATAAGTCACTATAATTACTATATATTTACTATAGTATAGTAGCAAAGTAGTCTTTTGAATAAAACAATCTTCTTGCAATTTAATTTCATAGAAATAATCGCTTTTTCGAGTCTCTATTGCGTAATGAGTTTAATTTCAATTTAGTTGACAACAAACAACATCGGTTTCGTCGTAATCGAGAATACGAAATCGCGTCAACTAAACTCACTTTTTACCAGGCCAACAGAATTGTTCAGCAAGTAACCGTTAAAGCAACAAAAAATGGCCAGCCACAGCTGATTTTGTTTGCATGTGGATTGCATACATTTAGGCGCTATTCTCGCGTGCTATTGGATTGTTTGTATGCAGCGTTGCCGTTTTGCTTAAAATTAAGCAAAATTGCTAAATTTTTTCGTGCGTGTTAAAATGTTAAATTTTTTCTCGTTTTGTTAAACTTTTTCATTCCAGGATGAAAATGTATTTGCTTCAAAATCTTGAAGCTCATTCAGTTTCCTAATTCGATTGGCTGCAAGTTCATAAGTCGTGCCATTGTTCATAGTTTCTAAACCACTTCATATTTTTAAACGAAATTTACAGGAGGTATAGTGGGAGTGTCTATTAACAAATATATGTACAATTTTTTATGAAAATATTTATAGTTATTGCTGCATTTGTTAATAAAAATCCCTTCCTGTATTTTTGTATTTCTTTCACTGAAAACACTGAAATTTCACTTTGTTATAATGTTTGACATTTGAGCTGGTATTTTCAAGTCCATTTATAGACATTTTTCACAATTTTATTGCAAAAATACGGAATTAAATTATTTGTTACCGAGAACTTCTTACTAGCAGCTTTAACTTAACATACACTCAACCACTGAATACACCCAACTGTCAGCTGATTAATGCGAAGAAAGAGTTGCCGGATGCTAAGAAATTTAATACGCTGAAGGGTGTACTACGCAGAAGGACATCACCGTGGCGGTAGCCACGGTTTTGACATGACCGGACTTGGATGGCGTAGCCCAGGGTTATTTTTTATAAGCGCGGCCGAAGGCCGCCAACGCAAAAGGGTCTTCTACTCTAAATTACTGTGGATCCATCTTAGATTCTACTCCAGAGAGAGAATTCTACCGGCTGAGGATTATTTTTTTGCAGCGCGGCCGAAGGCCGCCAAAGCATAACTTATATAAATCATCTCAGTTTTCCTGGAATCGTGGCACGACTTATGAAGTTCCAACCATTCGATCAATAGAAAAAGCACTGTCTGATTGCATACCCAAGTTATCGATAAATTCCTGTTGACACTCATTCGGAGCTATGCAATGTGAGTTGACACAGTTTGGGGGTGAAAACAGAATCAAATCGTAGTTAGTGACATGACGTTACGACAGCGAAAGTCCTTGACGTAAACATATTGCTTCAAAGCCAGCGACTGAAACATTTTAAAATAATAAAATTAAATGGTTAAATTTATTAATTTAATGCTTTAAACCAGGCCTGCTCAACGCTCTCGTATTGAAAGTACAAAACTTAATACATCTACACATTTTTCATATGCACTGAACAATTTTTTGGTCATTTAAATTTTTTTATGAATTCCAATAAAATATTATTTTAGAATTTATTTTCAAATGGTAGTATCACATGCATCATAGATGCTCATAACAATAAATTATTATAAACAAAATTTAAATGAGCAAAAATTTTCTCAGTGCATATAAAAAATTTGTATATGTTTTGTATTTTGTACTTTAAATACGAGAGCATTGCGCAGGCCTGCTTTAGACTTATTACATTTAGGTGTGTATAAATATGTACTTTGCTTTTTTGGTCACCAAAATTAGAAATCGTTCAGTTGACGACAACGTAATTTTGTCGTTGGCGACGTCGCGCCACATAATCTTTAAAATAATTGATTTCATAAGAAACTGTGTCGTTTCGGTTCTGTTCTCACCCTTAGAGTTCAGCTTTGTACATATGTACATGTATGTATGTATTTGAAGCGAAAAACAAAGTTATAATCTCTAGTTGAAAATCCCCGATTTTAAAAATTTTGAATTGTGTCATTTTATGATTTAAGGTGCAATATATATCCTCATTTGGAAAAAAATATGTTAAACTTTTTCGAGAAATCTTAAACTTTTTGTTGGATTTTGTTAAAAAAAAAATTTCTGTCGTGGCAACACTGTTTGTATGTAGCTTGCCATCATTGCCGCTGGGGCCACTAAAGTGGCAATTTGAACCTTTTTAAGAGCCAGGCCACCGGAACCCAACTTTTTGAAAATATGCAATATTTTAACCTTTTTAAAAATTCGGGCCACTATATTGTAATAAATATTTTTTAGTTTTTTCTTAAATATAAAAAAAAGCTTCTTTGTTACCTATTCACTTTTCATTGGCAACTCTCCGCTGCGAAGGAAAATACCGAAAGAGTTATTTAGGAGTACAAATTTTTAGAATGCAAAAAAATTGTTTGAACAAACCGAAATAGAAGAGTTTTGGCACAGCGTGGGGAATTAAATGAGAACTTGTTGTGAATTTGTTGCAAATATATTAACGCTGCCGCAAGCAGTGCTTCAGCAGAAAGATGATTTTCAAAACTTTCACTATTTAAGACCAAGGTAACAAACCGCTTGCAAAATTTATACGTGCAATTCAATGATCTCAGCGCTCAATTTAACTAATGGAAATGATTTAGATTCTTGGATACCGGAAGAAAACTTGATTGTAAAATATCTGAGAACTAAATTTTAAATCCATTAAACTAAATCCATTATTTATATTATATATATCTACACTTCAATTAAATATATGTTTGCTCTAGTTTAATTGTTCCTTAACCTGTGAATTGTTCTAAACATTAAATAAACCACAAAAATATATAAAACAAATAAACGAAAAATGTTTCCTTACTTCGACCACTTTTTGAAATTTTTTAGCGGCAATACTGTACCTTGCCATGAACTAATTTTTTGGCGGCAATCTTTGTATATGTGTTTTGTATTTACATACCTACACAAGTAGAAACCGGCCCTGCAAAAAATGCGATTAATCCGGGATCAATCGCAAGGGAGCATGCGACTAATACAATTTTACATCCCTTTATATGGAGTGAATTGATCGCATTTGTTCGAGCATGTCCTATGAAGAGACTAATTGTTCAACTTGTATACCCGAACGGGTACCAATGTAGATTAATCGCTTTCATCCCGAACGGGTACAAATGTAGATCAATCGCTTTCATCCCGAACGGGTACAAATGTAGATCAATCTCTTACATCCCGAACGGGTACAAATGTAGATCAATCGCTTTCAGCACGAACGGGTACAAATGTAGATTTTTCCAAGTTGTTAGCCAAGGCAATTTTTAATAACAATCTTTAAAAAATTTTAAATGTTCATGCATATATAAATAAAGATTACATAATGTTTTACTTTTGAAAAAAAAATCTAAATAAATAAATAAAAGAAATTGTAAGTTTTGAGTATGCATTATATGAGCGTAATGTAAAGGATTTTTTCATAGAATATTTTAGGCAACATTTTGTTAAAATTATTATTCATCATTGTTATTAAAAAAAGGGTGTTCAATTCGTTTTACCGGTTGTTCTACAATTTTTTAAATACATTGCATATTTTTGTAAAATTTCTACATTTAAGGAATCTAGATTTGTACCCGTTCGGAATGAAAGCGATTAATATATGTACATTTATACCCGTTCGGGATGTAAGCGATTGATCTACATTTATACCCGTTCGGGATGAAAGCGATTAATCTACATTTATACCCGTTCGGGATGAAAGCGATTGATCTACATTTATACCCGTTAGGGAACAATTGGTCTACAATTAGTCTACATTTATACCCGTTCGGGAACAATTGGTCTACAATTAGTCTACATTTATACCCGTACGGGTACAATCGGGGACTAATTGTGGACCGATTGTTCTCGAAATCAATCCGGGACAAATATCTTTCGGTATTAATCGCACATTTTTTTGCAGGGGGCATTTAAACTAAAGCTGGAAGTACTTAACGTAGCATGAACAAACTCACTCAAAATTTCTGTTCAATGGGGTTTGAGTAAATTTGATTATAATTATGCATACTTAGCGTAATGTTATGTTCAGACACATTTCAAAGCAATTCCATGCGAACGGTATGGAAACGGACTGAAAATGGTAACAAAATGTTACCATATATTGCGGTGCCAACTTAATTTTCCTGCTGCCAAAATACGAAAAGGGTGTTCAAAGTCCCAGATTCTTCACTTTACGAGAATAAGGCCGTAAATAAAAGCTTGTAGGTATAGGAGGAATGAATGAATGCGTCCGATTTAGCAGAACAGAGATTCGGCAAACAGAACCACATTTAGCAGGCATAATCAAGACTTAAAATTAAAATAAAATCAACATATGCAAAAACATGCATACATACATATATAATTATGTACATTATTACGTTCATATTTACAGTTCTTTGTGCACACAATTTTATTCGTCAATTAGCAAATAAATAAGTCACACTTGTGAAATACCAGAGAAATAAATACACTCTTAGTAAGAAAATTTTCTGGAATTGTTGATAAGTAAAAATAATAAATATTTACGATTAATGCAAATAAAATATTTTAAACACACGTCAGCTCTGGCAAAAGGTCTAACCTTCTACAGATTGCAATGTTCGAATGCGAATTCGTTATTCGTAAAAAAAGGTATAAATAGAAAAGAATATATAATTAAATGGAAGCTGTCAACACAGAGACACTAATAATACTTTTTTTTCACGTTTATACCCAAGGCGCATCATGACGATTTCACTTCCAACTATTGTCATCTTTGACATAAATAAATAGTTGTAAGTACGGAAGCTAGACTTCCGGTATTATCGATCGAATTTCCTTCCAGTAATGTATAAAACAAGTCCCACCTTGTGAATATAACCACCAAAAATCATCATACCATGGAATCCTCTGCTCCTTCGTCATTCACTTAATAAGGAAGCAAGAAATCTAAAACGAGGAGCTAGGCACAATTCTCTTCTATCAAATCATCTAAATAAGTAACAAGTGTCAAAACCGCAACATCAACCAACGGATCACATCGAGGGATCCAATCATCACCTTTTTCATCATCGCCATCCTTGTTACGTTTTAAACAGACCTGTTAAATTCCGATTAGGATTAGTAATCAATTAAATTGTTTTGTTTTTTAATTGGTAATCATTATTTTAATTCTTTTGCTGAAAAAAAGTAATTTTAATGATTACCATTAAAAAAAATCAAAAATAATCAAAAACAATCAAAAAAAATTATTTTGATTATTATTTTAATAATTTTTGATTTTTTATGATTATTTTTGATTTTTTTTGATTTTTTATGATTTTTTTTTTATTTTTTTTTTATTTTGTTTGATTTTTTTCAATATTGTTGTAAAGAAATTTGGATACGCATGCACATAAGTACCCAGGTAGGTATGTATTTTTGGTCAGAGAGGCATAAAGTTTGTTTGTACAAATGTATGTGAACGCATATTAAAGTACGTAACCCTGCAGTAAATATGGGGACAGGTGTATCCAAGTCATTGTGTATTCTACAGCGACAACTGCACTAATTAAAATGTCGACAAATTTAGAAGTACAAAATTTGTATAGATCTTGGCTCGTTCGAAGTTTTTCGTACTAGATACGGATACAAACCCTTCCTACACCTGGGGAAGATTCATTTCTAGGTTCAGTATAAGGACAGGGAAGAGCGAATAAAGAGTTCTGATTATGACAGAGATTATCTTTACGTAAATCTATTTGCAACATAGCAAATCGTCTACTGCTTTATTATGTAGTAGGCATGCGAAGACGAATATAAATTCCCAAATAATCCTATTTGAGGAACAATGTCGGAACGTAAGTACGTAATATTTCTGCCTTTTAAAAGAATACAATAGGGCAATATCTAGGGCTGAAACGGTATGGCGTATGATGAACAATAAATACAACTTATATGAAATTAAGAATTTTTCCTTCTTTGAAAAAATTGATGAAGTGTGAAACAGACAAAGGAAATACAACTGTGCTAATGGAGGAAGAGGAATACACCGGAAAAACAGGTCAACTAATCAAAGAAATGGGCTGCCGAGTGATGAGAAAAGACCCAACGGAAGAATACCAAATGGCAATAAAGCGTGCAATAAAACAAGCGAAAAATATAAGAGACAGCAAAGTAGCCTACACTCTCACAGCAATGAATCCATCTGCCCCATCACTGATCGCACTACCTAAAATCCACAAAACAGGAACACCTATGCGACCAATAATAAACCATAAATCGGCACCAGGATATAGACTTTCAAAACATCTAAATATGCTACTAGCAATCAAAAACACAACGGAACTAGTCAACAAACTGAGAATTCTGAACGTACCCAAGGACTCAAAACAGGTATCACTTTACGTGAAGGATCTATACCCCTCGATACCAAAGACAGAAATACTAAAAGCTCTAACTAAAATACTGACAGAGAAAACGAACAAAGACAGTAAATACGCTGAAAATAACCCTGGACCAGAATTATTTCAAATTTGGCAATAAAATATACAGACAAACTCACGGACTGGGGATGGGTAGCCCCACATCAGCTATCCTTATGGAAGTATTTATGCAATATTTGGAGGAAATTTACATTCAATAACTGGCGGCAGACTTAAAAAATCAATACCTCTTGCTTATAGAAATAGCAAATACTAGTTTTATTAATAGAAATTTCAGCAAAAGGATGTTTATTCATAAGGCCCATTGATATTGTGTAACAGTCAATTTAATGCTATAGTCTGCTCTTTGAAACGAAAGACAATTTGGTAATATTGGTATTCTCAACAGACTACCTCGCTGAAATTCGACAATAATTTAATTAAAACACTCTTATTTACATACATTTATTAATTCAATTCTGTTTTTATATTTTTAATATGAACATATATGTATATAGTATGATTTTATATATAGCTATTAAAACTCCAAGTACATTTGATTGACTAACATAGAGTACAATTATAACAAAGTTTGTATACCCTTCTTTTTATACTCATATGAAATGGTGTTATAACTTTGAGCGGAAATGCAGAAGGAGGCATGGCAGATCCACCAAAATATAACCGCTATGATGAGGATCATGAGCTGAGTCGTTTAAGCCATGCCCATCATTCCGTCTGTATAAACGCAAACTAATCCCTCATTTTTTGAGATATCTACTTGAAATTTGGTACTTGGGTGACTTCTTAAGAGAAATTGGACCACTATAACATATAGGTCCCATACAACGGATTGTTCAGATATAGACATTTTGGACTATAACATCTCCATAAATAACGCACATAATTCACTGTATAAATTAATGAAAATGAGACTATGTATCGCTTCTTTTCCTCATTCATGAATGTCATAAAGTCTCGATACAGTCGAAGACAGCCGCAATATTAGTTGCTTTTAATTGTATACCTAACTACGAGAACTTCTGCATTAAAGCCCAATTTATGAGTTAGTACAACAGCGAATGTTACACTAAAATGTTTGATTTTTCATAAAGATAAATAATTTGATATAAACGTGCATCGTACCATGTACGGTCAATGACAAATTAACAATAATTCCAAGCTTGTAAGATATGTATAAATGTGTATGCCTCTCTGCACAAATATACGAGGAGGAAGCATATAGAGCCTTTATCCTGTTAGTGTGGGACTTTAACCGCACTACACCACCTACGCTCATCGTATCGAACCCCCCGGTACTACCATCAAGCTACCGTCGGAAGTCTGCCTTAAAAGGCTATATACATACCTGCATACGTACATATGTGCATATTTTTTTAAACCATATTGATAAAAATTAAAAAAAATCAAAAAAAATCAAAAAAAAATCATAAAAAATCAAAAAAAATCAAAAAAAATCATAAATAATCAAAAATAATCAAAAACAATCAAAATAATTTTTTTTGATTATTTTTGATTATTTTTGATTTTTATGATTATTTTTCCCTTTTTTTGATTTTTTATGATTTTTTTTGATTTTTTTAATGGTAATTGCAAAATAATCATTAAAATTTGAAAACAATGGGTAATCAATCATTAATTGGACAGTTGAAAAAATAATCAATCAAGCCGGTAATCATTACGATTAATAATCATTATTTAACAGGTTTGGTTTTAAAATCAATTTTTCTCAAAATCGTCATGTACCATCAATTCATTGGAGACGAGTCACTCCACCAAGCAGGGCCGTGCGCAGGAATTAGCCTTGGGGGGGGTTTTAATTTTGGCTTGCATTCGCATACATTTTTCGCTAAGATAAACATATTTGCTGAAACAGATATCCAAACCCATACACCATAAATTTAAATGTTCTCTAACTTTTCTGAAACTCATTATGATTCATCAAAACCTAGTTAACCAGGTCCTGAATAGTACACGGAAAATTTTTTTTACTAGAATCAATGCCGAGACAAGAAAAATTAGACTTGATTATGAACTTAGAAAATAATTTCTTAATATCAAGAAAATCCAAGAAAATTGGATTTTAAATAAATAAGTAAAAATTTTCTTGCTTCAAGTGAAATTGGATTTTAAATAAATAAGAAAATATTTTCTTGCTTCAAGTAAAATTGGATTTTAAATAAATAAGAAATAATTTACTTAGGGTAAGTATTTTTTTCTTGTTTTTTGGAATAAATTAAGAAATTGTTTTTTTTTGTTGCAAGTAAAACTTTTCTTATACGAGCTTAAGTAAGTAATGCGAGAGACACACATCGTAGTATAGTAATAATATTTCGATCTATACCACATATGTATCACCCTCATATTGTAGTTTAATTGAAAATTTTCATAGCATAGCCAAATCATAATATTGATATTCTAATATTCATACCACATAGGTATGTGTCTGAGGCATAAGAAAATATTAAATTAAGCAAATATTTTCTAAAAATATTAAAAACGTAAAAAATAAGAAAAATGAAAACTAATCATGAGGGATTAGAAAACCATAATTAGTCAACTAGTATTTTCCTAGGACTTGTTTATTGAAATGACAGGTACCCCGAAATAAGTCCCAAATGAAATAAGTCCCAAAAAAAAAATGAAATAACTCCCAAATATTTTCCATACAAATTGGGACTTATTTCATAATGAAATAACTCCCAATGCATTGGGACTTATTTCATAATATTTTGTTGGGACTTATTTCATAATGAAATAACTCCCAAATGAAATAACTCCCAACGAAATTCCGTTGGGAGTTATTTCATTATTTTCCAGCTTTGGGAGTTATTTCATATTTGTTGGGACTTATTTCATTTCTCTTAAAAATGCATTGGGAGTTATTTCATATTTCTTGGGAGTTATTTCATTTCTCTTAAAATTGCAATTTAACAAGCTTCGACGTTTTTGTAACGTTATAAAGTAACCGAAAGCCGGGATCCGTACGATAAATCGAAAAAAATGTCGAATCTTAAAAGACCGAATTGAAAAAAGCCTTATTATACATTTTTGACCGAATTAAAAACTGTCGAAATGAGGAAAATGACCGAAAAAGGCCGAAATTTGTATACTTACATTTTTATCGCCGCCGCTGAAGGGTGTACCACGCAGAAGGACATCACCGTGGCGGTAGCCACGGTTAGGGCACACGTCCGGACGGATGGCGTAGCCCAGGGTTATTTTTTATAAGCGCAGCCGAAGGCCGCCAACGCAGAAAAGTGTTCGGTGCAGTGAAATAACGCCCGCGGGCAAAACCCCATATTAAAAAAAAACGAAAAATTGGAATTAAAAATCGCGCGATTTTTTATTCCAATTTTTCGCCTGCGGCGATTTTTCCAATAAAACAAACACCATATTTAAAAAAAAACGAAAAATTGGAATTAAAAATCGCGCGATTTTTTATTCCAATTTTTCGCCTGCGGCGCTTTTTCCAATAAAACAAACACCATATTTAAAAAAAAACGAAAAATTGGAATTAAAAATCGCGCGATTTTTTATTTCAATTTTTCGCCTGCGGCGCCTTTTCCAATATAACAAACACCATATTTAAAAAAACCAAAAATTGGAATTAAAAATCGCGCGATAGATGTCCTTCTGCGTAGTACTTTTTGGGAGATATTTCATATTTCTTGGAATTTATTTCATTTGGGAGTTATTTCATATTTCTGGGACTTATTTGATTGGGGAGTTATTTCATATTTTTTGGGATTTGGGGCCTCATTATGAAATTAGCCCCAAATATTGGGACTTATTTCATTTCCTTCTTTGGGAGTTATTTCATTTCTAAAAGTTGGGAGTTATTTCATTTTTATTGGGACTTATTTCATTGGGAGTTATTTCATTGGGACTTATTTCATTTGGGACTTATTTCGGGGTACTGAAATGACAACATTTTATTTAATATAAATGAAGATGCAAATAGTGAACTCCTTATACCAAATGCTTCACTAACAATCTGAGAGTTGCAAAAATATTCAGAAATATGCAAAGCGGATGGCAAATGAAAAAAAACACATGTAACTTTGGAAAAGCAAATTCAGCAAGAAAAATTTTGCTTCGCTCAAGAAAACGTTTTCTTATTCATTTCACATTTTTTTTTCGCTGTATTTTGTTGTTCCAATTCGTCGAAACACAATTTTCTTAAATTCTTCTTGATATTAGCAAAAAGATTTTCTTCATTTAAGGAAATTTAAGAAAAGATGTTCTTATTTATTTAAACATTTTTTTTCTATAGATTTTGTTAGTGTTCTTGAATAAGAAAATAATTGTCTCATTTTTGGAAAACTCAATTTCTTATTTCCAGTAATAATTAAGTCAATTTTTCTTATTTCCCTAAAAATTTTCTAAATTGAGTTCAAGAAAGCATTTTTCTTGATTCAAGTATACAAATTTATTTCCGTGTACTGTTTACAGTACTTGTTAATTGAAACTGCTCACTGTTTTCACAAAATGAACATTTTTTGTTATCAGTACAATTTTTTTAAAAATGCCAAACGAACATATGCTACACAACTTTGTAATTTCGGAAAGCTCCAAGTGCAATTCAAAGTGCCGAACTTATGTATTGGCCAACCTTATTTTTTGCAACTTTTACCAATTCTTCTTCCGTAAAATTATTGTAACTAATATTGTCAAAAATTATGAGTCAAAATTCAATGCAAAATTTATAAACTGCAACTTAGATTTGGTCATGGGGGGTTTTAACCCCCAAAACCCCCCGTGCGCACGGCCCTGCCACCAAGACATCAAATTTTGTATGTGAAATCCACCTCCATAAATCGCACCAAACGCATTGGTCTCACCTTGGGCTTGAACAGCATCAACAGTTGAAATAGTAAGCCTATTCGGTGCTTTGGTTCAAAGTCAGCAGCTGGGTATATATACATACATACATTACATTTGTATGTAATATTCGATTTCACACACAATTAACCTTTACAAATGTTCTAAGACTGAACAATTAGCCACTTCTTAAGGGATCCAAATAAAAAAGTTACTGATAGAATTATGAAATTGGAACTGTATAAAAATTACTATGTTTAATTAATTATTAAAAAAATAGTAAAAAATAACATGGAAATTTATACATATGTACCTACATATAATTGAAAGCTCATGTTCTATGACGAGTTTTCCATGCATCCAGTGCTTATATGGCCACAATTCAATAAAAACATTATACCTAGTCATACATACATACATACATACGTAAATACATTTGCATTCACACGTTTGTTGGCAAACTTTTTTTTATTTATTTTGTTATGTCACATATGAACGCCAGATTAACAACAGGCGAGTAAACAACTGATAAAGCGTTTGGTGGAGAGCGATTACTCATAATAGAATTTGCACTGGCATATTGCGCCTAATATCAATAGAGAAAAGTCAATGCAAATGTACATATCGCTCATTTGCTGCAAGACCGGCATAAATCAAAAAACGTGATTTTTGAGTTAATGATGCAGAATTGTTCGTTATTATCATACTTCATACTTCATGTTGAGTAAAAAAATCATATGAATACCTCTTATATGCTCCGCTTGAGAAGAGAATATGCCGTTATTTCATTTCATCTGTTTCAACTTTTTTTATACGTGAGAACGACATATCTCAGTTGTGCGACTGCTGCCGTCGTGTTAAGATCGTTTGGCTTTCTCAAACAGAGGCATATTTTGCGTTGTGGAGTTCTTCGCGAAAAGGTAATGGTATTTTTAATCTAGATTTTTTCAAGTACACAGCGCTAATTTGAGTTATGACTATCTTGTTGAAAAGTTTGATTTAATTCAAACATGGTATATTACAAAATATGACGTTCTAGTTGATAAAAATACTATCGCCAACTTAAGTATTTCGTGATATGACGTTATTACATATAAAAGAATGACTAATAAACAGTCATCATTGTACATTATAACAAAATGTGTCGTTGTTGAATATAGCATTATTAATAGGCATGGGTAACACTGCGCTGCGCGGCGCAATTGCGCTAACACCAACCCTGGCGTTATTGCGCTAACTCCGATTTGGGAAATGCGCCAACTCAATATAGCGCCAACTCAATATAGCGCCAACCCAATATAGCGCCAACTCAATATTGCGCCAACTCAATTTTGCAATATAACACCGACTCAATTTCGTGCGCTAACACCAGCACCAATATAGCGCTAGTGTAAAATGGCGCAACCACAACACCAATAACAGCACCATAGTATATGTATACGTATGACACCGTCACAATTATGTATGCTTGATAGTGATCTAAGTGACCTTAATTTCCAGCATATTTTCACAAATATACGGAATATGTTTCCAAATGATTATGAAAATTAAAATTAATTGTGCCCTCGTATATTTAAGCAGAATTGCGCCAAAAGAAATAAAACGGGGATGGTAAACAGTAACAAGCGAAAAAATGTTATTTATCGATTATTCTATGACAATTGCGCTAAAGGTGTTATTGCGCCAGTACCGTAAGTTGGCGCCACGATTGGCGCTGGAGTTATTGTATCAGCGCCAAAAAAATTGCGCCATTACCCATGGCTAATTATTAACAGTAACAATAAATTGCTCTCCCTAACACAAAATATGATGCTATTGCTGATAAAAAATATAGCTATGTATGAATAAAACGCACGATTACAATAATAAAAGTTGTTGTTTTAGGTTATTTTAAAATATCAAATTGCAACAGCAGCAAATCACCTTCGAGTTTATCCCGATTATCCTCTTTTTCGGAAGACTTTGACGACTCCGTGGCTGATGCAACATACTGCCCAAAATCACCGCAACAAGAAAGTGATAGTGAGGATAGCAAGACGAAACATGTAATCCATTAATTTTTTAATTACTTGAAGTAAAAAATTAACATTTTTCGTTTATGAATTATAACCCTGCTAGAATTGTGTGACCGAAAGTACTAACACTATTACAAAAATATTATATTACCAACACATTTGCACTCGTATGTGCTTCTAGCCAAGTTCAAAACCAATGAGGTAGATAAGGATAGAATGGAATTTGAAAACACACATACGGGAACGTGATGAATGAAACGGTCACAAAAGTTACCGATGCCCTTAAGAATGTGATAGGAAATATCCCAAAACTTTTGGTCATCCCTGCCGGTCATATGACCGGTCAAATGACCTGCACAGTTCTTGCAGGGAACTTAAGATGAAAAGATGTTGAAAAGTTCCTTAATTGCTTAAGTTCAAAAGACTGTTTCTACACTCAGAAAAATAATCACAGTAGTATCAACAGTTTTCTTCTGTTAATCCCTAAATTCGTTAAATTAACAGAAATATGTTTAAGTAGACACATTTAGAGTTATATAAACGAAACTATTTTTTACTTTAACAAATATATCTATTAAAACCTATTTTTTAGTTCAACAGGACTGATCGTCAATTATTAAAAGAAATTTTCGTTGATATAACTGAGTCCCTATTAACTTAACCCTAATATCTGTTGCTTTAACCTTTATATTTATTTGTTGATTCAACAAATCATTACTGTTGACTATCAAAAGAACAAGTATTTATTTTGCCAGCTTTCTCCGTTGTTACTTGTTGCTTTGCTTGCGTGAGTGAGTTTTAATTCACGAATGCTTTTCCGAACAAAGGTAAGTATAAATAGCATAACTATAGTTCAATATTCAATATAAAGTTGAATGTTGAATTTCGCACTATACATATCATGCCGTTGGATTGAATTTCAGGTTGATGTCATGGTTTGAAATCGGAGGAGAATATAAAATAGAGAACACAATATAGCAAGCAGTGAAGGCGAAGAAGGTGCCGCAATGGAAAACAAGCGGAGATGAAGCTACATATTTGTACTTGGAAACAGAATGGAGGGAGGATGAAGAGAAAAATGCAAACAAAAGATTTAAAAAACTTGCCAATAGCTCTAAAAATACACATTATAAAGTGATTGTTAGAAATAAATGGCCATGTAAAACAAGACAAAATTTCAACTGCGGAAAATTGTGCAAAAGTGTTTGGATACACAGCGATTTTTTGTTTGCAGAGTAGTACAACAATAAAACTGTTAAAGCAAAATATCGTCTGTTAATTTAAAAGATACATATATCCTTTGGATGTGATTTGACTGTGTAATCTGTTGTTTTAACCCGTAATCCCGTTGATCTAACAGTATCTTTTCTCTCGGTGTATGAATTATAATTAATTTATTGGGCAATTCACTGGCTATTGTACAGTTGTATGTTGTAAAGGAAAATGTACATAAGAACGCAGTACCTGTGAACAGACTCTCGTATGTGTTTTGTTGTATTTCGTTATTGTTTACAGTTTGTTGTTTACAAAAATTTGAATAAAAAAATGCCAGGCGAAAGCGAAAAACAGTTATTAGATTTGTTAGCGGCGGATTCAAGTCCTAATTGATATATGATACACACGATGCAAGTAATTTGTTTTTTTTTTCGTCTCACCGCTTCCATATTTTTGTTTAAATTTTTTTTTAACAAACTGTCAGAATAAAAAACAAATCAAATAGCACACTCAATAAACATAGGCTGCCCAGTTGTATTGGTTGTATTGAAATTTGTATGAGAAAAATCAACCCTACTGATACACCTATTGTAAACCTTTACCAGTATACAACATTACAATACTTTACAACAGCTTGTGAATTGCCCATATGTTTATTTTTGTGATATTCATAAGTACACAATATGTATATTTGAAGTTCAAAAGACTGAAAATAAAATGAGATAATACGAACTTATTGTTTTTTTTTCTATAATATAATAATGACACATTATAACTTAAGACACTCTATTGAATATATTTTTGCAACAATAACGTCATTATGCAAAGGAGAGTTGGTTCTTATTCAGGAAAACACCATAAATGGATACTTGGTGTTGATTTACCTTTATGGATATGTTAAATATATTATAGGGAATTGGTTTGTTTTGAATTTGTAGGACTTCCTATTTTCTGTGTAAGATTGGAGTCAGTTGAAAACTTTAAAGGCGTTTTCTGGACAATCGATTTTTTTTACTTATGCCGGTTTTGCAGCAAATGAGCGATATGTATATATGTATTTAAATATGTGTGTTTAACGTTTAGTTCACCCACAAACACCTATCGCATTTCAAGGTAAAGATCGGCAGCGGTTTTAAGCTGATTCGTGGACGTCGGCGCACGCACTGAAACTGCCACCACCAACACCATCTGCAAGTGCACTGGCACTTGAAATTAAATGGATTATCTCCAAATAGGTACATATCGTCGGCCCCCTGCCAGAAACACGAATGTGAAAATTTTTTCAAGTGCGATGCCTGCTCTTTATCGAGTATATATTGATGTAATAACAATTAATATTTGTATAAATGCTTGCCATTGCACGAAATCCCGGTTAAGCCTTATGTTATGTTCAGACACAACCTTAATTGAACATTAAGAGCCTTCATTCAATTTTCAAGCCCAATGATTCTCAATTTACCATACAAAAATTGACCAAGTTAATGCTTCATTAGAAATTAATGAGTTGTTAATGAAGAACAATTCTGCATGCAACCCTGTTAAAAGGCTTGTTTCATAAGTAAAATGAAATGTCATGAAAAGAGAAATGTGATTAGCGTCAGTGTCCACTAAACAGGTTGGTTCGTCAGATCAGCTGCATTCTTGTTCTTCTTCATCACCTATCAAATTTGTTTTTATTTCTGCTTATTTTATACATGCATTCGTGTTTACGATTGGTAAAAATTGTGAGATGAATGTCAAATTATTTCGTCCTCCTTGCAATTTTGACATTTAGGTCACGAGAGTTTGATATTCAGCTCACGGTGTGTATGTGTGTATGTATCTTGAGCCGACCTGTTAAATGGGCCAAGTAAATTAATATGTCTGAACACCAAATCTAAAGATGTTCAATCAACCCCAATTGACTTAATTAATTTTTATGTCTGAACATAATATTACAGCGGGTGCGCTGTACAATTTAATTTAGCGTCATCAAGTTTTCTTCATTAAAATCAATATTATGTTATGTTCAGACACAACCTTAATTGAACATTAAGAGCCTTCATTCAATTTTCAAGCCCAATGATTCTCAATTTACCATACAAAAATTGACCAAGTTAATGCTTCATTAGAAATTAATGAGTTGTTAATGAAGAACAATTCTGCATGCAACCCTGTTAAAAGGCTTGTTTCATAAGTAAAATGAAATGTCATGAAAAGAGAAATGTGATTAGCGTCAGTGTCCACTAAACAGGTTGGTTCGTCAGATCAGCTGCATTCTTGTTCTTCTTCATCACCTATCAAATTTGTTTTTATTTCTGCTTATTTTATACATGCATTCGTATTTACGATTGGTAAAAGTTGTGAGCTGAATGTCAAATTATTTCGTCCTCCTTGCAATTTTGACATTTAGGTCACGAGAGTTTGATATTCAGCTCACGGTGTGTATGTGTGTATGTATCTTGAGCCGACCTGTTAAATGGGCCAAGTAAATTAATATGTCTAAACACCAAATCTAAAGATGTTCAATCAACCCCAATTGACTTAATTAATTTTTATGTCTGAACATAATATTACAGCGGGTGCGCTGTACAATTTAATTTAGCGTCATCAAGTTTTCTTCATTAAAATCAATATTATGTTATGTTCAGACACAACCTTAATTGAACATTAAGAGCCTTCATTCAATTTTCAAGCCCAATGATTCTCAATTTACCATACAAAAATTGACCAAGTTAATGCTTCATTAGAAATTAATGAGTTGTTAATGAAGAACAATTCTGCATGCAACCCTGTTAAAAGGCTTGTTTCATAAGTAAAATGAAATGTCATGAAAAGAGAAATGTGATTAGCGTCAGTGTCCACTAAACAGGGTGGTTCGTCAGATCAGCTGCATTCTTGTTCTTCTTCATCACCTATCAAATTTGTTTTTATTTCTGCTTATTTTATACATGCATTCGTATTTACGATTGGTAAAAGTTGTGAGCTGAATGTCAAATTATTTCGTCCTCCTTGCAATTTTGACATTTAGGTCACGAGAGTTTGATATTCAGCTCACGGTGTGTATGTGTGTATGTATCTTGAGCCGACCTGTTAAATGGGCCAAGTAAATTAAATATGTCTGAACACCAAATCTAGAGATGTTCAATCAAGCCCAATTGACTTAATTAATTTTTATGTCTGAACATGATATTAAGGTTGTTCTCTCTGTGTGATTTTGGCCTGGCAAATTTGCCGAGATGACATAAGTGTGATAAATTTGCCGAGCACAACAAAATACACGTCTTGTCAAATTTGGATATTTGATATCATGAGAAAAATATCACGGGAAATGCAACCATGTTATTACATTCACAATAGTCTTCTATGAGAAGTGAGTTTAAATTTATGTTTCTAGTTCTTTTTTTAAGTATTTTATTTTATTCAGATAAAAAATTGATTAATTCGAAATTGAGGCAAGAAAAGAAAAGCGACAACAGTCGAATAAAGTGTGGAAATAATATGGTTAACATGCTAGTTCACAATGAGAGAAATTTCTCTGTGTGAGAAATTTCTCAAGATATCATGATATCTCGGCAAAAAGGTTAGCCAGAGTGAACAACCTTATTAAGAACAAGTAAGGAAGCCTAAGTTCGAGTGGAATCGAACATTAGATACTCAGCTGTATGCTTTCATTGTTTGTATGCGTTTGATGGAAACACGGCGTATTTTATATAAAGCGAGTGCCGCATAAAGTGCGCGTAGCCGCGCCCATTTTCAAAATTTTTATCAGTCATCCAACTAAGCATATGAATATTGTTCTTTGTGCAAAATTTCATTTCTTTATGACTTCTAGTTACAAAGAAGTCTTGTTACAAATTCCCAAAGGGTGTTCCAGAAATATCTTTGTTAAAAAGTAGGCGTGGTCATAAGCCGATTTCAATAAATTTTTGCGTGTCTATTAACACAAGTTATAAAAGTGTATAAACCAAGTTTCGTCATAATATCTCAATTATTTGTCGAGTTATGGGCTCCGAAATCTCGTTGATTCCTTTGTCTGAAAAGAGGCGGTGCCACGCCCATTTTCCGAAATTTTTCTATTTTTTGTTTCCCATCTATTGTAGAACTCATGCCACATTTCAATGAATTATCTTTATATTTGACAAAGATATCGCTAAAAATGTTTTTATTAGGCCACTTTATAATACCCATATATATAAGTGGGCGTGGTCGTCAACCGATTTCGCTAAAATTTTGAACATGTATTACTACAAGTAGTGAAAGTGTATACACCAAGTTTCGTCATAATATATCGATTATTTGTCGAGTTATGGGCTCAGAAATCTCGTATATTCCTGCTTCTAAGAGGAGGCGGTGCCACGCCCATTTTCCAAAATTTTTGTATTTTTTGTTATATGTCCATAGTTGGACACCTTCCATAAAATTTCAATGATATATCTTTATATTTGACAGAGATATCGCTTAAAATGTTTTTATTAGGTCACTTTATAAGACCCATATATAAAAGTGGGCGTGGTCGTCAACCGATTTTGGCAATTTTTCGTCAAAACATTTGCCTAAGTAAGTATATCACGCCTACCAAAATTCATCGATATATCTTCAACGGTTTCTGAGTTATGACTCATAAAACTTTCAATGTTTGCCCCTTAATAAGTGGGCGTGGCACCGCCCATTTTCCAAAATTTCATCATATTTCTTCATAAGGGCCTGAGCTCAATACGTGTGTGAAATTTTATCACTCTAGCTCTATTAGTGACTGAGATACAAAATGTCCGATTTTTACTATATAGGGGAGGTGGGCGTGGTCATGGTCCGATTTCGCCCATTTTCAATACCATCCGTTCCTGTCTTGATACCAACTTACATTTCAAATTTCATCAAAATATCTCAATTTTTGCGCGAGTTATCGTGCGTACAGACGGACAGACGGACAGACGGACGGACATGGCTCAATCGATTTCTCTTTTCACCCTGATCATTTTGATATATATAAGTCTATATCTATCTCGATTATTTCATTCTGTTACAATCCACCGTTAGGAAATCAAAACTATAATACTCTGTGTACTAGTACAGCTGAGTATAAAAATATACCAATATGAATTCGCCATGTCCATGATGGTACTAAACTTGTTGATGTTACTCAATGTAATTTAATTTTTGTTAGGAAATAAATATGTATGTATGTATTGAGTAAAATAAGTCACTATAATTACTATATATAGTATAGTAGCAAAGTAGTCTTTTGAATAAATCAATCTTCTTGCAATTTAATTTCATACATAGAAATAATCGCTTTTTCGAGTCTCTATTGCGTAATGAGTTTAATTTCAATTTAGTTGACAACAAACAACATCGGTTTCGTCGTAATCGAGAATACGAAATCGCGTCAACTAAACTCACTTTTTACCAGGCCAACAGAATTGTTCAGCAAGTAACCGTTAAAGCAACAAAAACTGGCCAGCCACAGCTGATTTTGTTTGCATGTGGATTGCATACATTTAGGCGCTATTCTCGCGTGCTATTGGATTGTTTGTATGTAGCTTGCCAGCATTGCTGCTGGGGCCACTAAAGTGGCAATTTGAACCTTTTTAAGAGCCAGGCCACCGGAACCCAACTTTTTGAAAATATGAAATATTTTAACCTTTTTAAAAATTCGGGCCACTATATTGTAATAAATATTTTTTAGTTTTTTCTTAAATATAAAAAAAAGCTTCTTTGTTACCTATTCACTTTTCATTGGCAACTCTCCGCTGCGAAGGAAAATACCGAAAGAGTTATTTAGGAGTACAAATTTTTAGAATGCAAAAAAATTGTTTGAACAAACCGAAATAGAAGAGTTTTGGCACAGCGTGGGGAATTAAATGAGAACTTGTTGTGAATTTGTTGCAAATATATTAACGCTGCCGCAAGCAGTGCTTCAGCAGAAAGATGATTTTCAAAACTTTCACTATTTAAGACCAAGGTAACAAACCGCTTGCAAAATTTATACGTGCAATTCAATGATCTCAGCGCCCAATTTAACTAATGGAAATGATTTAGATTCTTGGATACCGGAAGAAAACTTGATTGTAAAATATCTGAGAACTAAATTTTAAATCCATTAAACTAAATCCATTATTCATATTATATATATCTACACTTCAATTAAATATATGTTTCCTCTAGTTTAATTGTTCCTTAGGGCCTTTTCACATTACTCGGTACGACTTCGGATCGACATTTTTTCCTCGGTATTTTTAGCTTACCGAAACGATTCCGCGTCGCCGTGTGTTTCACACTTGTGGGAATTCTTTCGGTGCGTAATCTTCAGAAAATAAGAAAACAAACATCGAAATTTACAATATAACATTTTAAAATTCAACAAATCACTCAATAATAATAATAATGTCTTCTAGTTAAGACGAAGACATTATAACTTGCTACATTTATAGCCGAAAGGAGTTTTTTTTAACACGCTTTTATTAGCTTCACCTGTATGAATGTATGTATGTACGTATGTATGTATGTATGTATGTATGTAACTTCATCCCATCCTAAAAGTTGTATTCTGTCGCCCTTTCTTCGGCGAATAAAACAAGTATTTTGTGGTCTCGCTATTAAGACAGCGAGTCAATAATTGATTGTTTATTGAACAAAATCAATCCCTTTTATACACAAAATTTCTTATGTACTACTTATTTACTATAATACATATTTACACTAATTCTTACTAGCTATGTAGATATGTATGTACATATGTACGGCTTATGCATTTAAAGTGTAGTCAAGTGCCCGTGCACATACATACGTACATACGACTTAGCTTAAAGGCAAATGCGACAAATCAGAAATACGGCGTCAGCATAAAATTTGGCTGTTGTTTGTTTACGTTATAAATTTTAATAAATGAGATAGGTTGAATGCACTTTTAGTGCATTCCATATTTTTGTGTTTTAAATTACGAGTTGAATGTGCTCAAATATTTCTGACATGCTACACCTCCTTTCCTAAAAAGAATGCTTATACATTTGTAGGGTCAATGTATGAGCATTCTATTACATTTAATGGATTGCTTATTTTACTTGCTTGTGTTTATTTATTTATTTCGGTAAAATTAACATTTCAGTTTTTGTTTTGTGCTTACATACTTACATTTATTGGAAAAAGTGAAAATTTCTTATTCTATAGATTTAAGTCTATTTTTATGTACTATGATTTTCTTATTCATGTAGCTTAGTGAATAATTATTGTGATTATTAATATTTGTTACTCTATAGGGAATTAAACTATAGTTATTATGTTTATCAATACCTATTACTCTATAGGGTCCCTTATATCTACTGTCTAATTTATGACCTGTTTCATCTTTTACTAAGACTAAATCTCCTATATTTATTTCCTTATGCTGAATTTTCCTATCGTAGTAAATTTTTTGTTTTTCTTTTGCTTGTCTTACTAATCTATTAGCTCTTTCTTGTGCTATTTGAAGTCTATATTTAACTTCTTTGTCATAAGCCTCATAGTTGTACAGTGGGCTGATTGTATCTTCTTGTAAAAATTCGTATGTCGGTGCTGGTTTTCCGAATATTAGTTCAAAAGGACAGTAACCATGAACTGTTGAAGGTGTTGTATTATAACAATAAGTAAAGTACTTGAGGTACTCATCCCAATCGTCTTTGTCAATGGATATGTATGAACGTACATATTCATTGAATGTTCTATGGCTACGTTCAACAGTGCCTAACGTTTGATGATGGTAAGGTGTTGAGGTTTTGTGTTCAATTTTTAACAATTTACTTAGTTCTTGAAAAACGTTATTTTTATATTCGGTTCCCATGTCTGTCAGTATTGTTTTCATACATCCATAAATGAGAATAAAATGTTCGAATATAGCTTTGGCTACTGTTTTTGCGTGTTTACTTTCAATTGGAATTGCTACTAGATATTTGGTTAAGTCACATATTATGGTGACTGCATACTCATTTCCATTCAATGATTTTGGAAATGGTCCAATTGTGTCAATTTGAACTACATCGAATGCCTTAGTTGGTGTTTCGGTTATAGTCATTGGATCTTTTAAATGTATTCTTGTTTTATTTTTATTACAATGATCGCATTTTTTAATATATTGTTTTATGTCATTTTTCATATTTTTCCAATGGAATTTTTGTTTTATTTTATTTGTTGTACGATTGATTCCTGGGTGGCCACCATTAACAGGATCATCGTGATATTTATGAAGAATAGTTTTAATTTTTTCATTATCTGTCACATGCATAACCTCCGGAGTTAATGCAATGATTAAATTTTTGAGAACTTTGGTACCTTTATCTTTAAATTTATCTACTCGAGTATAATTATTCTTAAACAATTTGTCTCCTAAGGACAATTGTATTTTGTTTATTTTCAAATTGCCGGCTTTTTTCATAAGCCTGGCAAAGAATTGATCTAAATCAATCTTCGCCTCAACAATTAAATTATCAATATTTATTTCGCTACAAATTTTCTTTCCCTTTTTGAACTGCAGTTTCGGGGGGTCGAAAACGAGCTGAGCTAGCTTTTTTACTTCACATTTATTAAGCGCTTCGTATATTATAGGGTTCTCATTGTGACATTTTTCTTCATTTTTTATATTATTACTGGATTTTTCCTTAGTTTCCGATCTTGTGGTAACTTTCAATATTTTACATGCTTCAATTGACATTTCTTTTAAATCTTGTATATCTATACGCGATAGTGCGTCTGCTACATAATTCTCTTTTCCTGCTATGTACTCCACCCCAAAGTCATATTCTTCCAAATCTAGTCGAATTCTAGTTAATTTTGATGATGGGTTTTTCATCGAAAAAAGGTAAGTTAAGGGTCGATGGTCTGTTTTAATTGTGAATTTTCTGCCGTAGATGTACGGTCTGAAATAAGTGATGGCCCAATGAATGGCTGCTAATTCTTTTTCAATCGTTGCTTTATTTATTTCGCCTTTTGTGAAAGATCTAGAGGCATAAGCAACTGGTAATTGTTTTCCTTCGTATTCTTGACTTAGTACTGCTCCGCAGGCGTATCCGCTTGCATCTGTTGTTATGTAAAATTCTTTATTGAAATCGGGATATTGTAAAATGTTTGGGCTAATTAATGCATTTTTTAGATAGTTGAATGATTTCTCACATTCTTCTGTCCAATTAAATACTACTTTCTTTCTACAAAGTCTTGTTAATATTCTAGAGTATTCCGCGAAATTTGGTATAAATCTTCTATAGTAATTGCAGAATGCAACGAATCTTTTAGCTTCGTCGGCATTCTTGGGAGTTGGATAATTTTGAACTATTTTGTATTTAGTGGGATCAGGTAAAATTCCTTTACTTGTGCATTTATGTCCAAGATAAGTAACTTCTTGGTTGAAAAATAGACATTTATCTGGATGCAATTTTAAATTGTATTTTCTGCAAGTTGTGAATACATCTATTAAGTTTTTAATCATATGCTTTTCGGAGCATCCTAATACCACTAAGTCGTCCATATATAAAAATGCTTGTGATGGTTTTAGACCGGCGAATGCTAAAGTCATCATTCTTTGAAATGAATTTGGGGCTACTTTAAGACCGTAAGGTAATCTTTTGAAACGGTAGGTACCATTGTCTGCTGTAAACGATGTTATATCTCGGGATTCTGGGCTTAATTCTATTTGATGAAAACCGGACATTAAATCTAAGCAAGAAAAATATTTTGCTCTACCTAATTGGTCTAGAATATCGTCGATTCTTGGTAATGGAAATTTATCTGCAGTTAATTTTTTATTTACCTGTCTATAGTCAATAACTAGTCTCCATCTTTTATCGTTATTACCTGGGAGTGATTTTTTCGGTACTAGTAGAATAGGACTATTGTATTCTGACATTGATGGTTCTATTAAGTCGTCTTGTATTAGCTTATTTACTTGTTTATTAATTTCCTGTTTGTGAGCTTCTGGTATTCTATAGTTTTTTACATAAACTGGGTTGTCGTCTTTCATATAAAGTTTTTGTTTGTAAAAATTATTAGTGGTTATAGGTTCTGATTCTAATGCAAATATATCAATAAATTCTGAACATAAAGTATTAAGTTGAGATTTAGCAAATGATGGGAAATTTTTATTTAATCTTTCTAATTTTTCTTTATTATTTGCTTCATTTTTCTGTTTATTATTTATAATTATGTAGTCGTCTAAGTTTTCTGTGTTAATATTGTAATTTTGAATAGTTGCATTTTTATCTGTTGTATTAATAATTCTAACAAATGCTTGATTTGGATTTACTATTGAATTGGCAATAAAAATTCCTTCTGCTAATTGTTGATGTGGTATGAATAATTCAGTATTGTTATTTTTTATGTGAATTTGTCGAACTACTTCTGATCTAGCTGGTACTGATATGCAATTAATGGTTGGTTCATTTGTCATTTGAATTGCTATATTTTCTGGATAATCATATGGTCGTAATATAAGTCTATCTTCATTATTTCGGTAATCTAAAATGCAATTATACTTTTTAATGAAATCGAGTCCCAAAATTCCGTCGCATGGGATTGGGAAGTCATCTTCTACTATGTGAAATTTGTGTCGAATCAAAAGATCGTCACCCTTTAAATCTGTTTTAACTGTTCCAAGAGTGTTTGTTATACCCTGACCAATGCCTTTTAAATCTGTTTTTTGTAATTCATTAATTTTAACATCATTTTGAATTTGACCCTTTTTTATTAGTGATATGTCAGCTCCTGTATCTATTAGGAGAGTTGAAGTTGAATTATTTAAAGTTGTTTTGGTGGATATGTAGCTGTTTAGGTGTAAATTTAGTACACAAATTTTTTTTTTTATGTTTGGAGTGGAGTTTGTTGGTTTTCCTGCTGGGTATAATTACGTACATTGCGAGTGTTGTTGGTATTGTTGCGATTATTTTGTCGCTGTTGGTTACCAAAATTCCTATTTTGTCTTTGTGAGTAATTGTTGTTTGATCTGTTAAAATTGTTATATCTTTGATTAGATCGATAATTTCTATAATTGTTATTTGGAAAATTTCTACGAAAGTTGCCGCGGAAATGATTTTGTTGTCTTATATTCAATATTGCGTTTGGGTTGCCTGTTACTTCAGTGCAACTGTTTGTAAATTTTGAAATTGCCTCGTTCATTGAGGTGAACGTTCCGGCTTGCATGATTAGTTTTACTTTATCATTAGAACAATTTTTACACATAGCCTTTACAGCTGCTTGTGTAGCATATTTTCCTGCTAAATCTGAGGTTAACCCGTCAGATATATATGCTCCTTCTAATGATTTTGTTAATTTTTCGATTTCAGTAGTATATTGGTTGGCTGTTTTACTGCGTTGTTGGATGTTTAGCAGTTTTGCTGTTAATACTTCTACTGATTCGCCTTTGATTGATCTTTTCAATTTTAATTTTATATCTTGTATTGTATTCTCATTCTGAATACAATTTCTTGCTGTGCCTTTTAGTTTTGTTTTTATCATAGACACTGCAAGTGCTTCATGAGTATCCTTGATTTGGTCAAGAATGTCGAGTGCATCTATGAAGCTATTTAGATTTTCTGAGTTGCCATCAAACTCTGGTAGGACAGATGAAGCTGTTTTAATAAAATCTACCGCTGTCTGAGGCATTGTGGATGTGTTTGAATTATTGGTACTTTCTGAATGAGTTTTAGTTTCTTCTTTATCGTTTGAAGAATTTTTGTTTTCGGCTTCCGTTGGATAGTCCGGTAGTAATAAATTTGTGTCAATTTTTATGTCTTTGTTGAATGACGTGGGTACTTGTTCTTCAATCTCGTATCGTGCTAGCGATGAAACAAGTTTATCCCTGACGTATAGGTATATTTGGTATGCCTGCTTTTGATGATCGGCTGTAAGCTTACTATTTATATTCCTCAAGGCGTTTCCTATTCTATTTAATGCATCTATTATAAAACCTAAATGCTTAATAATTGTTTCTCTTCTAATAAAAACATTCTTGTTAATGCACTTGTATGATTTTTCTGCAATTGATTTTTCATTTAGTAGTGATGCATATATATTATCCCAATTATCCATTGAAAAGGATCTATTCGGTATTGATTTTTATACCTTGTCTAATCCATTTGCACGACTAATATATCGCTTTTTTAAAATTTTGTTGTGTACCGAATAAATCTTTAGAAATAAATTTATACAAGATACAATTGCAATAACAAGAAGAATAAGCTTTATTGAATCTAAAGCTTCGCTGTGATCAATTTCTATGGAGTTAACTACATTTGCGTTGGGTTTATCAATTTTTGATGTTGTTCCACCCATATTGATTGAATATTAAAAAAAAAAATTCCTAAAATCTGAAAATACCGAATTTTTCAAACATGCGTTGTGTTTCTTCTATTTTTGTCGTGGGGTTAATGACGTCTTCTAATGTTGGTTCCCTAGTCATGCCTATGATACGCCAAAGAGTCCTTAAGGATTCTAATTCCCTTATTAAGTCCCTGTTCTCTATTTCATTAGGAAGTGAGCCTACTGAATTCCTTGATTTAGGCATTATAATCACAATAATTATTTTTGTATGTATATATATTTATTTATTTAATTAAATCATTAAAATTAGTATTGTTGTGGCTTAGGCCAGAAAAATGTGTATATGTAAAAATGCAAAATTTTTAGTATCGAGAATTGACACGGCAAGGATTTTTGGTCTCTTGCCCTTCAATAGGCAGCCGCAAGGTTGCCATAAGATTAGTTAGTGATCAGTTAATAAGGCCATTAGTAAGCCTTTCAATCGCTATTAGTTTTTTTATATGCTTCCGTTTTGCAATAGAATCTGCGAATACTAGTTGTTGGTAGAGTTCGGCAACTCGTCGCCGCGCTTGGTATTTTTTACCACCACGTCTCCTGTGGTATAAAGGTTTTTGTGGTTGTGCAGGTTCTCTGCGAGCTGGGCGTTGTTGCCGTCGCCTGTACTCCTCGATTGTAATTGCTCTAGGACCTTGTCGTTCTGGCTGCTGTTGCTGTTCTTGTTGATGTTCGGGTTTAATTTGTTGTTCTTTTTCTTGGGCTTGTTGCTCTTGTTGTTGTTCGGGTTTATTTTGTTGTTCTTCTTCTCTGTCTGCCGCTCACTAAAATACTTTTCCCATTTCTCAAATATTGCGTTTACTTCGTCCATCACCATGTAGTGTAAACGACTGGTTAATGACAGGATCTGGCAGGATCAATGGCAAGGATCCTGGTGTGTTTAACAGGCAAGGATCCTGTTTGTCTGGCAAGGATGCTGGCAAGGATGTCTTGTTTAACTGGCAAGGATCCTGTTTAACTGGCAAGGATGCTGGCAAGGATGTCTTGTTTAACTGGCAAGGATCCTGTTTAACTGGCAAGGATGCTGGCAAGGATGTCTTGTTTAACTGGCAAGGATCCTGTTTAACTGGCAAGGATCCTGTTTAACTGGCAGGATCCTGTTTAACTGGCAGGGTCGCCATATTCTGTCGCCCTTTCTTCGGCGAATAAAACAAGTATTTTGTGGTCTCGCTATTAAGACAGCGAGTCAATAATTGATTGTTTATTGAACAAAATCAATCCCTTTTATACACAAAATTTCTTATGTACTACTTATTTACTATAATACATATTTACACTAATTCTTACTAGCTATGTAGATATGTATGTACATATGTACGGCTTATGCATTTAAAGTGTAGTCAAGTGCCCGTGCACATACATACGTACATACGACTTAGCTTAAAGGCAAATGCGACAAATCAGAAATACGGCGTCAGCATAAAATTTGGCTGTTGTTTGTTTACGTTATAAATTTTAATAAATGAGATAGGTTGAATGCACTTTTAGTGCATTCCATATTTTTGTGTTTTAAATTACGAGTTGAATGTGCTCAAATATTTCTGACATGCTACAGTTGCAAAACGTTTAACTCAATTATTATTTTTTTGAAACATTCACTTTACTTTTATTGTGTTCTCTCCTCTATTATTTCTATTCACCTCCGGATTCGAAACGTGACATCAACATGGGATTCAACCCAACAACATCATATAATGAGATTCAACATTATACTCTATGCTTCATTGTGGCTTTTATGTTACCTCTCTTCAAAATAGCCTCTATGAATTTCATTCAATTCACTCCCGTATGCAAGCCAATAACAGAGAACGTAGATGAACAGAGAAGTTGCAACCAGGGTTGCCACTTTGAAATTTATTTTCCGACCAAATTCGTCTCAAAAACTTACCAAAATAGCTTTCAGCCGACCAAAATTTTTTTTCACAAAATTCGTCATATAAGCTGGTTTTTGAAAATTTATGCATTTTTATATATTCATTTAACTGGTATATATATAGGAACTTATACATACATATCACTCTTCAAGTATTTTCACATGTTTTAGCTTAAAATAATAATATACGAATGCGTTTATACATATGTATGTACATTAATTTGTGTATGTAATCTATGTTAACCTTTTAAAATAGTTACGACTATGGTTTAACAGGTAGGTCCAAGTAGGTATACAAATGAGATCAGAACTTTAATTAAATATCAAAATTGAATCTAAGATCTTTTTTTGTGCATAGTGCTTATTTCTAATTTGTTTTTGAGTTTGGTTTTATTAAAGAAAGTGTAGAAAATCTGCGCCCCGGTGCAGCAGTTCTGTGTGGAAGCGTAAGCAGATTAAAAATAAATTTTGTGAGCCCGCCAAATCAATTTTCATTAAGCGCATTTTTCATCAAACTAAAAAATGAAGAAAGGATTTTCATGCGTATGCGTTCACCTTCTTTTATCCACTTTACACAAAACTCTGCCGAAGAGAAACACAAAAAGTATTCAAGCAAACTGTTGCTGCGAGAAAGAGACATGAATACATGAACTTTCAAACGTTCTTTCAACAGTGTTGTGGAAAGATCTAGCAAATCAGTGATGCTACTTGAAGGAAGGTAAAAACCTACCAAAATTCAAATCGTGCGACCATCCGACCAACAGGAAAAAAACCGACCAGTTTTGGTAGGAAAAGCCCACTTATCACATCTCTGGTTGCAACTACGAATAATCGTGGAAGCCAGAGACCCAACAAAATTCTGTTAGTGCATCTGGTGAATAAAAAATTTTAATTCAACACAGCTGGCTGTTAAAATAACAGAAGTAGAGCGAGTTCGTCTGTAGAAAGGAATGTTATATTAAATTTCTGCACATCTGCTGATATGGCTCATTATTCCTCCCATACACCAATTCCATCGATGCACTAATTTCCCAAAACCGCTGGTGTTTTAACTATTTTCTCAGTTTATCAGTTTACTACAACCGGTGAGTATTTTTACAATTTCCACATCGATTTTTTAATTACATATTTTAAAATTTTCGAAATTTTGAAAATGTATAAAAATTTTGTTGTCCATTTCATCTTGTTGATGGCCAACCCATCAACCTCGTTGATGAGCAACGATCAACCATCTCTATACCTATGCCAATGAAATTTGATTGTCACCCTCTCTGAACAAATAGATGATGCATCAATACATATGTACATATGTACATACATATGTACATCTATTGAGCAATAATACATAAATTGGTGGCTGCTTCAAAACCCTCACCATTCATCTTGGTGTATCGGGGCACAGCAGCTGCTAGACTCTGATGACTGATCAACGAAAATCCTACTGTCCCCCAAACATCACTCTCAGTGTGGATTTCGTTGCGAACGGACGTGTTAGCGGAGCTCTGTGAGTATTTTTGCGATTTTTCATTCGTGCGTTTTGGCAAGTGTTTTCGTGGCATATCTTAAGGGGCGTAAAAAACCTTTGTTGGTGTTTTACGTGTATCGTAGTTTTGACGCGGAGCCCCAGTTTTCAAAGTCGTGTGTCGGTCAAACTCCGGCAATATATTTTGTTGGTGTTTGGAGCGCTAGTTTTCCGGCAATATATTTTGTTGTTGCCGAGTTGTCTCGAAGTGCGTTGTTCGGTCGGTGCGGTTGCTATCGGTCGGTGTTTTGTGGTCGCTTCCCAACCTGCGCGTCTCTGTGACGTCACTTGCCCGCCAGAGGTATAGTTCCGAGGTGCGTACGGGTATCGGCTGCGCGTGTGCGTTGGTTCGATTCCCCGGCAAGTGCGGTTTGTGCCAGTGGTGCATCGGCTTAGTGCGGATCAATACTACTCCCCTTGGGATTAGTGTTTTTCAGCACTGCTCGCGGAGTATTTTGTCACTCCTGTTGACAGGGCCAGTGCTTGTGAAATTAGTGGCAGAGTTAGCGGCTGCATTTTTGGCCAGCCAGTTCGGTCGGCGTTGTCTTCGCGCCAGCCGACTCGTTCCCATTGTTGGGACTTGGAGTGGCTATCGTCGGTACTTAGTTACCGACAACCAGTGCGTGAGAGGCGCCCCCGCGTTTTTGCTTTGGCCGACTAGGTTTGGCCGTAGCCGCTACTGACCACTTGTGTCTTCGGCTCAGTCCCTGTCCGTAGGGTGACGAATTGCCCCAAGTGAGTACCGGAGTATCAAGGGCCAATCTTTGCTGCTGGTGGTTAGATCCTCGTGTGCGCGTAGTTGCTGCCCGGAAACATTTCGGGAGTTGTGCCAATGGTGGGCACGGCGCAGAGGGGCCGCAGGAAGCGGCGGAGCACCACGTCGAAGTTGGTGACTTCGGGCGGCGTTAGCGATGGTGCTGGAGGTGGTGCGGATTCGTCCTACACCGCCGACAGCGATTCGACGGTGTCGCGATCGGGAGCGGTGGCAGGAGCGGGTGCGGTGGCGAGTGACTTGCAGTTGCAGTCACCCCCACGGGGCAAGTTGAAGGGTGTTGGCGGTGACGCTGTGGCGATTTTTAAAATGCCTGCCACGAAGAAGGCGGCTTCCATGGAGGATGCAGCTTCGACGAGCAAGGGTGCTGCTGGTGGGATGGACGCCAATGATGACGTCGTCATGCAGTTGCCGAGCACTGGCTCGGGCTCTGGCTCGGGCGCCGACTCGTCGGGCGATGAGTCGATGTATGCCCCGATGCAGGCTCGGCAGCGGCATGCGACGAAGGTAAGTAGTGGCGATAGACAGGTGAGTACCGGGGAGTTGGGAAAGGGTGTGAACAGGGAGGGGGGTAAGGGAGGCGACTTCAAAGAGCGCCTCTCTCGGGTATCCCACGCCTTCGACCGCAGGGTCTTTGGGCTGGAGGGGCTCCCTATGGAGTCAGCGGCGGTCCTGGTGCAGTCGTCTCGCGACTACCAGGACCTCGTGGTTGACCTCATTTCCGAGGTTGCCCGTCTCCGTGGCCAATTGGAGGTTCTGAGCGGGAGTGGTGCTATGCCCCCGCGTGCGGCCGGGTCACCACATGCTGGGCATCCTTTGATGCCGCCCCTACAGGTGTCCGCTCCTGTAGAGGCTGTATCGGTGCCGAAGCCAGTGGAGACATGGTCGGTCGTGGTGCGTAGTACCAAGCCTTCGGTGTCCTCCAAGGAAGTCGTGGAGAAGGTGGTGAAGGAGGTTGGGCCTGCCTTGGGAGTGAGGGTCCACGAGGTAAAGCCGGTGCGCTCGGGCGGGGCCATTATTCGCACGCCATCTGTCGCCGAACGCGACAAGGTGGCTAAAAACGCGAAGTTTGGCGAAGTGGGCTTGAATGTGAGGGTAAATGAGAAGCCGGGCGCCAGGATTGTGATCCAAGGGGTTCATACGGAGATCTCTCCTGATGAATTCATGGATGAGCTCTTCCGTTTGAATCTCAAGGAGATCAATCCTGATGCCCAAAAGAAGGACGTCAGGTTGGTCAGTCGCCCCTGGAGGGTTGCTGCTGATGGGGCAACTAACGTTGTTCTTGAGGGGTCGGACAAGTTACTGTCCCCCCTCTTGGCGACCGGACGTTGCTACATTAAGTGGTTCTCCTTCCGGGTACGGCAGGACAACCTGGTGGCCGGCTGCTTCAGGTGCATGGGATTCGATCACCGTGTGGCTGAGTGTAGGGCGAAATCGGATGTCTGTCGTCGGTGCGGGCAGGAAGGGCACCGAGCCGGTAATTGCGCCAATGCCCCGCATTGTCGCAATTGCCAGTTTAAGGGCAAGCCTGCCGGGCACCTTATGTTGTCTGGCGCTTGTCCTATATACGCTGCAATTGTTGCCCGTGCGAACGCCAGACATTAAGTATGGATGTGTTTCAACTTAACTGTCAGGGTGCGTATGCTGTCATGTGTGAGGTTGGTGCATGTATGACTGCGGGGCGGGTCGGCGTTGGCCTGCTTCAGGAGCCCTTTTCCACCAAATGGTGTGGTGAGGGGTCTTCCTGGGCGCTTTCGGGTCTTCACTGACCTGAGGGTTAACGCCGCGGTTGTCGTGAATGAGCAGAGCTATGAATGTGTTTTGGTGGATGCGTCGGAATGGGGGGTTTGTGTATGTATTGAGGGTACTTTCGGTAGAGTGTATGTGGCCAGCATTTATTGCAAATTTGGCGAGCCCATTGAGCCCTATCTGAGGTACCTGGATACGGTGCTACTCCTAGTGAGTAGCAATCCTGTTATCCTTGGTTTGGATGCGAATGCCTCATCCCCTGCCTGGCATAGTAAACTTTCCAGACATTCGTCTGGTTATGCCAGTAGCCAGAGGGGTGAGGTAATGAGTGAATGGTTGACGGCCTCTGGCTGTTATGTGATGAATGAACCGAGTGAATGGTATAGTTTTCATGGGCCAATGGGCGCGAGTGACATCGACGTGACGCTCATGAATGAGGCAGCAACTCGGATGTTTGAGTTTAGGTGGAGTGTTATGGGGGGTTGGGGGATAAGTGATCACAATCCGATCAAGATTGTGATTACTCCCCTCAACCGCCAGCGTGTGGAGGGTGAGTGTAATCTAAAGAGATGGCGAACTTCGGGTGCTGATTGGGTCCATTATGGACGGTGTGTGAGAGAAGCGGTATTTAATATACCGCTTAGAGTGTTTCAGGAACTGGGGGTTGACGAGCAAATTGCTCGTCTGAATGAATGCGTCTGGAATGTGAATGATGGTATGTTCCAGAAGTGGAAAAAGGTGCGGTTTAAGAAAGTGAGATGGTGGACTAGGGAGCTTGAGGCGAAGAAGCGTTCCGTCAGGCATGCGAGACGTCTGTTTCAGCGCGCCCGGCGGAATAATTCTGAGAGTGTAGCCCAGCTAAGGAGTCAACTTAGTAGGGAGATGAATGAGTATAAGAGGTTGATTTTGAGTACGAAAGAAGATGAATGGAGGGGGTTTGTCAATGACTTCCGTGAAGACCCCTGGGGGAAGGTCTATCAGATCTGTCGGGGTCCCCGGTCGTCAGACATTATTAACTCTCTCCAGGTCCAAGGGAACCTGACCCATACATGGAGAGATTGCATGAGGGCTCTTCTTGGTGAATTCTTTCCTAGGGCGGAGGTATCGGTTCCTCATGCACAAGAGGTGCCAATACCTCCACTAGATGACGAAGAAGTTGATTATGCGTTTGGCCTGGTCAGGTCTAAACGGTCACCGGGTTTTGATGGTTTGAACGGAGAGATGTGCAAATGCTTGTGGAAGTTCATTCCGGAATACTTGATGGCTGTTTACAACAAATGCATATGGGAGGGATACTTTCCACGTGAGTGGAAAGTGGCTAGGGTTGTCGTTCTTCTGAAGTCGCCCGACAAGATTAGGTCTGACCCCCGGTCCTACCGGGGAATCAGCCTCCTTCCAGTGCTTGGCAAGGTACTGGAACGGATCATGGTCGAGCGGCTTCAGGAAATTACGCGGGATGTTAGGTCGGATAGGCAGTTTGGGTTTAGGAAAGGTCGGAGTGTTGAGGATGCGTGGATGTATGTTCAGAATGCTGTAGGGATGAGTGTCAATAAATATGTCCTTGGCATATTTATTGACTTCAAGGGGGCGTTTGACTACCTTCGCTGGGATAGAGTGATTGAACGGTTGGAAGAGCTCCGCTGCCCGGAGGTAACTTTGTGGCGCAGTTACTTCCAAGGCAGAGGAGCCTCCATCGTTGGTGTGAATGAAAGTGTGGAAGTGGATGTGGTTCGCGGTTGTCCACAGGGATCCATCTGTGGTCCATACATATGGAACCTAATGATGGACTCCCTGTTGCGGCAGCTCGAGCCACTGTGTAAATGTTGTGCGTATGCGGACGACCTTCTACTGTTGGTGGAAGGTCCGTCAAGGGCGAATGTCGAGAGGAGTGGGGAAAATTTGTGCGAGATTGTGCATGCATGGGGAAATTTCGTGGGTGTGGACATATCGGTGGACAAAACGGTGACAATGTTGCTTAAGGGCAAATTGTCGCCGGATAGGCCACCGGTTGTGCGTGTGAATGGTGTCAGCATCAGATACGCGACGCAAGTCAAGTATCTGGGGCTGACAATGGGTGAAAGGATGTGTTTTACCCCGCATTTTGTACGGCTGAAAGAGCGATTGGTGAGTGTTGTGGGCCAAGTTCGCCGCATAATAAGGTGTGAGTGGGGCCTCAGCCGTCGGGCTGTTCGAACTATATACCGCGGTCTCTTCGTGGCTTGCGCCACGTATGGGGCTGCAGTGTGGTACAGAGCAGCCGAGACGGTTGTTGGTAGGAAGCGTTTGTTATCATGTCAGCGAGTGATGATGTTAGCGTGTTTGCCCGTGTGTCGCACCGTTTCTACGGATGCGATGCAGGTGTTACTGGGGGCGCCTCCTCTCGACCTGATCGTTATCCAAAGAGCGATATCCTTCAGGTTGAGAAGGGGGCTGAGTGTGCCGTTGCTGCGGGATGAATGGATTTCCGACAATGATGTGGAGAGAGGGTATATTGAGTGTAAAAAGTTGTTGAAATTGTGTGTTGAGCGTAAGTGGCAAGACCGTTGGGACAGTAGTCCTAACGGTCGAGCGACATATGAGTACATTCGGGACGTGACCTTTGTGGCAGAGAACCCGGACTTCAGATTCAATCTGAGTCTGGGCTTTCTGCTAACGGGTCACGGTGCGTTAAATGCGTTTTTGTATGCGAGGACATTGAGTGATACTGCGGGGTGTGTGTGTGGTTGTGCGAGTGAGGATTGGAGGCATGTGTTGTGTGAATGCCCGATGTACTCAGACATTAGGGACCTTGGGGGTTGGGGAATTAGTTGGACTGATGGACGGTATGATGTGAGTGGTGTGCTCTCCACTAGTCGGAATGCCGAACTTTTGAGTGGATTTGCGCGAGAGGTCTTTAGACGGCGGAGGCACTTGTTGAGTTGAATTGGTGAATGATTGCATGATTGGGGGGTTGGTGATCGATTAAATGGAGAATGAATTGGTACGAGGTGAATGGGGCGTATGGTGACCAGTCCAGAGCAGGATGGATGCTCAACTGGTAGTAGTCATTTGTCGGGTGGACATTTGGCTACGAGGTTCGACCGGAGACTTAAATCTGGTACCACGGGAAACAGGGTGCCCATGGCTTCGGCCAGCCTGTTTGTTGGGAACGGCCTCTCGGGGAGTTTTCGTGGTGGCTGTGGTTGAAACCCAGAGTTCGCTGGGAAGGGTTATTTATAACCCGATGTGGTGTTGCATTGCAACCGGGTGCCGGACCCATAGTACGGCAGAGGTGTGGATAGGCCTCGAACCCTACCAAGGTGGTAACGCGTCCATTCCGTATTCCAATTGGTACCAAGTGCGTTGCACTTGGGGCGTTGATCAACGTTTGATCCGTGTTTGCAGAAAACCGTGTGTTTAGGCCTTTCGTGGCAGTTGCGCACGTAAAACTACAAGACTTCGACTGTCCCCCAAACATATCAAAAAATTGATGTGTACACAAAAGCATCTATTGAATTATAATTTTTTAATACAGAAAGATATGTACATAGAGGCGCAGGTTCGAGTCCCAGAAAAGTCAAATTGAAACTAATTTAAATTGATTTTTTTTAATTCTTAAATTTATTTATAATTGAAATTCGATAAGAAAATTTTAAAATTACTTTGCTGTTTTAGGAATTTGGTGCATTGGTGAAATCGGTGTATGTGAATAAAACTAAGAATATCAGCAGATGTGCACAAATGTAAAGTCACATTCCATTCTACAGCGCGCTGCTAATTTTTTCAACTTTTCTCTCAAATCTGTAATTTACCATCACTCAACTCTGGTAATGTTAACAAGATGCAATAAGCAAAAGCAGAAAAAATGCAAAGACAACTAATTGCTGGAAGTAAAAGGAAATCCCCCAAATCGCGTTGCTTTGCTTTTGCTTAACTATACAAGCAAAAACGGCTCAGCTGAAAACTGAACCCAGCAGATTTTTTTCATGCGCTTCTCTGATTTGCACTTTAGATGCGCTGCTTTTCCCCTTCTTTAACCGTAGAATAGTAGGCGTTTTAGTCTTCGTATTCGCTACCTAACGAACAGAAAATTGTACACCTTGCTTCACCGATTAACTTCGGTTAATTTGATGCAAACGACTGCATTCATGTGCTTCGTATCCGCTACCTAAAGCGCAGAAAATTGTGCACCTCGCTTTGCCGATTAACTTCGGTTAATGTGAAGCAAACGACTGCATTCATGTGCTTCGTATTCGCTACCTAAAGCGCAGAAAATTAAGCGCTTTGTAAAATCGTCCATTTTTTTTCTGTTGTATGTTTGTATGTAATTTTTTTTATTCTGAAAGTGAAAATTAAGCGGTTAACACGTGCGCGTTTGCTCTTTAATAAATTAAAAAATTTAATAATATTACAGTGTGGTTATAGGTTTTAAATAAAGAAAACCTCTTTAAATACACATACATATATAAGAAGTGGGAGTGTTCCTGATTTTATTTTTTGTTGGCGTCACTTTAAGGTAAGTAATACGGCATATCTATATACATTAGGGCGGAGTGAATTGGGGCTTTTTTTGAAATCATTATTGCTCTACCTGCTGAAAGTTGCCTTTCTAGTACAGAAGTAAGACTGCAAAATATTATTGGCCTTGTCCTTTATTTGGAGGTGCCCCAATTCCATTAAAGAATGGACAAAATGCTCTAGATGCATAAAATTCATTTCCTAGATAAAATTAATTTGCTAATTTCTCCTAAAAATATACGTAATTTTCCGATGAAATATGTTTAAATCAGTGTCTCCAAGCTTATACAAAAATTCTGAAAATTCGAGGAAATTTTTAGGAGAAATTAGCAAATTAATTTTATCTAGGAAATGAATTTTATGCATCTAGAGCATTTTGTCCAGTCTTTAATGGAATTGGGGCACCTCCAAATAAAGGACAATAATTTAATAATTAATAATTAAACATTCTACCATATCACTCTGTTGAAGACATCAAGTCTGCTGACAATATTTTGTCGCAGTACACACGGGACGAGTTGGTAGGTCCAATAATACGAGGGCCACTGCAACATTTCGTGGAATAACGTACTTCCTGTATTGGTAGCGTCCTACGATTGTCATCGTCGTCCATGCGCCTCTCTTATCCCGAAAAATATTGCTCGTGTGCGTGAAATGGGTCTGTCAGATCGGTGACATATAGAAGAAACCAAAAATATGACAATCGGAGAACGCTAGTAGTACTTGATTCCGCGAACTTTTGCAGTGACCCTCGTATCTTAAATTTTAAGTGTTCATTTGAAAATTTTGAACTCACTATTCCGTGTATAATTTCAGGTTACATACGTACGCTCTGTGGTGGGAGCTACTCCGGTTAAAAAAATTATACCATTTCTATTTGCGGAAAGCACTCTACCGTTTATAAACTGGGATGGTCGCCAGAAGAAATTTGCCACAAAATCTCTAAAATTTGTTCAAGAAATCGTTTTTCGTAAGTATAAATATGTGTCTTAGCTATTCGAAGTTAGCTTCTAAAATGCTACGCATTTTTATTTAACAGGTGCTGTTCACAATCCTGATATGGACCTATCAAAATTTGATGGCGAAATGCGCAAAGGGTTCCGCATCGCCAAGAACAAGATGTACAAAAATAAATAGTTTTATAGATACACTACCATACCTGGCCAAGCTTCGCATTGGCTTTCAGTTATCAACAGTTATCATCATCTTATTTGTGGTTTAATTTTCAAAATAAAAGATACTTTTATTTTGCGATTTGATTCGCCATCCTGACAAAACATACTTTTTATTATTTTCTGCCATACTAGAGGTCTCGTGTTCTATCCCCAGTCCGGACAAACACCGAACATTTTTTTTATATAATTAGCACACAATTATTGGGTTTTTAGAAATAGCGGGCACCCCTCGGCAGTAGGCGGCTTACTATCTTCTCACAAAAAATGCATTCGCCGTTCGGATCCGGCATAAAACTATAGGTCCACCCAATTAGCAGGAAAAAGCAAAAAGTAAGGAGCACGCCTCGATAAGCTCGGTCTTAAAATTCGTTAGAGCTATATCAGCGCCATTGTATTATGTATACTATTATATTCTAGTCAGAGATATTATTAACAAACATTTTGTAAAAATTCCTAAGTTTTCGGTTATGGAAGGAACCTAAAATTTACTCGAGGAACTCAAATTTGGACCGATACCACTGTTTTTGCTGAATAGATGCGCATCTACACCGCAGTAATAGCTGCAAAACCTATGCGCTTCACTCGTGCAGAATTAGTCGCGAAAACTATGCGCTTCACTCATGCTGTATTTGTTGCTGAACATATGCGCTTCACTTGTGCAGAATTAGTCGCGAATACTATGCGCTTCACTCGCGCAGAATTAGTTACGAAACTTGTGCGCATTTTTCATGCCACAGTTTGAGCGCTTTAACTGCGCAGTATTCAGAGGTAAATGATGCGCCAATT
Source organism: Urophora cardui (assembly GCA_960531455.1). Taxonomy (NCBI): domain Eukaryota; kingdom Metazoa; phylum Arthropoda; class Insecta; order Diptera; family Tephritidae; genus Urophora; species Urophora cardui. Next base: position 165,260,968 of record OY482670.1, read on the forward strand.
TCCAATGACATGCCAATGGTAAAAGATGCGGTATCTGCAACAAGAAGGGTGCGCTTCCACGCCTCTACGAAGTGCTTCTAAATCACTTCCGATGCGCAATTTGCCCTGCTGGGAAGCGAATGAATCGTGTTCTCGTTTTTTACTCGGCTGGCCGAGTTTGCTAATTTACTTTTCATTAGCAAAAGCAAATGCAGCAAAAGTAGCTAAGCAATTTCAAACCCTGGTTCAAATTCTATTTATAGCACGGTTGCCGAACTTGGTAATTACCAAAATAGGTTATTTTTCGCTGTTGGTTTCTTGGTAACTTTCACATCTGTTTGGCAATTTTTGTTTTCAAGAAGTTGTTTACTATTTTTGGTATACAAGAAAAATATGGAAGTGATTATAGGACAATGAGAATAATTTGGAGCGCTGACTGTTCATTGTGAATATGTACAGGCAAATAAAGAAGAGCATATCTCCGATTAAAAACTGAAATAGTTTTGCTTCGATAGACATAGTACATATTAGTTGATATTTTTTCGTTTAGGCTTCATTTTTGAGCTCTTATGACCATTTTTTTTTTTTATAAGGAAAAAATGTATGTGAAAAATTAATATTTTTGGTAGAAGTTATAAATACATATGTATGTAGATCTATTTCGGAGATCACCACATCCCTTCATCAGACTTCTTTTTACTTTTATTCTTGCGTCCGCATAAAACATGCTTTAATGAAAATTTTCACTAAAAATTTAAAAATAAATAATAGGTTAAAAAAACTAAAAAACACGCTTTAATCTTAAAAATCGTACTAAAAATTGAGATATAATTTAATTAGAAACAAAATGATGAACGAAAATATAAGTATTTAAGGAAAAGCGTGGGGGTGCTCAATAATATTTGAATATGAAAATATTCGATTCGTACGACTAGTACAAAAATATACATACCTAGTTGCGAAATTAAAGAGTACGTTATATGAAATCTCAAAAAAGTCAAAATAAAAATATTAGTTAAAAACAGCGATCTTAAATATTTTTTGACATACTGAGCACCACCCGACGCTTTTCCTTAAATACTTATATTTTCGTTCATCATTTTGTTTCTAATTAAATTATTTCTCAATTTTTAGTACGATTTTTAAGATTAAAGCGTGTTTTTTAGTTTTTTTAACCTATTATTTATTACTGACTTTGTTCTTCTTCTTTTATTACGCCGCAAAAATGTATGCAGTAATTCCTCAAGTTTTACTGACCGGTCTTACCGCGTTGCGGTATACCGAAATTAATCCGCTCCGATTTCATGTATGCAACACTAATGTGAAAGTGCCAATTGAAATACATGTGGTCAGTAAGCTCTCGGTATACTTTCGGTAAAAACCAAAAATGTCGATCCGATACCGCACCGAGTAATGTGAAAGCGCTCTTAACCTGTGAATTGTTTTAAACATTAAATCAACCACAAAAATATATAAAACAAATATACAAAAAATTTGGGGGAAACCTTTTTTCCTTACTTCGACCACTTTTTGAAATTTTTTAGCGGCAATACTGTACCTTGCCATGAATTAATTTTTTGGCGGCAATCTTTGTATATGTGTTTTGTATTTACATACCTACATAAGTAGAAACCGGCATTTAAACTAAAGCTGGAAGTACTTAACGTAGCATGAACAAACTCACTCAAAATTTCTGTTCAATGGGGTTTGAGTAAATTTGATTATAATTATGCATACTTAGCGTAATGTTATGTTCAGACACATGTCAAAGCAATTCCATGCGAACGGTATGGAAACGGACTGAAAATGGTACCAAAATGTTACCATATATTGCGGTGCCAACTTAATTTTCCTGCTGCCAAAATACGAAAAGGGTGTTCAAAGTCCCAGATTCTTCACTTTACGAGAATAAGGCCGTAAATAAAAGCTTGTAGGTATAGGAGGAATGAATGAATGCGTCCGATTTAGCAGAACAGAGATTCGGCAAACAGAACCACATTTAGCAGGCATAATCAAGACTTAAAATTAAAATAAAATCAACATATGCAAAAACATGCATACATACATATATAATTATGTACATTATTACGTTCATATTTACAGTTCTTTGTGCACACAATTTTATTAGTCAATTAGAAAATAAATAAGTCACACTTCCCTTCTTGGCTTGTGAAATACCAGAGAAATAAATACACTCTTAGTAAGAAAATTTTCTGGAATTGTTGATAAGTAAAAATAATAAATATTTACGATGAATGCAAATAAAATATTTTAAACACAGGTCAGCTCTGGCAAAAGGTCTTACCTTCTACAGATTGCAATGTTCGAATGCGAATTCGTTATTCGTAAAAAAAGGTATAAATAGAAAAGAATATATAATTACCCAGCAGGGTTTTTCCATATTTTGGTAATGGCTTGAACTTGTATTCAATGAAATAACGCATTACAAATAGCTAATAAACACTCCTTCGCTTACTTTGCTCATTACTTGTAATGCGACAGTTTTAAAATTATTATTTTTTCGCTTACTGGTAATGCAGAAAATAATCGAAAAGGTTTGGAGTACTGCCGTTATTTTTTTGCAAACGCTTTGCTTTGATTTTAATTTTTCTAAATAGCAGTTTTGTAAAGCAAATTACCCTCATTCTCGTTTATTTTGCCAGTTTTCATTATAAAACTGTCGTGGTTAGTCATGTTATTCCATCGTTAACATTTTTTTAAATAAGCCAATAGCTGTGCAAATCAGGGACCGTAACGATTATCATTTTTATAAAAAAAATCATTTTTAATCGTTATAATTTGATTTTTATTTTTTCGATGAAATTTGATCGATATTTTATGATTTTTATTTTTTCGATCAAAAATAATTGTTATTACTGGATTTAAATTTTTTCTATGAAACTTGATCGATATTTTATGATTTTTATTTTTTCGATCAAAAATAATTTTTATTATTGGATTTAAAATTTTCCGATCTTAATAAACTCTAAAAACTTGTTTTTTTTTTTTTTTGCAAATTTTGTTCTCAAATAGAACTGGCCAATGTTGGCACAATCGTCAACTTCAAGCCATCAAATATAGGATTCACTAGCGTTTGAAAAAGTTTACTATGATCGGAGAAAAAATAAAAAAATATTGATTAAAGTTGATCGGAAAAATTTAAATCCAATAATAAAAATTATTTTTGATCGAAATAATAAAAATCGTAAATAATGGTTATTTAAAAATTTAAAAAATAAAAATCTTTAGATTAAAGATGAGCTCATATTTGGATAGAATGTGCTAAAATCATTGTATCGGCATACTTGCATTTTATTGTTAACGAAGTTTTCATAATGATTTTTTCATCCGAAGAAATGACAATAACGATTAAAATCGGTCTCTGGTGCAAATACATAGTGTAATAATTATTATTCAAATAGTGCTTTTTTTAAAATACATTTTGCAAAGAATTGATTTTCTATTCATTCTGTTTCCTATTTGTTTACGGCATAAATTAATTACTCTTAGTTTTAAAATTATTTTTTCGCTTACCGGTATTGCATAAAATAAGCGAAAAGACTTGGAACACTGCCGATATATATATATATGCAATCACATTTTCACCGATAACTCAATCATCGATAAATTTAGCGAAACATATCGAAGTCAAAATGAAACCTGGGGCCATCACCTTTCATTTGATACCCATATTGTAGGGTAATATTAAGGTTTTTCGGGAAATGCATTTTGACCGATAATTCAGTTATCAATAAATCTATCGAAATATATCGAAATCCAAATAAAAAACCTTGGGCTATCCCCTTTCGTTTGACAGTTGAATTATCAAGATTGTTGCTGAAGTTTTTTTTGTTGTTAGTTTTAAATAAAGTTGTTTGCAATATTTCCACCAACGTTTGATTGAACCACGAATGTTGAGTTTGTATAGTTTTGTTTTATTAATTATATATTGTTGTAATAAGCAGTTATAAATATATTTTTCTGCAGTTGGTTCGCTATTGAAGTTGTTTGTAATACTACGCTTTTTGATCGTTTGTTAATTCACTTGGTAAAATTCGCAAGAATGTCGCTGCTGTATTCAATTCAATAAGCAGGATAGCCAAAAAATTTATTGTATTTTTTATTTAATTTTATTAGTAAATTTAAAAGTTAATGTTCTTTTGTTTAAAATGGAAAATCTAATAATACAATTTTTATTTTTTTGATATTCCAAAATTTCAATGAATAAAAGATAAAAAAGTATTTAACAAATAATTAAAAGTAATTACTTAACAAAGTAATTCCTACAATACCCATTTTATAGGGTAATGTTAAGGTTTTTGGGCAATCCCCGATAACTCAGTTATCGATAAATTTATCGAAATATATCGAAGTCCAAATTAAACCTGGAGCCTTCCCCTTTCGTTTGATACCCATATTGTAGGGCAAGTTTAAGGTTTTTGGGCAATCAAATTTTGACCGATAACTCAGTTATCTATCAATTTATCGAAATATATCGAAGTTCAAATGAAACCTGGGGCCATTCTCTTTCGTTTGATATCCATATTGTAGTGTAATTTTAATGTTTTTGGGCAATAACATTTTCACCGATAACTCAGTTATCGATAAATTTATCGAGATATATCGAAACCCAAATAAAAAACCTTGGGCTATCCCCTTTCGTTTGATACCCATTTTATAGGGTAATGATAAGGTTTTTGGGCAATCCCCGATAACTCAGTTATCGATCAATTTGTCGATATATATCGAAGTCCAAATGAAACCTGGGGTCATCCGCTTTCGTTTGATACCCATATTATAGTGTAATTTTAAGGTTTTTGGGCAATCACATTTTCACCGATAACTCAGTCATCGATAAATTTATCGAAATATATCGAAGTCCAAATGAAACCTGGGGCCATCCTCTTTCGTTTGATACCCATATTGTAGTGTAATTATAATGTTTTTGGGCAATTACATTTTCACCGATAACTCAGTTATCGTTAAATCTATCGAAACATATCGAAGTCCAAATGAAACCTGGGGCCTCCCCTTTCGTTTGATACCCATATTGTAGGGCAAGTTTAAGGTTTTTGGGCAATCACATTTTCACCGATAACTCAGTTATCGATTAATTTATCGAAACATATCGAAGTCCAAATGGAACCTGGGACCTTCCCCTTTCGTTTGATACTCATATTGTAGTGTAATTTTAATGCTTTTGGGCAATAACATTTTCACCGATAATTCATTTATCGATAAATTTATCGAGACATATCGAAGTCCAAATGAAACCTGGGACCTTCCCCTTTCGTTTGATACCCATATTGTAGGGCAAGTTTAAGGTTTTTGGGCAATTACATTTTCACCGATAACTCAGTTATCGATAAATTTATCGAAATATATCGAAGTCCAATTGAAACCTGGGACCATCCCCTTGCGTTTGAAAAAATTTTCTGAGGAGACCCATAGTAAAATTTTATGCCAAATAATTTTCTAGAACATTTTAACCCTCTAGCGACCTTAAAAATACTATTTTTCCTGATTTTCTAAAAAAAGGGGGTCAAAATAACCCTTTATTGGCGGTGATAGAGGGTTAAAATATTCTAGAAAATTATTCGCCATAAAATTTCAGTAGGGGTCTCCTAAGAAGAAATTTTTGTAAAATGAACCTAAAAGACCAAAGGAAGCGAAAAACTTATATTCCACGGAATGTTGAACGTCTTTTATTTCGGGTTCTACTGAAGCGATCGAAATACTTCTTTTGCAAAAGATTAATGATTTTAGACTACGTTTAACATGCAGGCATAAAAAATTGCATTAGGGTGGTATAAAATAAATACTGGGTGGTAGTGACCCCAATGACGCACATTGGGTTAATAATATTCCATAGTATAAGGCGTCCTTTCAAGCCAAAGACATTGGTGTATTAAACTCTGAGATTGGACTATAAATACCGAAGATATGAGAAAAATAAATTTTAGCGACATCTAGCGGCGTCCAAAAAAAAAATAAAAAGCTTTTCCGGAAATGTTCTCCAAAAAGACATCATATGCGGGGGCGTACGGCGCACTTTATTTTTGCTTCCCTATAACGCGAGACGGCCTAATGTACATATGTATGTATCTAAAGTATGTATGCAGATAATTATGTCTGTAAATAATACTAAAAGGGTAAAAAGTGTGTTGTACAGAGCTAAATGTTTGTGTGTGCGAATGTGTGAGTCCATGTGGGTGGCAATGCGAAAAGCTTTGTTGGTGGATATACCAAGGCGTTTAGTGGATATTGATGGAAAACCGCGAGTTATCACTTTATTAAACACGCTCAATGAAACATACATACATATTTGTACTTAAATGCTGGCGGTTATTTAACACAATACATTATAATGTAATATTACTTGTAAATAAACATGTACCTAAATAAATTAATGGAAGAATGAACGAACGAACGACGAACAAGCGAACTTGTCCGATGGAATTGAAAAATTGAAAATAACTAGGTATGTGACTCAATGAAAACGATCATATTTCGTTGTTCGCGTTGTTAGCGATCGATAAATTCTGTCAACCAACGAGGAGCTTCTCAACTGAATCTATTTCAAAGTTGAATGCAACATGCTGAAGTGGTGCTTATCTGGTGAGGCAGTAGAAAAGAAATTGTGTTGGTGAAAAGACGCATCGAAAAAAACGAACGGAAAGGCGGTCAAGAAATAAAAAGAATTAAAAGAACAGCTAGTGACGAGTTGGAAGTTACAAAAAAAAAAAAAAAATAAACAAATCAAAAACACATGTGGATTTATAAATAAAATGGTAATATGTACTTTCAATCATCTGGAATTTACACTAGAAATCACAAGCACATATTCGCGACTTTTTTCGTAATGAAATTAAAGTTACTTCAAGTGTCTAGAATAAAGCGAATATAATAAATAACGAATATGTACATATGTAGGTATATTGAATTGCTTACTCTTGAGTGTTTAAAGAAAAACAAAGTGATTAATAACACAATCCAACAATTTGAACTATTTTTTTTTAACACGCTTTTTTTACCAGAGTAACCAAGCTATTTTTCTGAAAGGATGACGTCCTTTTGGTGAACAAAGTTATACTCCACCACGTCTGAGTCTCACTTAAAGGTTAATGGGTTTGGTACCATAATTTCGCGGTTAAAAATGGAGAATTAAAGAAAGAAATTATTTTTGTTGAGGTCGAGTAGTTCATTTTTGATATTTTTTACATAACGCTTTCGCTAGATCGGGATTTCGTGCAATGGCAAGCACATTTTAAGCAGCCGAAATAAATTTTGCTGGGAACATGTTGCGCGGCGTTGTTACTACGTGATTTTGGTAGTGATGGGCGAGTCCGAGATGTTTAGACAATCGAGAGAATCGCCATCGTTGCAAAATCACAATCGAGTCAAAAGTTGACTCGCTCCTCGACTACACAATCGAGATGTTTTTGCGATTGTTCCGAGTCGGCGAGTCGTAGGTTGTTTCGATGACATCTCGACTACACAAGCGAGATGTTTTTGCGATTGTTCCGATTCGGCGGGCCGGCTGTTGTTTTGATGATATGTTTTAGTTGATAAAATAAACTGAATGAGGTTTGTTGATAAAGAAAGTAGGATTTTTAATGGAAGTGAGGCAAATACATAAATAAATTAACCAAATTGAAAAATATGCTATACATAGACGCTGCATTATTGCAATCACAACTAAACAGTGTCGTGCATAATAATAATAATTAATTATTTAAACATTAATAAATTTTCTGAAGTGAGACGCTTATGAAACAAATGAATTTTACGAGTAGCAACAACGGCAATAAATTTGTACCACTCTGTATGTTTTGTAAAGCAATTTTAATATTCAAGCGGCAACAACAATTATTATGTATTTTTTGCAGCGAGTCCGAGATGTTGTAGAGTTGCTTTGAAAACGAGAGGAATCGTTGGCGAGTCCGAGATGTTTTAGCGATTGTTTCGACTGACGGCCATTTACGACTTGACTCGAATACGAATGAAAACCATCGAGAGCATTCGAGATGTTTCAACAATCGAGAGAATCGAATAAAACATCTCGGACTCGCCCATCACTAGATTTTGGAACAGAAATATACCGTAATTCTCCAAAGTAGCTCCGATTTTTGACGCTTAGTGCAAATGAAAAGACCTCAGACGGGCTGGAGTATACGTTTGTTAAACAAAAAAAAAAAATAATGAAGATGACGCCATTTTTCAGGAAAATACAATCGTTACTCTGTTGAAAAAATGTTGGCTGGCAGCATGTTTAATCGTCTTATGTATGTATGTATGTAGACGGTTGTTTAATTTTGAAAATTTTTCCCTTCCCTAGGCAAGTGTATGTTTAATGCTGATCGCCGTTTGGCTTTTATGCGCCGTCGCTGTGGCGCAAGACTTTGAGCCATACCCTTTAGAACCTGAAATAGAGATAACGACTACGCAAATGTCCACCATTGAGACAACAACAACATCGATGGCTGAAACCACAACAAATGCTCCAACAACAACAGATACACCAACAACTACTGAAAAACTGCTCATAACAACAGATGCTCCAACAGAAACCACAACAACGGAGAACATCCCAATGCCCACTGAACCCATAACAACGGATGCACCAACAGAGAAACCAATAACAATAACAACTACTACTACGACGACAGAAGCATCAACCAGCACTACCACGACGACAGCAGAGCCAACAACAACAACAACAGAAGCATCCACCAGCACTACCACGACGACAGCAGAGCCAACAACAACAAAAACAACAACAGAAGCAACTACAACAACTGAAAAGCCAATATCTACTTCAACAACAACGCCAACAACAGAGAAGCCTACAAGGCCCACAACCACCACCCGTAAAACTACCACGACAACAGATGAGCCAACAACAAGTTCAACAACAACAACTACAGAAATGCCCTCCACAACTACAGAAACGCCCTCCACAACTACAACTACGACAACGCAGATGCCACTCACAACAACAACACCTGCCGTATTTACCACAAGAACAACAACTACAACTCCCAAACCAACAAGAACAACAATTACAACAACACAGATGCCACCTACAACAACAACACCTATCGTATTCACTACAAGGAGAACTACTACAACTGTGAAACCAACAAGAACAACAAGTACAACAACACAGATGCCACCCACAACAACAACAACACCTGCCGTATTCACTACAAGGAGAACTACTACAACTGCCAAACCAACAAGAACAACAACAAAATCGCCATTTTCATTTGTGCCAATATTTCCAAATATTACTCCAACGAAACCATCAACCGTATCAACAAAGCATCCTGGGTATCCACCATATCGTCCGGCCAATCCTTGGGATCCGTATGTCACAGCGAAACCACAAAAACCGCTAAAACCCAACTATGGACAGAATCAGAATCGTTGCTATTTTAGATCGCAGCGCGGCTCATCATATCTGAAATGGTTATGTGGCAGTGAGTATTCGTAAATACAGCTGTATGTGTGTGTGTGTGATTATTTTCATTAACAAGTGCAGAATGTGACCATGAATTTGGTTTTGTAATCAATCGCCGATGCAAGGCTGTTTTTGTCCAACCTTGTTAATAAGTCAATCGCATGAGCGAATAAATTCAGATCTGGTAACAGAAACGATAACGAAACCGACGTGCTAGCATGCCTTGTGATAGTAAAGCCATAGTTTGAGTTTAACGATCTTGTTGCTATCTTTAATGAAAATGATGTATGTAGATGTAGTCTCCTCAAATCACAACAAGCCTTCAATTAGGCAACTCATCTGCATTTATTTGCATTGGTTTGCATCGTAATATATGTGGAATCCAATTTTGTTGGGCTTTAATGTAGGATTCCTTCTATATTGATATTTCAATCGCCCCAGGGTAAAAATTTTGATAGAAGTAACCCTGAAATACACATATGTATATAGTAGGGAGGACCTTAAAATCAAATTAGCTATTTTCTTCGGTCCACCCCTAGATCGATAGCTGCACAGTCAGAGATATTTCTATAAATTTTAGTCCCGATCAGAGATGATGTCGCACAGGGGTCACACATGGTAATATGAACATTGACCTCTGTCTTCTATCAAGTCAGACAATTTCTTGAATAGATAAAAATATATCTGATGCTAAAATATTCAGTTGGTTGTAACTGGTGTTGTGGAAACATTTATTTATGTGTCTCATAATGAATTCGTTCCATATCTCACCTCATCGCAATCAATTCGATCGATTTAATCGCTCATTTATCGCATTAATCATTTAACCTTCTCAATAACAATATAACATACAAACATTTTGGTTTTAATTGATTTTTATTAATATATTATATCATATTACCTTTTTTCCTCCCACTAACCTCCATCATTATAGAATGGCAATACATTTACCCGGTGCATTGTTATCGTTGCTGCCTCTACACAGACTCCAACTATGCCGGCTGCAGTGAGGTGCATTGCTCCTATTGCACACAATCGTACAAACAAAATTACAATTCATACAGCAATTATTGGACATATTATTATCAATAAACGGAAAAAAAATTTAGCGCGAAATCGCCAGCACGTGCTGACATTGTGCATTTATGGACATTTCTGTTTGTGTGTAATTGCATTTGTGGGCGTGAAATGAGACGGTGATAATGAATGCTTACATCGATCTTCTAAATACATAAACAGATATGTAACATATGTATGTATGTATCTATGCCAATTTTTTGTGCATTTTTTAATTATTTTATAGTTTTAGTAACATTTTTTTAATTATCTTTGTGCAATATTATGATATTTAATACAGTTTTATTTAAATTGTTATATGCATACACATATTTTATACTTGCCAATTTGTAAATACGTATGTAATTAAAAACTTTAATAAATAACGCGTATACACTATGTCCACCAATGTTTACATAGATTTATGTACCTATTATGTATGTATTTATGTATGCATGTTTGCATACCAATAAATTCTAGCTCGGCGTAAAATTATTTCAAATGCCATAAAATAATTAAGAATTCCACAACAACAATTAAACGGTGCGACTCAACTGTCCACATGCAATACTCAATTCAGATTATAAAAATTTCCAAAGTGTAGAAAACAATCCTTTGCATGCTGTTGACATTGACAAAAATCGGGGAAGGGTGGTGCCAGCACTTCGTACATAATCTTTAGTAGGTCAATGAATTTATTCAACGCCTTTGAGTAATCGCCCGCATCGTAGAGCCGCTTCGCGGTGCGTGTCATCAATTCGGTATCCTACAAAGTCACGAGAAATTGCAAGTAAACAACAACAAGCGAAAATTAATTAAGCAATTAACAAAATTCGCTAAACTCAAAAAAAAAAAAAAAAATAAATCAATATGATTTCATTTTGCACGCACCTGCATCACCTTCAAGCCCTTCAAAATGTTCGTCGACTCACCGCACGTCACACACTTGACCATGAAATCGTTACACGTTGCCGGCACCTCAATCACAGCCCGACACCGCTTGGGACCATCACAACGAAAACGTATTAGATCGGTGGGCATACGTTCGAAGGTGGGCCAATTCTCCAGACACGGATCGCAAGTGCAATCGAACCAATAGAGCTCCTTCAGTTGCGCCTGCCGCTTTTCGCGACTCTCCTGTGTGTAAATGGGACCGTAATTTTCAGCAATCTGTAGGCCCGCCTCAATTGGGCGTATTGTATTTACGTGTATGGTTGTGCCGCGATAATATCTAAAGGAAGATGCCGAAATGTAATTACTACACACATGTACGTATGTGGTTTAACAGCTCGCTCACCTCACCACACCCGGATCGCAGGAGTGATTGAAGAGCGCCAAAGTCGGATAAAGTCCGCCACCGATAAATACCGTCTTCTCATTGCCGTCGGCCTTTTTGGCATGCAACTCGGCAACTTCGTGTGTATTGAATTGTATAAATTGCAAAGTATGCAAAATTATGCCGCCGATAGTAAGTAAATCCTCGGCTTTTGCGTTATCCCCAAAGTAACCAGCTTCAGCAAGGCATTTCACCAAAAATCGCGCCATGAGCGCATGTTGAAAGAAATTTGATGGTTGACGCGCTTTTTCGTGACGTTCCAAATGCGAGATGCGTCTGTAGTCGTCTTTGGGTTGTCTGTAAGAGAAACACATTGCATACATTTAGGATAACTTGCTTGTTTTCTGTTAGTTGATAACTCATACGAACTTGAGCACATCACTTACTTGAGTATTTCTTCGACAGCTTGCTGCTTGCCGATATCATCTTTGAGTTTTAGAAAGTATTCCAATGGTTTAGAAGCGACTATGCGCAGCGCCATATGACAATTAACTGAAGCGCCAGAGCGCCAAATTGTAGGCAATAAACCGCACTCGAATTTGTGATATGAGCCGTTGGCTTTCGCTAGGCATTCCTCGGAGCAATAAAGCACATCGGCGCATTTGGGACATGCCACCGGTATAGCGGTTCTGAAAATAAATAGAAAATAGTTTTTTTTTGGTTTGTTTCAAAAACACAGCATTTGGTTTTGGTTTTAATACTTAACTCAAACTAACCTTATGAAACAATTATCGCAATGCGTTTTTGCAAATTTCTCCAACAGCACCGCCACAAATGGCTTCTCCACCAATATCTCTTCGCCCACCGTAATGTCGATGGCGGCACGTGCAAACCTACCCTCCACAGCATTCTGATCAATGCGCACTGCCTCACTGAGAAATTCCTTTTCATCGGGTATGGCCATCGTGAGTTTCACCTCACCCAATTTCCTTTGTTGCTCCGCCTGCTTGGCAGTTTGTGGATCGTGTTCCAGCAATTTGATCATTGTTCTTGCATCCAGCACCAATTTACTACGCCGTTCCGTGGGCACATTGGCGTCATCTAAAGCAGTGATGCACTTTCTAAAATGGTGCGTAAATGAAATTTAAACCGATTTTTTGAATGCGGTACGCATAAGTCTTACTTGAAACAAGCTATGGTGTTGGGGAAATCTTTTTTGGCCATGTGGCACCGCGCCTGGCGCTCGTATAGTTTATAAATAAGATCCTTTGGATATCCCAAATCTATGGAGCGTTTACAATCTATTAGAGTTTCATCATATTTCTCCAAATGATAGAGCGTAGCAGAGCGATTTGCCAAAATAATGGCACGTTCCTGAACTGCAAAACATGAAATTCTAAGAAATATTTCTTCATTTGTAAGCAGATGAAAGTTACTCACCATTCTCCTCCGGCAATGCCACATAACTTTGTGTATAGAGCAGCATTGCCTCAAACCAATTTTTAGCTTTGAAGAATTCATTGCCCTTCTCCTTGAGTTTTGCAGCCGTTTCAGCGTTTTTTCCCGCATATTCCCTTTTCACCTGCAAATCTGCATCGTGCTCGCGCACGCCGGGAAATTGTTCGACAAATGCCAAGCGTTCGTAATTGTTGCGACAGGCTGAAATTTTTGTAATTTCCACATCGAAAATGTTCAATTGCGAATTTTTCAGATTAAGGTAGTAGTTGGGAAAGAAGCCGGTTTTCTCAACTAAAGACATTATGCTAAAGGTTCAGTTTAAACTCAAGTTTTTAGATAAAACAATTTTTCATAAAATAATTAATTTTTAACTTATTTACTACCACCCAAAATGTACTTTTCTTTCAAAAACAGCAGCCAAACTCAATATGTGGAAAATTAGTCCATAATGTTGCATTTATTTTTAGATGTCTTAAGAGTATTTTTAGACTTTTGAAGAGAAGTGAGAAAACGAAAAAGAGTGGTGAATGGGATGCGCTCATTAATAACTTAAAATCTCTCGTTTGGTGGATTATGAAAACTGATCGCGAGGGTTTGTATATATTTTGGTTTACAAACAAAGCACACATAGAAGAATACACATGTACATACATATTAGTTGCTGCTATCAGATAAGAATTCCTCTCTCTTCATGTGATCGTTTTCTATTATCAAGAGCAGTTGGGAGAAAACTCCGATTGCGGAATTGAAGAATTATAGATTTCTTCACAAAAAGGTAATTAAATAATGGTCTATTACAACAACTTACTATATTGCAAAATGTATGAAAACGTTTTTCTATTCAAAATAATTAAATTAGCACTAAAATCAACGGAACCGGAAAAGCAAGTTGAGTTCTTATTGCTTTTAGCGTCCTCTACTGTTAGTCTTGTATTTCATATTGCCTAGGCGCCATCTTTTGTCCGAGCAAACTTTTAGCGCGACATCTTTGGGAAATTGTTGTTGGCCAGTATTGCAATACTACCAAAATACAGTGAGGGATAGTTTTTTCCCCATAAAAATAAGACTGTGTGACAGTGAAAAAGTACTTTTGGCGAGACATACCTCAAGTTGTAGGTCTAGTCTGGTATACAAAAACTGCATACTTAGAATTTCCAATATACCCCCAAAATCTGGAGGTAGTGGCCAAAAGCCCTCTTTTCTTAGGTTAAGTCATACATATATTGTACCATAACTTTCTCTCCGTGTATTCCATCAACATAATTTTGATGCATTTCGCAGCTTTTAACAGTATACGAACTGTTAATGTGTCTTGATAAATGCCAGAGAAACTGTAAAAAATATATCACAGATTCAATTTTTTGTTCAATATTTTCATTTTAATCACGGATTTCTTAATGAATTTGTTAACCAGTGTACATGTAAAACTACTTCAGAACAATCTCCTGTAATTTTTTCTGTTTTCAACAACGTATAATTGTGGCATATCCGCATAGGCTTTCCTAGAATATTCAACTCAATTTCTACTGTGAAGTTTTTCATACAAATTGCCAAATCTGAAAATTACGAAAACCCAAGTACAAATTTAAATTTTTAGTATGGAAAATAATAATATAAGCACCTCTGGATACTAGTGACACTTATTTAACATAAACAGAAAAAAATCAACGTATTAGCTATCACTTCAATGACATACAGAGTCCAAGCCAAGCAGTAATACGATATTTTTTGTTGCATCGAGTAGGTACATTTGTAAAACCCGTCTTCACCTTCGCTGTCATTTTTTTGATTTATGATCAAAAAATTATTTCATTAACATATTTGGGTGTTTCCAGCGTTACGGACGTTCCATGCTGCGACATTATTTTCAGTATAAAACCTATAGTAGGCTTTGGATCAGAATATTTTTTTTTGTCATATGTAGCCTTTGTACTCCTCTATCCAAAGCTATCAAGCTTTTTTTTCTAGAGATGACACATTGCCACTGTAGAAGGATTTAAAATTGCCGTTCGGACGTTCCTCAAAAGTACCTCGTATTTGAGGTTACACCTGATTTCGTTAAAATTCTGCGAATTGGTTGATGCTACAAAAAAATGATGTATATACGACTAACAGAGGAATATACAAGGACTGTCACTACATTAAAGTTATATTTCTGTAGACGTTTTTTATTGGAGAAATATCGGTTTTAATTTTGTTCGGACGTTCCCGTTCGGACGTTCCAAATTTTTCTATGAAGGAAAACATAAATTTTTCATAACAAAACAAGTGTTGAGCACATATTTTATTGCAATTAACTCATTAATTCAAAATTTACATTACTTGCACATTCTGAGCACTAAAACGATACTTAATAATGTATAATGGCGATGAATATAAAAAAAAACTGATGTAAGTACTAGCAAAATTTAATAAGAATAATATAATAATACAATGGCGCTATTATAACTCTGACGACTTTTATGGCCGAGCTTCTATCCCAATTCGAGGTGTGCTCCTTTTTACTTTTCCTACTAATTGGGTGGACCTGCAGTTTTATGCCGGGTGCGAACGGCGAATGCATTTTTTGTGAGAAGCTTTTTAATGGCAGAAATACTCTCGGAGGGTATGCCGCCCACTGCCGAGAGGTGACCGCTGCTCTTAAAAAACCCAATAATTGGATTTTTACAAATTAGAAAAATTGTTTTGGTGTTTTGCTCGGACCGTGGTTTGAACCCGAGACCTCTGGCATAGCAGGTGAGCACTCTACCCACTGCACCATAGCGGTATTTTAAATATCGCGTTGATTAGATGTCGCTGTACGTCCGGCAGTAATATGATGTCCATTTTCGCATGAGAAACTGTGTAATGTTTGAAGGGCTGGTGTTTGTTTTACTTTAAGCCATCGCATACAGGTAGATTTTGAAGTTTCCCTGCAGTAAATTTGTTTCACTGCTGAAGGATCAGTGATGATTCTTTGTTGAATATTCATCACTGTCGTCATAACTCAGTATATTTTTATTTATTTTTGTTTTTTTGTCTGAGGAAAGCAAGCCATTTATATGAAAAATTCAGCAGTCTTTATATGAAAATATTCACTGATGCCTCCTCGTCATAGGTGAATTGCATCAGTGATTCATTAAGGATTCACTGCGGATTTTTACTGCAGGGTTTATGCGGCCAAAAATATTTTATTGTCTACATCTATTCCAAATTGCTTGGAGCATTCTTACCTTCAAAGGGTTTTTTTATGTTTTTCCTAAAAATCTTTTTTCTCTCTCTTTCTTTGTTTTTGAAATCCTTCCTTTTCTGACCATCTTTCATGAAATTTAACCTCCACCTCATAGCCCTTTGAGCGGAATTCATTGCTAGATAGCTTTATAAGGAACAAACAAAAGAAACAAAAAAAAATTATCTGAAGAAAAAAAGTGTATACGTTCGGACGTTCCAATGTTTAATATACTTAAACTCAGGAATCCTTTTGATTTTGGGGAAAAAATTAACGGTGCCCGAAAGAGCACTCAAAACTGTGTTTTGTCAAAAAAAATTTGAAAAATATCACAAAGGTAAGTATGTTTTTTTTTACTGCAAAGTATATTTTGCGTCCGAACGCTTGAAAAAAAGCACTACTTTAGAATACACTTTATACAAGATTTGAAGTATTTTGTAAATGTATCTATGTTGAAATTCGTAGGTCTGACCTTGGGCTAAGTACTCGTAAAGGCCATTTTTCTACCGGCGGTTTTGTTGCGAATTCGCGGATGTATTTCGGAAGTCATATACACTTAGCTAAAAAAAAAATTTTATATGGTAGTCTGAAAAACGTAATTTTTGTAAGTAGCAGTGCTCCAATGTCCATAAAATTTTGTGACGTGATAAAGGAAATACGTACCTACATAATGGTATCAAAAAGTTTGGCCTAGGTGCATTTTTAAATTTTTCTCTTTGGTTGACCCATTTTCGGAAACACCCATTTGCATTCATTTTAATAGGATTAGCAAATGTTATCAAGCGCACCCCTTTTTCTAATTGCAACAGCCACCCCAAATATTTTGCAAATGCATTTCGCAATAATATACCTATAATGAAGTACATACATACATACGTATGTATGTACATATGTATATATGCACGAGTATGTACATATGTATGTACCTAGATTGTATCTAAGGGACCGCATTACACCAAAATTAATTAATCATTCACGTTTTGACTTTTGAGCAAAAAAATGAATATCTCATTAATGTTGCCTTAATGACCTATTTCATATTTGCAAAATATGACAAAAAGTAAAAAGAACGTGTATTAATAAATAACTCGTAAGCTCTAGTATGTAGGTACATACATACATACATATGGATGACTTGTATTACTTTGCATTTTTTTAATTTACATGAAACATATTTGAATAGCTGTAAATTAAAACAAAAAAAAACAGCAAAATATTCCATTTTGTTCAGGGACCCATTTTAACAGTTTTTTTTTTTTTCGGAGGTCAAAAAAGTCCGGGCCAAAAAATGATGCTAAGTGAACACCCATGACACCAAAATGACTTCCAGGACCTTTACAGGATCAATCATGCATCCTTTTTATTTTTCTAACTTTTTGGGAAAAAGTCCTCTTATAACTGTTAAATCCGGACTTTTATTTTTTAAGTCCAAGAATAACTGTTATATCCGGACTTTTATTTTTTAAGTCCGAGAATAAAAGTTAAATCCGGACTTTTATTTTTTCCGGCCAAAATAAAAGTCCTTCTTAATAAAAAACGAACGGCTTATGCGATTGGAATAAAATTGGTACCAATCAATTCGTATTGATTTCCAGAGTCCAAAAATGTATACTTCTTCAACATTATATATTACTAATACTACGAATTTAGCATAAACAGACATACATCTATTTTCTCATATGGGGATGAATAAGTAATCTTAATGTCAGGATAACTCGGAAACTAGATCCGACACAGAAAAATGGAAATGATATTCGGAATTAGGAATGAAATTTACTTTAGAAAAGTCTTATTTCGTTCCTCGTGGCCAAAGTTCTTTTTGATCAACACCAGTTGCATGCATTTTGCCACTTGGTATGCATAGTATATGAGGAAATAGTTGTGTGTGTTTTTATGCTAAATTCGTAGTATTAGTAATACATAATGTTAAAGAAGTATACATTTATGGATTCTGGAGATCAATACGAATTGATTGGTGCCAATCTTGTTCCAATCGCATAAGCTGTTCGTTTTTTATTAGAAAGGACTTTTATTCTCGGACATGGAAAATAAAAGTCCGGATTACATTTTTTTGCTATTTTAAATCAACACTTTTTGATCAACTTTGGCCACGAAGAACGAAATAAGACTTTTCTAAAGTAAATTTCATTCCTAATTCCGAATATCATTTGCATTTTTCTGTGTCGGATCTAGTTTCCGAGTTATCTTGACACGAAGATCACTTATTCATGCCCATATGAGAAAATAGATGTATGTCTGTTTATGCTAAATTCGTAGTATTAGTAATATATAATGTTAAAGAAGTATACATTTTGGATTCTGGAAATCAATACGAATCGATTGGTACCAATTTTATTCCAATCGCATAAGCCGTTCGTTTTTTATTAAGAAGGACTTTTATTTTGGCCGGAAAAAATAAAAGTCCGGATTTAACTTTTATTCTCGGACTTAAAAAATAAAAGTCCGGATATAACAGTTATTTTTGGACTTAAAAAATAAAACTCCGGATATAACTTTTTTTTGTTTCAAATATATTAAAAAGTCCAAAAATAACTGTTTTGCAAGGACTTTTATTTTAAAAGTTATAACTGTTTGGGTCCCTGATTTTGTTCCCTGTGAAGATGAACACACGAACCTTCAATGCCAACACTCTAACATTGAACTAAAAAGGCGTAACATAAAAACAATAAACAATTTTACATTCAGCGATTTGGAACTGATAACAAAATATTCGATACTAACGAGCTTACATTGTAATTACATACATATTCGAATTGCCAATGATGGTTTAAATAGGCTTTTACCATGTTCAGACATGCTTTTAATTGACTACTAAAAGCCTTTCGGTAATTAAAAGCTATATAACTGAGCTCTATTTACCATAAACATATCTCAATTTTTTAATAGTCAGTTATAAATAAATTGACCGAAAAGCAATAACGATTTGCAATGCAACTCTATTAAAGGGGCTAGACGGGAATGTGAAAGCTGATGAGCTGGCGAAGAAGAGTGCAAGTTTCGGAGCAGAACACGCCATGAACGTTCCGGCGTATGCTTTTCATCGGAGTTCTTACAGGATACTGTCTGGCACTAAGTAGTTGGGGAAAGTGGATGCAGGGGATGCGTATTGCATGAAGAAACGGTAGAGCATGTTCTCTGCGTCTGTCCTGAGTTTTCCAGATTATGGCTTGGCTACTAGGGGAATTTGTATTCAGGGATCTCGTATCTGTAACCAAAATAGAGATAACTATTGGTAGATATTTACCAAAGTGACGGGGTTGTTCTTCAGTTTGCGTCCGGTTGTTTAATCGGTTTTTGTGTTGGTGCAATTCGACTGAAATAAAATCGAACACCACCAGAGCTGGGCGATAAGGATTACGATTACAAGATGATTACGATTACAGTAATCGTAATCTTAGAAATTTTGAAATTACGATTACTGTAATCGTAATCGTAAGAAACTTGAAATTACGATTAATGTAATCGTAATCCTACGTGTAATCGATTGCACAAGTAATCCTTATCGCCCAGCTCTGAACACCACACTTTAAAAACAAATTTAAAAAATACAACTTTTTGTTAAGTACGAACTTTTTCTTTCAATGTTCAACATTTCTAAAGCTGAATCCACATAGAACTTTGTGGTGCGCTACGTGACACTTTCTGCGTGACAGCTGAGATTGAAATACATGTAGCTATATGAGGTTTCTCACATAACTAAAAGAAACGCAACGCCCGAAGTTACGTAAAGCACAAAGTTGCCCAAATCTCAAATTTTAGGGGCGTTGAAATTTTTTTTCAGTTTCACTTTAATTCAATTGTAATAAACAAATTTAAATTTCACACAATTGAAAAATAATTTAGTAGATTTTTATTTTCTTATTTAATTTTTTGTAAATAAAACGGAGAATGAAAGATTTTTCAGAAAATAAATATTTTTTGAGTGATGTTGCAGCGTTCATTGTGGCATAGTTTTTCAGTTTTGCGTTGTTTGACATAGAAAGCGGCGTAACGCAAAGCGGAAAAAGTTTTATGTGGAATCAGCTTAATATCTGATTTTCGCTCATACGATATTCACACTCACTTCAGCTTGACACACATCATTTAATAGCCATTTTGAATATATGAAATACGAACCAGCAAGTAATGGTATTGAAAATTCCAAAATATTATTAATTAAACGATGTTTTGTTAATAAATCACGCTACAGAATATTTAAATTAATTAATTAATATAAATTCTTAATTCCTCGTTGACTGATGTAACACTCACCTGAAAAGGACAACTGTAATTCGTTTTGTGACGAGTATCAAAACCCATAAAGCGGAAAAATGCCTCAGCTAATAGGCCCGTCACATAGCATACGTCAAGCTGATTCCACATAAAACTTTTTCCGCTTTGCGTTACGCCGCTTTCTATGTCAAACAACGCAAAACTGAAAAACTACGCCACAATGAACGCTGCAACATCACTCAAAAAATATTTATTTTCTGAAAAATCTTTCATTCTCCGTTTTATTTACAAAAAAGTAAATAAGAAAATAAAAATCTATTAAATTATTTTTCAATTGTGTGAAATTTAAATTTGTTTATTTACATTTGAATTAAAGTGAAACTGAAAAAAACTTCAACGCCCCCAAAAGTTGAGATTTGGGCAACTTTGTGCTTTACGTAACTTCGGCGTTGCGTTACTTTTTGTTATGTGAGAAACCTCATATAGATACATGTATTTTAATCTCAGCTGTCACGCAGAAAGTGTCACGTAGCGCAACACAAAGTTCTATGTGGAATCAGCTTCAATCCGTCTACGTCGACGTATGTAACTGACAGCTCACGTACTTGACGGAGAGGTCGCCACATAGGAAACGTTGGCGGATATACACAAATCAGCTGTTTGATTAACCTTTAACTACAGAGGTGGTGGCAAAAATTTAACTCTTTACAATATTTTGTAATTTCTCTTTTAAGTTGCCCTATTGAAATTCAGTTTTCAGTAACTTCACATCTCCTGATAATTCTTGACCATTTTGTTTTATGGAGGAATGTTATGCAAATGAGAAAAAACTCGAAAAGCAAATTGCAAAAAAAGTGAAATTCAAGAGTATCTAAAGGTTAACAATCAAAAGCAATCAGCTGACATAGCGACGGATTGACGTATACCAAAAGTTGACTTTTGGGCAACTTCGGTACGTTGCGGCGACGGATCCGTCGTACGTGTGACGACGTACGTTTAAATGCCGACATTTTACTGAGCTGTCAGTCACATACGTCGACGTAGACGGATTGACGTATGCTATGTGTCGGGGCTATAAAGGATTTCGTTTACGATTTTTGCTGCTAGTGAAAGCACAGACATCAATATTGTATTCAAGAACTGTGCGATTAACATTATCAGTTCGGCGCAGCAACGAGAGAGTCATCTAAAAGAAAATATACATATGTACATACATAATATAATATAATAATACAATGGCGCTATTATAACTCTGACGAGTTTTATGGCCGAGCTTCTCTCCCAATTCGAGGTGTGCTCCTTTTTGTTTTTCCTACTAATTGGGTGGACCTACAGTTTTATGCCGGCTCCGAACGGCGAAAGCATTTTTTGTGAGAAGCTTTATCATGGCAGAAATACTCTCGGAGGGTATGCCGCCCACTGCCGAGAGGTGACCGCTGCTCTTAAAAAACCCAATAATTGGATTTTTACTAATTAGAAAAATTGTTTTGGTGTTTTGCTCGGACCGTGGTTTGAACCCGAGACCTCTGGCATAGCAGGCGAGTACTCTACCCACTGCACCACAGAGGCCCGCCAATAAGCCATATGTAAATATCAGTTCAAAGGAATTTTTCAGGAATTTCTGAACGCATCATTCAACACACCATGACTTTTCTTAACACTTGCAGCAGCTTCACGTAAATTGTCATCTCACTGATGTCGCTCTTGATGTGGTTTACCTGACATGTTTGGAATTGAACGAAACTTTCATTCGAGGACTTGCATACTATACTTTTTAATACAAAAAATCTCTGAAATTATTCACAAAAAAATATAATAGTTTAATTCAAGTACATATACATATGTATGTATGTATGTATACATATTTAGTTAATTACATTTTCCACTCTTCCAAGAAATACTGCAAAAAATAAAGCGACCAAAAAATTCACATGCAAGAATGTCAACATTTTATTTATATTTGATCGCGCACTGAACGTTTTGGTAGACACGCACAGTTAATATATAATAATACAATGGCGCTATTATAACTCTGACGAGTTTTATGGCCGAGCTTCTCTCCCAATTCGAGGTGTGCTCCTTTTTGTTTTTTCCTACTAATTGGGTGGACCTACAGTTTTATGCCGGCTCCGAACGGCGAAAGCATTTTTTGTGAGAAGCTTTATCATGGCAGAAATACTCTCGGAGGGTATGCCGCCCACTGCCGAGAGGTGACCGCTGCTCTTAAAAAACCCAATAATTGGATTTTTACTAATTAGAAAAATAGTTTTGGTATTTTGCTCGGACCGTGCTTTGAACCCGAGACCTCTTGTATAGCAGGCGAGCACTCTACCCACTGCACCACAGCGGCCACCACAGCGGACACGCACAGTTACCTACGTATTTGTAATTAAAAATATTCAAACATATACATTTGTGTATACATACATACATACATATGCTTACATACGTTTAATGAGCTTAATTGGTTTGTTTATTCCTTTTTTTATTCGCAATTATTTCATTAATTAGCTATAATTACTTGGAATTAAAATATATGTAATTGTAGAACACAATTTTTCTCTGAGTGTAGATACGCTCTACATCACAAACATATTTTCGAGTGCATATCCGTCGTACCATACGAAAACTAGCATATTTAAAATATCTGTACGAAAAGTAACAAGTTCGACTTTTGGCCGACGAAAAATAACAAAATCGACTTTTGGCTGACGAAAAGTATCATTTTTGTTTAAACAACAACAATTTTAATGTAAAAACAGTATACAATTACTGATTCAGAATCAAGTAAAACCATTTTAAAATTAAAAATTTTTATTTTTATTTTAAGCACTATGATATTTTGAATCAATATCTTCCGTTTTTATTCCATTTATTTTAATTTAAACATATCGCACGTTTTATTCAATAGGGATTTAACTCAAAAAACATTTTTTAGGGAAAACGCAACCAAACCTTTATAATTTTAAAGAGTTTACTTCTACAAGATTACTTCTATTTCCGCCATTTTTATCTTTTTGAGTATTTTATAAGACTAAACTCAAAGGCATAGCATAGTTATTGAAATATATGGCAAATACATTTTTATTTTGAAAGTTTCTTGATCTGTTTCACAATTTTTAATTTTAAAAATAAAAATGATCTGGGTTAAAACGTGTATGAGAAAAATAAAAATTTTATTTTTTATTTTAAAATGCTGTTTTTCTCTGAGTGTAGGTACTTCATAAACATTAATGACATTTGCACCGTAACGAAACTTGATAGCTTTTGGAGTTGTAATTTGCGAACAATTTATGTAAATGCGTAATATATTCTAAAAAAAAAAAAACTTATTATTAAATTTCGCTGATTCGTGCCATTTCGAGCGCTAGCTGACCGCTATGCCAAAATGTTTAAAATCGCAGAGGAGTATTTACGCATAAATTATAATAATAATACAATGGCGCTTTTTTTTTATAACTCTGACGAGTTTTATGGCCGAGCTTCTCTCCCAATTCGAGGTGTGCTCCTTTTTGTTTTTCCTACTAATTGGGTGGACCTACAGTTTTATGCCGGCTCCGAACGGCGAATGCATTTTTTGTGAGAAGCTTTTTCATGGCAGAAATACTCTCGGACGGTATGCCGTCCACTGCCGAGAGGTGACCGCTGCTCTTAAAAAACCCAATAATTGGATTTTTACTTATTAGAAAAATTGTTTTGGTGTTTTGCTCGGACCGTGGTTTGAACCCGAGACGCCTGGCATAGCAGGCGAGCACTCTACCCACTGCACCACAGCGGCCACTTATAGCTACACTCAGAGAAAATTGCAGTTCTAAAATTAAATCCGCCTTGGATTAAATTTACCGTTTTTCATTCTTTAAAGTTTAAAAACAAGAATATTCCGTTCTTGTTTTTAAAGTGAAGATGCAGAGGAAATCACGCTTGCAAGTAGAAGTTTCGATCTAAAGAAAAAATTAGTGTTTTTTTCTGAGCTTTAAATAATAAAAAAAACATGGTTTAAGCGGTTTTCTCGCAAAAATTTCTTACTAAAACTATTAGGATACGTGAAAGGATTATTTTTTTATTATTTTTGTTTTTACAACAATCATTAATCTGTTGCATTGAAATCATTGGTATCGCCTCTGCTGTCCCACTCTCCACTTGCATGCGTTGCGCTGTTACTCATATCACTCATAGTAAATGGCGGTTGGACACCTTCTTGTGACTCACGTTTCGGTGTGCTCCATGTAAATTTGGAAAAGCTCACATTTATCTTACCACCAGTACGCATACTCGCCCACGGCCGTACAACCGGCGTGCCAATACGTTGGCCACCCATCATCGCTTGTTGTTGTTGCACGTTTTTGTGTGCTACCGTTGGTGTGGTGGTGGAGTATTGTGGCGCTGGATGCACCTCCTTGCAAACGCCCACCATTAGCGCTTCCCGTCGCGCATTCTCCTGAAATTGTTTGACACGCTCTCGCATTGCCGCTTCACGTTTCAACTCTTTGTCAATTTCGGAGCGCCGCTTTTGCTCAAAGCGCTCAATGGCCACCTTATCGCGCTCTTTATTACGCTCCACTATCAAGTCGGCAATCTCTAAACGTTTTCGCTTTAGCTCTTCCTTGGAAAGCTCCTGAAAAACTTCCGGCCAGATGCCTTTCTTCTTTTTGGCGAGCACAATGCGCGCTTCATTCTTGAAAATGCGGCAAAAACTGGCGACTTCGTCGATTTCATTGACCAAATGTCGTTCGAAAAATATTGGCGGATTATTGAATTTGATGTACTGCGGTAGCAGGACAATATCCGGTTTGCGCGTTATCAAGCGATTTAATTCAATTATTATTTTTATATCCTCATCGGTTTGTGTTACTTGCACCATGGTTTTGGAGCGATTGAAAGCTTGCAAGTTGTAAGTTGTGAACTTTGCTTTGCTTTTCACTTCACGTCGACGGCAACGATTGACCTCTGCGTTCGTTTACTATTGTCTAGGCGATGAGCGATAAATTGGAATTGTTGGATATGTTTTGTATGATTTCCATTGATTGCTTATGCTCGATTTGAATTGTTTCTGACTTGCACATTAAAGCATATTAATTAATTTATTATTTGTTTTATTTATTTACTTTGATTTCGTCACTGGTCTGTCTGTTGGTGTTCAGTTTATTTATCGATCAAACTACACAGGTATTTCAAACAGGTTGATAGCTTTTCGTTCGAATGTTTGGCCGTTTGACAACGAAGTGACGACCAGTGTTGCCGCAGCCTCAAAAAATTTGGTATCAAAAATTGATACTTCCATGGTTTTTTTCGTATCACCGAAAATTTTTTGGAAAAAAAACTTAAATTATTCAAAAAAGCTATTTTCGGGCTTTTAACCCGTATAACAAATTGATACGGCAATTTTTTTTTTCGTATCACAGAAAAATTTTGGAAAAAAAATTAAAATTAATAAAATAAGCTGCTTTCGAGTTTTTAACGTGACACCGTTTTTTTATTACATTTACCAATATAAAAATATAAAGATAATGAATAGTATCATTTTAGATTTTTCGAATTCAATTTAATTCAAGAAAATCATAAAGGCTGTTAAAATAATGGTTAATATAAAACATAACGCTCTTTGCTCATGCCTGCCATGGGTAGTGATGCCTACTATACAGTTTGATAAAATGTTGCCCATTTTTGGTATTTTCAAGACTTTCACAATACATATTTTTCGCGGCAAACACAGGTTGTTACAATTTTTAGAAAATCTTATAAATGAAAAAGAATAGGTTAATATTCTTTGATTTTGATTAAATCGTATCAAAATTATTTGATGTTGATTAAAAAGGTATCAAATTTTTTCTACGTCAAAATAAAAAGTATCTACATATTTTGGGCTTAAAAAAGTATCACATTTGATACGATTGTATCAAAACGGCATCACTGGTGACAACGACCTCATGTGTTAATTTTGGCTCATACATATTCATGTGTATACATGCATGTAGGACATGCAATAACAACATCATATCATGTGTATAGTATTAGGCCAAATATGATACTTTATAACTATGGTAATCAAACATAGTAGGTAAATATAGGGTAATGAACTCGTTATGTGTGTGTTAACCCTTTGATGAAAAGGGAAAAGGGAGCAAGTAAGTACGCACAAAAATATGTACTTTAAACCGTATCGAAAGAAATTTCGCCGGAAACCAGATTATATAATGTAGAGATTCCCCCAATAAATTTTTAGGACCACCCTAACTTTTGCCCAATTGCAGGTCTCTTCTTGTCTTCAACATTATAGTCGGATCTTATAGTTTCATAATCAACATTTGCCTCGAGAAGAGAAGCTCATTAACCCTAAGTGCGCCTTTGTAGTTCTTATGCATTATATAAAATACACCGTGTTTCCGTCAAACGTAAACAAACAATGAGAGCATCATTTTGCCAAAAAAGTTGACTCATCTGGTCTAACGCTCAAATGAAACTTTATAAACCAAATTTCATTATTTTTCGTTTTCTTACTTACAACTTCTCGTCTTTGCATTCTTATAAAAATTTTAAACTTTTACGAATTATTTTGAGGCACCGTGTTATTGTGGGCCTATGAATTTTCTACCACAAAAAGTTCAAATAATTAGTTTTCAGATGTAGTTCAAATCTTTGAAATATCTCTATTGGTTCAAAAGTTATAATTTTTGCAAAGAAAAAGCCAAAAGACGCCATAGTGCGCCGTACAATTGTATGCTCACGAACCAGTCGGAAGTTTATAATTATACAATCTATAAATCTCTAGATGGATTTCGTAAAAGTCATGCATACTATACATATATGCATTCCATTACAATTACAATTACATTCCTCAGTAATTGAAAAATGTAATCAATTACTTTCATGAAAAGAAAAGGAATTAATTACATTTCAATTCCTAAAAAAAAAAATACCAAAAATATTTCATCGTTTTGAGGCTCAAGTACAAGGTATTTTTTTTTTTGGAATTGAAAAAAAAATTACTTTGTGCAATTGTAATTGCCGCGCCATTACTTTTGAAAGGAATTGAAAATGTAATTGAAATTTTTCCAATTACATTACAAGGAATGGAAAATGTACTTTAGAATTTCCCATTCCATTCCTTAAACGAATTGAAAAAGTAATTGAAATGCTAAATGTTAATTGGTGTATCAAAACGTATTGCGATTTATGTAAATGGAATTTGCGGGTCATGCTCACTATTGGGATCATTTTGGGGCGATACTGGGATCATTTTGGGTTCAGCTTGGGGTCAATTTGGAACAGTTTGGGGTCATATTGGGATCAGGTTAGGGTCAATTTTGGATCATTTTTTTGTTATTTTGATATCGTTTTGCTACTAAATTGCGTTCATTTGACCCCAAAATGACCACAAATAATCACAAAAAATATAAATAGAAAGAAAATATACATAATATCGATTGAAAACAAGAGCCCTAACATATTGACCCCAGATATCTCAAAAACTGAGGGACTAGTTTGCGTTCAAACAGACAGACGGACAGGCAGACGGACATGGCTAAATGAACTCAGCTCATCGTCCTGATCATATCAGTACACTTATTGGTGGGGCTATCTCTTCTTCTTCTCATACTTACAAACATCGAATCAAAATTATAATACCATTTCATGCTCATGAAAAGTATAAATATATCGAAGTCCAAATGAAACCCGTGGCCTTCCCCTTTCGTTTGATACCCATATTGTAGGCAATGATAAGGTTTATGTACATTTTAATAATAAAACAAGCTGTATTGACTAAGTTGTTACTTTTTACTTAAAACCCAACGAAAAAAGCTTATACTGTTGGTAAGTAAGATTAGCGCCAACTTGTTAGCACCGAGCAAGGTCGGTCACCCAGGTACTGAAAGTCATTAAAGGAGGAAGTTTCTTTAGCTACTGGCTCCTAAAAAAATATTAAACAAAGCTGATTCGCGAGTCAACCCACACATAATTTAACAAAGTCTACTTGTTGACTAAGGGAGGTTCGTAACCGTGGATCGACCGCTAAGACAGCCAGAGGCCTTATGCATCGGAATTGCTCCTTGCTCTCCACTTTCGACGCCCTTTATTGCCTTTACGTTTAGCAGTTTAGGAACTAATTAATTAACTCAGAAAAGGCCAAATAGATAAGGAAGGTTCCTCATAGAAAGTGGTCCTGAACACTTACTGGAGGTAAACTAGAAATACAAAAGTTCCCACTGCACTGGAAATAGATTGTGAAAAACTCAGCTTCCCTCCCTGATCATAAAGAAGATAAGGCCAGCGCGCCTTTTTGGTTACTGGCATAATAGTATATGATTTTATTTGCTAAATAAGAAAGATAATATTAAATAATATGTAGTATGGCTACACACAACCACCCTTTTAATCGCAAATGAATCGTATACGCATATGGACCTTCATTAGTTTTTCAATTACTTTTGCAATTCCTTTGAGGAATGGGAAATCCTTAAGTACATTTTCCATTCCTTGTAATGTAATTGGAGAAATTTCAATTACATTTGCAATTCCTTTCAAAAGCAATTGCGCGGCAATTACATTTTCACAAAGTAATTTTTTTTCAATTCCAAAAAAAAAATACCTTGTACTTGAGCCTCAAAACGATGAAATACTTTTGGTATGTTTTTTAGGAATTGAAATGTAATCAATTCCTTTTCTTTTGATGAAAGGAATTGATTAATTTTCCCAATTACATGTAATGGGGAATTGGGAGTAATTTAATTCCTAAAGTAATGATTACTACCCAGCTCTGCATATATGTACTTATGTATTAATGCACATACATATGTACCTACATACATATGTACATATATAAGCAATATATGTATATACATATATATAATGTATAGCTTAAGCGTATGTTTATCAAATAAGTTCCTAAACCGTCATAAAAGGATTATCCAAAGTGACACAAGGAACGATGATGATTAATTTGATAATTCCTTTGACAAACTACCAACCTCAGTGTCTTTGATTTATAACCTGTACTATACATATGCACATACATACCTATATGAATACGAATGCATGTAATAGGCACATATGTACATACATAGATACATATCCGTATGTACGTACAACCATAACGGGTTAAAAATGTCTCATATAGAATACCACACAAAATTTCGTTACGCACATTGAAACTTACCCTTTCTGTCAGGACAACAACTCGAGTTAGACACGTGTCCTGCTTGAATCATCAATGATTTATGTGTGTTACAAACAAACAAAAGTACCTAGCATATGGGCATAAGGAAAACATAGATAAGTATAGTATCTATGTATAAGCTTGTAAAATAGAGTATCCAGAATATTTGTCATAAAGACTGATTTTAAAAGCGATTGTTCTTCTGTTGAAAAACTATATGTACATATGTATTGTAACCGTTGACATTTCGTACTTGTAGAGCGTCACGCATGCGCACTCGCAAGTACATCCATACTTCCATCCATCTCCAGTCGCGCTCTATATATGTACATATGTACATACCTAGAGGCATAGAAGGTAACTGTCAGCGATGTTCATGGCCATGGAGATGATCGTGTCAGCCGTCAATCAAAATTCGTGTTGGAAAAGAGTGTATAGAGCCACACGTACATACATATGTATACGTAGCATAACAAAAAGGCACGTCATTGGCCTTAACCCTTAACAACCGGACAGAAATATTATAAAGACCTAAAAACGGTATCATGGAATATATGTACATATGTAGATTTTTATAATGCTTCCAATTTTTGCCCACAATTTGGTACAATTTAAGGAACTGTTCTATCACGCATTTCGTGGGCACCCTACCCTAGTAGCATGTTGAGGGTTAAAGCGTGCATAAATGATTATAGCGGTTAGCTAACAAACAATAGGCAAACATTTTATCAAAAGCAGACGAGCAAACTCGCGTGTTAAAGTCGCTTGCCGGCCAATTGCAGGCAACAACAACACAAAAAATTGGAGAAATAGCGACGGTGCCGCAACAAAATTAACCACACAGCTGTCTTTGTATGTACATATGTATGTATGCTTACCTTATGCACTATTTATCTATCGGCCTATAACCATTTGTCTATCTGGGTCCATTGTAAGAGGACAATCACGTCGCTCGCCGCAATTTTCCCTTCTTCCCAATCGCACTAGCCTTCCACCCTACGTTCGGTCATTTGTTGCCGCACGCAATTGGAGGTAGTTGATTGCGCCCGGGGCTAAACATTTCGATTTTCAATAAATTTATGAACTGCACATAAGTAATTATATATTTGGTTAATACATATGTATGTAACTGAAAAAAAGCTTTTATGCAATTCAGCTGCGCTCGCTTCTTACTTTTAGTATGTATCTATTCAAGCGAAAAAAGAAAATCAATTTTTGTTTTTAGCGCTACCGCTTATTGTAAATATGTATGTGTGCACGTGCAGGATGTCCTTGCCGGCCGCCCTAGCCACTCATCATTATCATCATCTTTATGTTGCGCAACCTTTTCACCTTTTGCTGCGCCGCGCCGCGCAATTATCAGCTGCGGAAGTAATATTCTTTGGTTGCAGTAGCCCTGCCGTATCAGCCACATGCTGATTTATATTTGCTGAGGCGGTTACTGTTATTGTCATATAATCCAACCATCCCATCCCCTATGCATGTTACAGCTCTTTACTCTCCACACGCTGATTGCAGGTCTATTGTTTCTTTTTGTTTTATTACAAACAATTTTACATCAAGTAACATTTCATTAATTGTCCTGCCAATATCGAGATTGAATTATGTGCACTTATGTATTTATGCACGTATGTATGTATGTATGTATGTATTTATGTAGGTACATGTACATAGTTACATTTTTATGACAGTTACATCATCGTATTTTGACGAAGTGATGTTTTTTATTAGCTCAAATAACAAACAAGAAGAAAACGAAAAAACGGCATGCGTCGTGCGCTAAAAGAGTGTCACATTACTTGCAGCTTTCAACCCCGAATATCGGATCCCGAATGCTTTGATTGAAAACACAAAGATTATATGGCTATAAGCTATTCAGAGCCACAAACTAGAATTTTCCAGCAGTTTTCGGTATCAAATTTAATCATCCGGTTTTCAGCGTCAACAGCATAACTGAGAGAGAAAAACAAAATATTTGTTAACGCACGTAGGTACCCAAAATGCATTGCCATTCATTAAAAAATAAATAGCGGCATTAAATTTCGCATATAAATCATAGATGTAAACAATTGATAAACAAACAAAAAAACTAAATGGTTTTATAGTAACTAACAAAACATTTTATTTGCGTTAAGGATTGTCCCAAAATGAAAGTAATTGCGGAAAAAACAATAGATTTATAGACCATAGCATTTTTCTTCCTGCGTTGGATGGTACCAAATGAATCTCTCGCTATACGCCGCATGACAAACTTGTTTCAAACAAGTACAAAACAAGTTCTGAGACTATTTTAGTTTGCTCAACGATTAGTTGAAAAACTTCAGAAAAATACAAAGGACATTCTTTCATACTTTTCCTGCAGTAGGCCACAGTTTTCGGAATAAATGCCTTGTTCCCTTTCGCTTTCACTAATTTTTAAAACTGTTTTGCAAATAGTTGCATATTTAGACATGAAAGAATGCTAAAACTATTTTATAAAACTCTTTTATAATAAAAATATTTGTATGTACATATGTATGCACGTTAGCAGGTATGGTAATAGCACGATTATTCCACAAATTTATTTAATCGCGAGCGTTATTGATGATCTCAACGTCAGGTGTGTCACGTCTTCGACTAAGCAGTGAATGAAATATTTATATACTAGAATTAATTAGTTTCACATTCCATAGAAGTTTTTTTAACTTAATAAATATATACATATATGTATGTTTACAAGTTTTGCTAATTTGTGCGAAAACACGTACTACGTAAAAAATTCAGGTTATTATTGTTCTAAGTATAAACTTACAATATAACTATAATTTAATTAATTGATAAGCGTTTAAGCAAGCAGCATTCGTTTTATCTGCTTAAATTTTAATTAATGAATAGGCACACTAAAATGACAACTATTTTATTCTTAAACTGATAAATAATAATATTGAAAATGCATTAACCCTAATCACCGAATTTTGAAAAGTTACGTAAAACTGAAAGTGAGACTCTGAGGCTCACCTATGGGGAAATTTTGAAACACATTATTTTGGTATTTGTTTTTTACTTTTATTTATGCAGTAATGAATGCAGAAGCATTTTTATACATTCTTATAACGTTTTATGACAATTTTTTTAGTATATAAAGATAAAAAAGTAATTTCATAAAATAGGGCATATTAATGAACTGCAATTTTCACACATTTTTGCAGTTGTTGAATGTTCATAACAAATGGTTTTATTACATCTGTTGTAAATTTGTTTTTGTGCACACAATGAGAAAAACTACGAATCAAATGAATATGAATAATTTTTTCATATGATCGCCCCTAATATATATTTTCCGCAACCAAATTCCAAATTTTTAAAACGCGACGTTCGTGGTGGAAATACTTACGCATAAAAGCAGCTCATCGTTCGTTTCTCTATCTGAACGCATTTTTTCCGTAATTTAGAATCTCAGTAAACAAAAAATTATAAGATTTTAATGCTTTTGAAATTGCTGACTTTACCGTTCTCCATAATTTTATGACATCATATGATCAAGGCTTATCCAATACAGGTTAAGTTACTTGCGTTTGCTTTATCTTGTTTCTTCTTTAAAAATGTCAATGTGAAAGAGGAGAGAAATGAATTTCAATGTAAAATTTTTCCCAATTCGTTTTGTCTCACATTCACACTTTTTAGTATACATACACAATTCCAATCAGCTTATCTACTACGATATCCTTCTTTAGATAATTCTTGCATATGGTGAAATACGACGAATTCACCAAAATCCGGGGGAAGTGTGGTGAGTTCACAATGTAAAAACCTCACTGGATAAACCTTGTAAACAACGGATTCAAAATTTAGTTGAATTCTAGAAATGTAAGCTTATTACTAGGGCAACAGAAGATATGCAAATGCATATTTTTCTGTTGCAGTCCTATTTACGTATGATAAATATATATCGGCGTTTTAGCTCAAGACGAAGAGAATAAGCCTAACTTGTTAGGGCATATTTTCGCATATTTAGGTCAAAAGGCTTGTTTTTACATATCTTGATTTATTTGCATATTTTTGGCATATTTTGCTATAAATTCATATTTTAGCATAGTATTTCATCATATTTTTCAATCACGCTCGTAAAATTATTTTCATTTACATTTTTTACTCTGGAAACTTTGTTTTGTATATGCGCATACTATTTGCCATTCCTCTTTGTCTGACAAGTTCAAGGCGAATTTAATAATTTTCGCAATGCCTTATTCAAATGTGCTACACGAATCAGCTGTGTATCTACCAAGGCAAATTCATTCATATGGGAATGGTAAGTGAACAGCTGACTTCTTCTTCTTCTCGTTTTTAACTCGCCGTGTACAGAAGAATATAGGAGAATGTCAAAAAAAGAAAAATTTTACTTTGAGTTTGACATTCTGATGGACAAAAATTTAAAGCGAATCGAGGCGAATATTGCCGAATTCGCCGTGCCATTAATGAATTTGCCTTGGTATGTACATACGTAGACATACGTCAGACGGTCAATATATATTGATGAAATGCGTGAATCGCGATTCATATTGAGTGTGGCATCGAGTATTGATGGATCGCGATTCTGGATCGCAAAATGTTTAGAAATTTTGAAATCCGCGATCCGGATCGCAATATTGGCAATAAACGAATTGAAAGTGAGAGCGCGAAAAGGACGGAAGTAAAATATCTTGAACCTCAGAGCGAGAAAAATATCGCAATATTCACATTGAACGTGTAGCACTACACGATACACAGTGACTGAAATTCTTGCCTCTTTTTCTACGTTTAAAAACTTACCGCGACAATCGACATAGTTTTGAATTTGAAAATTTATCACAAAGTTTTGTAGTTGACAGCAATAGCAATTTGAATAAATAAGTATGCAAGTATGATTGCCATCAACACATACAATTTTAAATTCATGCACATAAATATATGTATGTATATATTTTCGTATGTAAAAATACTTGTTTTCTTCTGGTAACGAAGATATGTTTCGCAAATGTGAATTTTTTTATTTCGTCTTTTGTACCTATAAAATGTATCTTTAATAAAAATAATTTTTGTTACAAAAGTATTATAATTTAATAAAATGTGAATTTTTTATTTCGCTTTTGTACCTATAAAAACATAATATTTTTTATTACAAAAAAAATTTAAGGCATATTTTCAGTGCTTAAAACAAGTTTTAAGAGCATATTTTTAGCGCTTAAACCATATTTTTAAGGACATATTTTTAGCGCTAAAAACGAATTTTTTAGGGCATATTTTCTGTTGCCCTACTTATTACTATAAAGATACTTAAGGTGAGTCTTTGAGGCTCACTTTCGGTTTTTCGTAACAATTTTATACGATTGCAAAAAAATTGGTTAAAATAAATAAATAGCCCAAAGATCGAAATTATTTTATAATTTATGAACACAAATGAAGGAATACCCAAAATATCAGGCAAAAAGCTTTTTTGGTTTAGGAATAATCCGCTTTTAAACTTTAAAGTGAGACTGAGAGGCTCACTTTAGAGGATTAGGGTTAAGTATTAAATAAAATTTATGTATGCATTAGTATTTCAATCATCTCCACATTCAATTGGCAGAATCGATTTAAGTTGTGGGTAGCTCAATGGGATAGACAATGGACTACCAATCGAAACGACCTAAGTTCGATTCTCGGTTGAGGCCGCTGGAAGAAGTCTGATGAGGCGATGTGGTGGTCTCCGAAATGGATCCATAACTTCTACCAAAAAAATTTTTTTCAATTTTTCTTAATTATAAACTGGCCAATAGCTCATATAAAATTCACATAAAATAATTATTAGAATTAAAACGGCCATGTAAATAAATTAATTTAAATTGCATTCAATAAATTTCAATGAAATATAAGCTGAGCTACATACATACATACCAGAGGCGGTCGCTTTATACAAGCCGAGAAGCCCGGCTTGCGTACACATTTTCGTTCATTTCATACGAAATTCTTAAAAATCTGGTTATTTTACGTTTTAAATGTGTTTACTATTTAAGTCCTCAATAATATAGCCCCCACTGTAACATGCCCCTAAAAGCCTGCTAAGAAAATAGCGCAAATACACCACCAATCCACCTCACAATGTGTATTTTGTTTGTACAGCCAATCACAGCACAGTGAGCATGCTTCAACGTTTCCACCCATTAGCTTTTACGTGGCTTTCAAAACAGAATAACACAGCTTGTTTTCTCGCTTTCGCTAAGGAGAAACCAATTGCTTATTTTCAGACTTAAATTGAAAAAAAAAACTAACAAAGCACTTTTTTTATTTTTCACATCAAATTTGTATGCGAATATGAAGCTGGCTTCGGCATTCAAAAGTTCAATATTCACAGCCATATGCATATTTGATTTGATTTTCGTTTGCATGTAGGTACATACTTATGCACATAATTTCTTACATCTGCATGTGCATGCAAACATAAATATCAAATACCAGATTATAAAAGGGTTGATTGTGATTTTTGGCGACTATTGGCACAATATCAAGATAATTTTAAAAAGCGGTGGATATCAAATTGGACCTCAGTTTTTCAAACACTCAAGCACCCATTTTTTAGGCAATAAACAAATACACTTGCTACTGCTGAAATTTCCGTCGGTATAAGGAAACTAAAAATACCTCTGCGCATTCGTGTAAGATTTCCCTAGCGCACGTTTTTATATTTAAGAATTATGTAAATACGAAATTTTTTATTTTAAAAATGTTCAGAGTAAATTTGCAAAATCAAGAAAAAACAATTTTAATTTAAAAATGTTTATTTTTATTTTAAGCACTATGAGATTTTGAAGGAAAAACTTTCATTTTCATTCCATTAATTTTAATTTTTATTTTAAACATGTTTCTTTTTAAATCCTAAATACATTTTAATTTAAAAAATTTAATTTTTAATTTAAAAATTTTCATTTATAAAATCAAAATGACTTGGTTTAAAACGTGCATTATAAAAATAAAAATTTTATTTTTGATTCCTTTTCTCTGAGTATACAAACAAAAAAATGTGTATCAGGAAAACAAAAATCAAAAATACATATGAAAAAAACAAAAAAAAAAAAAAAAACGAGAAAAAACGATCTTCAAATACCCGAATTGTTCAAATGCCCGTACAAACATACGCGTAATAAACTAACAAACGAGCGTTCGAGCATTGAAAAGCATTTATTCGGGCCACTCGAAAATGTTAAAAAGAAATCGAGAACTGTAAATCAAAGTCAATGATGGAACGCAATCAGACTTTTAAATAATACAGCAAAGGAAATTACATAAATGGCTAATGGTTATGCTTCACACATAGGCTTGCCCAGGCAATTTATGCTAGGTCCGCCACTGATACATACATACATATGTACATATATAATAAAAACAAGAGCAGTGGTAGCATTTCTTTTAAAAGTACCTACATACATACTTAATTTAGAAAATTTATTATTTGGCTTATCTTTGACTTTTATTTGCGTTCAAGTACAAAACTCTTATTTACAAACGTTTCAGAGTTTTGGTAAATATTTAAAAACAAGCATTCCAATAGATATTCTGTAGAAAATCTTACGTTGAAAAATTCGTGCACGCTTTGCATTTTAAATAATTTGGGAGGTGTTCAGTAGGGATGGGACTATTCGAATAAAAATTATTCGAATAATAAATCCTTTTATTCGAAAGGTATTCGTAATTCGAATAATATTTATTCGAATAATTTATTCATATATTCGAATAAAACTATTCGAATATCACTATTCGAATACCATTATTTGCGAATAGCTATTGAATGTATGTATGTATGCTTTTGCTTTGTAAGTACATACATATCTATTAGAAGGCTGCACGAATGGATTCGAAACGGCCAACAAAATATTCGCGGCCGT
This sequence comes from Urophora cardui, assembly GCA_960531455.1. Taxonomy (NCBI): domain Eukaryota; kingdom Metazoa; phylum Arthropoda; class Insecta; order Diptera; family Tephritidae; genus Urophora; species Urophora cardui. The sequence continues at coordinate 165,298,672 of OY482670.1, forward strand.
CCAATTACAGTACCTACTTGTTTCTGTCGTTTTAGAATAAACGCAAGTAGAGCACAACCATAAACAGAACCAATACAATTACTTATTCGTAGCGACAATTACATGACCTTAAAAAGGTTCTGCAAATAGTGTACACTACTTGCGAATATTTCGAATATAATCGAAATATATGTATGTACATACATATTTTCATAAACACACATTAAGACGTTGTGTTCAGCAAAATTACGCTGCTAGTATGAGTGTGTGTATGTGCATATGCATACACACTAGGGCGGGTCGATTGGTAGGGGCCAAAAAAAAATTTATGGACACATCGCAATTATAAAAAATTTGGGTAATTTCAAGCTTTTTTGCCCAAGAAACCATATGTCTAAAATAAATTTCGAACCAGAGCTTTTTACGATCTACATATTTCCAACTGTTCTATATATTTTAAAATAACTCGGTAACCAATACTTCGATTCTTTTGATTTTTTCGGCATTAGTTAGGAAACTTATTTGGCATATTAAGGTGGTTTTATGAAGGAAATAAAGGTCTCCCGAAATTTGCGGAACAACCCGATTTTCATGCGAATATAATACGGAAATCTATACCTAAAATTTCTCCTTAATATATTAAAATTTAGAGGTCGTGCAAATGCCGTGATGATACATAATTTTTTTCAAAGTCCTTAATGAACAAGAAAAACATTTATCATTAAAAAAAATGGAACATATGTTTGTTGGGCTTTTATTTTTGGTCCACCTTAATGCCATATGCACATTAAATAAACAAACAAACCAAAGAAGCAACAAGGTTTTGCGAATACTTCATAACATGGTTATTATTATGTTCTATTCTATCGTGGCGAATAGTGTACACTAATCGCTCCAACAGAGCAAATAGAAATAGTATTTGTATTCCAAATGAAAAGTATGGGTTATATTCGTATCTGCATTGAAATTGTGCTGTGACTAATTGTACAATGCATAGAGTATTCGCAAATATAGAAGAGGCAAATGGTATTGTGCAGAGGTCTAATATCTATGTACATATACATATATGTATATATGTATACGTACTCTGGCTTGCGCGAAGGCAAGTGGAATTCCCAAATTATGCATGTACATACATACTACTATTCGAATAGTATTATTCGAATAATATTATTCGAATAGTATTATTCGAATAGTACTATTCGAATTTTTTCCCACGAATATTATTATTCGTTTATTCGAATAATAATTATTCGAATATTATTCGAAAAAAGTCCCACTACTAGTGTTCAGTGAGCGTTCCCATTAAACACTGAAAAAGAAAGAAAAATGAAATCTATCAAATTGAGAAACAGCCCAAAATCTCATACTAAAAATGAGCCTTTTTGTTTGAGAACGCTATCAAAGGAAATTTGAGGTGCATTTGATAACTAACCTTTGATATTTGATAATAGAGTTACTTCTCAAATGAACCTCAAATTGAAAATGAAGAATAATGTTTATTGGGTTGGTATTGGAATTTCATTGACGCTCATACAATTTCTTTCTTACGCTATAGATAACTTTAAATTAATTTGCATTGTAGTCCTTTAAGCGGAATAATGTGAGTATTCATTTTAATTTTTAATAAGTTTGTATGCTAATGAAAACGAAGACGATTTCGACTGCGAGACCATAATCACAATTTAATAACAAAATCTGGTTACTGAATTCAAAGTCACTTTTATTAGATTTCAACCGTTTTCTTTCGAATACCTTTTATAGCAAGCAATAAGCCTAATAAGCAATAAAACAATATTCTGCTTTATTGAATGTGCGCTGACATGTGAATTAAACACTACCGACAAATTTGTAATTATGAATCGCTGAATGAAGATGACAACTCTTGCGTAGTCAAGCAGCAAATTGAGTAATTCGAATTGTTAAATTTTAAACAATACACAGGTAAAAATAAACTATTTTATTCTTGCAATTAAAAAATATAAACATCGCATACATAGGTTTCATTTTTATAAAGGTTACATTCGGCTGTATATATGTAATTCTTCAGTCAGCGCTTTTGGGATAACAAAGAGAACGATATTTTAGAACACCATATCAGAAGGCGATAAGATTTCTGCTATGTAGGATTTGTAAGCATAAATGTGTACATATTTTCAAATTATGCGGTAATATTCCTTTTAATCTCAGTGTATCAGCACTCCCCTGAACACATAACTTTGTCTCATGACTCATAAGTATTATGTAAATTAAACTCCTCCAGATGGCACACATAATTCGAAAATTTGCATTTGCATGTCACTTACGTGTGCAGCAAAAACCTTGTGCAACATTTTCTAATATTCAATACACACATTTGTTGTTTGTTTTTGGGGAAAGGGGCATGACAATTGAATGACTCTTTCAATGCTGCTTCCTTCTCATCTCGAGCTATGGCATATAACAATGTAAAATACAAAATACTTACATATGTGAATGTTAAGACAGCGGAGCTGAGCTCCGTAACCGATTCGTTTGCATGTCATCAGACCAAAATATCTACATACATATCTACATACATATTTGTAACTTTGACTTGTTTGCATAAGGAAAATGTGTACATATAAAGCAGCAAAAACTCGTCAGAAATGTTGAGAAAAAGAAAAAAAAAAAAAAGCTACATACATATGTGTGTATGTATGTGTATTTTTGTATAGCTTTGTTTGCATCAATTCATTGCAAAGAAAATTTTTCAGGACTTGAAGATACCCAATAAACATTTTTCTTCATTTTCAATTTGAGGTTCATTTGAGAAGTAACCCTATTGTCAAATATCAAACGTTTGTTATCAAATGCACCTCAAATTTCCCCTGATAGCGTTCTCAAACAAAAAGGCTCATTTTTAGTATGGGATTTAGGGCATTTTCTCAAACCCATTTCAAAGGTGGTACGAAATGGATTGCAATCAATAGATGTATGTATGTATTACATATATGTACTCTAGAGTGCAGAAAAATTGAGGGATAGTGAGAGTGAGAGAGTTTGTGGTGTGAGCGCAGAAATGGAATGGAATAAATAGATGTACATATGTATGTATTACATATTTGTATGCTTATGTGATGTTTTTCATTTACCCGTGCGGGTGAATTTCGCCGGTGCCTTTTGTACAATTACATGAGTATATTAATATCTTTTTTAATATATGTCCCCTCAATATAACAATAGCGTATAATTTTTTTTGGGTTTTGAGAAAATCGAGTTTAAAGTTTTTGTCAAATCAGATATCTATTAAATTTTTGAACAAGAAATTATACACCATTTTTTCCAATGACATTTTGACCCACTTTGTGGAAGTAGAATTTGACGAAATTTGGACCAGACATAGAATCAATGATGGAGATTAATAAAAAAAAAATAATGGCGTATGAGCACATACGCTATTGTTATATTGAGGGGACGATATGTACATACACAAAAATCGGAAACCAAATATGTACATACATATGTTTTTATTAAATTTTGTGTAACTTCACAAAAAACCACAAACAAATAAAATAAGAGTAAGAAATACAGAATCATTATTACACACAATCATTTTCAACCATTAAGGGGCCGCTCGAGTAGAACAACGAACGCTGACTGAAATTTGCAAACACACAAAATTTCGTCGTTCCTTCAAACCTTCACATGTGGAAATTCTTGAAATAGTACAAAATACGAAAATTTTTTTTTTTTTTCAAATGTGTTGTAAGTTAATCTAAAATTGATAAACAATGTTTGATGAACACTTGAAAATATGTTTATTTTCAAATCATATATATGCTGATTCTCATCTTTAGAAACAATATTTTCTCAATTGATAATTTCTTTTTCAGTGTTTAATGGGTAGTAAAGACAATCTCACCAGTTGGCGTATGTGAATTTCAGGGAATTGTAAAAGAAATGTTGGTTATTGGGTCACTAATATCATAAATTTGTCTAGCTAACATTTAGTTTTCACACTTGCACTAGTATAATTAATAAGTGAATATTTTAAAAATATAAATACACGCGCGCCATCTGTTGGAAAATAGCGGTGGTTGTAACCTAATCTCATTAGTAAATATGTTGCATATATTTAGGCAGCAGCTAGAAGTTACATACCCACATACATACAGGTGAAACTAATAAAAGCGTGTTAAAAAGAAATTAAAATCACTTTTCTTATGTGAATCAGTTGCTTTTGTATATAAAAGCAATTGAGTTTATAGATTTGTGCTATATTTTTTATCTTTACAACGCTCCGTTCAACTGGAACGCATAGATGGCTAATATTAAATTGTTGTTGTAAGTATGTATGTAGATGAAAACCTTAATGTAATTAGAAATGGGAGAACCTTTCTTTTATCGAACTAAAAGCAAATAGTTTCCATTATGAGGTCCTGGATAAATGTTCTACTAAGTATGCACTGTATCTGCGAACAAAGACAACACTGGAGCTCTTTGTGTATAGCAAATGTGCGGCGGCGATAAAAGCGAAAATGCATTTTTTCAAACAACAGTTGCTGCGTTGCTTTGCTGGAAAGGACATCATGTGGCTAAAGAGTTAATGTGCCCCTTGCGGCAAGCGAATAATGGAGAATTGTGTGGTAAGAATTTCCTTTCAAAGGTAAAAGAAAAGAATTCAAACATATGTTCACAATGAGACCGCCTGCAAAGTGAGACAATAATAATAAAATAAAGTGAAAATAGAAATTACTTTTCTTTTAAATAAAACTAGATCTTGCATTAGGGAGTGCCAACACACCTGGAAAAAATAAAGGTATTTCAGAACATTGCATTTTAGTTTTGCTTAATGCTTTAATACAAATGGTGAATGTTACCGAGTTTCTTGTAGTCAAAAGGCGGTCATGAAAGCAAAAAATGTTACCAGTTGCAACATTTTTGTGGCCTTGTTTGTTTATACGGTCTAATGCAGATTCCGCCGATAAGTGCAAGTACTATTCAGTAAGAATTATGTGGTAATGAAACACTAAATGCGATTAGGGTGAATGTATTCTCCAAATTCGAATTGAAAATGCCGATTAATGTCGATTAAATGCGACAAATGCACTAATTCACAGCACAAATGTTAGAAATAAACGAAATAATAAACTGATTACCTACATGCCCATAAAAAAATGCCTAGGACTGCAATCAACCTAATTTTATTTTGTGTGAAATTGCAACAGAGAAAAACAGAAATAAATATAAATGTACAATGTAAATGAATGAGAGGTGCGCTATAATGTTTGTGTGTGTGTGTGTGTGTGCATTTGTTCGCTCATAATCCATACCGTTTAATCCATCAAAATGCTCGCCAATTCATCAAAGTGAAATTTGTGTGTCGTTGACATATGTATGTGCAATGCGACAATAATAATGCCAATGCCAAAGTAAAAAGGTAAAAAATAATCCCTGCCGCATTGCTGAAGCAAAAAAAAAGGAAATGGAAAATAAAAACAAATCCACCACAACAACTTTGGGTACCGACGACCAGGAAAAAAATCACAGCGTCAGTTGATGCGTAATAATTGTTGGCAGTCACTCAGCCTCCATCAATCATGCATAAAAAAGCGGAAAACAAGGAAAAAAGGCAACAAAAAAAGTAGATTTTAATTAAAACCCAGAAAAATGTATGACAAATGTTCAAAAAAGTGTACGCATGCGCACGCGACTAGTGAGGCTGCAAGTCGGGCACACCTAGGGATGGCAACTATAACCGGAAAAACGATTATAATCGGTTAATTTCTTTCGGTTAACGGTTAAAATGTATCGGTTTTTTCCTTTTGATTATTTTTTCGATTAACCTTTTTCCTCTCAAGTCGAAAATAATCGAAAGGAAATAATCGAAGTTGAGAATTACTGTGTAACCTAATACCAACGCAAATCGTCAATTAACGCACGCAAATTTTTCATATGCGTTGAACCGAAATTGACTTGCGTGCGTGTACAGATAAAGAAATAGAAAAATATAGAAAATCAGAGAAAATCTTATTTTGTGGAATATGTATCTAACACACGCGATATCAAAAGCAAGTGTCAATTTTTTTGCAAACAATCACCCACAATGCTTAATTTCAACTGTCACGCAAAACAAAAATTGGGCGTCGAGTTTGCTTTTTACGCACGCCGTTCAATTTCGGTTACTCCCATACAAGTTGTATGGGCATGAGAAATTTTTGACAGTAAATTGACGGCGTGCGTTTGTATTAGGTTACACAGTTACCGCCTTTTCATTCGCAATAAACGTTCCCTCCAGCCAGCGTCGCCGAATTGACGATTTTATCGCCCTTTTGACGATTTTTCTAAGCAATGATTTGACGATTTTTCCCAATAAATGACGATTTTTTCGTTTATTATATATTTTTTTTAAGGAAAGTGGCATTATTAAATATTTAAACCATCTCAGTACAATAATTAAATGGTTATCTTCATGAAATAAATCCTTATATTTTGTAAATTATTTTTCAAGGCAAAATGTTATGAATTAGTATTAATGAATGAATGATGATGGTATTTATTTATTTTATTATATAAGTAAGCGCATTGTGTAGATAAATGTGCACAGCTTTTTTAAATACGATTTCATTTATATACGAATTTGTATGAATTCGCACCTCTTTAAAATTGTTTTTGGGAAAATTTTCCATTAAGGAACAATGCCCCGAAATAAATGACTATTTCAGAGGGGTAGAGGGGCTCTCACAGGACTTGGAACTGAAATCAAAAATTTCCGGAGGCTTGTATTTTACAAGATATTTGTTGTTAAAATTTTAAAATTTACCAAACAAAACACGAAAACTGCGATCTATTGCCGAGATAAAAGCACGTATTAAAACGAGCAAATGCATATATGTATGTGTGTACACTCTTAGAAATTTTCGTGTAATTTTGCATACAAAAAGGTAGGTTACTTTTTTCCTACCTTATTATGCGCAAAATCGCACACTGAAAAATTCAACAGATAAGCTGTTTAAATTTAAACAATAAAAGTGTAAAGCCTACACAAACAAACTTTAAATCTAAACACCAATCGAGTAATAAATTGTAATTTCGCATATAAGTTAAACAAAATTACCAATTTACTATGTAATTTTACCCGACTCAATTGTAATTTCGCGCAAGAGATTTGAAATTACAATTTCTGTATGCAATTTTAATCCAAAATGCGTGTAAAATCGCATGATATGCTCACTTTTGCTGAAAAGTGCGTAAAATTTCGTTTAGAACTGTAAATTACACACTTGTAGTGTAAATCTACGAAAAAAATTTAATTGTCAACTAAAAATTACATATATTTTGGTAGCATATTTACACGCAGTTTTTAGAGTGTAGAACAACATTTTGGTTGGCCGCCTTCAGCCGCGCTTTAAAAAAATAATCCTCAGCCGACATAATTCTCTTTCTGGGGTAATTATCTCGTAAACTGTAAACTTCCTGCAAGTTTTGATTTCAGTTTTGAGATATCTGAGAGCCCCTGAAAAAGTAATTTTTTTTCGTGGTGCGCTTTCTTAGTGGAAAGCCGACACTTTTTTGTTTATAACGTGTTTTTAGTAAAAATGAGATAGCAACAAAATATTGACGATTTTTTCGCTGAAATTACGATTTTTTATTATTATAATAAAAACGAACACACACACATAGTATGTATAAAAATTAGCTTGCTTGTCCTCTTGGGGTACTACGTATTAATTTATAAGTAATTGTAATCGAAAAACGGTTATACTTAATCGGTTAGTTCCCTACGATTATTCGCGATTAATAATCGAACCCTTTCGATTAACCTAAAAAACGGTTAATCGATTATTAAATTTTTTTGCCATCCCTAGGCACAACGGCCAAGCGCGCAATGCCGGCAGCAATAAAAATGTTAATGGAAACTGAAAAAAATGAAGATGACAGGAAAAAATCAACTAAAAAAGCATAACACTCCTTTTCGTTGTTAATTGCGATGGCACGTAAACAATGAGCGACAGATTTCACACGGAAATACGCATTTCATTACAAATAGCGTACAAACATAACGAAAATATTTTCATGGGCACACAAATGGCTCAGAGCACAGTGTTCGAAAAGCCCCAGTTTACGCTAAGATCAAAATCAACGCGGTCAAATACACTTTTTCTTTCATTTTACGATTTTTGTTCTCTGTGATGCTAGCCACACACCTTGCAATTTTTTATACAACTTGGTCAAGTTGCGCTCGAAATTGCAACGTTTTTGGGGCTGTTGTATGAAGTTGTGTATCGGTTGTACGAAAAATCAAAAACTTTTGATTTTTTGGCAAGTTGTACAACTTGGTTGCATCGTTTGGGGGCATGTTGTTCAACATTTCATTTTATGAGAATTCTTGAAGTGAACACATAATAAAATAATCAAAAATGAGCGAATTCAACACAAAAAAACATAAATATTTTTAGAATAAATAACACAAAATGAAAAGCTCGCAGGAACCACCTTTTTGCAATTTTTTCCGTTTAATTAATCGTACTTTTGCTGTACGTTCTTCTTCTTCCTACAAGCGCAATATTATCCTATTCCATCTTCACTCTAAGTAATTTTTTACAAAATGAAATTGTACAACAAGGTTGTACAATAAATTGCACCATATGTAAGCAAACAGACCAACTCGATTGCAACCGAGTTGGGTCAACGGTCGCACCGTGTATGGCTACGGTGAGAGATTGGCTGCATTTTGATTCGGTGTCAGCGCCAAATCTCGGTCAAAATTGTGTGCTCTCCCACTATCTCTCTCATTTTTCGCTTTAATGCAGTGGTCGGCAGTGATGCCGAAATTGGGCCTTTCGGACCAAATCTGGTCCGATAAATTTACTTTGGGCTGATGGGCGGCTAAAATCAATTTTGGTCCGATTTGTAATATGAATATTTTTAGTGGAGACAATTTCTCTGACGCTAAACATTTTATCTTTCCCGTGTAAAGTTCTTTTATTGTTATATCTAAATTCGCTTGGGACTCGTATTGCATGCCAAGTTTAATGAAACGTCAAAATCAGACAATCTGACATTTATTTTGCAAATAAAATGCTGAAATTTAACACAAATTATGTTTCACTTGAAAAGCGCCAGCGAACATACGGGCTATTCCACGAATAGGTTGGGTTGTAGTGGCTGCCATAGAGTCGCACTTAGGCCAGTGCAGAGGCCCGTTGTGATACCATATGCGTTCTTTGTCAGGAAGAACCTGTTCGGTAGTGCCCTGCCTGGCAAGTTCATCCGCCCTACAATTGCCATTGATATCCCTACGTCTCGGGACGTACACGAGGTGCAGACAGGTCTGTTTGGCCATCTCCTTTACAGATCGGCGACAGTCTAGTGTTAGTTCTGAATTGAATGAGTGGGAGCCAAGATTACTTAGTATGTACATATGTATTTAAAAATAAATATGTAATTCCATTTTAAGTTGACTTCTGATTTTTGGGCGTTTTTTGGCGGAATTGGGCGGTAATTTGGTCGGAAAAATTTTTTTTCCGTGGCAACACTGGTGGTCGGCGAAATCTGAAATGAGGTTGTGTTTGTGAGAACAAAACAAGTTCTCCGCATGCGCACCCCAGTAGGAAATTGATCCGCTTCAAGTGGAATATACATACGTATATGTAGAACAGACATTTTTGGTTTTTTGTTGTTTTTATTTTTTGTTGTTTGCCTTTGAAAGGAAAAGAACTTTTTAATGAAAAAAAAATTATCTCTTCTGAAAAAAATTAAAGGGTAGTTGGCTAAAACAGAGTGTTTGGAATACAAAAGTCATCCAAATAAGAGTACAAAAACTCTTTGTGAAATACTTCGCAATGCTTTTGTAGTGCATAATCATATGTATTATTTTTAAATACTTCATAGCAAAAAAGGCATTGCATATCGCCGAAGGCATTTCCATCATATAAAATTTCTCGCCGGGCATTTTATTTGTGGACATACATACATACATTACCCGTATAAAGTTAATGCTTGCGTTCAACCACGAAGCGACATAGTCAGGCGCAATTATATCTTTCTTCATAGGAAAAACAGCTTAAGTTTACTTAAGCGAAATATGAGTTATTAGATAATTGTTTAGCTCATTTATTGAAAATAATTATCATTTATGTATATGTTATTAATTCACATGAAACCATTTTTAATACGTTTATTTTAGTTTCAAATAAACTTAAAATCGAGATTATCCAGTTATAACTTTTTTCGGAGCATAAATTCGCACAGGATGAAATAAAAAAGTTACATAAATGATGTTAGTAACTAGTAATTTACGATAAATAAAAATAATTTTTATTTCAAAATTATCCCTTTTTACCATTTTTGAATGGGTCAACGGATAGCGGGCCAGCGGATAGTGAACAACTGATATTTTCCGTCATAAAATTCACACAGGCAAACAAAATTGCGACAATGGCAGCTTTTAGAAATTTTTTTGTGTTTGCACGAAATAAAAATTGCGTATGGTTATTCCTTTATTCATTGCCAAAAAAGTGTATTTTCTTTTACTTATTTTTCACTTTTCAACAAGAAAATAACAAAATACATCAGAACTGCAACTCTGACTCCTGAGGAGGGATAGGACCACGCCACTCAAAAACCCGTTTTTACACCGCTGTCTTTTGTTGTTGCGTTAAAAAATTAAGTTCCGCTTCGGATTCGTGTTCATGTCATCAAAACGCGTCGATTGACACCCCACTTCTTGAAAATTTACCAATTTTCACCGTTGTCACCTAAACTAGATAATTACCAAAACTTGGAATACAAAATCGCGCATTTTTTTATTAAAAATTTTCGCCTGTGTCGCTTTTTTTCTTAAAGAAAACAATATATTTAAAAATTTAAATTGAGAATAAACATCGGTACTAAGTTTGGGTATTTCATGTGAAATTTTTGTGTCTTCCGATTATTTCAAATACGGCAACACTCACAGGGCTGTTCAAAATAGAAAACAGCTGATTTTTGTCTTTTCATACGGGCACGCACTTTGTCTAACTCGGAACGAACTCGGGCTTCGGAAACGGGTCGTCAACTCGTTGTTGACTGTCGGCACCCTTAGGCACCCGTATGAAAAGACAAAAATCAGCTGTTTTCTATTTTGAACAGCCTTGTGAGTGTTGCCGTATTTGAAATAATCGGAAGACACAAAAATTTCACATGAAATACCCAAACTTAGTACCGATGTTTATTCTCAATTTAAATTTTTAAATATATTGTTTTCTTTAAGAAAAAAAGCGACACAGGCGAAAATTTTTAATAAAAAAATGCGCGATTTTGTATTCCAAGTTTTGGTAATTATCTAGTTTAGGTGACAACGGTGAAAATTGGTAAATTTTCAAGAAGTGGGGTGTCAATCGACGCGTTTTGATGACATGAACACGAATCCGAAGCGGAACTTAATTTTTTAACGCAACAACAAAAGACGGCGGTGTAAAAACGGGTTTTTGAGTGGCGTGGTCCTATCCCTCCTCAGGAGTCAGAGTTGCAGTTCTGATGTATTTTGTTATTTTCTTGTTGAAAAGTGAAAAATAAGTAAAAGAAAATACACTTTTTTGGCAATGAATAAAGGAATAACCATACGCAATTTTTATTTCGTGCAAACACAAAAAAATTTCTAAAAGCTGCCATTGTCGCAATTTTGTTTACCTGTGTGAATTTTATGACGGAAAATATCAGTTGTTCACTATCCGCTGGCCCGCTATCCGTTGACCCATTCAAAAATGGTAAAAAGGGATAATTTTGAAATAAAAATTACTTTTATTTATCGTAAATTACTAGTTACTAACATCATTTATGTAACTTTTTTATTTCATCTTGTGCGAATTTATGCTCCGAAAAAAGTTATAACTGGATAATCTCGATTTTAAGTTTATTTGAAACTAAAATAAACGTATTAAAAATGGTTTCATGTGAATTAATAACATATACATAAATGATAATTATTTTCAATAAATGAGCTAAACAATTATCTAATAACTCATATTTCGCTTAAGTAAACTTAAGCTGTTTTTCCTATGAAGAAAGATATACAGCCTTATCGTGAACTTCATGTGAACAAAATGTTCCCAAAAATTACAAAGCAAAACAAAAATAAAATGTGAAAAATTGTTATTGTTTTGCTTTATATTTTTCGAGGGAAATTTTTCACATGAAGTTCATGATAGGGCTGATATTCCATTACATTTTACACTCGCATTGATTTCGTTTAATAATACAATGAAAAATACCGTTCAAATGTTTTAGTGGCTAAAAAAGTTCGTTCGGCAACACCGCGTTGAGCAAAAGCAATCAGCTGACACGTTTTCCGGCAAAAATCAAAATGCTCGTTGATTTCTGCGGTACGGGCTGCGTACTCGTATGTTTCGGTCGTTGGTGAGTTTTCATTTATATGGCACTCTCATAAGGTAGATCGTGTCAGCTGACACGGGTTGCGGCAACTCGTTGTTGACTGTTAGCACCATTAGCACCATAAGAATACGTGTGAATTGACTTCCCACAATTGTGGTATGGGCTGCCTATGTCTGCTTTAATGGAAAAGCAATAGGATATATTTGACCACGTTGATTTTGATCTGAGCGTACACTGGGCCAAAGTGAGACATTTTTGATAAAATTTTCTATACATATCGCTAGCTTAGAGTGCAAACTGTGTAAGTCCATTTTTATGAGAAAGTGTATTTTTATGTAGAACGCTAGAAAAATCAAATTCGCACCGCGCTAAACAAGTCTGTGACTTTTGTCATATTTCTACTCGTTGTAATTCAGGGATACGGAAATTGTGTAAGTCCAAAAAGCGAAGAAAATTGTGTAAGTCCTAAATATCGCTAGCTTAGAGTGCAAATTGTGTAAGTCCTTTTTTAAAACTTTGTAGAGACGAAAAACAAAAAATTAAAAAATTTCGAAATGAAAAAAAAAATTTCCGTTCATGTAAATATTTTGGACTTACACAATTTTCTTTGATTTTTGGACTTACACAATTTGCGTATCACTGAATAACAACGAGTAGAAATATGACAAGAGTCACAGACTTGTTTAGCGCGGTGCGTATTTGATTTTTCTAGCGTTCTATATAAAAATACAATTTTTCATAAAAATAGACTTACACAGTTTGCACTCTAAGCTGGCGATATATACATGTACAGAAATTTTTGTATACTCAGCTGTACTAGTACACAGAGTATTATAGTTTTAATCACATAACGGTGGATTGTAACAGAATGAAATAACCGAGATAGATATAGACTTATATATATCAAAATGATCAGGGTGAAAAGAGAAATCGATTGAGCCATGTCCGTCCGTCCGTCCGTCCGTCCGTCCGTCCGTCTGTCCGTCCGTCCGTCTGTAAACACTCTAACTCGCGCAAAAATTGAGATATTTTGATGAAATTTGGAATGCAAGTTGGTATCGAGACTGGGACGGTTGGTATTGAAAATGGGCGAAATCGGACCATGACCACGCCCACTTTTCCTATATAGAAAAAATCGGAAATTTGGTATCTCAGTCCCTAATATAGCTGGAGCGATAAAATTTTACCCACATGTTGAGCTCAGGCCCCTATGAAGAAATTTTATGAAATTTTGGAAAATGGGCGGTGCCACGCCCACTTATTAAGGGTCAAACAATGAAAGTTTTATGAGTCATAACTCAGAAACCGTTGAAGATATGTCGATGAAATTTGGTACGCGTGATTTACTTACTTAGGCAAATGTTTTGACGGAAAATTGTCAAAATCGGTTGACGGCCACGCCCACTTTTATATATGTGTATTATAAAGTGACCTAATAAAAACATTTTAAGCGATATCTCTGTCAAATATAAAGATCTATCACTGAAATTTTGTGGCATGATTCCAACTATGAACATAAAACGAAAACCACAAAAATTTTGGAAAATGGGCGGAGCCACGCCCACTTATTAAGGGGCAAACATTGAAAGTTTTATGAGTCATAACTCAGAAACCGTTGAAGATATATCGATGAAATTTGGTACGCATGATATATTTACTTAGGCAAATGTGTGGACGAAAAATTACCAAAATCGGTTGACGACCACGCCCACTTTTATATATGTGTATTATAAAGTGGCCTAATAAAAACATTGTAAGCGATATCTTTGTCAAATATAAAGATAATTCATTGAAATTTTGTGACATGAGTTCCACAATAGACCGGAAACATAAAATAGACAAATTTTGGAAAATGGGCGTGGCACCGCCTCCTTTTGGACAAAGGGATATACGAGATTTATTAGCCTTTAACTCGACAAATAATTGAGATATTATGACGAAACTTGGTTTATACACTTTTATAACTTGTGTTAATAAACACGCAAAAATTAATTGAAATCGGTTTATGACCACGCCTACTTTTTAACAGATATTTCTGGAATACCCTTTGGGAGTTTGTAACGTGACATCTTTGTAACTAGAAGTCATAAAGGAATTAATTTTTGCACAAAGAATAATATTGATATGCTTAGTTGGATGACTGATAAAAATTTAGAAAATGGGCGTGGCTACGCCCACTTTATGCAGCACTCGCTTTATATAAAGTACACCGTGTTTCCATCAAACGCAAACAAACAATGAAAGCATACAGCTGAGTATCTAATGTTCGATTCCACTCGAACTTAGGCTTCCTTACTTGTTATTTTTTGTTTTTGGTCTCTCCTAAACAGTTTGAAAAAAAAGGACTTACACAATTTGCACTCTAAGCTAGCGATATGTATCTGCTTGGCGTTTTAGGCTATGCAGATGTTTAACCTTTTTTTCATTTCGTGGCTTCATTTATAAAGCCATTGCAAGTAGTAGAAGGAGTTTGATCTAAGACCCGTTGGGCTTGTATGTGCATCGATTTCTTTTTCATGTTACTATTTTATTAAAAGAAGTCTATTTCAGCAGACATAATTTCTAGCGTTAGAGAATTTGTGGAGATTACATTCGATAAATGATGTAATTCTCTGACTATTATCTAATCGAAAGCGAAGGTAGAAAACTGACTACAAAAGAAGTTCATACTTATCGTCGTACCATACAAAAGCTAGCGTACGACTTTTTGTGGCTGACGAAAACTATCAATTTCGTTTAAACAACAATTTTAATGTAAAAACAGTATATAATTACAGTTACTCTTCGTCGGCCAAAAGTCTAACGTGCTACTTTTCGTCAGCCAAAAGTCAAATGTGCTACTTTTCGTACAGAATTTTTTTATTGCTAGCTTTGGTTAGAAATTTTAAATGTGCTAGTTTTCGTATGCTACGACGATATGTACATATTTGCAAATTCTCATTGAAATCTCATTAGAGAACTACTTAAGTATATTAGATTTCGATACGAGGATTATAATTTTCTCGATTTGAGAACTACATATGCCCCATTTTATTTGAAAATGTCAATATTCTTGAAAGCTTCTCGGTTCGTCCTCTAACGTTAGAGATTTGAGAAAAGATCTACTTCTCAAGTCATTCTCAAATCGATATCTAAACTCAGTATATTTTCCGGTATACGAGGAAGACACTTTATAATTTTAATAAATATTTAAACAGAAACAAAACACTGTTTCCAACGCTAAATCGCGGCTATATAGGTAACTTTGGGGACAAACCCCCCCCCCCCCCCCCCGAAAGATTCGTTTTGACCATAAAACCATCTTTGACTTTATTGGCATACATTTCTTTTTCAGAAAAAAATCAATGAGAATAGTAATTTTTCGAAATTGGTAATTCGAAATTTAGCGCTTTTTCACGAAGTATTACTTATAATTCTAGCGTTTGTTGAGCCGTAGGAAAGTGCAAGAACCGCAGGAATTTTACCACAATTTACATTCTTTGTACTTATATTCGCTCTTTTGTGGTAAAATTCCTACGGTTCCTGCACTTCCCTACGGCTCAACAAACGCTACAATTATTATACAGTATTGCTGTTATTAACATGCTAATAACAGAAAAGTAACGCCAATTATTTAAATTTCAAGTTTTCTTTCAATTACTTGTCATCTTAATCAAATAATATTAGTATAAACTACAATGGGAATAAATATGCAATGTATAAGAGTATCTTGACTTGAGATTTTACTTAATGTCTGTCAAAATGGAATATTAAAAAACTAAATTATATAAGAAAATTATTATTTATAACCGTAGCACATAGGTAGATTTTCAAGTTTTATGCGGCCAAAAATATTTTATTGTGTACATCTATTCCAAATTGCTTGTTTAATGCAAAATTTTAATAATTTGTGTTAAAAGTCGATTTTATTGAAAAATCTATACAGTGACTCCAAAAAAAATCATACGCCAGAGTTTTTAAATTTATTTCTGTCGAAAATATTACTTTCTTATTTTCGTTTAAAAATATAGACAATTTTTTCAATAAAAATCGTTTTAAGCAGGATTTCTAAGCTTATGGAAAAAATCCGAAAAATCGTAGAAATTTCTAAAAGTGGATTAAAAATTTCAAAGCGCGGCCAGAATTTATAGAAGATTTTGAGGAGATTTCTAAGTTTACTGTTATGTAGCCAACCAATTTTAGTGTAAAAAGTGCTATTCTCAATGCTGTAAAAATTTCCGTCGATTTTAGTAATTTTTTTCTGTAGGGTGTTTGCGTTATATGTACGTGAGACCGTTCCAATTAAAATTTCCGAAAAGCCAATGAAATTTTTCAAAAAGTTGAATGTTGCATATTATTATATTACAATTGAATGAGCTGCAAAATTGCATACTCAAAAATCTTCTAAAAAATGTAGCTTTATAATTCTTAGCCCCTTTTTATGATAAGTACTTCCTTAACTTTGAAAAATTGGAAATACTAAAAATACTGCCTAAAAAGTTAACAATAATCGCTGCTAAATATCTGGGTTACTTTCGAGCATCACATACATTGACTAAGATATGCGTTAGAAATATAAACATTAAAATTAAATATAAAGCACAAAAAGAAAATTATTGTAGGTACATATGAAAAACCCTGTATCTAGTAGTGAAGTGCGGCTTTGTGCGACGTAATTTTTTGTCGGCAAACTACTAATTGTACTATATATCATGTCCGAGGGTTAATTTGACTGAGTCTGACAGAGCAACATAACAAAACCAATTTTTAACATGAAAAAGAGTGATAATTTTTTTTTAAATATCCCAACTTTAAAAGCTTAAAACTATGAACTTAGAATTATTGGAAACCAAGGATATTATTGAAAAGTGTTAATAATTACATACTTGAATCTTTAGGATTCATCACGATTACTTAAATGAAATGCTTTAAAAAATAAATATTCAAGTTGAAACTAGCACTTAAAAATATGTAAGAAAAAAACAAAAAAAATTAACTTCAGATATGCTAAGTTACGACCATCTGGGGCAAGTGCAGAGTATGGGGTCGGGAAAAAAGCGATGAATTATTGTTCCCCATTCTATTTCCAATATGTGGGTATGTTTTTTTTTCTGTAATTGTGACAATTTTACAAAATTCAATTTTGGGCGCATAAAACTTGAAAATCTACCTATGCGCGTAGATTTCCAGAAGAGAATATGAGACTTACTTTTGAAGTATAGTTAAAGGCCCTTGGCAACTGACAATCTGGCATGTCAAGCAGTGTGTATGTGTGAGTTTTTTTGTGTGTGTTAGTGCAATCGGCAGTCGTCGTGCTACACGTTCTTGTTCGGGCTCGCGTTGATGAGAATCAAATCTTTTAGATATTTGCGTCAATCACCCGACACTCACACATATGTATACACTTCTTAAGATTCCAGATTTTAAGTGGCCAAGGGCCTTAAGAGTTTGATATATGTATTATAAGCGATATTTGTGTACTAAAATGCTAAATTATAGTCTGAAAAAATTACATTTCGCTAGCTTAGAGTGCAAACTGTATAAGTCCACTTTTATGAAAAAGTGTATTTTTATGTAGAACGCTAGAAAAATCAAATACGCACCGCGCTAAACAAGTCTGAGATACTTGTCATATTTCTACTCGCTGTTATTAAGTGATACGCAAATTGTGTAAGTCCAAAAAGCGAAAAAAATTGTGTAAGTCCAAAATATTTATATGAACAGAAATTTTTTTTCATTTCGAATTTTTTTTTTCTTTTTTGTTTTTTGTCTCTCCTACAAAGTTTTAAAAAAGGACTTACACAATTTGCATTCTAAGCTAGCGATTTTTATCATTTGTAAAAAAAAATTGTAGTTTTTTTTTTTGGTAATTTTAATTTTGGTAAATTTTTTACATTGGCTGTGACCCCCCCCCGAAAAATTCTCTAGCTACGCCACTGCTCCTATCAGTTTTTCTTGAATATCTTCAATGTACAGACATCGACCTGTTACAATTTTATTATATGTATTATATAGATAAAAAATCACTGCTAACGTTACATATTATTTAAGCTAACAATGTCTTCAAATCTTTGGAAGTTTAACTTTTTTTAATTGGAACGTGAGATATACGTATAGTGTTAAGAAAATATATAAACAAATTAAATTAAAACGTATTTTAACATGTCTTAAAAAACTTTTTTGGTTTTGCACTACTAACGTTACATAAGATTTTTGCGGCACATTTACTTTTCACATAACTGCTAGTTGGAACATAACTTTTTTAAAAACTTTACGTGTTATGATATTATAGCTAATTTTCTAATAGATAAAACTTGAACGGCTAAATTTAGTCGCAACAAACATGTTATATTTACCTTTTTGTTTACTGAACTACTTCCGATCATATTTTTTTTTAATCACAACGTTTTATAGAAAGAGCGAAAAGTTTAATTTAAAACTACTAAAATTGAATGCCACTGTTTTAAACAGCTACTATAATATGTCATGAACCCCGCAAGACCCCAGTGCTTGCAATATTTGACAAAAAAAAAACTACTTGGTTTACTTTCCCAGAAAATCGGCCATATGTGTAATCGACTTACATATGTATTGTATTTATGTATGTAGGTACATACATATGTATTTTATTATGCAATTTTATTTATTTACTTAAAATTAAATATACATACCTACATATATATGTATGTACGTATTTATGTATGCACATAAAATTTTTCTTCCACTTACATATTCATTCATGCATTTAAACATATGTATGTATGTATGTGGCCGCTGTGGTGCAGTGGGTAGAGTGCTCGCCTGCTATGCCAGAGGTCTCGGGTTCAAACCACGGTCCGAGCCAAACAAATTTTTCTAATTAGTAAAAATCCAATTATTGAGTTTTTTAAGAGCAGCGGTCACCTCTCGGCAGTGGGCGGCATACCCTCCGAGAGTATTTCTGCCATGAAAAAGCTTCTCACAAAAAATGCATTCGCCGTTCGGAGCCGGCATAAAACTGTAGGTCCACCCAATTAGTAGGAAAAACAAAAAAGGAGCACACCTCGAATTGGGAGAGAAGCTCGGCCATAAAACTCGTCAGAGTTATAATAGCGCCATTGTATTATATTATTATATTATGTATGTATGTACATATGTACAATCGCTCGTAAGTTTGCACCCGATTGACTTGAAGTAAATGAAAATGCATAATAAAAATTAAAAATCTTACACGCATGCGCAACAGTTTCTCCGCTAACCCTCAAATCAAAATAAAACTTAAATTGCAAATTTATGCCAAGTTAACGCCCCATGGCTTTGTAATCGTTGCATCGCGGTGCAATCGTGTGATTCCATCGGATCAGATCACTTTTAAACGCTTCGCTGAGCTTTTACGCATTTGAAAAGAAAACAACAATAAAATGCTCAAACGAATGCAATTGTTTCGTTTTTTTTCTACAAATGTTATTTCATTTAAATGTTCAGGCACACATACATACATACATATGTATGTACATACATTAGAGTGCGTTTAAAATTCAAATTAACGATATTTTACTGTATCGCCCCCTCAATCTGTAGTAACATGGTCAAAGATATCACGCATAAATTTTGGTCCCGATTGGTGACGGTTAAGGCGCGGCGCATTGAGGTCAAAGTTCAGATAACTCTATGAAGGGTCAAAAAATCAAAATATTTTTTTTAATTATCTAATACCCAAAATTAATACTTCTATACCCAATGATAACAAATCTGTGGTCACAAGCAATAATCGCTTAAGTCGACTTAGGAAGATTTCGAGTTATATATACCACGTTATTCTCCTTTTAAAACACTATATTTCTGTAAAACCCCCATGCTTATAACTTAATTCAATCAAAAGATATAAATAAAAACATTTAGGCTTAACTTACAATATAGGTATATTAAACTTGCTATAACAGCCAAAGTAGACGTATATACTTAATCAAATTTCTTCATGACATTTTGTTTTATTTACAAAATTTGATCGTAACATTGTGGATGGCTCACTGATTTTGCGTCCGTAGTTTTTAATCGACTTTTATGATTTGTTAAGAAACGCTTTCGAATATAAAAATCAATTTATCTCGGAATAATTTTTTAAGACTTAAGCGATTATTGCAAATTGCCACAGAAATATAAATTTTGGTCCCGATTGATGACGGTTTACTGGTGTTTCATATATGTATAATTTTCTTTCGTTTGGTGTCACCCCAAGGAAGATAGCTCACTGCGTTAAAGAGATATACAGGATTAAGCGGAGCCATTGGCCAAATAACGGTAAATTGCCGATATCTCAAAACCCTTCAAATAGAATTAAAAATGAACCCGATTTTCGAAATCAGCGACCGATTTTACATATAGATAGGATAGTCACGTCCAAAGCAAGGCTGCACAACGATATCAACAAAAATATTTTGTTTTGTTGAATATCAAATAAAAATTAACAAAAAAATTTTGTTTTGTTGAATATCAAATAAAAATTATTGAAATTATTTCGTTTCGTTGATTATCAAAAAAAAATTATCAAAATTATTTTGTTTCGTTGATTATCAAAAACAAAATAATAATAAAAATCTGTTTCGGGCATACGGCTTAATTTTACTTTGAATTTTTATTAACGTTATTTTTTTTGATAATTTTTTTTGTTGGCTACCGAAACAAAATTTTTTCAATATTTGTTTTTTGATAATCAACAAAACGAAATTTTTTTTCATAATTTTTTTTGATAATTATCAAAACAGTTTTTTTTTGTTCAGCACTTAACGTTAAAATTTTTCAAAGTTGAATTGAAAACAAAATATTTTTTCGGTTATTGATAAAAAATAACGTTAATGTGCAGCCCTGGTCCAAAGTACAGACAAAAAATTTCATTTTGTGATCCAGTGTAATTAAAAAAAAATATTTTGATTTTTTTACCCTTCATAGAGTTTTCTGAAATTTGACCTCAATGCGCCACGCCTTAACCGCCACCAATCGGGACCAAAATTTATGTGTGATATCTTTGACCATGTTACTACAGATTGAGGGGGCGATACAGTCTTTTTATGAACTTTTAAATTTTTCATACAAATGAAACGCACCCTAATGTACATATGTACAGACCTAAGTTCATTTATTCCACAAAGCAACATTATGCACTTTTTTAATTTCCGTTGTATGCGCTTCCGTTTCGCAGGGGTTAAAAATAATCGCACACAAATGCAAATAACCAATGCAACCTTTTGGCCACTTTAATTACATACTTATGTATGTATGTATGTATATCCGGTCAGTTAGTTTTGTTGCTTATTGTTTTTTGTGCTTAACTGTTTCACTTTTGGGTGGTTTCGATTTTATCTAAAAACACATGCCCGCACATGCATGCGAACACGTTTGTTTGTTTGTTTGTTTGCTTTTTTATGCATTTTGAGTGCAACGGCAATGATTTTGAATTTACGATAATTCAGACATTGAAAATTTAGTTGCATTTAGCGCTTGCAATGCTTAAACTGTAATTAAAATTAAATTGTTGGTTATGCCAGTGATTATACCTACATATGTATGTATGTATGTATGTTTGCTTTAAGCATACAAACAACAAGCTGCAAGCGCAATCGTGCAGAGTGTAGGAAAGAATTAGAAAATGAAAAACATTTAATTTTAAAATAAAAAATTTATTTTATATTTATTGGAAAATATGTATATATGTATTTGGAATGTAAAATTTTTTCCAAAACTGTGACCGGGTATATTGAAAAGATGCCTGCATTCACACTGCATACCGCGGCAAGTACCGGAACGAGCCGCGTTTATATCCAGCCACTCAGAACTTCTGGGGATTTTTGCCGTCAAAAAAGCAACAACAAAATAAATGCTTTTCGTGTTTAAATTCTTTCTCAGGTGTGCCTGCTAAAATCGTTCTTTTAAAACAATTGCAAAATATGCAAAAACCAAAATAAATTCAAAAAACTTCCCACTCGTATGAAATTCGAAAAACAAAGCAAATGTCCAACCCCAGCAAAACTATTGACTTTAAAGTGCTTTCGCTTACTAATAACATTAAATGCAGGATTAAACTTTGTAATCTTGTTTGCCAATTTCAAGGACCCAAATAAAAATAAATCGTCATTCAAATGTCGGTGAAAATGAAAAATCAACCATTAATAGAGTCACTGACAGCAGCGGCTCGAACTTCATCTATGCAACTGTAGATAACAACAACAAAAGCGAACAAAAGCCAAAATTAGAGCATGAACTGCTGAAGTACCATAATCGAAAAATCACCATCAGTGGCAGAGAGCTCATTTCCCAAAAGGACTATAGTATCGGGCGGAAAAAAGGGTTGCAATAAAACTGCATGTATAAACATGAGGTGATACATTGACAAAGCACAGACAACGCAACAAAAAACTAATGTACGCACAAGCATAAATCAAAATCGAAAAATAGTGAAGGAGGGAAAGGAAAGGGTGAAAAACTAAAAAAATTAATGTTTATTACCAAAAAAAAAAAAAAGAAACCGAGAATCGGAAGAGTGCAATCATTGAAATTAGAATTTATGTAGACGAACTGAAGATCGCAATGTGTACGGGGTTGCAAATGCAAATACAGCGACAGCGCATCTGTGCAACAAACAGCAACAAACAACGTTAAGGGCTGTAGGACAGGGAAGGGCACTGTATTGGGAAGAAACGAGGGGTAAGGTTAGCACATGGGCAACAATCGACAGATTGCACATTATGAAGTGCTGCCAATGATTTACTGCTTTGCTTGGCTGTAGGTGTTGTTGTTGTCATTTGCGGTGATGGTAATGTTGCTGTCGCTCTTGATTTGATGAGCTCATGGTGCTGATGGTAGTGGTGGTGGTGGTAGTGGTGGTGTTAATGACGTGTGATGCGTGCCAGAGTCTACGATTTTCAGCCGCCAGTGTGATAATGCATTAATGTTTAGCTTTTTGTTTTGGTTTTTTATTTACACTTACACATGTTCCTATATGCAGTGCTCCAGTTTTAGTGAGAACTCGTCGTACACTCTTAGAAATTTTCGTGTAATTTTGCATACAAAAAGGTAGGTTACTTTTTTCCTACCTTATTATGCGCAAAATCGCACACTGAAAAATTCAACAGATAAGCTGTTTAAATTTAAACAATAAAAGTGTAAAGCCTACACAAACAAACTTTAAATCTAAACACCAATCGCATATAAGTTAAACAAAATTACAAATTCACTATGTAATTTTACTCCACTCAATTGTAATTTCGCGCACGAGATTTGAAATTACAATTTCTGTATGCAATTTTAATCCAAAATGCGTGTAAAATCGCATGATATGCTCACTTTTGCTGAAAAGTGCGTAAAATTTCGTTTAGAACTGTAAATTACACAGTTGTAGTGTAAATTTACGAAAGAAATGTAATTTTCAACTAAAAATTACATATATTTTGGTAGCATATTTACACGCAGTTTTTAGAGTGTAGAACAAAGCGAATATTTATGACAAAATTATTCTAAATATAAAACCCAATTTGGTTTGTTTTGATTTTTTTTTTTTGCATTTTGGGTTGAGTCACTTCTGTGTTGGGTAATTAATCTATGTTTAAAAAAGAAGAGTTCGTTAATTTCAAAACCGGTTTTAAGCGTTTTTTTGTTTCTTGTTTTTTTCTTTTGTTTATCGTTAGAAATAAAATCCTCCAAAATAGGCAATACTTGCGTGAGTGAAACGGTACATTTTTTACATTTTTATACTCAGCTGTACTAGTACACAGAGTATTATAATTTTGATTTCATAACGGTGGATTGTAACATAATGAAATAATCGAGATAGATATGGACTTATATATATCAAAATGATCAGGGTGAAAAGAGAAATCGATTGAGCCATGTCCGTCCGTCCGTCCGTCCGTCCGTCCGTCCGTACGCACGATAACTCGCGTAAAAATTGAGATATTTTGATGAAATTTGAAATGCAAGTTGGTATCGAGACTGGGACGGTTGGTATTGAAAATGGGCGAAATCGGACCATGACCACGCCCACTTTTCCTATATAGAAAAAATCGGAAATTAGGTATCTCAGCCACTAATATAGCTAGAGTGATAAAATTTTACCCACGTATTGAGCTCGGGCCCTTATGAAGAAATTTGGAAGTTTTGGAAAATGGGCGGTGCCACGCCCACTTATTAAGGGTCAAACATTGAAAGTTTTATAAGCCATAACTCAGAAACCGTTGAAGATATATCGATGAAATTTGGTATGCGTAATTTGCTTACTTAGGCAAATGTTTTGGCGAAAAATTATCAAAATCGGTTGACGGCCACGCCCACTTTTATATATGGGAACTATAAAGGGGCCTAATAAAAACATTTTAAGCGATATCTCTGTCAAATATAAAGATCTATCACTGAAATTTTGTAGCAGGAGTCCAACTGTGGACATAAAACAAAAAGTACAAAAATTTTGGAAAATGGGCGGTGCCACGCCCACTTATTAAGGGGCAAATATTGAAAGTTTTATAAGCCATAACTCAGAAACCGTTAAAGATATGTCGATGAAATTTGGTACTCGTGATATATTTACTTAGCCAAATGTGTGGACGAAAAATCACCAAAATCGGTTGACGACCACGCCCACTTTTATATATGGGTATTATAAAGTGACCTAATAAAATCATTTTTAGCGATATCTCAGTGAAATATAAAGATAATTCATTGAAATTTTGTGACATGGGTTCTACAATAGACCGGAAACAAAAAATAAAAAAGTTTATAAAATGGGCGTGGCACCGCCTCTTTTTATACAAAGAAATCTACGAGCCTATTACTCGACAAATAACTGAGATATTATGACGAAACTTAGTTTATACACTTTTATAACATGTGTTAATAGCCACACAAAAATTTATTGAAATCGGTTTATGACCACGCCTACTTTTTAAGAAAGATATTTCTGGAACACTCTTTGGGAATTTGTAACGTGACATCTTTATAACTAGAAGTCATAAAGGAATGAAATTTTGCACAAAGAATAATATTCATATGCTTAGTTGGATGACTGATAAAAATTTAGAAAATGGGCGTGGCTACGCCCACTTTATGCAGCACTCGCTTTATATTAAGTGCACCGTGTTTCCATAAAACGCAAACAAACAATGAAAGCATACAGCTGAGTATCTAATGTTCGATTCCACTCGAACTTAGGCTTCCTTACTTGTTTTTGTTGCAGGAGAGCAAAAAACTGATTCCTGGCGTCCATTGGCAAAATTTAGCAAACTTTTAATTCAGAAAGGATGGTACTATATATGTAATTGTTATTGATTTGTGAAAAAATAAATCACTTTACCCATTGCGGCGTGATAAAGATTTGCGCCTTTTTAATGCAAATAGCTGATTTTATACACCAATTTTTTTTTAATATTTTTTTTTGTAAAAACGTATGTAATCTGTACACAATACACCGCTAGTCCTAGTTTGTACATATGTATGTGGAAAAGTTGAGTATCGAACTAATTAACTAACAGTTTCCCATTTGCCTGTATGCCTGTAAGCGCATATCTACCTTATCTACCTTTTCCTCAGAACATTTATAGTACTACACGCGCATACTTTATTTGATAACTTCTAAACCAAACCAGATATCCAAAAACGGCAAACGCAGAAATGTGGGCAATGAATAGGGCTAGTAAAAATGCAATAAAAAAAGTTCGTTAAAAATTTACATACTGTTTTTTTATTCGCAGGGACGATAAATACATACATACGTATGTATGTATGTACATATATACATATGTCTGTATATTAAAACGCATAAACAGTGGCTTAACTAGAATTTAAATTTCCGCTTCTCTATTTTTTACGTTGAAATCTTATGTGGCGCCTAAGCGGCTTCGTAGCACCTTTGTTTTACGTTTTATTTTATTTTTTTTCAAATGAAACCAAATCAAATAAAAGCCCTACAATTAAAGTTATAAGTATGTATGTATGTATATATCTGTGCCGTTAAATTTAAGTAGCTTAACTCAAAATATGTTGAACGGAGAAAATCGATTTTTTGTCAAAATTTAAACTATTGGACCAATTGGGATTTTTAAAAGAGAAAATATGTAATAGATTTGCAGTGTTAGAGAAGGAATAGCTGTGAACCAGAAATCTTAAAGCAAAGTTAATAGCGAAAAAAATAACTTTTATAACTTAAGTGCTTTTATTGAATACAATTTTTACGAAAAGCTAAATTAACTCTAGTTAAGTTTTTTTATTGAATTGAATTCTTTCCAATAAGCGTTTTATCTCCATTTAATTTGAGTTAAGTGTTTTTAATAAACTGAAATCGCAAATAAATATGCTCAGATACCTAATTCTAGTTAGGATATTTTAATAAAATGATTTTCATACAATCTAGACTTAAGTGAAGAAAGTTGTTTTAACTGATGCAAAATGTTTCTATTTGAGTTAGGATAATTTGTATAGCTCAATAACTTTTTAATTATTACCTACTCCGATTTAAATGGGGATAAGACAGATCAGTGGGGTTTCCTCCAAAGATTAACACTATAACAGTAACTCAATTTCGCGTTTTCTAGAGTTAGGCTACTTTAATTTGTATATGTACAAATGTAAATATGATATGCATTGTAGGTACCCATGTACCTATACCCATTTATTTGTGCTCAAGATAAAATGCATTTGTGACCCTACACTTGTTTTTTTTTTTGCTTTTAATAAACAAATGTATAACACATAAAGACATAACAACTGACAAAGAAAATGCAGACACGCATGAAATCGATTTGCAACGAAGCAAATGCACTTCAATTGTTGACAAATGCATCGACGCATGCGTTGAAATGTACACACGGTTGGGTTGCTGAGTAGGTACTTACATGTGTACAAATGCAGCTACGCCTACAAAACACGCAAACAAAAAATTAAAGAACATTTTCTACACATAAAAATCCATATTTACATACATACATACATATTTGGATACATACTTATACTTCAGGTACAAAGAATTGGTTTCAAAGCGACGCCCTCTTTTCCTGTTATGCCTTCGCCGGTGCAAGTACGCACTTTTATAGAAATATCGGCCAAGTGGCAATAAATGCAGCACTTGAAGACCTAGAAAAAAATATGAGAAAAAGTTAAATTGACACTTAGTTTTTTTTTTGTTATCGTTAAACAACATGTTTGTGTTCGCGTATGTAAAAATATATAATATTGTTAATAAATTTGATAAAAAACAAGCCAAACAACAAATTATAAATGAAGCATAATAAAGCACAATATTGAATGACTTATGCAAGTGGTAAATGTGTATGTATGTACATACATACTTATATACATATGTATGTATTTATCTGTCATGGTTTTTAAAAATAAAATTAGTAAAATATATGCACATACAATTGATGTATGTAAATACAACTTTTTTTTATAATTTGCCAAATAAGCTATAATAAATATTTCAAATAATAAATTATTGGAAGTAAGCGACGTTTCAATGTGAAATGGCAAGCGATTGCATGTACATATGTATGTATATGCATACGTAGATATGCACATATGTAATTTGATTAATTTATGTTTGTTTTTATATGGCCGTTTTAATTCTAATAATTATTTTATGTGAATTTTATATGAGCTATTGGCCAGTTTATAATTAAGAAAAATGTAAAAAAATTTTGGTAGAAGTTATAGATCCATTTCGGAGACCACCACATCCCCTCATCTCGGTTGAGGCCGCTGGAAGAAGTCTGATGAGGAGATGTAGTGGTCTCCGAAATGGATCCATAACTTCTACCAAAAATTTTTTTACATTTTTCTTAATTATAAACTGGTCAATAGCTCATATAAAATTCACATAAAATAATTATTGATTAATTTATATTTATTTTTGCAGATGCACAATCCATAAATATAAACACCTATACAAATGCTTGACGATATTAAAATATTTAGTAAAAGTAATAAAGTTATTACCAAAAATTTTGTGGGCGTCCACCTGCCAAGTCGCATTTAGATGTTCACTATTTATCTACTAACGTGATTTTTATTTTTTTTTGCTTTCCTCAAGCTAACAATCATACATAATAAATAACCAAAATATCTGCTGGTATTGTTAAGATACAAACATCTAGTTGGCAACGCCACACAAAGTTAAAAATAATGGTTGCGTGTGCGATGGTTGCAATCAAACGGCCTCACACTTGTATTGTTTTGATGCGGTACACTTTCGTTTGGTATAATCGGTTCTTCACAGAATTGGGTGCACAGTCTCCATATGAAATTGTATAGGAATATGTATATTGAATTTTCTCCTATCATTTACAAGATCGATCGTTCTGTAAAAGAAAGTGTTTGACCTTTGGAAATGGTGGCGTCATCATTCTTAAAATCTAGTACCTACATATAAAGCAAATATTTCAGTGTGGTTTAGGAGTATCTACAGTCGTTTAAAGGGTATGTTTGTTCTGAAGCTATGTACCAGAGGTCTTGGATTTAAATTTCGCTCGAGCTGATTAACGAGAAAAAGATTAAGGTATTTGTTTTTCTATGCAATTAATGATGCGAGTGTAGCCTAAAAATTGGGGAAAATATGTTATATTCCATACACAAGTGATTTCTATTGTCTATGAGGTTAAATATTCCCCTGGCACCTACATGATTATTGCAAGTACCAGATGCAGTGGTCATAGACCCAGAAAAATATACGGCAATATGATCAGAATTATGTATGATCCACCAAAATGTGTATATACTCATATGATCAGAATTAAGAGCTGAGCCCATTAGACCAAGTCCGACTTATTCCCTCATTTTCGGTGATACTCGTACCTATTTGAAATTTGGTATACAGCTATATATGTATGTGCATACATACTTTGCGTATGATCGGCATTTTGGCGCAGCAAAGCAAATCGAACCACTACAAGATATACATACATATGTAGCTCCCATAGAACCGATTGTTCAGATAATAAATCTTTGTGTACATACATAATCCCACAGAATTGACATAACAAACAGAATAATGAATATTCAAACCAGGAAATATTTAATTTCCCCCTTTACGAAAGGTATGAAGTCCTGCGTTTTACTTGTTTTTAGGTGCGATGTACTTCTTGACGAGTTTCCGTCATCTCTTGTCAAGTTTGATGTGGTTATAAATCGTTTTCGGCGATGTGCCATCTTCAGTATCTGTTTTTCGTTCTGCTGCTGTTTTAAGTGCAGTTGGGAACCTGAGAAAAACTTCTTAAAAAATAAATTATAAATTTCCGTCAAGCCTACCATTGCCGATTATAGTTCCACAGCATGTTTTCACTTGGTTCGCTTTGCTTATTGCTTATATCCAAAACCGGCTAGATCGTGAAGTCAACAGAAATGACTCAGTCGACAGTCAACATTGCCACCACCACCAACCTAACCAAACAACCAACCACCCAGCCATCGGTGAGGCCAGCGCTGACACGCTGCACTGCAAGTGCCGAAAAGCAACCATCGCCAGCTAGCTAGATTTCTAGCTCAGCCACATTCAGTACGAATTAAGCCGCCAAACGAAGTGAAACGTTGAAGTAAACGACGCAGCGCAACGCAACGCTAACCCAGTGGATATTGTATCTGTGAATATTTACGAGTTTATATGTACTTACATCGTCGACATCCCCACGAATTGATTTGGTACGCAAGCGCGACCTAATCCCAATTTTTTTGTAAATCGAGTTTTTCCTTGTTTTCATAATTTTTTTGGTCTTTTAGAAGAACAAATGGAAAAGGTTGCTGAGTTTTGTACGCATGTGCAATTGATGGTGATAACGACAATAAAAAGTTCGAACAAAAATACAACAAACGAAGTGAAACAAAAATAAACGCTCACGTACAAAAATAAACAAGGCAAAAAGGAACTTCCTTTTTATTATCCCTACCGGCGATAAGCAGTGTGTATACGTGTGTGTGTGTGGATATGTACGCATGTAAATAAGTCGACTTCTTGTTTACTTATCATTCTTTGTTTTTTGGTTACTCAAATGTGGAATTTCCTGTTTGATTTTGTATCGTATCCGAAGTAAATTAGAACGCAAAGCAGAACAAATAAAATTCCAACAGATCGAACACGTGATAAAGACGAAAACATTTAGGTTAGCGGCAAAAAGTAGGTTTCTGGATTAAAAATTGTGGAACAAACTGAAAAACGTGTTTTTCAGTTGAAAAGTTGAAAAAGTAATGAAATGGTGAGATTTTAGTTTGAGTATTTTTAAACAAGTATTGCAACAAAATCCTGTAACTCGAATGTACCAACACTGACAAGTAAAAAAAATTCGTCAAAAGTAATGGATTTTATTGAATCACAGAAATTTTACTGAATCTCGTTTGTTACATTTGCAGTGACCTGTGTTTTTAAATATACTGTTAACATTGAAAGTGCTTTAGGAGAGATTATTGAAACATATGTATGCTTTTTTTATGGAAGAAACCATACAAAAATTAACGAATACGAAAAATATTTTATACGAAATCAAGCTACTTAATTAACATTTGGTAAGTAAAACACTTGAATTTGATTTTTCTAACAATAGTTAGGTTGACTTTAGTATAATTTACCAGGCCTAAAGTAACAAAATATAATAAGAAAGTAGAGTCGGTGATACAGACCGCAGGTAAAGGCAACTAATAGCACAGCCAAAAAATACTTTGGACGCCACTATCCTATCTGCATACCTACATATATGTATGTAAAATCGGTCGCTGATTCCGAAAATTTTAAATCTTTTGCGAAAATTTGAAGAAAAAATTTACTTTGTCAGGCAAGATCTTTGAA
Organism: Urophora cardui; assembly: GCA_960531455.1. Lineage (NCBI taxonomy): Eukaryota > Metazoa > Arthropoda > Insecta > Diptera > Tephritidae > Urophora > Urophora cardui. The sequence goes on from OY482670.1 coordinate 165,329,756, forward strand.
ACAAACGTTTTTACCTTTAATTTTACTCCTTTAGGTTAAACCCTATTCTACTGGCAAAAAGATAAGCTATAAACGAAGAAAATTCATGGTAAAATGGAAAAGTTATAGCTGATCAAGTAAATACAGCCAAGTCGCGCAATGCCACTATACGGGTTACTTCTATGCTTGTTATACCGATAAATTGGCTTGTAGTTAGCTCACTAGATTTAACAGATATACGGGATCAAGTGGAGCTATTGGCCGAATAACGGTAAATTGTCGATATCTCAAAAACCTTCCCATAGAATTAAAAATTAACTCGATTTTCGGAATCAGCGACCAATTTTTACATACATATATGTAGATAGGATAGTGGCGTTCAAAATACAGACAACAAATTTCATTTTGTGATCCAGTGTAGTTAGTAGTGTCTGGTGCATTATGCTAAAGTTTCCTCCAACATTTGCCAACAACCACGTCTTTAAGTTAATTGTCAAATACCACCCTAATACACTCTAGCCAAAACCACTGTGTGCATAATTGAAATCAATATTCCCCTACCCTGCAAAAAATGCGATTAATCCGGGACGTGTCCGGGATCAATCGCAAGGGAGCATGCGACTAATACAATTTTACATCCCTTTATATGGAGTGAATTGATCGCATTTGTTCGAGCATGTCCTATGAAGAGACTAATTGTTCAACTTGTATACCCGAACGGGTACCAATGTAGATTAATCACTAACATACCGAACGGGTACAAATGTAGATCAATCGCTTTCATCCCCAACGGGTACAAATGTAGATCAATCGCTTTCATCCCGAACGGGTACAAATGTAGATCAATCGCTTTCATCCCCAACGGGTACAAATCTAGATCAATCCCTTTCAGCACGAACGGGTACAAATGTAGATTTTTCCTTAAAAAATTGTAAATGTTCATGCATATTTAAATAAAGATTATATAATGCTTTACTTTTGTAAAAAAATCTCAATAAATAAATTTAAAAAATTGTAAGTTTTGAGTATGCATTATATGAGCGTAATGTAAAGAATTTTTTCATAGGATATTTTAGGCAACATTTTGTTAAAATTGTTATTAAAAAAGGGTGTTGAATTCGTTTTACCGGTTGTTCTACAATTTTTTAAATATATTGCATATTTTTGTAAAATGTCTACATTTAAGGAATCTAGATTTGTACCCGTTCGGAATGAAAGCGATTAATCTACATTTATATCCGTACAGGAACAATTGGTCTACAATTAGTCTACATTTAAACCCGTACGGGAACAATCGGGGATTAATTGTGGACCGATTGTTCTCGAAAGAGATCAATCGAGGACAAATCTCTTTCGGGATTGATCGCACATTTTTTTGCAGGGTAAATTAAAAAAGAGCAATACAAGAGATACATATGTATGTATTCAAAAATACAGGCATACATACATATGTACATATGAGTAGTCCACTTTCAAAACTGGCTATGTGAAATTTTTTCGATGTAGAGTTTTTGACGGATTATGTAGCAGTATTTAAAGATGTATAATAAGAATTTATTGCAAAATCCTTTCGTATTCTGATTTGAAAAAATGCATTAAATACGAATTAAATGAACCATTCCGCCGCTTATGCAATGACTTTAATAATCACTCCAGCACGTTTGACACTTCAGACTCGCTTTTTATCATAAAAAAAATAGTTCTAGCCTCACTTAATAAATGATATACAATCAGCTGATGAATTTTGTTCTGTAGCTGAATAGTTTTAGATCTCGACACGTAACAAACCCCTTCCTGTACGACTCGGCACAAAAAAAAAAATAAAAAAAAAACAAAAAAAAAAAATAAAAAAAAACATATCCGTGCGTCATGCGGAGGGTAAACCGTTGGGTATTCTTATTACACCCAGAAAAAAAATCCTGTGAAAAATCCACAAATTTTGTGGTTATTTTTTTCAACACGATTCTTAATGTATGCCATCCTGTAAACGTGTAAATTTAACACTACTGTCAAGTGTTGGTTTAACAGGATGATAACTGTAGAATTAACACTAAAAAGTATTGAGTTTTCCTGTAGATTTTACAATTTTAACTAGTTAATGTTACAATTAAAGCTGGTTGAATTAACACGAAATTGTGTGTTGAATTAACAATAACATCTTTTTGTGAAAATTGTTTCGTGTTATATCAACCAACTTTTATTGTTAATTGTGGTTCTTGTTGTTTTAACATTTGTTTTCATGTTCTATTAACACTAGAATTGGGACGTAATTTTTTTAACATTTTTCTTAATTTATATTGACACTATCATCGTGTTAAATAAACCAAATTCCAAATGACATTTAGGAATAAATTTTATATTTGAATCATCTTGTATATTTTTAAATTTCTTCATGTTGTATCAACAATAAAATTTGGTTGAATTTACCAAATTTAGTTACAAGGCCAAAATCATGTTTCAAACATCGCGTAATTTGAAAAAATTGTTGCTGTTCTATGTGTAAAGATCGATCGTGTTAATTTTACATGAATCGTGTTGATAATTTTTTTTCTGAGTGTATTATTAAAACTGTCTATAGATTTTATATGTACAAATTCAAAATTCTATTTTTGTTTTTTCTAATTTGTAGCTTATTATGAAAAATTTACATAGGGACTTTTGAGAGTGGACTACTCATATGTAGAGATGTTATGAAAGCAATTATCCATACATTCGAATCTTTCATCAATTTCAACAATAACATTCGATTCTAACCCTTCCCTTGAAATTTAAATCACTTGCTTTGTATGTATGTCGTAATAATCTCTCCAGGCAACTGTTGTGGCTTCCCAACAAATCATGGATTGTTATGTATACGTTATATCCAAAATTCCTTTGAATTCTAAAAGAACATCTGATAACAGCGTTCGTCTTCATTGACATTTGGCTTATTAACATAACAAATGCCATTATAAACTAGCTTGTTTGTTTGTTTGTTTGTTTATGCTTAATTACTAAATTTATGTATAATGAAATGCAAAATTGGTTCTTTGAAATTCAGTTCTTTGGCAGTTAGAAAGGTTAGAACATCTCTGTATGTACATAAATATGTACATATGTATGTCTGTAGGTAATGAGAAAATATAAGGAGAAAGGTAAATATCTTTTTCTATTCGAATGTTAAGTATTCTGATAGAATCACATTGTTCATGCACAGATCCTCTCCGTAAATAAATGTACCTATTGTGTCTATGTTTGTTCCATCCCGCAGTTTCCTGCTTCTCACAACAGATTACGTGACTTGTTTGGAAAATAAGTAAAAGAGTTTTAAAGCATTCAGTTTGATTTTATATACAAACAAACACACATTTGTATGGAAGAATGTATGTGGATGATATGCCTGGAACAATCACGATTATTTGCGCAAATGTGACAGCAAAATATGACGAGTAGCGAGTTTGCTAAATATGTCATCTAGTAATGAATGTATCATGTACATACATATGTATATATGGGTCTGTTTGAGTATGTGCCTGCCGGGGTTGGGAAAGGCTAGCCGGCTTGAGAATACGCCGCCGCTGTCGTCAATTGAATTGAGGTAATTTAATTACACTCATTCGAAATAAAACAGGTGATTCACGTAAAAAATGCCAATCGATATATGGTTAATATTCTTATGGCAGTTTTATATATAATTACATACATAAATACATACAAACACAGTGCTGGCAAATTGAATATGAATACTTATATTTTTTGATGATAGAAATAGGCTTAGCAGATTAAATATGAAAAAAAAAACATTAAATTCATTCAGCCACATGTATTTTTATGCAGAGGCAATTAGAATTAGGCGAATACATAAAAAGTATTAAAACTCAAAGTAAATTTGTACCTACCCAGCAAGCAAAATTAGCTTAAATAAAGTTTTTTTTAAGCTTATAATTATAAACATTAAGCTTACAAAATGTTGATTTTTTGTTTACAAAAGACTTCAAAGTAAGCGTGTTATAAATGAAATTAGACCTTGGTTGTAAATGTTCGAATATAAATTTATAAAAAATATTTAAGAGAAAGTTTTTTATAAGCATAAAAATATAAACTAATTGTAAATGTTTGAATGAAACCTTTTATAAGCTTTCGAATGTAAGCTTATTGTAAATGTTCTAAAAAAGGTTTTTAATAAGCTTTTGAATGTAAGCTTACTGTAAACGTTCCAAATAAAGCTTTTTTGAGCTTACCAATCTAAACCTTTTCCAAATTAAAACAAAGCACGTCATAAACAGTTTTTTAATAATTTATTTTGACGATATTTTGAACTCGTGGTAGCACATATGTACAATTGTACATACATAAACAAATTACATACGTATGTACATACATATATAAGTATTAAAAATAGTACAACAATAAAATCATAAATGTATTAGCTAAATTAAACATGAAACACAAAACACGTGTATCAGATTTTAACTTCATACGATTGTTGGCAAATTGGAAAAATGCTTTTGAAGCAGCTACATAATCTGTTTCATTCCCAACGTTCTCATGTACAAACGTTTCTGAAAAGAATTTAAGAAAAATTTGAAATCCATTTTCTGAAACATATTAAAATATGCAAACCAAAGTTACAAACCTAATTTTCTTAAACGGATGCTGTTAGTACATATTAGGGTGGATCAATTTTTATGGGCTGATTATAAGCCGCAGTGTTCTTAGCAAATTCGGATTTTGCATCAAATTCTAATAAAAATAGTCATCTAGACATGCCTCTAAAATCAATTTCGAGTATGCTCCAGACAGCTTTTTTTCATAGAATTTAGTGCAGAATCCGAATTTGCTAGCAACACTATGGCTTAGAAAATTGATACAGCCTAGTATATATACATATATATCTTTTACTTATAAAACTTACCAGCTGACGAAACTTTTCCTCGTCCTGCTAAATTTATTTTTCATATGAAAGTAAATTTTCTAGTCTGCTAAATGGTTCCTTGGGCAAACCTCCTGGCATGACTTTCCTAAGCTCACCTACTTCTCTCCTTAGCGCTGTTACTTCTTTTAGTATCCGTAAAAGGACGGCTTTGTTTTTTTCCTCAACTTTTGCTACGGCACAGTCAATGAGAGATTGGGATGTTATAAAAAAAGAGAGATTAATAGAAGGTACAAATTCATTAGCAATTAAACTGAATACTCACCTAATGAGTTTTCGCGCGGTATATTGGACTCGCCGCTATTAACTATTGAGCATCCACACGTATTTTATTTAATTTTTATTAATAGGGTTGGGTCCCAACAAGCATTCCTGTAAGCGTTTTTGAAAATAACTTAAAGTAAGCTTGCTACAATAAGTGTTTTGTAAGCATTTACATTCTTAACCTTTAAGTGACGAGGTGAAATTTTGTGACATAGTTTACGACGTGGTGGTAAATTTTTTTCTACGCATTTTACTTAAAACTCTCAATAAAAAAATAAATTTTTTTATAATAATTTTTGCATTGGAAAGAGGCCAGTCCTTTTTCAAATGAAATTAATAAAAAAAGTTAATTAAGTTTTTTAAATCAACAAAGTTTTTACTATAATTCACAAGGCCTTGTTCTTTCAAAATAGCGAAAACATCACATGAGAACCTTATAGATAAAAGGTAAAACAAAAACTTTATTTAAACTTTAGAGACGGTTTTTCATAAAAAAAATATATATTTTTAAATATATAATAGAAATTTTAGTTAAAAAAAAATTTTTGTAGAAAATGCTGGCTAGTCTTTTTGAAGTTTTTTTCATAATAACGTGAGCGTATAAAATGAATCACGAAACGAATTTTTTAATTTTTCTTCCAATAATCATTTGAAGAAGTGGTAAAATTAATAATCCATGTTATTCAAATTGCCAGTGAGAGAAGTTTTAAATGGAAATAAATTATTTTTGAAGAAAAAGTTACGTTAACGTCGAGGTGTGGTAATTTTTACCCCGATATCATAATTTATCCGTTATTGGAGATCTTCCACCAGAGAAAGTATACTGATCGATAATTATGATGACATGAGTAGATTCTAAACGCATAAAAATGCTGCAGAGAAGCGAGAAGTGGTAAACTTCCAAAAATTGCATTCGAAGAAAAACTAACGTTACCCTAGACGTGGGGTAATTTTTACCCCACCATCATCATTTCTCGTCAAATGTTACACCTTCCTCCATAAAAACAAAACGAGTCAATAATTATAACGAGATGGGAAGATACTAAGAGAGTAAACTTGCTGGATGGTAAGTTAAAAGAGATATTTAAAGAAACTGTAAGTCGGTGTAAAAATTACCACCACGTCGTATGTTAAAGGTTAAGCTTACTTTATATGTTTTCAAATAAATCTTTTGTAAACATTGAGAGCGCATGTTTATAAAACCGTTAATTTGAAAAGTGAAATGCAAGTGTTTGAAAAATAGCTTGATGTAAGTTTACTAAAAGAAGAGTTAAATAAGCTTTTACAATATTAAGTTTATTTTAAGCTTTTTTAAATAAACCTATTGTATGTGTTGAATAGTTGACGTAAGAAAAATTTTCCTATTAATAATCTTCTATATATGTATATATAAAAATCAAGCCCATTTCTTTGTCGCCGGCTTTCGCCCAAACGCGTGGAGGGATTTTGATCAAATTTACACACCAGCTTAGTACCTTGCCCTAGATGGTTTATATGCATATTTTTTTCAAATCCGGAAGTTGGTTCCCGAGATATAGGTCAAAAGGTCAAAACGTGGATCCGGCTTTCCCCTGAATATTTTTGGACGATATTGGTATCAAATGAAAGGCATTCAGCAGAGAATTTACATAGAATAGTACTCATTGTGATTCCTAGGTCGGGTCTCCAGATATGGGTCAAAACGTGGACCCGCATGATCCTCGAATGTTTCTGAGCGATATTGGTATCAAATGAAAGGTATTGAGCAGAGAATTTACATAGAATAGTACTCATTGCGATTCCTAAGTCGAGTCTCCAGATATGGGTCACAACATGGACTCGGATGACCCTGGAATGTTTCTGAGCGATATTAGTATCAAATGAAAGGTATTGAGCAGAGAATTCACATAGAATAGTACTCATTGCGATTCCTAGGTCGGGTCTCCAGATATGGGTCAAAACGTGGACACGGATGACCCCGGAAATTTCTCAGCGATATTGGTATCAAATGAAGGGTGCTGAGCAGGGATTTTAGATAGAAATGAACTAATTACGATTCCTAGGTCGGGTCCCATGATGTGGGTCAGCACCCGGACCCGGATAACACCGGGATATTTCTCAGGGATATTGGTACCAAATGAACGTCGACCCGGATTGCCCCGGAAAATTTCTAAACGATTTTTGTGTAAACTGAAAGGCAGGGCTTTTACATTGAGATGAACTCATCATGATTCCTAGGTCAGGTCCCCAGATGAGGGTCAAAATGAGGATCCGGATGGCCCCGAATAATTTCTCAGCGATATTAATCACGGCGCATGACGATTCCTAGGTGGGATCCAAAGATACGGGTCAATATATGGACCCGGATAACACCGTGATATATCTTAAGGATATTGGTACCAAATGAAAGGTGTTGAGCGGACTCTCATGTAGAGCCGTACCCATTACGATTTCTTGGTCAAGTCTACAGATACCGTAGCCATTATTGTTCCTAGGTCAAGTTCCCAGATGTGGGTCAATAAGTGGACCCCGATGAGCCCGGGATGCTTTTGAATAATACTGATATAAAATGAAAGGTGTTGACCGGGTCTGCTATATAGATATTTTCATAGTGATTCTTAGTCCCGATACTCAATTATGGGTAAAAGAGACGATTCGGACGCCACGGAATGTTTTTAAGCAATGATGGTATGAAATGAGAAGTGGAATGCAGGGTATGTTATGCTAAACCCAGTTCCCTAGGGAAAGGGGAAGAGTAATGAGACTGGGAAAGGCAAAGGGACGAAAAAGGAGAGGGAGAATATAATAAAAATGGAATGAAGAGGATGGGGAGAGAAGACAGGGAAGTAGAGAAGGAATAAGAGGGGGAATAAAAAGGAGAAAGACAGAAAAGGAGAGGTAAGAGAGAGAAAGCGATAGAGAAAGGGAAGCAGAAATGTGACGGGAAAAGAAAAAGGAAACGGAAATGAAAGGAAAGATAAATGGAAAGGGAAAGAGAAAGAGAAAGAGAAAGAGAAAGAGAAAGAGAAAGAGAAAGAGAAAGAGAAAGAGAAAGAGAAAGAGAAAGAGAAAGAGAAAGAGAAAGAGAAAGAGAAAGAGAAATGTAGAGGGAAAGGGAGATGGAAACTAATACGAAGAAAAATGGGATAAGAATATGAAGAGGGCAAACTTTTGAAAATATCAATTTTTTCCTTCACTTTTTTTAAACTTATCTGAATTGTGCTGAGCTCTGCAACACGAGGTAATTTCGGCTTCCAGATACTTCCAACATATTTTAAATTGTGCAGTTTTTCACTTCAGGTACCTATAATAGGAAGTGGGCCAAAGCAAAGCTTGGCTGGGTACAGCTAGTAATTATATAAAATACGTGTGGATGCTCAATAGTTAATAGCGGCGAGTGCAATATACCGCGCGAAAGCTCATTGGGTGAGTATTCAGTTTAATTGCTAATGAATTTGTACCTTCTACTCTGAAAAAAAAAACGTTGTAAATCTAAAGACTTTCGCTGTTAAATCAACTACTTTCCGCAGTTGAAATGTGCCCAACAACGTTCCGTTGTTGTTTCAAAGGTGCGAGCGTTGTTGATTTAAGTCAATAACGGAGATTGTTGGAAAAAATTTTCACCTAAAAATAAATTTTTGTTTGCATTTTACTCTTCATCTTCTCTCCGCCGGATCCCAACTGCAAATATGTAGCCTCCGCTTGTTCTCCTATTCTTCTCTCCTTCTTATCATTCACTGGTTGCTATCTTTATTTCTTATTCTAATTTTTTTTCTTTTTTTTTTTCCCCCGGATTCGAACCATGACATCAACCTGAAATTCTATCCAATCATCACATAGTGGAACATTCAACATTATATTGAATTGTAGTAACCTATTTATACTTCCATTTCCTAAAAAGGAATCCATGAATTATTTGAATCATTGTAAAAACAAAATTTAAAAAAATTTGTTCTTCTTAGTTTTGTTTACAACGGAAACTGTTGGGTCAAAAACTTTTGCCTTTAAATCAACAACGGGGAGAAAATTGTTGCTAAAAATAAACTTTTGTTTGGATTTTTCTCTTCATCTTCTCTCCATCATTATTTTTTTTGCTGGTTTTCTCACAAAAAAATATTTTCTCACAAAAAATTTTTTAAAGGCAAGCAAGTTTTTGAATCAACAACGCCCGTCTTTGAATAAATTGTTGGATCAAAAACTTTGCTCTAAAAACAAATACTTTTGCTGTTCAATCAAAGACGGAGATTCAACAGCCGAAAGTTGTTGGTTTAACTACGGGAATTTTTTTCAGAGTATTAATCTCTATTTTTTATAGCATCCCAATCTTTCATTGACTGTGCTGTAGCAAAAGTTGAGGAAAAAAAACAAAGCCGTCTTTTTATGGATACTAGAAGAAATAACAGCGCTAAGGAGAGAAGTAGGGGAGCTTAGGAAAGGCATGCCAGGAGGTTATCCAATCGTTTTGCCCAAGGAACCATTTAGCAGCCTAGAAAATTTACTTTCATATGAAAAATAAATTTAGCAGGACGAGGAAAAGTTTCGTCAGCTGGTAAGTTTTATAAGTAAAAGATATATATGTATATATACTAGGCTGTATCAATTTTCTAAGCCATAGTGTTGCTAGCAAATTCGGATTCTGCACTAAATTCTATGAAAAAAAGCTGTCTGGAGCATACTCGAAATTGATTTTAGAGGCATGTCTAGATGACTATTTTTATTAGAATTTGATGCAAAATCCGAATTTGCTAAGAACACTGCGGCTTATAATCAGCCCATAAAAATTGATCCACCCTAATATGTACTAACAGCATCCGTTTAAGAAAATTAGGTTTGTAACTTTGGTTTGCATATTTTAATATGTTTCAGAAAATGGATTTCAAATTTTTCTTAAATTCTTTTCAGAAACGTTTGTACATGAGAACGTTGGGAATGAAACAGATTATGTAGCTGCTTCAAAAGCATTTTTCCAATTTGCCAACAATCGTATGAAGTTAAAATCTGATACACGTGTTTTGTGTTTCATGTTTAATTTAGCTAATACATTTATGATTTTATTGTTGTACTATTTTTAATATGTATGTATGTACATACGTATGTAATTTGTTTATGTATGTACAAATGTACATATGTGCTACCACGAGTTCAAAATATCGTCAAAATAAATGATTAAAAAACTGTTTATGACGTGCTTTGTTTTAATTTGGAAAAGGTTTAGATTGGTAAGCTCAAAAAAGCTTTATTTGGAACGTTTACAGTAAGCTTACATTCAAAATCTTATTAAAAGCCTTTTTTAGAACATTTACAATAAGCTTACATTCGAAAGCTTATAAAAGGTTTCATTCAAACATTTACAATTAGTTTATATTCTTATGCTTATAAAAAACTTCCTCTTAAATATTTTTTATAAATTTATATTCGAACATTTACAGCCAAGGTCTAATTTCACTTATAACACGCTTACTTTGAAGTCTTTTGTAAACAAAAAATCAACATTTTGTAAGCTTAATGTTTATCATTATAAGCTTAAAAAAACTTTATTTAAGCTAATTTTGCTTGCTGGCTTATTTATGTACCTACATATGTATGTACATAAGTACCCAACAGACCAGGATGTAAGAGAAATGTAATAGGACTTGAGAACAAGCTTATAACAATTGTCCATTGTAAGCTTATTGCAATACAGTTTTTATAAGCTTAATTGTAAGCTTATTCACAAGCATGATTGTAATAATTGAGGAACACTTACTTAAAAAGCTTGAAAACAATATTACGATAAGCTTACTTTATACTTGCAATGAAAGCTTAAAAAACTATTAATAATAACATTGTTTTAAGCTTGCTATAAAATTTTTTTAAATTTTGGTTTTACAATGATTCATACAATTCATTGATTCCTTTTTCGAAAAGGGAAGTATAAAAGCCTCAATAATGTTCAATATTATGTTGAATGTACCACTATATGATACCGTTGGATTGAATTTCAGGTTGATGTTATGGTCGGTCCGAAACAGGAGGAGAATATAAAATAAAGAACATTGCAGGAAAGGTGAAGAAGGAAAAAAAAAAGAAAAAAAAATGCTTAACGCTTATATTTGTAAGCTTGTTATAATATTATTCTCAAGCCCTTTGGTCTATTGGGTAGTTATGAATGTATGTATGTATGTCTACTTGCTCAAAAAAAAACTTCTGTTTACTATAAAACAAATAATCGACTTTTATAGGAACTTGTATGCAATTTTTATTTAAAAAATTTTATTTTGTTTACGTTTCCTTTACAACAACTTCCCTAATCTCTCAAGGTTAATAAAGCCTATTTCATGTAAAACTTCAGTTGGTCTTGTACATATGTATAAACATATGTATGTATGTATGTACATATCTCAATTAAATAAGCTAAGCTTAAATTTTACAAAACATTAATAATCCGATGTTGAGCGACCGTTTCAAGATCACCAATTGAGCCTTCGAAATATCAGGTGTTCGGTTGAGAATATATTTTTATCTTTTTTTCTGGCTTATCAAAGCACTTGGTTAGTTTATTTTTTTTAGAAAAACGTGTATAATAAATGTGTATTTGAATTGTATTCGAATAAAATAAACAAATATGCGTATATTCAAATATAAAAAATAGTTTATAGTTTTCAAAACTAGTATTTGGGACATAAAGCACGGTTGTTTCGCATTTATTGCGCTATTGACAGCATTCATATATACATATGTACATATCTATCTCCTTTATGGCTGAATGACAGCACAAAAGCTTCTTTGAATTCCAGTTGACACGCGATTTTATTAGACAATGGAGAAGTGCTTAAATAGAGATATAAATGCATATTTAAAAATACATACATATGTATACATATCTGTGTATAACAAGCACATTAGACCATGAAGGCTCTAGTACACTCTCCCTTCTAAAAAAAACCTTTGAATATCAATTTCGAATCAAAAATGGATTTTATTTATTTATTTTTTGCCGTACTTTCAACTTTTAGAGCGGGATCTAAGAAAAGTTTTTCTAGAGGGTCCAATAATCTCATAAATTACATGCATACATACATATCGTCGCCTGAGAAAACGAATGTCGTATGTGAAAATCGACGATTTCTAGTTTTTGATGCAGATTAACTAAATCGGACCTAATCTTTAATTTTTTTAATTTTTCCAATCCATTTTTTTCTATCTCTTTTAGTTTTTGAGTTATTTAGTATGCATTTGTCGTATGTTACAATATTACTACCATTTGGGTAAGCTTCGTCGTATGTAACACACATACGACAAATTTCCATATAAATTCGTGTTTGTTTATTTTAAACAAATGTCGTATGTGCCGCTGAGCTACTGAGAATAAACCAAAATATTGTATCGGAGCTATAGGTTATAGTGATCCGATCTGAATGATTTTCACTGACATATTTTATTGTAGTATAATACCAATTACTGCAAAGTTTAGTATAATTTGATCCTTAAATATGGAAGTTATACCCGAAAACAGCTATATCTGAACAATCGGTTGTATGGGAGCTATATTCTATAGTGGTCCGATCTTGACAAATTTCGGTGACATTTATTAGGTCCATATGGGTACAAATACCTCAAAGTTTCATTCCCTTATCAGTTTACATGGAGAAGTTATATCCCAAAATGTCCATATCTGAACAATCAGTTGTATGGGAGCTATATGCTATAGTGGTCCGATCTTAGCAAATTTTAGTGACATTTATTAGGTCCATATGGGTACAACTACTTCAAAGTTTCATATCCTTATCTCCTCAAATAAAGAAGTTATACCCGAAAACAGCTATATCTGAACAATCAGTTGTATGGGAGCTATATCTTATATTAGTCCGATGTGGTGGATTCCGACAAATGATCAAAGTATCATCAAAATATATGCAACTGCCAAATTTCAAGGCGATATCTCAGAAAATGTGAGCCTCATAACCATTCCGGTTTGAAAAAAGAGAAGAATTTTTGTCGTATGTGCTATCATAAACAGGTATTGGTGCTCAGACGTCACATACGACAAATGCATACTGAATGAAAAGTCGTTAATCTCCCGTAATTTTAAAGATATCCAACTTTTGCAAATTGCAAGTCAAAATATATAATACTCTCTAGAGCTCGTCCAAATAACAGAAAAATCTGTTGTACAGTTTTTGAGAATTTCCAATTTAAACTTCAAAGTCGATTTTCTCGAAACTATGTTTTGCTACATACGACATCATCAAATAAATAAAAAAAAAAAATAAAAATTAATTTATGTACGTTAAGCAGCTTCAATAAGATATGTCTTAGCTTCTTCAGGCCGCCTGTGCATTTATTAGAATAGAGAGTGTATAACTATACCGAAGAAATCTTTTTGCTACCTCAAAGGGAGCGGAGCTCCAATTAATAACATACAATATTTCCCAAGCAAGATCAATTAATTATTGCAAGCTTAGAATTCGAAGTCGTAAACTTCTACTACAAATAAACACAGACATCGTTTTCAATGACAATTAGAGCACTACCAACAAATGTGCATTCGTATGTTTGTATGTATGTCAGTATGTCGCCAAATTAGCTCACATGCATGACTTTGTACAAAAACTGCTGCAGTAATTTTGCTTAGTATTTAATTTTCGTCACTCGCCGGTCGTCGTAACAACTAAATCTCATTGCCTAACTGCTAAGAGGTCCACTAAATAACCGCTACTCGCAGACTACTGTCCATCTATCTTAATATATAAATATAAAATTAAACTAAGTGCAACTGCATGTCGTAAACTTAAATGAATGAGTTATAGATATCATTCAAGCCGAGCGCGGGGGCATGTGTTCGTATAAGTGAACTGAATTGCTTTTAGTCGGGCGAGTTTTTTTGTGTGAATTGCACTTTGGAATATCTATGTATGCAGTTATTGTTATTGTTTTTTTTTTCTTTGTTATTATTTATTTTTTGTTATTGTTTTTATTTTCTAACATTATTCTCAATGTACATATCAATTTTTCTTCGTCATTAGTTTGCGTTACACTAATTATTGCTATGTGCCACATTTCAAGCTAAAATTAATTGCAATGAACCTTTCGTACAGTTGGCACTAATTATAGCGAGGGAATTATTGAATCTAACTTTCCTTAACTTATTTACATAAGTATAACGATCAGATAAAAATAATAATCAGAAACAAAGAGAACGAAATCTAAAAGTTTTTCTTCCATAAAACAAAATTGAATAAAGCATAATAAGGCACTGATTAAGATATTTTAATTTACCTTTAATATTGACTAAATAATCAAATATCTTTTAAAACTTCGCTAAACAGCTTAACGCTCTCAAGTTTTACATAAATCACAATACAATCAACACTTTTGCTTTTAATTCTTTGTTATATTCATATGAAAAGATATGTTCAATAGAAAGTATGCTTTGCTTCCATAGAAATATTGAAAAAAGGAAAACAAATAAAAAAGTCTAAAAGAAGGTGAAAGTATTCGCGCTCAAAATAACGGTCGATGATTGCTTAATTGTTGCCCAATAAGATGGTATTTAATTAATTTATGCTTATATTCGATTAAAAATAAATAAAAAATTAATTGATTAGAATGTTGAATTTCGAAATTATAAAGCACGCACGTGTATAGTAGACAGAGAAAAAACTACCATGAAAAGGAATCAACCAGAGTTTTTGTTGATATCACAATGCCGATTTTTTTGTATTAAAACCAATATTTTGGAAAAAATGAACAATGTAATATTTAACAAAACTCACATCTATTCCATTTCGACCATTTTTTCATTATTTTTTTGTTTCTAAACCGAAATATTGCACAAAATAAAAAATTTAGGTTTAACCAAAACTCGGGTTGATTCCATTTTAAGTGTAACCAATTTTTGGGTGATATTTTTCTCTGTGTATATGCCATGAAGTTATCGTCCCCTCAATATAACAATAGCGTATAATTTTTTTTTGGGTTTTGAGAAAATCGAGTTTAAAGTTTTTGTCAAATCAGATATCTATTAAATTTTTGAACGAGAAATTATACACCATTTTTTCCAATGACATTTTGACCCTCTTTGTGGAAGTAGAATTTGACGAAATTTTGACCAGACATAGAATCAATGATGGAGATTCTAAATATGCAATAAAAAAATAATGGCGCATGAGCACATACGCTATTGTTATATTGAGGGGACGTTATATTCAAAGAACTTCATATTCTTAAATTTTCTTATTTTGCTGATGTTGTTTCTTTTTTATTTTTCGAAATTTTGCATTAAATATACATATGTATGTATTTGCATACTTGTTCCAATGAAGTTTATGTACATACTAGCCGGACCCGTGCGCATCTTGCGCAAAAAATAACAAAACATACGTGGCGCCAGTCGGTATGGTTTGTGCTGTCACGCCCATTTTAAAAAACTTATTATTTATTTGGTTTGGTGGACCTTATGGAACTTTCAATGAATTGCCTATATGTTTGACAAAGATATCGCATAAATTTTTTTTATTATCCCTATATAGGTATGTATGTGCAATATATTTTTATATATTTTATATATAATTTTGGGTGCGTATATGTGGTTCTTGCCGACTTGGGTAATTTTTTTCCACACGTTTGCCTTGGCTTAATCGATTTATCTGCTACAGTTCCTGAGTTTTGAATTATAAATCTTTGAAAATTTGCTCCTATTGGCCCATTTTTCAAAATTTCAGCACGTTTCCTCATAATGGCATAACGTCATTTCATCACTCGGGCTTTATTAGTGACTGAATTATCATGTTTTACGTGCTTTTCGAAATACACACATATGCCTTATTTTCAACCCCAACTTTCTCTGTTCCCATTAGAATCTGTGTACCAAATTTCATTAAAATATTTCTATTTTTGCGCAAGTTAGAGTGTATACGGCCGTACGGACGGACATGGTTCAATCATTTTTTTCATCTTGATCATTTTGATATACTCGTATATATTAAGGTGGAGTGAAAATTTTTTTTTGGAAATTCAATTTGTTCCAAAGCCAGAACGGCACCTTTCTAGCCCAGTAATAAGCCTTTAAAATTTTATTGACCTACTCGCATGTTTAGAGGTGCCCCCAGCCCCACAAAGTTGAAAAAATAGCACGATCTGGTACAAATTTGAAATTTTTACAATTATGAAATCAAAAAAACGAAGTATGATAAACAGGCTAAGTTGAGTATAAAAGTGAATTTTTTTTTTGGAAACAACAACAACCAAAGTTATTAAAGGTCAAAGTTTATATTATGCATTTTTTAAATTGCAATTACTTAAAAACTACTGAACCGATTTCGCATGTTTAGAGGTGCCCCCAGCCCCACAAAGTTGAAAAAATAGCACGATCTGGTACAAATTTTAAATTTCTACAATTATGAAATCAAAAGAACGAAGTATGATAAACAGGCTAAGTTGAGTATAAAAGTGAATTTTTTTTTTGGAAACAACAACAACCAAAGTTATTAAAGGTCAAAGTTTATATTATGCATTTTTTAAATTGCAATTACTTAAAAACTACTGAACCGATTTCAAATATTTGTATACCATTCGATAGGTATTTTGACTCCCTTTTTTATTTTATGTGGGTTCCATAACACTCCCTGCTGCGTGAGTAAACCCCCCTTTTACCCCCCTTACTTTTCATATAAAGTACCACGCCCAATAAAACACCGTTTCGCATGCATAGCTAATTAATACCTTTAAAGCGATGCCTTACTTATTAATTTTGGTGAATTATGCGAGCAGAAAAAGGGATATTTATAAAACACTAATTAGAAATAATATATATGATGTATGTAAGTGCAAGTATGCATATACATAAAAACACACATACTTACATATGTATGAGTAAGTATGTACAAATGCGTGTATGCATAAAACTTAATTAGCATATCTATTTGCCCTGCTCAAGTTACCAACATAATGAGAGAATGAAATCATAAAATGCACCAACCATTCGAATATTCAAACGTGAATTACGGCATTTTAATGCTCTAACCGCCGCGGTGGCCGCTGTGGTGCAGTGGGTAGAGTGCTCGCCTGCTATGCCAGAGGTCTCGGATTCAAACCACGGTCCGAGGCAAACAAATTTTTCTAATTAGTAAAAATCCAATTATTGGGGTTTTTAAGAGCAGCGGTCACCTCTCGGCAGTGGGCGGCATACCCTCCGAGAGTATTTCTGCCATGAAAAAAGCTTCTCACAAAAAATGCATTCGCCGTTCGGAGCCGGCATAAAACTGTAGGTCCACCCAATTAGTAGGAAAAACAAAAAGGAGCACACCTCGAATTGGGAGAGAAGCTCGGCCATAAAACTCGTCAGAGTTATAATAGCGCCATTGTATTATATATTATTATTAATGCTCTAACAAATTTCATTCATTTTCATCATGTTTGTTGTCAGCGACTGAAAGTGGAAAAAATTGCAAGAACAACAGCAAAAACAACAACAACAGTTATCTTATATCACTTCATACCTGAGCACTTTTTTGATCATTAATTTTAATTAGAAATCATTTGTTCTTCTTCACACGTAAATATGTATGTCTGCATGTATTTATCCATGCGGATATAGAATTTAAATAACAAAAAGGAAGGGTGAGAAAATGAAAAAAAGAAAAGGGAAAACAAATGAGTATGTGAGTAGTCCTTTCTTTAGCATAACGAAAGGCATATACCCTTATGTTCACGTACATATGTAAGTGAGCAGACACTTCTAATTTATCAATTAATTGTGAGTGTGTACATCTGACGTAAGCTGAAACATTTGGCTGACGAAAGTGTTACCAAATCGGGCTTCATTGTCGAAATTAATTAAAATTCTATGCATGTTCTCGCCCATAGACGGATGTATGAATGTATATGTAACTACTCCAGCGATAACTCCAGTAAACTGGTATGTAAATTGCTGCAAAACCATTAATATATGTACATATAAACTTACAGAGATACGCACATTTATCTACACAAAAATAGTTAAATATGTCGGTATAAAAGTATATTCTAATGTATTTCAAGGGCCGCAGTGGAACTTTTTGTTGATTCAAGCGTGCCGCATCTTTTGGCGGTGGCATTGAAGAAAGGCTTAACGATCGAGTGGTACTTATTTATATGCTTTGTGGCGAGATAAAATCCAAAGATTAACTGCCTCAATTAATGCGGTCAGTTAAAGTCAAATGACGCGCACATAAAATACTCTTAAATTTGATACTAGGTATTACGCAGCGGCAGATTTGTATAATCTCTTTAGCATGTGCTTTTTTAGCATTAAACTACAAACATTTAATTAAAGCACTAATGTAAAAATGTATCAAAAATCAGATTGAAGAAAAAAAATTATGGTCAATCACTTTTCGAAATGCATTAGATGCAGTTAAAATTATATGATATTACTCATTCAGTTGTAATTATGTACCTATGTAGCTTAAGCCGACATTTGTTCAATATCTAACTCTTAAAAAAACTTGCGTATCTGTTATAAATTAAAAAAAAAACTCAAATTCAAAAAAAAATTATCCTGCCTCCTGTGAGGATTGAACTCACGACCCCTGGTTTACAAGACCAGTGCTCTACCACTGAGCTAAAGAGGCGCTTGAAAGACATGCAACACATTTGCTAACAAAGAACATCGTAAGAATGCCCTAAAAAATATAAGAACAAAAAAACACTTCTGATAAGTTTGTACCAGATATGTATGTATGTATGTAATTGATAAGCGAGGGCAGCAGGAAAGAATTTACAATTGAAAAAGCTGCGTAAATATTCGGTTTGTAAGACAATTTGGAATTTTTCGTTTGTTAGTTTATTATCGTAGGCATGTTGTTGTTTTCGCTAAACAACATACTATAGAAAATCGAAAGATGACAAGCGACTTTAATAGAAAGCGATGAGTTATCTAAAAAAGTTATTGCTGTCATTTCATCATTAACATTGATTTTGAGCTTAGATAATCCAAAAACTGATGAAGATGTCGCTGAATGAAAATAAAAAAACCGATTAAGTCATCAATTTTTGTTCACCTTTTTTCTCAATTTCACTTTTAATAGTAGCAATTCAAAAAGAAATCTTAATCATCGACGTGGACTCCGTCGAAGAAACTAAAAAATCGAAAATCACCGGAACCGATTAGTCTCAACGTGTGGGCTGTTCTCAATGGTATTTGTTTTTGTAATTGCTGCATCGAATTTTCAATTCAGTGTTCGGGTTTGCCACATACATACATATATGTAAACACACACCTGTGCTGTTAGTTATTTTGTTAATGCTTTGAGCTTCAGACACGCGTCGATCACACCAAAAACATTTGAATCATGTTCTCATGAAATTTCATGTACTTATAAGCAATGTGATCAGATAGAAAACGCTTGTACGATTTGATTGAAGGTGGAAGAGGCGTTTTTTTTTTGTTTTATTAACTAACAGCTTTTCATTTTAAACGTAGTTTTATATTCGTTATTGGTACTCTGTTGATTACATACATTAAATAAGGAAAGAATACGTCTTAAATTTTTACGTATTTAAAGTAGATTGCAAGTAATAATTATTTTTAAAACTTTGACTAAGAAAATCAAGCTGAAAATAAAATGCTAAATGCAAAAGAAGTACACAGATATAATCACTATAACACAAACTACCTATAGGTTCATTAATTTCTTATTTTTTTTTCAATTTATATAAAAAATGATTTTTAATAATTATTTTCTGAGTTTTATTCGATGGGCGGTTTTGCAAACGCGTCGACGATCTGTATGTATACACATATATAAAGAGACATATATCGGCATACATCTGCTGCATGTTGTTTCAACTTCTCTTCCAGCCATCGGTTTATACTTACACAGACGGTAAAGTTTCTGGTATTTGTGAATGGAGCAGAGCCGATTTTACCGACATATATGTTAAATCTCTCGCTCTCTCTCTATCTCTCTCTCTGTTAATAACATAGATATGGGTTACTTATTCCAGGAAAAAAGAGCAGAAGACAAGAAACTCGTAATAGGATAATCTTCCACAAAATACTAGAACGAGCGATGGTTTTCAGAAAAACAGCTACAACAAAATTTTTGCAAAATAAGTAAAACAATAATAATAATAATAATAATAATAATAATAATAATAATAATAATAATAATAATAATAATAATAATAATAATAATAATAATAATAATAATTATAATAATAATAATAATAATAATAATAATAATAATAATAATAATAATAATAATAATAATAATAATAATAATAATAATAATAATAATAATAATAATAATAATAATAATAATAATAATAATAATAATAATAATAATAATAATAATTATAATAATAATAATAATAATAAACTATAGCTCCCTTTAGTCCTAAGAAAAATCTAGAAACCCTGTCGAGTTTCGACACATAATTATTGATTGGCATTATCTACATATACCGCTGTCACAATAGCGTATTCTCTTTTTTTAACCCTCTCTCTAGATATGTGTTATATTATAGCATTGACATACGGCAGCGATAATCCCGATTACCGCAACACTTAATTCGATTAAAATTTTACCCTGACAGATGGCAAGTATTGCGGATTAACAAAACAGCTGAAGGAAGGTAGGCGCAGCGGCGAATTCAAAAACTTCTTGTTTTATTTCCAAAGGTAGGGTAATGTCAAAATCAAAACGAAATCACATCATGGTCAATAGGAATGGGCGAGTCCCAAACGAATTCAGATTTCAACCAAGGCGAAATATCATTTTGACATTACAATCTACCAATTACAATAACAAATAACATTCGAAATTTCTGAATTCACTTATGCGCCTACCTTCCTAGATCTGCCTTGGGTTCTTGTTTTTCTTCCCTTTCATTCACAATAGACATTTTTCACCAGGGATGTCATTACAAAATGCTCTAATCCGCTAAAATTTTGAGGACTAACTCAAGAGATATTCCGGATTACCTCCACTTAATTCTCAAGTTAAGTCCGAATTAGCTAGATATTCCGGATTAGCGCTGCCGTCTGTCAATGCTATTAGAGACATAGACGGAGAATCCCTATTCCAGAAGGCCATTTTACAGAAGCTAACCTAAATATGCTTGAACAAATCACTCAAATAAAAAGAGCAAAGGCGAATAAGCAAATGAAATCTTTTGTCGGTGCTACTTTGCATTTCGTTTTAATATGCAAACATACACAAAGCAATAACTAAGGTTCCGTTAAATGAATGAAAGGGTACCGCTTAGAGCAGGAAATTAACCCACAAATATTAAAAAGTGTTACAAAGTACACATGTACTAAACACATTTGTATACATATGTATGTACATATGTTTCATAAAAACCATAAAAAAACTACAGATATAATAAAGACTCCATGTAAATCTCTCTACAAACATATGTAATATGTATATATGTATGTTACACCTGCTGGCATCATTAATGTGGACTATGGACTACTAACATAATTAACATTGACCAAAAATAGTCTTAACTGACCGACACATAATATGTACATGTGTTTGTATGAAAGCGAAGAATGAACACACCGGAGCGCATCGCCACAGCAGCTGCGTTTAGTATGACTGCTGTCAATTCGGTTACAAAGCAGTTGCTGCAATAACAACAACAATAGTAATGCAAAAACCCATTACAACAACGATGCTTATAAAGTTGTCTTGAGCGCCTTCCGCCAACGAAATGAGGAAAAGTTAAAGTCTTCACCAAACTCACCGCAAGCAGCAAACGTACAATTTTCAATGAATCAAAGATGAATGCCTAAAAGTTGAAATAATCAATAAAAATTTATAAATTAGCCATTGAAAATAAAAGCAACCGAAAAGAGTGGAGAAAAGTGCCAAGTGTGTCACAGCAAACGAGAAATAGGTCGGGTAACCGGTCTGGGACACGTTTAAGCGTGCTCGACCAGAAATGTGCGTGCATTTGTCTCCGTCGTTAAATGTTCTTTTCGCTGCTTGAAATTAAAAATGGATGGATGGACATGCGTAGATGATGCATACGCACTTCACAAGCCGCACCCCATTTCATTAAGTTGTAAAATATCGCAATTTAGATAATTTGGTCATATTAAACCACAAATTTCTAAATGCGCTGTTTTTCTTTTTTTTTTTTGTTTTTTAATTAAAATATCAGGTGTTGAATTTTCTAAAATTACAATGACAAGCTGTACAGGAAATAGTTGATAGTTGTAGTGACGTGTTAATATTAGCGTTATTTATACCATTATGCGCTTGTAAACAGTGTTTCCTACCAAATTGAGATACACTAAAATTTTATATACATATCAAAACTTGATGTGCATTAGCCGTTTACGCATTCAGCCCTTTGGATGTGGTCATATAAAAATCATTAAAAATGTTTCGCAGCAACCTTCATCGGCTTCCTTGATATCTGCGCGAAACTATAAACTGGTTATATGATGTCGTCGGCCCCCTTCCAGAACCACGAATGTGCAATTTTTCCAATTTTGAGTTAAGCGGGTTTCCTGATAAATCTGTGTATGCTCTACATTTTAGTAAAACCCCCAGTACCTTTGTGCACTGGAAGCCACCAAAATTTTCAATGCCAGTTACACGAATGTGTAGATCAGTAGATCTGAAACAAAAAATATAAAAAAAATCGTTGAAAGTAAATTTCCAGAAAATATATGTGACCTTTCGGTAGACTCTGATTTTCAAGATTAGGAATAGTTCCACAAATAAAATATGAATTTGAATTGAATGTATTTATTTTACTTACTTTTGGAAATTTATTTTCAAGGAATTTTTTTGATTTTTGTTGGGCCAGACACAAATGTGCCAAAGTTCGAAGATTAGAAGGAATAGAAGCATCAAAACTATATCAGGTCATCGAGCTAAACAAGGTTCTAATTTGCAGATATACTTTTATATTAGAAACAAATTTTTCAAATTTTGCGAGAAGAACAAACTTTAAAACTCGATTTCCCAACATTTTCATTTTAGCACATTCGTGGTTCTGGCAGGAGGCCGACGATGTGCAACGCCATTGTAACTCAGTCTACCCTACTTAGTTTTTGTAAAATTCATTCCACGCAATTAGAATAGTGCAGTTTAATATCAAAAAAAGACGAAGAGAGGCGTTGACAAGCAGCTAAACAAACGTGTTTTCTTCATCTTACGTCATTTAAGCATTACACACCCTTCCTGAAAGAAGAATTAAATGGTTTTCTTTTGCTAAACTCATTTTGCCTTACTTTTCAGTCTCCTCACTTGGCTGGACTTCTTAATGAAAAGTCCATTAATTTTAATTGCGCAAAAATACACCGGAAATTTATATACATATGTACGCTTACTTTTACATAGATATTTATATGAAAGCATATATATATGTACTTACGTACATATGAACTTATACAATTCGCCATGCATATCTCATACATACCTTTGCTCACATGCGAAACATTTAAGCGAAAACTGTTGGCACTGAAATTATCAAGACACTCTGGTGGTTGCGGTTCAGCGGCTTAGAACAATCGACAAAAGTAAAAAAACACAACACTTGAAAATGTATTCAAAAATTAGCATTTACGTACAAGGAATCGTGAATTGTTGTAGCAAAAATTGAACCGCAACTAGTCAGTAAGCAAGGGCGTAGGCAGGTAGGGGCAGGGGGCAGCTGCCCCCTTGGCTAGGTACTGCTTAATATTATAATGGCATCAGAGAATAGTACAGAAATTTACATGTCAAAATAAAACAGTGAGATTTGTTTTAATTCGTGTCTACAGTTCACTAAATATTTTAGCATTAGCATTGATAAGCAGAATCTAAGGCCCGGTTTCACCAGCGTGACTAAAGCTAATACTGATTTCACACAGGCGGTTAATGGAGTAATTATCCACATTTTCTTCATTAAGTTTATAATGAAGCTCGATCTTCCATCCAGAAGTTCAATTATTAATGGATCCATTACTAATTAATTGAATTTTTAATCGAATAAAAATCCAATACAACTCTGGGACGTAAGTTCGTTTTTATTAATTTTGAAGTTTTCAGTGTCAACCGTCAATTCGTTTTGGCATGAATTTATTATCCCAACAAACATTCTCAGAGCACTCATAATTTGGAGTCGGATATGAATCACAAACATGTGTGAAATATGTATGAGCTTAAGCATAGTACTGAGTTCGAGTTTCACGTGAAACTGCTGTCAAAATCCATACAAAAAAACTGGTTGTGAAACATGTGTGAAATTTCACAGATATTTCACGACAAAGTTGTACTGAGTTCCTGCCGTGAAAAGTTGCGCAACATGCTAGCAACATCATGCCAGCAACATTTTTTCACGACAATTAAAATATACAATGCCATTTATTTTCGAGTGAAAAGTGACATTTGTTGAAATTGAAATTTATATTTTGTATAAAATTTTTTTATCGGCCAAAATTTGAAAGTTGGTTCTGAGGCGATGCTCGAAATTTTTTCTTTTTACATTTGCTCAGTTTTCGTTTTGGCATTTATTCTCATTTGACAAAAAAATTTTCTTGAAACATTTCACGGCAAAATAAATGCATGTTGCTGGCGAAATTTCACAGCGGTGAACTCAGTACTAGGCTTTAGGAAAAAATTTTTTATAATTTTTTTCTTGTTTTTTTAAATGATAATTGTAATTCGAACAAGTAAGGAAGCCTAAGTTCGAGTGCAATCGAACATTAGATACTCAGCTGTATGCTTTCATTGTTTGTTTGCGTTTGTTCGATATAGGGTGTATTTTATATGAAACGAGTGCTGCATAAACAGGGCGCAGCCACGCCCATTTTCAAAATTTATATCAATCATCCAAATAAGCATACAAATATTATTGTTAGTGCAAAATTTCATCCCTCTATGACTTTTAGTTACAAAGACTTCACGTTACAAATTCCAAAAGGGTGTTCCAGAAATATCTTTGTTAAAAAGTAGGCGTGGTCATAAACCGATTTCAATACATTTTTGCGTGTCTATTAACACATGTTATAAAAGTGTATAAACCAAGTTTCGTCATAATATCTCAATTATTTGTCGAGTTAAAGGCTAAGAAATCTCATATATCCCTTTGTCTAAAAAGAGGCGGTGCCACGCCCATTTTCCAAACTTTTTTATTTTTTGTTTCCGGTCTATTGTAAAACTCATGTCACAAAATTTCAATGAATTATCTTTATATTTCACATAGATATCGCTTAAAATGGTTTTATTAGGTCACTTTATAATACACATATATAAAAGTGGGCGCGGTCGTCAACCGATTTTGGTAATTTTTCGTCCACACATTTGGCTAAGTAAATATATCACGCGTACCAGATTTCATCGATATATCTTTAACGGTTTCTGAGTTATGGCTTATTAAACTTTCAATATTCGCTCCTTAATAAGTGGGCGTGGCACCGCCCATTTTCCAAAATTTTTGTAGTTTTTGTTTTATGTCCATAGTTGGACTCCTGCCACAAAATCTCAGTGATTGATCTTTATATTTGACAGAGATATCGCTTAAAATGTTTTTATTAGGCCCCCTTATATTTCCTATATATAAAAGTGGGCGTGGCCGTCAACCGATTTTGATAATTTTTCGCCAAAACATTTGACTAAGTAATTATATTACGCGTACCGAATTTCATCGATATATCTTCAACGGTTTCTGAGTTATGACTCATAAAACTTTCAATGTCTGCCCCTTAATAAGTGGGCGTGGCACCGCCCATATTCCAAAATTTTTGTGTTTTTTGTTTTATGTCCATAGTTGGACTCATGCGACAAAATTTCAATGATAGATCTTTATATTTGACAGAGATATCGCTTAAAATGGTTTTATTAGGTCACTTTATAATACACATATATAAAAGTGGGCGTGGCCGTAAACCGATTTTGATAATTTTTCGTCAAAACATTTGTCTATGTAAGCAAATTACGCGTACCAAATTTGATCGATATATCTTCAACGGTTTCTGAGTTATGACATATAAAACTTTCAATGTTTGACCCTTAATAAGTGGGCGTGGCACCGCCCATTTTCCAAAACTTCATCAAATTTCTTCATAAGGGCCCGAGCTCAATACGTGGGTAAAATTTTAAAACTCTAGCTATATTAGTGGCTGAGATACCAAATTTCCGATTTTTTCTATATAGGAAAAGTGGGCGTGGTCATGGTCCGATTTCGCCCATTTTCAATACCAACCGTCCCAGTCTCGATACCAACTTGCGTTCCAAATTTCATCAAAATATCTCAATTTTTGCGCGAGTTAGAGTGTTTACAGACGGACGGACGGACGGACGGACGGACAGACGGACGGACGGACGGACGGACATGGCTCAATCGATTTCTCTTTTCACCCTGATCATTTTGATATATATAAGTCTATATCTATCTCGATTATTTCATTCTGTTACAATCCACCGTTATGTGATTAAAACTATAATACTCTGTGTACTAGTACAGCTGAGTATAAAAATGGGAAGTAGGTATAAAAGTATCACTAAAGTTCATCAGGAGGAAAATACAAATAGACAACACTATAAAGCAAGGAATGAATGTCCCACAATGGTTGTGTTCAGAATCCCAACGGTTGCGCAACAGTTGTGTTTTTATCTTCTGAACGCAAAGTTGAGTATTTCTGATTAACACGTGAGTTTGGACACTTTTTTTCATCATAAATTTTTTATGCTCACTTCGGACAACATTTGTGC
This sequence comes from Urophora cardui, assembly GCA_960531455.1. Taxonomy (NCBI): domain Eukaryota; kingdom Metazoa; phylum Arthropoda; class Insecta; order Diptera; family Tephritidae; genus Urophora; species Urophora cardui. The sequence continues at coordinate 165,356,570 of OY482670.1, forward strand.
TTACGATTTTGACATATGTACAAATATATAAATACCTATATTTATGAATTTTTGAATGTGATAAAAATGTTTCAAAGTAGCGAAATTATTGCCGATTATGTTGTGGATAGGTAATTATAATAATAGTTTGTTTATTGTCTGTATCAGCTCGTTCAGAAGGAGCAAATTATATCCCTTTCCGCTCAGTGATATCTACACAACAGTTTTGCTCAACAGTTCCGACTTCTGAACGCAACCAATGAGAGAAGAGGAGAATAAGCTGGGTGAATGGAGAGAGGGGATGAAGAGAATTGGGTCAGGGGAAGGAAAATGCAAAAACAAAAGACATTTTTTTTTGGTTTCACTACATATTCAGGCTCATAAAATGTATGAAATTAGGCTCATATCAGGGGACCACCTTAAGAACAGAAATACATACATTTCGGATTCCAAAATGAGCTCATAATGAGTGTGAATGCTCCAGTTTAGGATTTCTTTCTGATTTTTTTACCTATGACTCCGAATGTTTACTGGGATTATTTATTAAAAAATTCTTGTCAATAATAACAAATTATTTAATGAAAAGTGACATCTCCTTGTTAATTGAGTGTGTGTGAAACACAAGAATTTATTGTTAAATTATAAATGTAATGTACTACATTAATTTTCTGTCTGAAAACAGTATAAAACTAAGTTTTGACTTAAGTTAGCCCAGATTTGGGGTTAACTTACTTTTGGGTTTCACCAAATGAGCGACTTGAATAATTTTGCACACAACAACCCGATCAGCTGTTTTATACATAGTAGTATTTTAGTAGTTTTTTTCCTACTTTTTGACTTTGCGCAACCCAGTTTATTTGACAGTTGTTGTTGTCATTTTTATATTAGCAGTGTTGCTGTAGTCGCACTCACAAATTAGTATTATTTTTGACATTTAAGAGCGGAACAGCAACACTTGATTTTAGTCGCAAAAAATTGATTTTTGACTGCTTCAAATATTTGATGTGCTTGCCCCCCCTGGATAAAATCCTGGCTACGCCCTTGTCAGTAAGATTGTTTGGTTAGTGGTTAGCTGATACATGTATAGATAGGAAATTAAGTAATAAAATGAAACAAAGAAATTAATTGGCTTTGGCAAAGAAAAGTATAAAAAATGTTGCGATTATATTGCCCTATAGCATGTAGTGTTTGATGGCAGTTTTACTCATTTGACTTTTGTCTGATTTTAGTGCGTTCGCTGTTTCAGTGCTTCTAAATCTGTCGCCAGTCAATTTCTTCCTTCAACTATTTTTTTCGATTTTTGCTGTGAATGAATTCTAACTTTTAAGCTGTTCATATCTTCCGTGTGCCAAATTGAATTGAATTGAATCTTATCATTTGGGTCAATATTAGAAATACTCAATCAAGTGTAAATATAAGCATAACTCAATAATCAATGAAACTGATATTAATGGCTGGTGAAACTAGTTTGGTTTGAATAATTCGATATTCTCAAGCAAGCTTTGATGTGTGAATTTCAGTTTCACTCTTCTTCTTATTATTTTTTGTCCAACTTTTTACTTTTTACTTTTAATGCACTATACTTGTATGTATACTCAAATACAAAAACAAACACTTTTTCGTTGATTTATCTTCTCATCTTTCTTTGCTATAAATCAACAGTGCGTGCTAAATGTGTATACCACGGAGCGCGATTCACTTGTGCGTAGCATTTTTCGTGCTCAGTTAAAAAATTGTGCGCTGCAGACACTAAAAATTCATTATGTTTTTTTTTTTGTTTTTGTTTTTGCTTTGTTTTTTAATATATTGTTATTAGTGCATGCAATATGCTTGCACATATACACGCAAATACTAAGTAGATCAATGATCTTCATAAGCCAATGTCATTACGCAGTTGGCATGCAGACAAATAAATAAGCAATAAGCCTTCGAGTGTGACTGCCGCTCTAACAAACGAACTCAACTTTTACGAAAACAAAAATTAAAATTAATTTTTGTTGTTGTTGTTTTATTGCCAAGAGCAATATCTAACCTACCTCTTAACAACGAAATATTTGGGCCATAAATGTATACGCGTGTATGTATGTTTGCGTATCCCCAAATCAAGCTTACCCTCAGGCGCAACTGTCAGCAACTTGCCGTGGCGATGGAAAAGGTTGGAGTGATTTTCTACGAAAACATGAAGGTGTTTGAACTATAAACTTTTGCCACAGGGAGACTAGATATTTGGGTGTATGGGTATTATATTTACGCAATTTATGCGCATACATGTACATACTCCCTTACGTACACAGATATAAATACGAGTATATGTATATGTGCAATTTATATTTAATCATTATTTTTAGGCTCATTACGGATTTTCCTCTTTTTTGGCCTATAGCTTAATGTGTATTTAATATAGAATTAGTTTAATGGTAATAAATTCCCCAAAAATTCTCGTATAATTGTTTTGTTTTTTCTCATCTCTTTTACGTTCAGAACAGAGTTTAAATGCTTGAAAGTTGCTTGACAATTACATAGTAAATATAAAGATATGTATGTATATCTATTACAATATGCGTTGTTTGAAAATGATCTTGACCACTTGATCTTTTAATTGCTGTGCTGCTTTTGAGAAAACATTAACTCACTGACAGCTGATGTGTAATGATGATGACACTGGATCACAAAATGAAATTTTTTGTCTGTACTTTGGACGTGACTATCCTATCTATATGTAAAATCGGTCTCTGATTCCGAAAATCGGGTTCATTTTTAATTCTATGGGAAGGTTTTTGAGATATCGGCAATTTACCGTTATTTGGCCAATGGGTCCACTTAATCCAGTATATCTCTTTAACACAGTGAGTTATCTTCCTTAGGGTGACACCAAACGAAAGAAAATTAAATTTCCTTTTTACGGTTCCTATAACATTTTTCTCTAGCTCGTATAGTTTCTGAAATATTGACGATTAAATTTGAATTTTTTCGATTTTTTACGATTTTTTGAAGAAAAAATTGACTTTGTCAGACAATATCTTTAAAACCAATGTCTTAACCTTCGGTTTTACTCTTCTACGTGAAGCTCCATTCTATTGGGAAAAAGATAAGCTATCAACGAAGAAAATCCATGGTAAAATGGAAAAGTTATAGGCGATCAAGTAAATACAGCCAAGTCGCGCAGTGCCTCTGCACGGGTATATTCTATGCATGTTATACCCGTAAACGCGCTTGTATCTACTGCGCTGCCAATGTGCTGCTACTGCAGATGTGTAGGTATTGGTACAATATGCATAGAATGTACCCGTGCAGAGGCATTGCGCGACTTGGTTGTATTTACTTGATCGCCTATAACTTTTCCAGTTTACCATGGATTTTCTTCGTTGATAGCTTATTTTTTTGGAAATGGAATGGAGCTTCACGCAAAGGAGTAAAACCGAAGGTAAAGACATTGGTTTTAAAGATATTGTCTGACAAAGTAAATTTTTTCTTCAAAAAATCGTAAAAAATCGAAAAAATTCAAATTTAATCGTCAATATTTCAGAAACTATAAGAACTAGAGAAAAATGTTATAGGAGCCGTGAAAAGGAAATTTAATTTTCTTTCGTTTGGTGTGACCCTAAGGAAGATAACTCACTGTGTTAAAGAGATATACAGGATTAAGTGGACTCATTGGCCAAATAACGGTAAATTGCCGATATTTCAAAAACCTTCCCATAGAATTAAAAATGAACCCGATTTTCGGAATCAGCGACCGATTTTACATATAGAAAGGATGGTCGCGTTCAGAGTATTTTTTGGCTGTAGAGCAGTGTGATTATTATTAGAAATGAAGTCAGGAATGCTTGCATGTGGATAGTAAACGCTCTTAAATGAAAAAAAAAAAATATTTTAACATAAAGTGGAAATGCGTAATTTTTGTAATTTGTTATTTATATACAGTTCTCATGTCATAGAAAAAGCTCGAGAGTACCCCATACATACATATATGTATGTATAATAGGTTGCCTGGTGATACGAAAGACTTAGGCAACAAACTTGATCAGTGAGAAGACACACATACATACATAAATAAGTGAAATTTTTTGCTTTAGAACAAGGAAAAGGCATTAGGTGCCTAGGAAACCTCATTTTGATATTTAATTTAAAAGTTTTTGTTTTTTTCTGTGTGGCTTATTGGATTTTTCCTGTTTAAGCGGGCACTCGGGCTTAAATTTCTCGTTAATCCATAGTCATCAATGGAAAAACACAATCACTCAATATTCTTATCTCAAATACTGACATACACAGAGAACTTACGAGTCGATCTAAAACTTAAGTTTTATCCCAAATCTTTTCAGCCTTGTAAATATGTACGGCCATTCAACCTATGGTGTTGTGCTTATAAGTGTTTTAAACGCCTCTCAAAGTACTAACAATAGGTAGGGAGGGAATCATTTATGTACATATGTATAAGCATACGTACGCTACCAAATTAATTTACGACCACAACCAATTTCCTTATTTATTACGTACATATGAATACAAATTTATATATATGCAAGCATACATACACAAATAAGCACAATAACGCCTTTGTAGTCATTAAATTTAGTACTATTATTTTAAGCAAATTTGAGAAAAAGCGCATACACACAAACACACAAAATAACAAATATGGTCATCAGCATGAAGACACTCCCCAAATGTCATCATCATTTACTCATTCTTCTAATTCTAATTCTGCTTCTTCTTCATTTGACTTATTATTATTCTTTTGTTGTTGTTTTCTTTGTTTGGTTTTTTTAACATTTATAAATAAAAAGAACAAAACGCCTGCATGCCAATACGAACTCCCCCAACTATTAGTGTGGGATTGTGGGATTAAAAAATGCAAAATACTTTGTAATAAGAACAGAAAACGGGCATGTGAAGAATAGGAGAACTCTTACAAGCGACACATACAGCAATACTTACACGTGTATCGCCACCCTGCAGGGAACTCAATAACTAGTGAGCAAAATTTCTAGTTCCGAACTAGCGAAAAGGTGTCAAAAGGGAACTAGATCAATTGTAGTTAGACCATCACCGGTTCAGAAGGAGTGAATTGAGTGACCATTATAAGACACACTTTGATTTGTATGCAATTTCGAAGTGACAAAAATTCTATGAAAATTTTTCGTTCGTTCAATTACCTTCGGCGCTCCTCAGATTGAAAGGCACATGCGTTAGCCAGTCGGCCATCGCGCCACTTGCATGAAGTGTGTCAAAGGCTGCACTTAAGCGGCAGATGTAAAACTGTAGAATTTGTAGGTACCTACTTGTAGCTAGTTCAGAACTATAGAAATTGTGCCAATAAACGAACTAGTGTAAACTGTAGAATTTAGCACTAGTTCGGAACTATCGAAAATGTAGTGCAGACGGTGACAATTGACACCGCCTAGGACATCGCCGTGTTAAATTCGCCAGTTGATAACATGCAAAAGAGATTTAGCTCGCACTGGTAGTGTCGAAAAATGCACTAGAAGCGACCTAGTTCGGAACTAGAGATTTTCCCTACAGGGCATATATAGGTATTAATGTGTGCGTAGAAATTTGTATTTTTATAATACGAGCATAGGTACATACATACATACATATATAATTAACCGACTGACAGCTCGTGGAGGTTTGGCTGTGCAAATAGCGCAGGCGTATGGGATGGGATAGAAATTGCACGGCGCAAATGAAGAGAAGAATTACACGAAACGAAAAGTTGTTGAGTCTTAAAGCGCGCGATTGTTCTCATTCAACAGACCGTAAAGAAGAAAAAATTAGACCCACGTCAGTCTGCCTTATACACACTTACACAGACACAGTTAGCATACAGTTGGCGTCATAAAAAAGTATACGGAGTTCGTTAATACCTTTTTAAATATTAAAAATACCAAACAAAATTTGATTTCATTCAAATTATTCCAATGTCAACTCCAAAGAACCTCCAGTATTCTGGTTGAAATTCTCTATGTTGTAATTCTTTGTTTGGACTTTTGTTTACACATATAATTTACATGTGCTGTACAAAGGGACGACACTGTAATATTCTTTTTGACGACCGTTGTACATATTCATTATTATCTCTCTTTCCATTTTGATCTAAGCAAATAGCTACAGAAGCTACATATGTACATACATATCTCAAAGTTTTGTATGTCTTCCGCATATTTATGTAGATACATATATACATATGTCCCTAATGGGCTTCTGGAAGAATATCCAGCTAACCTCGTTCATATGACGTTGAGCAGCAAAAGAATTTCTTATAAAAATTGGTTATTTAATAGCGTAAGACATACCAACATACGCCCCAGCGTGAGAAGTTCGGAGGAAGTTGATTGTCAGTCAAGTCAAAGTGAGTTGATAGGTACTCGTATTTATGTATGGGAAATAATTAAGCTTAAAATTATAGTCGAATAGCAGCAACAACAACTGGCATTATGCGAATTTTCACGTTGTGTGCAAATGTTGGCGATGCATTTCGCGAATGCATTGTAATCGTAAGCGACTGGCAGAAGCAGAAGCCAATTTGATTGTTTTTATTTTTGTTGTTGTTTTAGCTGTATGGTGTTGGAATTTTTTTCTGCTCTAAGCAATTTGTTGCAGGAAGTGCTGTGGGTGCAGTTTAGCTTGCACGGTCAACAATCAAACGCATTCAAACACACCCAAACACATTCGTTTTTATTACAAACATACATACATGCAAACTTGTTATTCACTGTTAGCTTACATTTTTCTCACTTTCTCACTACGCATTCGAATTGTTGTTGGTATTTTGTTTGTAGTTAATCATGCGCCATTTGTAAGTAAGTTGGCTTTTAAAAGTTAATCGTTGCAAAAGTATCACAGCGAAACTGTTTAATAGAAACATAGTTTTGGTCTTGTACTGGTGCTGTCGCAAGTAACTAAGTCGCAAGTCAGTGAATAGAAGATTTTTTGGAATTGCGAAAGGGATTTCGCTATCCAGTATATCCAATTGGAGATGTGAATATGAAGACGACACACGAAAAATCAAAACTAACAAATTGCATTCCTAGGAAAAAACGCTCAGGAAAAAGAAGAAGCTATGGCATTGAATTAGCTTATTTGTCTTTGACTCAGTTACATATGTATCTTTGTATGTACATACATATGTACACTGACCAATAAATGATGCCATAAAATTTTCAAGTGGCAAATAAACAAAAGCAACAACACGAAAATATCGTATGTTATAATAAAATAATTTGTTTATGAACATGAACTACATAAGAAGCCAATAAAAACAAAAATAAAAATATCATAAGAGCACCGCATGGTATGACATGGTAGCTGGCAAAAGGGGGCGCGCAAAAACCATGCATTAGGTAATCTGAAACCCACTAATTAAAGTTGTGTACAACTAACGAGTGTACAACTAACCTCACTGTCAACTCACTTTTAAAAAGAGACGCAGTTTGGGGCGGCGGGAGAGTCGTGGCATATGCGGACGACCTTGCTTTAGCATACAGAGGGAAGTTCCCACAGACCTTATGTGATCTGATGCAGGTAGCACTGCGAGAGATCTCAGCGTGGTCCTCTCGTTGTGGGCTCAGTGTCAATTCAAATAAGGTAGAACTTGTCCTCTATACTAGGCGGTATAAAATACCACCGTTAAATCTACCAGAACTAAATGGCGTTCGCCTGACCCTGGCCGACAAGGCTAAGTTCCTAGGGGTAGTTCTGGACAAAAAGCTGAACTGGAAGGATAACATCATTCAGCGTCAAAACAAAGCATATATTGCTTTATACACATGCAAAAGAGCCATAGGCAAAAAGTGGGGACTTAGTCCCAGAATTTGCAGGTGGATTTACACTGCGATCATTCGACCAATCCTGCTATATGGGGTCGTAGTATGGTGGCCCGCTTTGAGCAAGGCGTCAAACCTTAACGTTCTGAGCAGAGTCCACAGATCTAGCATGATCAGCGTAAGTGGAGCACTCAGGACGACGCCTAGTGAAGCTCTGCAGGCCATTCTAGATATCTTGCCATTGGATTTAGCAGGTTTTCAAGTAGCGGCTACGTCAGCTCTACGTTTAAGAGAGTCATCCGTTTGGCATACAAAAGCCACAGGACACTCTAGCATTCTAAGCAATTTAGGTTTTCTACCCGGTAGTACGGACCGCTGTACTACTACAATAGTTGCAGACAGCAACTACGAAACAAGGATTCCAAAAAGGGATGAGGGGGAAGAGCCAAATCGGTGCTATCCAACCCAAGGTAGCGTTTCCATCTACACCGATGGCTCGAAACTGGACAACAAAGTTGGAGGTGGAGTCTTTTCACATGACTTGAATCTACAGCTAGCTTTTAGACTACCCGACCACTGCAGCGTTTACCAGGCTGAAGTGTCAGCTATAATGGAGGCTGTCAACCGTATAGGACATGAACCTATCCACAGGGATCTATTCATCTTCAGCGACAGCCAAGCAGCAATTAAGTCTCTTGGCTCCAACTCGTTCAATTCTGAACTAACACTGGACTGTCGCCGATCTCTGCAGGAGATGGCCAAACAGACCCGTTTGCACCTCGTGTGGGTCCCGGGACATAGGGATATCGAGGGAAATTGTAGGGCAGATGAGCTTGCAAGGCAAGGCACTACCGAGCAGGTTCTTCCTGACAAAGAACGCATAGGTATGCCGTTTGCCACACGCAAGCTAATGCTTAAACAGCATATCTATAAACTAGCAAGCGATAGATGGCAACAGAACCCAGTATGTCGAACATCAAGACAAACCTGGCCGAATTGGGACCACAAGCGATCTCGTCAAATATGTACTCTAAGGAGAGAGGAAATCTCGAACCTTGTAGGGGTGCTCACAGGACACTGCCTCATCGGGAAACACGCAGAGAGACTGGGTGCACCCTACCGTAGATGCTGCAGAAGCTGCAAAGATGATGAGGAAGAGGAGACAATCGAACACCTCATTTGCCATTGCCCTGCTCTTAACAGCGCCAGACGACGCTTTCTTGGGACACCTTTCCTGGAGAGCCTATCTAAAGTCGCGGTTGTCGACATAAAGGACCTGGTGAATTTCATTAGGTTATCAAACTGGTTTAAAAAGGAGGAGTAATCTGTTTTCTTCTTGTGGTATCACAATGGGCCTATGCACTGGCCTAAGTGTGCCCCTATGGCAGCCACTCTAACCTAACCTAACCTAACGAGTGCGCGTACTTGTTGGCAGGGCAGCTGAATATGAATGCTCAAGTGAATGTCTGTCGGTGGTTGCGGCGAACCACAAAGGCAATAAAGCAATTCTGCGGTTTACTTGTACATACATATGTGCACATGTATGCATTTATATATGTATTTACATATGTATGCATGTACATATATGTATGTGTGCCTTCCACCTGTTTTATTAGCCAAAAATGTCGACCACAAAAAGATGCTTTGGGCTGCTGTATAATTTGATTAGAAGAAGCCAACAAAGTCTAAAACTCTATCTAAATAGTAGATAGCAGTAAGGCCGCATGAGTCCACAATTGTGTATGCGGGGATTTCGAGTAGCTAAATATACAAATATATGTATATACATAAATATATATTAATGTGCGATGGTTCTTGGATGTAATAAAACATTGTAGAAAATAGTATTCTAGAAATCGTGGTTACCTAAAAATTTCTATTGCAGTCACACGTGGTATTTTTTTACTGAACAACTTTTTGTGTTAGAAAAACATTGATTAACCCTTTCCATTCGTTAATCTACAGCAGGACACAAAAAATCACGTAGGCAACTTACATGATCATAAAAGTTAAAGCTGACAAAATATTTTCCAATCGTTTGATGCAAATTTCTATTTCCAAAAATACATTTTTTTTTATTCATAGTACACTGCATTTAATTTCATCTTTTTAAATCTTTAACGGTTCATTAAACACACTTCAAGCTATATAATTAACACTCCAAACAAAAAGAAAAAAAAACGAAAATAAAAAACTATGCAATCTCAAAAAAATATTACATTTACAAATTCAATTTGAATGTTAGCATATGACCCTAGATATGTTTTTTTGTAGATTTATGTAAATTACTAGTTACATTTCCACGATTATGCACACACACTCGTTCGCACAATGGAAATGCATATTAAGTAGCGGCCAAGAATAGAAAAACGTAAACACCCCACTGTGCGTAACGGTGCAAAGTGTGAGTGCGTGCGTTGTGTGTAGTTGTGGTTGCGGCTGAAATATGATACGAAACAGATTTTTTATGAAAGGGGTAGCATCCATCTACATTAGGGCGGGTTTATTTGTAGAGTCAAAAAAAATAACAGAGGCACATCGTGATTATGGAAATTTGGGTAATTTCAAATATTTTTGCCCAAGAAATCATATGTCCATATGTTTTTATCCTATCCAACTGTACTTAACTCTGAAAATTTCTGAAATACATTTGTAATTTTCTGAAATATGTTTGGAATTTTCTAAAATACAGCGGGAAATCGTGTAGTTTTTTCTTGCTGTATTTAAAACAAGCCAAAATGTGTATATCTGGGGGTTTTTGGGTTCGAGGAATCCATTTTTGGCATTAATTTCTTTTTTTTAGGGCCGCTACGAGACATACTTCGAACTTCTGGCTCGAAATTCCTTTTAGACCTATGGTATTTTGGGCAAAAATGCATGAAATTAGCCAAATAACCATAATCGCGATCTACCTTTCATGCAAAAAATTTGACCCGCCCTAATGTACATGCATATACACATGCAAACATGCGTAGGTACTTAGGGAGTTGTGTATTAGAAAGCTGCACGAATGGATTCGAAACGGCCAACAAAATATTCGCGGCCGTCCAATTACAGTACCTACTTGTTTCTGACGTTTTAGAATAAACGCAAGTAGAGCACAACCATAAACAGAACCAATACAATTACTTATTCGTAGCGACAATTACATGACCTTAAAAAGGTTCTGCAAATAGTGTACACTACTTGCGGATACTTCGAATATAATCAAAATATATGTATGTACTAGGGATTCCAATTTTTCCGATTTTTACGATCCCGGGATTTTCGGTATTTTCTTTTATAATCCCGGGATCCCGGGATTTATCCCGGGATTCGGACTTTAATTACACAGGCCGACAAAATTTCCAAAAAATTTTCTAACTTAAATAAAATTCTACTTTTCTAAAGGATTTCGGTGCGCTGATTCTGAATCTGAAGTCGGATTTTCGGTATTACGTGTAGGTTTTGAGATATTCATGTCCAAAGAGGCGAAAAATGCGATTTCTTGCAATATTCACTGCTCAATCTGTTAAATTACTTACTTTCATTAAAAGATGATTGCAGCTATTGAAAGAACGATCATTTCTCTTAGTTTTTTGGGTATCTTATTGAGGTATGTATCTACGTTGTCTTCAAAAGAAATGATCGTGCTTTCAATAGATGTAATCAGTTTTTAATGAAAGTGAGTAATTTTAAAAATATTGAGGAGTGAATATGGCCACAAACTGCGTTTTTCGCCTCTTTGGACATGAATATCTCAAAAACACACCGAATACCCTTTTGAAACGTAGAATTTTATTTCTGTTACAAAAATTTTTCGACCAGTATTATTTTCCCACATTTGGGGTTGAAAAAAGTAAATATATATTTCGAGGAACGCTACAACTTTAAAATGCAAAGAAAAAATAGATTTTTATTGCCATTTTTTATTATTTCATTAGTAACAAAATAAAAAGGAATGTAAAATCATGCGTATTATTTAATAATACCTAAGAGTTACTTTAAAAAGCACAACCAACAACGAAAATTACATACATTTGGTGAACAAAACATTTTCCTTTGCAGTTGGTACTTTTAGGATATTAATAAAAAGGCTTGCAATCATTTGATAATTTCCAATAAAAAATTTTTTAGAAAATAACGACGCACTTTGTTTAAGCGAATAAGCTTTCCGAAAAATTCAGAAAATTAATGCAACTTCTGAATAGATAAATATCGGAGGCACAAATTTTGATATGAATTCCGAGTATGCAGCTGCGTATTTAATTTTGGTACAGTGTTGTAAGACTATCAAGTCTAATTAAAATTTTGTTTCCATTTTCTTCCACTATTTACTTTCCATGTGGGAAAATTCCAAAAAACATTTGAGAAATAAATTACCAAAAATCAGGAAATTGAAATTATCAAATGAATTTTGCCACAAGCTAAAAGCTTTAAAAATACATAACATACGTTTCCTTACAACGCGTACTTCAACACAAAAAAATTTAATTATTAAAAAAAATCAAAAATTTTAATCCCTACTTTGACAAATGGACTTTTTTCTTCTAGCAAAAATGTCGCACATTCTTCCGGCTGTCACATTTTTTTGTTCTCTTCCATACCGACTCAAAACTTTTTAGGGCTGTTTGTTCTATTGACAAAATATAAAACTGGCCCGACTACGTGCAACATTTTCTGCTCTTAGCACAAGTAAAGGGTTGCATTATTTTTGTTTCATTCATCACATGAATAATGCAACATTTTAATAGGGCACAGGACACACATTGATAATGCTGCAATGTAATAATGCAAGATTTTCACTCAGAATAGGAAATGCTATTAGTATACAGATCTGAGACCAATAAAAATTATATAAAATATAACTTTTCTTTGCTTTAATAACGGAATATTCTCTCTTTATCTTATCCCGAAAATCCCGGGATAAAATTCTAGCTATCCCGGGATTTTCGGGATGTCAAAAAGGGCGGGATCCCGGGATCCCGGGATCCCGGGATTGGAATCCCTAGTATGTACATACATATTTTCATAAACACACATCCAGACGTTGTGTTCAGCAAAATTACGCTGCTAGTGTGAGTGTGTGTAAGTGCATATGCATACATACTAGGGCGGGTCGATTGTTAGGGGCCAAAAAAAAATTAATGGACACACCGCAATTATAAAAATTTGGGTAATTTCAAGCTTTTTTGCCTAAGAAACCATATGTCTAAAATAAATTTAGAACCAGAGCTTTTTACGATCTACATATTTCCAACTGTTCTATAGATTTTAAAATAACTCGGTAACCAATACTTCTATTCTTTTGATTTTTTCGGCATTAGTTAGGAAACTTATTTGGGATATTAAGGTGGTTTTATGAAGGAAATAAATTTCTCCCGAAATTCGCGGAACAACCCGATTTTCATGCGAATATAATACGGAAATCTATACCTAAATTTTTTCCTTAATATATTAAAATTCAGAGGCATTTGCATCCTCCAAATTTCTTTCTCCTTTTATATCAGTGATGGTACATAATTTTTTTCAAAGTCCTTAATGAACAAGAAAAACATTTCTTATCATTAAAAAATGGAACACATGTTTGTTGGGCTTTTATTTTTTGGTCCACCTTAATGCCATATGCACATTAAATGAACAAACAAACCAAAGAAGCCACAAGGTTTTGCGAATACTTCATAACATGGTTATTATTATGTTCTATTCTATCGTGGCGAATAGTGTACACTAATCGCTCCAACAGAGCAAATAGAAATAGTATTTGTATTCCAAATGAAAAGTATGGGTTATATTCGTAGCTGCATTGAAATTGTGCTGTGACTAATTGTACAATGCATAGAGTATTCGAAAATATAGAAGAGGCAAATGGTATTGTGCAGAGGTCTATTGTGTATCGCATTTAACATAAAGAGAATTATTTATTTGGTGAAAATTGTGATTTACAAGAGGTCTATTGTGTATCGCATTTAACATAAAGAGAATTATTTATTTGGTGAAAATTGTGATTTACAAGCAATAAATTTAGAGAATTTGAATCAGAACATAATGTGGTTGTGCACACATTTTACATTGTTACATTATTTTTTTTTTTTTGTTGTAACATATGTATGTATGTATGTACATAATGCGTACATATGTATATTTAAGCACATTTTTATGCTTTTCATTTAATTATGGGTTTTCCAAAATTGTTATTTATTTTCGTAATTTTTTTTATTTTTTTCTTTTTTGTTTTCAGTTTTGTTTAAATATTTGTGAACATTGACAACTGTACTCGAGCTAACAAATATGGATGCTGGCAGTGTTATTAGTGAGCCGATATCGGCGCAACATCGTGCTTATGCCAAACAAAAATCGGCATCAATGGTGAGTAAATAAATGAAGCAGATACATACATATGTATTTATGTATGTAGATATGGAAAAATTAATGAAAACCACACTTTTAATAAAATAAATAGTAAGTTCAAAAGCTGTATTCTATACATGGTATAAGTATACCAGGTAAAACAAACGTCAAGTTTTCGTCGCCATATTAACCACCTGACAATTAAGCAGATTATGACATTTCGTGCTGCCATACTCAATGATAAAAATCCTCCATTAATGGTATTTTTCACTGCTTTGTTTTAAAAATAAATTGTAACCATGGTATTCATAGTAACGAATTTTTTCAATTTGAATTGAAAGAAATTTTTTCATAAAAGATTCATTTCGAATTTTTACTTCGCGGAATATCAGTTTGGCCGTACTACAAAGTAGCCCCTTTCCGGTATTCTCGGTGAGTTTTTAATTTAGTTTAGTAGTTACGATCACTTTTAATTCAGGCTTTGTGATCACTCTGGTATATAGTTTGGGGAGGTTTTGGAGATTGATCTATTATAACTCCATATCGTCGCATAAAGTGCAATACCGCGTATCCGCTACCACCCAAATTTTACAGGAGACAGTAAAAACTGTTTTAATTCAAAACGGTTCGGAATTTTGCAAACCCACATCCAAACCAAGGTAGATTTTTGGATTATATTCTTAATCCAAATATCATTTTGGCGAAAAACAGTTAAATGTGCAGTTATTGGCTTACTTATGTATGTATTTATAAGCGGTTTTGCGTCTTTTACTTTGTTCAATAGTGACGTATAGGCGGTTTTGCAGGCGTACGTAAAAACTTTTCTTCAATAAAGCAAAGTTATAATCCATTTCGTGTTTATGAAAGTATAATCAACTTTAGTACATTACAGTACAGTTATAAAGCAATAACACCTATTATTCGCGGTATTGGTTCGAAAAATTTCCTTAAAAAAAGCGGTTTTGAAACTGTGCCATTATTTGGAATTGCGTTGTGTGAATCTCAAAATTGTTGCATGAATGGATGGGGACGGATGCCAGGAATGTAGTTTTGATGAAATCTCATTTTTGGCAAAAATGTCACGCGGTTTTGCACTTTAAACGACGACCATACCAAACGAGCATTTCAGTCTATATATGTATGTATGTACATATGTCCAATCCAATTACAAAAACATATGTACCCTAGATTTTAACAATATGATTTGCTTATTTCCGCGGTGCAATAATACCAAATATGGCTGCAAAGACGGTGATATAAAATTTTTCCAATTTCCGACGATACCCTTTATTCACGGAGAGTGGATGAAGATTTGTGGAGTGAGCGAAGAGGAGCTACCGGAAGTTCCATAAATCTGCTCACTAGTGCCCTTTCTCTTTCTGTCCTTTGATTCCTGAAATACCCAAACTTTCAAACAAAAATCTACGCATTCAAAAAATAAAGCTGATTCCACATAAAACTTTTTCCGCTTTGCGTTACGCCGCTTTCTATGTCAAACAACGCAAAACTGAAAAACTATGCCACAATGAACGCTGCAACATCACTCAAAAAATATTTATTTTCTGAAAAATCTTTCATTCTCCGTTTTATTTACAAAAAAGTAAATAAGAAAATAAAAATCTATTAAATTATTTTTCAATTGTGTGAAATTTAAATTTGTTTATTTACATTTGAATTAAAGTGAAACTGAAAAAAAATTTCAACGCCCCGAAAAGTTGAGATTTGGGCAACTTTGTGCTTTACGTAACTTCGGCGTTGCGTTACTTTTTGTTATGTGAGAAACCTCATATAGATACATGTATTTTAATCTCAGCTGTCACGCAGAAAGTGTCACGTAGCGCAACATAAAGTTCTATGTGGAATCAGCTTAAAAGTCTGGCATCGCTATACTCCAAAACTGGCATAAGATCAAACTTCAAAAATCTGCTTTTTAATCAAAAAGACAGCGTCAAAATGACAATGCACATACCTGTATTTTTTATACCATGTATTCAATATTCGGCATTCTGAATTATTATTAAAGAGGTTTTTCATGACCATTCGGGGAAATAATAACATTTACCTTTTACTTGCTTTATGTCCCTAATGTTGCACCTATTAAATGCATTTTTATCATATCTCCAGTTATAAGCGTTCTTCTATTAAAAATTGCTTACAAATGGTGAATCGCCTTTGCAGCAAAATGCTAAGCAATCCATTACAATTATTCTTGTCTTTAATGCTCACTCATCGGCTATAATTTGATCATTAAATCACACAAGTTTACATATTTATATGCCGCATTTTTTTAGTTTAATATTAACTGGTAATTGTAATCATAACTGTACTAAGCAAAGAAATTTGCGACTTTGTTTTTTTTTACTTTTTGTTGTGTATTTCTTCCGAAATCATGAAAGTGATAATCTTCAATTTAATCACCTTTATATGTGGCCGCTGTGGTGCAGTGGGTAGAGTGCTCGCCTGCTATGCCAGAGGTCTCGGGATCAAACCCCAGTCCGAGCAAACACCAAAAGAATTTTTCTAATTAGTAAAAATCCAATTATTGGGTTTTTTAAGAGCAGCGGTCACCTCTCGGCAGTGGGCGGCATACCCTCCGAGCGTATTTCTGCCATGAAAAAGCTTCTTACAAAAAATGCATCGGAGCCGGCATAAAACTGTAGGTCCACCCAATTAGTAGGAAAAACAAAAAGGAGCACACCTCGAATTGGGAGAGAAGCTCGGCCATAAAACTCGTCAGAATTATAATAGCGCCAGTGTATTATATTATATATTATGTATATGTACACATGTACATTAGATGAGTTTTTTTTTAGATATTCTCTCCGGCACCGGAATATGAAAATAGGATGTTTTAGAGTGAGTAAACTGAAAAAAAAATTTCACTTTTCCAAAAACTGGATGGAGCTACACCGAAAACCGCGCAAATTCCCAGAATTTCAAGGTATGTTTAGATTTATGTCTGAAAAAAGTTGGGATTTTGCACAAGAAAAAAAATTGATACCCACCCATACGAAGAATTAACCGCTAAATCGAATGGCATATTCAGTTTTTTGGTACACTACCCAGGGAAGGTAATAACGCGGCCTAAAGTGACCATTTTCTTTTTTTTCTCATGAATCTTCAACTTCTTGCCCTATACTCTTCCCGAAAGCGAACGTTATTTTTTAACTAAATCACACGGTAGGCTGCGTTATTTAATGCGCTTTCCAGAAATGTATAGCTATTAAAAATCGAATAATATTTGGATGAGTTCATCAAGTTTAAGTGAAGTAAAGTCGGGTATAAAAGGGTAACATACCTTAAAATTTCTCAATTTTTTTTTAATTTTGCTCTTGAAGACGGTTTTTTGGGTTATTAGTGATTGTTTTATTTTGTTGGATAACTCCACAAATGTAAAAAAAAAATTGGAAGATCGAGACCGTGGATAGCGGAAAAAACCGTGCCCCGGCTGGCGCCAAAATATTATTGGGCAATATTGGTATCAAATTAAAGGTCTTAACTAGGGCTTGCATATGGAACTTATTACATGCCAATTTCTGATATACTGGCGAATAAGTGGTCCAGGATGACTACAGAATATTTTAAAGGATATCGGCGACATTTGAGTCTAATTTTTGACTTATATGTGTCGAAACGGTGGACACAGCAAAATGGATTGACTTTACATTAAAGTCCTAGGTAAAATCTTTATTTTGATACCCATATTGCCCACAAATGTTTTGGCACCATCCGGCTCAACTTTTTGTCCGTTATCCGCGGTCTCGGCCTTTCTATTTTTTTTTTGCATTTGTGGAGTTATCCATCCACATAAAACTATCACTTAAAACCCAAAAAAACCGCCTTCAAGAGCAAAATTGTTAAAAAATTTAAGAAATTTTAAGATAGGTTACCCTTTTATACCCGACTTTACTTCATTTAAACTTGATGAACTCATCCAAATTTTATTCGATTTTTAATAGCTATACATTTCTGGAAAGCGCATTAAATAACGCAGCCTACCGTGTGATTTAGTTAAAAAACGTTCGCTTTCGGGAAGAGTATAGGGCAAGAAGTTGAAGATTCATGAGAAAGAAAAGAAAATGGTCACTTTAGGCCGCGTTATTACCTTCCCTGGGTAGTGTACCAAAAAACTGAATATGCCATTCGATTTAGCGGTTAATTCTTCGTATGGGTGGGTATCAATTTTTTTTCTTGTGCAAAATCCTAACTCTTTTCAGACATAAATCTAAACATACCTTGAAATTCTGGGAATTTGCGCGGTTTTCGGTGTAGCTCCATCCAGTTTTTGGAAAAGTGAAATTTTTTTTTCAGTTTACTTACTCTAAAACATCCTATTTTCATATTCCGGTGCCGGAGGGAGGATCTGAGAAGGTTTAAAGAATCCCATACAAAAAAAAACTCATCTAATGTACATGCATAATCGAGCGAGCGTGTAACAATTCAATGCTCGAATGCGCAAGTGAGTAAATAAATAGAGAAATATCTACATATGTAAATATCTTTATGCATACAAATATCGAAATACATACCCTGCAGGGAACTCAATAACTAGTGAGCAAAATTTCTAGTTCCGAACTACCGAAAAGGTGTCAAAAGGGAACTAGATCAATTGTAGTTAGACCCTCACCGGTTCAGAAGGAGTGAATTGAGTGACCATTATAAGACACACTTTGATTTGTATGCAATTTCGAAGTGACAAAAATTCTATGAAAATTTTTCGTTCGTTCAATTACCTTCGGCGCTCCTCAGATTGAAAGGCACATGCGTTAGCCAGTCGGCCATCGCGCCACTTGCATGAAGTGTGTCAAAGTCTGCACTTAAGCGGCAGATGTAAAACTGTAGAATTTGTAGGTACTTGTAGCTAGTTCAGAACTATCGAAAATGTGCCAATAAACGAACTAGTGTAAACTGTAGAATTTAGTACTAGTTCGGAACTATCGAAAACGTAGTGCAGAGGGTGACAATTGACACCGCCTAGGACATCGCCGTGTTAAATTCGCCAGTTGATAACATGCAAAAGAGATTAAGCTCGCACTAGTAGTGTCGAAAAATGCACTAGAAGCGACCTAGTTCGGAACTAGAGATTTTCCCTACAGGGTATTTATACGAGTATGTACATTTATAAATTCATACATAAATAAATGAATAAAACACTTGTGCGAATTAACGACTAGGCGCGCCTGTCCGCTTAAATAGAATGATGAGCGTAAAAAAATATATATATGTACCTACATATGTATATTATGCAAAATAGTTGTTCTTGTTGTATATAGTATATAGATAAATCGACGCTTCCAAACAATACTGTACTAAGTCTGAAAACTGTGTTTTGCAGGGGAAGCTCTCAAAGTTTAAATTCGATATGAAGCTTCAGTTGTAAGCTAAGTATATCTTTGCTTGTAGCTTCTATTTGGATTGAAAGGTCAATACCAAAACTCGATAGCATCTAGTTGAGGATGCGCTTTATATAAAACCGTAAGAAAAAATAAAAACTTGCTACATTGTTTTTCATGGTAAGCTCTCAAAGGTTTTATTCTGTAAAAATCTCGAGTTATATTACATGTACACTTTTGCTTATAATTTGATTGCATTGACCAATTGATACCAAAATTTGACAGCATCGAAAATAATACGACGTAATACTCTGCTTAATTTCTTCAGTAGTATTTAACTTTTCCTTAGCGCATATTTCTGAGCCATGATATTATTTGACCTCAGTTGCAATTAGTACAGCTACAAAAAACCAGAAACTTGTATAACCGGATATGAAAAAATAATTGTTGCACATCAAATTTCAAACCATCATTATAAAATGAAATGCATGCACATAAAAAAATTAAGTATAAAGAAATAATATGGAACGAATTCGCATTTATTGGCTTGCCGAGCAATTCACTTCCTTTGTTACCCTTTTCAACAAATGCAAATATTAATCGTTCCTGAGGTGGATTGTGAACTTTCTTCAGCAAGCTGTTCTCCGCCTTCAACGAGCTGCCCTAAAAAGGTTGAAGGAGAAAAGAAAAAAACAACCCCTATGCAGTTTTTCTTTTCTTGGGAAAGCAATAAAGCTTCAAATGTATGAAATTAAGAAAACACTTAATATTTAAACCCAACAGGAAACTAGTTTCTGAACAAATAATAAGAAAAAAGGGGGAAGGTATTTGTACACACATAGCATATGCTTTCATCAAGGAGGGTGCATGGAAATTTGTAAATTGTGTAACGAGAGCAGTGTTTCGAAATTAGTTCTGGCAAATAAATTAGATTTATAAAGTTATGACTTGAATAACGTATTTAAAACAAAGTCTATGAAACGGGAAAGACAAATATTAAAATAATGTGCCTAGTGTGAAAACTCAAATAAACAATTAGTAGTCCAAGTAGTCATTCCATATGTACACCTACTTTCCACTCATTTAGCTTACATCATCGCTGAATCGCTTCTTGGCTGAAGTGTTGCATTGATATCTTAATACGTCAAAGTACTTGATTACTTATACCAATTTTCGTTTTTTGTTATTTAACAGAGCTATTCCGGCAACTGCTTCCCACAGACAACTACATATCTTTCGAAAGGAAAAAGAAAGAGGATAAAAGGACATTTTTTTTGTAACTGAAAAATATCAATTACCAAGTACTTGTAATTGTAATTGAAAAAAAATGTAATTGAGGATGCCCAGGTCTGATGTAACCCATAGCCTAAAATTTATAGAAAAAGCTTATGTCTTGGCTTTTATTATTATTTTTTTTTTTTTCTTAGAGCTCTTTCAAGCAAACAGTAATTCATAAAACTTCCTTTACATCAAATCTTTAAATTTGTCTTTAGAAATTCTGATAAAGCTTTTACAATAGTTACTTAGTAGTTTACGAAAGACCTTATACGATCTTAACGAAAATTGCTCTATAAATGCAACTACAATTTGATTTGAACTAAAAAAAAAATTATACTGATAACATTTTCTAATTATATGTACGTATGTGTTTGAATATAATCACTTTTCCTTATCACTCAAAAGCACCGCGATTATTTAGCCACGGCAAAACGGCTTCGGCATGTTTACGATATCGTTCATTGGTATACATTTGCCTCTTGAATTCAATACCTTCAGTTGTAGTGCCTACTAAATTCTCAATATTTGCTGATTCGGTTGGATCGAGCAGCACTATTGCCATATGACCAGCACAAATAGAAAAACCTATGGAAAAGATAAGAAGAAAATTAAAGAAAACAAGTAAGGAAGCCTAAGTTCGAGTGGAATCGAACATTAGATACTCAGCTGTATGCTTTCATTTTTTATTTGCGTTTGTTCGATATAGGGTGTATTTTATATGAAACGAGTGCTGCATAAACAGGGCGCAGCCACGCCCATTTTTAAAATTTGTATCAATCATCCAAATAAGCATATAAATATTATTGTTAGTGCAAAATTGCATCCCTCTATGACTTTTAGTTACAAAGACTTCACGTTACAAATTCCAAAAGGGTTTTCCAGAAATATCTTTGTTAAAAAGTAGGCGTGGTCATAAACCGATTTCAATACATTTTTGCGTGTCTATTAACACATGTTATAAAAGTGCATAAACCAAGTTTCGTCATAATCATGCCTATTACGGTATCCGGCGGATGCCTTTCGCAGGGAATGCGAATCGTTTTGATAAAATTTGGTATTCTCATAACCGATCGGCAATGCAGTCCGGGAATAAAAAACATGTTGATAAAGCAGTTCGAGGATTCACCGCATTCCTATAACCGTAATCGAAACGCAGTAGCTGTAATTTGTTTTGATTTCGATTCGTCATAAAATTGGTGCGGATTCCAAAGAAATTTAAAAAATTGCATTTTCATTGCGTAGTAAATTTCATTAAATTACAATGAAATTCGTTTATTTTAAGTAAAAATATACGAGTTAATTTTATTTTTAAACAGAATTCGTACCAAAAACCGTGGGCAGTTTTCTTTTTTGCTTGAGCGAAAGAAGCTTAACGAAAACATCGGAAAAAACATGAGCAAGCAGTCTCCAGAAGTTGTATCTGAGTTTTGGTCAACATTAAGCACGGATTTGAATGCTTTGACACCACCATCAAAATCACTTCGTCTGAATCCAAATCCTGTATTAAGAATAAGCTAACAAATAACCGCTTCCAAATGCAAGTTAATGGTGGAGGGCAAAGCGTGGAAGTTCACTGGAAAAGACATTTTGGTAGGCTCTGTACCGCGATGATCAAAACATAAGCGTTAATTGCGAACCATCCGTTAATAATTCGAGACCAAATGCATAAATACAAAATTTAGCGAGTACTTCGCAATAAATGAGAGCTGCTTCAAGTCCGCAAATACAACAAAGAGTTCTTAAAAGAAGTAACCAAATTAAATTATTGAAAACGCAAATAGATTTGCAAAAAAAGTTAAATTTTTCTTCAATTTATTCAATTTTATTTTTTCCAAATACAAATAAATCACAACTGACAATGTAGTATAATGTTAAAAAGCTTTTGACACGATACGCAGGGTGAATCGATAAAGCAGTAATCCGACGGTTATGGTAATAGCGTGAAATTTGACCAGCGAGGGGAGTGCGAATCGGATGGCATTCGCGGGAGTGGCATCCGACGGATACCGTAATAGGCATGAATATCTCAGTTATTTGTCGAGTAATAGGCTCGTATATTCCTTTGTCTAAAAAGAGGCGGTGCCACGCCCATTTTATAAACTTTTTTTATTTTTTGTTTCCGGTCTATTGTAGAACTCATGTCACAAAACTTCAGTGATAGATCTTTATATTTGACAGAGATATCGCTTAAAATGGTTTTATTAGGTCACTTTATAATACCCATATATAAAAGTGGGCGTGGCCGTCAACCGATTTTGATAATTTTCTGTCGAAACATTTGTCTAAGTAAGCAAATTACGCATATTAAATTTCATTGATATATCTTCAACGGTTTCTGAGTTATGACATATAAAACTTTCAATGTTTGACCCTTAATAAGTGGGCGTGGCACCGCCCATTTTCCAAAACTTCATCAAATTTCTTCCTAGGGGCCTGAGCTCAACACGTGGGTAAAATTTCATCGCTCCAGCTATATTAGTGACTGAGATACCAAATTTCCGATTTTTTCTATATAGGAAAAGTGGGCGTGGTCATGGTCCGATTTCGCCCATTTTCAATACCAACCGTCCCAGTCTCGATACCAACTTGCATTTCAAATTTCATCAAAATATCTCAATTTTTACGCGAGTTATCGTGCGTACGGACGGACGGACGGACGGACGGACGGACGGACATGGCTCAATCGATTTCTCTTTTCACCCTGATCATTTTGATATATACTTTATAAAAAGTACAAAACATCACGTTCGCCAATTTATTACGACTTATACCGTAACTGTTCTAAAAGATTCAATAAACTCGATAAGTCTCTATATAAAAAATACTTACGTAGGCAAGAATTAACGATTAAAAATAATCCTAAAGCATTTTGGAAATTCGTTAATGCAAAAAGGTCGACGTCTAGTATACCATCGTCATTGTTTTATGATGATACGCATGTCAGCACACCTCAAGATGCCGTGAATCTCTTTGCAGATTATTTTAGTTCAAATTTCATATCAGACACCGGCAATAGCTCTTTTGCCAGTTCTCTACCAGAGAGTTCTTTTTCTCTTGGCGAGCTTACCTTATCCGAATCT
The DNA here is from genome assembly GCA_960531455.1 of Urophora cardui. Classification (NCBI taxonomy): domain Eukaryota; kingdom Metazoa; phylum Arthropoda; class Insecta; order Diptera; family Tephritidae; genus Urophora; species Urophora cardui. The sequence continues at coordinate 165,380,336 of OY482670.1, forward strand.
GATGTCGATAAGGCTCTTCAGTCTTTAAAGTCCTCTACTGTAACGGATTCCGATGGCTTTTCAGCCATAATATTTAAAAAGTGCCCTGCACTGATCCAGCCACTAACCTTAATTTTTAATAAATCTTTGTCCAGTGGTATATTTATTAACGACTGGAAAAAAGCTTTCATTACTCCTATCTTCAAGAATGGTAATAAAAATGACATTACGAACTACCGGCCTATTTCTAAATTGTCCACAGTGTCTAAAGTTTTAGAATCTATTGTCTATGAAAAGTTAGCTTTCTTAGTCAATAACTTAATATGCAATAATCAACATGGCTTTGTGGCAGGACGTTCTACGGTGTCTAATCTTGCCATCTTTACTGAGGACTGCCTTGCAGCCTTTCAGAATGGAATACAAGTCGATGCAATTTATACAGACTTTTCCAAAGCTTTCGACCGCGTGTCTCACAAGATTCTGATATCTAAATTATCTCTATTTGGCTTTCATTCTTCTTTCTTAGATTGGATTCGCTCCTATTTAATAAACCGGCAATGCGTTGTTGCATTCGACAATCATTCTTCATATCCATTTGTCGCGACATCGGGGGTTCCCCAGGGCAGTATCTTGGGGCCTCTATTCTTCATTTTGTTTATTAATGACATAGGGACTTGCTTCCAAACTTCAAATTTTCTTTTATATGCCGACGACCTTAAGGTCTACACTAGGGTCCATACTTTGCAAGATTGTCTTGCTCTTCAGCAAGACATAGATAATTTATTTTCTTGGTGTACTAGAAACCGCCTGTTCTTAAATATCAGCAAGTGTTTTTACACTACTTTTACCAGAAAATGTAATCCGCTTTCCACTAGTTACCAAATCTCTGGTTCGCCACTTAGCAGCGTTACCGAAGTCAAAGATTTAGGTGTTTATTTTGATACTAAATTGACCTTTACAACGCACATCAATTACGTAATCTCAAAATCATATTCAATGCTCTCTTTTGTTCGCCGTAATAGTTCCGATTTTTCGGACCCTTATACCGCGAAATTATTATATACTACGTTAGTGCGATCTAGGATTGACTATGCAGCCTTCATCTGGAGACCGTACCATGCCATTCATATGAATCGCATTGAACGAGTCCAAAAAATATTTATCAAGTTTGCGCTTCGTAGATTACATTTTTCGGATCCAACTCCTCCTTATGAGTCACGATGTCAGTTAATCTCTCTCAAACCTCTGAAATCTAGACTTGCGTCTCTCTCTTGTAATTTTGTTATCAATATTTTGAGAGGATCGGTCGATTGTCCAGTACTTCTTCAGTCAATAAATATCTTCGTTCCTTCGCGTTATCTTCGCCATGTTCCGCTATTTTACATTGATTTCCAGAGATTCGACTATACCAGGTTTGCTCCCTTGGTTAGAGCTCTCTCTGAATTAAATAGTATCCCTAACTTGGATCTTTCCCTTACCTCAAATGCTCTTCGTAGTTTAATATATAGTTACTTCTAAATAGGGTATCATTTTAGTACTTGCTAATACTCAAACATCACTAGTTTTTAAGTACTTTTGTTTCTTAGTCAGTAAGAAATTTTCTGTTTCCTTTGACTGAAATAATAATAATAAATAAATAAATAAATAAATAAATATATAAGTCCATATCTATCTCGATTATTTCATTATGTTACAATCCACCGTTATGAAACCAAAATTATAATACTCTGTGTACTAGTACAGCTGAGTATAAAAATGATAAAGATAATGATAATAATAATAATTTCTATCTGCCAAATTTATGTATATGTGAATAGTACCGAGCAGAGGGAAATCTTTATCAACCAGCTTGCGAGTATGGCTACTACTGATTCGAACATTTTGTTCGATCCGACCTCGCTTGTTCGATGGCGAATCGAAAACGCCAATAATAAATTCATAATAATTAGAGTGCCACTTACTGTCGAAACTTGACAGTGTTTCTAGACTCTAGAATCTAGAGCATTTCTTAGTACTAAACAGCGTGTATAGTTATTTTGTTATAATTTTTCTTATTCCTATTATTGTTGTAGTTGATTTGATAATGTTCTTATGTTTGATATAGCTGTTGCTTTTGTTCTTGTTGTTGTTTTTCTTAAGCCTATTCACGTACTCTTATTTTTGTTGTAGCAGATATAATTATGACTTTTTTTCTTTTACTTTTACTTATACTCTTCCTTTTCATTTTTCTTCTTCTTCTTTTCTTCTTCTTCAGCTTTTAACTTTATTCTTTTTTTCCTATTGTGGTCAAACATGTCCACAATTGAATAGAAAGTCAAAATACACCATATACATAGTACAGTGCAAATTCATCAACATGCACGTGCATGCAGTAACGCAGCTTTGCTGTTCATCAGCGGAATGCCTTTCTAATGATGTTATTCTTCTTGAAATCGGTCCAAAAGAATCACCGAAGAGACGTTTACAAAATATGTGTTAGCGTATTGATAATATGTATAAATACCAAACGTATGGCAACTCTGTATAGCCACTAATCACTATAAACTTACTTCATTAACTTTCGTCCATCAATAGTTATCTGGCCGAATTTAACTTTTTTTGATAACTGATAAATTAATTTCACTTAACTTCTCGCCCCTCCCCCAATACTCACCCCAAAAACCATACTTGTATAGCATCATATGAAGTTCCTTCAAAGTGGGCAATTTCTCCGTGTAGTTTAACAATTTCAAACACTCAGTCAATTGATCATGATAATGCTTGATGAAATAATCGAAATGTTTCAGCTTGATTTCGTATTGTGTAGACGATAGAAGAACATTGTACAAATCAAATACCGGCGAACCATAACGAGTGCATTGAAAGTCCACAAAATATGTTTGCTCAATTTTACCAAAACTATCGTATTGAAACATAATATTGTTGCACCAAAAGTCACCATGACTCAGAACATTAAACTCACTTGGATCGGGGTGGATTGCAGCACTCATATTATCAGCGGTTTTCTCCTGACCTCTGAGCTAAAATAGACAAGCAAAAAGGCATTCGTTTTTTCAGTTCAAATGCGCGGCGGCACTGCACTACACTACTCTACTCACCACAGCGTCAAAATACTCCTCATGGCCCTCGTAGGTGCGAATACATTCGCCGTATAGCTTCATCATGGGCTCATTCATGGCCCTGCACATTTCAACGAATTCTGCGGTGAATATGCCTGTACTCACAATTTTCGGATACGGGCCCTTGGTGGCCACTCGCACCGCTGAGGCAGCATGCCATTGTGCCAGCTTTTTCAGTGCGGCCTTTGTATGTTCCATGTCTAAGCCTTCCAAGCGATTGGCATTTTTAAAGCCACGTTGACGTAAATCCTCCATTAGTATAACACCAGAATCGCATGGCGCTTGCAAATCATAAAATTTTGGTGCGAATTTCACCTCAACACCAGCATCACTATATAATTTCTCCAATTCTGGTATAACATCGCGATAAACGGTGCTTTCTATATCGAACATTTTATATCCCACCATAAAATCCAACGCCATTTGAAGCGGTAACTTAATCATGTAGGAAATTTGCTGTGTTTTACCGGCTAAAGGAATCAAAAATAAACAAAAAACCAAATTACTGAGCATGTCTTTCTCTAAAAATTAGTAGTTTAAATTTACATTTCAGCTCCACATCAATTTCTACCAAAGCCATTAGCGTGGCATAATTTTCACCAGCGCCCTGTGACGGCTTTGCAGCAAAATTAATTATGCTTTTAAAGTCGGCTATATCTCTCCGCAGCAAATCCAAAAATAGGTCACCCTTTAGCCAGTCAGGTACTTGGCGTGGAGCTGCCATTGGCGCGACGGTAGGGGCAGCAGCAGTGTCGCTCACTTTATTTGTTGCTTCAGCTGCTGACATCACGTCCGAATTGCTCTTCTTGCTCCAACGTTTCCAATGTGCGACTCTCTGATTTAAACAAATAATTTTTTTTTTATTTAGGCAAGTAGTAGTTTTTTCAATTGTTTTTGAATTTGTCGAGAATGCCGAGGGCACGTCTGTTATAATCGCCGTCCGGCGCGAAACTGTTGGGAGAAGCGCTGAACTTGGCCGCTAATAAACAATGTAATTTGCTAAATCTACTCGCAATCATGCATATGTACATACATATACACATTTGTATTTGCTTATATTTTATTTTTTTACAATGTGTAATTATGAATGTTTGAGTTAACCCAGCTAACCAACGAAGTTTCAAATGGGTCAATGTATTGTACTATATCTAGTGTACATGTACATATTTCGTAAATTTCGTCAGAACGCAAATAAGAAACTTGAGACATATTCACGTGTATGTAAATTTATGCGGCTTTGAATATTTATTAAATCAATTTAGTTCAATAAATTTCGTGGGTATTTGGGTATCCACCACAGCGGAATGAATTTCAGTGATAGTACTCAAATAAAGTCCAGTCAAATCTGAAACGCAATTTTCCCACATTTGCACACAAACACATTTTTTGCGGAATAAATATATGTATATACCAGGGTAGGAAGAAACTCAGAGTATGAGTGAGTGAGTGAGGAATTTCAGCCTCACGGCATGATGATGAGTGGCCGTTTGCGTTTCTCGCTCATCTCTAAAGCAGAGTGAGGATTTTTTTTGTTTCCTCACTCATTTCGAATGAGCGATGAAGAAATGAGGCGCTCACGCTGCGTGTGAGATGAGCCGTCGTAGGATTCCTCTTCTCTTTGTGTAATGCGAGTGAGCGTGTGGGTGAGTGCGCAGAAACTCAGTAAATATTACATACATATATTAGAATGCATACATACATATATTTATGTTGCAGTGTGCAATTTAGTGACATGTTTTTCTAATAAAAAGCATGTCTGGTTGTTTTTCTGCTTTTTTTCATATTTATGCCCGTTTTAGGCGATTGAGTAGGTATGTAAAATCCATATTTCTACCTAAACTTGGTTTTTGTTGTTTTTCATCTATGTATATGTGTAGATATGTATTTAATTCAGCAGATGCAATTACGAATATTTACATACGTATGTATGTAGGTAGGTAGTTAAAAGGAACATTATTTTTAAGAATGTGCATTCGTTGCTTGATATAATGTTTTTTGTATGATAAAATATATGTATGTATGTACCTACATATGTAGGTACTTACCTACTTGTTTAGTTTTTATTTATTATGCGACTAACGCAAAAAAACTATTTATTCGTCATTAGAATCATATTTTTTTTGCATTTGACATTAACAGTCTATTTCTCACAATTTTTTACCTTGACAACAATAAAATAAAATAATTTTGAAATAAAAAAGAAATGAAAATAGGTACAGTTTGTCAATTAATTCTTTGCAAAATGAAAACAGTTCAGAAATTTGTTTTCATACTGGTATTTGGTCAACTAAGCTTAACTTTATAATTTTTTTTAAAATGCTAATATTAAGTTAAATATGTTTACAACATTTAGGACCAAAAAGATCCAAAACTTAAAGCATAGAAAGAACAGAAAAAACAAAAGTTCAAAAAATTATAAAAAACATTTTGTCAATTAATTCTTTGCAATTTTTTCATATGTGACAGAAACTGAAAAAAAAGCAGACCGGATCGTTGAAATTTTGGTGTGACGGCCACTAGCCTCAACCACACATTGTAGACGAAGGGTTATGGAATAAATCAAGTCCTTCAGCCAATAAATTTAGCGTATTTTATACCATTCTTCCTGAATGGCATTAATTACAACATTTTTCACTAGTAGACCTTGGTTTTCTGCCTCGTTATTTCAAGAAAGGCCAAAATTTTTTGATTGGGTTTAAGCTAGGACTTTGGGCAGGTGCATAAATTGCTTTGGTGCAATTATGCAGTACCAAAGTCCTGCACAGGAACGATTTATATTTAGGATCGTTGTTCAGGTACAGCTTTTACTTGAATTTATTGGCGCTTTTTGGTTAAAAAATGCAATTTTGCATTGCGATTCTCGACTACTTGTGTCAAGCTAAAACTCCTTCGTCATCAGGTCATTAAAAATCCGCAGTCCGCCTTCACCCTTTTTAGAATAACGAACTCGACATTATAGCACACAATTTTCGAAACATCAGATTTTGTCTAATATTCTTCTGTAGCAGAGCTGTGTTGGTCGTTCTCGAATTTTTTCTGTGTCCATCGCGATGCATCGTGCGTATTTTTGTTCCATCCCGAAAAAGAACACCAATTTTTTTTGCACAGCTCTGCTACAGAAGAATATTAGACCAGATGTGATGTTTCGAAAATTGACTGCAATAATGTCGAGTTCGTTATTCTCAAAAGGGTGAAGACGGACTGCGGATTTTTAATCACCTGATGACGAAGGAGTTTTAGCTTGACACATGTAGTCGAGAATCGCAATGCAAAATTGCATTTTTTAACCAAAAAGCGCCAATAAATTCAAGTAAAAGCTGTACATGAACAACGATCCTAAATATAAATCGTTCCTGTGCAGGACTTTGGTACTGCATAATTGCACCAAAGCAATTTATGCACCTGACCAAAGTCCTAGCTTACACCCAATCAAAAAATTTTGGCCTTTCTTGAAATAACGAGGCAGAAAACCAAGGTCTACTAGCGAAAAATGTTGTAATTAATGCCATTCAGGAAGAATGGCATAAAGACTTGATTTATTCCATAACCCTTCGTCTACAATGTGTGGTTGAGGCTAGTGGCCTTCACACCAAAATTTCAACGATCCGGTCTGCTTTTTTGTCAGTTTCTGTCACATATGAAAAAATTGCAAAGAATTAATTGACAAAATGTTTTTTATAATTTTTTGAACTTTTGTTTTTTCTGTTCTTTCTATGCGTTAAGTTTTGGATCTTTTTGGTCCTAAATGTTGTAAACACATTTAACTTAATATTAGCATTTAAAAAAAATTAAAAAGTTAAGCTTAGTTGACCAAATACCAGTATGAGAACAAATTTCTGAACTGTTTTCATTTTGCAAAGAATTAATTGACAAACTGTATGTACCTACAAGTTGTAAATTTAGCAAGCTCTATCTAACTTCCGCTTTTCAATCAAGGGAATGAAGAAGTCCTATTTGCGTACCGTATTGTTCCAAATATACTCAGTACATAGCCATCCTTCTATTTTAATTTTAATTTTCATTATTATTTTATTTTAGTAATTTATTATTCAAATTAAAAAAAAAATTGTTCTAGTTGAGTTTAAAATTAAATGACAATCAAATTGTTCTTTGAGGGATAGTTTATCTTTTTTCAACCTACAGTAGAATTGTTTTTGTAGTTTTACTTTCGGTAGATTTTTCAAACAATAAATACAAGAAAAATTCAGAGAAATAAAGTGGTGTCATACGGGCTTTCGTTATTCGATTTCGAACATAAAAGCGCTGCCAAAGAGTTTTCTACTACCATATTTGCCATAAAGTACATTATTTTGAACAAAAGTCAAGATTAAACAAATATTTAATCTTAAAATGCGATAGATTTTAAACGCCGTGCAGTAGATCTTCATATTTAAAAAAAATGTGCTGTAGATTTACCACATATGCGTGCAGTGTGCACACTGCAGAGTAAACAAATTTGTAGCATTCATGCAGCTCCATACTGCATACTTACTACAGACGGTTGGCTGCGTCATCGCCAAGCTGTGAGGCGTCGCTCATATTCCTCACTCACTCAGAGCAACTCATGAGGGCGCAGCTGAGGAGAGGCAACGCTACTAGCGTGCCTCATCTTGGCTGCTCACTCTGCTGCCACTCACGCAGAGCGCTCACGCTAATGTGTGGCCTCTGTTGTTTATGCGCTCAGAGGCCACTCATGCAGCTGCACCCTCATGAGTGAAGCATGTGTGAGTGAGGAGCCAAAATGAGGCAAATCCGAACCCTGGTATATACATACTAATAATATCCCTGCAAAAAAGTGTGCGACGAGTCTCTAAAAAGATTTGTCCGGGAGCGCTCCTTTCGGGTACAATTAGTCTACAATTGTTCCCAATTGTACCCGAACGGGTACATATGTATACTAATTGTAGACGAATTGTACCCGAAAGGGTATCAAACGGGTACAATTAGTCGCACAAATGGATGTGTCGCATTTGCTAACCGTTCGGGTACAAAACGGGTACAATTGTGCGCTTATGCTACCCGTTCGGGTACAAACTGGGTACAATTAGTCTCTTCATAGGACATGCTCAAACAAAAGAGAACACTTCAACCCATATAAAGAGATACAAATGGGTAGTAATCGCATGCTTCCTTGCGAGTTGTCCCGGATGTATCCCGGAGTGATCGCATTTTTTGCAGGGATTATGTAACATTGTGGAATATGCGCAAGTGTTTGTACTTAAGTTTTTTTGATTTTAAGCTTTATCAAATTAAATGCAATAATTGTTTGATGGAATCATTTGATAATTTCTTATGTTTATAAAGCTTCGGGTCCAGTTAGTTGCATAGAGGATAATAAGTCCATTAGACCGTCTGGCAAACAAAAAAGTTCTCCGTACTTCTAATATAATAAATTTTTTTGGAAGGAATTTAAAAAAAGATCCTATGGAAGCTCATTAAGTGCATCATTGCGATATTTACCAAACAGATCTCAGTTACTACTACTATAATAAAATTAATAAATTTTATAGCGTTCAATAAATCTGTCTCGTTTTCGGTCAAACCTCAAACCAAAAGAAAACCATACACAACCCCTGAACAGCAGCTTCCAAAGCTAAATAAGAAAATCTTCCTCCCAAATGTGCCCAACTACCCTAACATTAAATACGATGTGCACTAGGCATGGGACTATTCGAATAAAAACTATTCGAATAAAAAATCCTTTTATTCGAAAGGTATTCGTAATTCGAATAATATTTATTCGAATAATTTATTCGTATATTCGAATAATTATTCGAATAGTATTATTCGAATAATTATTCGAATAGTATTATTCGAATAGTATTATTCGAATAGTATTATTCGAATAGTAATATACATACATATATATATGTACACACGTGCTCGCTGTTTGTGCATAGACATGTAGGTATATGTGTTTTCATGTTATTATAAATATGTATGCATGTGGATACATACGTTTGAAGGGAAATGGTTGTTTTTGTTATTGTATGTATGCATGTATGATTTTGCTTTTGGAAGTATAAACATATGTAGATATGTATGTACATACGTATGCTGGCTAGCTAGTAAATTTGGAAGTGCGCGCTGGTTTATGAGTGTACATATGTATGTATATACATATGTAGTGTCCCAGAAATTTGGGAATTCTCGTTAGTAGGTAGAACTTCCTCTATGTTTGTAGGTATGTACATACATACATATAAGTAAAGGAATTTCATAAAGCGTGGCAAAAAAAGCATACACAATATAGGTACCTATGTTGTAAGCCGTTAATTTTTTTAATCACATTTTTTCTGCTCTAGAAGGTAGATTTTTCCTGAGAATGGAAAATTGGGAATGCTTATCTATTAAGGTGGAGCGAAATTTTTTTTGGAAATTAAATTTGTTCCAAAGCCATAACGGCACTCTTCTAGCCCATAAATAAGCCTGTAAAATTTTATTGACCTACTCGCATGTTTAGAGGTGCCCCCAGCCCCACAAAGTTGAAAAAGAGTTGAAGTTATAAAATCAAAAAACGAAGTATGACGATTGATAAACATGGCTAAGCTGATTATTAGAGTGAATTTTTTTTTTTTTTTTTGGAAAAAAGAAAAGTTATTAAAGGTCAAAGTTTATTTTATGAATTCTTTAAATTGCAATTACTTAAAAACTACTGCACCGATTTCGAATAGTTTTACACCATTCGATAGGTATTTTGATTCCCTTTAATTTTATAAACAATTTCCAGTGGGTTGCATAAATCCCCCTGCCGGGGTCAACCCCCCCTTTACCACCTTACTTTTCATTAGCAGGCCGAACCCTTTGTTTAAAGTCAAGGTATTGCATAAAGCAAGATAAGAAACGACTATTTAACACCAGTACCTTTTAAATAAATCAAAATTTTTTAGTTTTAAATAAAAATTTTTATTGATTATCAAATTTGCAGTACCTAGTATTAATTTCTACTTATTTAGGTGTAATTACATTACATTTACATATTTATAATTAAATTCTAAGTTTAGACTAACTATGCTTCCTGTTGTAGTGTAAAAATATCAAAGCCGATACAATATAGGGTTTCAATCTGCTTCTTGTGGGCTTAACAATATTCCCAGCACTAGAGAAAACTCTCTCTGAACTTGCTGAAGTAGCTGGTATAGCTAAATATTTTTTAGCTAGTCGTCCTAGGATTGGATATGTCCTTTCATGGTCCTTCCACCAAACTCTCGCTTCTAAGTTATGACTTATTTGAGGCTCTAAAGTATATTTTTCAAATTCGTCCTGCGTATCAGGTACGTTATCGCCCCCAAGGAGAATATCCATAGTAGTTGGAGTATTTTCCGCGACTGTAGTTGAAGGTATGCTCAAAAATGATTGGTACAATTCTTTCGCTGCAATGGAAATCCTATTTCTGAATTCCATAGAACCTTCGAAAAGTAAATTCTTATATCGCGGATCCAGAAATGATGCAATGTGAGCTGGTCTGACGACGCGCGCTTCCGTATTCGTTTGCAGCTCAAACCGTTGGACCAAATCATCCGAAATTGCTGCTTTGACATTTGCTATAAAGCTGGAATCATCGAAGTTGCTGTTAAGGTGTTTGCTTACTAAGCTGTTTACAATAGGTTGAACGAGAGATATGGTTACTCTGGATTCAGAGCACAAAACAGTCGTGGCGTTCTCTAACGGCTTCAGCAATTTCGAGAGAGCACTCAGTTTCAGCCACTCGTCCTCTAGTATTTCCACTTTAAACGCGGTTCGACCATCAAAAATTTCTCGGTCTGCGAGAACTGCCACCAGTGATGCTCTGAGGTCCAATAGCCGCTCGATCATATAGAAGTTGGAGTTCCATCTGGTCGGGCAACTTTGTATCAATGTTAAAACCGGTTTTTCAACTTGTTGAAGGTGTTTCTCAAGTGCTGCACTTCTTTTTGAAGAGTGATGGAAGGCGCTTACTAAATTTGAAGCTTTCCTTGAAAGCTCCCTACAATCATCACCCTCTATGCCTTTTCTTATGCTTAACTGTAGCGTGCGTGCAGCACAAGCCACATCTCCTATGGATCCATATGACAAACTTTCGACTGCGTTGGATATATTTTTGGCATTATCGTGCACTATAGCTGACACTTTTCCAGAAATCCGCCACTCTGCCATAGATTCTAGCAGAAAATTTCGTAGGTTTTCCGAAGTATGTCTAGCACTCAGCTCTTCCGTCTTTAAGTTCATACTTTTAAGGGCCCAATCGGAATCGAAATAGTGAGCTGTTATAGTTATATGAGTCTAATGCCCTTGACGTCCAACCATCTGTGGTAAGAGCAATATTTGCATCCAAATTGCTAAGAATATTTTGAGCATTTGTTAACTCATCTGAGTACAAAGCTTCGATCCGTTTCCTTATTGTTTTTCGACAAGGGACTTTATAGCTCGGCTCCACAATGGACATCAATGACCTAAATCCTTCATTCTCAACAAAGGAAGTCGGCAGCATATCCATTGTTAGCATTTTCGTTAAAGCCTGAGTTATAAGTTCCTGGCGGTCTTGAGTAATACTGGTGGTATTTGTAAATGATGCACTGACCCGTGATTGCCGTTTTCTGTTGGGCTCCAAATTTCCTTCAGAATTTTCGAGAGTATGGCTGGTTGTTGGCTGTTGCAAATCATCAACTCCTTGGCTCAATCTATGTTTGAAGTTGTAGTGATTCCACAAGCATGTTGTAGAGTTATTCCGCTTCAGAACAGCGTCGCAATATTTGCATGACGCTTCATCAGAATTCTCCATTGTTGTGAAATGCTGCCAAATTCTGCTTCTAGACATTTCTTCTTCTCTTCTTAGATGTTGTAATGCTGAATATGAATAGCTTGATTTAATCTAACGATCTTATTTGAGGCGTTGAATCCTTTTGGTCGAAGTAAAATCGAGTGCTTGCTTAAATAGTTTTTTCTTCTCAAGATTTATGCAATTCCTTCACCTATACAAACATAAAAAGAGATCTACCTACTAACGAGAATTCCCAAATTTCTACGAAGCTACATATGTATATACATACATACATACTTATATACATATGCATATGCAGGTAGATGGGGAAGGACCTTGATATTATTAACCGCATTTAAGCAACCATTACTGAAAAATGAACTACAATATATGGAAAAATAACAAATCTGTACCTGATACTAATGGGGAAATCCTTTGTCCTTTGCCTTTATTTAAATAACAATTTTACAAGGGTGAAGATATTAGTAGTAGTCGGACACTTTTCGCTTTTCAATCATAAAATAGGAAAGCCATTATACCTATTATGATATACATCCATATGTTCCTGCTCTACAACATTCGCAACCATCAATACCGAAATATAATATAAAATTCTCTGAATTTTTTTAGAAAAATGATAGCTTTATCCACTAGGCTGGCTAAGGAATATTTCTTTCTTTTTTAAAGCAAAGTAAACGATCACATTTCGATCTTTGTGATAAATTCTTTTTTTTTTTAATCAGCAAAGGGGTATAGTATGTTTTCATGAAACAATCTTCCAAATGCTATGTGGGTTGGGTTAGTATATCGACACAGGATAGCGCGAGTTTAGCAATTTCATGTTTTTGGTTAGTGAAGGAAGTTCAGCTAAATTGATTTACCTATTAGCAAAATTTAAATAAAAAGTGAAATAATTTGCATGAGTGACTTTAAAACTAGGTTATCAACAATTTGAGATACATTTTTATTTGCCAGATAAAAGTTTATATTTTAAAATGTGTAGATGTCTGGGTACCGACTTGGACAGCTTGTCAGAAAGCTAAAAATTGCAAAGCGACTTAAGCTTTAGTATACGGGTAGATAATTAACTTGATAAATCTTTAGTTCTTTTTTTGCCTTTCGACTTGCTGAAAATAAATTTCTTAAGTAAGGATTTTCAAAATAGATTGTTCGAAGAAATTAAAAAAAATGCGAGTTGGGTAGAATTTCTGAGGATACAAATAAGAGAGGGCCTGAATCTTATTTTCATCCCGAGGAAGAGAAAACATTACGAAGTGTCCGACAACTAAAAATTGTGCGAAAAGAAATTTTTTAATAAATCGCAAATAATAAAAACCATGATATACATACATATTATTTTCAAATATGTACATACTTACATATGTATGTATCTACATACATATGTAGGTACCTATTTAGTTTTTAACTCATTTGATGCGTATGATAATAAATTATTGATTTCCGTAAAACAGCTAAAAAGCCCAAAACCCTAACCACAATTAAGATAAATAGTAGGTAGGTACCTATGTAGGTACATGGTGTTTGCTTTTTGTTTTGCCACGCCTTATGGATTTCCTTGTACCTACAAACAAAAAGAAAGTTCTACCTGCTAACGAGAATTCCCAAATTTTGTATGTACACTCATATAAACCAGTATGAACTTCCAAATTTGCTAGCTAGGCACTACAAAACCAAAAGCATTCATACATGCACATACATACATATACGAACAATAACAAAAAAAATTATCCACTTCCATTTGCGCTAGCCAGAGTACGTACATATCTATATGTATACTTACAAAAGCATACATACACACAATAACAAAGAACCAACCACTTCCCTTCACACGTATCCACATATACATATATTTATAATAACATAAAAACACATATACCTACATGTCTATGCACAAACAGCGAGCACGTGTTTACATATACATATATATGTATGTATAACACTATTCGAATAATACTACATATTCGAATAATACTATTCGAATAGTACTATTCGATTTTTTTCCCACGAATAATATTATTCGTTTATTCGAATAATATTTATTCGAATATTATTCGAAAAAAGTCCCACTACTAATGTGCACTGACAAGCTGGAAATTGCAAAAGTCATTTGGAGAATAACTAAGCTGTAAATGTAAATTAAGGTGGTCCTTAAAAAATCAAATTAGCGATATTTTCAGTCACACCACCGCAATCGATACTGTTACGATTACCGATATCACATAAAAATTAATTTAATTATTAATGATGCACTTCTAAAAAGTAACTACGTTCACGACCAGTGTGTTGTTCGATTAATATTACAACATAAAAAGCACATAAAAAAAGTTAGTTTTAATAGAATACTCGTATTTAACAATCGGACATATCTATTTAATTTTTATAGTGCCATAAAACTGTTTTTTTTTTATATAATTTTTAATAACATTCTATACCCGCGAGCGCCAACTAACCGTGAGCTGCTCTCAATACGCTGGATTTCTTACTCTTGCTGTATACCAATGTGGTAACTTTCGTTACAAAAATTTCAAAATATTTTGTCCAACACGATGTACAGTGCTACCGATGGCGCATTCATGAGTATCGCTATGCGTTCGTTCAAAATTGGACAGAATCATCTAACTTCGTAATGTATTAAAAACCATCCCAGAATATAAAAAGTAAAGATTGTGTGGGATAAATATGGTATTTACATATATTAAATAACTACATAATTTAAATACAGAAAAATGAGGTGCCGCATATTTGATGGTGTGAATGATAGTTCAATAAAAGGATTTTTGGCATTTCTGCATATTCTCCATTCATTTTATTTTTTGTCGATAACGTATTAACAAAAATGAACAAACTGCTAATTAAACTTCATCTCCGCTTTTTCTTGTTATCACATATGTAACTAGTTCCTTTACTCAAAATGATTTAGAATATTTTAAGCTCGGCCGAGTCAAAAGAGAGAAAGATTTCTTAACGCCACAAGGGGTAGAAAAATCCAGTGTCTCATCGCGACGTTTGTTGCTTAAGTCTTTTGTTTTAATTTACGTTACTATTTAAATTCCATCTAATTAAACTGATTTATAAATTTATATAGTTTAAAAAAATGGGGTATATTAAGATTTAACCTATATACACACAAATACATGCACCTATTTATGAACATACGTATAATTTTATAATCAAACGATAAACGGCGAAAAACAAATCAACAAGTTACAATCGACTTGGCAAATATGTATACGGTCGTATATTTATACAAACATATGTATATGTATGTACATATGTATGTATCTAAAATTTTTATCATCTGTTTACTCAACTTTACAAGAGAAGCAGGAAAACAAAACATTATTAATGAGATACGTTAGAGCACGCCGGTGAGCGTAAAACGCATACGAGCTTTTTGTAGGAGCTTTCACTTGCTATAAAATTTGATTACACTAAGTCTCTATTCGCGATTGGTTTAGCTTGCTAAATGTCAATTTTATGTATTATCTTTGTTTAATCTACTTAAAAAATAGTGTAACATAATCGTCGCGAAATGTTGATATTAATGAAATTATATACTTGGTATATCCCATTACAAATTAGCATTAAATACATCTTATAATAAAATTCAAAAACAATATTTTTTAATATATCTATTATAATCAATATGAAATAAAAAAATGTCGCGTGTGGACTACGTGTTAAACGTTATAACAAACATATAGAATTTGCATAAAATTTTAGCAGTCGAGTTCCGCTCTAAGCGTATTTGTTTCTTCTTATACCTAAGAGACTTTAAATAATTTTCTATGAGAAAGCGTAAGTGTTAACGTGTATATTATTGGAACCCATAAACTAAGTGAAAATAAATAGATAATTGAAACATATATGTGCATACAATCCCACATACGTACACACATATGTATCTACTATATATGTATGTAGGTTATCTAATGCCAAACAGCAAAAAAACAAACAAATAAATAAATGCTTGCAATGAAACGATATTCTCGCAAAGGCGGCTATAATTTATAGGGCCTAATGCATAAAAATCGAGCTTTCGCTTATACTCAGTTTTTTCATAAAATTTGGATTTTGTATGCATAAAAATTATTAAAATTGCTTGATTCTGCCAAAAAAATTAAGTTCATCTCATAGAAAAATTATAAAATAATAAAACCCCATCCAATAAATTAAAAAAAATGATTTCACTACTACTCATGCTGTCCGCTCAACCGTGTCGTGTTAATTCATTCGTGTGATACATGCTTACCATGATTAGATATATCATCTCTCTTGATTATATTTGTTAGCCAAATACGTAGATACTCAATTAATTTATACATATTTATCGCATACACGCTCCAGACTAGCTAAAAAATCACTAACATGCGACTGCCACCTTTCAGTACTTTGTCGGCTTTCCGTCAAGCCTTATTGCAACAAGTTAGCAATACAAAAAATATACAATCACTCACACACCTCCAACAATTACGGTTAGAACATCGTGATATCAATAAAATGATTTCACCAGCACCATTTACAAAGGATTTTTTTTTTCGTCAGGTTTGTTAAATTAATGGCTTTTTACAAAAAGGAATATTCAATACTATTTAAATACAAAATTTTAATTACTCAGCTCTTCGATGAAGCGTCCTGGACTTATACATATCTCTTAGCCGATACCAATACGCGGGAAGCAGTCATTATAGATCCGGTGTTGGAGAAAGCGAAGTGCGATGCGAATATTGTGCAGGAACTTGGCCTTACACTTAAATATGCAAGTGAGTATTAAATTAGGTATTCAATTGTAATAATAATTTGAATGCTATTTTGTTTGGTGGTTATTTGTGCGTCAATCTATTATTTTTATTAATAATATAAATGCTCTTATGGCTCCAAATGCAATTTTACGAAAATATTTTTCGCAATAAATATATCAATCGTATATGTATGCATTTGTGTTAAAATGAATTAATAGCTTACTTACAGACATGCATACTTATGCAATTACGTGTCTAAATCAGTGATGCACAGCCGAGCCGTATGGGGTTACTCGGCTTCCTATACATATGTATGTATATATATGAGCTAACAACCCAGCAAACAGGCTCGCAAGCCTAAGCTGAAGCTAAGTTGTTCAACTGGAACACGCTGGCAGCGCTGCTCTTTGCTTCAAATGTTTTAATACTTCATTTTAACACATCCCAGACAGAGAGAAATAGAATTAAGTTTTTATGAGCAAATTACAATATGTGGCGAGTGTAAAAATTGCGTATTGTCGCCTCAGTCCATTTTCAACTGACATGCAATGACGTGTTAAGTGGTTGAGCGAGCGCGCTTATCTCATTCCGATATATACATATATATATATATGTATGTACATGTACATACATATGTATATAAATGTATGAATAATAGCTTTTCAACCCTAGCAAAATATATTTTTTGTTATTAAATTGCCACAACGCTTAAATTGAGCAAAAAATGTGAATTACACACAATTTAAAAAACGCCTTATTAATAAAACATTTATAAAGTATAAATAAACCACTTAGGGCCTGATTTTCAGGCCATAATAAGCCTTAACTCATTAGTGGTTTCAGTGCCAATTCGGGAACACCCAATTGTATATTTTATATTTGCTGTAGGTTTGCTTTGACCACTAATAGGCTAAATAAGCCTTATTTGCAGATAAGCCTTATCAATAAGGTGTGCTCTCAGAGAGAGAGAGAGAGGGATAGAGAGAATTCCTTATGGCCTGATGACATCAACACAACTTAGCTTCCCTTAAAATTTTTAGGCCTTATTTCGTAACCCTTTAAATCTTCTGTAATAATTCAACTGCATAATCAATATAACAATAAGTCAAATCTTGCTAAATTGTTATTCGGATACTATTTATTAGTCTAATTTATTAAAAAAAAAATACTGACTCTTGTTGTTGTGTTCTATCAACCCTAACTACATACCAATAAGCCACTAGCACTTTTCTTATGGTTAAGACATCTTAAACCAAAAACTCCACATTCCATAAATCAAAGATCCCATAAGATCTAATTAGAGATGGCTGTTCTAGGACAAAATAGAAAAAACACATACATATATAAAATAAAAGTAATTTTTACAAATTTAACTTCACATAGTGAACACGCACATGCACGCGGACCACATAACCGGCAGTGGGTGGCTCAAAAAACTTTTACCCGGCAGTAAATCGGTGATTGCCAAAGCGAGTGGTGCTAAAGCAGACATACACATCAATGAAGGTGACACCATAACATTTGGGCGCCACCGCATCGATACACTGGCTACACCGGGTCACACCAATGGTTGCATGTCGTATGTTTTGCATGAACAGGGTTGCATTTTCACTGGCGATACGGTGCTGATACGTGGCTGTGGACGCACGGATTTTCAGGAAGGTGATGCGGGACACCTTTATGATAATGTGCATAGCAAAATATTTACATTGCCAGATAATTTTCGCATATATCCAGCGCATGACTATAAGTGAGTAAAAGATAAGGAAGATATGTATGTAAATGAGTCGATACATATCAAAGTCGCCTAAGTCCATCAAAAACTATTTCGAGAAAACTGAGTTTCTTTTAAAGACTTGTATGGAAAATAAATGCATTTAAATGTGTTTTACTAAGGTCATTGACTTTTCTTAGGCGTACTGACTTGCTTAAACTATTAAAGCGTTTGGTCCAAGTGCATTACATGAAAAAATCTGAAAAAACTCGGTTCGTGGACTTAGGCCACTTTGATATGTATTTGATTTGCTATTTACTTAGAAGCCGGCAATAAATGAATTTGGTTTTGAATTTTTCGCAGAGGTTTTATGGAAAGCAGCGTTTGGGAGGAGAAAACTTACAATCCACGTTTAACAAAAACAAAGGTGCAGTTTATTGAGATTATGAACAATTTGAATTTGCCTTATCCTAAGAAAATCGGTAATTTATATACATATGTATGTACCTACATTAGAGTGGCTCTTATTTTCGAAAGTCGGAAATTTGCAGGTGTTACCCTCTGATATGTTTTTATTTAATAAAAAGATAATACCCTGAAAATTTTGGCCCGATTGAACAACTCTAACCCGTGCCACAGCGAATTGAAGTTGAAAAATTACCAAAATCACTTTTAGTAAGCGCTGCTTTTGGCTATGCCGCGTTAAATATATGTATGTGCGTAGGTATACCCGAAAACCCAACTCTGAGTTGTTTCCAAGTTTAAACTTGCATAAAATTAATCAAAATACTTTTATTTTTTTACCGTTACAATTGCTTGAGTAACAATAATCGTAGAAGATGTATGTACGTATGTATGTAGATGACATTAAATTTTGGTTCTTACGTATAAAGCAACATAGTACAACAAAAAAATCAAACATTTCACCTAAGAGTTATGTATTAATTAAAAATCGTAGTATATATTCTTTAAAACGTGCAACTGGGGAAGTCAGTTAACTGAAGCACATGCCACACATACATAGGTACCTTTTTAGCACATGTCCCAATAAACATTTTTCTTCATTTTCAATTTGAGGTTCATTTGAGAAGTAACCCTATTGTCAAATATCAAACGTTTGTTATCAAATGCACCTCAAATTTCCCTTGATAGCGTTCTCAAACAAAACGGCTCATTTTTAGTATGGGATTTTGGGCTGATTCTCAATTTGATTCATTTCATTTTCTCAAACCTATTTCAAAGGTGGTACGAAATGGAATGCAATCAATAGATGTATGTATGTATTACATATTTGTACTCTAGAGTACAGAAAAATTGAGGGATAGTGAGAGAGTTTGTGTTTTGAGCGCAGAAGTGGAATGGAATAAATAAATGTATGTATGTACCTATACATATATTACTCGTACATATTTGTACTCTGATGTGATGTTTTTCATTTACCCGTGCGGGTGAATTTTGCCGGTACCTTTTGTACAGTTACATGAGTATGTTAATATCTTTTTTAATATGCATACACACATGTGAGAAACAAACTGTTTTTATTAAATTTTGTGTAACTTCACAAAAAGCCACAAACAAATAAAATAAGAGTAAGATATACAGAATCATTATTAAACACAGTCATTTTCAACCATCATCAGTTCAACCGTTAAAAGACTGCTCGAGTAGAACAACGAACGCTGACTGAAATTAGCAAACACACAAAATTTCTTCGTTCCTTCAAGCCTTGACATGTTGAAATTCGTGAAATGGTACAAAATGCGAAACAAGTTTTTTTTTTTTTCAAATGTGTTGTAAGTTATTTTAAAATTGATAAACAATGTTTGATGAACACTTGAAAATATGTTTATTTTCAAATGATATATATGCTGATTCTCAACTTTAGAAACAATATTTTCTCAAACGTTTGATAATTTCTTTTTCAGTGTTTAATGGGGTGTGACAAATTAGTTTTTTACAAACATAGCAAAAGTGAGTATCTGTCGGCATTGGGAAAGTTTGTGTCCGTATCATGGTCACTTTACGCGTAGTTAGCGTAACTACCGTTTGAAAATGCTTCACAAATATAATATCGAGACGGTCCAGTACTATTCATGATTCAATGTCGGTTTCCCATTCATCTTGCTCGAGTCATTTTGTAAGAATTTCATCCGAAGAGGCACTTAGAATATTGAAAGTTTCCAATTTTCTTCATTTGCACACCATTTTAGTTGAATTCTGATATAAAAAAAAATAGTAAGAAAAGTCCCAAGTTTTCACAAAAATCACCTCCTTAAGGTCCCTTGACTGTGGTATTTAGGTTCTTTTGTCTTTGGATACCTAGTAAAATTCTATGGCGAACAATTTTCTATAAATATTTAACCCTCTAACGACCTTCGAAATAATATTTTTTGCAGACTTTCTAAAAAGGAGTAAAAGCGACCTCATGGTCCGGGTGTTAGAGGGTTAAAGAAGTCTACAAAGTTACAGCTATTGCAATTGTTTGGGGTTTTACTATGTGTATATTGGTCTTTCATTCTGTGTGAGAATTAGCTTTCTCAAACGTGCAGTTGCAAAGTGTTATAGAAAAAAATATCCAAATTGCCAGCAGCAAACGCTGGTGCAGTGAAATAACTCCCAAATAAAGTAACTCCACAAAAAAAAAATGAAAAACACTGCAAATAGTTTCATACAAAATAGGGACTTATTTCGTTATGAAATAACTCGTAATATGTTGGAACTTATTTCATTTCCCTCTTTGGGAGTTATTTCATTCCTTTTATGTGGGAGTTATTTCACTGCTCCGCAAACGCTTTCAATGGACTTTCCAGAGGATTAAAGTTCTGAATTATATTTCTTATTTGTATATGCATGTACGAGAATATACAATTACACTAATAGAGGGCACTTATTTTCAAAATTTCCCATATAAATATGTACATATGTACGATTACATGAAAAATATGCATTAAAAATTTAAATTTTCTTAAATTGTTTGTATATATATATGAGTAAATAAGGATCCATGACATTTCAGTACTTCAATATATAGAATATCAGTATATTTTGTTTAAAAATAATTTATTTGTGGAGTCTAATAAATAACAACCTTGTAATCTACTACAAATCAAAAATATTAGAGAATTCGTCCAATATAAACGTCCACCGAACCATATAACCCTTGGTTTATTATTTCAACACATTGTGGCACGTGTTAACGTTGACCAATCGAGCAAATATTAAACGGGGAATATTTTCTTCGTACAGGAAACCATTTCAGGGGGTAACATCTCAAAAAAGTAGAAAAAAATTTTTCCATAGGCGTAAGGGCCACTCTAATGTACATATATACAAATGAACGTAACGCACATTGAAATCACTATTTTCTAAAATTTTCTAGATGTTGCAGTTCCGGCTAATCGCGAATGTGGTGTTTATGACATTCCAAAAGATTGATTGCTGGAAAAATGTGTATCCTTATTTTCGTATTTAGATAAAGGGCAACGTGGTGGTTTAATACACTGCCTAAATGTCAATTTTATTTCGTATATATGTATGTATATGTACATATGTATGTAAATATATTTTTAATTAAATAAAGCGCAAAACAAATCATGAACAAGCTCATTTTTTACGATTGTTTTTCATTGAATACCACATGTGTCAGGCTAGCTTATCTACACCATTTCCAAATGGATTTTAGAAAACGTCAACTGGATTTTAGAAAGTGAAAATTGGATTTTAGAAAAGTAGATTAGAAAAACAATTGAAATTTTCCAAAATCCAATTGACTCTTTCTAAAATGGAAATGGTTTAGAATTAAACAAGCTAGAAACATATGTGGATCGAAGTGCACCAGTTCGGAAAGAGCTTAAATAGCAAATAGTTCAATATATTGGACCGGATGATAATAATAATACCCAACGGTTTACCCTCCATTTCCCGCCCGACCGACGCGAGGGGCGCAATCCGCATGACGCACGGATATATTTTTTTTTTATTTTGCCAAGGTGTTGAGTGGCTGGAGTTTGTTAAACGTCGAGTTCTTATGCTGCTCAGCTACAGAATAGAAATTCATCAGCTGATTACACATACATAAGTTTATATATACACTTAGAAGCAATTACTTAGTTAATAATAAAATACATATTATACTAAATTAGTAGAAGGAAACTATATCTAGTAGACAAATTGTTATTTGTTAAGAATTGAAAGAAGAGTTTTCCTTATAATGGATAGAGAGTCAGAGATGTCAAAGTAGGTAGAGTATGTGTTAAAACTTTTGCATAGATATCGGAATGGCTCATTTAATTCAAAATTAGTTTTACATTGTTTTAAAAAGATGGGATTCTAGTGTCGGTCTTACTAAAGTTTTGAAAAGGGCTTTAGTTACGTAGGAGTCACTAATTTCCTTAGACCAACGTTTTACAAACGCTAGAACACTTGTTTAGCTTTATTTATCATGACGTCGAGAGAGAATCAAGGAATATTCTATTACACGGCTTGGGTTAATCGGAGAAGCGTTCAATGCTGTTGATCAGTATAGTTAAGAGGACTGCACTGTTTGTGATACATTTCATAAAACGAAGCTCGTGGAATGAAATTTAGAAAGCAGTAAAGTTTTGTTATGTGTATATCAGATCTACATACATATGGCAAAAAGTATGAAGGAAAGGTTTTTGGCTGGTTTATGCCTTATATACCTACTCTGAAAAAAAGAGGTGGTAAATCTAAAGACTTTCGCTGTTAAATCAACTACTTTCCGCAGTTGAAATGTTGTTGTTTCAAAGGTGCGAGCGTTGTTGATTCAAATACTTTTCGTATTTAAGTTAACAAGGCAAACTGTTGAATCAAATACTTTTACATTTAAGTTGACAGTTTTTGCTTTTGAATTAACAGCAAAAGTTTTTGGTCCAAAAGCGGGCACCATTGGAGCAAATACTTACGCATTTAAGTTAACCTCAAAAAAAAATGTAAACAATAGTAATTTTTTTTTTAAATAATATATATGTATTATTTTATTTTATTTTATTTTATTTTTTATATAATATATGTACATATGTATGTTTACATAGCAATATTAATACTAACCATTTTTCCATTCACCATATTTATGTAAGATTTCGCTTCGCTATACATTGAGCTAGCTTCATGTGCTTTCATAGGCACTAGACGCGCAAAGATGTCTTCGCCGGCTACCTCGGGGTCGGTGACGCTAAAACTTGTGCCATTAACCAAGTTAGCACCTTGCACAACAGCGATTGTGGATAGCTCCGGCACAGAATCATGGTACATAAATTCATTTTAATTTTTTTGTATTTTTACGCTTGCCATCGACGTCAGTGGTGAAAATGACAGATTCATTCCTTTTTGATCTGGTAAACCTTTGGATTATTTGCGTGATTCCTCTAGCTTTTCCCAAGCGGCCTGTGGAGTTGAATACAGAGAGAAAGCATGTTTATATTGTTTATATTTGATTTTCATATCTACATACCTGATAAACGTTATATGTACATATGTATGTATATATGTACATATGTATTTTGAAGAGTACAGCCCAGCAAAAATCTGGTCATCGCTATTACCTGTCAGGCATGATAGAAAGCCTTGCCATGGAACATCTGGCGCGTTCATCACTTCTGTCACGCATTGCCAGTAATGCAGAGTGGAATTAGCCTCCATTACCCATTCCACGTAATGCAAAGTAGAATGGAGCGCGAAAAATGAACTGGAATAAATACCAGTGGAAATTTCCATCATGCCTTACATTTTTCGCCTTCTTTCTCTGCTTCCCTGTAAGGTATTCTTTATTTGATTCACTAGAATCCTTGCGGTATTGCGTGATTCATTCGTTCGGCGGTAATGCAGTGGGGAAGTCCTTCCCTCCAATGACAAGCCCATGCTAATGTCAGGCATTATGTCAACGAATGTGGAAGCGATTGCCAGGATTTTTCTGGATTACCCTCTTAATTCCACGGTCATCGAGTTTTTTGGTGGGAGCGGCCATTTCATATCGCAAATCGTTATATGTATTCATTAACTTGATTCTGATAGATCCTTCCAGGTATGTATGTACATATGTATGTATGTAAATGTGAACATGCCACGTTCGGCCAGTTGGGGAAAACGATTTTGTAGGGAATGTATGTAATTGTACATACATATGCACATACATATTTATATTTTTCCCAAAAATTTAAATGAATTGAACAGGTTTGAGAAAAATTTTCTATATTTTTTATTTTTTTTCAAAGCCTATTTCCTTTTTTCAACAGCAAAGGAGTTTTTGAATCAACAACGTCTGTCTTTGAATTAACTACGGAAAGTTGTTGAATCAAAAACTTTGCCGTTAAAACAAATACTTTTGCTGTTGAATCAAAGACGGAGACTCAACAGCGGAAAATTGTTGATTTAACTACGTGTTTTTTTTTTTTCAGAGTACTACATACATATATTCATATATATAGCATACATTTAAATAAACCGCAGTGGTCCCCTAATATATATCTACATATGTATATACATATCTATTTGAAACCTCATCTACCATCAGAGATAAGTTCACTAAACCACACATTTTCATTATTTCATACTTTCAGACCATACTAAATAACCGCTCCAACAAATATTGCTTGCACAATAATGACATTAAAAATCTCAATACGAAAATGGCCGAAGCCGAAGCAAATCTTCTCAGCAACAACACACAATCACAGTGCGCCACAACGGGCAGACGACGCAAGGTCTCCGCGCTTGGGGGAACACTCTCTGCGCGTTCGTGCCGCAGCGAAACGAAAGAGTTACGCTCGGCTTTACAAGATCGAGAGGCAGTCATACAAAATCTACGCATACAATTATGTTTGGGCAAGTTACCACGGCCCACGGGACCACCACTTGAAGAAAGCGAAAAGCCGGCAGCAGAGCAAAAGCTGCAGAGATTGAAAGCCGAAGCGGAAAACAAGAAAATCAAGATTAAAAATTTGAAAATAGCTTTGGAAAAACTCGATATTACAGAGTGAGTTTACTTTGAGGGGATGGGGGATGGGATTGAATTGAAATCAATATACAAATATACATATCTGTACATATGTATGGGTATTTTTTTTTCCAATTTAGTAATATTGATTCGCGAATACGCCAAGCGGAACTCGAGTATGCGTTGGGCCGTGAAGAGCTGCAGATGCTGTCCATTGTGGAGGAGGCCCGTGCGCTTCAAGCGCGTTTAGAGAAGTCCAAACCAGAATTTCAGACAATTTATAAGTGAGCATAATGCAACTCCTCGAAAACTTCTTTATTTTTATGAATTTCTTTTCGAATGCCACTCCTTTGCAGCATTCTCAACTCAGGCGCAACGCTCAGCTTACACGCTGTCCACGCGACAACCGGACGTTGGGCAGCGCACACCAAATCCGATCAACCAGGCTTTTACGTGGAATGGGCGCTCGAAGGCGACGGTCTCTACAGGGGCGATCGCATACTTGAGGTCAATGGCAAGATCATCGCCTGTCGCACTAAAGAGGAGCTACAAAAGGTGATTGGCAATTCGGGAAAATGTCAAATGGTCGTGCTGCGCAATAAATCTGCGCCGATACCGCAAAAACAGCTGGATCAGGAGAAGGAGAACAATATGCGCTTACAGCATCGCATCTCCTACCTCGAAGAGCAAGTGCGTGAGCTGCAAGCGGCCAAGGAACAGCAACAGCAGCAAGAACAAGCGCAAAAACTCAACGGTACGACGAATGGCCATGTGACCAGCATTAGTATCACCTCGCCACCCTCCACCCCACCCGATAATAAGCCGCTGATCTTTCAACGTGGCAATTATATAACCACTTTGGTTGGTGGCAAGCCAATTGAATTGTTGGGCGACAATAGTAATGACAACGAGGGCAGCGGCGGCGTCAATGGGTTAAGCAAAAGCAAATCCGTTTCGCATGTCACGAAAACTTTGATCAAGGAGAATACACAAATTGATTTGAATCACCACGAACGCACGCCACGCTCAGCCTGCGCTCCTTCGTCATCAAATCATCACAGCATGCCACCCAAGTCTTTATCCGCATCGAAGATCTCCATCAATAGCGATACCGCATATATGCAACACCAACAACAACAACACGCGCACTATCGACGCAGCGACAAGGAACGGCATGCACGCGAGCGCTCCGCCAGCAAAGCTAACGCCGCCGCCGCCTCTCTGCAACATCGCGCCAATATGCACGCGCGCAGTGTGGAGCACTTGAATCAATATGTTAATGGCATGGAACGCCGACGCGACTGTGCGGTCACAAAAGATGGGCACGCGCGCTTAACCACCGCCGACATGCGCAGCGTCAAATCGCTGGATTTCGATAGTGACAATGATGTCAAGCCGATTCGCGATACCGTCTCGGAGGTGCGCTCAGTACGGCCAACACCGCCAAAGAAACCGCTCCGCCTGTCGCTGCAACGCGCACAAAGTCTACAAACTGTGGAAATAATACCCGCCACATGCGAGGCGGAGCGAAAACGCCCCATGAAGCGCGCTCATATGAATGATAAGTCGGCGGCGGCAGGCGAACGTGAAGCGGTGGCGTCGCAACTCATTCAGAGCTGTAGTTCTTTGCGTACGGGTTCGCTGGGTAGGCCGCGTACGAATCTATGAAAATTGCTGAATGTTCTCTTTAAACGCAGCGAAGAGACACATTATTAGTAGATAGTGGAAATTGTTAGAGAGCAAACATATTTAATAGATAATAGTGAGATAAGTACATATGTATGTATTTAAATTTATTTATTTACTATTTAACTAACCAAAAATCCTAGGCAATTAAAGAAAAGTAGATAATGGCGCAAGGAAAATAACTCTTTAGCAAGGCAAATTCATTCATATGGTAATGGTAAGTGAACAGCTGACTTCTTATTCTTCTCGTTTTTAACTCGCCGTGTACAGAAGAATACAGGAGAATGTCAAACAAAGAAAAATTTGACTTTGAGTTTGGCCCTGCCATTACCATAATGAATTTGCCTTGCTCTTTAGGAAATATAAAAGGCGGACGTGTGCAAATTTAATTTAAACTTGAATGAAAACTAATTTTTTTCTACCAAATATTAAAGTTACCAGAAACATAAGATATTTAAGAAATATACATTGTATTTAATAATTAATTAGCTTTATCTTAATAATAATAATATCAGTAATAATAATAATAATAATAATAATAATAATAATAATAATAATAATAATAATAATAATAATAATAATAATAATAATAATAATAATAATAATAATGATAATAAGAATAAGAATAAGAATAAGAATAATAATAATAATAATAATAATAATAATAATAATAATAATAATAATAATAATAATAATAATAGTAATAATAATAATAATAATAATAATAATAATAATAATAATAATAATAATAATAATAATAATAATAATAATAATAATAATAATAATAATAATAATCCGCATCGAAAAAAAAATAAATTTCAAAATACTTCACTTTACACTATGGTTCCGCGTACCTATACTATTTGTCGACCAAAAATCGATAAATTACCAAATGGGTTTGAAGCTTGGGACCTAAATGTCTCGGCTGATCTCGAAACTGACGTCAGACTTTTGAAATGCAAAATGGCGGATGCAATATGGTGACTAAATTTTATAATTTTTACTTATCAATTGAAGGCCATTCCGCGTTTGGGCTCAAAAAATATTCACTCCTTCGATAACATTTCTGCCACATCAGTCTTGTTTAGTGGCTTGCAGCAAAGTTAAAAATATCTGTTTGTTTTGAAGGTGTGTTTATCCTTTGAAAAGGCGCAGTTATTGAGAAGGTCGCGAGACCGCATAATTGATGCGTTTAAGGCAGCAAATTAGGGCGTTAACCTACGATAATGACCATTTAAATACGTATGAACATACATATGTATATACATTAAGCTGGTCGAAAATTGCATGAAGAAAATAAAGCTCTCGAAATACGCGGAACAAATCGCATTTCCTGCGACTGTACTACGGAAATCTGTACAGCAAAGTTTGCCTTACCTTCTCCCTTTACATCAATGATGACCATAATTTTTTGGAAAGTCCTTAATGAACAGTAGAGATGTTTTTATCATTAAAACAGGGAACACATATTGTTTTAGGAATAATAGACACTCTTGTTCGAATGATTTTTTCGATTTTAATGTTTTGGAGCACCTTACGCATACAAAAATAGAAATGATGTGTGCGACTTCTAAATGACGATTTTTATCATTAAAAAAGGGGAACATATCGAGCCCTAACTGCCATTAAAGTGTATCTAACAAAAAGTAAATTTTACAGGGGAAGGTTTTTTTTTAATTTTCTTGGCACATTTCAC
This sequence comes from Urophora cardui, assembly GCA_960531455.1. Classification (NCBI taxonomy): domain Eukaryota; kingdom Metazoa; phylum Arthropoda; class Insecta; order Diptera; family Tephritidae; genus Urophora; species Urophora cardui. Next base: position 165,408,988 of record OY482670.1, read on the forward strand.
CGCTATGAAATTTTTTGATGCGTGTGATAATAAATTATTTATTTCCATAAAAAAGCTAAAAACGATAATTTTGTTGGTTACACTTTGGTGGCGGTTAGGGCTCGATATATTGTTTTAGGAGTAATAACATAAAAATTGCCTTGTTCCGCATTGATTTGTTGGACTTTAATTTTTTTTTTTTTACCACCTTAATGTACATACATAGTAGCTGTTTTCTTTTTCTTTTTGCGCAAAGCAACGATTTTCAAAGCGTAAGAAAATAGTTTAATAACAAGCGATTCCCACCATATGCCGGCACATGTTTGAAAATCGCTATAAAAGGTAATGCAACGCCTAGCTCAAAAACATTTCGTTTTCACTAGCCAAAGTTTTAAATTCTTTTTTACCATTCGACTTTATACGAAAATGAACAACTTAAAACAATGGCAGACAAATTTTCTACGCTTCACCGCCGGTCCATTTAAATATTTCAAAATAATCGGCGTTAGCTTGGAACCACCCGACACAGTGGTAATCCTGGGCAAGCGTATTCTAACCGTGCTAACGATTGCCTTCATGTTGGCCCACCAGATCGGCTACATAATAATGCCCGAACGTACATTGGCCGAACAATCTGCGGCGATTGGTTTAATAAATTACTCAACCGTTAGCGGTGGTAAAATACTATGCCTAATCTTCAACCGTCATTTGCTACAGCAAAGCTATGCCGATTTAAAGGCCATTTATCCGCATGCGGCATTGGAGCGTCACTATCGGCTGGAGCGTCACTTACGCATTTATACGCGCGTCGAAACGATTCTCTATAACTTTTGCATTTGTATATTAATCGTTTATTGTTTGTCGCCGATTGGCCAATCACTATACGATCTACATGCCAACGGTGTATATTCGTATCGTTTGCCGGCGCTCTTCTGGTATCCAGTGCCAGTGGAAGATTCACTGCCTGTTTATCTCTTTTATATGCTATTTCAGTGCTACACAACTTTTGCTGCTGCTTTGGTTATATTGAGTGCTGATTTGTGTTTGTTCAGCTCAGTTTCACAGTTGATATTGCATTTGGATTTGCTGTCGGGAAGCATACTCGAACTGGAGCCAACTGACATAAAGGGTAGTTTGCGTATGTTGAGGGCGATTATTGAGTATCATCAAAGGATTTTGTTGTATGTGCAAGCTTAATATTTTAAAGTGAAACTTCTACGAGCTTTTGAGGCTGAGTTTTAAGAGAACAAAACTGTTAGTAACAGGAGAACGCCTAGAGGAAAAGTACTTTGGGCTTTGGATATTTATTTGTTGGCCAGTTTTTAAGAAACATTTTATTTTGAAAATTATTTCTTCTATTGCTAGTATTTCGGAGATCTACACATTCCCTCATCAGAATTACTATTTTCGAGATTCGAACTCGGATCGTTAGATTGGTAATCAATCGATTTGTGTGTTGCTTCGCTTAAAATTTGAGTTTTACTGCTTATTACTGCAACAGAGAAAATCTGTTCGGAGGTTCATCGGTAAATTCTGCTTGGAAGTTAATACACTACCAAATTCTGTACTTGATAAGTTCTGTCATTACTGGGCGAAAAGGCCCTTTGAAAAAAATTAAGACCATTGGCGGCGCAAAAGTAATCTTATAAAATGTTCTAAGCACTAATTTTCCAAATACCAAAAAAAAAAGGATAAAGAAAATACCTATTCTCCTCAGTGCACTTTTTAATATCAAAGTAACCGAATTTTAAATTTTTGTATATAAAAAAATCTCCTTCTAATGCTAGAGACACACATCGTAGTATAGTAGAAATATTGCGATCTATACCACATATGTGTCACTCTCATATTGTAGTTTAATTGAAAATTTTCATAGTAAAGCCAAATCATATTATTGATATTATAATATTCATACCACATGTCGCCCGTTTTGTGCAATAGGGATTTAACTCAAAATTTTCGATTTCTGGGATTTTGCCATATATTTCAATAACTGGGTCGTGCCTTTGAGTCTAGTCTTATAAAATACTCAAAAAGAAAAAAATGGCGGAAATAAAAGTGATTTTGTAGTTAGCCGTAGAAGGAAAGTATTTGAAATTATAAAAGTTTATTTGCGTTTTCCCAAAAAAAATTTTTTTGAGTTAAATCCCTATTGCATAAAACGTGCGATGTGTGTCTGAGGCATTACGAAGGTAAACGAATACGCAACCACTCTACACTATACCTCAAGAACACCGAGCATTTAGGTTGGATTTAGAATCATAAATCGAAGTTTCACCTCAACTCACGTGCAATTTTTCGCTTGTCAAATTCACCGATAAACCGTTTCAGGCTCGCCGAGAATGTCAACAAAATTTTTGCTCCATCGATCATTTTTAGTTTAGCTTCTTCGTCGTTCATTCTATGCTTTAGCGCCTATCAGCTTTTGGATGATGTTTCATTCGTTTTCGCCTGCAAGATTTTATTTTTACTTTGCTATGAAATGAAGCAGGTATTCATCACATGCTACTTTGGTGATAAGCTAATGGTGAGCGTAAGTATTTTATCATACAAATTAATTGGCTTTCTGTGTTGGTTATTGTTGTTTTCGCCCCAGAGCATCAACTTGTTTCATGTTTTGTATGCACACAACTGGACCGATGGCACGCCGGCATACAAGCGACTTGTGCTTCTCATGATGATACGCACTCGTCGACCGATTGCCTTGAATGTAACTGGCATAGTCCAGGTATCGTTGATAACGTTAAAAGAGGTAACAAAAACAAAAAAAAAAAAATTGTACGTCAAATACAAATCTATATACATAAGTACCAATTCGAATTGCAGGTCCTACGCACATCTTATCAAATATTCGCTGTGTTAAAGTCTGCATGAAAAGTAAAACTTTAATTCAAATATTTTATTTAGTTAAACAGAAATATACAAACTGCTTTAATGTTTAAAGTAATTTCATACTTTGATTGAATATGTAGCGTGCGCCACCCAACGTTTGATCCAGTCAATAAATGCCGCGTCCTTATTCCAATTATCCACTTAACGTCTATCCGTTTTACCGTTGCCACGTTTGCCCGAGTACAGATGCTTGGGCATTTTGGTACCAATAAAGCGATCCGCCTCACCCTTCAATCCCAGTCGCGTCACCTTCTTTGCAATAGCACGTTTCGCCATTAATTGTGCCTTCTTCTTCAATGCCACATTCTTGATGCCCATAGTGTCGCGCGATGGCGGACGTTTCAATGGTTTGCCTGTCGCCTTCACTATGGCTGACGACTCTTTGTCCAGCAGCGGCTTCTTTATCTCCTTTGTACCGACTGCGACGACACTGCGTCTCAAATCCACAACAGATTTCGTAAAGTTGGCGTTCTGCGTACCGGACATATCCACACCAAGATTCTCCATGGTTTCACGCAGCTTAGCCACAGAACGGTCACGCACCTTCGGCTGCTTGTGTCGTGGAATCGCTGACTTGTTCTTTTTCGAGTCGAGGCGGCGGTCGTCGCGCAGTAAGAAGCGTTTGCTACGTATTTGTTTCGCCATTTCACGTATTTCCTTGAGCGTCTCATCCATGGTCATATCAGGTGGTGCATAGAGACCACCCTCATCACGTATGCCCTCTTCGCGTTCGAGCTCTTCCAGTTTCGAGAATATATCGGGATCGATGTAGTCGGCAATATTGTGACCATCCCAAATTTCTGGTATAACATCGTAGCGTTCCTCTTCTGGTATTTCCGTGTAGTTCTTTTGCAAGTCCAAAATGTAGTCATCACCCATTTCCTCTTCGATCTCCTTCTCCAATTTTCGTTTGCGTTCCGCTTTTTCAGCATTCTTTTCGAGTCGTACCAGCGCTTGCTCAGGTATACAGGGTGCACGCTCTTTACCGTCACGTGCTGTTGGCATTGCTACATGTAAACGGTTCAGTATGTTATCCACCTTCTTTGTACGCATTTTCTGGTCAACACGGAATGAAAGTAAACGTTCACAAGCTTCCATTTTGACTTCCATTACGCCCTCGTCGCTGACTGTGGATGTGAACATAACGGGCACGTTTTTATCTTCTTGCAACTTTGTGATAATAGAACGGCGTTCCTCGGACAAATCTTCAAGTCCAAGTATATCAATTTTGTTGACAGCGCATATCAATGGTTTATTTGTGAAAAGTGGCTTGATGCTCTCAAACAATTTTATTTGTTCTTCAAGCGAATGGCCACATTGCTCAGATATATCCATGAAGTATAGTACACAAGCGCGCAAATGAGCTAAAGCCGTAATGGCTTGCATTTCAATGACGTTTCTCTCCTCCAATGGATGGTCGAGTATTCCGGGTGTATCGATAACCTGTAGGTAATGAGAAAAAACAAGCTTTAATGATGGCACTTTGAATACAAATATCAAATATAAACTTACCTGCCAACGCAAATACTTGTAATCTGTATGTCCCACATACAGTGACTTCGTCGTGAAAGCATATGGCTGGACCTCTACATCAGCACGAGTGATTTTATTAATAAACGAAGACTTACCCACATTTGGAAACCCACAAATGATTATCGTACGCGAATAGGGATCAATGCTGGGTAAACGTGATAAATGTTGACGCACTTGCTCCAGATATGTTAAATTAGAAGCTTGTTTCTTCAAAATTGTAGCCATTCGACCGAGGGCTGCTTTCTTCAGTTGTTTACAACGGTATAAGGAATCACCGTATTTAAGCAAACGTACATAATCCTTGGCGAAACTGCAGATGCGGGGAAAATATGAAGATTATAATAACATTACGATTTACATGGCATATATGCATACATATATACATATATGTTGTCAGAAACTCACTTGTCGATAAGATGCCTGGCAGTATTTAGTTGACCCAAAGCCAATTTGTAATGATCCTTGTCGTAAAGTACATTCATCAAATCAGCATAAAATGGATGCACGTCATCTAGTTTTGGAAAGTCCTGTATTATCTGTGATAAACGATCGTGGAAATTTTGCTGCGTAAACTTGACTTTACGTGTGTAGAAAGCACGAATACGCGAAATCTTGTAACCTTTGTGGACTACGGTTGGGGTCTTGCGTTGGGTCTTCGATAGCATAATATCGATGAAGTCCTGCCATTGTTGTGAGTAAACAAATCTTTAAATAAGTATACAATTTCACAAGCAAATACATATGTTAATACATAAGTATGTCAACACAACAGAAACGCTGGCACATGAGGTTACGTCGCAGGTGCTGCGCTGGAGCAACAATTTAGTTTCTGTTTACATTGAACTGTGCCATAATTTTTACATACCTTTGCTGGCGGAACCACCATAATCTTCTTGAAGTTGTACAAACTCATTTTGATGTGAAATTTTATATATTTTCACGTTAAAAAACAAAATAAAATGCGATTGCGTTCCGCAGCAAAATACACGCGGTGCAATGCAAGAGTTAAAAGAAGGTTGGCAACACAAATGTCAAAGGACTGCTGTTTCTACACGCGTTGCCAACTAATAGTAACTGCGACAGCGAAACTGGCGTCATCTGGCGGGTAATAGGGTTACTTATCGTATGCAGGGATTGCAAATAATCGTTGTTTTTTAAATTTTGACTAAAAAAATCATACTGAAGGAGAAATGCTAAACGCAAAAGAAGTACGCAGATGTAATCACCGTAACGCAGACTATCTCTAGGTGCATTAACTTTTATTTTTTCGATTTTTATAAAAAAAATTGATTTTTAATCATTATTTTCTGAGTTTTATTTTCTGCTGTTTTATTTTTCCCTCAGAAAATAAAAGTTATTTTTTGATTTTTATTTTTCGATCAGAAAATAAAAGTTATTTCTTTAGTTTTATTTTTCCATCAGAAAATAACAGTTATTTTTTGAGTTTTATTTTTCGATCAGAAAATAAAAGTTATATCTTTAGTTTTATTTTTCCCTGAGAAAATAAGTTATTTTTTGAGTTTTATTTTTCGATCAGAAAATAAAAGTTATTTTTTGAGTTTTATCTTTTTGCTCAGAGAATAAAAGTTTCTTCAGTTTACTTTTAGCTGCAGCTGTCCATTTTGCCACATTAAAACGTAGGTAAAGTTTATAAATAAAAAAATTAAAAATTTATTTAATTACTTTACCTAATTATGTGGCAAAATCTACAATTGCAGCCAAAATTAAACTGAAAAACTTTTATTCTCTGAGCAAAAAAATGAAACTCAGAAAATAACTTTTATTTTCTGATCGAAAAATAAAACTGAAAAAATAAATTTTATTTTCTGAGTAAAAAATAAAACAAAAAAATAACTTATTTTCTGATCACAAAATAAAACTCAGAAAATAACTTTTATTTTCTGATCGAAAAATAAAACTCAAAAAATAACTTTTATTTTCTGAGTAAAAAATAAAACAAAAAAATAACTCTTATTTTCTGATCACAAAATAAAACTCAAAAAATAACTTTTATTTTCTGATCGAAAAATAAAACTCAAAAAATAACTTTTATTTTTTGATCGAAAAATAAAACTCAAAAAATAACTTTTATTTTCTGATCGAAAAATAAAACTCAAAAAAAACTTTTATTTTCTGATGGAAAAATAAAACTCAAGAAATAACTTTTATTTTCTGAGGAAAAAATAAAACTCAATAAATAACTTTTATTTTCTGATGGAAAAATAAAACTCAAGAAATAACTTTTATTTTGTGAGCAGAAAATAAAACTCAGCAAATAATGATTAAAAATCAACTTTTTGGATATAACTCATAACCGTCACAGTCCCTGATCGTATGTTTTATGCAGAGTTGTAATTATTATAAGAGAAAAAATAATAATCAAAAAATAATTATTATTGAAAGAAACATATTTTAAAAGTCTTTCCATAATAGTTATTTCTGAGATATTTTTTTAAGTCTTTTTGTAATTATTATAAATGAGAAATTTTGTTTTATATCTTCAAAGACTTTTATATTGAGACAAATTTGAAAAAAGTCTTTGAGTAATTATTATCCGTAACAAATTGTTTTTTGAGTCTTCAAAGACTTTTTCATTGAGACGAATTTCAAAAATATCTTCAAGTAATTATTTTGAGTAACAAATTTATTTTTTATATCTTCAATAAAAATCTCTCATACAATTTCAAATTGGAAATTTGCTTGAATTTTGAAGTACTTATATGAAAGTTATTCTTATTTTATACTTATATGAAAGTTATTGAAAATTTTCTGAGACTTTTTTGAACTTTGTCTCAATGAAAAATAATTTGTTACTGATAATAATTACGCAAAGACTTTTTTCAAATTTGTCTCAATATAAAAGTCTTTGAAGACTTAAAAAAAATATATTTGAAATAACTATTATGGAAAGATTTTTAAAATATAAGTTTCTGAATAATAATTATAGAAAATTTTTATTACTTTCATCAGAAAAAAAATATTGACAAAAGACTTTTATAATTCGGAAGGAAATTTGTGAGACTTTTTTATAATTTGAAAATGAAATAATAATTATTCTACATCTCTGGTTTTATGTTCAATAAGAATTAACACAAAAAAATTTTTTTTGGGAAAACGCAAACAAACTTTTATAATTTGAAAGCAGGGATGGAAAATAATTGTTATTTTTGAAATTTCAACTCAAAACGTCAAAGGGAAAGGGTTAATATTTTTAACTTTTATATATACCATTGTGATGCTTGTGGGCAACAGATGGTCAATCCGATGTGTTTTTTTATTTTTTTGACTTATCGAAAAAATCAAAAAATAACTATAACTTAATTTGACTTTTATTTACGTTTGTTTTTACATGGCCGCTTAATTCTAATAATTATTTTAATGTGAATTTTACATAAGCTATTCGCCAGTTTTTATTTAAGAAAAATTGAAAGTTTTTTTGGTAGAAGTTATGGATCAATATCGGAGACCACCACATCCCCTCATCAGACTTCTTCAGGCGGCCTCAACCGAGGATCGAACTTAAGTCTTTTCGATTGGTAATCCACAAACAGAACAAAAGTCCTAACTATTTCACGATGGGTCCTTTTCGTTACTGCTTGGAGCAGTTTTTAACAAACTTTGTGGATTTCTAGGTAAGAAAAAGTTACTTTATTGCAAAACTATATAGCAAAAAAAGTAATATGCGGCTGAAAATTCATTTCTTGCGTGCATATCTTGATAATCTCCCTACAAGCTGAGGTGCTAAAAGTGATGAACATGGTGATGGATTTCATCAGGGTTTAATAGTTTTTGAAAGGCGATATCAAGGATCCTGGCACGAGCGTATAATGGGAGATTATTTTTTGGATAATCATACGTGTAACTAATCCAGAAAATCACAAAAGAGTAGTCAAAAGTACTTACTCACATCCCTCATTATTTATCCTCTCCTTAAAATCGCGAAAAACAGATTGATTAATTTTTTTTCATATTAATTGCTGTTCTGAGAGACATTGTGCACTTCAAAACACATAATAAATGGAACGAAATAATGTTAAGGGCCGGTTTCACCATCTCCGGTTAAGCACTTAACCAGAGATTTTTGCCCGGTTAAGCAATTTATTTGACAGCTCGCCATACAATTTACGTCAAACTAACCAGCGATTAAATTAACCGGAGATGGTGAAACCGGCCCTAAGTATTACCCCTTAATGAAGTTTTATGAATAAACTCAAATTAATATTCGGTACTCGGTGTTCGGTATTTGAATTCGGTACTCGAATTCGCTATACGTAGGTATTCGTTTCGATATGCAGTATTCGTGTTCGGTATTCGGTATACGTGTTCATACTGGTATCTGTATTCCCCTTCACACACTTTTCATACTCATATTCATACATATTCATATGCATATTCGTATGCATATTCGGTTACCGGTACTCGGTATTCGTGTTCGGTATTCGCATTCGCTTTCGTATTGGTACACGCGTCGACCTACATATATACCAAATATGACCCAGATACCAATAATCATCGATGTACGCCATTTTGACTTTTATTTTCTGACGTAAAAAATAAAAGTCAAAGTTTAATAGTTATTTTTTGACTTTTTCGATAAAAGTCATAATCGTTACGATCCCTGTTTGAAAGAGTTGAATACTACGTCTAACTACAAGATCACTTTTATTTTCGCCATTTTTTATTTCATAAGACTGTACTTTTGTTTATAACCACTTTTATTTTATTTTAAATTAAATATGAAAAATTAATTTTTTTTTAATTTAAAGTTTAAAGTTCGTTAACGCAAACAATTTGTATATTCCTTCCATTGAAGTCGCCATCTTGCTCCCATAAGAAACGAAAGTTACAACTGGTTTGATGATAACATATATAATAAAAAAAAGGTACGTATGCATGAGGCAACTAATGCCATGAGTGCCAGCTGTGATTGAGATTTCATTTAAGTCACTCCTCGATGTGTATATTTCACAGATGGAGGGAAGTTCACGCTCACAGTCCACCGTCATCCATGACTTCTGGTTGGTAATGACAACACAGCTTAGATTGACAAAAATCTCGCTAAAAACATTCAACTAAGCAAATTCTTACATATGTACATTAGAGTGCGTTTAAAATTCAAATTAACGATATTTTACTGTATCGCCCCCTCAATTTGTAGTAACATGGTCAAAGATATCACACATAAATTTTGGTCCCGATTGGTGGCGGTTAAGGCGTGGCGCATTGAGGTCAAAGTTCAGAAAACTCTATGAAGGGTCAAAAAATCAAAATATTTTTTTTAATTATCTAATACCCGAAATTAATACTTCTATACCCAATGATAACAAATATAAAGTTTGGTCCCGATTGATAACGGTTTACTGGTGTTTCAAGGGGTCAAAGTGCAGATTACCATATGCGACACTAAAAATGTAAGTCTTCTATGGCAATCTGAACATTGACCCCCTTAAAACACCACTAAACCGTCATCAATCGGAATCAAAATTTATATTTGTTATCATTGGATATAGAAGTATTAATTTTGGGTATTAGATAATTAAAAAAAATATTTTGATTTTTTGACCCTTCATAGAGTTTTCTGAACTTTGACCTCAATGCGCCACGCCTTAACCGCCACCAATCGGGACCAAAATTTATGTGTGATATCTTTGACCATGTTACTACAGATTGAGGGGGCGATACAGTCTTTTTATGAACTTTTAAATTTTTCATACAAATTAAAAGCACCCTAATGTACATATACTATGTACCCACCCCACACGCGGATGCCCCGGAGCCCAGGCCGCAAATTCAAAACAGCGTAACGCTTCATCTTCCATATTTACATATTCAATGGGCTGACTGATGTATGATCGATTGAAATATAGGCCAACATAAGCTAGTGCATACTGGCGGGTATGATTTTGTTGGTTGTGGGTTTGCAGGATCATTCCAAAGGCGTTAGTACGTGCAACCGAAGCAACGTGTGCCAATAAACTAAGACCACCCTTATTCCCATGCCCATCGCCCCCGTCATTGCCAGTTCCTGTGGCATTTCGACACAAAATTGTGGCATTATGGAAATTCGTAGGCGTCAGTTGAAGTTGGAATAAGCCAACTTGTGGAATGCAGGTGTAGTTTGGAGAAGCTGTGTGCAAGAATGGCAATTGCAGCTTAATATCGGACTAGAACCACGCTATAATGTAGAATCACTTACCGACAGACTTGCCATACAAACTGTAATAGTCATAACGAATATCATTTACCAGACTACGTAAATTGTTGTTCTCTGGACAAGCGAGTATATGGCAATTGAAATACTGATGTGGCCGTTTCCACAGGCTCTGGAGACTTTCTTTATTAGACGGGAGTTGGGATGTTTTACTGCAAGGAAGACTTTAATTTAGTTTCTTAAATAGAGGGATCGATAAACCTAAGTATGAAAGTTCTGCACTACAGACTTAGTTTCATTTTCGTGACGTAGTCCCTGTTATTCCATCATTGCACTCATCGATGTCTTCTAGTTTTTGGGCAATTTCTTCATAATAAAACCAAACGTCATATATCCTTCTGCATATCTTTTAACACGTTATATGCCGTCCTTTACGTCTTCTATTTAAATCCACAAATAAATATACTCACTTGCCTGTTCCGTCAATAGAAGCTCGAACACCTTGCTACCTTTCATCACCGTTCCCTCGCCGTCGCTTCTATCTACAGATCTAAAATTCAGAGCCAGTCCACGAATCAATTTAGCTGCCTTCTTACAATCCTCTAAAGTGTCTGTATTCCTATAGCCGATTGCTGGCATCGTAGAATGTTGACACGTGCGCACGAGATTAAATTCCAATTTATCTAAATGCGAACTAAGCGGACAAGTGGTTTGGCTGTGCAAATGTGTTGCGGGAATTTGAAATAGAATACTTAAAAGTATTGGCGACAACATTTTGTAGAAATACCAATTGAACAAACAATTGTTTTATTCTACAGATCGTGTTAAATGGATATTCTGATTGATCTTAAGCCTCTCACTCATCCTCAACAAATCAAGTTTAAAATTGCGGTTTCTAGTTCAGTTGCTTTAAAGTTAACTCACTAGCTCATTAAATGGTTGTATGTATGTTGTATATGTGTATGTGCATCACTCAATCTATGCCAAATCTATTAGTTTGTCTAGAATCTATTAATTTTGTCAATGTCAAATATTCGTTTATTTGGCGTGGTAATTGTTAGTGTAATGTGTAGTTTGTTGTCATAATTGGAATTGTTGTATTGAGTAATCATCGCTTCAATTTATTTATGCTGCATTAAATATTAATTAAGCACAGATGTATGTATGTAGGCAGAGCAGAAAGTGTATACATACCATATCTGCAATTTATAATCAATCACACCCTTATGTTTGTATTACTTTCTGATTAAACTTACATTTTACTCCAACTTTACCCATAACAGAAAAAAGCTGTTAGATGTATTTTAAGGACGGTTTATTAAAGGGCCTTTACATTTTTTTTTTAATTTTTTTTTTATTACCTTATTTATTATTTTTAATTAATATTATTATTATTTTCACGCCACAGCGACACACTCGACAATATTTTATACGTATTCTTACTTTAATTAACTTAAAACTTTGTCACATTGCTTGTTTCGTATTGAGAAAATATAAATTAAGTGTATAGTTTATTTGACAGTTAAATTGAATTACATAAAAAGTAAGTTTAAGTAATAATGACAAGATCGTATATAGTTTCGTTAGCAATATGCCACAATATTGCATTTAATTTTTTAAAGTTTACATACGTATGTATGTATGTATGTTAAAAGTTTACATAATTACCAGAGTTGTAATTATTATAAGAGAAAAAATAAAAAAATAATTATTATTGAAAGAAACATATTTTAAAAGTCTATCCATAATAGTTATTTCTGAGATATTTTTTTTTAAGTCTTTTTGTAATTATTATAAATGAGAAATTTTGTTTTATTACATATATCTTCAAAGACTTTTATATTGAGACAAATTTTAAAAAAGTCTTTGAGTAATTATTATCCGTAACAAATTGTTTTTTGAGTCTTCAAAGACTTTTTCATTGAGACGAATTTCAAAAATATCTTTAAGTAATTATTTTGAGTAACAAATTTATTTTTTATATCTTCGATAAAATCTTTCATACAATTTCAAATTGGAAATTTGCTTGAATTTTGAGGTACTTATATGAAAGTTATTCTTATTTTATACTTATATAAAAGTTATTGAAAATTTTCTGAGAATTTTTTGAACTTTGTCTGAATGAAAAAAGTCTTTGAAGATATAAAAAACAATTTGTTACTGATAATAATTACGCAAAGACTTTTTTCAAATTTGTCTCAATATAAAAGTCTTTGAAGACTTAAAAAAAATATATTTGAAATAACTATTATGGAAAGATTTTTAAAATATAAGTTTCTGAATAATAATTATAGAAGATTTTTATCATTTTCATCAGGAAAAAAATATTATCAAAAGACTTTTATGATTCTGAAGAAAATCTGTAAGACTTTTTTATAATTTCAAAATGAAATAATAATTATTCTACATCTCTGATAATTACTTTTAAATAATACGTAATTACGAGTATTTGCCCTTTTCTTCCTTTTCCAATATGACAAATATTTTTTTTTTGTAATTCTTCGTTTGAATACTCACACTCACTTTGGTTTTTCCAATACATAACAAACATTTACCTTTTCAAATTAGTTATTTAGTTAGAAAAAAAGTTTAATAATTTAAGTTTTTCATAGATTAGTTTAGTTTAAATAGTTAATAGTATCACCTGAGCAGGTTGTGCGCTTTTTCGTTGTTGTTACAAATTCCCCAAAAGAAGAATTACAAAAATTGTAGTAAGATTTGCTCTAAATTCGCGCCAACCGAGCACTTAAAATTAAAAATATTAAATACCACCACCACAACCATATTTTTTAATTTAATTTTAAATACAATGAGTAACTTTTAAATTGTGTATTAGCTAAACAAAGGTGCTTTTTTACCTGCGAGTATGCGTTCTGTTGTGTAGCATACTTTTAGGGTGTTGCACCTTTGCGATATCAAAGGGCAAAACGTTGAATTGGCATTTATTATTTTTTGGACACAATTTTTCGTTTAATTATTTTTATTTTTAAATATTAGTATAACGTTTTGCTTTGCCCAGTAATATCTGCGCTGCCTACATTTACTGACTGTATTAATGGTTTTTCATATGGTTTATACATCCTATAAGTATACTAAAAAGACTCTAAAGGAAGCGTGTGTCGTGGCTTATTATAAACTTAAAGCTAATTAAATGTTTAATTGCATATTTACGGACGGCCGAAGCAAGAGCGGAGCGAAAAAGTTTGATGTTGGAATCCAGGCCTTATCATAATTTTTCCAATAAAGTAGTATGGAGTAGATTTAACACTTTATGCAAAAAGAGTAGTATGTAGTAGAATTAGCACTTTTCCGAAAAAGTAGTATGTATTTAACACGTTTTGCAAAGAAAGTAGTAAGTAGTAGATATAGCACTTTTTTCAAAAAGTAGTATGAAGTTTTTATGAGAAAGATTTCAATTTTGTTTTAGTATTTTTCAACTTCCAATCGCTTCCGCTCCGTTCTTTTCACTCTTCGTGTCTGCATTTTCGCCCGCACATTTGTGACCTTAACAACTAAACACAATGACTACTACGTACTGCACATTTTTCTAGCGGCAGTGTCCAAAGAACTAACAGCGTAAATATTAAATTCTTACATCAACGTTATTTGTTTTTTTTTAGTTTGTTTGTTTTAAAACACTTTGAGTGTTCATGTGTGTGTTTATGCATGTGTTTATAAAACCAATAATTATTAAAAAATTCCAGATGAGTAATCAAAAAAATCGTGTTAAACTCAAAAAACGTCTTCTTCTTTTTTTTGTGTCTGTGTGTTTTTTCGTGTGTATTTTTGTAATTAAATTAATATTTGCATTGCATTTAGCTGCTATGCGAGAAGGCTGTATTCGTATAAGGACCACTGTAAATCGAACTGCCCGAATTTGATACACTCTTCGTACCCCTTCGGGCCATAATGCATAACACGGCGGCAACGACGGCCAACATCAATATCAGACCGGCGATTGCTATGGCAATGGCAAAGGTGCGCTGCGACACGCACAAAGCATCATCAAGTGTCTGCAACCAAATAAGAAAATGGAAAAACAAATGTAAATGTAATAACTAATGTAATATTTGTATTTCATGTAAACAGAAAAAAAAAACACTAGGAGGAATACAAATGTGTACATATTTACTTACCCGTTCCTTCAGCACTGTATCATCATCGCCTTCGGACACATCCACATTCTCGTTTACATATAGACCAGAGTAGACTTCGATGGTGGCCGGTTGACCGTCTTCGTCTTTGTTATCGTTGTTAGTTTGTCGTTTCGGTCGTTTGCCGTTGCACACTGGAGGCTATAGAAAATATAAAGCACAAACATCCGTACGTATATAACTTTTAAGTATATATACACATATATTTATAATGATTCCGTTTATAACGGCAACACCTACCGTTTGGCACTCGGGATCCTGTAAGGCGCACAAATGCACATTGCATTGATAATATACGGAGGTGGTGTAGGGAAATTTGTGTGCTGGGAAGGTAACATTGGCCGCTAAATGATCGCTGGTGTAGTTAAATTGTCCCATAATTTCATTATCCATTGGGCAGCTGTAAGGAATGGGAATTGAAGAAAATTAAATTGTAAAAACTAACAGAGGTTATGTTACATCTACAATCAAAGCATAGAGCTCATTTCTACACCATTCGCTTTTCCTTCATTCTTTCTAATAAAATTTCCTCTTACTTTCCCATCCACCCCTACTCACCCATCTTCGCCCAACAGTCGCTGCTCACCCCAACCCAACCCATCACGTACAATACAATCGGTCACATGTAGCCCATACAGGTCCTGTTTATCAATACTGATGACAATCGTTAGCGGATCCCCAATTTTCACATCGTCAGCAATTTTATGCTCGGAATTGTAGATTTTCATATGGCAACCGGGCATTGGTATTTCATTGAGGCTATCATCCGGATTGCCCGCATCCAAATCGTCATCGTCGTCGATGTCGAAGGCATCTTCCTGATCTAACTCATCGCCATTGGCATGTTTTTTATCCAATGAACGGCCATAATCGCGACGATCCACACCACCAGCACCGCCAGCTGCTGACTCAGCGCTGCGATAAGCTTGTGGTTTTTGCGCATCTTTCCCACTGTTCGCTTTACGTCGTTTTGTTTGTTGCTTACGCTTTGGCGTACTGGTCGCGGCATCACGGCTTTTATACGAGCAGCGCACATGATATCCTCGCCCAGCATCGGTAATTAGTTTTAGATGTGGCTGCAGGACAATTGTGTTGAAAAATTCTATGCCGCCCTCGTCCTGAAAAGAATAATAAAGGGTGGTCTTGGTTGATTATTTTGAAGAATGTTTTCACACAAAAGCAAAATGTAAAAGCGGCAAGCCATTTTTATCAATAAGTATAACTAACTTGCCCTTCTTTACACATATACACATACTAATGTATAAATATTTTTGTTGTAGTTCTTCATTACCCAATCGAATTCATAATTTTTGCAGTCACAGTTTCTTATTTCTACTTCCTCATTGCATATGTGTAAATATATAGGTACAATGTATCTACTAAGAAAGGTAATTGAATTATCTATATGTATGCACGTATGTATGTATGTATATCCGCTAACACACACATACACCAATTTACACAGCTACCATAAAGCATTCTATTGGCTTCTGTTGCTCAAATGCAATTAACTTTTATACTTAGACAGTGTGCTGAATAGAAATTATAAAGAACACTACAAAGTAGAGAGGTAAATCATGGTGAACAATAGCTTCGAAAATAAAAAAAAATAGTATCTGCTATTAGCATAATAATAAACAAAAGATTTAAGAAACGAACTTGATTGCAAGCTACAAAAGCTTGTATTTGTAAATATGCCTGTTCCCAAAGATTACTTTATGGTTTGTATTTGCAGCTTCTACTTTCCATTCCCAATACGTTCGCCCTTTGGGAAATATGCTCATCAGTCCCCTTGAAATCACTTATACAATAGAATAATTTAACTTTGTATATAAACACAATTACTATGTAACGTTAGAGCAAACCTCGAACAAAAAACTCAGCAGCTCTAACCACATGCCATTAGCATTAATTCACTTCATTCGTACGTATTGCCAGAGGCTAAGTGGAAAGCAATTCTAACATGATTTCTTTTTCAAAGTTCTTTTCCTTGGTTATTTCACAAAAAAAAAAAAAAGAAATGCTAATAGTCTTTCTTAAAAATCACTCACATACTCTTATTCGCATTCTCACATGTATACAAATAAAGCACAGAAGCTCGAAATAAACATATGTATATACATATGCATACCCTAAGGCTAATGAATATATGTACTTACAAACAGATAAATATGTGTATGAATATATATGTGTATATATGTGTGTATCTACGTTAAGTATAAAAAATTTAAAAAAACAGAAGTAATTCTGTTCCCTGGTAAAGCTTCAGACACTATGTAGTGTGAGCTCATTGCTATTTAAAAATTTTTGCTAACGATTGAATTTTCTGGACGTAAGTAAAAATTTACATTTGCCTAACTTACGTCATTACTACATTGATCTTACTTATGTGTCTACATATACCAATATAATCTATTCTCATAATATCATTATCTTCCCGTCTATGTTTATTTTCTGATAGTACTAAATATTCAAAAAAGGAGAAAAAATCTCATGAAAGGTCTTAATCTACATGAAGACATCAAAAATATTTAGCAAATGGAATGCATGCAAGCTGTGTTGTATCAAAAAGCGGCTGAGAAAAATGTTATATGCAATTTATGTATGTAAGTCGCTAGCCGACAGGCACTAACAAAAGACTAAAGCAACGAACTTGAATAGAACGCAATTTAATGTGCATTTATATGCAGATATTTTATTTTTATAATCACAACAACAGTGCAACGAAGCCAAAAGCATGTGGAATTAATGGAAAGAAAAAGAAAAAAACAACAAAAACAAATATGTAGTCTCGCTAGAATGGAAATTAATTTCACCACATAAGAGCTCTCAGCCCAACGCGCATATGTATGAATGAGACTTAAAGAAAAAGAAGAAGAACGAACATATTGCCGTCGGCCATCAGTCCAAGAAAGTTCACAAGCCGCGTTCCTCCTCCCCCTGGCCTCCCTTTTAAAGAAACCGACATCAATTACGTGCTTCGTGCTGTTAATGCTCATTGAATCAGCACATTCTACATTGTCTCTGGTTCGAAGTATGTAACATGTACGCAAAAAAATTTACAAAAGGCCGCTCACATTATTTTATATGTATACGAGTATATGTACGTACATATATGTATGATAATGGCATTTCGTTTTTGTACGTCAATGTTTGTATGTATGTTTGTACATTTGATACCTTCGCACTACTTATAACACTCGAAAGTTTTATTCTGTTCTATAAAATCTGTATAAAAATGTGTTAGAATAGCTGTTGGGCACATATGTATGTACACAAGCGTATTTACGTGAGCTGATTTTCACTCACTTTCCGCGGAGCGGAGTGTGTGAATGCTGTAGACTAGAACGTTTCCGTTGTCATTTTTTCTTTGTGCTGAGAATAGTAAACAACTCAATAATATAAAATTACTACAGACTAAAGAAAGGAAACCTGCAATAAAGTAATGTTGTGCAATTTTCTTTTTCTTAAGAATACTAATGTACATAGTAGGGGTATTCGCTATCCATAGCACGATAGCAAGATAGCACGGATTGCAAATATCCTATACCAAAATATGCTACACATAGAGAGCACCCTATTGCACAGTCGTAGGAAATTTTAAGAAGCAGCCTTTCTTTTTTGCCAAGCGGACGCATTCATCACTCACTTTTTAATAAATAAATCATTTTATTTTAGTAAATTTAATAAATACTCACAAAACATAACATTTCAAGCAAAATTTGGATGCTTAAATTGAAATTGAAATTAGCAATTGGCAAATGTCAGATGACGCAGGGTCGCGATTAATTTCCTCCACTTCATAGCAAATAAATATACATAGGTTTTGCTGTAGCATATTTTTGAGGTCTAGCATATTTCTGTTCGCCTGTATTTTGTTGTTGTGCGTTGTAAAACTTTGCAATCCGTGCAATCCGTGCTACGTGCTAGGGTTATGCTATGGATAGCGAATACCCCTAGTATTTATATTAAACATTTATAACTCGAGTGCAGCAAACTATTCATCAAATGATATGAAATGTATTTCTGCCATGAAAAAGCTTCTCACAAAAAATGCATTCGCCGTTCGGAGCCGGCATAAAACTCTAGGTCCACCCAATTATTGGAAAAACAAAAGGAGCACACCTCGAATTGGGAGAGAAGCTCGGCCATAAAACTCGTCAGAGTTATAATAGCGCCATTGTAGAAGAAGGGTTAATATATTTGGTTTTTATTTATATATTAGCTAATTTACATGATCAAACTGTACAGACTGATGAGCTGAGCGGATGTACCACAAACAGGAAATTAAAAAGAAACCATAATAATCAGACTCAACTAATTTAAGAAGTAATTAAAATGTAAGAAGAAGAAACAGCTGCTTGGTTGCAGCTTTTTTAAACATTTTATAATAATAAGTAAAACACATTTATGAAGTTTTAGTTATTAAATGATCACACGTAAAGAATTTATGTATGCTTATGCCTCAGACACACATGTGGTAGAAATATTATAATATCAATACTATAATTTGGCTTTACTATGAAAATTTTCAATTAAACTACAATATGAGAGTGACACATATGTGGTATAGATCTCAATATTTCTACTATACTACGATGTGTGTCCCTAGCATTAGAAACCACATGTTAAAAAGCCTTTGACCACAAACTCAAAATGGTTCCCATGGAAATTTTCTAAAAGGTAATTGGTAAATCAATATTCTTTAATAGCAATTATATTCAAAATTGATTTTGTAACAAGCTTTAGTCTTCTAACTAAATAAAAAAAGAAGAAATTGTCCATGGTCATATAGAAAATCAGAACTCATAGCTGAGAAAAATAAAAAAAATGTATAAATATATGTAATAATATTTGCTAACTCGTTCTTCCCCTTTTAGTTAAGCGATTTTAGAGCATGGAGAAGCGCAATTTTGTCATACCCACAAAGCTTTTGTGGTTATAAATTAATTACCAAGCACATGCAGGCATTACAGAACAAATGTTATTCTGCCCTCAAAGCTCTTTGTTCGCATCGTTTTTCTTTTTCAAAACTTGTTTTTTTCTGCTTCTTCTTTCAGTGTTACATGATATGACTTACGAAGGCCTAGAACAGCATAGAATGTGTTTTTGTTGTGTTGACTGTAATTACTTCTAGCGCTGAAAACGAGAATGCGGTAGTTTTATGCTATATAAATTATCACACAATTACCGACATTTTAGTAGCTGCCACTTAGTTGCAGTTTCCCTCGATGCTATTTGTGGGTATCATATGTATTTCACTAATAAATGCAACATGCCGGATTTTTTCTATTTTTAATTTAAACCAAAATCTCCTTGGCGATAATTTTAAAGTTGAATGTTCTAATTAAGTGGTGAAAATCATTATATGTATATACAACTAAGCACACTCTAAGTCCCATCTGGATTGTTTAAAAAACTTCCATATGCAACAGCTTTCCCATATACTATATTATACAATAGTACTTTTATAGGAGAAAAATTACGTGGCACGAATATAACTACATAACAAACTCATTGTTCTTTTAAAGTCATAAGAAAATTCTATAAGCTAAGCAAATACAATAGTATATCGATAAACAAAATTTCTTGACGTTTACTCAGCCACGAAAAAAGTAGAATTTTTAAGGAAATACATGCGCAGTACGTTCTTTGATTTATTGCGTTAAGTCTTGCCATAAATGCATTTAGTTAGTTTAGTGTTTAGTTCCCACTCGCAATGCTGCATCTATAAACATACTCATATGTGCAAGTGTAAATATGTAATTGTATAAATGTAGGTGTTAATTCTCTGGCCTTCAACGTTTATTTGTTATTGCTTCAGATGCCTTTTTCGACATTTTTCACGGTCAAAACGGTTGGGTTTGCTCATCGTTGTCTCAACACTTGTCTGCTGGCATTTAAAGTGTGTATGCATGTACATATGTACATATGTATGTATGTATGTATATTGAGACATTGTATACAGCTTCATCAGCGCATTTTCATATCCATTTTATAATGTTTGTATGTTTATACATGCATTCACGTGTATTCAAGCGTACTACTTCACGCATGTTCTAAATTCCATATCGCTATAGACTTCCTACGTGGCATTTCCTCGCACGGACTACATGCTACGTTCTAACTAAATCTATTTTATCACGTATTTTTTCTTTTTCTTTTATATGTATGTAATTCGATATGAATTTTGAGCTGTAATATTCTTTTTGAAAACACGTCGCTTTCACATATTTTCAGCTTTGAAAATTACCTACTTTTTAATGATATTATGTAGATAAGAAGGAACCTTATGTATTCGAAGAACACCAATAATTACGTTGCTCTTCTTTCAAATATTTAAACGAGTGTTTCGTAGTCATTTTATTTTAAAAAAAATCCTGCGGAATAGATAAACGCTTGTGCATAGAAAATGGTAGAGGACAATATACCCTAAACCACATTTATTTACAATTCACGTACTGTATTCGGCCTTCAGGAAAACAGCGCTCACCTTAATTTTTTCAACTTTTTATGCTGTTGTATTTTTTAATTTACGTCTAAAGCATATGTACCTATATACGCACATACATATGTACATTTGTATACATATATCCATCTATATATGTAAATACATTAATGCAAATATACACTGTACTACAATTTCGATGGTATCAATTTCCAAATAATGCATGTATGTATGCTACAAATTCCAAAGCACGCTTCAAAGCTCAATCGCTTTCGATTAAATTCGAGCACTTTATAATATTTTTTTCCCTTGGTGTGCTAAAGCCAAAAGTAGTATTTTATCACGTCCATCACACTTGAGAGATGCCAAGCGCTAGTTGATCGTTGGCCAAATATTTATTCACTTTTATGCAGTGTTTTAAAAAAATTACCGTCTACAGAAAAATAAGGAAGCAGGAATGGCGTAAAAACTAGTCGCAGTCAGTGAGTAACTAATAAGAAGTTCAAAAATAAAATCGACGTAGAATAAATAAAGCGGAAGAAAATTAGAATCTTGCGGGTAATCGTAAACTTCAAATAATAAGTGTCTCGTTTAAAAAAATGTGAAATGCTTTATATTTCTACCCCAACTATCAAGATTTTGGCCCAAAACAAATGCGTATGCGCAATAGACATTTCAATGCACAAAAAGAATTGTGAAATATGTAAAACATTGATTAGTTTATTTCAAAATACATAAGCTATTGGCACAAATTTTAAAATTTTAACAAAGCTGACAACGTAAAACCCAATTAGCCATATCTGTTGAGCATCTGCGCTTAGCAACAAAGTGCGTGCGTCGTAAGCTACGCTTCAAAGGTGTCATGCTTCGCCGCAAATAAATGTTGCTGTTGTTGTTGTGGTTGATTAT
Source organism: Urophora cardui (assembly GCA_960531455.1). NCBI lineage: Eukaryota > Metazoa > Arthropoda > Insecta > Diptera > Tephritidae > Urophora > Urophora cardui. The sequence goes on from OY482670.1 coordinate 165,431,054, forward strand.
GGCTGCTTCTTTTTTAATTTATTTTTTTTTCTTTTACATCTTTTCGTTGTCTTTTTCGTTGTGGCCATTTAGGTCGCGATCGACTCGTCTATTACGTCGCCTAATGCAATCGACTGTGACACACTTGACTGACTGCCGACAGGCGGGTGAGCTCATCGTTATTGTTTTAGCGCGAATAGAAAGGACCACAAATTAACTGGTGAGGCAACAAAAGTTTATTTTGCTAAGTATGTACATATGTGTGAAATGAAGTGTTTGAACGGTAATTCGTGTATCAGCAATATATGGATATACACATGTACGTCTATTATTGTATAAAGACAGCCTTTTCCTCGAAAGCGAGTTGAATAAATATAAATTAATATGTTTATCATATGACTCATATTTATTCCTTGTCCTATAATTACCGCTTAGTCTTTCAATCGCTTATTCATTTACTATATTCATCATTAATTCACTCACATATCGACTTAAAAAATCTTTGTGCCAGTGAATTATGAAGTATCCCAGAGGCCTCCGTTACAAACAAAATGTGATGAACTTGTGATCTTTAATATGGTTGGCTTGACATAACCAACTCTTCCATTTTTCAATGAAATTTCGCCACAGCTAAAGGCTCGAGACATATTTTTTCGCTACAAGTAAGGATTTAGTTTACTATAAGTACATGTGCGTAAAAACTTCGCTGCGTATTATTATAACTCATCTGAAGATTTTTATAAAATTTTGACAATTATTTTGTTTATTTTTTTTTTTCTTTTTGCTAAAGTTTTGGGCATTATAAAAACTAAAACATTCGCGACATTGAAAATAATCGGTATGCTGGTATCAGCAGCTTCATTGAACTTAACCTTCTCTGACTCAATCTCAAAATTTTTGGCATACATAAAGGGGTCAAATAATAAACACTATTGCATCGTTGCACTATTCTTTAAATATAAGATATTTATATAAATATGTATATATGTATGTATGTACTATTAACTGTAATAAAATTGTTTTTTTCAGAGAATGATTCACATCTTAATTTTTTTTGGAATTTGTTCGTGTGTTGTTGTTTTTGCTATTTTCCGTTAAAAATACATGCGTATGTATATATACATATGCTGTTATTGTTGCTGTTATCGACAAAAAAAAAATAAAACAACAAGCCGTGTTTACTATAATTAAAATGTAATTAAAATAAACTGGCGAAAATCAACAAGTCAAGATTAAGTTTTAACCATGACAATAACAATACGAACACAACATCAGCAACAACAACAAAATTAATTCAAGACACCAAATACACAAAGTATCTAAAGAAAATTAAAAAAAAAAACCTTATGCACGCCATGAACCTGAAGTCAAGTGTCAACACCTTCGCATTGCGCATCACCGTAGTCGCTGCAGCGCCTCTTCGGCACGAGCAGCTTGTTGTTGCTTCGTATTTGCTGACAAGGAAGTTAACTTGATGCTGCGGAGGCTGAATCAATTCAATTGTAATAGAAAAGTTAATTACATCCCGCGCTACAAGCAATTTAAGTTTGCAATGAGCTAAAGAAAGTGCCAGTGGCTGATGGAAGGCAAGTGTGGAGAGAGCATTGAGCGGGTGTTAGCCCTTTTTGAAAACAATGTCATAGTTGTTCTGGACCTTCTTCTTCTTCTTGATTGGCGCTTAACCGTCTAGACGATTCTGGCCGAGTCCAACAGAGCGCGCCAATTGCTTCTGTTTCGTGCAGCATAGCGCCACTTGGGAACACCTAGGGAGGCAGCATCGCTGTCCACCTGATTTTCCCAACGCAGTGGAGGTCTCCCTTTTCTTTTGCGTTCAGCGGGTTTCGAAAGAAATGCTTTCTTGGCCGGAGCGCCTTCGTCCATTCTCACGACATGACCTGCCCAACGCAGCCGCTGGATCTTTATTCGCTGAACAGTGTCGATGTCTGTGTAAAGCTCGTACAGCTCATCGTTAAATCTCCGTCGATAATTGCCCACGCCAACGCGCAAAGGTCCATAAATCTTACGAAGAACTTTTCTCTCGAATACTCCAAGTGCCATCTCATCTGATTTTGAAATTGTCCATGCTTCTGTTGTTGTTCTGGACCTGGCAAGAATAATCATTTGTGCCTGCATAAGTATCTAAGAGACCCTACTGCCCATTGATAAGGTAAACGAAAGACAAGTTTGTGTCTAAAATTAACTAATTTATCGCAGCCCTGATCCATTAATTCAGTTTAAGCGGAAGTAGAGACAATAGCACCAATAGCATGTCAATTTGTTTACTTACCGTTTCTTGTGGCATTGTGTTGCAGCTACGTAGTGGCAGTTTGTATCTCAATGGCCCTTCATGATCTCTGTAACGAATTATTTTTTTGGAAAAATAAAAATTAAAAATTAAACCATTAATAAATAGATTTAATTTAATTTACATATATATATATATAAACACATACACAATCAAATTTACCTATATTCTGTGAGGCATGTGGAATTCTTTGACAATCCCTTCGGATAAATCATGCCACTGAAAAGGCCAGACTCATGATTCAATGGCGCATCTTTAATTGTTATCAACATAGAACCGCTCAAACATTTTATCCGCACTGTTGGTTCAATGCTCGGTCTCGTTGTAGAAGACGCATCAGCAGCATCCATTTCCGATAGAGCTTCTTCTGTTAAAAGAAAAAGTTTTGTAAGAGAGAAGAGCTTACTTTCAACTTCAAATAATATTATTATTTGATTATATCTTAGCGACATAATGAAAGAAGTCAAGATATTTTAGCTTATACGACTATAGAACCATATCGTGTTGTGCGCAGATATGTAAGTGCAAAGAATTTAATTTTCATCTCCTTCATTATTACTATATTACTATAGAGCAACATATATGATAAATAGGCATACGCATGGAAAAGTATTTTTTTTGATAGCAAGTCAGATCTGTTCTATAAGAACGGCTGTGTCTGTTTGTATAAACTATTAGTTCCACCCGTAAGATCAAGAGAAGTAGAAGTAAAGAACACATTAAAATTAATAAAAACTGAAGCAAATAATACAATCACATCAGTTCATGTAATTCACGCCCTGGCTCTTTTAGTCACATGCAGGCATAAGCGCAAATTAAATGGCGCTTGCCCAACAACGGTACAGGTTCATTGAGACTTCAATATCAATGCGACCGGTGAGTTGAATCTTATGCGTAAACATAAGAGCGGAAGATATATACATATGTATATGTATATGTATACGTATATATACACATATGTATGCACAATGCATTTCAAGATTCATACGTATATCCGTACACATATATCTACATATGTACATATATTTACTGTCCAGGCACTTGATATGCATATGCTAAATATCCATTCGCAGCGGATGGCAAGTGCGTGACAGCTTAATACACATACATATGTACATAGTACATGCATTGAAAGACAATTGGGTGTGACGAATAGTATGATCAATGAAAGTCATACCCTGCAGCGAAAGTAATCAGTTGCAAACTAGAATTATACCAGTTTGCAGGGTACAGTCAACTACTTGCCCGACTGTAAATTTCCCATGTAAACATCTGGTATTTTTCGTGTGTTAATGTCCTACGAAATGGCAATTGTCTTCCTCTGCATAAGCTCATACCAGTTAAATACCAGTTTGTATGGGTTAGGAAATACTTTTAGCATCTAAATCAGCGAATACCAGTTAAATACCAGTTTGTATGGGTTAAAAAATACTAGTAGCATCTACATCAGCGAATACCAGTTTAGGTATGCAAAAAAAAATAAATTTTGAAGTCTATTTATTTCATATGTAATTCATTATATTCATTCATTCAATAAAAATAAATATTGCTTAGGTATACATAGGTGGCAGTTCAGTTTTATAAGCAAAAACAAAACGTAAGATACATACTCAGTAATTAAAAAATAAAATCGACACATTGTATAAAAATTCAGGCACTCAGGAATCTTAAAAATATTTCTTAAATTAAATAACTAATAAGGTACCATTTCGGTTTAAAAACAAAAAACTTAAGCCACATATTTAATAATTAAAAAAAAAAAAACTCATTGTATAAAAATTCAGGCACTCTGTTTTTTTCAATTCCTTTGCTTTTTTTTTGAAAATACTCCTTTTTGTTCAATTGCAATGCTTTTCTTTATTCTGGATAAAATAAACTGGTATGATGCTGCCTTTTGGATACCAGTTCATAAACTAGTACTTTGATAACTAGTTTGTGGTTCAACTGCATTTAACTGGTATAATACTAGACAAAATGAACGGATATGGTATTGCCATACGAATACCAGTTAACATACTACAATTTCGGCATACTACCCTTTTCCAACTGTATTTCGGAAAAGGGAAAATGTATTTCAGAAAAGCTCAAATTAATATCAGAAAACACCAATTGTTTTTCAGAAAACCTCAAATGTATTTAAGAAGTTCCAATTGTATTTCAGAAAACCTCAATTCCATTTCCGAAAAGCTCAAATGTATTTCAGATTTTCCAAATCTATTTCAGAAAACCACAAATCTATTTCAGAAAACCACAAATGTATTTCAGAATAACACAGTGTATTTCGGAAAAGAGCAAATGTATTTTAGAAAAGCTCAAATTAATATCAGAGAACGCCAAATGTTTTTCAGAAAACCTGAAATGTATTTAAGAAGTTTCAATTGTATTTCAGAAAACCCCAATTTTATTTCCGAAAAGCTCAAATGTATTTTAGAGAAACTCAAATGTATTTCAGATTTTCCAAATGTATTTCAGAAAACCACAAACGTATTTCAGAATAACACAAATGTATTTCAGAAAAAGGCAAATGTATTTCAGAAAAACTCAAATGTTTTTCAGAACACCCAAATATATTTCAGAAAATATCCAAGTCGGTAAAAATTATATTTTGTTATGAATGAAATATTAAAAAAGTTGTTCTTCAAAAACCCGAAGAATATAACATGCGTATAGAAAGATGTCAAACAAAACAATTTATTTGAGATTGAAGAAGTGAATAATTTTTGAGTAAATTTTCGTATCCCGAGTTATGTATATAAATTAGCGCTTAAATGGAATTAAAGGATAATTGCGCAATTTGCATGGTTGACATGTGCAGGCAACCGGTTTTCCGATTGCTTCCATGTTTGACAGATTTAGTCATGGCATGCGATAATGCGCCGTGTCATGCGGGATTGGAGGAAGTGTGTAATAACCGAGGAGCTACACTTGTACGTCTCAGACCGAACTCTCCGATTCTTAATCCTATTGAGAGTATTTGGTCCAAAATACAATCCTTTATAAAAACGAATATAGCACTTCCAAACATGAATGGATCAGGCGTAATCTAAAGGCGGTGTTATTGTACAAGCAAAGCAGACCGTTCGAACGGCTGATTGTGCACGCTCTATGCAGCATGCATCTTCCTTTTTCTCGGAAGCCTTGGCATTGCGTGACATGTCAGTTGGAGTTTAATAAAAGTCTATGTCATTCTTTAAATTAAGTTGCTTCTTATTTCATTTTTGCAACTGGTTTAACTTTCCATTCATAACAAAATGTAATTTTTATCGACTGATATTTTCTGAAATATGTATATTTGGGTGTTCTGAAGAACATTTGAGTTTTTCTGAAATACATTTGCCTTTTTCTGAAATACATTTGTGTTATTCTGAAATACGTTTGTGGTTTTCTGAAATACATTTGGAAAATCTGAAATACATTTGAGTTTCTCTAAAATACATTTGAGCTTCTCGGAAATAAAATTGGGGTTTTCTGAAATACAATTGAAACTTCTTAAATACATTTCAGGTTTTCTGAAAAACATTTGGCGTTCTCTGATATTAATTTGAGCTTTTCTAAAATACATTTGCTCTTTTCCGAAATACACTGTGTTATTCTGAAATACATTTGTGGTTTTCTGAAATAGATTTGTGGTTTTCTGAAATAGATTTGGAAAATCTTAAATACATTTGAGCTTTTCGGAAATGGAATTGAGGTTTTCTGAAATACAATTGGAACTTCTTAAATACATTTGAAGTTTTCTGAAAAACAATTGGTGTTTTCTGATATTAATTTGAGCTTTTCTGAAATACATTTTCACTTTTCCGAAATACAGTTGGAAAAGGTGTAGTTAGCTGTTTCGCTGCAGGGTAATTATGCATTTTATGAACATTTGTTTATGTATTTTTGTATGTAAATGAGAATAAAAGTCTAAATACAGTATGGAAAATTATTCTGCATCAACAAAGCCCACAAAATCTACCAAATATTGGGTATGCACAAATACACTGCGTGTCGTTCATTTTTATCAGCAGACTGATTATGACTTTCATTACAGTAAATAGAGTTTTTGGTTATAAACTAATCGATACGTTATCATAATATCAAATTAAAATGCTTCCACAAAGGTGGGACGTTCGATTCCAACCCAGTCCATACTTATTTATTTGTTAATATGTACCTACATGTACATATGTATAGTCGTTTAAACTTCATAACCTCCTAAGTGAAACTTACATATTAACCTATATGACACTTGTGCCAATAATGAGAGTTAAACTTCTGGTCAGAAGTCGTACAAGTGTCGGACAAGTGTCCGATATGCGGTTATGAAACTTTCACTTAGGTGGTTATGAAGTTTAACGACGATTTGTATGTATGTAACTTAAGCAACTGCACGATAACAGCTAATATTGACATTTTTTCTATAATTTCACGTAACAATTCAAATAAGAAAACATAAATATATATAACCATATATATAACCATGGTCCAAAATGTTATGAAGAAAATAAAGTTCCCCGAAATCCGCGGAACAACCCGCATTTCATGCGGCTGTCCTACGGAAATCTATACCGAAAATTTTGCCTTAATATATATGAAAGTTTAGAGGTCGCGCAAATGCCTCAAAGTTTGCTTCTGCTTTTGATGGAAAGTCCTTAATGATGTTTTTTATCCTTTAAAAAGGGAAAACATATTGTTTTAGGAACAATAGAATAAAAATAGCCCTGTTCCGCAATGATTTTTCGATTTTAATTTTTGAACCACCTTAATGTACATATGTATATACGAATGAATGGCCGCTGTGGTGCAGTGGGTAGAGTGCTCGCCTGCCATACCAGAGGTCTCGGGTTCAAGCCCCAGTCCGGACAAACACATACCCTCCGAGTTTATTTCTGCCATGAAAAAGCTTCTGACAAAAAATGCATTCGTCGTTCGGAGCCGGCATAAAACTGTAGGTCCACACAATTAGTGGGAAAACCCAAAGTTAAGGAGCACATCTCGAATTGGGAGAGAAGCTCGGCCATAAAAATCGTCAGAGTTATAATAGCGCAAATGTACGTATGCAGTATGCTGAAAATACATATGTATTCTTTAAATGTTTTTATATATGGCAAAACTAAACAAGTGCCTAGTGAGCATATGTGCGTACATATGTTTGTTTAATACAAAAAGCAAGTATAGAGTCCTGAAAACAAAAGCAACAGTAGACTTTTTTACAATTTCATCTCCCATTCTGTGTATGTTTTTTTATTTTCCTCAGTACGACTTCCAAATAATATATAATGTGATTATTCAAAGACTGGTATTCATAAAAATTAAAATAGGTTTTAACAATTATATAAAGTGACATTTTCATACAAATTTTCGATTTTTATACTCAGCTGTACTAGTACACAGAGTATTATAGTTTTAATCACATAACGGTGGATTGTAACAGAATAAAATAATCGAGATAGATATAGACTTATATATATCAAAATGATCAGGGTGAAAAGAGGAATCGATTGAGCCATGTCCGTCCGTCCGTCCGTCCGTCTGTAAACACTCTAATGCATAGATGCCCAAGCCCTATACTCGCATACACATTTTGTTTTTGTAATGCTCGTAAGTATAGGATTTTACTCGCCTATACACTTTCATAAGAAATTTGTGTATATGGCGAGCATAGGCGAGCATAGGAAAATAAAATTTGTATACTCCCGAAACGTTTCTATGGAAATACAAAAACAATTTTTTATTTAGATTCGAACATATCCAACCCAGCAATGAAAAGAATGAAATGTGGGACATATATGTATGTATGTACATATGTATATACATATGTATACTAATTTGATTCGTTCATATTTTCGATAATGTTATCCATGTCTATTTAAACATTTGTGGTTGATAGTTGCAAAACTGACTCGAGGTGTTTGTCTGAGATCCGGTTTCTGTGTTTTGATTTTACAATTTTTAATTTTGAAAATACACTTTCACATTTATATGTAATAAAAACATTGACGAAAATTTTAAAATAAACGCTCGGAGGCAAAGATATTTAATTTTGTCACACTAATAATTAATTAATTATTTATTTATATATTTTGAAAAATTTAGAGGGCATTGAAAATTAATTAATAAATTCAGTAATTGTAGCCAAGGTCCATAAATCTGGTATTAAAGATGTTTTTTAAGCTTTCTAAAACCAATCCACTTTTCAATATTAATTAATTATTTATTTATAAATATTAATATTAATTTTATTAATTAAAAATGTATACATATATTCAAATGCATATTCGATAGCTTTGTTTGCATAACATAAATATATGTAAATACAAAGTTGGATTTTTAGTTAATTTCGATCATCAGTCTGGTTTGTGTCCTAATTTTTTTACTGGGTTATCGAGATGTCAATCAAGTTGTAAAAAAATACAAAAACAAACATATAGAAAAACAATTTTTTTTTCTTTAAATTATGACATTGCTCGCCCGTAAGAAATGTTTGGGCATCATTGCTCTAATGCTATAGACACACATCGTAGTATAGTAAGAATATTACGACCTATACAACATATGTGTCACCCTCATATTGTAGTTTAATTGAAGAAAATTTTCATAGTATATCCAAATCATAGTATTGATATTATGATATTCATACCACATGTGTGTCTGAGGCATAACTCGCGCAAAAATTTAGATATTTTGATGAAATTTGGAATGCTAGTTGGTATCGAGACTGGGACAGTTGGTATTGAAAATGGGCGAAATCGGACCATGACCACGCCCACTTTTCCTATATAGAAAAAAATCGGAAATTTGATATCTCAGCCACTAATATATCTGGAGAGATGAAATTTCACCCACGTGTTTAGCTTAGGCCCCTATGAAGAAATTTGATGAAATTTTGGAAAATGGGCGGTGCCACGCCCACTTATTAAGGGTCAAACATTGAAAGTTTTATATGTCATAACTCAGAAACCGTTGAAGATATATCGATCAAATTTGGTATGCATGATTTACTTACTTAGGCAAATGCTTGGAGGAAAAATTGCCAAAATCGGTTGACGACCACGCCCACTTTTATATATGGGTATTATAAAGTGGCCCAATAAAACATTTTAAGCGATATCTCCGTCAAATATAAAGATATATCATTGAAATTTTATGGCCAGAGTCCAGCTATGGACATAAAACAAAATACACAAAAATTTTGGAAAATGGGCGTGGACCGCCTCCTTTTAGAAGCAGGAATATACGAGATTTCTCAGCCTATAACTCGACAAACAATTGAGATATTATGACGAAACTTGGTTTACACACTTTTATAACTTGTGTTAATAGACACGCAAAAATTTACTGAAATCGGTTTTTGACCACGCCTACTTTTTTACAAAGATATTTCTGGAACACTCTTTGGGAATTTGTATCGTGACATCTTTGTAACTTGAAGTCATAAAGGAATGAAATTTTGCCCAAATAATAATATTCATATGCTTAGTTGGATGACTGATAAAAATGCTGAAAATGGGCGTGGCTACGCCCACTTTATACAGCACTTGCTTTATATAAAATACACCGTGTTTCCATCAAACGCAAACAAACAATGAAAACATACAGCTGAGTATCTAATGTTTGATTCCACTCGAACTTAGGCTTCCTTACTTGTTAAAAATCTACTTCATTTTTTATGAATAAGGGGGAAAGTCTTTATAAAATTCTGCTCAATTTATATGTACCGCCTACTGTGAAAAGTCGACAGGGGTTTTAAAGATTTTCTTAAGACTAAACAGCAAGTACAGTTTTTTATATTTTTTGTTGTTATTTTATCAGTATGTCTCTTGTTGTTGTTGTTGTTGCTGATGTTCTTTTCTACTTCGCTCCACTCCACTTATAATAATAATATAATAATACAATGGCGCTATTATAACTCTGACGAGTTTTATGGCCGAGCTTCTCTCCCAATTCGAGGTGTGCTCCTTTTTGTTTTTCCTACTAATTGGGTGGACCTACAGTTTTATGCCGGCTCCGAACGGCGAATGCATTTTTTGTGAGAAGCTTTTTCATGGCAGAAATACTCTCGGAGGGTATGCCGCCCACTGCCGAGAGGTGACCGCTGATCTTAAAAAACCCAATAATTGGATTTTTACTAATTAGAAAAATTGTTTTGGTGTTTGGCTCGGACCGTGGTTTGAACCCGAGACCTCTGGCATAGCAGGCGAGCACTCTACCCACTGCACCACAGCGGCCACTCCACTTGCAGTCAAACAATTTTTACACGCACGGGCATGCAGTGACACAGTTCTTCTTTGTTGGAAAGCAAGAATTATCTAACTAAGGATATCGCAGTAGATAAGCTGATTGGATTGGAAATATAACCTCTATTTGGATAAACCTTGTTGGAAAGCATACGTTTCATTTTAATTGCTCTTATTGATCATATTGTTTTTAAATCAATAGAATAAAATATGTACATAGTATGCTAATCTTTTAAGTGTTAATTAATTTACTGTAGCACACTGTACTTTGCAAATATTCGTTTAACAACATGAACAGCGCTGATAATAAAATCGTTTCGTTGCTATAAAAACGAATTGCCGCAGCAACAAAGTATTAATTCCAAACGTAAGATTAAAGAATAGAGTTGGAAAGAAAAATGAAATCGTGAGTGTCAAATTAAAATTCCATGTAAAAATAATAAAATAATATCTAATTTTTCTAGAACAATTTTTGCTATTTGTTCATTTGCACTAGTTAGCTGCATTGACGCACAAGTGACTTTTGACGGACCTTGTCCATATGTGGAGGTTCAACCAAATTTCGATTTAAACAGGGTAAGTTTAAATTTTATGAAATAATTTGTAGGAGATCGAGTGAATGTGATACATTCTAACGTATATGTATTTACTTACATGAACATATGTATATGATTAAAAACATGCGCATATACATACCTACATAAGCGTATATAATTGCCTTTATTGGTGCATACCTACATATATATACAATTAGTACCTTGGTGTATGGGCTGAATATTCCAAATACCCTGTATATTTCGAAAGCGGTGGCCGATGTGTAGAAGGTCAATTAACATTAAGGGACGATGGCAATGTGCGTGTGAACAACAGCATGATTCGCAAGGGGTAAGCAATTAAACAACATATTGAAAATTTTAAACATATTTCTTTAAGAAAAGAAATAAACTGATAATTTCTACTTAGATCCAACGTACGAACCTTCAGCATTGGATATGCGTTGGTAGTTGATAATGCCAAATTGAAAGTTATCTTCCCCCGTTCACGACCAACCAACGAAACTAGCAATTATTGGGTTTTATCTACCGATTACAACAACTACAGTGTTGTCTACTACTGTAAACCCGCCGAAAATAATCAACATACAGGTAAGTTTACATAAATTTTTAATAAAAGGAATATATCTATGTAGTCACAAGAATACATTACTTGAAATTATTTAGAAATTTTATACTTAATCCTGCCTTATGTTAATCGTCATTTTAATTTTAATCATACTTTATACTTTGCAGATGTTGCTTGATGTGACCGCTGTGGTGCAGTGGGTAGAGTGCTCGCCTGATATGCCAGAGGTCTCGGGTTCAAACCACGGTCCGAGCCAAACAAATTTTTCTAATTAGTAAAAATCCAATTATTGGGTTTTTTAAGAGCAGCGGTCACCTCTCGGCAGTGGGCGGCATACCCTCCGAGAGTATTTCTGCCATGAAAAAGCTTCTCACAAAAAATGCATTCGCCGTTCGGAGCCGGAATAAAACTGTAGGTCCACCCAATTAGTAGGAAAAACAAAAAGGAGCACACCTCGAATTGGGAGAGAAGCTCGGCCATAAAACTCGTCAGAGTTATAATAGCGCCATTGTATTATTATATTATTAGATGTTGCTTGGATTTTAACACGCCATGTACCGCTCGATCCGAAATATGTCACTGTAGCCGAAAATGTATTCAAAAAGTTCAAAATTCCTTTAGATAAATTAGAGAAGACCAATCGAGTTGGTTGTGAACAATGAAATTTTAACCACTTTTTTATACTCAGCTGTACTAGTACACAGAGTATTATAGTTTTGATTTCCTAACGGTGGATTGTAACAGAATGAAATAATCGAGATAGATATAGACTTATATATATCAAAATGATCAGGGTGAAAAGAGAAATCGATTGAGCCATGTCCGTCCGTCCGTCCGTCCGTCCGTCTGTCCGTCTGTCCGTCTGTACGCACGATAACTCGCGCAAAAATTGAGATATTTTGATGAAATTTGGAATGCAAGTTGGTATCAAGACAGGAACGGACGGTATTGAAAATGGGCGAAATCGGACCATGACCACGCCCACCTCCCCTATATAGTAAAAATCGGAAATTTTGTATCTCAGTAACTAATAGAGCTGGAGTGATAAAATTTCACCCACGTATTGACCTCAGGCCCTTATGAAGAAATGTGGTGAAATTTTGGAAAATGGGCGGTGCCACGCCCACTTATTAAGGGGCAAACATTGAAAGTTTTATGAGTCATAACTCAGAAACCGTTGAAGGTATATCGATGAAATTTGGTAGGCGTGATATACTTACTTAGACAAATGTTTGGACGAAAAATTGCCAAAATCGGTAGACGACCACGCCCACTTTTATATATGGGTATTATAAAGTGGCCTAATAAAAACATTTTAAGCCATATCTCTGTCAAATATAAAGATATATCATTGAAATTTTATGGCAGGAGTCCAACTATGGACATAAAACAAAAAACACAAAAATTTTGGAAAATGGGCGTGGCACCGCCTCTTTTTAGAAACAGGAATATACGAGATTTCTTAGCCCATAACTCGACAAATAATTTATATATAATGACGAAACTTGGTGTGTACACTTTTATTACTTGTAGTAATACATGTTCAAAATTTTAGCGAAATCGGTTGACGACCACGCCCACTTTTATATATGGGAACTATAAAGGGGCCTAATGAAAACATTTTAAGCGATATTTTTGTCAAATATAAAGATAATTCATTGAAATTGTGTGGCATGAGTTCTACAGTAGACCGGAAACAAAAAGTATAAAAATTTTGGAAAATGGGCATGGCACCGCCTCTTTTTAGACAACGGAATCTACGAGATTTCGGAGCCCATACCTCGACAACTAATTGAGATATTATGACGAAACTTGGTTTATACACTTTTATAATAATAATATAATAATAATAATAATACAATGGCGCTATTATAACTCTGACGAGTTTTATGGCCGAGCTTCTCTCCCAAATCGAGGTGTGCTCCTTTTTGTTTTTCCTACTAATTGGGTGGACCTACAGTTTTATGCCGGCTCCGAACGGCGAATGCATTTTTTGTGAGAAGCTTTTTTCATGGCAGAAATACTCTCGGAGGGTATGCCGCCCACTGCCGAGAGGTGACCGCTGCTCTTAAAAAAACCCAATAATTGGATTTTTACTAATTGAAAAATTGTTTTGGTGTTTGGCTCGGACCGTGGTTTGAACCCGAGACCTCTGACACAGCAGGCGAGCACTCTACCCACTGCACCACAGCGGCCACACACTTTATAACTTGTGTTAATAGACACGCAAAAATTTATTGAAATCGGTTTATGACCACGCCTACTTTTTAACAAAGATATTTCTGGAACACCCTTTGGAAATTTGTAACGTGACATCTTTGTAACTAGAAGTCACAAAGGAATTAAATTTTGCACAAAGAATATTCATATGCTTAGTTGGATGACTTTATGCAGCACTCGCTTATATAAAATACACCGTGTTTCCATCAAACGTAAACAACAATGAAAGCATACAGCTGAGTATCTAATGTTCGATTCCACTCGAACTTAGGCTTCCTTACTTGGGAGCGATATCTTTGTCAAAAGTGAAGCCAATTCATGAAAATTGGTGACGTGGGTCGTACTGTTGACTTGAAACTAAATAAACTGAAATTTAAGAAAATGGGCGGTGACACGCCCACTTATTAAGCGGCAAACATTGGAAGTTTTATATGTCATAACTCAGAAACCGTAGCAGTTATATCGACGAAAGTTGGTACGCGTGATGTACTTACTTGGCAAATGTTCGGGCAGAAAATTGTCAAAATCGGTTGACGGCCACGCCCACTTTTATATGTCGGTATTATAAAAAGGGTTTAATAAAAACATTTTATGCGATATCTTTGTGAAGAGTAAAGATAGTTTTGTGCCATAAGTTCCACCATAGGCATGAAATCAAAAATACTCAAAGTTTTAAAAACAGGCTTGGCAAAAGAGAGCTTCGGACCAAGATATTTATAATAGCCCTGTTTTTATTTAAGCGCATATACATACATCTGCGCTTAAATTTTGTATGGATTTCTAGCGCACATCTCTATCCGTGCTTAGCAGTCCATACAAAATTTAAGCGCAGATATATATGTATCAATCAATGAACATTTTTTTTCAGCTCGCTCCTACATATACATTTTGGTCCCAATCGCAGATGTATAAAGGGTTTGGCATAGGGATCAATGATCAGATTATCATATAAAGCCAAAAAAATTATATTAATTACTCTATAAAATACTTTATGTTTTTCACCAACGCAATACTTCCTATACCTACATATGTATGTAGTTATAACGATATATGTATAATAAAATTGCAAAATCAATCAGCACACGCCTTAGCATACTCACCCGAAATATCCGTGTTAAAATTAAAGAATTTCGTTAATAAACAAGCACATTTTGACATAACCGCATTTTAAATATAAAATATCAAAATGTCTATAGCTGAACTATTCATACAACCAACTACATACATGTCAAAATTATCCCATATTGATAATTTTGAGTTGTATATCTTAAAGAAAATGTTTAAAAAAACTGCCAGGTTTCATGTGCTTAAAACCCAGTAGGACTTGGGATCATCGTTTTGTTAATCCGGGAATAACACTATTCGAATAGTAGTATGTATGTATATGCATAATTTGCGAATTCCACTTGCCTCCGCGCAAGCCAGAGTACCTATATATACATGTACTTACAAAAGCAAAAGCATACATACATACATTCAATAGCTATTCGCGAACAGTGGTATTCGAATAGTGATATTCGAATAGTACCTTTCGAATAAAAGGATTTTTTATTCGAATAATTTTTATTCGAATAGTCCCATGCCTAATGTATAGGTATGACTTAGCATACAACCGAAATTTCATATCGAATTTAAACCTTGAGAGCTTTCCCTGCAAAACACAGTTTTCATACTTAGTATAGTATTGTTTGGAGGCGTCGATATGTATTGTATAGTCGATAATAGTGGTATTGTACCTACTATAACAATTCTTCATAATTATTCGTATGCCGCAATAGCATACATATGTATGTACATACATATATATGTATGTGCATACCCTCCAAAAAATCTAAGCCTTATTTAAGAATTAAAACAGCAGATTTAAAGGCTTCAGAAATAAGCCCTGAAAATTATAAGGGTTGCAAATTTGTATGGCGTAAGGTTTAAAATAAGGCAGATTTTCCAGCGTTGATGTCATCAGGCGATAAGGAGTAGGTACTCTTTCTCTGAAAGCACATCTTATTCCAAAAGCTTATCCGCCATGCTTAATAAGGCCTAGATAAGTATAAGAAAGTTAGGGCCAGATAGAGTCAGTGCAAAACAGAAGCAGCGCTGCCAGCATACTCCTTTTTTGGACCTGATTTGTCAACAATAAGCAAAACTTTTTTGCAGGGTACACATATACATATATCTATACACATGTATGTACATATGTATGCAGGTCAATATGTATGTATGTATGTATCAACATTATATGATGGATTGTACCTTTTGTTTTGAGTGCGCGCCACATAGGCGATACCGCGTGATTCTGTTGTTGTTGTGAGCCAATGAAGGACAAAAGAGCTACTGGTTTGCCTGTCCTTCGCGATGTCGCGTTTTTATACTCAGCTGTACTAGTACACATAGTATTATAGTTTTGATTTCCTAACGGTGGATTGTAACAGAATGAAATAATCGAGATAGATATAGACTTATATATATCAAAATGATCAGGGTGAAAAGAAAAATCGATTGAGCCATGTCCGTCCGTCCGTCCGTCTGTCCGTCCGTCCGTCTGTCCGTCTGTCCGTCTGTACGCACGATAACTCGCGCAAAAATTGAGATATTTTGATGAAATTTGGAATGCAAGTTGGTATCAAGACAGGAACGGACGGTATTGAAAATGGGCGAAATCGGACCATGACCACGCCCACCTCCCCTATATAGTAAAAATCGGAAATTTTGTATCTCAGTAACTAATAGAGCTGGAGTGATAAAATTTCACCCACGTATTGACCTCAGGCCCTTATGAAGAAATGTGGTGAAATTTTGGAAAATGGGCGGTGCCACGCCCACTTATTAACCCTCTACCGGTAACCATTCGTAAATTTTACGACTACGACACTTTTGTGTACCCTATACGAGCAGCCACTTTGCCGAGAGCACCGTGCAAATTATTGTATACCATGTGCAAACGAAAATTAGTTTTACTTAAATTTATGAATTTTTATGTTTTTTTATGTTTTATTATTGCTTCTAAGTCATTAAATGTGAAATAATTGATTTAAAAAATATATTTTTGTTTAAAAGAAAAAATAGTCGTAAAATTTACGAATGGTTACTGTTTACGTATAGTCAAACATATGGTTACTGTTAGAGGGTTAAGGGGCAAACATTGAAAGTTTTATGAGTCATAACTCAGAAACCGTTGAAGGTATATCGATGAAATTTGGTAGGCGTGATATACTTACTTAGACAAATGTTTGGACGAAAAATTGCCTAAATTGGTTGACGACCACGCCCACTTTTATATATGGGTATTATAAAGTGGCCTAATAAAAACATTTTAAGCCATATCTCTGTCAAATATAAAGATATATCATTGAAATTTTATGGCAGGAGTCCAACTATGGACATAAAACAAAAAACACAAAAATTTTGGAAAATGGGCGTGGCACCGCCTCTTTTTAGAAACAGGAATATACGAGATTTCTTAGCCCATAACTCGACAAATAATTTATATATAATGACGAAACTTGGTGTGTACACTTTTATTACTTGTAGTAATACATGTTCAAAATTTTAGCGAAATCGGTTGACGACCACGCCCACTTTTATATATGGGAACTATAAAGGGGCCTAATGAAAACATTTTAAGCGATATTTTTGTCAAATATAAAGATAATTCATTGAAATTGTGTGGCATGAGTTCTACAGTAGACCGGAAACAAAAAGTATAAAAATTTTGGAAAATGGGCATGGCACCGCCTCTTTTTAGACAACGGAATCTACTAGATTTCGGAGCCCATACCTCGACAACTAATTGAGATATTATGACGAAACTTGGTTTATACACTTTTATAACTTGTGTTAATAGACACGCAAAAATTTATTGAAATCGGTTTATGACCACGCCTACTTTTTAACAAAGATATTTCTGGAACACCCTTTGGAAATTTGTAACGTGACATCTTTGTAACTAGAAGTCATAAAGGAATTAAATTTTGCACAAAGAATATTCATATGCTTAGTTGGATGACTTTATGCAGCACTCGCTTATATAAAATACACCGTGTTTCCATCAAACGTAAACAACAATGAAAGCATACAGCTGAGTATCTAATGTTCGATTCCACTCGAACTTAGGCTTCCTTACTTGTTTATAAATAGATTGCATTTAAGCTTTTAAATAAAAAGCGTCAAACTAAGCAAATTAAACTTCTTTCAAAATTTTGTTGGTACGTTGTTGTTTCGTATCTTAAAAATATGTATGAAATTACGAATTTTATTTTAAGCAGACTTGACTTTCTATTCGGTAAGTTGGAATTTGCTTAAAATATGTATTATTGTGGGAGAGAAGAGAGTGAATGTGATACATTTTAACATGTAAATAGCTATAAACATATACATATGTACACACACAAACATACATACACATAATATCTACTTTACACACATGTAGTACCTTGGAAGATGGTATGAACATGCCAAAATCCCAACTTATTTCGAAAAAGGTGGCAGGTGTAATCAAGGTGAATTAACATTAAAGGACGATGGCAATTTGGGTGTGAACAACAGCATGATACGCGAGTAATTTAACATATAAATAAATTTATTTAAAAGCACCACAAAACTAAACTGAAACAATGTACTATGTATGTATATTTTTTAGAAATAATGTACGCACCAGCACCGTCGGTTATGCGGAGATAGCTGAAAATGCCAAATTGAAGGTTGTCTTCCCTACCTCACGGCCAACTACCGAAAAAAGCAATTATTGGGTTTTAGCTACAGATTACAAGCATTACAGTGTTGTCTACTTCTGTCGGCCCGCCGCTAATAATCAACATACAAGTAAGTTTATATTACCAGTAATGTTAATGTATGTATGTGTATGTTTTTGTTATTGCATCAAAAGGTAAAATTGTTATGGCAGCTAAGTATTGCCAAACATTTAGGTATTGATGCATTTGTCTTTCAATCCGCACAATGCCTGACTTGAAATGCGTTCATTTAAGAATTAAATACTTCATCGTGATACACATTATTTTAATTTTAATCATTCTTACTTCACTTTTCAGGTCTTTCATGGATTTGGTCACGTCACCGCTCTTTAGATTCTAAATATGTCGCTGTAGCCCAAAACATATACAATAAATATCACATACCTTTTAATGATTTAAAGGTATCAGATCAAAGTGGATGTGAGTGAAACCATTACTTGTTTTTTGAAATAGAATACGATTAAGCTTTTAAATAAAAAGCGTCATGCAATGCAAATTAATTTTGTTTCAAATTTTTGATCAAAAAATGGAGGATCCCAAGGGCTATTCTGGCAACTGTCTTTCTAGAGGAAAATTTCGTTTTGAAAGATAGTTGTCTTTCAAAAGGCAGCGGCCAGAATAGCCTAGTTAGTATGATTTTAAAAATCAAAAGCTTGATTTCAGAATATTACGCTTGGATTCCCACATCAAAAGCTGTGAGAAGGCCAAGTACATAAATAGCTTGGCTAGTACCGCAGAGAAACAACATACATGTACATATGTACATACATAAATGTAGTGCTGTACTTTTCTTGTTAGCTGCATTCTAAGGTTCGACGAAGTTCAATATTCTATTTATAAGCCATAATATAAAAGGCATTATCATCACAATTGTTTATATTTATATTTACCTTTATAAGTATCTGCATGCAACAACAGTTGTGCCTTACCTCGAAGAAAAAATCTGGAACAAAACGACATAGATATTCTTTGTTTGGAGATCTCACGAAGATCGAATAATGCTAACGGTTTATTATTGTTACTTGCATAGCTGGCAATTGCTGCCGTACTAACATACAGACATATATATATATATATATATATAAATATTTGTAATACCCCTGTAGGGAAAATCTCTAGTTCCGAACTAGGTCGCTTCTAGTGCATTTTTCGCCACTACTAGTGCGAGCTAACTCTCTTTTGCATGTTATCAACTGGCGATTTTAACACGGCGATGTCCTAGGCGGTGTCAATTGTCACTCTCTGCACTACATATTCGATAGTTCCGAACTAGTACTAAATTCTACAGTTTTCACTAGTTCGTTTATTGGCACAATTTCGATAGTTCTGAACTAACTACAAGTACCTAAAAATTCTACAGTTTTACATCTGACGCTTAAGTGCAGCATTTGACACACTTCATGCTAGTGGCGCGATGGCACACTGGCTAACGCGTGTGACAATCAATCTGGCTAGCGCGGGTTCGAACCTGTCGGTGTCGAGGCGGATGATAATTTTTTTTTTTTTTTAACCAATATTTTTTTATTTATTTATTTAATAAAAATTTATAAAAATATTTAAAAATTATAAAATAAAAAAATCAAAATAAGCCTGAGGGATCGGAAAAGCATAATTAGGCGAACATTTAATTCCATACAAGTTAAGATGCAAATAGAAAGCTCTTTATATAAAACGCTTCACTAAACATCTGACAATTGCAGAAATATACAAAGCTGACGGCAATTGAACGAACGAAAAATATTCATAGAATTTTTGTCACTTTGAAATTGCTTACAAATCAAAGCGTGTCTTATAATGGTCACTCAATTCACTACTTCTTAACTGGTGAGGATCAATTGATCTAGTTGAATTTTGACACCTTTTCGCTAGTTTGGAACTAGAAGTTTTGCTCACTAGTTATTGAGTTCCCTGCAGGGACATATGTAGATACTCATATATGTCGAATTTCAAAGGCTCATCCATAGTATGTCGTCGCACGCTGTGATCATGACATTGATACAAATGCATGCAAAAAGAAGGCACAAGTTGAAGGAACGGCCAAGAATTGTGAACCTAAATAAAGTAAACGGGCAAAAACGCGGAAGCAAACACCAAACGGCTTAAATAGAAAACGTAGGAGAATACAAACAAATGCAAAAGAAGTAACAGAAGAAGAAGAATTTGAATTGGTTACGGCATGATAACTGCGACAAATCCAAGGAGAAAAACCAAAACTATATAAAACAAATACAAACAAGCAAGAAAACTTAAGACGTGCAACGCAAAAATCTACGATCATTGAGATGAACAAATGTTAAATGCGATACAAAGAAATAGAGAATCGACAAGTAAGGTAGGTAAAGAAGAAATATAACCGCAGCCATGTTACAAGCAAATATTTGTTGCATGCAACAAAGAAACCAAAATGTAAAAAATTTGCAAATTCTGTCGCAGCATTGTGGCATGCCACAAATGGTGGAGGTGGCATAGCTGTTGGGCAATGAAGTTCTTTGAACCCAAAAGCACGAAGCCGCAGCAATGAAGAACCTTATTGCTTTATTACCACCACATGCAAATTGCAGCTTGAAGAACAACATTTTACAAATATGTGTAAGAACACAACTGTTCAGTGGTTCGTTTGTGGTCGGGAAATACAGCTATGACCGCTATCTTTGACTATATTAGAATTAATTAATTAATTAAGGGCATCATACATTAATTAAATTGAAATTAATAAAACAAATAGCAGAAAATCAAACAGAGCAACAATTTCTCTCTCATTCTCTCGAATCTTTTAAAAAATTTCTTTGGCCTTGTGTCATTATCGCTCCTCATTGATACGTTCTCATGCGGTTTCAGTACTTCAAAATTTTCCCAATTCTATAAAAAACCTAGTCATGTGTGGAAATTCACTGTACATTGTTCTCTAATGATGAGTTGAGTGGCTTTCCTGGTCACTCATCTTGGGTACTCCAATTAAAGAGCACAGATTCATATGTATGTATGTATGTATGTATATGCTAATATAACCATCATAAATTGGCCTAGCAGCACCTTCGGCCAGCTATAACCATATTTTTCATACTATTTAATCCACCAGTCAACAATAAAATGTCCATTACTTCCTGAACACTACAACTACACGTCATAAACTTGGTTGTCAAGCAACATGCAACCGTAGCTGCCACTCAAGCCTCCGTCTAATGTTATCTGCATGTATAAAATACACATTTATATGTATGCTACTTTATATGTAAGTATGTGCACATAACAGCCTTTTTCGCAACAAAATTCCGCTTTCAAGTTCACTGAACCCTTTTATCTAGTACATATTTGCACTCAAAGTGCAATGCCTTTTGGTCGCCAGCTATACCAGCTGCACAGTCACATTGCATTCTCAACAGATAAGCAACTAACTAACTAAGTCTTTAAAACAAATAAAAACAAAAAAACATTCTCTCGTTTCTAGTACTTCTGTGCACAATCTTGTGTCTGGTATTAGCGGATCGTGCAGGTTATGCTATGTAAATTCATATGAGAAATTATTTTGAGAATCATTTTGCATATAAGAGCACAATGAGCGCTAGAATTATTTACACAAACAACTTTTTCGGTTGATTTAGTAGCTGCTATCGATTATTTTCTTCAGTGTACAGGCCCGTAGCTAGGGGGGGGAATTGTGGGGCAATGCCCTACCTTAAAAAGGCCAACAAGTGAGATGAATAATTATAATTAAATTTTTTGTCATAGTTTGAGATAAAAAACAAGTAAGGAAGATTAAGTTCGAGTGGAATCGAACATTAGATACTCAGCTGTATGCTTTCATTGTTTGTTTTCGTTTGATGGAAACACGATGTATAGCCACGCCCATTTTCAAAATTTTTATCAGTCATCCAACTAAGCATATGAATATTATTCTTTGTGCAAAATTTAATTCCTTTATGACTTCTAGTTACAAAGATGTCACGTTACAATTCCCAAAGGGTGTTCCAGAAATATCTTTGTTAAAAAGTAGGCGTGGTCATAAACCGATTTCAATAAATTTCTGTATGTCTATTAATACAAGTTATAAAGGTATAAAAACCAAGTTTCATCATAATATCTCAATTATTTGTCGAGTTATAGGCTAAGAAATATCCTATATTCCTTTGTTGAAAAAGAGGCGGTGCCACGCCCATTTTCCAAAATTTTCCTACTTTTTGTTTCCGGTCTATTGTGGAACTTATGCCACAAAATTTCAATGAATTACCTTTATATTTGACAAATAGCGTTTTCTTTTCTACACAAAAATGTCGCACTCATGTAGTGCCTTCAAAAAGTTGTGTTCTTTTGTTAAATGAGTGCAATCATCGCAGTCCACATCGCTATCTTTTCTCAAAGGGCAATCCTAAAAAAATTCGAAAGGGCAAGATTTCTTGCCCTCTGTGCTATCGACGGGGCATACAATGACCCTGTCAAACAGCTGATCAATAACAATAACGAATAAAAAGTATACCTTTTATGTCTCTTTCTAGCACACATAATATGTATTATATAGATTGCGTCATACCAGAAAAGCTAAAGTATACACAATTGTGACATTTAGAGTGTATTCTATTGTACATACATATGTGAAGGGCTGCACTGAATACGAAGAGGACGGCAATTCGACAGGGTGTAGTGCAAATCTGAGCTATTATTGCGCTTCGCCATGACAACCCTTTTGTGTAGAAAAGAAAACGCTAAAAGATATCGCTTAAAATGTTTTTATTAGGCCACTTTATAATACCCATATATAAAAGCGCTAAAATTTTGAGCGTGTATTACTACAAGTAATGAAAGTGTATACACCAAGTTTCGTCATAATATCTCAATTATTTGTCGAGTTATGGGCTCAGAAATCTCGTATATTCCTGCCTCTAAAAAGAGGCGGTGCCACGCCCATTTTTCAAAAATTTTATGTTTTTCGTTTTGTGTCCACGGGTGGACTCCTGCCATAAAATTTCAATGATATATCTTTATATTTGACAGAGATATCGCTTAAAATGTTTTTATTGGGCCACTTTATAATACCCATATATAAAAGTGGGCGTGGTCGTCAACCGATTGTGGCAATTTTTAGTCCAAACATTTGCCTAAGTAAGTATATTACGCACACCAAATTTCATCGATATATCTTCAATGGTTTCTGAGTTATGACATATAAAACTTTCAATGTTTGACCCTTAATAAGTGGGCGTGGCACCGCCCGTTTTCCAAAATTTCATCAAATTTCTTCATAGGGACCTGAGCTCAACACGTGGGTAAAATTTCCAATACCAAATAGATAGATATCAAATTTCCGATTTTTTCTATATAGGAAAAGTGGGCGTGGTCATGGTCCGATTTCGCCCATTTTCAATACCAACCGTCCCAGTGTCGATACCAACTTGCATTTCAAATTTCATCAAAATATCTCAATTTTTGCGCGAGTTAGAATGTTTACAGACGGACGGACGGACGGACGGACGGACGGACATGGCTCAATCGATTTCTCTTTTCACCCTGATCATTTTGATATATATAAGTCTATATCTATCTCGATTATTTCATTCTGTTACAATCCACCGTTATCTGATTAAAACTATAATACTCTGTGTACTAGTACAGCTGAGTATAATTATTGCGGTTGCAATGTATGATATGGAGAATCCATCCTGCATCACATATATAATTAAATAAGACCATCGAATTTTTGTAGTTTGGTTAAAGGAATGGTTCATTCCGGCACTTTTCTGACAAAAACTAATCGCACTGTGAGCGAACAACACCAAAAGCGCGGAATTGATTACTAAGGCTGTGTGCTAATCTAAAACATTTTACGCGATGGAAAAATGAGGTGTCTAAATTTTCTATGGTTATCGTTTAATCATTTTCGGGAGATCTTTTCTCACCTTGACTTGCGTGCATACCCTGCAGAAAGTGCATCTAACTTAAAACTGACTTTAAACTGTTTACAAAGACACTAGTGGTCACTTTTAATTGTATATTTTCTTTGAAAAGGACTAAGTACTTTTATTTGGAAATGGCGATAAAAAAGTCAGTCCTGTGTAGTTCTGCATTACTTGGAGGGTAACTATAAATACACTTTTTTTGTGAGAAAAATAATTGATCCCAAAATATAACATCATTCATTTTTAGAAAATTATACAAAAAATACAAGGGGATTGGTTTCAGATGTAACTGTTACATACATATATGTTTACCTTCATGAGATTCGCAAAAAATTCGATATTCTTCTCTTGCTTCGCTTCCCAAATCCAAAAAGAGGAATTTCCACAGCAAAATTCTATCGGTTTAAATATTTTTTAATAAAAATATTTTTATCAGGCTTTTGAAAGCTTTTGTCAATGCACACTTTACGTTTTTTTGGATATTCCTGCATGACAAAGCAACTAACTTAAAAAGGGTTTCTTGCTGTTTGATACAAATTGATTATTTTTATTCAATTGTCTCAAAATAGCCAGTTAAAAGTCAACTACTTTTAGGAATTTATTTTTTCTTCCTGAAGGGTACCTACAGGCGACCCACATACCAAATTTAAAGATCTCCACATCTCCACATCTAAATCTGGAAGCTGTACCATCTTGTTGGCTTATTCTCAATGAGTATTGCTTATGTACTGTCACAATAATTATGTGTCAACAAATAGGTATTAAATGTACGGGGAAAATTTTCCAAAAGTTTAGCACGCTTTGAAAAAAGTCATTGGGGGTTGTAGAGGAGGTTGTAAAATTTACCAAACAAACCCCCAAAACTGCGTACGATTTCCGAGGAAAGGCACATATAAAAACATGTACATATGTATGTATATATGTGTGTAGAGCACCTTTTTTCTTCGAAAGTCATTTTTCTCGGACCGTGGTTCCTTAATGCAAAGCCGTCCTTTTCGGTAGACAGATGGAAATCTGAGCCAATGTACGGACCTAGAGAAAAGTGATATATATGCTGATTTATTTTGGAAGCCATGCCTCGATGTAAGATTAATTGTGATACATTATTTACTTCCGCCCTACCTTAAACCAACGCTGCCCTACCTTAAATTTAAGTCTAGCTACGGCCCTGTCAGTGTATAAGCATTTATACATACATACCAACAACAATACACAATATTAAGCGCACTGAAGCTGTGTTATAATATGACATCTAGTTTAGCAATAGGCCGTCAAACGCCCAGGCCTTTTTTCTTGCATCTCTACCATAACTAATATATATGAGTTAGTTATACCTATAGACAGATTAAAGCTTTGCTTTATTCCTAGATGTGTTTGCACTTCTCCAAGCAATCAGACGAAGTTTATTTTGAATTTAATCAGATGTCCAAGACGAATTTAAGTTATTTTTGCAAAACGAATTTTAAAAGCACACTTACGAGTGTTTGAGCACTCATAAAATTTCTAATTTATTTCCTCATTTATTTTTAGTACGTAAGGATGGGTTTAAGACATATTGGCCTCCCCTATGCGCTGGCCGAGTCATCAAACCATATGTACATATGTACGTATATGGATCCTCGCTACAGTTTCTCCATCAGCTATAAAACTATTGTTACTGCAAACCAGCTGAGGCGAAATATTAACCGAAAAAAAAAAACATTTTCTTGCCTTTTTGATTCGCAAATCTCCCACAAAAGACTTATGTTTCTAAAATTTGGATAATAGCTTGACAAATGGCATGGCAATCAGCTAAATTTGTTACTCAAAACGCAATGCCTTTTCTAAGCAAATTGTGACGATTTACAAAAGCCGGCAAATATTTTTATTTGTGAGCAAAACCGCAAGCAAAATGTCAGCAATCAATTAATGACGGATTTAAACGAAATTGCGAAAGAGTGAAAGCCTCGCACGCATATATACATATATAACTAATTTTATTTTACAAACAAATATGTAGCTGACCAGATCTGAGAAAATATAAAAAAAGGAATTCCAAGATAAATGTAAGGGCGATGTCAATTAACGAGTGCTCACCGAGAGAAACAAAAAACGTAATTCATTGTAACGAATATGTGTATGCGTATGTTTACACGTAGTGTGTATCAAAAAACAATTTAAATTTAAACATCACAGAATTTTAATTTTCTGAGTACTTTTAAACACCGATTAGGTTGAGGTGGTGATGATTTGGAAAATTAATTCAACTATACAACCTGTATATTCCTACATCCGAAGAACTCAATTGCCAGTGACTGTCGCTCTTTAAAAACAAAAATGAAAGCAAACTTATTTTTAGGTTTTACAACAACTAAAATCCACATCCACACTAAAACAAAAAAAAAACATGCTTACAATTATTTCATGCATTTAGCACAGCTGCTATTAATGGGCGTACAAGTCTAAACGTGTCTCTTTTTTTGGTTGCAGCACTCGAATCTCGTGCAGCTTGCAATTTTTTATTATTTGGTTTAATTTTATATCATTTATTATACGTACACTATATTTACTACATACATACATATGTATTCATGTTCTCGTATTCCTATTATCGACTATAGGTTATGGCGTCTGTCCATACGAGTGGGTACATTCACTTTCATACGCCACAACCATTTTCATGTCATTTATATTCAGCTGTGAACATTTATTTAGCTTTTATAAGTTTTGTTTGTTTATTTAACTTTTGCTTCATTTATTTATTTTGAACGCGAATGTTCAGCCACAAACAATTAGTCTGCTTATAGACATATGGCTTTTTTAACTTTACTTTTCGCAGTTTTTATTGTTTTTGTAAAGCGATTGTGTAAGATTTCGCGCGATCTTAATTCTTCATATCAACTATAAGAGTTTTGTGTCTTATGTCGCTTTATTTAAAAAAAAAAATTATAGTACTGATCGTTTTATGTATCAGCAAAATATACTTATGTATGTAGGTATGTGTCGGTGCAATAGATATTGTAGTCAATTATATCAGAGTTCTACGGTATTTCCTTTTCAACTCCCAATAAACTTGTTTTGATATTTGTACCTTCAAAACTTAGTAGCATTTATAAAAAAAGGGATTTCATTTTTGTTTTATTTTAATTTTTGTTTTGTTTTAATTTTTGTTTATTAATTATTAAGAGCGAGGTGGCCGCTGTGGTGAAGTGGGTAGAGTGCTCGCCTGCTATGCCAGAGGTCTCGGGTTCAAATCCCAGTCCGAGCAAAACACCAAAAAAAAAATTTAATTAGTAAAAATCCAATTATTCGGTTTTTAAGAGCAGCGGTCACCTCTCGGCAATGGGCGGCATACCCTTTGAGAGTATTTCTGCCATGAAAAAGCTTCTCACAAAAAATGTGTTCGCCGTTCGGAGCCGGCATAAAACTGTACCTACACCAATTAGTAGGAAAAACAAAAAAAGGAGCACACCTCGAATTGGGAGAGAAGCTCGGCCATAAAAATCGTCAGAGTTATAATAGCGCCATTGTATTATATATTATTATTAAGAGCGAGGTGAGAGTAGAAAACTCTACCGTGTATGGCCGTTGTATGATTTGAATGTGTGAGAAAGTATATAAACGGAAGAGGTATTGAAAAATTAATTTTTGAAACGTGAAAAGATAAATTCAAATACATCAAGGGGCTTAGAGCGCAAAATAATAGAGAATAATTTTCATGAGAACGGAAATCCTGAAAATCCTGATGTAGTTCTTACATACATATGTATGTATGTATATATAATAAGGAATTACTTTAGCCAAAAACAAATGGGTGCAGTCCCAGCGTGTTTGGGTGCTTACAATATATCCGAGGTAGAATGCCTGTCCAAAGAGGCGACTAAAATCCACCGACCTAGAAGGTTGTCGTTCGCACGAAAATCTCGATAATGTCAGAAGGGATTATATACAACAACAACGACATCAAATTCCAACAAACTATGAATATTTACTACAGTATTTTTTTATATACAAAAGTATAATCTATCACGCTTTTCTTTTAGAATTAAAGTTTAAATGTAAAATTGCCAACTTAGCAATAATTTGTTGTAAGAATAGCTTAACAATACATTTCATTTCAACATCAACATTGCCAATTTGGCATGGTGAGCCTGTCAACTTACAGCGGGCATTGTCATATTAAATGTGCATATATGGGACTGTTTTCATTATAATATTTGTAAAATCCGAAAATAGAAATCATTATAGTCGATGCAACATTTTTCAAGGTGACTATCATAACGGCTTTTTTGTTGAGTTGATGTCGTTATTGTAGGATTTACGTTGTTTTTCCCCGTCAGTGTACGTAAAGTAAATTTACATTACTTACATAACTATAATTTTTGGCAATAAAATGAGCGAAAACTTAATTTGCATTACTTACTTGATGCTGTCGGTATTTGTGCACCATCTGTGACCAAAGTGCTGATTGTCTGCAAATAGTGTTAAATAAATAATAAAAATTTAATTAGTGTTTTGTGAGGCAAAAATCATTGTTATTTATAAATGGATAATAACTAGTTTTGAAATGGGTACTATTTAAAAAAATACATACATACATGGCAATTAAGAGCTTTTTGTTTAAACCTTATCTTATGGCTGATATCACTATTAGAATTTAAATACATACAGTTTGAACAAACGCAGTGTTAAATTTTTGAATGCTAATATTTTTCATAGTCATTGTCAAATTCACACTACCTATGTACATATATTGTGGTGATTAATATACCTGAGCAAAAATTGTGTATATATGTACATACATATAAAAAACAACGGTAAATTTGTGTCGATTTTCAATGCATACGCCTTCTCTAATTAAGACTTTGCACCAAAAACGTTTTCTCTATTCTATGCTAGTTCTTGGACATACTCAACGTGCTAACTGTAAATTACGTATTTAATTTCCATTAACCAGTAAACGACAACAGCAAATTAAGCAAATTCTGAAAAGGAGTTTTCTTTGTTGTACTGCAACTCCAACGGCGCGCCGCCCATAACAAAAAAAATAAATAAATTAAAAAAGAAACAAAAAAAGGAAAACGAAAAATAAAATTAATTCCAATAAAAAATACTAAATTAGCAATATAAACTTTACAATGGAAGTTTTTGCTTTACAGAATAGATTGCTTCTAAATTCCATTCCCACGTTTCTTCCGAGGCGTCGCTGCAATTGTTGGCACTTTCGCCAAAATTACAGCCCAATCTGTGGAAAATTAGTTTGTAAGTAGTGGCACATTAAAGAATTTGTCGAAGACAAAAAATACAAAAAATGGTTGTAACCTAACCGTTACATCTGATGGATTTACAAACATATTCACCTTTGAATTTATGCACACATAAGTATGTATATATGTATGTATGTATATGATCATCAAATTATTTCTATGCTGCCGCTGTTGAATGAATCAAAGGAAGTGTGGAAATGTGTTGCTCTTTTTATGTCAGTAAGTGTGCTAGGTAGCTTTTTGTATTGTAGTTATGTATGTATATGGCTATGGATGTACGTGATGTCCTACTGACTCTAAAAGGTCAACTTAGGCACTTCCAATAACGTTTTCACATCACTCTGTTGCATTGTTTGTTCATTTACATATGTGCATACAAATAGACGTAAGTACATAAATTCGCGAGTAGTTGTATGTACATAAAAAGATTTTACGGCTTTGAAAACAATGCCCTCATTTTTACTTCGACTATCCTTAATAACCAATTTATTACTCTTATTTCAGTAGACTACTAAAAAAGTGGAAAGAGTAATCAATGTAAGGGCTCATCCCGCTGCTTTTTATTAAAATTGATATACATAGTTAGGTAACTGAAAATCCTTTAAAAGCCTGATATTTTTCTCATATTTGACTGAACGTTATTAATATAAAACTTCTACAAGCCATATTGTTTACTAGTGCTAAATTAAATCACAATTATTATTCTCGATTTTTCGTTTATAAAAGTAGACTTAAATTATTTTAATTTAAAATTTTAAACTTACGATTATTTGCAGCGCCGCATAAAATATTTTTGTAAATGGCTTCATTTTGCTGAAAAGATAAGACATAAATTACCGGTTAATCAAAATTTGAATAAGTTGAAATAGTAAATATGTTTCATAAATCAGAATTTTCTATTTAAATGTACTGGTTTCTTCTTTATTAGTACCCTGCTACTAGGTGGTTATATTGGAATTTTTTTGCCAAAGCTAATGACATTCAAAGTTTTTAGTTCAACGCTTAAACATTTAAAACACTTCTCTTTATTTATACTTTGTAAGAAACATTAACGAGATGCAAAACAAAAACATTTAAATAAAATCGTAAAAAGTTCGTTTCTTCAGTCTTTTGTTGCTTTATTGTCTTGCATGCCCTAAGATGATAACCTCGATTTTATCATTCAGTAACGCAAGGTGCGTTTTTGCAGTAAACAATGCTAAGAAACAATATGTTTCTTTTAAGCAAGTAAGGTTATTCTAAATAAGTTCGGACAAAGAGCTGAGTGTTGATTAGGGAAGCTAAAAATATGCACGAAAAATTTCAAAATATGCATGCTAGTATGCCCGAAAAATAACTGAAATATGCTCGTAAATATGCATGAAAAAATCTCAGTATATGCATATATGCCTAAGAAATACCTGAAATATGCTAAAAAAATGTATGTATTTCATTTCAAGCTGACATTTTTATTTAACGGATTTTGCAAAATAGTAATATAAGAACTGAAACGTACAATTCACATTTTCCCCATTAAAAAAAATTGTTTTTAAATACTATAAAATATTTTAAATTAATTTTAGATTTGTATTTATGTAAATACATGAGATCTTTTTACAAAGCAAACGAAACCATTCCATTAATATTGCGCAGCGCTGCATTGAACTATCGTATGTTTTACTATATTTTCCAGTGTGAATTTTTGGCGGTTTTCCAAGAAAAACCTCTTGTATGGGAAAACGATTAATATTGACCATGTAGCATCGAATATTGATGGATCGCGATTCTGGATCGCAAAATATTTTGAAATCCGCAATCCGGATCACAATATTGACAAGACTGTGTAGCATGAAAATTTTGCAACCCATCAAAATGCGTGTATATTTAGAAATTTTGAAATCTGTGATCTGGAACGAAATATTGGCAATAAGCGAATTAAAAGTGAAAGTGTGAAAAGGACGGAAGCAGGCCCGTAGCCAGCTTTTCATTTCAGGGGGGGCTGAAGTAAAAAAATATATAAACTCCCCACAATTGTGGTATGGGCTGCCTATGTCTGGTCTAGGACCTAGCGTACGCCCTGTAGGGAAAATCTCTAGTTCCGAACTAGGTCGCTTCTAGTGCATTTTTCGACACTACTAGTGCGAGCTAAATCTCTTTTGTATGTTATCAACTGGCGAATTTAACACGGCGATGTCCTAGGCGGTGTCAATTGTCACCCTCTGCACTACATTTTCGATAGTTCCGAACTAGTGCTAAATTCTACAGTTTACACTAGTTCGTTTATTGGCACAATTTCGATAGTTCTGAGCTACAACTACCTACAAATTCTACAGTTTTACATCTGCCGCTTAAGTGCAGCCTTTGACACACTTCATGCAAGTGGCGCGATGGTCGACTGGCTAACGCATGTGCCTTTCAATCTGAGGGGCGCGGGTTCGAATCCTATCGGTGTCAAGGTGGATGATAATTTTTTTAACTAATATTTTTTATTTATTTATTTAATAAAAATTTACAATAATATTTAAAAAGTAATAAAATAAAAAAAATTAAAAATAAGCCTGAGGGATCGGAAAAGCATAATTAGGGGAACATTTCAATTCATACAAGTTAAGATGCAAATAGAAAACTCTTTATATTAAACGCTTCACTAAACATCTGAGAATTGCAAAAATATACAAAGCCGACGGAAATTGAACGAACGAAAAATTTTCATAGAATTTTTGTCACTTTGAAATTGCATACAAATCAAAGTGTGTCTTATAATGGTCACTCAATTCACTCCTCCTGAACTGGTGAGGGTCTATCTACAATTGATCTAGTTCCCTTTTGACACCTTTGCGCTGGTTCGGAACTAGAAATTTTGCTCACTAGTTATTGAGTTCCCTGCAGGGCGTGTTCAGTCGCTTTCGTGTTTGTGTAATATTTTTCGCAGTAGCAGAATTATCGCTCAAACACTAGTGTTTGGCAATGTTGTCATCGCCAAATTTTAAAGCGAGGTGAAGCGGCTGAAAAATGGAAGTGATTCGAAGTAAATCGAAGTGAAGCGCGGCGGTCGTACATTATGTACATATGTATATATGAATGCAGCATATTCAATTGTTTATATTGTTTCATGTATATAAATACGAGATCTTTTTATTCCTGGGCCCGCACTCTGTAGTTCTATTCTAAAGTGAAATTAAATTCGAAAGCACATTCGTAAACTGTAGAATATAGTTTATATGGAATATGGAATTTTCTTTCGAATCGAACTACAGTGTGTTTAGCACAACATTTAGAAAAAATGAAAAACGAACAGAAAATCAAGAAACGGAAAAATGGTAGAAATTAGCAAATAGTCATTTGAATGCTATTTTTGGCTGTTAAGGGTTATTTTTTTTTTCTAAAAAAAAAAAACAAAACATTTCATATTCATTATTTCTATTTTGAAAATTCAAAAGAAATAAAATGATATACATTAATTCATATGTGTGTGTGTGTATTCTTTGTTTATCTACATTTATATTAGCGATTTCGCGCAACTACGTAAAATGAACAATAAAGAGTAAAAAATATCATTTGAAATAAGCAGAAAAAAGTCGATTCCCAGAATATTTTGCACAAAATCAGTGTTATAAATCAAAGCAAAAAAGTAAGTGGAAATTGTCAAAGTGTTAATTGCAGCAAGCATCTGGAATTTCACTTTGCTTTAAATGAATTGTGCACGAGCTATTATTTGCCAATGTTTTTTTTTTGCTTCGAACTCCGCTCCGGGGCCCTGTGTCAAACTTTTAAATAAAGCGATAAAATCCTAGAGATAAGAGGAGCTTTTAAAAAATCGATTATTCATCTCAATGAGGGATGCCATATCTTATTATTCTATAAACATTTACCTCTTGCATAATTGCATATGCAACTTTTATTAGTATTTCGCTAGCTTAGAGTGCAAACTGTGTAAGTCCACTTTCATGAAAAAGTGTATTTTTATGTAGAACGCTAAAAAAAATCAATTGCCCATCACACTAAACAAGTCTGTGATACTTGTTATATTTCTACTCGTTTTTATTCAGTCATACGCAAATTGTGTAAGTCCAAAAAGCGAAGAAAATTGTGTAGGTCCAAAACATTTACATGAACAGAAATTTTTTTTTCGTTTCAAAATTTTTTTATTTTTTGTTTTTTGTCTCTCCTACAAAGTTTGAAAAAAAGGAGTTACACAATTTGCACTCTAAGATAGCGATTTGTAAGAATAAATTATAAGAGTAAGTTAATTCTGATTGATCAAAATCGAAGTGATTTGGGGAAAGAGGAAGTGTCGAAGTGACGGGCATAAAAGTGAAGTGAAATACTTCGATCGAAGTGAAAATGACATCACTGGTGTTTGGTATTTTATTGCGTCTTTCGCAATTGAGCATCACTGATCTAAAATACTCACTACATAAATTGAATGTAAATGTTTTATTTGGCGCGTGCCATATTTTTTTGTATTTCGCATAGATCTTAACGCTGACGAAACGGCGACAGTCAGTCACCGTCCAGTGTAGTTGCGTACGACTGTTATAGGTTTGAGCTGAGTTGTGTATAAGAGTTTCAAAAGATTCAGTCAATGATAAATCTTTTTTATTTGCGATTTATTTAAAAAATTTCCTTATTTCGGGGGGGGGGGTTCAGCCCTCTAGCCCCCCCCCCCCCCTGGCTACGTGCCAGGACGGAAGTAAAATATTTTAAACCTCAGAGCGAGAAAAATATCGCAATATTCATATTGAACGTGTAAGTAGCACTTGTCTGCGATTCATCAGACCATCGCGATTCATATTGACAAGGTAGGGTATGCCAATGTATGTCGATACATATTGCATATTATTATTCCCTTCAAAATTTCACACTAAAGCTGTTTTCTATCAATAACAGGGCATCGGAGCAAAGTTTTTTTTACTCTGGGTTTGTTTCGAGGCTCTGATCAGCATACTAGAACTTAGTGTTTGTCGTGGTGAATTTTTATAAGGGAAAATGCTCCGCTCCGGGGCCCAGATCAATAGTTAAATAGCCTTGTTTGTATGTATGTATACGGCGTATACTATACGCAACTATCGATATTGCTCGATTAAATTATGCATTTTAGGTCTAAATATGCATTTGCATATTTTTAGCTTCCCTAGTGATGATTCAATGACCGCCCGCTTCTTTGCACAGAAAGTAATGTGTTTGAGAATTCTTTTTAACATACTATATACCGGATTATATTACATTGGTTCACAATAATAGCAGTTAACTCAGCAACTGATAGTTCACATGATTGGATTTGTTGGCAAACATTTTCTATTTCTTTACCTTCCACCGAGCTATCTGCGAGAAACACAGAAATATAACTTCAACTCAACCGCTTTTTAGAATAAATATACATATTTTAATAATAAATGTCTATTTGCAAAATTTGGTAGGCTGCTATCGATCATTTACTGCCAAACACACTCGAATATTTTTAACAAGCCCATTCATAATACCAACCCAACTTTATGCAAATATTTAATTTGCTACTAAGAACCGACACTTCAACTTCCGCGAATCGCTTTTAAGCTCAATGCAATGAATGTTAATATCAATTTTGTATAAAAAAAAAGAAAACAAGAAAAATTATTAAAATTTCGCTTGTTCTCCCGGAGGCGACAAGCAAAAAAGGCGGACAGACAAGCATAGTTATATTTAAATAAAACACAGTTACATAAAAAATCTGTGTAAATAGCGCTGACTTTCTTCACCCTTATTTTTCGCTTGCAAACATAAAAAGGCTAGACGAAAAACAGGCCAAATATATGTAATAAAAGAACAACAACAAGGGCAACAACATTCATGTCGTTAAATAGAAATTCAAATTTCTTCTTTCTTCGACAGCACAAAAGCACGACTTTGACCGAATCAGCCATGCGACCGACCGGCAACAAGTTGGGTTATCAACAACAACAAGCACAGCTGCTACTTGTAATAGCTTAACCATTTTTGTTGTATGTGCCTATTATTCCCTTTGGTGAAAAGAACTACGAAATTTGCATATTAAATAGTTTGGCACGAGGAAAGGCAAGGCAAAAACACTCGTGTAAAAAACACTCGTAAAAAATTCCAAAAAATTATTTAGTCAAAAAAGAATATTTCAATAGCCTTTTCCATCGTTCGATTCTTGCTAACACCTGATCGATTGGAGAAAGCCGCGACTGCAATAGCCTGGCAGGTCGTTGGTCGTTAATATTGGACGTGTGTTGCTTTGTATACCAAATGTTTCTTGTTCTTACTTCTTCCTTTGTAAATACAAAATAGGAATTTTCGTCTTCAGCTTTGTTTAGCTGGTTTCAAATGAAAGCAATCCTTTTGAAGCCGTCCGTTCTGGGTGCGAAGTGTGTATGTTTTTGATCTTGAATAAAAATACGAGCCGTGATATTGTCCCACTTAGAGTCTTTAGAGTTTCAGTTTATCGTGTTTCTGTGAGATGTTTAAGCTTCTAACGCCGATGTATTTGCTCCCAAGTATCGTTAGTGGAAGTTGCATAAAATACTTAGCTGTTCAGTTGATACTCGTATAAGCAAAATTGGAATAATTTTTTAATATTTTGTAGCCATTCGCAAGGAAAGTATGTAGGTATATTGAAAATAAAAATTACCATTATAGAATAATGAGATAAATTGACTAAAGACAGTTGAATAAATCAAATTCTATACTTGGGTAAGTTTATAGCCTTGTTTTGTCAAATTAATGTATTTATGTAAGTACATAACATATCTCAAATGCAAATGAGTCTCAGCTACAGCATGTGAATGTGCTAGAAACACTAAATTAATGCTAAAACTACAAGATCAAAATGGTATCAATACTTATTCGTTCAAATTGCGGTTTGCACTTAACTGTTATTTTAAAAATATTCATTACCATTTGAGTGCATTTACTTTTATTTTTACAAATGATTTATTTGCATGTAGTAAATGATATCACTAACAGAGTAATTTATTGCGGCTGAAATAAATATGCTGCCCTATATACATTTCATATGCATAGTAACTGTGTAGGTGTGTTGGTGATATTTAAAAAGTTATTCTATTCTATGTCCAATCACATTGATAAATATGAGCAAAAATTGTAAACTAAGTATAAATAAAGAAAGTATTTAATCGTATTATGATAATTATAATCAAAATGTTCATAAAAAGCCGCCTAACCAAATTGGCCGATGTTGCTTGAGCCCATGTACAACTCAGTTTAAATGATTCTTTGTGATAATAACCATTATCATTAATGACTATTAATTTTATTTTATTTTATTTAATTTTTTATTTTTTTTTTTCCACATTTTCTTATCAAATTCCGGCTGTCACACTAAAAGCCTTCCAACGGTACCCTGACATAATCCCAAGGGGCATAATCCCAAATTTTTTATTTGGGATTATGTCACTACGCCTAATCCCAATTGGGATAATGCCATTTTCAAGCCCAAAACAACATTTCAGTAGTCTTTCTTAGATTTTATTACATTAAGCAAAAAAATTAAAGCTGACAATAAAGTTAATGTTGTTATATAATAATACATTGAGTATATGTATAAGATGAAATACTTAAATACACATGTTCTCAAAAAATTACATTAAAACTAAAAAATTACATTAAAATTAAATATATTTACATACTAGCTGGCCCGGCAGACGTTGTTCTGCCTAAAATTTATTCCTATAAAGTTATAAAACTGTCAATTCTCTGAACAAAAGAGATATACATATATTCGCCGCGACAAACCTAATTTCCCCTATCCCTATCTCTATCTCTGTCTCTATCTCTATCTCTATCTCTATCTCTATCTCTGTCTCTTTCTCTATCTCTATCCCTATCCCTATCTCAAAATGTATGGGAAAATATTTTTTTTTTGCATTTTTCGGGAATTTTATTGGATATTCTCCTATTCTGGCCAGAGAACAATCTGAATTTGTGTCAATCATCCAAATCGGTGCAGGCGTTCTTGAGTTATACGCGTTTGTACTAACGCCACTTCCTTTTATATATATAGATATACAAAATGTATGGGAAAATAATTTTTTTTTTTTTGCATTTTTCGGGAATTTTATTGGATATTCTCCTATTCTGGCCAGAGGACAATCTGAATTGGTGTCAATCATCCAAATCGGTGCAGGCGTTCTTGAGTTATACGCGTTTGTACTAACGCCACTTCCTTTTATATATATAGATATACAAAGTGTATGGGAAAATAAATTTTTTTTTTTGAATTTTTCGGAAATTTTATGGGATATTCTCCTATTCTGGCCAGAGAACATTCTGAATTGGTGTCAATCATCCAAATCTGTGCAGGCGTTCTTGAGTTATACGCGTTTGTATTAACGCCACTTCCTTTTATATATATAGATATACAGACTTTTTCAATAAAACGATAGGTATATAAATATTTGTGTACATTGTACATATGTCTATAAAAAGATGAAAATTTGGAAGAAAAAATCGCTCGATTTTTGATTCCAAATTTTCGCCTGCGGCGCTTTTTTTTAATAGATCGATAGGTATATACATATGTATGTACATATGTCTATAAAAAGATGAAAATTTGGAAGAAAAAATCGCGCGATTTTTGATTCAAAATTTTCATCTTTTTATAGACATATGTACATACATATGTATATACCTATCGATCTATTAAAAAAAAGCGCCGCAGGCGAAAATTTGGAATCAAAAATCGAGCGATTTTTTCTTCCAAATTTTCATCTTTTTATAGACATATGTACAATGTACACAAATATTTATATACCTATCGTTTTATTGAAAAAGTCTGTATATCTATATATATAAAAGGAAGTGGCGTTAATACAAACGCGTATAACTCAAGAACGCCTGCACAGATTTGGATGATTGACACCAATTCAGAATGTTCTCTGGCCAGAATAGGAGAATATCCCATAAAATTTCCGAAAAATTCAAAAAAAAAAATTTATTTTCCCATACACTTTGTATATCTATATATATAAAAGGAAGTGGCGTTAGTACAAACGCGTATAACTCAAGAACGCCTGCACCGATTTGGATGATTGACACCAATTCAGATTGTCCTCTGGCCAGAATAGGAGAATATCCAATAAAATTCCCGAAAAATGCAAAAAAAAAAAAAATTATTTTCCCATACATTTTGTATATCTATATATATAAAAGGAAGTGGCGTTAGTACAAACGCGTATAACTCAAGAACGCCTGCACCGATTTGGATGATTGACACAAATTCAGATTGTTCTCTGGCCAGAATAGGAGAATATCCAATAAAATTCCCGAAAAATGCAAAAAAAAAATATTTTCCCATACATTTTGAGATAGGGATAGGGATAGAGATAGAGATAGAGATAGAGAAAGAGACAGAGATAGAGATAGAGATAGAGATAGAGATAGAGACAGAGATAGAGATAGGGATAGGGGAAATTAGGTTTGTCGCGGCGAATATATGTATATCTCTTTTGTTCAGAGAATTGACAGTTTTATAACTTTATAGGAATAAATTTTAGGCAGAACAACGTCTGCCGGGCCAGCTAGTATGTAAATATATTTAATTTTAATGTAATTTTTTAGTTTTAATGTAATTTTTTGAGAACATGTGTATTTAAGTATTTCATCTTATACATATACTCAATGTATTATTATATAACAACATTAACTTTATTGTCAGCTTTAATTTTTTTGCTTAATGTAATAAAATCTAAGAAAGACTACTGAAATGTTGTTTTGGGCTTGAAAATGGCATTATCCCAATTGGGATTAGGCGTAGTGACATAATCCCAAATAAAAAATTTGGGATTATGCCCCTTGGGATTATGTCAGGGTACCGTTGGAAGGCTTTTAGTGTGACAGCCGGAATTTGATAAGAAAATGTGGAAAAAAAAAAATAAAAAATTAAAT
The DNA here is from genome assembly GCA_960531455.1 of Urophora cardui. NCBI lineage: Eukaryota > Metazoa > Arthropoda > Insecta > Diptera > Tephritidae > Urophora > Urophora cardui. The sequence continues at coordinate 165,470,669 of OY482670.1, forward strand.
AAAATAAAATAAAATTAATAGTCATTAATGATAATGGTTATTATCACAAAGAATCATTTAAACTGAGTTGTACATGGGCTCAAGCAACATCGGCCAATTTGGTTAGGCGGCTTTTTATGAACATTTTGATTATAATTATCATAATACGATTAAATACTTTCTTTATTTATACTTAGTTTACAATTTTTGCTCATATTTATCAATGTGATTGGACATAGAATAGAATAACTTTTTAAATATCACCAACACACCTACACAGTTACTATGCATATGAAATGTATATAGGGCAGCATATTTATTTCAGCCGCAATAAATTACTCTGTTAGTGATATCATTTACTACATGCAAATAAATCATTTGTAAAAATAAAAGTAAATGCACTCAAATGGTAATGAATATTTTTAAAATAACAGTTAAGTGCAAACCGCAATTTGAACGAATAAGTATTGATACCATTTTGATCTTGTAGTTTTAGCATTAATTTAGTGTTTCTAGCACATTCACATGCTGTAGCTGAGACTCATTTGCATTTGAGATATGTTATGTACTTACATAAATACATTAATTTGACAAAACAAGGCTATAAACTTACCCAAGTATAGAATTTGATTTATTCAACTGTCTTTAGTCAATTTATCTCATTATTCTATAATGGTAATTTTTATTTTCAATATACCTACATACTTTCCTTGCGAATGGCTACAAAATATTAAAAAATTATTCCAATTTTGCTTATACGAGTATCAACTGAACAGCTAAGTATTTTATGCAACTTCCACTAACGATACTTGGGAGCAAATACATCGGCGTTAGAAGCTTAAACATCTCACAGAAACACGATAAACTGAAACTCTAAAGACTCTAAGTGGGACAATATCACGGCTCGTATTTTTATTCAAGATCAAAAACATACACACTTCGCACCCAGAACGGACGGCTTCAAAAGGATTGCTTTCATTTGAAACCAGCTAAACAAAGCTGAAGACGAAAATTCCTATTTTGTATTTACAAAGGAAGAAGTAAGAACAAGAAACATTTGGTATACAAAGCAACACACGTCCAATATTAACGACCAACGACCTGCCAGGCTATTGCAGTCGCGGCTTTCTCCAATCGATCAGGTGTTAGCAAGAATCGAACGATGGAAAAGGCTATTGAAATATTCTTTTTTGACTAAATAATTTTTTGGAATTTTTTACGAGTGTTTTTTACACGAGTGTTTTTGCCTTGCCTTTCCTCGTGCCAAACTATTTAATATGCAAATTTCGTAGTTCTTTTCACCAAAGGGAATAATAGGCACATACAACAAAAATGGTTAAGCTATTACAAGTAGCAGCTGTGCTTGTTGTTGTTGATAACCCAACTTGTTGCCGGTCGGTCGCATGGCTGATTCGGTCAAAGTCGTGCTTTTGTGCTGTCGAAGAAAGAAGAAATTTGAATTTCTATTTAACGACATGAATGTTGTTGCCCTTGTTGTTGTTCTTTTATTACATATATTTGGCCTGTTTTTCGTCTAGCCTTTTTATGTTTGCAAGCGAAAAATAAGGGTGAAGAAAGTCAGCGCTATTTACACAGATTTTTTATGTAACTGTGTTTTATTTAAATATAACTATGCTTGTCTGTCCGCCTTTTTTGCTTGTCGCCTCCGGGAGAACAAGCGAAATTTTAATAATTTTTCTTGTTTTCTTTTTTTTTATACAAAATTGATATTAACATTCATTGCATTGAGCTTAAAAGCGATTCGCGGAAGTTGAAGTGTCGGTTCTTAGTAGCAAATTAAATATTTGCATAAAGTTGGGTTGGTATTATGAATGGGCTTGTTAAAAATATTCGAGTGTGTTTGGCAGTAAATGATCGATAGCAGCCTACCAAATTTTGCAAATAGACATTTATTATTAAAATATGTATATTTATTCTAAAAAGCGGTTGAGTTGAAGTTATATTTCTGTGTTTCTCGCAGATAGCTCGGTGGAAGGTAAAGAAATAGAAAATGTTTGCCAACAAATCCAATCATGTGAACTATCAGTTGCTGAGTTAACTGCTATTATTGTGAACCAATGTAATATAATCCGGTATATAGTATGTTAAAAAGAATTCTCAAACACATTACTTTCTGTGCAAAGAAGCGGGCGGTCATTGAATCATCACTAGGGAAGCTAAAAATATGCAAATGCATATTTAGACCTAAAATGCATAATTTAATCGAGCAATATCGATAGTTGCGTATAGTATACGCCGTATACATACATACAAACAAGGCTATTTAACTATTGATCTGGGCCCCGGAGCGGAGCATTTTCCCTTATAAAAATTCACCACGACAAACACTAAGTTCTAGTATGCTGATCAGAGCCTCGAAACAAACCCAGAGTAAAAAAAACTTTGCTCCGATGCCCTGTTATTGATAGAAAACAGCTTTAGTGTGAAATTTTGAAGGGAATAATAATATGCAATATGTATCGACATACATTGGCATACCCTACCTTGTCAATATGAATCGCGATGGTCTGATGAATCGCAGACAAGTGCTACTTACACGTTCAATATGAATATTGCGATATTTTTCTCGCTCTGAGGTTTAAAATATTTTACTTCCGTCCTGGCACGTAGCCAGGGGGGGGGGGCTAGAGGGCTGAACCCCCCCCCCCCGAAATAAGGAAATTTTTTAAATAAATCGCAAATAAAAAAGATTTATCATTGACTGAATCTTTTGAAACTCTTATACACAACTCAGCTCAAACCTATAACAGTCGTACGCAACTACACTGGACGGTGACTGACTGTCGCCGTTTCGTCAGCGTTAAGATCTATGCGAAATACAAAAAAATATGGCACGCGCCAAATAAAACATTTACATTCAATTTATGTAGTGAGTATTTTAGATCAGTGATGCTCAATTGCGAAAGACGCAATAAAATACCAAACACCAGTGATGTCATTTTCACTTCGATCGAAGTATTTCACTTCACTTTTATGCCCGTCACTTCGACACTTCCTCTTTCCCCAAATCACTTCGATTTTGATCAATCAGAATTAACTTACTCTTATAATTTATTCTTACAAATCGCTATCTTAGAGTGCAAATTGTGTAACTCCTTTTTTTCAAACTTTGTAGGAGAGACAAAAAACAAAAAATAAAAAAATTTTGAAACGAAAAAAAAATTTCTGTTCATGTAAATGTTTTGGACCTACACAATTTTCTTCGCTTTTTGGACTTACACAATTTGCGTATGACTGAATAAAAACGAGTAGAAATATAACAAGTATCACAGACTTGTTTAGTGTGATGGGCAATTGATTTTTTTTAGCGTTCTACATAAAAATACACTTTTTCATGAAAGTGGACTTACACAGTTTGCACTCTAAGCTAGCGAAATACTAATAAAAGTTGCATATGCAATTATGCAAGAGGTAAATGTTTATAGAATAATAAGATATGGCATCCCTCATTGAGATGAATAATCGATTTTTTAAAAGCTCCTCTTATCTCTAGGATTTTATCGCTTTATTTAAAAGTTTGACACAGGGCCCCGGAGCGGAGTTCGAAGCAAAAAAAAAACATTGGCAAATAATAGCTCGTGCACAATTCATTTAAAGCAAAGTGAAATTCCAGATGCTTGCTGCAATTAACACTTTGACAATTTCCACTTACTTTTTTGCTTTGATTTATAACACTGATTTTGTGCAAAATATTCTGGGAATCGACTTTTTTCTGCTTATTTCAAATGATATTTTTTACTCTTTATTGTTCATTTTACGTAGTTGCGCGAAATCGCTAATATAAATGTAGATAAACAAAGAATACACACACACACATATGAATTAATGTATATCATTTTATTTCTTTTGAATTTTCAAAATAGAAATAATGAATATGAAATGTTTTGTTTTTTTTTTTTAGAAAAAAAAAATAACCCTTAACAGCCAAAAATAGCATTCAAATGACTATTTGCTAATTTCTACCATTTTTCCGTTTCTTGATTTTCTGTTCGTTTTTCATTTTTTCTAAATGTTGTGCTAAACACACTGTAGTTCGATTCGAAAGAAAATTCCATATTCCATATAAACTATATTCTACAGTTTACGAATGTGCTTTCGAATTTAATTTCACTTTAGAATAGAACTACAGAGTGCGGGCCCAGGAATAAAAAGATCTCGTATTTATATACATGAAACAATATAAACAATTGAATATGCTGCATTCATATATACATATGTACATAATGTACGACCGCCGCGCTTCACTTCGATTTACTTCGAATCACTTCCATTTTTCAGCCGCTTCACCTCGCTTTAAAATTTGGCGATGACAACATTGATATTAACATTCATTGCATTGAGCTTAAAAGCGATTCGCGGAAGTTGAAGTGTCGGTTCTTAGTAGCAAATTAAATATTTGCATAAAGTTGGGTTGGTATTATGAATGGGCTTGTTAAAAATATTCGAGTGTGTTTGGCAGTAAATGATCGATAGCAGCCTACCAAATTTTGCAAATAGACATTTATTATTAAAATATGTATATTTATTCTAAAAAGCGGTTGAGTTGAAGTTATATTTCTGTGTTTCTCGCAGATAGCTCGGTGGAAGGTAAAGAAATAGAAAATGTTTGCCAACAAATCCAATCATGTGAACTATCAGTTGCTGAGTTAACTGCTATTATTGTGAACCAATGTAATATAATCCGGTATATAGTATGTTAAAAAGAATTCTCAAACACATTACTTTCTGTGCAAAGAAGCGGGCGGTCATTGAATCATCACTAGGGAAGCTAAAAATATGCAAATGCATATTTAGACCTAAAATGCATAATTTAATCGAGCAATATCGATAGTTGCGTATAGTATACGCCGTATACATACATACAAACAAGGCTATTTAACTATTGATCTGGGCCCCGGAGCGGAGCATTTTCCCTTATAAAAATTCACCACGACAAACACTAAGTTCTAGTATGCTGATCAGAGCCTCGAAACAAACCCAGAGTAAAAAAAACTTTGCTCCGATGCCCTGTTATTGATAGAAAACAGCTTTAGTGTGAAATTTTGAAGGGAATAATAATATGCAATATGTATCGACATACATTGGCATACCCTACCTTGTCAATATGAATCGCGATGGTCTGATGAATCGCAGACAAGTGCTACTTACACGTTCAATATGAATATTGCGATATTTTTCTCGCTCTGAGGTTTAAAATATTTTACTTCCGTCCTGGCACGTAGCCAGGGGGGGGGCTAGAGGGCTGAACCCCCCCCCCCCCCCCCCCGAAATAAGGAAATTTTTTAAATAAATCGCAAATAAAAAAGATTTATCATTGACTGAATCTTTTGAAACTCTTATACACAACTCAGCTCAAACCTATAACAGTCGTACGCAACTACACTGGACGGTGACTGACTGTCGCCGTTTCGTCAGCGTTAAGATCTATGCGAAATACAAAAAAATATGGCACGCGCCAAATAAAACATTTACATTCAATTTATGTAGTGAGTATTTTAGATCAGTGATGCTCAATTGCGAAAGACGCAATAAAATACCAAACACCAGTGATGTCATTTTCACTTCGATCGAAGTATTTCACTTCACTTTTATGCCCGTCACTTCGACACTTCCTCTTTCCCCAAATCACTTCGATTTTGATCAATCAGAATTAACTTACTCTTATAATTTATTCTTACAAATCGCTATCTTAGAGTGCAAATTGTGTAACTCCTTTTTTTCAAACTTTGTAGGAGAGACAAAAAACAAAAAATAAAAAAATTTTGAAACGAAAAAAAAATTTCTGTTCATGTAAATGTTTTGGACCTACACAATTTTCTTCGCTTTTTGGACTTACACAATTTGCGTATGACTGAATAAAAACGAGTAGAAATATAACAAGTATCACAGACTTGTTTAGTGTGATGGGCAATTGATTTTTTTTAGCGTTCTACATAAAAATACACTTTTTCATGAAAGTGGACTTACACAGTTTGCACTCTAAGCTAGCGAAATACTAATAAAAGTTGCATATGCAATTATGCAAGAGGTAAATGTTTATAGAATAATAAGATATGGCATCCCTCATTGAGATGAATAATCGATTTTTTAAAAGCTCCTCTTATCTCTAGGATTTTATCGCTTTATTTAAAAGTTTGACACAGGGCCCCGGAGCGGAGTTCGAAGCAAAAAAAAAACATTGGCAAATAATAGCTCGTGCACAATTCATTTAAAGCAAAGTGAAATTCCAGATGCTTGCTGCAATTAACACTTTGACAATTTCCACTTACTTTTTTGCTTTGATTTATAACACTGATTTTGTGCAAAATATTCTGGGAATCGACTTTTTTCTGCTTATTTCAAATGATATTTTTTACTCTTTATTGTTCATTTTACGTAGTTGCGCGAAATCGCTAATATAAATGTAGATAAACAAAGAATACACACACACACATATGAATTAATGTATATCATTTTATTTCTTTTGAATTTTCAAAATAGAAATAATGAATATGAAATGTTTTGTTTTTTTTTTTTATTCAAAATTTTCGCCTGCGGCGCTTTTTTTTTAATAGATCGATAGGTATATATATGCTTCGCACTAGTACCTACTCGAGTGATTTGGTATTCTGGCTCCCTTTTATTTGGGATTATGTCACTCCTACATAGGTGACATAATCCCAAGTAAAAAAATTGGGATTATGTCACACCATGGTAAGTGACATAATCCCAAATTTTAAAATTGGGGTTATGCCACTTGGGATTAAATCACGGCACCCCTTCCAACATAGAATATGTAATTTTTGTTGCACTTCACTTACACTGCAGACCTCAACGCCAGACAGAATTTTTTCACACACTTTTTCAATATTCTTACGTAAATTGAAAAGTTATTTAGCTCGTGCTCACAAAGCGCTACGACAGCACGTCCGGCGATTGCAAAACTAGTGACTGCCAATAGACTAACAAGTATTAGGTGCTTTTAGAAATAACTAAATGCTAATACCTACAATGCCTTGCAATTATTCGCATACCTAACTATACATGCACACAACCCATACAAACGTACCTAAATACATATATGTATGTACGTATATAGAAGTGTATCTATTGTTTATTGGAAGATGAGCTCATGCAACGAAATGCGCTGAAAACTTCACGCGATAAAATAACTAATATAATACATAGTATATAATAAAAGTGTAAAAACAAAATAAAAAAAAACAAAAAAGTGCATTCTCGCATCCAATGCCAAAATTCATACAAAAACAAGCTAAGTTCAGCAAAACAATGCAACAAATTAAATAATTTATTTCAGCTAAAATTAGTTAAGTGACGTAATAAAGGTGGTAAGCGAGTAGACGAATAGGCGATAGAACAGCTGTTGAGTTTATGTGTTTGTATTTGTTGTTGTATCGTGAGCAGATGCCACTATACATGTATAAATGAATGTATGTATGCATATGTATATTTACAAATTTACATTTATATATAAATAAATAAAAAGGAATTTAAATGAATATCAAGTGCTGAGAGTTGAGCAGGCAGCTCAAGAGTAAAGGTAAGCGAAATTACGTTTTTTGCTGTTCATGATCGCGTGTAATTAACGAAGTATGTACGTACAAGTTATTGTTTTTTAGAGGGCAAAGTATGTGGCAAATTATGACTTTGAAATAAGGTAAAGATAATAAAATTCAATTAAATTTAAATGCATGACATATCACGCGGGAAGGTCATTAGGGTGGCGCAATTGAATACATTTCTTATGGAGAAGCGTTAACTAAATTGAAGATTTGCAAGCCCTTTTTGTGTCTACAAAGAGTTTTTAATTACCGCTTGCTCTCGGTATAAAAAAATAACACGATGGTTTTAACAAAATGAGAGCGGGTGAAGAAACTGAAACATTAACATCAGCATGAAAGATAATAAAACCGGCAAAATGTCTGGCGTCCGGTTTACTAAGCTAAAAAAAATTGAAAAATTGCAATTAACTTGTTTCGTTTTTTTTTTCTTTAGCGTATTCTCATTTCAAAATAAGCCCCCAACGTATACGCCCAATTTAGCTTAGTAGTCGTACATACACTACACACATGCATACATATGTACCTATGTACATAGGTATGTAAGTAGTCCAGCATGGGTCAGCACAGCAACAATAACACCTCTACTTTTTACCACGAAGCTTGCGAAGTAAACAAAAGTACAAAGCGAAATATGTACATATGTACACTGAGAGAAAAAAAATATATGGAGGGGTCAAAGAAATTGTTTACTTATTTTGAACACTACTTTCTTTGTTTTGAGTAAATGTTCCTTAAAACATGTTAAAAGGTTTATAAAATATTGTTGTTACATGCGTTACCATGGTTTCATATACTTGTTTTGAAAAAATTCATACATTAAAATAATGAAAAATTTCTTAAGCGCCATTTCATTCCCAACTTTCCTTGTTTTGAAGACTTGATTTCTTTAATTTTGAGAAATTAAATTCCCATACAAATCCCCATGGCAACGAATTTGTTTGAATGTTTTTTTTATGTTTTTTCCACATTTTTTGAGAAAATTTACACAAAACAAAGAAAATTTTGTATTGGAGCGCGTGTTCAAAATAAGGAAAATTATGTCTTTGATCGAGAGAAATTTTTTTTTGAGTGTATATTTATCGCAGCAAAACTATTATTTTTGCTTACTTTTGTGTTAAATTTAATGCGTGTCTTATCATTGACTTATACTCAGTTATTCTCTTCTTCTTTGTCTTTTTTCCTCTTCTTATTAAAACGCATGCGAAATTCCAAAGTGGCCAAATGATTACAAGCGCACGATTTATTTGTTTTTATCTTCTTCCATTCTCTTCTTCATCTGCATCTGCCTCCTTTTTTCGTCTACTTTTCAACAGACAATACCAATTGCCGTGCTACTTCGTAATTGTTGATTTTATGTTGTTGATTGCCACTTTGGCGGCAGCAACCACGAAAAGGCTGGTCAAATCGCCTTCAACTCTCTGTTTCCCACCCTCTTTTACTCGCCCACTTCCACAACTCTTTTAATTTTGCAAGCGGACACTGATTTTAAAGTACCAACTCTACATTCAACAAATGTTTGTATGCAATCAACGTCGCTGACGCAGCAAGAAAGTGTGTAGATGGTAAAGCAGCAAAAACAGAAATTAAAGTCAAAGTGCTGAGACTGCAATGATTTGCGTTAAAATAATTGTTGATTTGAATCGCATTTTTTATACTCAGCTGTACTAGTACACAGAGTATTATAGTTTTAATCACATAACGGTGGATTGTAACAGAATGAAATAATCGAGATAGATATAGACTTATATATATCAAAATGATCAGGGTGAAAAGAGAAATCGATTGAGCCATGTCCGTCCGTCCGTCCGTCCGTCTGTCCGTCCGTCTGTAAACACTCTAACTCGCGCAAAAATTGAGATATTTTGATGAAATTTGAAATGCAAGTTGGTATCGAGACTGGGACGGTTGGTATTGAAAATAGGCGAAATCGGACCATGACCACGCCCACTTTTCCTATATAGAAAAAATCGGAAATTTGGTATCTCAGCCACTAATATAGCTGGAGCGATGAAATTTTACCCACGTATTGAGCTCAGGCCCCTATGAAGAAATTTGATGAAATTTTGGAAAATGGGCGGTGCCACGCCCACTTATTAAGGGTCAAACATGGAAAGTTTTATATGTCATAACTCAGAAACCATTGAAGATATATCGATGAAATTTGGTATGCGTGATTTACTTACTTAGCCAAACATTTGGACGGAAAATAGTTAAAATCGGTTGACGGCCACGCCCACTTTTATATATGAATATTACAAAGTGACCTAATAAAAACATTTTAAGCCATATCTCTGTCAAGTATAAAGATATATCACTGAAATTTTGTAGTAGGAGTCTAACTACGGACAGAAAACAAAAACCACAAAAATTTTGGAAAATGGGCGGTGCCACGCCCACTTATTAAGGGGCAAACATTGAAAGTTTTATGAGTCATAACTCAGAAACCGTTGAAGATATATCGATGAAATTCCGTACACGTAATATATTTACCGAGGCAAATGTTTGGACGAAAATTTTCCTAAATCGGTTGACGGCCACGCCCACTTTTATATATGGGTATTATAAAGTGGCCTAATAAAAACATTTTAAGCGATATCTCTGTCAAATATAAAGATATGTCATTGAAATTTTATAGCAGAAGTCCAACTGCGGACATAAAACGAAAAACACAAAAAATTTGGAAAATGGGCGTGGCACCGCCTCTTTTTAGAAACAGGAATATACGAGATTTCTGAGCCCATAACTCGACAAATGATTTATATATAATGACTAAACTTTGTGTGTACACTTTTATTACTTGTGGTAATACATGTTGAAAATTTTAGCGAAATCGGTTGACGACCACGCCCACTTTTATATATGGGTATTATAAAGTGACCTAATAAAAACATTTTAAGCGATATCTTTGTCAAATGTAAAGATAATTCATTGAAGTTTTGTGGTATGATTTCTACAATAGACCGGAAACAAAAAATGGAAAAATTTTGGAAAATGGGCGTGGCACCGCCTCCTTTTAGACAAAGGAATATACGAGATTTCGGAGCCCATAAGTCGACAAATAATTGAGATATTATGATGAAACTTGGTTTATACACTTTTATAACTTGTATTAAGAGACACGCAAAAATTTATTGAAATCGGTTTATGACCACGCCTACTTTTTAGCAAAGATATTTCTGGAACACGCTTTGGAAATTTGTAATGTGACATCTTTGTAACTAGAAGTCATAAAGGAATGAAATTTTGCACAAAGAATAATATTCAAATGCTTAGTTGGATGACTGATTAAAATGTTAACAATAGACGTGGCTACGCCCACTTTATGCAGCACTCAATTTATATAAAGTACACAGTGTTTCCATCAAACGCAAACAAACAATGAAAACATACAGCTGAGTATCTAATGTTCGATTCCACTCGAACTTAGGCTTCCTTACTTGTTTATTGTATGCTTTAATCTAAAATTTGGACCGAGAGAGATTCCAACATTTCTGGAGATAAATACTTTTTGAAATAAGTAAAGTTTTCTATGAGTTTGGGTTTGTAGTTTTGGTTTAAAAATTTCAAAACTACTGTGAAATATCCCTTACCATTATGGAAAAAGGATTTGATAACATGGAGAAAGATTGTCTAAAAAATGTTGATAACAATCCGCAAACTCAAGTTTATATTTTCTTTACTTTTGTCGAAATTTCTTTTGTATCTCCCTTTTACCATTCTTACGATACTTAATTAGTGTTTGTTGTTTTTGTTTCTTTTTTGGCATATTATACCACATACATGCAAACATAACGTATACTACATATATAATTAATAACACAACTCTCATCTTTTTTATTCGCATTTGGCTTACGAAAAGTTCGCAGACGTTACTTCATCATAATACCTTTCCGCTGCAGCGATGAAACTCTTTTATCACAATATGCCTACTTGACCTATTTCCCAATCCATAAAACTCTTTTACACAACGTTTATATTCATGTTGGCGAACTTTATCGCCCACTCAGGAAATTTAAGCTCAAGAATGCTGGAAATTGTCAAATTTTCTGTAGAAACGTTACATAAAGACTACAAAATATTTATCTTACATTTTCTAAGAGCTATAAAATGTCAGGCTTAAATAAATGTTAAAGCAAAAGTGCTACAAATACATGTAACAGCAAAATGGAACTTGCAAGAAAAAATAAAGTGGTGAAAGAGTCTGATGAGCAGAGTCGACTAAACTAGTCCCTGACTTCTTGAGATATCTGCTTGAAATTCTGTATGTAGTAGGTGTATTTTTAAGAGAAGCTGATCAATTGTCGGAATCGGCCGAATCGGACCACTGTAACATATAGCTCCCATATAACCGATTGTTCAGATATGGACATTTAAATAGCTAAAGGCATGAAACTCTGACGTATTTGAACCTACATAAAGCTATCGAAATTTTTCAAGAACGGACCACTAGAACATACAGCTGCCATAAAACCGAATGTTCAGTTATAAATATTTTAGGGTATAATAGGGATTTAGATAGCTATGACACTATTTTTATACTCAGCTGTACTAGTACACAGAGTATTATAGTTTTAATCACATAACGGTGGATTGTAACAGAATGAAATAATCGAGATAGATATAGACTTATATATATCAAAATGATCAGGGTGAAAAGAGAAATCGATTGAGCCATGTCCGTCCGTCCGTCCGTCCGTCCGTCTGTCCGTCTGTCCGTCCGTCCGTCTGTAAACACTCTAACTCGCGCAAAAATTGAGATATTTTAATGAAATTTGAAATAGAAGTTGGTATCGACACTGGGACGGTTGGTATTGAAAATGGGCGAAATCGGACCATTACTACGCCCACTTTTCCTATATAGAAAAAATCGGAAATTTGGTATCTCAGCCACTAATATAGCTAGAGTGATGAAATTTTACCCACGTGTTGAGCTCAGGCCCCTAAGAAGAAATTTGATGGAATTTTGGAAAGTGGGCGTTGCCACGCCCACTTATTAAGGAGCAAACATTGAAAGCTTTATGAGTCATAACTCAGAAACTGTTGAAGATATATCGATGAAATTTGGTACACGTGATATACTTACTTAGGCAAATGTTTGGACGAAAAATTGTCAAAATCGTTTGACGGCCACGCCCACTTTTATATATGGGTATTATAAAGTGACCTAATAAAAACATTTTAAGCGATATCTCTGTCAAATATAAAGATGTATCATTGCAATTTTATGCCAGGAGTCCACCTGCGGACATACAACGAAACACACAAAAATTTTGGAAAATGGGCGTGGCACCGCCTCTTTTTAGAAGCTGGAATATACGAGATTGCTGAGCCAATAACTCGACAAATAATTGATATATAATGACGAAACTTGGTGTGCATACTTTTATTACTTGTGATAATACATGTTGAAAATTTTAGCGAAATCGGTTGACGACCACGCCCACTTTTATATATAAGTATCATAAAGTGGCCTAATAAAAACATTTTAAGAGATATCTTTGTCAAATATACACTCAGAGAAAAGTTGCATACTAAAAACAAGCTGTGTCGTACTTGAATTAAGAATTACAGAAATTGAGGGAAAACAAATCAAATTTAAGTTTCTCCAATCTTGAATCAAGAACGGTATTCTTGAAACAGGATGGAATGGAATTCTTAATTTAAGCAGCAAAAAATACATATACATACACACACATGTATGTAATTTTCGAATGTTGTTATTTTTTTGTGAAAATGGAAAATTATTTATTAAAAAAAAAATTCAAAGAAAGATGGAAAAAGTATATCATAAATATATATGCATAATGCATATGTTCCATTGGACGAGTGCCAGGCGTATGCACGTATGGACGAATCAGGATGGAACTCGTCGATGAGTACTTATATACATAGTATGTATGTAAAAACGCTGCGCTTAAATTCGGACCAAATAATTCACAAAGCGGAGGACGACGAAAGCCTGAGAAAAATTTGGGGGCCGTTTTCTCATATTTAAAGGGTGAGTTTTCCGGTCGAGTTATGTGCCCGATCGATTTGAGTGGTTAGACCCATTTTTTATATAAATTTAGGTGATTTATCAACTAGGTTGACTTAGCGCAATTACTCGCGAGTAATTTTTATTTTTACCTAAAAAAGTTACTCATACGGCTCGTCATACGAATGTTTTGTATGTGGTTTGTACGGAAATATAACAAAATTTATTTGTAAAAAAAAACAATATATGTAATTGCGCTTAGGAATCCTATTAGATATGTAAGTAATCCTCTTATGATGGATATAAAAATAGGTGTTTCTACAGTTGGATCTCGGACTAGTATAACTATATAAATATGCGCTTGTTAACATATAATCGGCAATCGATTATAATTTAAGTTTTTATAATAATTTTTAATTTTCTGAAATAACTCTGGGAAGCTGAATTGTTGATTTAAAATCTTTTATTACAATTAAATATCTGTAATAGTTATAGTTGTAGTTATAGTTATGTATAACAATATATGAATATATAAATATTTTTGGGTTTATAATATACAATTTTGTATGTAATGACTGAATTATATATTATATATATTACTATATATGTATGTATGTAAATATCTGAAAAAATCTGAAAATAAAATACAATACACAAAAATAACCACTTTTACGTTTTATTTTTGTTAGGTGGGTTAAAAATTTCGAATTTTGAATTTCGAAAAAGTGGAAAATCAAGAATAAGTATTCTTAAAACGAAGTTGAAAATTCTACGCATAAGAATGAACATTCTGAAATCAATCATGGGCAATGCTGAATATGAGTTTATATAAGCTTATTTCAAAACAGAAAATTCTTAATATAAGCGTTCTAAAAATGAGAATATATTCTTGATTTTAGCATTTTCAAGCTTAACAGACTTTCATAACGGTTTCGGCTTGATTCAAGCCCGCTGTACTTAAATTTAGGTTGCTTTTTCTCTGAGTGTAAAGATAATTCATTGAAATTTTGTGGCAAGAGTTCCACAATAGACCGGAAACAAAAAATAGACAAATTTTGGAAAATGGGCGTGGAACCGCCTCTTTTCAGAAAAAGGAATCGACGAGATTTCGGAGCCCATAACTCGACAAATAATTGAGATATTATGACGAAACTTGGTTTATACACTTTTATAACTTGTGTTAATAGACACGCAAAAATTTATTGAAATCGGCTTATGACCACGCCTACTTTTTAACAAAGATATTTCTGGAACACCCTTTGGGAATTTGTAACAAGACTTCTTTGTAACTAGAAGTCATAAAGAAATGAAATTTTGCACAAAGAACAATATTCATATGCTTAGTTGGATGACTGATAAAAATTTTGAAAATGGGCGCGGCTACGCGCACTTTATGCGGCACTCGCTTTATATAAAATACGCCGTGTTTCCATCAAACGCATACAAACAATGAAAGCATACAGCTGAGTATCTAATGTTCGATTCCACTCGAACTTAGGCTTCCTTACTTGTTCCTAGTAAATCTTTCCATAAAGAATCCACAGAGTTGAAAGTATAAATTAAAAAAAAAGCAGCATATATACATATGTAACGTTTCACTTCCCCATTCATGAAAGGTATGAAGTCTTCGGTACGGTCGAAGATAGCCGCGCTCTTACCTTTTTGATTACTTTAAATAAACCCAGAATGATTTGTGTATGTATGCCAATTTATTTGCAATTACTTATCTCAAAAGTTATAAAGGTGGTTTGTTTTGAAATTAAGTCCTTGTGCCAAAAATTTACTGCCATATTGTCTATGATTTTTCAATCAAATGTGAGTGTAACATTATCACATTTTCATACATATGTACATACATACGAGTATGTCAATGTACATTCTACATATTTGTATGGATTAGCATACTTTTTAGCTGCACTGAATTGTGATGACTGTAATAAAATTATCGAGAAAAGCAATAATAATACGATCGCACTGACATAGACTTATACTGAAGAAGCACAACAACCAAAGCAACAATAAAGAAAGAAGCACAATAACAATGTGACCAACTGACCGAAACACCGATTCAATCGAGAGAAATGTGTTGATGTGACACTTGAACGTGTGACATAATGCGAGGATCATCTACACACAGGTATACATATGTATATGTATATAATATATATTATGTTTGTGCACGTTGGTTATATACATGCATATGCAAACATATCTATGCATTCATGCTATTGCGTAGTCAGGCATGTAAATTAGTAAATTATTTAGCACTCATCGAAGTGGATACATTAGAATTTTAGTTCAAAAGCGAAAGGAGCACCTTGCAGTTTCATATTTTGAAGTGTGTATAGTACATATTCCATCTTTACGTTTTTAAAAGCTTGATTAGCGTAAGAGAAAATGATTCTAAAAAAACTTATTTTTATTTTTTAGCACAACTGTATAAAAATAACTAAATGAACTTCACGCTCGAGAGACTGCATTCATTAAATGATAAATTTAAATACATACGTATATATGTACATATCGCACACTAAATCAAAAAGCGTTACAACTCAAAATTCAAAAATTTTCAGGAGAGGCAAAAAAATTTTTAATTTTTATAGGCAATGATATGGGAAAAGGCTACGTATAATAGTTATTTCTCAGTTAAAAAAGACTCTGATGGAAAAGATTTTTTGGCAGCCGCTAGAGATATATTCTGTGTACCAATTTATGGAAGAAACCCGATTTCGAAAAATTTTGAGTTGTAACGCTTTTTGATTTAGTGTGCGATATGTATGTATATACATAAGTACAAAAAATGTCTCGCCAACAAAATTGCAACAAAATTAAATGACTTTTCAGCAAACAATTACGTAACATTGACAAGCATTATATTTTTCATGTAAAAACTTTAAGCGAAAGGCTCGCTTGTAGATATGTAAGTTTGTTAGAAAAAAACGTTTAAACAAAAACACGGGTACATATCGTCGTCTAAAGTGCAAACCCGCGTATCGACCAAGTATAAACGGCGTAAGTGACATTTTTGCCAAAAATGAGATTTCCCCAATAACCCGTTCCTGGGGTCCGACCTCATCCATTCATACAAGAATTTTGACGAGTTGTTCCAATGTTAAAATTCTTGTATGAATGGATGTGGTCGGACCCAGGAATGTTTTTTTGGGGTTTGTACTTGGTCGATACGCGGTTTTGCACTTTAAACGACGATATGTATGTATACTCACGTACACATGTGCATATATAAAAAAAATTCATGAATATTTGCAAATTTGTACGTTCCCATTTGTTTTTTTTTTTTTTTGTTTTTTCCTTTTTAGTTCGCTTCACTGTTATTCCACTTATTTAAGTACACGCCTTTATGCTAAACGTACGCGCTATTGAGCGGAAAATATGTCGCATGTAAAAGACAATTATGCGCTAATTAGGTGCAAACAAAACGAAAATATGTATGTACATAAATATGTACATATGCATATGAGTAAGTATGATGTTTAAATGCTTTTTGCTTATGTTGTAACATAAACTGAAAATTTAGTGACAACCTTGTATGTATATAGATATGTATATACTATGTAGGTACTAAAAACACGTATGTATCTTTTTAATACAATATAATTAGAATTCATTTAATTAATATTGATTGATTAAAACTAATTTATACACCATTATTATTCATGCATAGGTACTATACAAAATGTGTTATTCATCGATAACTAGGTATGCCAACAGGGGAACACCCCAGGGTGGAGTTTTGTCTCCTCTGCTTTGGAACCTAACGGTGAACTGCCTGCTTTCTAAACTTCAGCACACGGGCTGCCAGGTCACGGGCTGCTCATGCAAGCATTGGTTGATATCTCGCTGCATTTAACAGGCTAACGCTAGATGGGCCAAGGAGTCAACTTGTGTGATTTCTAGGAAAATCTGGCCTAGACTGGATGAGGCTAGATCTGTATCGGTGCTACATCTGAACCGGCTCTCTATGTATAGGTCCGCTGGTAGGACTTCTAACAGGCCATTGTCTTATGGGCACTCACGCCTCTCGCAGGGGCCTCTTTAAAAACGATTTCTGCCGCAGCTGCAGGGACGTGGAGGAAATAGAAAGTGTTGAGCACTATCTATGCCACTGGCCCGCACTGTCGCTAGGCAGGTATCGCTTTCTCCATAAACACATTTTCGAGTGCCTGGCGGAGATGGAAAATGCAAGGACACTAGATTTTATGCGCTTTATGAAACAAACGCGCTGGTTTAGCTTCACGGGCATCTAATCCTAACATACTAGTAAATCTAATCTTCCGGAAAGTTTTGTAAATAGGGATAAGGAAGCTAGGGCTCCCGTGTGGTATCACAATGGGCCAACTCGGCCTAAGTGTGTCCCCGCTTTCATGAATTGCGGTGACAGCCACCTCAACCTAACCTAACCTAACCTACTATACAAAAGATTAGTCAGCATATTTTGACAAACTTCGTAGCATTTCGCTTTTATAAATAGATAATTGCATTCGGAAAACAAGCAAAACAACACGATAAACTCAATGGAATTTCGCTTTACACCGAAAAAAAAAACGGACACCCAAGAGTAAATAGCAGTAAATGTGTAAAAAATTTTTTATATCAAATTTTAAGTCTCGACTTTTTTTCGCTAATCAAGTTTTTTTTCACTCTCGCAACGACATATTTTCGTGTTTGGTGTTAGCATACGCCTAAAACAAAAACAGCTTCGGATTCAACACCTCCACCAACATACATAACTACTAGTACACATGTGAAAGCAAATAAATATGTATGTATGTACAAACGCTAACACAAATATATTTCTTTTTACATAGTGATTTCAGGTTAGCTAATAAAATCCAAATATTGATGCCAATGCTGATGAAATCAAGTAGACAAGAGAAATGTATGTAACTGATTAGCTAAGCCAACTTAAGTGACCTCATTTCAATTATAGTCTTTGCGCTCTTCTTTTTTTTTATTACTAAATTTTCTCCACCTCTTTGTTTAAGATGCGATTGTTATGTGATTAAGCATTTTGCAATTTTGTTCAAATCAGCTCTAATTATGTCGATGTGAAAGATTTAAATTTGTGAAACCAGCCAGAGGCTTGAATATAACTTAAAGACAGCAAACCAGAAATCAATAGCAATTATGTCAAGAGCGTGTTAGACGTTGTACAATTATTATTATTATTCACAACTCACAAAAAGTTTGTGTCTACAGTCCTTTGTTGTTAGATAAGTCGGGCCCTTTATTTATCAACATATCAACATATGTATGCATAATTGTATTAAGCTACTTCTAATGTTTGGCTACAAATTAATTTTTACCTTCAGTTGTTTTCAATTTATCAACAACCATGAAAAAACTTGAGTTGTGCGGCTTACTCGTATTTATACATAAATGCTTGCTCAATTACAAATGCAACCACATCAAATCAATCATCATTAGACACACAATTTGTGTTCTATTCACATTTGCAAGAATTTTAGAAAGTGTTTATCAACTTTTTGTGTGTGATAACTTCATTGTTTCTATATCTCGAAAAGATGTAGCTCTTTATGGGCCCAGCAAATCACCAACACATACATAGGTCTGCTGTTCTCTGTTCCCTTTGTGTGTGCGTATGTATAGAAGGTCGTAAATGTGTTGAAAGTGATAAGACCATCTATTGTTGTCCCCAATTAATTAAGGTAATCGAGTGTGATGACCCAGCTTTTTCTAGTTGAATAAAAGTTATTTCCTGTGAATTTTATATGAGATATTGTCCAGTTTATAATTAAGAAAAATAGTTATATCCATTGTTTGACCTTAATATTTTTTTATGACATTTGATAACGGCAATTTTCTCTATTGCATTCTACCAGAAAAGGTTTCCCTTTCTGTGGTATTGAACTACTTGCCGTTACTATGCATTTAATTGGCCTTTGCGGTAGCCATTTTGTAGGTCAATAAAGTAAGATTAAAAACACTTTCAGTGAAAAGTTGGGCGATTACGTCCTGCAGGAAGTGCATCTAACTTAAAACTGACTTTAAACTGTTTACAAAGGCACTAGTGGTGATTTTTAATTGGATATTTTCATTGAAAAAGGCTAACTTCTTTTGTATGGGAATGGCGATAAAAAAATTCAGGCCGTGTATCTCTGCATTACATGGAAGGTAACTATGTACATTAGAGTGCGTTTAAAATTCAAATTAACGATATTTTACTGTATCGCCCCCTCAATCGGTAGTAACATGGTCAAAGATATCACACATAAACTTTGGTACCGATTGGTGGCGATTAAGGCATGGCGCAATGAGCTCAATATTCAGAAAACTCTATTAAGGGTGAAAAAATCTAAATATTTTTTTAATTATCTTATACCCAAAATTAATACTTCTGTACCCAAGAATAATAAATATAAATGTTGGTTCCGATTGATGACGGTTTAGTGGTGTTTTAAGGGGGCCAATGTTCAGATTGCCATAGATTGTCGCATATGGTAATCTGAACTTTGACCCCCTTGAAACACCAGTAAACCTTCATCAATCGGGACCAAAATTTATATTTGTTATCATTGGGTATAGATGTATTAATTTTGGGTATAAGATAATTAAAAAAAATATTTTGATTTTTTGACCCTTTATGGAGTTTGCTGAACTTTGACCTCAATGCGCCACGCCTTAACCGCCACCAATCGGAACCAAAATTTATGTGTGATATCTTTGACCATGTTACTACCGATTGAGGGGGCGATACAGTCTTTTTATGAACTTTTAAATTTTTCATACAAATTAAACGCAACCTAATGTACATACAGTCGGTCAATTAATTCTTTGCAAAATGGAAACAGTTCAGAAACTTGTTTTCATACTGGTATTTGGTGAACTAAGCTTAACTTTTGAATTTTTTTTAATATTAAATTAAATATGTTTACAAAATTTAGGAAGAAAAAAACTCAAAATTTAAAGCATAGAAACAACAACAGAAAAAACAAAAGTTCAAAAAATTATAAAAAACACATTATCAATTAATTCTTTGCCATTTTTTCAGCCTTTTTCGCTAGTAGACCTTCTTTTTTTGTTATTTCGAGAAAGGCCAAAACTGTTTGACTGGGTTTAAGCTAGGACTTTGGGAAGGTGTATCCATTGCTTTGGTGCAATTATGCAGTGCCCAAGTCCTGCACAGCAACGATTTGTTTTTAGGATCGTTGTTCAGGTATAGCTTTTACTTGAATTCATTGGCGTTTTTTGGTTAAAAAATGCAAATTTTTATTGCGATTCTCGACTACTCGTGTCAATCTAAAACTCCTTCTTCATCAGGTCATTAAAAATCCGCAGTCCCCCAACACCCTTTGAGGATAAACAACTCCACATTATTGCAGACAATTTTAGAAACATCAGATTTGGTCTAATATTCTTCTGTAGCAGAGCTTTGTTGTTCGTTCTTGAAATTTTTCTGTGTCCATCGCGATGCATCGTGCGTATTTTTGTTTCTGCTACAGCAACGAGCAGTTGTTTATCGAATGAAAAAATTGGTTCCATTGAGTTAACATTGCACTCATGTTGATTGTGAATTATTCTGCTGCATTCACATTCTCTACTGAATGCTTTCCCCCATTCAAGAATACACTCAATGATTTTTTGAATGGAAATTTGCAATCCTTTTGAAAACTGATTTCAATATTTACAATCAGGCACACACCTTTTCTTTTTTGAAAAGAATTATGGAAATGAAATCAACATTGATTGAATCCGTTTACAGCTCTGGTACATATTCCACTATTCAACCAGAGGCTCTTTATCTTTAGCTGCATTATTCATAACTCCTCTTTTCGCTTCAGACTAACAAAATTCATACATACACACACACACACTCAAACATGCTTTGTGATGAGCGCCCTATGAATGAATGAAGAACTGAAGGTAACGGCGTTAATTACCGTAATTTGCATAACACATTTACCACGAATGATTGAATATATACATACATATCTACAATATTTACGTAAATCTCATATGCGCTCAACATAAAAACAGGTAGTTAAAATGATATGCACTGCTGCCAACTAGTCAGATTATCGGCCTCATGTATGCATATCGTCGCTTAAAGTGCAATACCGCGTATCGACCAAATACAATACCGCGTAGCTGCTGCCACCCAAAGTTTACAGGAGACAGTAAAAACTGGTTTTGCATCTATTATTTTGTTCAATAGTATACGCGGTTTTGCAGGTGTACGTGAAAACTTTTTTTTTCAATAAAACAAAGTTATAATCCATTTCGTGTTTATGAAAGGTATAATAAACTTTCGTACATAGAGATGTAAAGCACTAACACCTAATATTCGCGGTATTAGATGTGCCGTTATTTGGAATTGCGTTGTCCGGATCTCAAAATTTTTGCATGAATGAATGGGGACGGTCGCCAGGAATGTACTTTGGCGAAATCTCATTTTTGGCAAAAATGTCACTTACGCGGTTTTGCACTTTAAACGATGATATGTAAATTGCAAAAACGATATATGAATTGGTATGTGTTTAGGTGATCAGTGAAGCATTGAATTCGCAAAAACTGAAAAAAACATACATACTCTGCTTATAGCAAACAGCTTTTAAATGGATATTGGTGTCATCATCGGCATGAATACATTTAATAGCGCATTAGCAATATAGTATTTCCGTTGCAATTGATTTTTTACAATTTTCTTTTATTTTTGTGTTTGTTGCTGTTGCAAGCTATCAAGGTTAACGCGTAAATGTTTCTACACCACCTCTTCCGCCCCAAACAGCTTATAAGCAGCTAATCAGTATTAAAGCTCTTTTTTGATGAAAAATTGAATTTGTAAATATGTATGTATGCGGTTTTCATTGTGATGGTTTTGATGGCACATAATTATTCAAAGTAACAATGAGCTAATCGCCAATGAAACACTCATTTCCTGGACTTTATACATACATATGTACGTACACATGTATATTGTACGTACATATGTAACTATGTTCAGCCATTATGAAAAAATTAATGTTTATTGCAAATGAAAATAATTATCTGTGCATATGTAGCAAATATTAATAATTTCAAGGTAAATTTCCATATAAACTTGTATTTTAATTTATAATTAAGAAGCAATCTAAGTTCTAACGATGAGTACCAATGACTGGCATATAAACAATAAAATTCCTCCTTTAATGATGCTTAATATTGCGCAGAATGAATAAAGCTGAAGTTAATGAGTGTGGACCTGAAAATGATAGATGAAGTTTTGCTAAAAACTGGTTAAATGTGTGAATAATTATAACTTGGCCGCTGTGGTGCAGTGGGTAGAGTGCTCGCCTGCCATGCCAGAGGTCTCGGGTTCAAACCCCAGCCCATAGCAAACGCCAAACAAATTTTTCTAATTAGTAAAAATCCAATTATTGGGTTTTTTAAGAGCAGCGGTCACCTCTCGGCAGTGGGCGGCATACCCTCCGAGTGTATTTCTGCCATGAAAAAGCTTCTCACAAAAAATGCATTCGCCGTTCGAAGCCGGCATATAACTGTAGGTCCACCCAATTAGTAGGAAAAACAAACAGGAGCACACCTCGAATTGGGAGAGAAGTTCGGCCATAAAACTCGTCAGAGTTATAATAGCGCCATTGTATTATTATATTATATAATATTAGTATTAATTATAACTTTATGCAAATATTTTTTTTATTTCTAAAAATCCATTATTAATTTGGTAGACAAAATTTTTTATTACTTATTCAATGGCCACGTCCTGCCCAAACTTCCCGATATGCAAGTAAAAATGAAACTATTTTTAGCAGCATTGCACATAGGTAGATTTTCAAGTTTTATGCGGCCAAAAATATTTTATTGTCTACACCTATTCCAAATTGCTTGTTTAATGCAAAATTTTAACAATTTGTGTTAAAAGTCGATTTTATTGAAAAATATATACAGTGACTCCAAAAAAATCATACGCCAGGGTTTTTAAATTTATTTCAAAGAGTTCTGTCGAAAATATTACTTTCTTATTTTCGTTTAAAAATATAGACAATTTCTCTATAAAAATCGTTTTAAGCAGGATTTCTAAGCTTATGGAAGAAATCCGAAAAATCGTAGAAATTTCTAAAAGTGGATTAAAAATTTCAAAGCGCGGCCAGAATTTATAGAAGATTTTTAGGAGATTTCTAAGTGTACTGTTATGTAGCCAACCAATTTTAGTGTAAAAAATTAAATTCTCAATGCTGTGGAAAATTCCGTCGATTTTATAAGTTTTTTTCTGTAGGGTGTTTGCCTTATATGTACGTGAGACCGTTCCAATTAAAATTTCCGAAAAGCCAAGGAAAATTTTCAAAAAGTTGAATGTTGCATATTATTATATTAAAATTGAATGAGCTGCAAAATTGCATACTCAAAAATCTTCTAAAAAAATGTAGCTTTAGAATTCTTAGCCCCTTTTTATGATAAGTATTTCCTTGACTTTGAAAAATTGGAAATACTAAAAATACTGCCTAAAAAGTTAACAATAATCGGTCATATATATCGCGGCTACTTTCGAGCATCAATTACATTAACCAAGATATGCGTTAGAAATATAAACATTAAAATCATATATAAAACACAAAAAAGAAAATTATTGTAGGTACATATGAAAAACCCTGTATCTAGTAGTGAAGTGCGGCTTTGTGCGACGTAATTTTTTGGCGGAAAAATACTAATTGTACTAGATATCATGTCCGAGGGTTAATTTGACTGAGTCTGACAGAGCAATATAACAAAATCAGTTTTGAACACAAAAAAGACTGAAATTTTTTTTTTAAATATCCCAACTTTAAAAGCTTAAAACTGAAAACTTAGAATTATTGGAAATCAAGGATATTATTGAGAAGTGTTAATAATTACTTGAAGATTTAGGATCCATAACGGTTACTTAAATGAAATGCTTTAAATAATAAATATTCACGTTGAAACTAGCACTTAAAAATATGTAAAAAAAAATTAAAATATTAACTTTAGGTATGCTAAGTTTCGACCATCTGGGAGCAAGTGCAGAGTATGGGGTCGGGAAAAAAGCGATGGATTATTGTTCCCCAGTCTATTTCCAATATGTGGGTATGTTTTTTTCTGTAATTGTAACAACTTCACAAAATTCAATTTTGGCCGCATAAAACATGAAAATCTACCTATGTGCATTGGCACCTACATATATTCATTACAATTTGAAGTTAATTAACATTTGCTTATCTAAATTTTTATTTGTTTGTTTTTAGTCAAATTTTATTTGCGACCTTCAATGTAGATTTTTGAGACAACAAAGCCAGACACGATTTTTGATTGACCGCAAACACATTTTCACGATTTAATGACGCATGCATGCCAAACAAAACAATGTGCAATAACGAACTAGTATATTTTTTTAGAACAAATAAAACATTGATCAAAGACCGTAAATTAATTTTAGTTCGACACACAGAAAAAGAAATAACAAGTAAGGAAGCTTAAGTTCGAGTGGAATCGAACATTAGATACTCAGCTGTATGTTTTCATTGTTTGTTTGCGTTTGATGGAAACAAGGCGTATTTTATATAAAGCGAGTGCCGCATAAAGTGGGCGTAGCCACGCCCATTTTCAACATTTTTATCAGTCATCCAACTAAGCATATGAAAATTATTATTTGTGCAAAATTTCATTCCTTTATGACTTCTAGTTACAAAGATGTCACGTTACAAATTCCCAAAGGGTATTCCCGAAATATCTTTGTTAAAAAGTAGGCGTGGTTATAAACCGATTTGAATAAATTTTTGCATGTCTATTAACACAAGTTATAAAAGTGTATAAACCAAGTTTCGTCATAATGTCGAGTTATAGGCTAAGAAATCTCGTATATTCCTTTGTCTAAAAAGAAGCGGTGCCACGCCCATCTTCAAAAATTTTTATATTTTTTGTTTCCGGTCTATTGTGGAACTCATGCCACAAAATTTCTATGAATTATCTCTATATTTGACAAAGATATCGCTTAAAATGTTTTTATAAGGCCACTTTATAGTTCCCATGTATAAAAGTGGGCGTTGTCGTCAAACCGATTTCGCTAAAATTTTGAACATGTATTACCACAAGTAATAAAAGTATACACACCAAGTTTCGTCATTATATATAAATTATTTGTCGAGTTATGGGCTCAGAAATCTCGTATATTCCTGTTTATAAAAAGAGGCGGTGCCACGCCCATTTTCCAAAATTTTTGTGTTTCTCGTTTTATGTCCGCAGTTGGACTTCTGCTATAAAATTGCAATGGCATATCTTTATATTTGACAGAGATATCGCTTAAAATGTTTTTATTAGGCCATTTTATAGTTCCCATATATAAAAGTGGGCGTGGCCGTCAACCGATTTTGGAAATTTTTCGTCCAAACATTTGCCTAAGTAAGTATATCACGCGAATTTCATCGATATATCTTCTACGGTTTCTGTGTTATGACTCATAAAACTTTCAATGTTTACCCTTAATAAGTGGGCGTGGCACCGCCAATTTTCCAAAATTTCATCAAATTTCTTCCTAGGGGCCTGAGCTCAATACGTGGGTAAAATTTCATCGCTCCAGCTATATTAGTGACTGAGATACCAAATTTCCGATTTTTTCTATATAGGAAAAGTGGGCGTGGTCATGGTCCGATTTCGCCCATTTTCAATACCAACCGTCCCAGTTTCGATACCAACTCGCATTTCAAATTTCATCAAAATATCTCAATTTTTGAGCGAGTTAGAGTGTTTACAGACGGACGGACAGACGGACGGACGGACGGACGGACATGGCTCAATCGATTTCTCTTTTCACCCTGATCATTTTGATATATATAAGTCTATATCTATCTCGATTATTTCATTCTGTTACAATCCACCGTTATGTGATTAAAACTATAATACTCTGTGTACTAGTACAGCTGAGTATAAAAACACAAACTCATGGTACTCTTTTCGCCCACGAAACACTTCTATCAAAACCAAGAAACTTGTTTGTTTGTTAATGCACGAAATGGAAAGTTGTCGGTGGCTGCAAAATCCTTGTGCGAAATATGTATATATGTACATATTTACACAACAATGAATTGGTCAATATGACTAACGAATGGCTGGGCGCGGCAATTTGAGGCAATTCGAAATGCTCGCTTTTTAATCGTTGGCGTACAAGTAGCTTAAGACAAGGGAGAGGGGGACCCCTCTATTTCTATTATGCAATTAAGTAGCCGACCACTCCAATTCTCACTACATGAATTTGCTGCACATAGTCTCTTATACATGTATTGTTAATCGCTTCATCTCAGAGTCAATCTCATTCTCATGCCTCATGCTTCATGTCTCTTTTGAACTGTCCGCCTCTTGGTTGCTACACATTTGTTGCATGCACATTTTTCATGCATTTATTGCATATATTAATTTATAAACCGTTATTTTTTGTTTGTTATAGCATTTCTGGTAGCAGTCATGTCGTTATTGCTACCGCCAGCATTGCAACCATTTACGTACGTGTCCATATGTATATCATATATAAATACCGTTTAGCCATTTACTTTAGCAATTACGGCTGCAACAGCAACGTCTGGCCTGTGTTGCAAGGCCTTTGGACTTAGTTTTGAAATTTTTTTCTCACATAATTGCAGCATTTTTACATCTATATATATAAGTGTGTATGAATCACTTAAATACACTATGTACATAAACTGCAACAAATGTACATATATATGTATGTCTCCTGCTGTCTGTTGTAATAAAATTTCAAGAAAATTGTTAACATTTTGCACTCGCCAGTCAATCGCCCGCTACTAAATATATTTATTCGAATTAGATCAGAAAATGGACGCGATATTCATACATATATATGTATGTAGTATATGGGCACGAATATTGAGACACTATTTTAAGGAAGAAAAAAAGATACTTAACAGTAAAATAGAGTATTAAGAGTATCAATCGAGGTAGCTTAAGGCATTTTTTTCCAACGTTAGGCATGCGATTTCGAGAATGAAATTTCACTTTAAAGGGCGCCATATTTGATAAAACAGTTGCAAAAAACTATTTTCAACACTTTTTTTCCCAATTAGCGAGGATTTTAATATCGGTTAATGTAGAAGAAAGTAGGTACATACATTTTTAGGTAAAATATAATATTTATACATCTGCTCATCAACAATATATAAGTACATATGTACATACTTTGTACATAGCATTTGAATGTCCCACATGATCTGCCGTCTGCGAGAATACCAAGCTTTAAGCATGTTACTTCCAAAAAAAATAAAGGTTAAGTCTCCTTAGGAACATTCCAAACCCGATCTCCATATGATAACTTTACTCACAAATCATGTTGAAATCACGCTTTCTATACATTTTTTTTAACAATTACAAAAACTGTTCTTAGTAAAAGTATCCAAAGAATAACTCATACGCCAAAAGCGCTGTTAAGCAAGCAAAGGAGTTCATAACAAAAAACACATTAACAAATCAGCCCATTAAGTTCACCTAAAACAACGTTCTGTTTTAATCAATATATACTATATACATATGGATATGAAGCAAACCCAATAGACCAAAGGGCTTGAGAATAATATTATAACAAGCTTACAAATATAAGCGTTAAGCTTGAGGAAAGCTTGTGTAAAGTATTGAAAAAGTCTTAAGAACAATTGTAGAAAAATCAAAACGGCACCCTTTTTATAAGCTTACAAATGTAATTGTAGAAAAATATTACTTGTGAAAGCTTGTTGTAAGCTTATAAATATAATTGTATGCATAAATAGTAGAAAAAAGAAAAAAATAAATTTTTATTTGCATTTTTCTTTTCTTTCTCTTTCCTTCTTCACCTTTACTGCAATGTTCTTTATTTTATATTCTCCTCCTGTTTCGGACCATAACATCAACCTGAAATTCAATCCAACGGTATCATATAGTGGTACATTCAACATTATATTGAACATTATTGAGGCTTTTATACTTCCCTTTTCGAAGAAGGAATCAATGAATTATATGAATCATTGTAAAACCAAAATTTAAAAAAATTTTACAGCAAGCTTATAACAATATTATTATTAATATTTTTTCAAGCTTTCATTGCAAGTGTAAAGTAAGCTTATTGTAATATTGTTTTCAAGCTTTTTAACATATGGAGTATTGAGAAAGGCTTACATAAAGTAAGTGTTCCTCAATTATTTCAATCATGCTTGTGAATAAGCTTACAATTAAGCTTATAAAAACTGTATTGCAATAAGCTTACAATGGACAATTGTTATAAGCTTGTTCTCAAGTCCTATTACATTTCGCTTACATCCTGGTCTGTTGGGAACAGTTCAAAAGTCGCAACAAAAAGTGCTAAACTGTTAGTCGTCGCCGCGACACGCAGACAATACAAAAATAGCCACTCCCTTAGGCATTGGCTGGCTAAATAATCAAAAATCGGTTCGATAGTACATTCAAACATATGGCTCTTATGTGCATTTTTTCGCTATTTTTTATTCTCCTTTTTTTGAATTTGTGATTGTGAATAGAGACAACGTTGTCAATTTACCTCAAAATCAACCATTCAAATATTCAAACAATTGAAAATTGGAACTGGCTTGAGAGAAGTGGAGGTCAAATTGGTCATAAATTGTATGAAAAGAAACAGAGCGGCGGCATTCGTTGGGTTGTGAATGAGAAGAAATAGCGAAAATGGAAGCATAGAGAACCAAAAGCATAAGCGAATGGCTAAAACGAAAACTGCAACTTGCTCTACAACAATTGAGTTGCAAAAACCGTTTTTCGGCAGCAAAAAAAACTTGTAAAAAAACAATATTGAAAATATGCCACAATGAGTCATAATTTGTGCATTTGAAAAACTTTATATAAAACAAGTAAAGAAGCCTAATTTCGAGTGGAATCGAACATTAGATACTCAGCTGTATGCTTTCATTGTTTGTTTGCGTTTGATGGAAACACGGTGTACTTTTTATAAAGAGATTGCTGTATAAAGTGGGCGTAGCCACGCCCATTTTCAACATTTTTATCAGTCATCCAACTAAGCATATGAATATTATTTTTTGTGCAAAGATGTCACGTTACAAATTTCCAAAGGGTTTTCCAGAAATATCTTTGCTAAAAAGTAGGCGTGGTCATAAACCGATTTCAGTAAATTTTTGCGTGTCTATTAACACAAGTTATAAAAGTGTATAAACCAAGTTTCGTCATAATATCGCAGTTATTTGTCGAGTTATGGGCTCCGAAATGTCGTAGATTCCTTTGTCTAAAAAGAGGCGGTGCCACGCCCATTTTGCAAAATTTTTGTGTTTTTTGTTTTATGTCCGCAGTTGGACTCCTTCCATAAAATTTCAATGATATATCTTTATATTTGACAGAGATATCGCTTAAAATGTTTTTATTAAGTCACATATATAAAAGTGGGCGTTGTCGCCAACCGATTTAGGCAATTTTTCGTCCAAACATTTGCCTAAGTAAGTATATCTCGCGTACCAAATTTCATCGATATATCTTCAACGGTTTCTGAGTTATGACTCATAAAATTTTCAATGTTTGCCACCTAATAAGTGGGCGTGGCACCGCCCATTTTGCTAAATTTTACCAAATTTCTTCATAGGGACCTGAGCTAAACACGTGGGTGAAATTTCATCGCTCCAGCTATATTAGTGACTGAGATACCAAATTTTTGATTTTTCTATATAGGAAAAGTGGGCGTGATCATGGTCCGATTTCGCCCATTTTCAATACCAACCGTCCCAGTCTCGATACCAACTTGCATTCCAAATTTCATCAAAATATCTCAATATTTGCGCGAGTTAGAGTGTTTACAGACGGACGGACGGACGGACAAGGCTCAATCGATTTGTCTTTTCACCCTGATCATTTTGATATATATAAGTCTATATCTGTCTCGATTATTTCATTCTGTTACAATCCACCGTTATGTGATTAATACTCTGTGTACTAGTACAGCTGAGTACAAAAATGTAGGTACAATGTACTACCTGGTACATATCGCTAGCTTAGAGTGCAAACTGTGTAAGTCCACTTTTATGAAAATACATATTTAATTTTATGTAGAACGCTAGAAAAATCAAATACGCACCGCGCTAAACAAGTCTGTGATACTTGTCATATTTTTACTCGTTGTTATTCAGTGGTACCCAAATTGTGTAAGTCCAAAAGAGAAGAAACTTGGCTGTAGTTTGGACACACCTTCTTGCGTCCGCTTTATTAGATTATAGATAAGCGTGCTACGGGATGTAAATATACATATATACATATATGTATGTACTTATGCATGGCTTTGTCAAGTTATTTAACAACATTTGTTATTCCAGCTGAATGTCAAAAATATGTATGGAGATAAGAACATATCGCACTCTAACTCATAAAGTGACACAACTCAAAATTTTTCGAAGTCGGGCTTTAATCGTTACACAGAATATACATATGTACGTATCTCCATCAGTGATCTTCACAAGCAGCTTGTTTGCCCTTTCAAGCGCTTCAAGCTCTTTCTTGTTTGTTTAAAAGCAAACCGAGCTAGCGGTTGCTTGAAAAAAAATTCAATCATTTTCAAGCAAATTTCATCAAAAGCAAGCAGGTTGGAGGAGATTTTCAATCAGATTTCAAGCGTTCATTTCGCTTTTCCAAACGAAGATTTTTAAAGAGATCTTTCAATCATTGAGGAATAGGCGCACAGAAATGGAAGATGAACTCAATTCTACCAGTATTTTTCTGCAGATAATTGTAACAAAATACATATTTAAGCATGCATATACCCTGCAAAATGTTTATTGTTGACAAATCAGGTCTAAAAAAGGAGTATGCTGGCAGGACTGCTTCTGCTATGCACTGACTCTGTCTACTCCTAACTTTCTAATACATGACATCGACAAAATAAAATCAGCCTTATTTGAAGCCTTACGCCAAACAAATTTGCTACCTTTATAATTTTCTGGCCTTATTTCGTAAGCCTTTAAATGTGCTGTTTAATTCTTAAATAAGGCTAAAATAGTTTGGTGGGTATGTCCGCAAATTTTGCGACCAGCAGTTTTTATATGTAAATGGTCTTGTCGTCGAAATGTTCAACATTCGACCAAAAAAAAAAAAGAAAATTTTTATGTATGCACATGTTTATGAGTACGACATTGAAATTCCCAAAGGAACTAAGAAATTATGGAAACAAATAACTGGCGGGAATGTGACAAAAATGCAAGTAGCTTAATTGTCATTAGATTCTCACCAGCTTGTAAGTGGTCAATTGAGTAATCATTCCAATGAAACTACTGCTGTATGTATGTAACTTTTGAAACATGGAATTTAAAGAATATCTGCCATCATTGTACCTGAAAGAGTAGGCGCACAGAAATGGAAGATTAACTCAAATCTGATCTAGTATTTTTCTGCAGATAATTGTAAGAAAATAAAGGACAAAGCCTTTTGTACATATTTAAGCATACATATACCCTGCAAAAATGCTTGTTGTTGACAAATCAGGTCTAAAAAAGGAGTATGCTGGCAGCACTCCTTCTGCTATGCACTCACTCTGTCTACTGCTAACTTTCTAATACATGACATCAACAAAAGAAAATCAGCCTTATTTTAAGCCTTACGCCATACAAATTTGCTATCCTTATAATTTTCTGCTCTTATTTCGTTATTGGTGGGTATATCCGCAAAATTTGCAACCAATACTTTTTATATGTAAATGGTATTGTCGTCGAAATATTCAACAATCCACCCTTTTGTCTCCAAATAAAAGAAAATTTGTATGTATGCACATATGTACATATGCATGAGTGTGTTTTTATGAGTTTTTATGAGCAAAGTGGAATGTCCGGCGAACGTAAATATACCTGCAAAAAATGCGATTTCTCCGGGACGTGTCCGGGATCAATCGCAAGGGAGCATGCGACTAATACAAGTTTACATCCCTTTATATGGAGCGAATTGATCGTATTTATTCGAGCATGTCCTTTGAAGAGACTAATTGTTCAATTTGTATACCCGTACAGGTACAAATGTAGATTAATCGCTTTCATCCAAAGTAGTAAGCCAAGGCTATTTTTTATGAAAATGTCTAAAATTTATAAATTGTTATATATGTATATTAGAAGAAAGTTTATTCAATTAGCTTTTATCGTGTAGTGAAATCTTTTCAAAAAATTAAGTATTTTCTGAAAATATTTTAAGTTTTGAGAATGCATTATGCGAGTGTAAAAGACATGTGAAGAATTTTTCAAAGTTGTTAGCAAAGGCTGTTTCTTATAAAATTTTTTTTAAAAATTATAAATGTTCATACCTATTTAAATATTTTACAATAAGTTTTACTTTTGTAAAAAAATCTATTCAATAAATTAAAATTTTTTTAAATTTTCAGTATTGAGTGTATAATTGTAATTGATTTTTCCCGTTCGGTATGAAAGGGATTAATTTACATTTATACCCGTTCGGGAAAAATCGAGGCCTAATTGTGGACTGATTGTTCCAGAAAGAGATCAATCCGGGATAAATCTCTATCGGGATTATTCGCACATTTTTTTTCCGGGATATGTATTTTGGTCTGTTACAAAAGTAGGTAGAATGCCAAACATGTATATACATACATACATATGTATATTTTGGTTTTTTAACAAAGTAGGTATAGAATATAAAAAGGTTAGAATATTGAGGATAGGTAATTACACAAGGCCATTCATATGTACATATTTACATACAAAAATATTTTCCTTTGTTGACAAAAGGATAAAATACTGATGCGTATAGAAAACAGAATGTATATACATACATGTGGTATATGCATACATACAAATTTTCTTTTTTTTGGGTCGAATGTGGAACATTTCGACGACAAGACCATTTACATATAAAAACTGCTGGTCGCAAAATTTGCTGACATACCCACTAAAATATTTTAGCCTTATTTAAGAATTAAACAGCACATTTAAAGGCTTCCGAAATAATGCAAGAAAATTATAAAGGTAGCAAATTTGTTTGGCGTAAGGCTTAAAATAAGGCTGATGTTCTTTTGTTCATGTCATGTATTACAAAGTTAGGAGTAGACAGAGTGAGTGCATAGCAGAAGCAGTGCTGCCAGCATACTCCTTTTTTAGACCTGTCAACAACAAGCATTTTTGCAGGGTATATGCATGCTTAAATATGTACAAAAGGCTTTGTCCTTTATTTTCTTACAATTATCTGCAGAAAAATACTGGTAGAATTGAGTTCATCTTCCATTTCTGTGCGCCTATTCCTTCACATCCAATGATTGAAAGATCTTCTTAAAAATCTGCTTTTGAAAAAGCGAAATGAACGCTGATTGAAAATCTCCTCCAGCCTGCTTGCTTTTGCTTGAAATGATTGAATTTTTTTTTTTCAAGCAACCGCTAGCTTGGTTTGCTTTTAAACAAACAAGCAAGAGCTTGTTTGCTTTTAAACAAACTAAGCAGCGCTTAGATTGAAAAAATGCAAACAATTCCAAGCGCGCTTGTGATTGTTAGGTTACAAGCGGCGCTTAGATTGTTTGTTTTCGTTGCTTGCTTGTACAAAACAATCTGTTTGAAAATTCAATCTGCTTGTGCAGTTCACTGATCTCCATCGACTGCCAAAAAACTTCAGAGTCTTTCTTAACTGAACAATAACTATTATGTATATGTGGCCTTTCCCATATCATTGCCTAGAGAAAAGAAAAAGTAGTTTGGCTCCCCTGAAAATTTTTGAATATTGAGTTGTGTCATTTTATGATTTAGGGTGTCATATGTATTTTTTGTGCCGCTCTGGTCTAGTGATTACAGTGCCTGCCTGCTGTCTGAGTTCTCGGATTCGAACTGCATTTCTGGCTTTCGAAAAAATGCTTTCACCACTCGCAGCCAGCCACCCGATTTGTAGAAAAATAAATAAAGAAGCACCCCCCGAATCGTGCGAGAAGCTGGGCCTAAAACTTATTAGAGCTATATTCACGCCATTATGGAACATACCTAAATATGTATGTACATAAGTATGCACCGCTATGGCAATCAAATTTAAATTAATTTGTAAATAAAATCTTTTGCTTAAGACATAACAATTTTCTATGCGGAAGTAAATTTTTGATGTATTTATACGTGGGGCGCAGTTGCTTTACAAATATGGGTGTGGGTAATTCCTATTGAGATATGTATCCGAATTCGACTAAAGCATGTGTCAAGCTTATTAGCCTGTCCATACACATATGATAAATAGCATTTGTTTTTATTTTTTATTAAAAGTTTTTTACGTGCTACATCTTGTGGTATAGGCATAACTAAGAATTAAAAAAAACACAAAAAAGCACGCAACGTTATGGCACGCACAAACAATTATACAATAACAAAAAGCAATGATTTTTATCGTATTTCCAATTTTATACAATATTTATATATTTGCAAATATTTCAAAAGAAAGCAGTTCATTAACCTTTTCAAAGTCAATGACTCGCGGTAAGTTAGAAAAAGAATAAAATACATTATAAGTAATACATATGTATGTATGTATGTATGTATGTATGTATGTATGTATATGTTTCTATGCCATCGATGCGTATCGCCCATTTTTACAGATATTCCACTTTGTTTTATCTTCACTTAGTTTTCGTTACTTTAACTCTAGCAAAGTGAAGGCTATGAAGTAGAAAGAAGTACGAGTATCTGTTCTCTACAATTGGAATACTAGATAACACAAAATATAATTAAAATTGAAACAAGTTTCCAATTTAATGTAAACACAATGTAAGTAAAACCATTTGAAAGTAACAGAGCTATAGTATTTATGTAGTTACAAGCCTTTAAACCGATCAGCGAAATTGAATTAACCAAAAACAAACGAAGGCGTCTTTAGCGACAAACTCGTTTGCTAATTTTACTTTCAATAATTACAAACACGTGTGCAAACTCTGTCTTTTAAGTATTTTATATATCTACTTTCATCAGGGACTGCAAATAATCGTTATTTTTTAAATTTTGACTAAAAAAATCATACTGAAGGAGAAATGCTAAACGCAAAATAAGTACACAGATGTAATCACCGTAACGCAGACTATCTCTAGGTGCATTAACTTTTATTTTTTCGATTTTTATAAAAAAATTGATTTTTAATCATTATTTTCTGTTTTATTTTCTGCTCAGAAAATAAAAGTTATTTCTGGAGTTTTATTTTTCCCTCAGAAAATAAAAGTTATTTCTTGAGTTTTATTTTTCCATCAGAAAATAAAAGTTATTTCTTGAGTTTTATTTTTCCCTCAGAAAATAAAAGTTATTTCTTGAGTTTTATTTTTCCATCAGAAAATAAGTTATTTTTTGAGTTTTATTTTTCGATCAGAAAATAAAAGTTATTTTTTGAGTTTTATTTTTCGATCAGAAAATAAAAGTTACTTCTTGAGTTTTATTTTTCCATCAGAAAATAAAAGTTATTTCTTGAGTTTTATTTTTCCATCAGAAAATAAAAGTTATTTTCTGAGTTTTATTTTTCCCTCAGAAAATAAAAGTTATTTTTTGAGTTTTATTTTTCGATCAGAAAATAAAAGTTATTTTCTGAGTTTTATCTTTTTGCTCAGAGAATAAAAGTTTCTTCAGTTTAATTTTAGCTGCAGTTGTCGATTTTGCCATATTAACGCGTAGGTAAAGTTTATAAGTAAAAAAAATTAAAAGTTTATTTATCTACTTTACTTATTTATATGGCAAAATCTACAATTGCAGCCAAAATTAAACTGAAAAACTTTTATTCTCTGAGCAAAAAAATAAAACTCAGAAAATAACTTTTATTTTCTGATCGAAAAATAAAACTCAAAAAATAACTTTTATTTTCTGATCGAAAAATAAAACTCAAGAAATAACTTTTATTTTCTGATGGAAAAATAAAACTCAATAAATAACTTTTATTTTCTGATGGAAAAATAAAACTCAAGAAATAACTTTTATTTTGTGAGCAGAAAATAAAACTCAGCAAATAATGATTAAAAATCAACTTTTTGGATATAACTCATAACCGTTACAGTCCCTGACTTTCATACAATTTAATATTTTTTGTGACCTGAAATAAAGTGAATTTTGACTTGGTTTAAAAGCAGTACGCATAAAATACATTAATTGTATACGTATTCTTTAAACGCAAAATATTTCATTTTATAACAACCTTTGTTAATTAAACTTGACTTGCCGCGCCACCTTTAACTTTATCTCTTTAAGGTCAATTGTATAGCTAATGTCACTTTTTAAACACACTCGGAATACATATATTTATATACCACTAGTACGTATGTCTGCATATACACATAAAATTAAAATTTAAATTAATATGCATTCTATATATGTACATACATATGTACATACATTCAGAGAATTAAATATTTTTTTACATATCGACGTGCCATACGAAAACTAGCAATAATAAAATTTGAAAAGAAAACTAGCAATAAAAAAATTTCAGACGAATATTAGCACTTTCAGGTTTTGGCTGACGAAAACTAACAATATCGTTTTGTGGTTGACGAAAACTAGCAATATTGTGTTTTTCAAACGAAATGTAGCATTTTAGTTTTGTGGCTGACGAAGACTAGCAATTAGTTTTTGTTTTTCTGCTTATTTACAGGGTGAGAATAAAGCGACTTTGGTTTGTTGTATTAGACATGACCGAGATAGGTATTTACGAAAATTATTTAAATTAAAATTTGAATAACGCCATGGTAACTTGGTTCATCCGCTTGTTAAGCGCTTATCTAATAGCGAGTCAAAC
Source organism: Urophora cardui (assembly GCA_960531455.1). Lineage (NCBI taxonomy): Eukaryota > Metazoa > Arthropoda > Insecta > Diptera > Tephritidae > Urophora > Urophora cardui. The sequence goes on from OY482670.1 coordinate 165,507,932, forward strand.
TTTTTCAAGTGGGCCACTAAAACTTCATCGAACCAAGTCAATAGCAAAACAGTTGGACCTGCCATACAGATGACTCTAAGATCTACACTGTTGTAAAAATAAACTTATGTTAACCGATAAAAAGAAAAATGATCTGAGAGCAATGATGGAAAAACGGTTAATTCCTGATGAAAATTTTGGATTTTTCAATGATATATTAGCCGCTTTCGATTAACAATTTCACTGCTCGCTATAAATTTCTCTATGCCAAATTTATATGAGAATGGTAGCGAGCAGAGGGAAATTTTTCTCGACCAGTTAGCGAGTATGGCTACTACTCATTATGGGTTCAAACAAAATAGTTTTGCAACCAACCTTTTATGGCAAATACTGGGTTTTTTGGTTGTTTTGGTTGCTGTATTTGCTCATTTTTTGTCATATTCGCTCTTTTGGTTGTTGAATTTGCTAAAGCGAATCAAATTCTTAGTTTATTTTTAGTCAAGACAAAATGTGGAAGCACTTTAGAAAAAAAAAGACGCAAAGTTTTTTGTTGAGGAAGAAAGACGCAAACTTTTTTTTTTTCAAAGAAAGACGCATTAAAAATATTTTTCGAAAGAAATACTCTTTATTTTTTTTGATAACGAAGAAAGACGCTTTATTTTTTTTTTTTACTATAAAGAAAGACGCATTTAAATAATTTTTAGGAAAGAAAGACGTATTCGATTTTTTTTTCTTCGTCAATATTAATGCTAATGCGTCTTTCTTCGCAGTTAATAATGCTAATGCGTCTTTCTTCGTCGAAATATTTTATAATGCGTCTCTGTTCGTCGAAATATTTTTTAGTGCGGCTATCTTCGTCGACATGTTTTGTGAAGCGTCTTTCTTCCCCGACATATTTTTAATGCGCCTTTTTTCGTCGACAAATTACTGGCATGCGTCTTTCTTCTACCGGAGCGACGATATCGCTTATCAAAACAAAATTACTCCCATACTTATGCTTCCTTCATTTCCCATATACGTACAAATCAGACATGGGCATCTGCAATTACAAAATTTTTCAATTACAATTACTTGTAATTGTAATTTAAAAATTTCCAATTACAATTACTTGTAATTATAATTGAAAAACTTCAGATACAATTACATGTAATTGTCATCGAAAAGGTATCAATTACAGGTAATTGTGAATGAAATGCATCAATTACATGTAAGTCTTCTGTTATGATCCACCCACTTTGATTGATTTTTATGCTCAAAATAACTATGTATGCTCTTAGATGTAGGTATGTATTAGCTTAGGGATGCGCCAATACCCAAAAAAGTTAACTAATTCACTGTTCAATTACATGTAATTGAACACTATTCGGTAACAATTACATGTAATTGAATACTACTGAGTTATTTCAATAGCAGCATTTCAATTACAATCCGGAAAAATGTAATTGGAAAATTTTCCATTACAATTACTTGTACTTTGTAATTGAAAAATATCAATTACAATTACAAGTAATTTTAATTGTTGTATGTAATCAATTACAAAATGTAATTGAGTATGCCCATGTCTGGTACAAATTATATAATTAATTTCCTTCGATATCTCGCTGAATTGTAGATACAAGATTTACACGAAAAGGTACGATTTATATCTATCTGATAATTTTATCAATTTTATAATATATCCTTCTAAAATAATCCTTCGAAAAAACAAACACCCTGTAAGAAAAACAACAAACTCAGATTGAGTGCTAGTTTTCGTCAACCAAAACATGTAATTGTTAGTTTTCGTCAGCCAAAACATCTAACTGCTAGTTTTCGTCAGCCAAAACATGTAATTGATAGTTTTCGTCGGCCACAAAAACTTTGGTGTTAGTTTTCGTATGGGACGTCGATATATGTATTCATATCTGCGTGGATAAATACAAGAGCTTATCATATATGCATTGCTCACTATTACTCCCAAAAACAACAATTTAACAAACAACAACAACAACAAGAGCAAAGAGCAGTCAATCAACTTTCTGCATTAAAGTATTTCCATTTCCTTAACTCGTGTAGGCGAAAATCGCAAGCAATTTGTTTAAATCTATAAAAAATAAGAAACCAAATGCGAAACTTGTTTTCAAATAAACACAACTTACTGCGGATCTTAACATGTCGTGGCGTGGTTTGGATTTTTTTTTTTTAGAAAAAAAACCCTAATGTATGTATAAACTCAGAACCAAGTCAAATTCATTATGGTAATGGCAGGGCGAATTCGGCAATATTCGCCTCGATTCGCTTTAAGTTTTTGTCCAGCAGAATGTCAAACTCAAAGTCAAATTTTCCTTTGTTTGACATTCTCCTGTATTCTTCTGTACACGGCGAGTTAAAAACGAGAAGAAGAAGAAGTCAGCTGTTCACGTACCATTATCATATCGTCGGTCTTCTGCCAGAAACACGAATGTGAAATTTTTTCTAAGTACGATGCCTGCTCTTTATCGGGTATATATTAATGTAATAATATTTAATACTGGTATAAATTCTTGTGTAAACATACATACATAATATGTACTTGTATGTACATAAGCATATATACAAATATTAATTGTTATTATATCAATATATATCCGATAAAGAGCAGACATCGCACTTAGAAAAAATTTCACATTCGTGTTTCTGGCAGGAGACCGACGATATGAATGAATTTGCCTTGCTCAGAACAATGCACAAATTAAATTTGTATAAAAAATCAATGGCTGTTGCCTTTTTTAAATTTTATTCTTGAACATTAAGTGTTTTCTCAACACGAACAAACGACAGCAATTATGAAGTAGGTTGTCTCCTGGATAAACTTTACCGAACAGAGTACTAGTCCATAGGATCTGAGCACTTTAAGGAAGGTTCAAGGTTTTTATCGAAAAAATCTTGTATAAAAAACTACAAATGAGAACTTCAACCTCGGACTTCTTCAGCAGAGTTTAATGAGAAAAATTTTCGAGGTAGAATTTAACACCCACCCAAATGGGTATTTTTAACACTTTGTCAAAATGATTCTTTGGGGTTAAAACCCCCCTCAAAATTTGACAACACTATACAAAAAATAATTTTATAAAAGATGGTACATGCACAAATATTTGTGTAAATACACGTTGTTAAATCTATGAATATTCGTGGATGTACATTGCCAATGTTTGTCAACAACTACTGATTATGTTTATAAACAAGCAGTGTGGAGACATTTCCCTAAAAGTATGCTGTGGATATTAGCTGAGGTTTGTTATACTCAGCTGTACCAGTACACAGAGTATTATAGTTTTAATCACATAACAGTGGATTGTAACAGAATGAAATAATCGAGATAGATATAGACGCATTGGCGCACTCAAGGGGGGGGGGGGTTAAACCCCCCCCCAAAATTTGAAAACATCATACAAAAATAATTTTATAAAAGATGGTACATGCACAAATATTTGTGTAAATGCATGTTGTAAAATCTATGAATATTCGTGGATGTACATTGCCAATGTTTGTCAACAACTACTGATTATGTTTATAAACAAGCAGTGTGGAGACATTTCCCTAAAAGTATGCTGTGGATATTAGCTGAGGTTTGTTATACTCAGCGGTACTAGTACACAGAGTATTATAGTTTTAATCACATAACTGTGGATTGTAACAGAATGAAATAATCGAGATAGATATAGACTTATATATATCAAAATGATCAGGGTGAAAAGAGAGATTGAGCCATGTCCGTCTGTCCGTCCATCCGTCTGTAAACACTCTAACTCGCGCAAAAATTTATATATTTTGATGAAATTTGGAATACAAGTTGGTATCGAGACTGGGACGGTTGGTATTGAAAATGGGCGAAATCGGACCATGACCACGCTCACTTTCCCCATATAGTAAAAATCGGATATTTTGTATCTCAGTCACTAATAGAGCTGGAGTGACAAAATTTCACCTACGTATTCAGCTCAGGCCCTTATGAAGAAATATGGTGAAATTTTGGAAAATTTTGGAAAACATTGAAAGTTTTATAGGTCATAACTCAGAAACCGTAGCAGATATATCGACGAAATTTGGTACGCGTAATTTACTTACTTAGGAAAATGTTTGGACGAAAAATTGCCAAAATCGATTGACACCCACGGCCAAATTTATATATGGGAACTATTAAGGGGCATAATAAAAATATTTTAAGCGATATCTATGACAAATATAAAGATATGTCATTGAAATTTTGTGTCATGAATTCAACTATAGACATAAAACAAAAAATAGAAAAATGTTGGAAAATGGGTGTGGCACCGCCTCTTTTCAGACAAAGGAATCTACGATATTTCGGAACCCATAACTCTACAAATAATTAAGATGTTATGACGAAAATCAGTTTGTACACTTTAATAACTTGTGGTAATACATGCTCAAAAATTTAGCGAAGTCGGTTTATGACCACGTCTACTTTTTAACAAAGATATTTCTGGAAAACCCTTTGGGAATTTGTAACGTGACATCTTTGTAATTAAAAGTCATAAAGCGCTGCAAATTTGCACTAACAATAATATTTATATGCTTAGTTGGATGATTGATAAAAATTTTGAAAATGGGTGTGGCTGCGCCCACTTTATGCGGCACTGGATTCATATAAAATACACCCTAATCCAACAAACGCAAACAAACAATGAAAGCATACAGCTGAGTATCTAATGTTCGATTCCACTCGAAATTAGGCTTCCTTACTTGTTAGTTTTAGTTTAAATACAGAGACAATGCAATGAATTAAGATTTAAAAGGTGCCTTTGTTTAATGTGTGCATACGTAGGTCCACTCCCCAAACGTAAATTTAAGTAAAAATTGTCTGGACGAGTTTTAAGTATTTTTTTTAATTTTCCGTTGGATATTGAAAACCCCCCCCAAAATTTTTTTCTGTGTGCGCCACTGTATAGACGTATATATATCAAAATGATCAGGGTGAAAAAATAAATCGGTTGAGCCATGTCCGTCTGTCCGTCCGTCTGTAAACACTCTAACTCGCGAAAAAATTGAGATATTTTGATGAAATTTGGAATGCAAGTTGGTATCGAGACTGGGACGGTTGGTATTGAAAATGGGCGAAATCGGACAATGACCACGCCCACTTTTCCTATATAGAAAAAATCGGAAATTTGGTATCTCAGCCACTAATATAGCTGGAGCGATGAAATTTCACCACGTATTGAGCTCAGGCCCTTATGAAGAAATTTTATGAAATTTTGGAAAATGGGCGGTGCCACGCCCACTTATTAAGGGTCAAACATTGAAAGTTTTATATGTCATAACTCAGAAACCGTTGAAGGTATATCGATGAAATTTGGTACGCAAGATATGCTTACTTAGGTAAACATTTGGACGGAAAATTGTCAAAATCGGTTGACGGCCACGCCCACTTTTATATATGGGAACTATAAAGGGGCCTAATAAAAACATTTTAAGCGATATCTCTGTGAAATATAAAGATCTATCACTCATATTTTGTGGCAGGAGTCCAACTATGGACATAAAACAAAAACCACAAAAATTTTGGAAAATGGGCGGTGCCACGCCCACTTATTAAGGGGAAAATATTGAAAGTTTCATAAGCCATAACTCAGAAACGGTTAATGATATATCGATGAAATTTGGTACGCGTGATACATTTACATTACCAAAATCGGTTGACGACCACGCCCACTTTTATATATGGGAACTATAAAGTGGCCTAATAAAAAGATTTTAAGCGATATCTTGGTCAAATATAAAGATAATTCATTGAAATTTTGTGGCATAAGTTTCACAATAGACCGGAAAGAAAAAAATAGAAAAAGTTTGGAAAATGGGCGTTGCACCGCCTCTTTTTAGACAAAGGAATCTACGAGATTTCGCAGCCCATAACTCGACAAATAACTGAGATGTTATGACGAAACTTGGTTTATACACTTTTATAACTTGTGTTAATAGACACGCAAAAATTTCTGTGGCAATTTGCAATAATCGCAATAGTCGAAAAATATGATTTCGAGATAAATTGATTTTTATATTCGAAGGTGTTTCTTAAAAAATCATAAAAGTCGGTTAAAAACTATGGACGCAAAATCAGTGAGCCATCCACAATGTTATGATCAAATTTTGTAAATAAAACAAAATGTCTTGAAGAAATTTGATTAAATTTATAAATCTACTTTGGCTATTATAGTAAGTTTAAAATACCTCTATTGTAAGTTAAGCCTAAATGTTTTTGTTTATATCTTTTGATTGAATTAAGTTATAAACATGGGGGTTTTACAGAAATATAGAGTTTTAAAAGGAGAATAACGTGGTATATGTAACTCGAAATCTTCCTAAGTCGACTTAAGTGGTTATTGCTTGTGACCACAGATTTATTGAAATCGGTTTATGACCACGCCTACTTTTTAACAAAGATATTTCTGGAACACCCTTTGGGAATTTGTAACGTGACATCTTTGTAATTAGAAGTCATAAAGGAATGAAATTTTGCACAAAGAATAATATTCATATGCTTAGTTGGATCAATGATAAATATTTTGAAAATGGGCTGGCCCACTTTATGCGGCACTCGCTTTATATAAAGTGCCTACACCGTGTTTCCATCAAATGCAAACAAACAAAGAAAGCATACAGCTGAGTATCTAATGTTCGATTCCACTCGAACTTAGGCTTCCTTACTTGTTGTATTTAAAAATTAAATTAACAATGATATCTTTACCTAGTGATATTACAAAAACAAAAATCCTTAGTATGTGCAAGCAAAAGAAAACATAACTGGTGCTGAGTGGTCACTTCTTGATGGTTTTCTTTTCTTTTTTAATCCATCTGAAAAACCTACCTACTTTATTTAATGTTGTCTAATAAATATTATAATGATTGACTGAGGGAGTGAGCAGTTGAAAAAATAAGCCATTTAAGATGTAGTTTGTCAAACCATTTCATTTCGATTTACTTCAATGAGTAATGTGAATGCCGCTGTGCTTAAGAATGCTTAATTACAAGCAAATTATGTCCACAAGAAGAAGAAGAAAAAACTCCAGCAATCAATGAGGAAATGCAGCACAAACACAAAACGTTTGGGAACTCATTTTTCCATTTGATGCACCAGACAAAAAGCTAATTCATCAACGGACCAGCAGCAACAACAAAAATGATTTGTGTTTAATACGAAAATGTTTAGACAGTTAGAAGAATGAGTAACGAGTTAAAAGTTACGAATTTATCGGCTGCAGACAATTTACAATTCACAGCCAGCACTTCAAGTAGCCCTTGATGGCTGCATTGTTTTATTTTCTCTTCCTTTTTCTTTTCATTTCTTTTTGGCCCACCCATCGGTTAACGCTTGTTGAAAGATAATCTATCAAATTTTCTCAAAACAGCGCGTTACAAAAGGCTGCGCATGCGCACACCGCACATTATTGGCCTATATAATAAGCATGTAAGAAATAATCATAAATAATTATGTTTTGATGAGCATAAGCAAAACCAATCAGTGTGTCCACACTTTTGAGTTAATTACTTTCTTACTTTTTTACAAATTCTTTTACATTTTATACATACATATGTGTACGCTTTGGAAAGAACAAGATTTATACTCATCGGCCTACAAAAAATGACTTAGGAAGTCGGATATTGGATTTAAGGACTTTGTATCACATAATATGTACATAAGTATGTACATATATCACAGAGAGAAATAGAAAAGTTATATAGTCAAAAGATCCGATCAATAGGGTTCCGAAAGCAGAAGAAGAAAGCTTATTGTGAACTTTTCTCCACAATCATTAGCTTTTTCTGCAAACACTCAGTTCTTTTTAATTATACTTTTTTTTTCTTTTTCGTCTTTCGCCCGCAGCTCGTTTATAGTTGTACTTGGAATCTTTAATTTTCTTTGTTCTCCCGCTATGGTTAACACAAATTCTTTTTAGATATATATATATATATATATATACATAAATATATTTGTACATGAAAGCATATGTAGTGTGCCTTTGGAAAATTATGCTGATGACCGCCTGCTGATGCACGAAAAACTTTTGTTAGATCATTAGCAAACCCCTTTTTAATGATAATCATATTTTTATGCGGTTACCAGAACATGCGTTAACATGCTTTTGAACGGAAGCCCAATTGGCCTAAAAGAATATTCTTAAATTATGGTTGTCAGCTTATTTACTTCATACTACATTCATTTTTAATTTTATCGCTGTTGGAAATTTTCTTTAATTATTAATGTAAAAATAAACTTTTTTTTCCTAAAGCTTAAAGCCTGAATATGTTGTTACATATGTACATGGAGGTGGTTTAGGGCATAGTTTTAAATTATTTTCTGCTTGGTTTTCTGAGCTCAAATACAGTTACTTGATTTAAAATCTGAATAGACGGCATTGCAGGAACCCGTTGTATGTTAAAATTATCTTAACATGTCTGGTTGGGTCGTCCTGAGGTTACGATACTCAAGAGGACTCAATAAGTGGATGTAGATGCCACAAGGAATAAAAGAAAAGAGATGTACGAATTTATATTAATAAAATGGAACAATTTTATTTGTATAATTATATATATATATAAAGGAAATAATTTTATATGTATATATGGAAACGGAAAATTATACAGTGGAAATAATGAATTTCAGAACTCTTACCTCTGTGGCGCGGAATCACAAGTGCCTTAGGTAACAGAAAAGAAAAGCGCGCTGACCTGCAGAAAGCTAACTTTCGTTGAGTCAACGGCTTTTCATGCACAAGTACATATGTGTAGGTGCATATAAGTGAAGTTAAAAATGCGCATTAAGGTGGGTCGGAATATTTAGACGCTCGGTCTAAACATGCCGGCCCCCTTGCAACAAGCAAAAGAAAAAAACGAAATAAGTATATACCTAAGTGCCACAGTGGTAAGTGTCGTTAAAGACATATAATTAATGCATGTTATAGAATGTACGTGGTATATAGTTCAATGATGTTTGCCCTTTCAAAAAAAAACATTCAAATTTTCATTTAACACATATATATGTGTGTGTATGGATGTATGTTTATGTTTGTGCGTATATGTAATTTTTTGATTTATTTAACTATTTGATTTTGTGCAGACCTATGTACGTATGTAATAAAAATCAAATTATGTTGGATTAAATTTGATAGGACCCTGACACGAGCAATCCGAAAATTGTACCTTGAGTCAGTAGACCATTGATGGTAGACAACGGTGTGCCACCGATCATTAGCCGAGGATAAACATCGGCTCCCAGAGTAAGACGCACTGGTGACGCACGATAAAAATTGGGATCGGCCAGACGCATGAGCTGGAACGGATTGGCGATAGTCGCGTCGAGCGTCTGCGAAGGGCTAATACGGACGTGGTGAGTTACGATGCTTGCCTGCGTGGTAATTGTGGTAGCCATACCATACCGCCCTCGAAGGGTTATGGAGCATCGATCTCTGTTAAATTGCAACTGGAGATCCCGCACCAGCTCTCTATCAACGACGGAGGTTGGGGCGCACGGATCGATAAGCGCGCGTACCAAATGGAGACGGCTTCCGGCTTCGATTCGGACTACAGCAGTGGGCAGTATTGCGCCGATTGTTTGCGTTAATGGCATAGCATTACTGATGTGGTTTCGACCGGATCTAAAACTGGAGGGTAGAGACGCAGCTGATTTATTTTCTAATCGCTTTTTGGACGGTTCCGTCCCACCAAATGACCGACGCAATGAGCCGCCGGTACGCGGTTCGGTAGCGTTTCGACGCACCTTGGTGAGACGGTGTGGTGGTCCAAAGGGAATCGCTTTAGATCCACCCCGTTCATGCCGTAATGATGGTCGAAATTTATGTTGTTTCATCGCCTCTTGTTGACAGGCTCTCTCTCTTTCGACCCTCTCATCCTCTTCTTCCATCTGTTGGGCCCAAGATTTGGTGGGACCGGTAAGGGAGATTGAGATTACGTCTAGGGATCGAGTATCCTCTTCGAGACGAGCTGCCTCTTCCCCATTGATGTGAAGAGTTGTGTGGTGCTTCTCGCCACACCGCCGGCAGCTGATTTCGCTGCTGCATCTTTGCAAATCGTGAAAGGGGGAGAGGCAGTTTGAACAATAGTTGTGTAATAATATGACTCGCAATCTCTCTTCAACCGTCTTTGCTCTAAATATCGGACAAAGCCTGACGCTATGATTTTTTGTGCATAGGCGGCATGGTATATCGTAAGCTACATTTTGCAACTCGGCTCTACGGCGCATTTGAGTATAACGACCCATTCTGAAATATAAAATAAAAACTATCGTTTTTGCTGGGTCTAATGGTTTTTGTTGGTTGGGTGACTAATAGTGACTAAAATAAGAGAGGGGTGGCATTTTGGTTTACGATATTTGTGTCTCATGTGTAGAGATGTTGGTGACGGTTTGGCACTTGATTGGTTGTTTTGGAACCAAATTTTGAAAATATATTTACTTTTGCTCACTGGGTAATTTTTACGTAGTATACGTGTGACATATTAATAACGTGTAAATATGTAAGTATTTTTGCGTAGGATACGCAGATTCTCCGACCTCTAACGAAAAAACAATGATTTTTCAATTTATCACACTGCATTGGTATAGTTAGCGATAATTGTCGTCAATACGCCATGTGTTCAGGCCTTTAGTGTTTGCATTTGACATTTGACAGGAACAGCTGATTGATAGTTTGTAAAAAGTTTCCCTTCCGAAGAATGTGTTCCCTAAATGCGAACCTAAGGCCATATTCACACTCGAAATTATGGTGACGTAATTTAACTGGTTCGGTCGTTTGACGTGTACTCATAGTCGATTGACTCAATGTGATAAATATTGCAAATTATCCACCATTAATTGCATAATTTAATTGTTGAAATAAGGCGAAAATGTATTCTGAATCTATTTGATTGCAAAAGTATAACTTCCGAAGAATTTTCGTTTTATTTTCTCAATTTCAAAAAATCTATATGAATAGATTGTGACCGAAATTTTCTTAGAGTTTTACCGTGCGGTGTTAATTTTAGTGAGAAAATGGATTAAAATTGTTTTTAAACGCATGGATAGTGAAAATTTGGAGATTTGCATTGGTTTATAAGTCGTTGTGAACACCCTTATTAGTTTGACAATATTGTTTGATAGGGGGAATTTTGCGTACCATTTTTCCCTCTGGCGAAAAGTGTAGGCAACACTGCTGCCCATTTCTTGTCAATGGAAAATGATAGGTTCTATCATTTTCATCAAAGATAACATTTTCATTGTTTTGATTTTGTAGGTGGAAAAATAGTGGTAAGTATTGTAAATGTAGTATTTTTAATAGTTTATTAATAAAATTAATTAGTAATTTGTTGTTTTCTTATCTTTGCAGGAGCGTATGAATGGATAACCCGGTCGGAAGAGAACGAGCAGAACAAAAACAAGGTGAGTAAAATTCCAATGGAAATATGTGTATTTATATGTTTTACATGTTTTCTTTTTCGTTTTCTTTTCTTTCCAGATCGTTCTTGTATTTACTTTTTACTTCCGGGAGAAGACAAACCTCGTGGGATGATCTTGTTTTAATTTATTGTTACACCATATGAATCATCATTGCCCGTGGATAAATAATTGTGTGGGTGAACGTAATCAGAAATTTTTCCTACAATTCCTATTCTATGTGGGCATACTATCGCTATATTCAACATCATTGGTGGCTTACAGTTTTATTTATCCATGTACAGACTGTAATGTATCCACGCTGGAAACACAAACCAGAATGCTTCGTAGTGTCATACTACTATTGGAATCCGCATTATTTGGCCTCTTCGTTTTGGCCATTATGATCGATCAAGTGCATGCGATATTATTATACGATGAAACGGCTGTGGAGGCTGTGCAATTAAAAGGAAAAGGCGCGCAACGTCCCAGTCGTAAAAGATTTCATTTGTTTGCCGAAGTGTTTGGACGTGGTCATCCTGTGTGTTGGCTATTGCCATGCACAAATTTTAACTTCACCGCGTTACTATGATACACCGCTCTTATCGAGTTATGAAGTTTAAGCAATTTTTAGTGACTGTGACGGGCCGGCTTTACCTTAGGGTACCACGGTCCGCGAAAAATGACTTCTTCAGGTGGGTAGAGAGTCTCTCAAGGATCTCACGGCTGAAATCGAAACCTGCCGGAGGCTTATAGTTCGCGAGATATTTGGTGGTAAATTTTTTGATGTGGATGTAAATGAGTGGTAGTGTATGTGCGATAACTCCCCATGTGTTTTTAATTGTTTCTTTTGGTTTTCCCATTTTTACAAATTTTTATTTTTACAGGTTTTATTTGTAATTTGTAAGCGACCGCATCTTCCTTGTACATATATCATCATCATCCCATCTTGACATTTGCGCAATTTCTTTCATGTGAGTTTCATTGTATATTTATATGTATTTATGTATTTTTCTAAGTATTTACAGAGTATGTATTAGGGCTCTGTGGGGTTATGGGGTGGCGAAAGCCTAAATTTGTGTTGGCTTCTTAGAGAAGCACTAGGAAAATCTGGGGCTCTTTGGAGCGTAAGTCTAAATTTCTGTTGGCTTCTTAGAGAAGCGCTAGGAAAATCTGGGGCTCTTTGGAGCAAAATACCTTTTGTGGCTTCTTCGGAGAAGCGCAATTTTTATTTGTATGGTCCTCGGGGGACTAGTTTGAGGTGAGTCGGTACACGGTTGTGCCAACTGCTAAATCTGTTGGGTATTTTTGTACATATGTTATGTATGTACATATGGTTGTTGCCTCTATTATTGATGTAGATCAGTAGCAGTATTTGAGGGAGATTGGGGTTTCTGGGTTTTTTTTGTTGCCTAGTATTAACATGAATGTAAATATGTGTGAATTTGGTGATATGTTTACTTTATGAGAATTTGTGTGAGTTTGTGTCTGTGATTATAGACTCGATTGTTGTACTGATTGAGGATTTTGTGCGGTTTCATCGTAGGGTGGTAGCAATATGATTTTTGAGACTGCTCTTGTGGTTTGTCCCCTTGATGTGTCGAGTACGACCACTCTTACTTTATCATCTGCTCCAGGGTGTACTTTAGATACCCTTCCCAATCTCCACTCGTTTGGGGGTAAATTGTCCTCTTTTATCACTACTAAATCTCCTTCCTTTAGATTGGATTTTGGGAATTTCCACTTATTTCGCTTTTGTAGCTCGTGCAAGTATTCACTTTTCCATCTTTGGCAAAAGGTTTGATGTAGGGCTTTTAGTTTTTCCCAGCGATTGACGATTGATGTTCGGTGTTCGCTTACATCAATTTCAGGTGGGGCCAATAAATGTCCACCTACCAAAAAATGCCCCGGTGTAAGTGGTTCTAAATTAGAAGGGTCATTGGATATAGGGCTGAGTGGTCGTGAATTAAGGCAGGATTCTATTCGGCATAGAAGGGTAGCAAATTCTTCTATGGTAAATTTCCCATCTGACGCCAGCTTTTTGAAATGTGTTTTAAAGCTTTTAACTCCTGCTTCCCACAATCCTCCCATATGAGGTGTGGCAGCTGGAATGAAATGCCATTCCATATTTTGGTGGCAATATTTGGAAAGAGCTTGGCCTCGGGAATTAGATACAAATTCTTTAAATTCAGCTCGTAGAGCTCTTGAAGCACCTACGAAATTGGTTCCATTATCGGAATATAAATTTTTCGGACAACCTCGCCTAGCTATAAAGCGATCAAACGCTGCCAGAAACGAGGCAGTACTAAGGTCACTGGTTGCTTCTAGATGAATGGCCTTAGTACTGAAACAAACAAATAAACAAACGTATCCTTTTGACATTCTGCACCCTCTGCCACTGTATGACTTGATGTCAAAAGGACCGGCAAAATCGACACCGGTATTCGTAAAGGGGCGTGAAAAAGTGATTCTCTCCGAAGGGAGATTTCCCATAAGTTGGGATTGTGCTCTTTTACGATGAATAATGCAAACTTTACAATTATGAATCACTGATCTAATCATGTTTTTCACTCGCGGAATCCAATATTGAGTACGCACGAAGCGCAGCATTAATTGGTTTTCCCCGTGTAAAGATATTTTATGAATAAATTGTACTAAAAGGCGGGAAAATCGACAGTCATAGGGCAGAATTATCGGGTGGCGCTCATTGTATGCTAAATCTAGGGAAGCCTTTAAACGACCACCAGCTCTTAAAATACTATTATTGTCGATGAAGGGGTTGAGTGAAAGAATTTCACTTTTGGTATTTATTGTTTTCCCACATTTGAGTGCCTCAATTTCCTCTTGAAAATGGTTGCCTTGATAAAGCTTTATGAGGCGTTGCATTGTTTGTTTAATTTCCTTAGGAGAAATCATCGTAGAATTTGACCTGTTTAATGATTTTGTTTTGGGGTGGGTACTTTGAGAAAAACGGAAAATGTATGTTATTACTCTCAATGCCCTAGAGAAATCTGAAAACCTTTCTAAAATATCAAACGAATCTACTTTTGTTATTGTGTGCACTTGAACCTTTTTCGCTTCTATGGAAGTGTTGTATGTTGAATCTTGTGGTGGCCATTCTGATTCTTCTTGTTGTAGCCAGGAAGGGCCCTGCCACCACAAAGAATTTTGTACAATATCTTCGGCTGAAAGTCCTCTGCTTCCCAGATCTGCTGGATTCGATGCTGAGTCCACATGTCGCCAATCTTTGTTTCCTACCTTGTCGATGATTTTGGTTATTCGATGTGCGACAAATGTTGACCATGAGCATGGTGGTTTTCTGATCCAGGCTAATACGATAGTTGAGTCGGTCCAAAGATATAAGTTTAATTTAGTTATTTGAAGGTTTTCCACTACGGACTCGATAATTTCTGCTAACAAAACTGCACCGCATAATTCCAATCGGGGAAGCGAAATCGTTTTAACAGGTGCAACTCTCGTTTTTGCCAATAAGAGATTAGTATGAATTTTATTCGTAGTTTTAACTCGAAGATAGACAGCGGCTGCATAGGCTTTCTCGGATGCATCACAGAAACCATGGATCTCCATATCTAGTGATGGAGTGAAATGAACCCATCTTGGGATTCGAATTTGGTTTATAGCGGGATAATCCTGCATGAAATGATGCCATCTTTCCAACGTGGTGGAAGAAACTTCTTCGTCCCAATCAGTGCCTTCTAACCAAATATTTTGCATAATTATTTTCGCCATTATTACTACTGGGGCGAGCCATCCTAAGGGATCGAATAGTTTGGCGATGGCAGAAAGAATTTCTCTTTTCGTAAAAGAATTGGTATTTTGAATTTGTTGGGTCGAAAAATAGAAATGATCAGTATGGGCGTTCCATCTGATTCCAAGCGTTTTAGCCGCACTAGTATCTTCGAATTCTAAGAATTCTTCATGAAGCAGGTCAGACTTAGGAATTCCCTTTAAAATTGTATTGGAATTTGAAGTCCATTTTCTCAGATTAAACCCTGCCGATTTTAATGCCGTATTAATTTCATCACGAGCTTTTATAGTCGCTTCAATTGTATGACCCCCTGACAAAACGTCGTCGACATACATACCAGTTCGGAGTATGTTTGATGCTATAGGTAGCGAACTTTTAATGTCATCGGCTAATTGGTGCAGCGTCCTTATTGCTAGATAAGGAGCGCAGTTAACACCGAAAGTGACCGTCTTTAGTTCGTATACACGGATGGGTTCATTCGGATTCGTCCGAAAAACTAATCTTTGAAATTTTGTTTGCTCATTGTGAACCCATATTTGCCTATACATTTTTTCAATATCACTATTGAAAACATATTTAAACAATCTCCACTGCAATATTAAAATCGTTAAATCTGCCTGGAGGATTGGCCCTGGATGGAGTACGTCATTCAAACTTTTGCCATTGGATGTAGGGCACGATGCATTGAACACTACCCTCACTTTTGTTGTAGTACTTTCTTCCTTAATGACTGCGTGATGTGGAAGGAAGTAGCAGTCGGTTGAGTCAGGGTTAACACATGAGTTGATTTTTTGCATATGTCCTAATGTTTCATACTCACTTAATACCCTGTTATATTCGTTTTGTAAAGACGGAGTTTTTGTTAAACGAGTCTCATTTCGGTAGAATTGAGAGCATACTCTTTTCAGGGAAGGCCCTAGCTGGATATCGGTAGGAAATTCATGTCTAAATGGAAGTGATACAATATATTTCCCATCTGAACCTCTTTTAGTTGTCGCTTTAAATAGTTCTTCGCAATATACGTTATCTGGACTTAATTCCTTCTTTTTTGGAATTTCCTCCAACTCCCAAAAATTCGCAAGTTGTTTTTCTAAGCTGATTTCATTAAAGAATGAAACTCTGTTGTTGGATGTACTCGGTGCGTCGGCACGGCCTGTTAGTATCCATCCGAACACAGTTTCTTGTGCTATCAGTGTATTTAAAACGTTTTTCCTTATTCCCTCTAAAATAATTTGCGGATATAAATCACCGCCGAGAATTAAATCAACTGGCTCATTCACGAAGAACCGTTTATCTGCTAGGTCTAAGTCTGGGAAAGTGTTTTGAGTCATAGGACTGATGTGGCAAGTAGGTAAATCCCCTGTTAATTGTGGGAGAACTAACGCCACTGCATTTATTTGTATGGAATGATCGATTAGCGATCGTAATTGAATTTGACACGCTTCTTTGACTCGCGCTGAAGGCGTGTTGTTAATGCCTGAAACCTGAACATTTAGGCGTTTGGAAGGTAAATGGATTTTTCGTCGAAGTCTTTCGGTCATGAAAGAGCATTCGGACCCAGAGTCAATGAGAGCTCGAGCAGAATAGTTCACACCGTTGTGATGAACGTGCACTCTAGCTGTACCGAGCAAAACTCCTTTGCTAGTATGTGCATGACAAGAAGAAACATTTGGATTTTTCGAATTATTGGATTCGCGCCAGGATTGCGCTTGTTTAGATGTGGAAGCCACCTCTTCTTGCGGTTTAGATGTTGTTTTCTGATTAGTTGCTTTTGGCTGAAAAGTCTGAATGTGTAAGAGTGTGTGGTGTCTAGCATGGCATATACTGCAATTGAAGGAACTAGTACACTTCGAAACTGTATGCCCGCTTGACAGACAATTCAAGCAACTGTTGTTATTTTTAATGAATGAAATTTTCTCTGAAGTGGATAAATTCTTGAACCTTGAGCAATTCCTAATGCCGTGCTCTTTGCTGTTACACATTTTACAATATTGCTTTTGCACACTTGTTTGGTAGACATTGAATTTGGAATTGTCTTTTGACGACGATGAAGGCTTGCTATTTTGTGGTTTAACTGATTTTGATGACTTGGTGTCCATTAGGCCGGAAACTGTTTCTAATGTTTGGAAACGATTAGAAAGAAATCTGTCCATATCTTCCCATTTAGAAATTTCTGACTTGTTTTCTATGGATTGCTCCCATAGAGCCAGAGTGCATTCGGGAAGTTTAGTAGAGCAAAGGTAAGTAATAATTGCATCCCAATTGGATATGTCAATTTGATGACATTGTAATGAAGAGATGCAATTATTAATCTCCCTTTGCAAGTTTTTAATCGCTGTACCACATTCAGTTTCTACGGCAGTTAGATTAAAAAGTATCTTAAGTTGAGTGTTTATGAGAATACGTTTATTCTCATATCTGTCACTTAAATTTTTCCACGCAGTGACGAAACCATCATTTGTCAAAGGACATCTTTTGACAATATCCTTCGCCTCCCCAGAGGTTTTTGCATTTAAGTGGAATAGTTTTTCCACGGGCGTAAGCCGCTTATTCAGAATATAAATGGCCGTGAACATGTCCCTAAAGGACGGCCATGAAACGTAATCCCCTTTGAACACTTCGGTGTCGCACGGAGGGAGGCGGATATTATGCTCACGAGTGTGTTCATCATCCTTTTGCTGTTGAGGAGGGGGAGCAGGGGTAGCAGGAGCAGCAGGGGGAGCAGGCTGGAAAGATGCTACTATTTCCGACATGGCCCCGGAACATTTAATATATACACCATATGCTGCTTTATGTTTTTTCTTTACTGCAGCTATATCCTTCACTTCCTCTTCCCCGTTTAGAAGGGTCTCATGTGCTGTTTTGCACTTTCGCCATAGGGCCTTTAACTCTTCCTGATGGTAACCTATAGTGTGCTTTGTTATATATTCCTCAGGTGTATTGTTGAAATCTTGTTCAAACTCAACCAAATTATCGGCTGCCCTGATGAAACTGTTTAGGTTGGTACTCATATTGGAACTTCTCTCAGGCGAAATTCAGTTAGAAATCTTAGGATTTTGATTTATTGAAATCTCGGTACTGAGGAACTTAGGAAATAGACAGAGGAATGCTAAGATTCAACTGTATCGTATTTTTGATTTGGATTTGGAACTATTTTTTGTGTGTAACGTAATGGAAATTACACAGCAGTTATGACTTGGATTTAGAAAGAAAAAACACCACAGGGAAATGTGTTCTGAAGAATTTTAATTTTTATTCGAAAAATTTCGCAAATGTCCCACTGTACTTGCTTTATTAACGAGTAAATTGGGGATGTATGTATGTATGTGTTATTAAGAACACTTTAAACCGCGGAAAATATTAAATTTCGTGGATAATGACGTGTAATAACTATTTTTAAATTAAATTTGTTTGCGCAGGTTTCAATTTTCTTCAAATGCTAATGCCAGAAAGAAAATTTTATATAATCTTGTGTTAGTGTGTGCCCCGAACAATGTGCCGTGACAACCTAACCTCAATCGCAGCAAATAATATATGTACAAAAGTATGTAGTATGAACCAATGCTTGGGTCTTTAATAAAAAACGCTCAAACAGTGATCGCAATTTGTGTTTTGCAAAAAATATGCCACCCAACCACAAGTATTTTATCTTATTTCAATATTGAAAGTGATCGAATGCTAAAGTGCAACAATATCAGCGCAAGTCGAATGTGGGAAAGTGTTGTTGTTGTTGCCAACAAGCTGGTGTTAACCAATGCAGTGGTTTCCGTCTTAAGGCAGGGGAAATCACTCACGGTTGGCCGTAAGCTGTATCAGGTGACTCTTACCACTGGTGGGCGAAATTACCTGAGAGCTTAAGCGGTATGTGTGTCTTCAACACAACTACGTAAAGGTCTTGGCTGATAGTGTTCACCAGTTTTCCATGCGGTGTAATAAAGGCCGCGAGATCACAATATCTTTTGAAAACAATAATCACAGTATAAAAAGGAAAATCAATCACTGATGGATTAAGAAATTTAATTTTTATTTAATTTTTTATTTAGTTTTTTATTTTGCAAACAACACTGAACCCTTTACCACGTACCTGATTGTATTGATGATTTAAATTAAGTTGATGCGATTTTATGGTTAGATGTTTGTGTATTTGGATGCTTGGATGCTGTTCGTGCTAGGATGCTCTTTATGCTAGGATGCTCTTTGTGCTAGGATGCTCTTTGTGCGTGCAGTGGACTGTATTTATGTTCGCTTGGTCTCTGGAATGTGTGAAATTTTCGGTGAGAAGGACCAATGGTTGGGTCGTCCTGAGGTTACGATACTCAAGAGGACTCAATAAGTGGATGTAGATGCCACAAGGAATAAAAGAAAAGAGATGTACGAATTTATATTAATAAAATGGAACAATTTTATTTGTATAATTATATATATATATAAAGGAAATAATTTTATATGTATATATGGAAACGGAAAATTATACAGTGGAAATAATGAATTTCAGAACTCTTACCTCTGTGGCGCGGAATCACAAGTGCCTTAGGTAACAGAAAAGAAAAGCGCGCTGACCTGCAGAAAGCTAACTTTCGTTGAGTCAACGGCTTTTCATGCACAAGTACATATGTGTAGGTGCATATAAGTGAAGTTAAAAATGCGCATTAAGGTGGGTCGGAATATTTAGACGCTCGGTCTAAACAATGTCATTCTTTTTTTTCTTTATTTAATTTCATGTACATATTTTAGGTTTACCAAGAGAAAGTTATAGAACCGGACGTGAGCTAATGTGATTATCGCGTGTTAATAAAATAGCTTTCGTCAAATTGCTATAATTACTATTTTTGTGTCACATTTTTGTCTGCATGTTCGTTTATTGGCTTTCATATATATAATACGGTCTCTAAATCGAATTATACTTTCATTTAGAAAACATTAAGCGAAGCTCATCACAAAAAAGCAAGATGTCGAATTAATTTTGTTGCATTAATAGAATAAAAATCTCCAAGGTTAAGCATTCTACAGCAACTGTATCTTTGTCAAAGTTCGGTTTATTTTGATGTTTATTATTGATTGAACCCAAAATGATATAAAGTCGTACCATGTTTATTTATTATTATCTACCTTAATTCAACTAAACTGACAAATGACCCTCAAACTTTCAAATTATATCACACCTAGTCAGTCAAAATCAAGTAACAAAATAAAGCCACAAGTAACAGAACTCTTCCCATTTGACGCTAACATCAGCTATTTTGTCGAACACAACCTCGACCCACGTCACTTAACAAATTAATCTCTCAACCCAAGAACGACAAGAATATCAACCGCCAGCTGCTAACTTTATCTCTCTTTATAAGTACATAAATATACATACATATGTATACAAGTATGTTTTGATGTACAAAAAATCTTCCATAGTTACACACATGCATCCATTTTGGGAATAAATGTTTATATGTAGAGTCGCTCACACCTCACCTTTGACGTAACATAACACCGTATGTAGGCTGGAAACAGCACTACGCCAAGTCACACAACAATCCGTCAACAACCATGGCCAATGGGTCAATCGCCAGAGAATGTCATCGCCACAAACAATCCATAGATATTTTGTTAAATATGACGTCGTTCAAACACACTTCCGCTTGTCATCTTCCTTGTACACATGTGCATGTACGCGAGAGTAGCATAATAATGACGCTAAAACGCTTACATACATACACGTACATACACATGTCAGCGTGACAACACTTTTGAACAATGAACCTCGGTTGCAGTGACCACATAACGCTCGTAAATGCTTCATATGCACATACATCATATGCATATATACATATTTACAAACATATAAGCGTTGCATTGACCCTGAAGCTACTCAATGTTCAAACGAGGTACAATGATGACGCAAAACAACAACACAAGTTGTAAAAAACCAAAATGTGAATGAAAATGTGTTACAGAGGTAACCGAAGACCTTAATCAGCCTGTCAAAAAACATCAAAGTTTGAATTGGTAAAGAGCGCCGCCCCCTTAGTCCTTTTATTACAGTAACTGAAATACATACAAATAAGTATTTAATGATTTTTAACGTGAAGAGGTGTGTTTCAGGGCCGTGCGCACGGGGGGGGGGTTTTGGGGGTTAAAACCCCCCCATGACCAAATCTAAGTTGCAATGATTTTGCAAAAATTTTCAAAACACAGTTTATAAATTTTGCATTCAATCTTGACTCATAATTTTTGACAAAATTAGTACAATAATTTTACGGAAGAAGAAATTGGTGAAAGTTGCAAAAAATAAGGTTGGCCAATACATAAGTTCGGCACTTTGAATTGCACTTGGAACTTTCCGAAATTACAAAGTTGTGTAGCATATGTTCGTTTGAAATTTTTCAAAAAATTGTGCTGATAACAAAAAATTTTAATTTTTTGAAAACAGTGAGCAGTTTCAATTAACAAGTACTGTAAACAGTACTATTCAGGACCTGGTTAACTAGGTTTTGATGAATCAGAATTAGACCAGATAATTCAACTATTTTGGCAAAGGGATGTTCTCATTGTTTGTTTACGTTTGACGGAAACACGGTGTATTTATATAATGCGGATACCGCTTAAGGTGGGCGTAGCCACACCCATTTTCAAAGTTAGTATCAATTATCCGACTAAGCATATGAATATTATTCTTTGTGCAAAATTTCATTCCTTTATGACTTTTAGTTACAAAGATGTCACGTCACAAATTGCACAAGGCCATTTTAGAAATGCTTTTGTAAAAAAGTAGGCGTGGTTATACACCAATTTCGCTAAATTTTTTAACGTATATTAGCACAAGTAATAAAAGTTTGTGGCCGCTGTGGTGCAGTGGGTAGAGTGCTCGCCTGCTATGCCAGAGGTCTCGGGTTCAAACCACGGTCCGAGCCAAACAAATTTTTCTAATTAGTAAAAATCCAATTATTGGGTTTTTTAAGAGCAGCGGTCACCTCTCGGCAGTGGGCGGCATACCCTCCGAGAGTATTTCTGCCATGAAAAAGCTTCTCACAAAAAATGCATTCGCCGTTCGGAGCCGGCATAAAACTGTAGGTCCACCCAATTAGTAGGAAAAACAAAAAGGAGCACACCTCGAATTGGGAGAGAAGCTCGGCCATAAAATTCGTCAGAGTTATAATATCGCCATTGTATTATATTATTATTATTATTATTCGTCATAAAATATCAATTATAATAATTATTTTTTGAGTTATGGGCTCCGAAATCTCGTAGATTCCTTTGTCCAAAAAGGGGCGGTGTCACGCCCGTTTTCAAAAGTTTTTCTGTTTTTTGTTTCCGGCCTATTGTGGGACTCATGCCACAAAATTTCAATCAATTATCTTTATATTTGACAGAATTCTTTTCCGTACCTCGAAGAATCACAATGTTAAACGGACTTTAATTATAGCCATGTATTCATAAAAGTGCGAATAATATGCCACCATATCACAAATTCTCTATCAAATACAGAAAAATTTTTACAACCAAAAAAGTTTCTTGGGTATTATTTTAAGCATCAGAGTATGCAGTTTCAGAAAAGTTAGAGAACATTTAAATTTATGATGTATGGGTCTGGATATCTGTTTCAGCAAATATGTTTATCTTAGCGAAAAATGTATGCGAATGCAAACCAAAATTAAAAACCCCCCCCAAGGCTAATTCCTGCGCACGGCCCTGGTGTGTTTGATGTTGATTTCTTTCTTTGGTAGTGATTTGATACTTCCATATTTCGTGTACAAATACCCACTTGCGGTTAACTTATCTGTTATGTCTTATGTATTTAGAACTGTGATGTACACGCGAGCCGTTTGGGGCTGCTCACTCAGCTCTCATATATAGATTGTACGTAGGCAGCTAATGTACTGTCGCAATACTGGCCATGAATCGTAATAAAATTGATTCGTTTTATAAGAGAAAACATCTCATTTGCTAAGACAAAAATACTTCGCTTGATCCTATTTGAGTCAGTGAATTTCGTATGTGACCCCAGATGTAAAGTTTTCATTATGCAAAGTGGCACCCACGTTGGGTATATAATTCGCGATTCCATCTGATATAAATCTTATGTATTTTAGCTTACTTTTCTGCCTTCATATTTCATTAATTTTTTTCTTTTTTTCTATTTTTATTACAAAATTTTCTTCGAAAATTGTTGGAAAAATGCTACTGCATTTTAATCCATTGTAAGCGGCATAGTGAATACATGTTTGTATTTAATTATATGGTGTCGTTTAGCGTGAAATGCATACTCATGCCAACATACACATGCATACACGCATACATACATTTATTTATGAGCACATACATATATGCATGCAATCATTTTTCGAATTTCAAGGCCGCATTTTGTGGTAGTGTAAGTAGTAAAAATGTCAAACCAAATTGACCGCCATTGCAGCTAAAGAGAGAGAGGCCGCGCAGCCTTGGCTGACTGGCTGCGGCTGGTGTCGACAATGATGATGATGTTGACGATCGCGATGATGCAATAACTTTCACGCATCCATTCGTTAAGTCATATGTTTACAGAAATAAAAGCAGTAAATGCAGCTTTCAATTTGACGACGATTTGTAGACGCGGTTGCATTTCGATTGCTCGCGTTTTTGATTTTTATTGCTTTTTGTTTTTGATCTTGCTTCTGACCATTTTTGTCAGCGGTCAAGGTGAACGTTGTGCATTCCAAATCATCAACACGTCAACACCATTATAATAAACAATTTTTTATACATATATATAATATTCACATTACATATATGTATATATCGTTCAGCGAAAATGTTATTATTATTCTTTATCATTTTCTGTGCTTAATTTTAACCCTGAAAAGCGGGTTAATGATTATATACGTATGTAAACAAGTATTGCCATTTTGTGCTTATCCCTTGGTTTTTTTACGCCAAGTAAGGGAAACATCTGCGGGCGAATTTATCCCATAATATTCGTTAAAAATAAAAAGAGCAAGTGGAATCTTTTTGATCACATCCAATATCGAGCGTGAGGTAATTTATGTAAACATCAAAAACTGTTGCAAGGTTGCCTTTCTGATTTATGACTACCGCTAAATTTGAAATACTTACCCGAAAACTCTTCTTCATAAGATATACATATATACATCTGTATATAATATAGCACATATACATACATACATATGTACTTTCAACGAATATATTTTTTATTACTTTGTCAGCCACATCGTAATTTTTCTGTGAATTTGCAAAGCTGCGCAATTTGGTTTTTGTTTATTATTATTATCTTATTTTTGTAATTTTTCCCAACGCACAGCAAACTTGGCGCGAATTTGTGTGCTTTTGTTGAATACATTGACTTTGTGAGTTTTTGTTAATCTTTAGAAATCCGGTTTATTGCTGAGGTTTTGTTACGTTTTCGCATTAACAAGCAGCAATGTGTGCATGCCCAGTAGGAAATGACACATTGTAAAACAATTGCCGGTAAATGTTTTTTTAAATTACATTTAAATGAATTTTTGCAAAATTTGTATATGCTAATTAATTTTTAACAGAGCTGCAAAAATTTATTTAATCATTTTGATTGTAAATATTACAATATTTATTACACATAGGAAATTTATTGCAGTCAGCTTTCATTGCAAATCTTATTGGTTATATTAAATTAGCTTATACGAAACCACTGAACTGCCTTCAATCGGGACCAAAATTTAAATGTGACATCTTCGACTATAGCATTGTCGGCTTTGGCTATTCAGTTTAAAAAATGCATTACAATGGTTGCAATAATTTTAATAAATTTTGATTTTGATTGCAATAGAAGGAACGCAAATTCTAGCTGGTTTTAAATTTTTTAAATAATAAAATGCTATAAATTAGAATCAATTCAATTGCATTAGATGGAATGTAAAGTATTGTTGACTACATTTTTTTACATTCAAAAGATTGCATCAATTTTTATTGCAATCAAAAAATTGCAGTAAGTATTTTATTGCAATAAAATTGGTAGAAAAATCATTAATTGCTAAGAAGAATGATTGGAAATTATTACTGCTCTAATTTTTGGAGCATTATTTGAAAACAAATTTCCTGCTACGCCACATTATATCACGCTAAAGCTCAATATATTTATAATTAATGCATTAAGTTTCCTGCTGGCCATTGTCGCACACATATTTGTAATTTGTATATATGTATCTGCGTCATCTTGCTTTGACTATAATTATTTATTTGCGTAGTCGATCTTCAAATCCAATGAAGTCATCTTTTGCCAGTTAAAATCAAGTCACCTAGGCGAATTTTGCTTCTGCTGTGTGTTACAAATACGTGATTGCGTATACCAAATATGCTTCAGAATATTTACTTAAAACATATACATACATGCATGCATGTATTTATGTAAACGTCTACACTTACGCACATACAATTGTTCTAGCGCTTGTACTTGTAGGCGGCTTAAAATATGGTAAAGCTCAATTTATTAATTTATGACTTTTGACGTTGAAATGTGAGGACGTGGGCTTAATTCTAAATACTAGACTTTGTACATCCATGTACATGTTACTTTTATTTATTTTGCTTTGTCTCCAATGCCTTTTTACATCTGGTTTAGCCACATTGGTTGAGGTACATTTAGTATAGTATGTCTCTGTGTAAGTCTGTTAGTATTTGTGTATGAATGAGTGCAGCTAGATATTCATTAATGACTTTTTTAAGCCTCTTAGCTGATGGATATCTTACTAAACGAACGATTTCATGTAATAAATGTATGAGCAAAATAACCAGTACAGCAGCATATTGGTTTTCGAAATAATCTGTACAATAGACTTAAGAAACGAACTTGAACGAAGTCCTGAAAAATTACTCTATGGCATATTCAAATAAACTTTTTTATGCACACAAATAATTAGATTTTCCCTCGCTTATAAAATAGACACTGTTCAACAAATTTCAGTGTCATTTATTGCCTGAGTACGGTTTGAATCCAGATCGAGCTGAATGAGCTAAAACCATAAAGTCGTTATACAAAGAACATGAAATAATAAAACAAATATGACCCTTCGATACTAAACATTCGTATAAAAGTTTTTTGTTATACTTAAAATGTATTTAATTAATAAAAATAATAAAATAATAAAATAATAAAATAATATTACATAAACTTACCAGTCTATGGTGTGGTTGGGCAGTTATATTTAAATAATTCGATTTGGAATTACTTATTTATTTTTTTCTCTTTATTTGTTGGTTTTTTTCCTTATGATTTATTCAAATTTGCCAATTGGTTTTTCGTTTCATTCCTATGATGGCCGTACCTTTTTATTTTCCGTGCGTGTTTGTTGTTATTTATGTAATTTAATTAACATTTTGCCAAGTGGATACACCATTTTTAGTTGTTGTTTAGCTTAATTAACTATATTTTTATGCATTTATAAATATTGTTGTAATTTTTGTTTTATATACATTTTTTTGTGTTTTTTTCCCTTTTCTTTTTAAGTGTTGCGTGGGTATTAAATTCCTTCTTTGCTATAATTTTATTGAAATTTAAGTCAACATTTATATATGTATGTCCATTTATATAATAATTTTTATAATATTTGCCTACACGCAATTTTAATTAATGTTGCGTCATAAGCCAATTCCAGTATAGAAATTCCTTGGCCTAAATAACTAGGAGTAAATATAGAAGACACATACTCTTTATATTTTCCTATTGGCTTTTTTTTTATGAAGAGGCTTGTCGTAAACGGATCTGGTGTCAATGCTTTACATGGGCTCTCCTTTTATTGTTCATATAAATAACCACATTTTTTAATGAGTACATATACTTTTTTTGCGTTATAGGCAAACAATAAATGTTTGAGAAAAGCATTCTTTAATAAGAACTACAGTTGAGTTATTACAAAAAAATTTGATTTGAGACTCGATTAAGCATTCACTTAAATAATTTCAAGCAAAACATTTTCGATTTATACGTTTTTTTAACTTGTCGATGCCATTTTGATTACTTCAACAAATTAACGGAAAACAAGTAAGAGCGCGACTGTCAGCGGTCGTACTGAACACTTCACTCCTTCATTAATGGGTAATGAAACTTTACATAGTATGGTATTCATTAATTTGTACTACCAATTTTTGGGTTATGTATGCAAAGATTTAATTGTGATGCCCTAGTAGTGTAAATGGAGAAATTATGCCCAAAAAGTTATACCCTATATCTGAAAAATTGTTGTATGGGAGCTATGTGTTATTTCGGTCCGATTTAGCCGATTCCGACAAATGATACATTTATCATAAAAAGACGTCCTCATGCCGAATTTCAAGCAGATATCACAAAAACTGAGGAACTAGTCGAACTTACGGACATGGCTTAAACGACTCAGCTAATGATTTTGGCCATATTGGTACATAAGTATTTTAATGGGTCTCTCACACCTACTTCTGGTATAATACCATTGCATATTCATACAAGGGCAATTAAAATTGAAAAAAGGAGTAAAATGTACATGGAAAGCTTAAGTTTTGCCTGCTAGACACTAAATTGACATACATTTAACATTTTTTTTAATCACGCTTTTTCTGTTTTTTTTTTTGTTTTCTTTTCCTGACTTCATACGCACATGTACATATGCACATTCAGATATTTCTTTTTTGGGTGCTTCTATTATTATTTAAATTACTGTTTGTTTATTTATTTCTTTTTCTGCTTATTTTACATAAATTTACAGCAAATTATTGAGGTTAAGATGTTGTTTTTCTTTCTCTCAACACTCGCCGCCGGTGATTGGTTTTGTAAGCTGATCCTATTGCTGTTGTTTTTTATTTCATTTTACTGTTTTTTTTTTGTTTACAGTTGTTTAATATAGCTTTTGTTGATTTTTATCATGACTGAAGGTATTGCATTGTGATCTGTAACGCTGAAACTGGTCAAGAGCATAGAGCATGGGGTGCAGAGTGAGCGTAAGTATACTTACTATGAAACACAAAAACAACAAATATGACTTGATATTTGCATTTTTTTTATACTTGGTTATACTGGATGCTCTGGTTAGCTATATGTTTGTATAAGCTACCTAATAACTGAAATACGAAAACAACCAAAAATATAAGCAAAATGCTACAGACACACACACATGCACAAATTTATCTATATGTGTATGTAGACATTTCATGAAATTATGTAATAAATTGATTTTATCAAAATGTTCAACACATGTCTCTTTTTTTCTAAATCTGCTCAGCAGCATTGACCAAATGCGAAACGGGTTCGTTGTTTGAGTCTTTCGTTCAAGTTGTTAAAAGCAAAGGAAGTGCGATTAATTTATTTTTATTTATTTAATTTCACTATCAAGCGGTCGGTTTGCGAATATTTGTGCACATATCACATCATCCGTTGTGCGTTGACAACAACACAAACAACAATAACAACAACAACAGTGTTAGCTTTAGTTGAAAAAAAATATTCTAATGGCAAAGTGAATAAAAACTTGTTAAAATAACGTGAATTTATGCATTTGCATTGCCATTCATTGCTCATTAGTTTGCATGTAATGGTAATGAAAATGAGTAAAAGAATAATAATTTTTCTACATACATACATATCCAATAACCACGACTTTTCCAAAATTCACTAAGTCTGTGCACGGCTTTGTGAGACTTCCTGTCGTGTAGCGCGTGACTGCAAGAAAATGAGAAATTTTACGCATACTCACAGCACGGCACACCTAACCATAAATGCAATTCATTCCAAAATATGTAGTACATATATTTATTTAGAATTAATATTCGAAAGCAAACACACTCACACAAATAGAAAAAAGATTGGCTTAAAGAGCCCTTTGCTTTTGTTTAATTTTATTATGTACATACATACATACATATTTACATACTTTGAGCATTTATTTGTTTCCTTTTTTTGCCTTATTATGTTTGAAACCAAAAATTTAAAAAATTTTTTCTAATTTATTGCGCATTGTCTACGAAGAATTCGACGACTTCCTTCGCGAAATGTTTTTTTTCTTGTTTTGTGCTCGTCTACTCGTCGGCATTGACTCGCGTCCACATTCGAGCTCATATACACGCACGCACGTCAACACGCTCACACTGCTACATACAAACTCATGTAAGTCTGCGCGCACTCCAATCCGAAATATTGAGACTTTTCCAACCGTCCGACGACAATGTGCGCACGCTTACCGTACCTCAAAGCGTTTGTATGTTCTACTCGTCGCACCGACCAGGCTAAGACTGCCCGCCGTTGTTGGCAATGGCTGTGAGGTAGCGAATAAGACTTCAAGTAGCTTCAAGCTGTTAGCCGGATTGAGTTGAAAACAAGTTACTACTAGCCAATGTCACAGCAGTTCAAATGTAGTGAGAATGAACTGAGTGAAGCAAAACCTCTCCAAAATCGCTACAGTTTGACTTGCTGCTCAGCGTTAAGACGAGACGTTCGTTGGTAGCAACACATGCACAAGCGGAAAAATATATGTGTATGTGCTTATGAACAGCTGATAGGTTTGGTAGCTGGCAAATTATCATGAAGCTTCAAACCGGTCTTCTAGCAAGTTTTAGAGAATTTGCGAAAAGTATTGAGCTTGTTTAGTTTTTGGAGAGGAAAACGTGTGGTAATTGAATTACATACGTACATATTTATAGCCGCATACTTAGTTATAATCCCCCCCCCCCCATCTCTGTCCCTATCGCTGCGAACTTATAAAAATGTGTGTTGGCGGTTTTTTTATACTTCTTATTTATTATTACTGTTAAAACTTTTTTGAAAATAATTAAGTGCTGAGTTAAATGAGTAGACGCTCAACGCTAAAGACAACCATTCATACATACATGCGTTCATACACACATATGTATGTACATAGTATATGTACCCAGCAAACAGACTCGCAAGCCTAAGCTGAAGCTAAGTTGTTAAACTAGAATAAGCTGGCAGCGCTGCTTGCACTCATTCTCATTGCTCCAAATGTTTTAATACTTCTTTGGACACATCCCAAACAGAGAGAAATGGAATTGAGTTTTATGAGCAAAGTACAATGTGTGGCGAGCGTAAAAATTGCGTTTGTTACCTCAGTCCATTTGCAACTGACATGCAATGAAATGTTAAGTGGCCCTATTTCCCTGGCGGATAAGCCTTAGAGATGACGTGTACTCTCAGAGAGAGGGAGGGAGAGAGTATTGCTTATGGCCTGATGACATCAACACACGGAAATCAGCCTTATTTTAAGCCTTTCCCATACAACTTAGCTTCCCTTAAAATTTTCAGGCCTTATTTCGGAAGCTTTTAAATTTACTGTAATAATTCTCAACTAAGGCGTAGATTTTTAGCTGGGTATGTACATATATATCACTGACAATCACTCACGCTCTTCGTTATGCTTTGCTGATCAACGTCATTTGAGGTCCGCGAATTTACTTCTTCTCCTCCATTCGCTGCGGCATTTGGCGCCTT
Source organism: Urophora cardui (assembly GCA_960531455.1). Lineage (NCBI taxonomy): Eukaryota > Metazoa > Arthropoda > Insecta > Diptera > Tephritidae > Urophora > Urophora cardui. The sequence continues at coordinate 165,538,523 of OY482670.1, forward strand.
AACAACTATAACAGCCACTGGGTGACGATTTAGCGATTTGCGTGTCAGTTGACGGCGCGGATGCGTTACGCTTGGCATACCATCAAAAATCTCCAAGCACATCAGCAGAGAGTTGTACATAAACACATACTTATGTATGTATATATGTATACATATACCTTTTTCCTTAAGCATTTTCATAGCGCATCTTTAATTAATCGTTTTATTTTTATTAGGTATTCGGCTGTTACGCTTGGTTTCATTTCGCTTCATGCTAAGTAAAAATTAAAAAAAGAAAAACAATTATTTTCAGAATGTTCTAAAAAAACTTAAAGAACGAAGTAAAAAATATATTTAATAGTCACATTGTCGCCGCAAGCTTTTAAGAGTATCGGTTAACAATATGTTCCATAATTTATATGTTGCTATTTGATTAAATTCAAGTATGTATATCACTATGGGAGTGGCGCCTATTAACTGATCTACAGACATATATATGTATATCTCTCATCGTGAACGAGAGTAGAAAATAGTTCTTAAAAAACTATTGCTCTCGAAATTAGGTACTTTTTCAGAAAGTCATTTCAAGTTTCATAAATACAAACATATACACATACATAAATATCGAACGGTTTTTAGAGTGTAAACATCCAACCAATCTGGAAGAAAAGAACTAAAAGTGGACGCTTATAAGTTAGAGAAGAAAAGTTTGGCCTAAAACATAACAAACATACTTCCATATATATATGTAAACCCATGAAATTTTTGCACACTGCAAGTGATATAACATGTCGTTCGGTCAGCTGTTATAATAAAATTACACATATATATGTAATGCTGACATAAACTTATCATTTTACAAATGGCTCTCCAATCTAGGTTTTGCTAACTTTTGATTCTATTGCAATAAGAAGTTTATATTGTGCTCTTCTTGCTCACTAATGTATACACACAAATGTACATGTGTATATACATATGTATGAACATCTATGTATAAGATTTCGTATGTAAATAACTCAGTGCAAAATATTGTTAATGCTCTCCAACTCACCACCTATTATGCGTTTCATGTTGTTTTTGATTTGTTGTATAAGACCGTCTACAAATATTTATAAGCTGTAATGATTCCGATGGTATAATTTGGAGCTAAAATTAGCTCCCTCATGAGAAACAAAAATGGCTCTAAATATTTAGTGACTGCGCGTCACTAGACTGCGCGTCTAGATACTTTCAAGAAGAAGAAGAGGTTGAAGCAATCTAAAGCATTTTGCCTAAAAGAGTTAAAGGATTGATTTTTAGTGGTAATTAATTACCCTTACTCTTCTCATTATATGTATACTAGCAAATACCCGTCCCACTTCGCTGCGACAAATCACACTATGCCACTCCCTTCCCTATCGGTCTCCGCACCACTCAGCATTTCCCGTTCCCTCTATCTCATCCTCCTCTTATACTACTCTCTCTCTCTCTCCCCGTCTCACGTTCCTTATGAACAACTTTCCATAGCCATCCGGTGCACATATCGGTGTACATCATGATTACTAATATATTTTGGATAACCGACTGGAAAATTGGAATGGAATGAACTCTCTATTGAAGCTCTGATTGATATCTTTAAATGATACCAATAATGCTCAAAAATATTTCGGGGCTATTTAGGCCCATGTTTCGGCCTCAATCCCGAGAACCGATTGAGGTATCCGTATAGTGTAAAATATATATGGATACCCTGATCAGTACCTTTAACTTGATACCAATATTGCGAAAAAATATTTGGGGCCATCCGGGTCCACGTTTTGGTCTCTATCTGGAGAACCGACTGGAAAATTGGAATGGAATGAACTCTCTATTGAAGCTCTGATTGATACCTTCAATTTGATACCAACAATGCAGAAAAATATTTCGGAGGAATCTGGGTCCATATTTTGGCCTATATCTCGGGTTGAGATACCAGAATTAAATGTGGTCATAATTTCAATCTAATACCAAGTGATCATTATGTCAAAATTTGAATGTGATCGGCCCGGTAGTTTCGGCGTCCATAGGGAACAAACAAACAAACAAACAAACAAACAAACAAACAAACTTTCATTCTTATATATGTATATCAGACATGGGCATACTCAATTACATTTTGTAATTGATTACACACAACGATTACAATTACTTGTAATTGTAATTGATATTTTTCAATTACAAAGTACAAGTAATTGTAATGGAAAATTTTCCAATTACATTTTTCCGATTGTAATTGAAATGCTGCTATTGAAATAACTCAGTAGTATTTAATTACATGTAATTGTTACCGAATAGTGTTCAATTACATGTAATTGAACAGTGAATAAGTTAATTTTTTTGGGTGTTGGCGCATCCCTAAGCTAATACATACCTGCATCTAAGAGCATACATAGTTATTTTGAGCATAAAAATCGATCAAAGTGGGTGGATCATAACACCAGACTTACATGTAATTGATGCATTTCATTCACAATTACCTGTAATTGATACCTTTTCGATGACAATTACATGTAATTGTATCTGAAGTTTTTCAATTACAATTACAAGTAATTGTAATTGGAAATTTTAAATTACAATTACAAGTAATTGTAATTGAAAAATTTTGTAATTGCAGATGCCCATGTCTGATGTATATAGATTTTGCCATTCGTTATTGTTAAACTACGGTCAGTTGATATTTCTTATAGAAAATATAGCGAGCAAAAAAAATTTAAAATCAGTATTTAAATAATATCGCCCACTCGTCCAAGCTAAAAGCCGTAAGGAGAATTGCAAATACATACAAATATACTTAATAACATACATATAAAGAACTCCTAAGTCTTACCACCTCGTCACTGCTACTTTGCATTTATTTATACATTCGTGTGGGGGCTGAACTAGAATACCTTGATTATTATGGTTAAAGAACCAAACAAGTTGACATGTTTTTGTAAAAATAAATCCGACTGACAAATGAGTAATACACAAAAAGCAGTGAAAAATAGAACCACTTAAAATGAGGAAGAACCTTGTCGCAAATTCGACTGAGTTGTTGTTGTGTTGTAAAAGAGCTCATCGTCGGCAATTGGGTGCTCAATATTCGAAGGGTCCAAAGCTACTTAATGTCGCTTTAAATTATCCAAGCCATGTTTTTTGCACTTTTGTTTTAATTTGCTTTTACATGCTTCTACGTGTAAGCTTGCATACTCCGTTTGCATGAATGGAAAGGGTGTAATGCAAGTACTACGTAGTTGCATAGCATATTCGTACTTAAATGAAGCATGTCATCTTCTTTTGCCTATTTTATTATTTTTGTATGCGTTTTGTTGCTTTATCTTGAATATGACTTGTTGTGATGTGCATGTTATTAATTAATATTCGACTCACTCTTAAAATAGTTCAATTGACATTGAGCCGGAGGGCATAGCCACTAGAAATACTGGTAAACAGCTATGGAAAATACGTTTGATTGTACGTACTCAGAATACGGAATACCTAAAAACTTGCATTTTTGATAAATGCCTTGAATGAACAAAGCGTTAAGGCACACTGTTCGACTAATTATTCTCACAACGCTAAGTGTAGTTCGGTCGAGTTCAGATGAAGCTTTTATCTAGATATAAGATAAGTAACGTTTCGTCGCTATAGAAGAAAAAAGACGCAAACTGTTTTGTTGAAGAAGAAAGACGCATTAAAAATATTTTTTTGAAAGAAAGACTCTTTATTATTTTTGATAACGAAGAAAGACCCTTTATTTTTTTTACTATAAAGAAAGACGCATTTATATACTTTTTAGGAAAGAAAGAGGTATTCGATTTTTATTTTTCATTGTCAATATTAATGCTAATGCGTCTTTCTTCGTCGAAATATTTTATAATGCGTCTCTGTTCGTCGAAATATTTTTTAATGCGTCTATCTTCGTTGACATGTTTTGTGAAGCGTCTTTCTTCCCCGACATATTTTTAATGCGCCTTTTTTCGTCGACAAATTACTGACATGCGTCTTTCTTCTTCCGGAGCGACGGTTTATTGAAAACATCAAAATACCAGTCAGAACAACAGTCATCTTTTACTACGTTATTGCAATGGTATACCCACATGGGCGTACAAAGCTAATGATCTGTCAAATTATGACTGGCTTGTTGGTTGAAAAAAAAAACTTTTTCACAACGTTTCGTAAAATTATTTAATTAAAATCTTAGCGTATGTATGTATAAACAACACTTTTTGGCTATCCAAATGTAAAATCATAAAAGGTAATACTCACTCCCACATGAAGTCAATGAACGATTTTGAAGTATGTTCAATTAATTGATTTGAATTTTGGTTCTATGAAACACAAGTGCTTGCTTTTTTTGTTGGAAACCCAAATTAATTATACAATTTTAATAATCAATCAAATAGCCACCATATGCCTTATAGGGGCGTCAGAATGAATACTTTTCCGTCAATCCAGCAATCCGTTTAACTGACAGCAGAGTGGAATTACATGTATTTGAATGAAGATCGACACAATCAGTACTTCAACTTTGCCGTAACAAATATATGAAATTGAAGTATGTGTCAGTTAAACGCTGCTGGATTGCCGGAAAAGTATTCATTCTGACGGGCCCATTAGTAGTAAATCTTCTTTCCTCTATCACTGAAAACTTAAACAAAATATGAAATAACAAAAGAAAAACATACAAAAGTACGTTCCGACTTAAATCGAGTTTTCAAACTGGAATAACCGCAGAATAAGTTATATAGGGTACACTTGAATTCAAAATTAAATTTAATTATTCTTTATTTGCAAAAAATTAATTAAAAAGACGATTAAATTACAAGTACATATTTGTACCAAAACCATTTAGCAAAGTCTGGCATAATCCTTCAAGCTGTCTGCCTTCCATTCATTAACTTTTCTAGATGTACATACAGCCAAAGCGCCCATTTGTAGATGAGCAATTAAGTCCATACATGCAAACATTCACAAATGCATATGTACTCTGCAGGTAACTCAATAACTAGTGAGCAAAATTTCTAGTTCCGAACTAGCGCAAAGGTGTCGAAAAGGAACCAGTTCCATTTTGGTTAGACTCTCACCAGTTCAGAAGGAATGAATTGAGTCACCATTATAAGACACACTTTTATTTGTATGCAATTTCAAATTGGCAAAGGTCTTATGTATTTTGTTCGTTCATCCATTTGCCGTCGGGTTTGCATATTTCTACAATTCTCAGATTGTTAGTGAAGCATATCGTGTAAACAGTACAATTTGCATCTTCAATTAATGAAATTAAATGATCGCCTAATTATGGTTTTCCAATCCCTCAGTCCTATTTTTAATTTTTTTTTATTTTATTACTTTTTAAATATTTTTTTTTTTTTTCATTTTTATTTAATAAATAAATTAAAAAAAATTAAAAAAAATTATCATCTGCCTCGACACCGACAGGATTCGAACCCGCACTCGCCAGATTGATTGTCACACGCGTTAGCCACTCGGCCATCGCGCCACTTGCATGAAGTGTGTCAAACGCTGCACTTAAGCGGCAGATGTAAAACAATAGAATTTGTAGGTCCTTGTAGCTAGTTCAGAACTATCGACATTGTGCCAATAAACGAACTAGTGTAAACTGTAGAATTTAGTACTAGTTCGGAACTATCGAAAATGTAGTGCAGAGAGTGACAATTGACACCGCCTGGGACATTGCCGTATTAAATTCGCCAGTTGATAACATGCAAAAGAGATTTAGCTCGCACCAGTAGTGTCGAAAAATGCACTAGAAGCGACCTAGTTCGGAACTAGAGATTTTTCCCTACAGGGTATATATGTACATGTATGTGCATATGTATGTTGTGTGCCAATAAATACCGTCTAGTGTTTAAAAATAGAACCGTCACAGTCAAAATTAAAACTAGCATTCTCGACCAGCGAAACAGACTTCTGCCTTCGCCTACAACAGCGACAGCTCCAGCATCCGACTTTGTGTGCAGTCTGCCATTATTTATGCATATACATACATATGTATATGTAAGTCTGGCTAAAGTGAGTAGATCTGGCTAAATGAAGCATTTGGCAGAAATAACAACTTGGTTGCGTTCTTCAGATCGTGTACGTACAGTGTATAATGAAAGATGATGGTTCGTCCTGAACAGAAAATTACACAGGCATACATACATATGTATGCACTTAAAACCCTTACATACGCAAAAAAAATACGTGCGAACGGCCAATGCCCTGGCAGAACAATGATCATCTTCGATTTATTACTTTGCTATGCGTAAAAGGTAGCAGGAAATAAGTACATATGCACAGTGTTTAAAAAACTGGCATAAGTTTCATTTCTGTTGATTTTGATTTTGATTCCGCTTTTAAAAAATCAGAAGTCGCAGTTAATCAATATGAAAAAATATGAAAATGAATGATTTTGCCTGATTTTGATTTTGCGCTGATTTCATATTGCTCAAAATCAAAAGCAGCCAAATATCAAAATTAGCGAATTTGCCTGATTTTGATTTTGCGCTGATTTCATATTGCTCAAAATCAAAAGCGGCCTGATTTCAAAATGAAGAATTTTGCCTGATTTTGATTTTGTGCTGATTTCATATTGCTCAAAATCAAAAGCGGCGTGATTTCAAAATGAACGATTTTGCCTGATTTTGATTTTGCGTTGATTTCATATTGCTCAAAATGAAAAGCAGCCAAATATCACAATTAGCGATTTTGCCTGATTTTCATTTTGTGCTAATTTTGATTTTGTGCTAATTTCATATTGCTAAAATCAAAAGCAGCCAAATATCAAAATCAATGCTTTCACAGTTTTGCTATTTACGCTTACATGCGCATACATACATATGCCCAGCAGGGCTTTCTCCTACATGTAATGGGTAAAATCATCGAGAAATCTTGATTCATCGCTTACACTTTCGAATACGGATTGCATTACTTTAGCATAGGCATGTCATTGGCGGTATTGGCTTACAATATTGTAGACAATAATGCATTATATAATCGCTACTAATATTGGAAAAAATAAGCTGTTACAAGTAATAAGTTCTTTCACTGGTATAAGTAATTGCATATTTCACACAATCCAGTATAGTAATCTATAATGTACATATTATAATAAAAACTGGCAAAATAAACGAGAATGAGCGTAAATTGCTTTACAAAATTGCTATTTACAAAAATTTAAATCAATGTAGGCTTTGCAAAATATATCGGCAGTGTTCCAAATCTTTTCGCTTATTTTATGCAATACCGGTAAACGAAAAAATAATTTTAAAACTAAGAGTAATTAATTTATGCCGAAAACAAATAGCAAACAGAATGAATAGAAAATCAATTCTTTGCAAAATTTATTTTAAAAAAAGCACTATTTGAATAATAATTATTACACTATGTATTTGCACAGCTATTGGCTTATTTAAAAAAATTTTAACGATGTAATAACACGACTAACCACGACAGTTTTATAATGAAAACTGGCAAAATAAACGAGAATGAGGGTAATTTGCTTTACAAAACTGCTATTTAGAAAAATTAAAATCAAAGCAAAGCGTTTGCAAAAAAATAACGGCAGTACTCCAAACCTTTTAGATTATTTTCTGCATTACCAGTAAGCGAAAAAATTATAATTTTGAAACTGTCGCATTACAAGTAATGAGCAAAGTAAGCGAATGAGTGTTTATTAGCTATTTGTAATGCGTTATTTCATTGAATACAAGTTCAAGCCATTACCAAAATATGGAAAAACCCTGCTGGGTGTATGTATACAAACGTAATACAGAGGGTAAGAAATTACGTACATACACACATGTGTTCATGTAAGCGTAAATAGCAAAACTGTGAAAGCATTGATTTTGATATTTGGCTGATTTTGATTTTAGCAATATGAAATTAGCACAAAATCAAAATTAGCACAAAATGAAAATCAGGCAAAATCGTTCATTTTGATATTTGGCTGCTTTTCATTTTGAGCAATATGAAATCAGCACAAAATCAAAATCAGGCAAAATCGTTCATTTTGAAATCAGGCCGCTTTTCATTTTGAGCAATATGAAATCAGCACAAAATCAAAATCAGGCAAAATCGTTCATTTTGAAATCAGGCCGCTTTTGATTTTGAGCAATATGAAATCAGCACAAAATGAAAATCAGGCAAAATTGTTCATTTTGAAATCAGGCCGCTTTTGATTTTGAGCAATATGAAATCAGCGCAAAATCAAAATCAGGCAAAATCGTCATTTTAAAAAGCGACGAATATCAAAATCAAATAAAATCAAACATTTCACGACTTTTGCTAATTCCGACTGCAGTTTTTTAAACACTGCATATGCATGTTTGTACATATCGATGCTTCCAAACAATGCTGTACTAAGTCTGAAAACTGTGGTTTGCAGGGGAAGCTCTTAAAGTTTAAATTCGGTATGAAACTTCAGTTGTATGCTAAGTGTATTTACACTTGTAACTTCTATTTGGATTGAAAGGTCAATACCAAAACTCGATACCATCTAATTTAGGGTACGCTTTACCATAAGAAAAAATAAAAACTTGCCACGTGGTTTTTCATGGCAAGCTTTCAATATTTTTCTCGAATTGTATTATACTCGTATGTACACTTTTGCTTATAACTTTTGATTGGATTGTTCGATTGACACCAAAATTTGACAGCATCTAAATTAAGACACGTAATACTTGATACCACCAAAAAAGGGAAAACGTACCAAGTCGACTTAGTACAGTATTGTTTGGAAGCGTAGATATGTATGTGTGTATGTATATACCCTGCAAAAAAATGTGCGATTAATCCCGAAAGATATTTGTCCCGGATTGATCTCTTTCGAGAACAATTGATCCACAATTAGTCCCCGATTGTTCCCGTACGGGTATAAATGTAGACTAATTGTAGCCCAATTGTTCCCTAACGGGTATAAATGTAGATTAATCGCTTTCGTCCCGAACGTGTATAAATGTAGATTAATCGCTTTCATCCCGAACGGGTATAAATGTAGATTAATCGCTTTCATTCCGAACGGGTACAAATCTAGATTCCTAAAATGTAGAAATTTTACAAAAATATGCAATGTATTTAAAAAATTGTAGAACAGCCGGTAAAACGAATTGGACACCCTTTCTTTTAATAACATTGATGAATAATAATTTTAACAAAATGTTGTCTACAATATCCTATGAAAAAATCCTTTACATTACGCTCATATAATGCATACTCAAAACTTACAATTTTTTTAAATTTATTGAGATTTTTTTACAAAAGTAAAACATTATATAATCTTTATTTAAATATGCATGAACATTTACAATTTTTTAAAGATTGTTATTAAAATTGCCTTGGCTAACAACTTGGAAAAATCTACATTTGTACCCGTTGGGGATGAAAGCGATTGATCTACATTTGTACCCGTTCGGTATAAAAGCGATTGATCTACATTTGTACCCGTTCGGGATGAAAGCGATTAATCTACATTGGTACCCGTTCGGGTATACAAGTTGAACAATTAGTCTCTTCATAGGACATGCTCGAACAAATGCGATCAATTCGCTCCATACAAAGGGATGTAAAATTGTATTAGTCGCATGCTCCCTTGCGATTGATCCCGGACACCTCCCGGATTAATTGCATTTTTTGCAGGGTACATACGTAGTACATTTTCTCACGAAATCCAAACCTCTATGGAATATGATGCGAACGCATGAGCCAATGTACACAATCATGAAAATAGTTAGGTTTAGTTTACATGGAAAATTAGAGTTGTCATAATATTTTCTTTTATTTATGTACATTTTATTTAAAGTTTTTCTTTAAATAACAACGTTTAACATCTTATTTGATAAAAGTATCAATTATTTCGCCAGTCAATTCGATATCGATATTTGGGTAGAATTTCTAACGTAAGCTTGCAGACATGTGACTCATTGATGAATATGGTAATTTGAACAAATTACGTACGCTAAAACTATTTACACCTACATATGAATTCCTGTTTTATGCAAAATCGTACATATGTATATTTGTACATACGTACCCTGCAAAAAAATGTGGGATTAATACCGAAAGATATTTGTCCCGGATTGTTCCCGTACGGATATAAATGTAGACTAATTGTAGACCAATTGTTCCCGAACGGGTATAAATGTAGACTAATTGTAGAGGAATTGTTCCCTAACGGGTATAAATGTAGATTAATCGCTTTCATTCCGAACGGGTACAAATCTGGATTCCTTAAATGTAGAAATTTTACAAAAATATGCAATATATTTAAAAAATTGTAGAACCGGTAAAACGAATTGAACACCCTTTCTTTTAATAAAAATGATGAATAATAATTTTAACAAAATGTTTCCTAAAATATTCTATGAAAAAATCCTTTACATTACGCTCATATAATGCATACTCAAAACTTAAAATTTTTTTTATTTATTGAGATTTTTTTTTCAAAAGTAAAACATTATATAATCTTTATTTATATATGCATATAGATTTAAATTTTTTTAAAGATTGTTATTAAAAATTACCTTGGCGAACAACTTGGAAAAATCTAGATTTGTACCCGTTGGGGATGAAAGCGATTGATCTACATTTGTACCCGTTCGTGATGAAGGCGATTGATCTACACTTGTACCCGTTCGGTATGTTAGTGATTAATCTACATTGGTACCCGTTCGGGTATACAAGTTGAACAATTAGTCTCTTCATAGGACATGCTCGAACAAATGCGATCAATTCACTCCATATAAAGGGATGTAAAATTGTATTAGTCGCATGCTCCCTTGCGATTGATCCCGGACACGTCCCGGAGTAATCGCATTTTTTGCAGGGTACATACATACATGCATATCGTCGCTTAAAGTACAATACCGCGTATCGACCAAATACAATACCGCTTATTTGCTGCCATCCAAATTTCACAGGAGACAGTAAAACTATCAAAACCGGTTCGGAATTTTACAACTCAAATTCATACTTTGGCGAAAAACAGTTAAATGTGCAGTCATTGGCTTATGCATGTATTTATAAGCGGTTTTGCATCTTTTATTTTGTTCAATAGTGACGTATGCGCGGTTTTGCTGTACGTGAAAACTTTTTTTCAATAAAAGAAAGTTATAATCCATTTCGTGTTTATGAAAGGTATAATAAACCCTAGTACATAGAGATGTAAAGCACTAACACCTATTATTCGCGGTATTGGTTCCAAAAATTTCCTCAATTCTTGAAAAGCGGTTTTGAAACTGTGGCGTTATTTGGAATTGCTGTCCGAATATCAAAATGAACTAGACAGTTGGCAACAGAAAATAGCACAGTGAGCCGCCTTCGTATTATCTACTTATCCCGAGGCAGAGCATGCAAAGAAAAGTGCACATTTTGGGCATTACATATGGATGTACAATTTCAGTTTACTTAAATTTTCACGTTAAATAAAATATTTCAAAGTTAAAGTTGACTAAAATTGAAACTTCATTGAAAAAACTCACCTACACACACCTCGTAAAATCTCATAAAACTATGACTTAATAATTTGTAAAGCATACTTCAAGGCGAATTGAAGAGATTTGAAACCCAATGACTTTTACAGCGATAGACTCTTAGCACACAGATTTACAGCCCAGTCTCTTAAAGGCAGATCAATTATAAGAAAAAAATTTCAAAATAGCAAAAATGTAAGTATTTTTCATATGTATAAAATGAATAGCATTTCAGCAAGTTTTATTAGTGAAGATTAATTTTGCACAAAATACCACAAGCAACTGAAAACCAAAAATTACATACGACCTTTACAATCTTCACGCACATTTCCGTTGGAACTTTGCAAGGAATCAAAAATCCGATTGAAAAGGTTAAAAGGTCATCGCGCGTTTGTTATTTATAATAGATACATATGTTCTAATGCTTAGAACTTAAAATACGACTTATGACACCGTCAACTTTAAATCAAATACTCAACTACATTTTCGTATTCCATTCGAGAACTTTAGTGAATTCCTTTTCACCAAAATTAATCATTTTCGATTGTTCCATACAAATATTCTGCCTCTTCAAGTTATCAATTAGGAAGAGTTGCTTCTTATAGGCATTCAACAGATCGGCACGTTGTTTCTTCAGACTTTTGATTTGTTTGTCTTTCGCTTCGGCTCCGCCGCGCATCGATTCCTTGAGCTCACGTTCGGCATTTTTTAGCAGCGCCAAAGCGGATTTCGTACTTTCCAATTCTTCATTGGCGCGATACAAACGTTTCTCTAGATTTGTATTTGTTTGCGTTAAAACCTTTATTTCACGGCGTGCCTTCTCCAACTCTTTCTGTTGAACGCCGTGCTCCATGTTGCGCTCCTTGATGCGTCTATTCAGCTCATCCAATTGTGCCTCCGTCTTGGTTAGCTGTTCGGCCATGGTATTATGTTTGGCGTAAGCCTGATCACGTTGCTGTTCAATCTTTTTATTACGCTCGAGCGTCTTCTCTAACATTTCCTTTTGCTGGGACATTTCTTGTGAAATGCGCTCGTGATCCTCTTCGAGTATGGTTATTTTCGATTTGAGGAATCTGCAATTTAAGTGATTTGATTGATTAATTCGTATATAGTTTTCAAACTTAGGATTTTCTCAAAAATTTTTCGCTTACTTAATTAGTCCCTCAGCACTAAAATTTTTCTTGTTGCCTGCATCCACAGATCGCCGTGAGTCGAAACTACCACCAGCACCATCATTCAGTGTAGACTCATCAACATCAACACCGTTTCTACCACAACCCTTTTTCCGTATCGCTGTGCTTTCTTCACGCACCAGCACTTCGAGTGATGGACTTTGCACAAATTTCGGATTACGATATTTCACCGTAAAGTTGGCTTCCTTAGCTCGTGAGCTGCAATTGCTTCCGCGTGTTAGGATGCTGCGCGTTGTTGTCCCGCTTTCCGGGCTCTTAATATGCTTCCTGTGCATTGTACTGCTAGTTCGTGTTGTGGTTTTTGGTGCCTCATATTGTGCTGGTACATTTATTACAATCCTATCGCCACCGTCGGGACGTTGTACGCTATTAGATGTGAGTGTGGATGTGTTGGAATATTGGACGGGTTTGCGCATTGTAGTACGATGCGTTACGTTACGTTCAATGGTGGCTAAATCGGTGTGAATATTTGTGGTACCATCAACAGCTCTATTACCATTTATGACACCACCACCATTCATGCTGTTACCACCACTCACCGGCGCTGGTCCATTAACGCGCTTCTTCAGCAAAGTGCTGGGTGGTCCTTTGGCTTTTGTATATGTCAAATAACGTTGTTGATGTTGTTGTTGTTCATTCCTGTTAGTCGATTGTGTCGATATTCCGCTATATATGCCATGGCCAGCACCACCACTTCCACTATCCGCCACACTACTACAATTCGGCTGAAGTGGCTGGTGGTGCTGCCTCAATTGCAATTGTTTATCCAATGTGGTTACGGTTAATTGGTCCAACTCTTGATTCAATTTAATAAATTCCTTTTCACGCGACAGCAGTTCGGCCATCGCCTCTTATAAAATTTTGACGTAGAAATTTTTTAAGGTGTACAGAAGACAAATTTTGCATTAAAATCAAAATTTTTTACATTTAATTTTCAATAAAAACCCAAACTTCGGTTTCGATTCTGATTTTAATTTTTGATTTTAAGTTGGCGTTTAGTTTTGATTTAAATTGCAAACGATTATTATTATTTTTTGGTTTTTCAAGTAAACATGCACATATGTATCTATGTATGTATGTACATGCTTCCGAACTTTGCCGGACAGAGTAACAAAGTGGTTGCGATGACTTGGCCTGTTGCAACAATAAATGTTTTGCGGAGGGGATGGTGAACGAAATTGTTATTTGTGAACTTCACTGGTTTTCTTGGTGATACATATGTATGTATGTAGTGTATATTGGTATCATAATGTTATTTATTATTTTGCCGTTGATAGGGGAAATTGTTTTTGTTTTCATTACTATCGGGTGCAACAGACGGAGGGTGACTAAACGGAAATAAATAAATAAAGAGGCTTGGTAAAGTGCATAAATATCTTTTTTCTAGTATTTCAGTATATGTATGTAGATATTAGACCGCATCCTTAAGAAGTTCGCCGAGACATTTCCGAAAAAGAAAACAAATTTTTTTGGATCACTCTAGTAGTCACCCAATTACATACATACATACATACATACATATCTGTGCCCGCAAATTAAAGTAGCCTAACTCGAGATAATGCGAAATTGAGTTATTGTTATAGTTTTAATCTTTGGAGAAAAACCCATCGATCTGCCTTATCCCCATTTAAATTGGAGTAATATTTAAAAAGTTATTAAGATATAAAAATTATCCTAACTCAAATAGAAACATTTTGCACCAGTTAAAACATCTTATCTTCTAGCAAATCTCTTAAGTCTAGTATTGTATGAAAAATCGTTTTATTAAAATATCCTAACTAGAGTTATGTGGGTACTTCATGGGTATATTTATTTGCGTTTTCAGTTTATGAAAAAAAAATTAACTTCAGTTAGGAATTATAATTTTTTTTTTTGTCAATTTTGTTTTCATAGGCTAAGTGGAAATAGGTTATTTTAAGTGATTTTTTTTTTATTTTTACACAATTTGTCTCGAGGTAGGTTTTTTTGTTAGTATATTTTTCTCATTTCATGCGTTATTATCTTCAGTTAGGTTTTTTGTTGGAAGCAAGTGGATATGGTAAACTGAGATAAGAGATTTTTCAAGGATATATCGACTGCTGAGAATAAGATCGCCCTATTTCAAAAATTGTTTCAAAAACGCCCTATTCCAAAAATTGTTTGAATAACGTCCTATTTCAGATTTTGCTTCAAGAACGCCCTATTTGAAAAATTGTTTCAATAACGTCCTATTTCAGACAAATATATATGGAATTTTCTCTGAAATAGGGCGTTTTTGAAGCAAAATCTGAAATAGGATGTTATTGAAACAATTTTTCAAATAGGGCGTTCTTGAAGCAAGATCTGAAATAGGACGTTATTGAAACAATTTTTCAAATAGGGCGTTTTTGAAACAATTTTTGAAATACGGCGATCTTATTCTCAGCCGTCGATATATTATAGAAATTCAATTAATTATTATATACTGTATGCATAAAACACCTTTTTTAAACGGTTTTATTTAGCTCACTCCGTTTGTTTTATTTATTATTTATTCTTGGGTCAAATTTAGTAATTCAAATTTCACCCTCTTCCTGTCAACCGATTAATCTGAAATTTCGTACGCATGTATAACCCCGATGACAATGCAATATTATGAAAAAAAAATTCCGATAGGTGGCGCGTGGGTCGCTATATTTACAAAAATCGCATTTATGGTCCGATTTGGCTGAAATTCGGAACATGTATTACTACCTTGAAAAGAAATATTTTCTTTAAAAAAAAATTCCGCTAGGTGGCGCGTGGGTCGCTATATTTACAAAAATCGCATTTATGGCCCGATTTGGCTGAAATTCGAAACATGTATTACTACCTTGAAAAGAAATATTTTCTTAAAAAAAAATTCCGCTAGGTGGAGCTGAGATCGGGGTAATTAAAACTGAAAATCTTAGGTGCGAAACTGTTTGAAGAAGGTCAAGCCTACGTGGCTCTTAGTAGAGTAAGAACTTTGCAGGGACTACGTATAGAGGCGTTGGACTGCAATAAACTAACGGGCAAGAAACCTCGCAATAATGAAGCACTAAATGAATTAAACAGAATGCGAAATAAAAACTAAAAACTAGAAAATAAAAATAGGTAAAAAAACTTTTTAAGTTAAACGGTTTTATGTTATACATACATTGCAATGTTTAAGATAAATGTACTAAAAACCAAAAAATAATAAAATAGATACAGTCGTGGGAATTATAAACATTTGCATAGACTAGACTAAAATAAAACCGTGGGGCACGTCAGTTGTCTACAATCGTTGATTAAAATGTTTGTTTTGTAATGTTACACTATAATTAGGCAGTTGTTCAACCGACAACGATGGACGTGTGATAAGTAGGGCTAGAATGTGGAAAAAAGCTAGCAAGCTCGATTATAAGCGAGTTTTAGGGTTTCATAGTGGTGAGCGAGTAGTACTTTTATCATATGTTTTGTCGATTAAAGACAAACTACGAGCAGTGAAACGATTCCTCGTGTGAATGTCCAACGATAAACTAGTTGAAACATCTCTTTTATTAACATGGAGTGTATAACTATTGGAATTTCCATGAGCAAGAAAATAGTAAGTAATTTCCTCACCGTCTGCGGGCCAACTGCCTAACGACGAATTAAACGATTCTTCTATCGCACATTAAGTCGATAATTTGTAGACAATTGACGTGCCCCCCGGTTTTATTTTAGTCTAGTCTATGCAAATGTTTATAATTCCCACGACTGTATCTATTTTATAATTTTTTGGTTTTTAGTACATTTATCTTAAACAGTGCAATGTATGTATAACATAAAACCGTTTAACTTAAAAAGTTTTTTTACCTATTTTTATTCATCAATTAAACTTTAATGTGGCCGCTAAGGTGCAGTGCGTAGAGTGCTCGCCTGCTATACCAGAGGTCTCGGATTCTAAACCAGTCCGGATATACAATTCTAAAGGATGAAAATAAAACGGCTACGTGCCGTTCAAGGGATGCATCAGAACGATATAGCGTACCGGTTTGACTTCAAACTTCTGGTCAAAAAATGTATTAACAATCTAATTAAGTTAACCCTCTTATAACGATTTAAGTTAATTTCAGTATAAAAAAGCATTTAGTTTACCAGAAATGAGGCCTTAAGCAAATAACTCAAAAATCGACCTTTTTTCGAAAATAAAGGTATGCCACTAAGTCAAGTTATATTTAAATTAATATTTATGAAAACTTATTCATTGGTGTTAAGTGCAACCATTCACTACGTTTTTTGTTTAATAAGGGACGATTAAGAAATAATATAAATTAAAAAATAGGAAGACCTAGTTTAATTTGGCCAAATTTTTTTTTTTTTTGCTAAATAACTTAAAAACCTGATGTGATGGAACTTTTTTTAATATGCCTATTAAAATCTAATCATCAAACCTCAAAGGAGGACAAATTTATAATTTTTGCCGACCAGTGTTATTGATTGTAGTAAAAACAAAAAAACGTTTAAGAATTAATTTACCAGACTTATCAGACACTCAAGAAATCAAATGAATGGTGGTCGGCATCTCTGTAAATCATGTCTATCCATGCATGTACTACATATGTATGTATGTATGTATGTATGTATGTATGTATATGAAGACTTGCATATGTTCACATAGTACATGCTTCTACATGTATACATATAAGCAAAGCTCCCAAATTAATTTCTAATCAAAATATTAATTGAATCGGCGCAAGCAAAATCCTTTGGGGCTATAAACAGAGTGACGACCACAAGACAATTTGTCTTTAGAAATTTTTCCTGCGGATATAAGGATATCAAAGAATCGGAAATCGTATAAAAGCGCGAACTTGATCAACAATTGGCATCAGTTGCACTCAGGCAGCACAACAAGTGACACAGATAGGAATATCTAAGCAAAATGCGCTCAGTCGTCAGTTTTATCGCCATTGTAGCCTTCATCTTGGCTGTCAATATGTGCAATTTGGGCGAGGCTGCTTACAGGAAGCCACCATTCAATGGCAGCATCTTTGGCAAACGCAATTCATTGGGTAACTAAATAAATTTGTACACATAGCATGCCTTCAGTTTTTGAAACAATTTTCCTACTCCACAGAATATGATAATGCTAAAGCTGTCACTGCAATGTGTGAAATAGCATTGGAGGCGTGTCAGTCGTGGTTTCCACAAAGTGAAAGCAAATAAGGTCAACGTAAATCGTCTCAAAGTTACAGCGTTCTATAATCACGGCATCGAAAATTCTATATAGCGGTCAATACCAATAAATATATGTACATACATATACTATTCACATATACATATAAATACAGATAATAAACTCATAAATGTAATTAAAATATGTTTAAGCTTAATTAAACATATGTAGCTATATATGTATGTACATAAGTGAATCGGCTTTGGTAATTAGAAAAAAAAAAACAGTTTATTTCTATAGTATGTATGCATGATTTGGTATTAATTATAAAGAAATTCAATAAAGCATATATTTTTTAAAACAGCCACAGTGGTGTTGTAAACAAATTTACCCACTCGAGTCTTCTCTTTCTTTATTCGCTAGATAACTGCAAAGAATTTGCCATCGAAATTGACCCAGTTGAAGGTGGACCTTGAGATGAAAAAATTTACTAAGTGAATATTTTAAAAATATATGTAAATACACCCGCGTCATCTGTGGGAACATAGCGGTGGTTATGACCTAATCTCATTAGTAAATATGTTGCATATATTTAGACAGCAGCTAGAAATTACCCTGCAGGCAAAATTAAACTAGTATGAAAAAAAAATAGGTAAAAAAACTTTTTAAGTTAAACGGTTTTATGTTATACATACATTGCAATGTTTAAGATAAATGTACTAAAAACCAAAGAATAATAAAATAGATACAGTCGTGGGAATTATAAACATTTGCATAGACTAAGGTAGTAATACATGTTCCGAATTTCAGCCAAATAGGACCATAAATGCGATTTTTGTAAATATAGCGACCCACGCGCCACCTATCGGAATTTTTTTTTCATAATATTGCATTGTCATCGGGGTTATACATGCGTGCAAATTTTCAGATTAATCGGTTGACAGGAAGAGGGTGAAATTTGAATTACTAAATTTGACCCAAGAATAAAGAATAAATAATAAATAAAACAAACGGGGTGAGCTAAATAAAACCGTTTAATAATAATAATAAACTGGTTGATCAACTGGTATGTAAAGGAAAAAATTCAACTATGTAGTTGGGTTTCTACTAGTTGATCAACTGGTATGCAACGGACAAAGCTATACTAGTTGGCTTTCTACTACTTGATCAACTGGTATGAAACGGACAAAATTCTACTAGTTAGCTATCTACTAGTTGATCAACCGCTTTTAAAAAGACAAAATCATACTAGTTGGTATTCTACTAGTAATATACCAATTTATTTATTAACTGAAAATAGCAGTTTGTGCAATTCTATCAGAAACTAAGCTTTATTGGCGATTTTGACGTAAATTTACGCTATTATTTAACAAAAGGATCAGAATAGTTATTACCACATTGCCAAAAAGAAACAACCATTTCTCACAAAATAAATATTTTTAAGGCTTTTCATTTATTTTTGTGCAAGGGTATACAAGAACAATTACATACATACATATATATTTGCAGCAGGTGGCAAGAAGAGTTTAAGAGAGTTTAGTTAATTGATTTGGTTTCATCCAAATCGAAGATTCTATCAGCAACCTGCCGCAGTAACCCGAAGCCATTATTCTACCTTACTATACATCTTTGCGTGTACTGTATATAATATGTACTAAATGTAACTTTAAAAAGTACTGAGCTAATTAAAGTGAGCTTTATTAAATGAACTAAAATGCTATTTTTTCACCTAGATGAACTGGCATTTTTCTAGTATTATTCTGACTGGTATTCTTCTAGTATACCCATAACTGGTATTTTTCTAGTATGAAGCTGATGTGTTGTCTACTGGTATGAAACTGAGTGGTATTTTTCTAGTATGAAGCTTATGCAAGGGAAGACAATTGCCATCTCGTAGGCCATCGCCACGTTAAAACTACCAGTTGTTTTCAAGTAAATTGGATAGTTGGGCAACTAGATGCCGACATTTTCTAACTGGTAGAATTGTAGTATGCAACTATAGGAGTGTTTTATTGGGCACTTCTCTGCTCGCTTATACTCGATTCTGCTCTCTTGGCTGACAGTTTCCATACAAAATGTTAGAGACTTTAAGAGACCTTTAGAGAGTATGCCAGCTACTCATTAAACTGATCTTCACTGATTATGCCAATTTTTTCTGTTGTGAATAAGTGAATTTGTTTCAAATTTTTGTCAATAGATGTCTCCCCTATCTTCGAAATCAACGCAATACCGTTCGTTAGAAAATTTTCTCCAATTCCGTACCAAAGAACGTATATTGTACAACATATGTTCTTTGTCCGTACTTTTCGAAGATAGGGAGACATCTGTCGATAAAAAATTGTAAGCAATTTCATCAAATAAACACACCTTTTTTCCAATTTCCTTTACTTTAACGATCGGTCGTTTAATTTTCACTTGTTTTTATACCAATGGTTGTTTTTTTCGCAAGTCTCTAACTCTTGCCGAAACGAATACGGCTTATGTAGTTGTTTTGCCTGGAGGGTACATTAGATGAGTTTTTTTTTAGATATTCTCTCCGGCACCGGAATATGAAAATAGGATGTTTTAGAGTGAGTAAACTGAAAAAAAAATTTCACTTTTCCAAAAACTGGATGGAGCTACACCGAAAACCGCGCAAATTCCCAGAATTTCAAGGTATGTTTAGATTTATGTCTGAAAAAAGTTGGGATTTTGCACAAGAAAAAAAATTGATACCCACCCATACGAAGAATTAACCGCTAAATCGAATGGCATATTCAGTTTTTTGGTACACTACCCAGGGAAGGTAATAACGCGGCCTAAAGTGACCATTTTCTTTTTTCTCTCATGAATCTTCAACTTCTTGCCCTATACTCTTCCCGAAAGCGAACGTTATTTTTTAACTAAATCACACGGTAGGCTGCGTTATTTAATGCGCTTTCCAGAAATGTATAGCTATTAAAAATCGAATAATATTTGGATGAGTTCATCAAGTTTAAGTGAAGTAAAGTCGGGTATAAAAGGGTAACATACCTTAAAATTTCTCAATTTTTTTTTAATTTTGCTCTTGAAGACGGTTTTTTGGGTTATTAGTGATTGTTTTATTTTGTTGGATAACTCCACAAATGTAAAAAAAAATTTGGAAGATCGAGACCGTGGATAGCGGAAAAAACCGTGGCCCCGGATGGCACCAAAATATTATTGGGCAATATTGGTATCAAATTAAAGGTCTTAACTAGGGCTTGCATATGGAACTTATTACATGCCAATTTCTTAGCGAATTTCTGATATACTGGCGAATAAGTGGTCCAGGATGACTACAGAATATTTTAAAGGATATCGGCGACATTTGAGTCTAATTTTTGACTTATATGTGTCGAAACGGTGGACACAGCAAAATGGATTGACTTTACATTAAAGTCCTAGGTAAAATCTGTATTTTGATACCCATATTGCCCACAAATGTTTTGGCACCATCCGGCTCAACTTTTTGTCCGTTATCCGCGGTCTCGGCCTTTCTATTTTTTTTTGCATTTGTGGAGTTATCCATCCACATAAAACTATCACTTAAAACCCAAAAAACCGCCTTCAAGGGCAAAATTGTTAAAAAATTTAAGAAATTTTAAGATATGTTACCCTTTTATACCCGACTTTACTTCATTTAAACTTGATGAACTCATCCAAATTTTATTCTGGAAAGCGCATTAAATAACGCAGCCTACCGTGTGATTTAGTTAAAAAACGTTCGCTTTCGGGAAGAGTATAGGGCAAGAAGTTGAAGATTCATGAGAAAGAAAAGAAAATGGTCACTTTAGGCCGCGTTATTACCTTTCCTGGGTAGTGTACCAAAAAACTGAATATGCCATTCGTTTTAGCGGTTAATTCTTCGTATGGGTGGGTATCAATTTTTTTTCTTGTGCAAAATCCTAACTTTTTTCAGACATAAATCTAAACATACCTTGAAATTCTGGGAATTTTCGCGGTTTTCGGTGTAGCTCCATCCAGTTTTTGGAAAAGTGAAATTTTTTTTTCAGTTTACTTACTCTAAAACATCCTATTTTCATATTCCGGTGCCGGAGGGAGGATCTGAGAAGGTTTAAAGAATCCCATACAAAAAAAAACTCATCTAGGGTACATACATACTAGAGCTCTCGATTTTTTTTGAACATTTTCGAGTAGCCCGAACAATTGTTGTTCAAATGCTCCAACAGTCGTTTGTTTGTTTATTACCATGGCTTATCCAAATAGAGGTTATATTACTTTCGTTTTTATGTGTGTGTTTTCTTTAAAAATGTCAACGTGAAAGAGAAGAGAAATGAATTTCAATGTACAATTTTTGCCAATTCGTTTTGTCTGACATTCACACTTTTTACTATACATACACAATTCCAATCAGCTTATCTACTACGATATCCTTCTTTAGATAATTCTTGTTTATTACCCGTATGTTTGTACCATGGTATAAGTATACCAGGTAAAACAAATGTCAAGTTTTCGTCGCCATATTAACCACCTGACAATTAAGCAGATTATGACATTTCGTGCTGCCATACTCAATGATAAAAATCCTCCATTAATGGCATTTTTCACTGCTTTGTATTAAAAATAAATTGTAACCATGGTATTCATAGTAACGAATTTTTTTCAATTTGAATTGAAAGAAATTTTTTCAATTTGAAAAAATTACACATCCTGCAGTAAATTTGTTTCACTGCTGTATGATCATATATGATTCTTCTGAGTACAATTTTTATTATTATTATTTTTTTTTTAAAAAAGCAAACCATTTATAGCCCCTTTCCGGTATTCTCGGTGAGTTTTTAATTTAGTTTAGTAGTTACGATCACTTTTAATTTAGGCTTTGTGATCACTCTGGTATATAGTTTGGGGAGATTTGGAGATTGATCTATTATAACTCCATATCGTCGCATAAAGTGCAATACCGCGTATCCGCTACCACCCAAATTTTACAGGAGACAGTAAAAACTGCTTTAATTCAAACCGGTTCGGAATTTTGCAAACCCACATCCAAACCAAGGTAGATTTTTGGATTATATTCTTAATCCAAATATCATTTTGGCGAAAAACAGTTAAATGTGCAGTTATTAGCTTACTTATGTATTTATAAGCGGTTTTCTGTCTTTTATTTTGTTCAATAGTGACGTATACGCGGTTTTGCAGGCGAACGTGAAAACTTTTCTTCAATAAAGCAAAGTTATAATTCATTTGTGTTTATGAAAGTATAATCAACTTTAGTACATTACAGTATAGTTATAAAGCAATAACACCTATTATTCGCGGTATTGGTTCGAAAAATTTCCTTAAAAAAGCGGTTTTGAAACTGTGACATTATTTGGAATTGCGTTGTGTGAATCTCAAAATTGTTGCATGAATGGATGGGGACGGACGCCAGGAATGTATTTTTGATGAAATCTCATTTTTGGCAAAAATGTCACGCGGTTTTGCACTTTAAACGACGATATGTATGTACACCACCATACCAAGTGAGCATTTCAGTCTATATATGTATGTATGTACATATGTCCAATCCAATTACAAAAAAACATGTACCCTAGATTTTAACAATATGAGTTGTTCATTTCCGCGGTGCAATAATACCAAATATGGCTGCAAAGACGGTGATATAAAATTTTTCCAATTTCCGACGATACCCTTTATTCGCGGAGAGTGGATGAAGACTTGTGGAGTGAGCGAAGAGGAGCTACCGGAAGCTCCATAAACCCTCACTACACCATTTCCAGATGGATTTTAGAAAGCGTCAATTGGATTTTAGAAAGGGGAAATTGGATTTTGGAAATGTCAATTGGATTTTAGAAAGGGGAAATTGGATTTTAGAAATGTCAATTGGATTTTAGAAAGGGAAAATTGGATTTTAGAAATGCCAATTGGATTTTAGAAAAGGGAAATTGGACTTTAGAAACCGTAAATTGGATTTTCGAAAATTTATGTAATTACGTATATGTACATTATAATTTCATACGCAATAAAGAATTTCTATTGGAAAAATTCTGTATAAAATTTATTTTACAGGCACATTCTGAAATCCAATTCACGCTTTCGAAAATCCAACTGACATTTCTAAAATCCAATTTCCCCTTTCTAAAATCCAATTGACATTTCTAAAATCCAATTTCCCTTTTCTAAAATCCAATTATCTCTTTCTAAAATCCAATTGTCGTTTCTAAAATCCAGTTAACGCTTTCTAAAATCCATCTGGAAATGGTGTAGTGCCCTTTCTCTTTCTATCCTTTGATTCCTGAAATACCCAAATTTTCAAACAAAAATCTACGCATTCAAAAAATAAAAGTCTGGCATCGCTATACTCCAAAACTGACACAAGATTAAACTTCAAAAATCTGCTTTTTAATCAAAAAGACAGCGTCAAATGACAGTGCACATACCTGTATTTTTTATACCATGTGTTTGTACGGGCATTTGAACAATTCGGGTATTTTGAAGTTTGTTTTTTTCTTTTGTTTATTTTTTTTCTTTATATCGACGGCTGAGAATAAGATCACCCTATTTCAAAAATTGTTTCAAAAACGCCCTATTCCAAAAATTGTTTGAATAACGTCCTATTTCAGAATTTGTTTCAATAACGTCCTATAAAAATATATGGAATTTTTAGTATTGTTTGGAATCGTCGATATCAAAATTTAAAAAATCTGTGTATCGAATATAAACACAAGTTCTATGTAAATGCTGTGAAAAATTTTCATTTGAAAAAGGTGAGTAAAGGTAAACTAAAATAGAAAGAAAAGAAAAGAAAAGAAAAGAAAAGAAAAGAAAAGAAAAGAAAAGAAAAGAAAAGAAAAGAAAAGAAAAGAAAAGAAAAGAAAAGAAAAGAAAAGAAAAGAAAAGAAAAGAAAAGAAAAGAAAAGAAAAGAAAAGGAAAAAAAATAAAAGAAAAGAAAAGAAAAGCAGAAAAGAAGCAAAGAAAATAAGATAAAATAAAATTAAATAAATAAAATTAGGAGGCATAAGATGTATGAGCAATTGTAGTTAGTACATTAACCGAAACTGAGATCACAGCTGAGAGCTACTCTCACCAAACATTATTTATTTTCTCCCTCTTACGGGCAAAAGCGGATGCATGACTTTACTATGACGTCACAATGAATAAAATAATGCATTTTGGCATGTATAGATCCTCCCTGCAGTAAATTTGTTTCACTGCTGAGGGATCAGTGATGATTCTTTGTTGAAAATTCATCACTGTCGTCATAACTCAGTATATTTTTATTTGTTCTTGTTTTTTTTTTCTGAGGAAAGCAAACCATTTATATGAAAAATTCATCAGTCTTTATATGAAAGTATTCACTGATGCCTCCTCGTCATAGGTGAATTGCATCAGTGATTCATTAAGGATTCATTGCGGATTTTTACTGCAGGGCTATGGCCTTTATATACCTTTATAATAAATTACGTTTTCCAACTGGAGAGTTTGCCTTTTTTAATTTTGTAAATTTCTTTATTGTTAAAGAAGTAAATGTAAAAAAATTGTAAATCATTATTCAAATTCATAAAAAAAATAGCAAAGCGCACTATTCAAACTTAGTTTTTTGCAGTTATCTAAATTGTTACTTTAACAAAATTAGTATTTTTTATAGCATACACATATGTATTTACATACATATAGTCAGATGTGTACATATCGTCGTACCATACGAAAACTAGCAATTACTGTTACTTTTCGTCAGCCAAAAGTCAAATGTGCTACTTTTCGTACAGAATTTTTTTATTGCTTGCTTTCGTCAGAAATTTTAAATATGCTAGTTTTTGTATGGTACGACGATATGTACATAAATAGAGATAATCTTGTTCAGTTCTATACAATTTCGTAATCCTTCTATATACATACATATGTATATGTACATATATTTCTCATTAATTTAAATACATATTAATAGTTCAAATAATGTATGTACATGTTTATGCGTTTAAAAAAACATAAAAAAAGAAATTTAATAACAAAAAAACTATGGTGCTTATATCATACAACAGACTCATTTTTTGAATAATGCGCCTTCACTGACTGACGTCCCTAGGCTATATTTAAAACTATGTATGTATGTCTGCTATTTTCGTGAAATACGTTTACGTTTTTCGCGCAATTCCATCACATATTTACGCAAATATTTCATGTAATCACTCATGAAAGATGTATAGGCCTGTAAGGAGGAAAAAAAATTTGTTTAAAAACACTTCAAGCAATCAAAAAATGGTGATAAATAAAAAAACGATAATAAATATACGAGTATGTATTTAAAGTACTTACAGTATCAAGCACGTAACGTGGTATATATCCTTTCAAATCTAAGCAAATTATCCAGTCAAATACACAGGCATCCGATTTGCCTTGGATCTCGTGTAGTGCAAAACCGGCCACAATATTTTCGCCACTAAGTTAAAAATAAAAATTTTACTTGAAAGAGTTTTAGTGCTTAGCACGAAATTTTCATTTAATTCAATTTTTAATTTTTGGGGGTAAGTGGAAAAAAATTTCAACAACTATTTACAGCGAAGGTTGAGTGTATAGCTATTTCAATTAAAAATAAAAATGTTGCATTACATTGACATTTTCGGTTCAGTCAAATAATAATTGAGGTGTAACAAAAAATTGAGGCACAATAAAATGTGCAAGAATTGATTAAAAATGGACTCTCTCACAACCAGTTACACTCACCGTATATACTTGGCTGTTGGCGGCACGGGCGCATAATCAATACTAATGGCCGCACTCAAGTAAGCTTTATTCTTAAAATTGCTTGTAATGCCCGATGACGGCGCTGCTGCTTTGCTTGATGCGCTTGCACCATCACTCGCATCGGCGCCTGCTTCACTTTGTGACTGTGCCTGTGACGGTTGCATACCCACACGCGCTTCTTTATGCACCAGCCGCGCCAAATCATCAACATTGTCGTATGCATCCTCGAAGGTGTCCTCATCGAGCAGCGGCGGCGGTTCATCGGGATCGATGCGTACAATAGTGCTAAAATCTTTGGCACCCAGGCTCCTGCTCAACGTTTTGAACGCACGTCCCATTCGACCACCGCCGCTCTTCACACTGCCACCACCACTACGACTTCCTGTTTCGCCGTAAGCACCACTACTGCCAGAATGCATTGCACTTGTGGCGAATTTCGCACGATTACTTTCAACACTGCTCGGCTGTGTTGTCGTTACGGAGTCATCATCCGATACAGTGGATACGCTGCCAGGACCAGCAGTATCACTGCCACTATCCGCTGCCGCCTCATCACCACTATCGGAATCTTCGCAAATTTTGCCATTGCGAAAGACACGCCAGCTGCGCAGATTAATAAAGTCACGACTCTTTACCATACCACCCCCTCCGCCCACAGTCGCCTGGTAGGTGATGTCTGTGTATGAGTTGATTTTCTGCAAAAATAAGTGTTTATATTACTTTTTTTTTGCTTTCCAATTGCTTATTAACATATGTACATGTATGATTTTTGATTCCAATAATGTTGGATTCCATTTTGGTATGCCTTCAATTTTATAGAAGAGCTCATCCAGCAATAGTTTGGGTGGATATTTGATGATTGTCTATAAAAGGAAATCGAGTGTTTGATTTTAATGGCATCGCAATATAAAAGCATTCGAGGCGATCGCTGAAAGCACGCCTTTAAGACTCACTGTAAGTCGGTAAACTTTCCCCAGCTTTTCACGTTGTGTACTACGAATTGTATCACCTTTGCTTGTCACTTTTTCTACCTTCCAATCAGTTGCTTCGAAGAGGTCATATGCCTTGCGCAAACAATCCAAAGCCATTTGATGATATTCTTCATCCTATACAAGAAAAAAGTATAAGTAGGGCTACTATTTTAGGGTTTATCTCTCTCTCTCCCTCTCTCTCTGTAACTTAGTTTTTTTTTTTAATATTTCTGTTACCGCTTTAAGATTTTTCTTCGTTTGTGCCGAAAATTTATCAAAGCTTTAAGCTAAGACATTAGTTATAAATTAAAATTTAATTTAAAAAAACCTTGTGCATGTTGGTACTTTTCTCGGAAAACTCCCGCAAAACAACTTGAGTACCAAAACTACAAACAACATTTGCGGCATTTTTTAAAAAGAACTTCATTTTATACTTTTTTTGCAGGCTAAGGAAAAAAATTATTTGCCCACACAGCTTCACTCCAATTTGAATATCCCTAATTTAAAATGCAATTCACTGCTATTTGAGCTTACGAGAAGGTGTGATGACTTAATGATTTTCGATTGAACATTTATGTTGGTATGCATAAATGTACATATATACATACATACATATGTATGTATGTACATACATACATAAAACTTGTGGTTCAATGGAATTCAAGATAAGATCCAATACAATATCACAATGAAATCTATTAATTTCATGATCAGAAACAAAATCATTGTGAAATCACCATATAGGACTTGGTATCATCGTTATATTAATCCGAGGGTACTCCCTTACGAGTACTCCATTACTCCCTATACTTTTGTCTATAAGCATATAATACAAAATATTTTGTATACTCGCTTTTACCATTGTATGTCCTAGAAAGGGTATTAATAAGCACAAATAAAATAAAACAAAATTGAAATTTTTCTGATATTTCTCGGAAGGGATGTCAAATCAAATCTTCTACTCATCGCTTGGGACCATCTCGCTCCAACGTGTATTGAGCACAATTCCTATATGCATACATATACATATGTAGCAATACTATGTACACAAATTCAGTTATTTTAATAGTGACACAACTCAAAAATCGCGATTTTTCAGTAGAGTCATTTAAGCTCTGTGCGAATCGAATAATAGCATGTGTTGATATGCATATACCTGCTCATCGTCATCATCATCACTATTGTGCACCGTTTCTAGCGGTGAATAAAATACGCTCCCCGGCACATTGCCTTGTGGGTGTGAGGCTAGAAATGGGGCCATCATTGGTGATCGGGGTTCGGGTGTAGTGATCGCTAATAGTGGTTAAAACCGATAATTATGCAGATATGATACGTGCTATTATTTAGTTCTTAACTGAGTTACCTGCGAAATAACGGCGTGCGTGACGCTCCTGTGGTATGACACGACAATCCAAAAACCACGCCTCTCCCCAAGCCAATACGAACGATGTTATTATCAGTATCACTTCGAACACTTGTTGATGCGAGTCGACCCACTAAAAAAATTATGTTTATGTGCATGCATATATTATATGTATATCTGTGTTCATATGGAACAGTAGCTTAAGTGTATTTAAGAAAAAACTGAATCAGTTTCGAAAAAGCTGAAAAATTGCATCTCAGAGAGTATATTCTGCATTTTTTGACTCTTTGTCAGGCTTACAACTATCTTAAAACTCTTGTGCGAGGAATTGCTAGAAAAATACTACTGAAAAAATGCTATTGTTCGATATGAACTCAGATCCATATACATATTATTATTCAAATTTATTTGCACACTTACATCGTAAAAGAAAACTTTAGTAATCAGAAATGTACACGAACCGCTCGTTGATAGCTGTAAATTATAAATGAAATGCAGGAATTAGTATTTAATGAAATGAAGATGTGTTCATGAAGTTGTTCAATAGTTTGCTTTAAACCTTAGCCATACAAGCAAACGTACAAAGTACATATTTAAATATTGGTTTCATTATTGATAATGGCCGTATGTACCTACATACATATGTGCAGTTGAATGAATTTGTACCCTGCAAAAAAATGTGCATTGAATTCCGAAAGAGATTTGTCCCGGATTGATCTCTTTCGGGAACAATCGGTCCACAATTAGTCCCCGATTGCTCCCGTACGGGTATAAATGTAGACTAATTGTAGACGAATTCTTCCCGAATGGGTATAAATGGAGATTAATCGTACATTTGTATCCTTTCGAGATAAATGCCATTGATCTACATTTGTACCCGTTCGGTATGTTAGTGATTAATCTACATTGGTACCCGCTCGGGTATACAAGTTGAACAATTAGTCTCTTCATAGAACATGCTCGAACAAATGCGATTAATTCACTCTATATAAAGGGATGTAAAATTGTATTAGTCGCATGCTCCCTTGCGACACGTCCCGTATTAATCGCATTTTTTTCAGGGTAGATATATGTATATGTAAAGACATACATGCATGTGTACAGTGATGGGTACAAATTTACATCAAAAGTTAATTGCCTTTCAAAAAAGATACTTGATAGTAGAACTTCTACATACGTGCTCATATATTTACGTATGTATGTTTAATTTAAAACAACTTACCGCTATTATTAACCAATGGTTTACGTAGAGCACCGCGTAAAAAAATATTAATATAACGAAACGGCATATAGCAGCACCAACAACATCAAATAATGATGTAGCAAAGGTATAATGCACTACTTGTTTTTGGAACGCTTGAAATATATTGTCCCCATTTATCTGTCGAACAAAGTTTTTTGCATTAATTATTACTGTTATCTCTACAAGTGTGCATATTTTTTACTGTTTTTGTTTAATACGTACGTACCATTATACAAATCAACCACAGCAGGGCCACAAAAAATAAATCGAAAGTGACAAAAAGGCAGAAGAAACGACGTATTACCGACATGCGACCATCTTGCATATAACCGCCGAGGAACTCTTCGGTGATCAAATTAATGGAATGTGTGCGTGCTGATAAAAAAAATAGTCATATGAAATTCGAGTACAATAAAAAGGACGTGAAATTATACTTACTCATATCATAATTGTAAGGTATTGATCGATAGGCCATATTTGTGCGTGGGTCTGTTATCAGCGATTCAGCAGCTGATCGTATTTCATCGGCATCGCTTACTGACATCTTCTAGGCACGTGCGTTTGTACGTATGTCTGTATGTAGATCCATTTACACATGCACCCCAACATATGTATGGATATGTATGCAGGTATATCCTTTGTAGACTGTCAACTATTGCATTGGTGGCATGCTTAATAACAGACTTAAATGCTTGACTGCAAAGGAGAATAGGATTAGTGATGTCACAGAAAAATGTACACGCAGTTTCAGAGTAAGATGGCGACTAATTTATTCAGTATAATTCAAGCGTGAATACAGGGAAATAGTGTTTAATGGAAAAATGATAAATAGGTTGCCAGATTTATATTATTTTACAATACTTCCCTTTAATAGAAGATCTGGCAACATTTAAAAACAATTTAGTTTTTTTAAAGTTTCAAAACATTAATAAAAATTCAATATGTTTACAATGCAAAAGTTGTATCAAAATTACATATCATTTTGTAAACCTATTTTGGAATTTATAAGTTCATTCTTGACAGCTGGTACCGCCTTTGTTAAACCGTCTGCCAACATCTCGTTTGTGGAAATGTACTCCAGTTTTAACGATTTATCTTCCAGCTTCTCTCGTATGAATTTTACCTTTATGTCTACATGTTTGGTGCGTGGAGAAAAGTTGTTGTTGCGAATAAAGTGAATAGCGCTCTTGTTATCGCAGTACAGTGTAATTGCTTTTGTACCACCAGGAATTAGTTCAGACTCTAGCCGATTCAACCAAATTGTTTCTTGCATTGCGCCCACTACTGACATCAGCTCAGCTTCAGTCGATGACAAAGCAACCGTTCGCTGTCTATGTGTTGACCATGATATAGCACCACCTTGCATAACGAACATGTAACCAGAAGTTGATCGGCGCTTATCAAGATCTCCTGCCCAATCAGAATCGCAAAACCCAGCTAAACCTTCAGCTGACTTTTTATACACGATGCCTTTGTCAATAGTGCCCTTCAAATAACGCATTATACGCTTCACTGCAAGCCAATGAGCTTTGCCGGGATTCTGTGAAAACCGACTTAGTAAATTGACCGCGAAGCTTATATCTGGACGAGTATTCTGCGCTGCGTACAGAAGGCAACCAATCGCCTCCATATATGGAACCTTTTCCATATTCATCCTGGCCTCTTCGGTTTGTGGACACATCTCAGCAGTCAACCTTTGTGATAAGTCAAGTGGCGTGGAAACAGCATTACAGTCGTCCATCCCAAAACGTTTGAGTACGCTGGAAATATATTCAGACTGATCAAGTTTAATTAGCTTTTTTACCTCATCCCTTTGAACTCGCATGCCAAGTACGGATGACGCTAAACCCATGTCTTTCATTTTGAATCTGAAGGACAACTCGTTCTTTATACGCTCTGTAACCTTTTTGTCATTCGAAAAAACCAAAACGTCGTCTACATAAATTGCTACATACACCATGCTTCGCTCTTTAACACAGTAGTAGATGCATTGATCGACTTCGCTTCGAACTAGTCCCAGACTGATGAGTACTGTATTCAATGTATCGTTCCAAACTTTGCTTGCCTGCTTTAGGCCATACAGTGATTTTAATAAGCGACATACTTTGCCTGAACCATCATCATAGCCTTCCGGCTGCTTCATATATACTTCTTCTTGAAGCTCACCATTTAAAAATGCCGTCACCGCATCCAATTGATGCACCGCTAATTCATATTTCGCCGCCATGGCGAACAAGAAACGTAATGAGTTGTACCTGACTACCGGAGAAAACGTTTCCGAATAGTCAACACCTGGTTTTTGCGAACAGCCTTTTACAACGAGCCTTGCTTTATAACGAACAAGCTCACCAGCCGCATCACGCTTTATTTTAAAAACCCACTTTGAACTTATTGCTTTCTTACCTGCAGGCAGTTTGGTAAGCTGCCAAGTTTTGTTTGACTTGAGAGAATCCATCTCGTCTTGC
Source organism: Urophora cardui (assembly GCA_960531455.1). Lineage (NCBI taxonomy): Eukaryota > Metazoa > Arthropoda > Insecta > Diptera > Tephritidae > Urophora > Urophora cardui. Next base: position 165,571,034 of record OY482670.1, read on the forward strand.
ATAGCTTGCTTCCAGGCACCTGACGCTGCGCCACTCAAGGCCTCTTCAACGGTAACAGGTTCATCAGCATTTGACACTGCGCTCAATAACAACTCTCTTTTAGCTTTGTTTGCAATACGCTTTGACCGGCGGAGTGCGCCCTCTTTGTCATCGTTCACTTCAGGCATACTATCAGTTTCGCTTTCATCAGGAGTATCATATTCGCTATCCGAAGATTTGTTGACATCTGATAATTCGCTTACAATATTCTCCTCTGAATTGTCAATGTCATAAACTTCCCTTGCATCAGCAATATCAACAACTAGATTTGGTTCTACACGTTGCGTTGTGTCGCTTACATTTTCCAAAAATGTAACATCACGACTTATAATAAACTTCAAATCACTTTTTTGATATAGCCGATAAGCCTTGGATACAGCGCAATACCCTACAAAAATGCACTCTTCTGACTTTGCATCAAGTTTTGTTCGTTTTTGCTTTGGTATGTGAACCATTGCCGTGCACCCAAATATGCGCAAATTCTTTAAATTCGGTTTCACACCTGACCATATTTCTTCCGGACTGCGGTTGTTGCCTCTACATGGAATGCGGTTCACTAAATACGCTGCCGTGTTCGCAGCCTCTGCCCAGAAAATATGTGCAAGCCCTGAATCTAACAACATGCACCTGACACGTTCAATCAAAGTACGGTTCATGCGCTCAGCCACACCGTTTTGCTCGGGCGTGTACGGAGCTGTTTTTTGATGAACAATGCCACAGTCACGCATAAAATTTATAAATGGTTCATTACAATATTCAGTGCCATTGTCTGTTCTCAGCACTTTTATTTTACGGCCACATTGCGTTTCTACTTCGCTTTTAAATTGTTTGAATTTATCAAATACATCTGATTTTCGTGCAATTGGTATAGCAAATACTTTGCGCGAATAATCATCAACAAACACCAAAAGAAATCTTGCACCGCTGAACGACTTTGTGTTAATTGGACCAAGCACGTCCGAATGTACGACGTCTAACAAATTTGCAGCACGCGTTCCAGCTGATTTATTTAATGTTCTGGTTTGTTTACCTTTGCAGCATACAACACACCCCTTGTCGCTTGTACCACTGTAATTGACACCAATCGTTGAATTCTGCACCTGCTTCATACTTTCTTTACAAATATGTGCCAACCTGCGATGCCAAAGCTCAAAATTGTCAACTACTGTCATTGCTTTGCCAATTGGATTTTTAGCACAATCTAACTTGTATAAATCGTTATCCGCATACGCCTTTGCTATTAATTTGCCATTCTCGTTGAAAATCTTGCATTCATTGCCTTCGAAAACCACTTTTTTATTTTGTTTTGTTATTTGCCGTACTGACAGTAGATTTGCGCAAAGGCTCGGTACATATTCAACATTTCGAACATCAGTAGCAATTTTTTGCTTGTTTACATTTAAAAGCAAACTAACATCCCCAACGCTGTTGACAGGGATTCGGTCACTGTTAGCTAAAATAACTTCGCTGTGCTCTGCCGCTCTCATTTTCGAAAGTAGCTGCTGATCGTTCGTCATGTGCGACGTTGCGCCTGAGTCGACGTACCATACACATTCGCTGCTTTGAGAATGCAAGCACGAATTTGCTAACAGTGAGTTCGAAAACATAGCATTTCTGCTTTTATTTTCGTTCTCATTTGTTTTCTTCGACTTACGACACTCTTTACGCATATGGCCTTCTTGGCCACAATTGAAGCAACGAAACTTTTTTTTATTAGACATTTTATCGTTCTTTTTCGGTTGCAAATTCTTCGAATACAAAGCGCTGTCTGTAGCTGCTCTGTTGCTATCCAATTTGACATCTTGCAATAGCAGACTTTTAACGCTGTCTACTGTTAATTTCGCTTTGGAATTTTCCACTGCCATAACAAGTGGTTGATACTCATTAGGCAACCCAGCGAGCAATAATGATGCGACCACTTCATCACCCATGTGCAAACCTGCGTTTTGCAACTTGATTGAAGTCATGACCATTTCGTTCACGTAATCTTGCACAGATTGGAACTGCTCAAGTTTTAAATGCACTAGCTTCTTCAAAAGCTCCACTTTGCGCGTTAAACCACTGTCTTCATATGCTGCTATTATCGAGTCCCAGGCTTCTTTCGCCGTTTGTGCATTTGCTATGTGCGAGAAATTACTCGACTCCACCATGAGCGTAATCTCCGCCAGCGCACGTTCATTTGCGTCACGGTCCTTTTCTGAAGAACTATTAGACAAACCTGCCTCAGTAATTTTCCAGCAATTTTTCAGCACCAAATACGATTTTGCATTTCGCCGCCAAACATCAAAGTTTTCGCGTCCGCGAAGTTTCTCAAATGGAAAAGTAAGTGTGCCCGTCGCCATTTTATTTAAAATAAAAACTCTTTAAATTAATCTTACAATGTGAAATAGGCCCATAACCTGATGTCACAGAAAAATGTACACGCAGTTTCAGAGTAAGATGGCGACTAATTTATTCAGTATAATTCAAGCGTGAATACAGGGAAATAGTGTTTAATGGAAAAATGATAAATAGGTTGCCAGATTTATATTATTTTACAATAATTAGTTTAAAATGAAGTAATTTCCCACTGTGCAAATAGATAGATATACAATTTGATTTTCTTAGGTTTTCAACATTAGATAAGTGAACGAAAATCGTATAGCACCCACCAATCCCAGACATATTCCCCCAACTGCTGCAACAGCGACGATAGTCAAGCGCTTTTCTGTCAATATTTGCCAACCATGCTTCATCGCGTAGTACCGATTTGATTTTCCTGATAAGACACACACAGCTGGAGTATTTTTCTCTTGCCATTATTGATAATTATTTGTAGCTTTGTTCTTAGGCATGTATGCATTTGTGTGTATATTTCCGATAAACCTCCAATTTCAATGCAATTTGAATGTGACTGACTCATGCTTCCCCGCAGAGGGAAACAAGCATACAAACATACATATGTATATATCTATGGCCACAGAAATTAGCAAAGTTGGCATTCTAATCCTGAAGACATGTCATCTGTACATACTAATCCACATACTTTCAAGGCGATGGCCGCCACTGCTATGTATATATGCATGTAGTTTTGTATGATTTTTGCTTGCGGTAAGGAAAGCAAATATCAAATAAATAACGAAAATTATGTAGGTAGTAGTTAACCCATTAACTAGCCCTCGATCAATAAATATATACGTATGTATGTATATACATATATGCATACATACAAATATTTAGTTTACTATAATTTGTAGCGCCCTTCTGATAATCTGATCAGCAAATGCCTAATCATGCGTTCATTTTAATTTATTATTACTTTTCTTGTACTTTTTTACCTTTTTTTGAGCACTAATATTTATCTGTAGAAAAAAATTATTAACATATTTTTCTTTACAATTTACAACAATGCAAAATAATGAAATGTCATCCGATTGTTTTGAAATCAATTTCGTTACAAATGTCAAATGGGGTAGACGTTCACCAGTGTTGGAAAATACGTTATTATTCCTAAACCGCCGATAGACGATCCGACCTAATGTACAATTGAAAACTTGTATTTACGTTGCCTACGTTCTCCAGTGACAGCACTATCGGAACTTTTTTATTTAAATTACTAGGCAGAAAAAAGCATATTTTTAATGGGGACATTTAATTACACAAAAGGAATCCTTGTGTACATTACATAATTTTTTTCATGTATTTATTCCCAAACGCAAGAAACTTTCATTGTTATCGTCGTCCAAAAACAGTAATTTAAATATGTCATTAAAGAAATCCGGATAATAATCACAAGCACGTTTACAATCCGGTGTCCAATTAATCTCAAGCAATTTCGGTTGAATGCGCGGAGTTAATGAATGGCCATCCTTCTTGTGTGCTTCCCACTCAAGCATTATATCCGCCGCGTAAAGAGCGCGTGATTGCTGGCAAGGCGGTATGCCACACGGTGGCGGCATCTTCGTAGCACAGCTAAGCAACTCATTAAGCATCTGGCAAATATCCTTCTCAATTAAAGGCCATCCACATGTCGGATATTGCTCCTTCCAGTTGTTCAGGAAATCATCACATTTGATATGTCGCAATGAAGCATCTTCGTGGTAGTTCATTACCGTGAAATGCTGTTCGTAGTCATCGAAATGATCAAGACTAAAGGATTTATTCGAAAAGCGTAAAAAAAATTTCCGATGCACATAAGCCTCGAGAGGTTGAAAACTCTTTACCAATATCACGTAACGGATATCAAATTTGACCTTGAAGAGACGAGATTTTTGATTATCAATTCGGATGATTGGAAAATGCATTAGCTTACCTTGGCATCCAAATCATCACGTTTAAATAGCACCGGCCGATCAATATATTTTTGTGCAATTTTAGGCCCTGTGGCGGGCAAACGCACTATCTGAATAATGCTTTCCGAAATGCTTGTATCCAAACCACGCGCCAAATTCCAAGGCTTTACGATCCAATGATTATCGAGACCCTTGGTAATGCGATGTTGATAATACGAAGCGAATTGAAGCAATTCCGTTTTAAGATTAAAAGTCGTAGGCAACCACCGTGGATATGTGTCCAACGTTATCGAGTCATGATGTTCTGTAGCAGCACGCCTACCCGTTATAGCCAATAAATCTTTAATAGTCAAAACATATTCGTAGGGAAATTGATTAACAAATTTATTTGGCGTATTGCGAGCAAATTCCGCAAAATCCTTGTAATGATAAGTTAACCAAAGCACATCAGCATCCCCCTCATTTTCTACCAGCTGAAAGCAAGGATCTGTCAAATGTTCCCTCAACACATCATAATCGGTAAACACTTTTAGAGGTTGATTACGATTTACTAACGGTCTATGCAAAGCGTATTCACCCTCTGGAAAGGATTCCGGAATGTGACCGGTGGAGAAGTATGCAGCATCAGGTTCCACCTGCATAAAACTATGGTTACGAAGATCGGTGGCACACCAAGGCAGCAACAAAGCTGGTCGTTCTATACAATCCTTACTTACATATTCCACAAAATCCCGAGTGACATGCTCTTCATGGTCACAGTCACGTATTGGAAATAGCAGACTATAGGTGGTTTGCGTATTTAGATAGAGGAATGGTACTATACGGAAATTTGGATCATCTGAGTGTATTACAGCAGAACCCACTTCGTCCATTACATACCAAATGGGCTGACGTTCTTCATCAGATAATTCACCACTTGGCGCGCTTATTGTATAGGAATGACAATAACGCCACATTTTTCGTAAAACCTTATCAATGCGTTCATCATCTTCAACATCGATTCCCATGATTGCACACATACGATCCGTAAGTTGTTCATGTTGTTCCAAGTGTTGTCTAGCGATATTCATGCGAAATGTCCAGGCATGATCGATCAAGTAAATTGCATTGGGGTCATCGGCTTTGATTCCATCTTCGCATGCCACACATAGGGTGAAAGTTGGATGTGGTTGCTCGACTACAACAACTTCTGAGGAAATGCCATCACTCGTTCCATCTTCCTCTTCATAATCTATTAGTAGTAGTTGTAGATTGATGCCAGCATCAAATATTTCCTTTGACAACTTTCTGTGTAGGGCTTGCCATAAATGTTGCGGAACTGCTGATGATTCCAGTTGTTGTTTGTGGTGCGCCACAAATTGCGCAAATAAGTTAACACCGTCCATTTCAATTTCTTTTATGTATATTGTGTAATAATAATTTCCACAACCGGCGGCGATGGTATTTGATGTGCTTTGTTGTCTACTTTGACATTTACATCTAATAGCCTCTGCACATTGGCATGATTTAAGGGTAATTTAGGCAAAAATCGTTGTTTCGGCGTTAATTACCCTTTAAAGCCCGTCTCCACATAACTTGATTCACCAGAGAAACATGTAGCAAAACATCTCGCTCAATAACCCGTCTCCACGTGGCTAATCGTGATTCAGTTTGACACTTCTCTTTCTTGTTCTTCTTAAATGTTTGTATGTTTGCTTATTTTTGCGTCTTTGTTTTGGTCTGTGTGAGATTTCGATAGATTTTCGATACAAAATTAGGGAAGACATCGATATCATCGAGGTTGGCAAGATGATTCAGAATGAAACAGTGTTTCAATCTTCACTCGCTCTCAGAAATTTGTAAGGAAAATGGCGAGTTTCGGCACTGGTTTCCGTGTCGAAACAAAATTGAGAGAAAATGCAGAAAAAAAGAGCGAACCCCGTTATGTGGAGACATGGTATAAAAAACGTTTCGCCATACAAAAATGCCAGCTGCAATTACTCTTGAAATGCGCGTTTCGCCTAAATAACTCACGAAATTACTCTGGAATCGGTCTCTTCTCTAAATTTTATCGATTATAATCGAAAACATCTTTACCCATCGCTAATAATTTACATTAGCTGTGTTTTATTTTAGCGCATATACATCTGCGCTAAAATAAAAACACGGCTATTAAATTTGTTCGCGACGGTTTCTTAGATATATTCTCATCGTATATTGCATTAGCGATTCTTTAATTATAAAAAATTTAATTTGGTGGGAGTATTTTATTAATGATATTTTCATTTAAGTTGACCATGTAAAAATATTTATTTGGCGCATGAACAGAGTAAGAGCGCTTTCACATTATCGACATTTTTGGTTTTTACCGAAAGTATACCGAAACCTTACCGACCACATGTATTTCAATGGGCACTTTCACATTAGTGTTGCATACATGAAATCGGAGCGGATTAATTTCGGCATACCGCAACGCGGTAAGACCGGTCAGTAAAATTTGAGGAATTACTGCAGACATTTTTGCGGCGTAATAAAAGAAGAAGAACAAAGTCAGTATAAAACTCGTTTCGGCTATAAATGTAGCAAGTTATAATGTCTTCGTCTTCGCTAGAAGACATTATTGTTATTATTGAGTGATTTGTTGAAGTTAAAAATTTTGTTTTGCAAATTTCGATGTTTGTTTTCCTATTTTCTGCCGATTACGCACCGAAAGTATTCCCACAAGTGTGAAAAACACAGCAACGCGGAATCGTTTCGGTAAGCTGAAAATACCGAGCAAAAAATGTCGATCCGATGTCGTACCGAGTAATGTGAAAAGGCCCTAACTGAAACACGACTAAATGAAATTACTCAAAAACGTGTGTGAATGCGCGTGATTTCGGAAAGTAATTTCGGCTAATCAGCGTAATTTCAAATGCAATCTGCAGAGGCTATAACCCAAGTCAGATGTTTTTTAAGTTATTTTAGAGTTACCAGCTTTCGAATATATCGATAAAGTTTTGAAATGTTATAAATTTGGGTGATAGGAGTCGTATGCTCTTCAATACTTGGGGCCGATTTCATAACAAGGATGGAAAATCTATATATTAATAGGCTAACATTTTTCCCATACAAACAATTGCCAGGCTGTTTAGCACATTTAACATACTCATATCCACATAAAATTTATATGGATGTGTTCGTATGAGTCAGGAGCAGTGCATAGGCATATAATTTTTTCTATAAATTATTTAATTTGTTTATAATTAATAAATAACGTTTTTAGTTAAGAGAAATAGATATCGTAAAAATGTTTACAAATATCGTAAACACAGTTGAGGAGTTGCTTTAATTTCAAAGCGTTCTCTATTTTATATGCATTGGCCCAGTTTACGCTCAGATCAAAATCAACGCGGCCAAATATCTCCTATTGCTTTTCCATTAAAGCGAAAAATGAGAGGGAGGGCGGGAGAGCACACTGAGTAATTTTAATTTTGACCAAGGCATATCTAACAGGTAGGTTCGGCGGCGAATTGAGAAACTTCGCCACCGGGCCTACCTTCCTAGATCTGCCTTGATTTTGACCATGATTCCGCGTCGGACCGTGATCAAAAGGGCAAATCAGTCTTGCGGTACAACTGTAATTTAGAAAGTGTTGCTTAGTCATCTTTGGTTGCTTATCTCCGCGAAAAGCAATAATTTTTGTACCAATACAAAGTTGAAAAAATAAATTGCATGGTCGAATTTCGAGCACCGGCGATACTAGTAATTATTATTTTTTCAAACATATATTGACAAAAAAATCAGTATGTTCACACTATCACAAAATAATGTTGAATATACCACTATGTTTATCTTATCTTTTCGATCGAAATAATTATTATGTAATTTTAATTTTTTTTATCATAAATAAGTATTATACTTGGATTTTAATTTTTTTATTCAATCATAATTATTATTTCCTGATTATTATTTTTTCCCTCAAAGCATAATGATTATGTGTAATTTTTATTTTTTTTTTACTCAAAAGTAAAAATTTAACAATATTTTTGCTTGCTCAAACAGGCGACAGTGGAAAAATTCAAATTAAGTTTTTTCTTGACGATTCTGAGTAATAAATTGCGATTAACAATATTTTGTAATCCATGTTTTTAAAACTTTTATTATTAAAATTACATCTATACGTTTGTATTTTATAATTTTTTTTTGTGTGTAATACGCTACAATTTAAATTATCAAAAGCGAATAAACCAACCATATCATGGCTTTTCTTCGATTTTGTTTTTATATAATTCCTTTTAACACTAAATGTAGATATCTATGTGAATATGTATGTATTTCTGCATGAGCGCTTACTACTAGTGTAAGAAGTGGAACATATATAAAAATATTTCTCACCATGTCGTTTTACAAAATACAAATTATTTTCAATTGAAATAGTAGCAAGAAAGAACATACACACATTAAATTGCTTTAATTTAAGTTATTGAGTATGTATAATATAAATACAATCGCTTAACAGAAATGTTGAAAATAAAGCACATAAACTATAACAAACAAGCCAGAAATTAAATATGTTTTAATTTACTTAAATTTTTCTCATCAACAGTAGATGCCAATCTGATACCTTACTAGTTTTCTTGGCTAGCGTTTAGATGTGTTGAAATTTAATCAGTGCAACATTTCCATTGCATTATGTGATGGTGGAATGATTTCACAACAGAAATATTGAAACTGTTCAAGTTTACTTTTTAATGGGATTTATTTTTTCTAAATATTAGCCGCTTTCGATTCACAATTTCTCTGCTGGCTATAAATTTCTTTCTGCAAATTTATATGTGAATGCTAGCGAGCAGAGGGAAATTTTTATCGACCAGTTAGCGAGTATGGCTACTACTCATTATGGGTTCAAAAATTTTTGTTCGATCCGACCTCGCTTGTGTGATGGCGAATCGAAAACGACAATTATATCGCTAGAGTGTGAAAAAATCTAAAACTGTATGTAGAATTGAACTGAAGGTCTCTCTAGGAGCGTAATTTTACGGGATCTTAAGTAAAATGTTAAGCTAAAGAATTTTCACTATCTCGGATTTATTTAACCAATTATTTATTTACTTCATTGATTGAAAAGCATAGTAATTTGTAATTGTATTGCAAGGAATTACTTGGCCGTCATACAGTGTAATATAAGAAATTGTAGTATTAATTTTTTCTCTTGTATTTTTTCTTTAGATGTATGAGATATTTTGTTTACATGGTAATGGTGGTGGTAATGGAAAATGGCTAAGCGATTCCAATTACATAATTCTTTGCTGTAACTAGCCCAATATATATATATATATATATATATATATATATAAACAAATAAATCTAAGCAACGTAATTATATTGATTTTGATTATCTTTATCGCGCTCCATATAATCGCGATCTATAAGTGATTCGATGCGTTTTTTCAGATCAGCAGGCTGAAAAAGGAAATAAATTCATATGTTTATATTTTAGAGAGATCAATTATTTGAAACAATAAAATGAAGCAAATTTAAAATCGAATGGAATGGAACAATTTCTTTATACTTTTAGTAAGCTTACCTTGACGGGAAATGTTAGTTGATTGAAAAGTTCACCAATAAGTAAATTATGACTAAGCGTTTTACGCATTTTCATTATTCTAACAATCGCAGCATCGATTTGATACTGCCTATCTTGGAAAACACGCTCCTCTGTAGCTTTTTGCTCTTCCGTCTACAAAAAAGAAAATAAAGAATAGCGAAACCAGGAATGAGATCATTTTACTAATTTTAACCACGTTGTTTGCATAAATACCGTTTCCTTCATTTGTATTTGATTAATTTTTATGCGGAACAATTTGTTTGTGAACTCATTATTATATTGAAACAAATCTTTGTTCTCCACTTCGCGACCTTTTGGTGTCTTTGTAATAACGCGCGCACGACCACATGCCAATGACTGTAATGTTCGACGTAATTCGCCATCCTGCAATTAGTCAAAAGGCGGCGCATTAAAACACTTTAATGTTTTGTTAATTTTTATTTAACTTACTTCAATATTTGTAGCCGCGACAATTTCTTCGAAACTCAATGAATTTTTATCGTTAAACAGCAAAAGCACAAGCGCTTGAAATAATGAAACCATCAGCTCTTTCGGTCCCTAATTTTTTATTTGAAGAAGAGCAGTTGTTTTTTTTTTTTTTTGTTATAAGAAACGCAATTATAAAGCACAAACACATATTTATGTAAAATATCAATACGTACCCCATCAAATTGCGCTTTTAAAACGCAGTTGCCTAACGTTGGTTGCCATTGCAATTTTCTTCCGCTATGTTTAGCTAAGTAAAATTTATTAAACACTTGTTGCGGTTTAACAAGTTGTGGTGGCATTGTAACTTCAGTCAACGGATAGGTTGGCCAATAACCCATTGTTAAAATACTAACAGTCAAATCCATGCTAGTTATTTCACGATCCATATTTGCGACATATTGCTTGAAGGCAATATTTATATCACGACTCAATTCCATATCCTTGAACATGCCCTCCAATTTGGATGTAAAACCGCCACCACATTCCTGCTTCAGCTTGGACAGCATACTCTTTTCAGCATCTACCGATGCCGATTTACCCACCAATAAACGTTTTGCCAAATCCTAAGTATGTAAAGAAATTGAAAAATTATATAAATTAAACTAGATCAACATTAAATGATTTGTACCTTCTTATAAAATGCCTCAAATACATCTTTTCCGTGTATAAATCGAAACAGCACCATTATTTTGTCAAGTATCTGCTCCAGCTCTTCTTCCGTAGCTTCCTTATTGCCCGCGCGTAATTTCATGTCAACATATTTGGCTGTTTAATATAAAAAAAAAAATATTCGTTAAATATGGGACGAGAGCTACAGTTCATGGCCGATTTGTATCAGCAACACCTACCAATTAACTCAGCCGGCTTATTAGCTCGTTGATTTATGAAAAATTCAAAAGCCTCTCGCAAGGAATTGGTAAATTTCTCATTGTGTTCAAAGCAGTTACGTACAATCACGTCCGTTTTATCCTTGAAGTCCAGCAAGTCCTGTACCATACTCTTATCCTTTTCAGGATCGATGACAATGGTGCGTCCCTTTTTCTTTAATATAAATAATTATCATTTGTTTAGAATACTATATTCCTTTTATACCGAGTATTATATATCTACCTTAATATAACCGTTAAAGATACCGCACAATTCGGCTGTGCCATTTTTAACACGACTCAGCAAACTATATAATAATGTCAGATCACTCAGTCTATTCTCTTCCAATAGTGTATCCAGACCCTTTTGTAGTATTTGCGTAAGATGTTCGGCAAGTAATTCCTTTTCCACGGTATAAATCAATGGATACCTAGAAAATTAAAAAAAAAATTGATTGATATTTTTTTTCTTTGTTTAAACAAAACGAATGGGTCTTACTTAGTGCTAGAATCTAAGTAGTGCAACAGACGTTCATTCTCTTCGGCCAAGCGTTTGTCTACATGACGCAAATATACGGGTACATCAAGTTCTTGCATTTTACGTTGTCCTTCGGCTTGATAAAGCTGCTTGGTTGCAATTAGGAATTTATCTTCGAATGCGCTAACATAAATTTGCAAATCACATAACATTCGTACGAGGCTTTTCAGCAGTGCCCTGTCTATCGCGTCGCCGGTGCGCTCCTTTTCGATTAACATCAGAATTCCTTCCACAGTACGCCTCTGCACCTGTTCGTTCATAGCAATATGGGTACGAAAGAGGTCCAAGCCCATGTCCCTAATCGATAGTATATAAATAAAATATGGAAATTATATACTTATGTACATTTTAAATATATTTTTCACTTTAACACACCATATTGAATGTACAAAAGGATTTTGTATGACATACGTCCGATCCAAATACAAAAATATACTCCGCATCATTATCATTTGTTGGCAGAAGGACAACCACCAACCGTTTATCTTTTTCAAGAAGACCTGTTAAATATAGATACTCAAAATATTATTTCCATCGACAATAAAATACATGAAGCTGTATGCTATGGTCTTTGTTATAATGCAAAACGAATTTATTTGAAAAACCTAATAATCAACCGTCCAATAACTTAATTAGAATATTTATTATTTTTAACTCGCGACCTCCGTTATTGCAGGGAAACACGGGTGGATCATAGCACTAGTTGTATCATTACCAATTTATCCATACTCCCGCCTGTAAACGACTCGACGTTACGTTTCACGTGTGCTTCAGTTAGTTCCTTCAGTTTCGCGTATAATTGCGCATCCATACTATGACTGCACATATTCTCCACAGCTTGATACAATTCTTCGAACGAGTATCTAATCGGTTTTGACAGTTGTATAGCAACAACAGCTTCCTGCAACTTTTCGCATGTGTGTTCAAAATAATTTTCGGGCAGTGAAGGTTTGACTTTTTCACAGGTAAATGGAATAGATAAATTACGAAAGGTAAGTATAACATATGAACTTTGTTTTAGCAATAAAAACGCTTACCTTTAAAATTCTTGATTACAATTTTTTTAACATCACCCGGTTTTGTAGCATTATTAGCGCCCATTTTATTGAAATAGGCTGAGGTAGTCGTAGCCGAACGATGATCGTTTATATGTGCACCATCCAGCATGGAAAAATTGGCACGCCTCTCACCGTTGGTGGTGTTGGTGGTATTGCCCAAGCTGCTATTACTATTATTCATACTGAAGGGCAGTTGACTTGTTGTTTGATTTTGTCCCAAGGCACAACGAGCCGTTGACGTTGAGGGACTATGGAAATGATTATCGCCTTGCTTTTTTAAACGTGCGTTGTTTGTATAATTTTCAGTATCTTGTAATTGGTCGGTCGTGTCCATGGGCTTGTATTTTTTAGCGGCGCTCATAGTTCGTTCTTCGCGCACTGCACCAGCGGCGCTAGCACTAAGGGACGGCGGCGATATTTGGATGGTCCCACTGATTTCACTATGAATTTTTGTTCAAATTCAAAGATAGGATTCTTAATTTTACAAATTTCTTTCAGTCCAGCAACGAAGAAGACACCTTGCAAAATATATGTATGTACATACAAATATGTGTTAGAAGAAAATGTAAGAAAGTGGTAGAAAACGATTAATACTAGTATAAAAAAAATCTGTCCGCTACGTGAAGGCCAACTAGGTTTTGATCGGAGTCTGCGGCATATCGGTATGCGTTTTTGGTGTCCATCTATTCCATCTTGTTTTTTAAAAACATACATACGTATGTACATAATGAATCGTAAGAAAAACTACCTACTTATGTGCTTTTATATTACAAAAGATTAACTTTTTCCAGGATTGCGATTGTAATCGGAAATACCTTTGTGCTCTGTAATGGAATTGAGCCTATAAAATTTACGAACTCACAACCATTTACAACAAATTCTATCCACTTAATTCTTGCTTCCGCATTACCAAATTTTTTCTCACCTTGTCGACACTCAACTTTACGCTTCTTCTTTTACGTTATATGACGTTCACAAACACTGCTGGTGGTGGTGCTGCTGCTTCAGCTGGATGCCTGACTACTGTCTGTCTTCGTCGTGCGAAGCGCCTCACTTGTTCTTACTAATTTTTTTTTTTTTTTGCCAAAAACTATAAAACGTTTTACAAATTATCGCATATGCACTAGATATTCCATTACTATATTGTATTACACTTTTATACTCTATTTAATAATACACACAGCAAACCTTTATATTTATTAATTTTATAATTTGCCATAAAACAAAATGTGTTCAGCTGCAAATATGTAGCTCTTTATTTTCGTTTCGATAACAATCGGTATTTCTCCTTGTAGACAAAAGTGCTGCCAGATGTGTGAGACAATCGGATATTATCGTTGCGACATTTGACATTTTATCGAGGAGTATTGAGTAGCAAGCTGAGTGTTGAAATGTGTCAGCTTGTGTGGCGTGGGTATATCAACATAAAGTAGGACATTTATAATTTTATTCACGCAGAATCCATCCAACAGGAAAAATAAAAGCCCTGTTTTTATTTAAGCGCATATACATCTGCGCTTAAATTATGTATGGATTTCTAAGCGCACATCTATATCCGCGCTTAGTTAGAGCCTATACACCATTGTGCATTGTGAATGGATCCAAGTGAAATGACTCTGAGATGTGTTTAAAACAGGTCAAACAGCTGTGCTCAGCTGATTTTGAAGTTGTTGTTATGGCCCAATGACGATCGTGAATGCAATATAAGTTGCTCTTCTTCTTTCTGTTTTGTAGGTTGTTGATTTTACATTCTTACACATGTTATTCGTGAAATGGCTGACGTTTACGCCCTCTCTGGGAATTGCGTTTTAGCAACTCGGCCTTAATTTCTTTTCGGAATGATGAATTGGTTTTTTCAATTCCCAATTCTAGAATTGCGTTTCTGTCCTGCTTGCTACGACCATGTCATTATGGTCCCTTTTCATACAACAAACACATCCGGCCGCCATGCTGAACTGCCCTTCAAAAATTGACGCCATGCTGGTCTGCCCGTCAATGGCGATGGCACATCGACCATATATCGACTTTTTTTACTCGATTTTCGATGAGCTAAGTCACTGTATGTTATACACTATGTCATTGTGTACGGAGTACGTTATACACTATAGCTTTGTTTCTTTATCCACTAATTAACGTTAATAAACACTAATTTCTAGATTTGACATATAATTTGTGTTTCTTTGGTATCTCTCCAGTAAAAGAGAGCGAACTGAACGAAAATTGAGAGAGCACTGAACGAAACTGGTGAGAGCGGCAATGATAGTTCTACTAATTTTTTTACTGGACAAATTTCCACTAGCAAGACACTAGCAAGAAGAAGAAGAAATGTCAAATGTGGAAAAAGGAATTCAAATTTGTATTGGAAAATACAAAAGTAAATACATACGTAGTAAATGAAGTTATGTAGCTATTTTTATTTAAAATAAGGTTTAATATCGACACGGGAAATAATATAATGTATGGATGCAGGCAGGATGCAGTCCTATATTGAAATATATATACATTAGACAGCGGCTCAAAACAAGAACCACTATGAGAGTGCATCTTCCGCCGGATCGGCTGTAATGGAAGAAGTAAGAAATTTTATTCTTACAATTCACTCTTACTTTTCACTCTTTGCTATTAGACAAATTCATATTCATACATGCAGAGATTTTTAAGAACTGTAACAATGCTTATGGAGCCTATTGAAAGCGATGATGAGATTGAACAAGTAGCTGTAGAAAGTTTAAGGTCAGTCTAACCAATCGAAATACCAGGAATTGTTTACTTCAGTATATTGAAATTGTAGTTCCGAGCTATCCTCATAATTTTCGAATTTCCAGAAGCTTGCTTGAAAGCATTGAACCCCCTCGAGCCAGTTGTCAGTCGAAATTTTTTTTCTAAGGAAATAGAACGCTTAAAGGGTAATATTTCAATCCATATTTTCCTTTTCTGATCATGATTTAAATGTTTTCTTAAATTTTCGGGCGTGTCTTTTATACCTTTTCACGCACCAAACAATCATATCGTCGTTTAACCTGCATAACCGCCTATGCCAAAATTGGGATTTGCCAAACTTTAACTCCCGGCGTCCAGCTCTATCGATTTATACCATACTTTTTGTCTTTGGGAAGCTCTATATTTCCTTCTAACGTTCTTTTCAGGTCTGAAGTCGGAGTGTTAAGCGGTTATTAAAGTCTCACTTAGGCGGTTACATGGAGGAACGATAAAGGAGAATGCATAAGATCAGCTGACTTCTTCTTCATTGTCGACGTCCAAACACGGAGACACGAAGTTGAGCAACCCGCTGCTTTTGTTCGTTTGTGGGTGAGAAGGCGACGAGGAAAGGAGGGGGGCACCAAGTCGTCGGTGCTCGGACAACACGCTTTGTGCAGCAATTCTTATCGCCAGTGACCAATCAGAGCGTTCGAAGAATGCCAGAACAAAACATAATGAACAAAAGTTGGCCAGCGACGAGTTGATGTGTTTGGACAAATGGAAGACAGAACAGCGGCACAAAAGAGAATCGTTGGATAATTTCGCGGCAGAGTTGCTGTGTTTGGACACGGACAATCTTCATAAACACACACGAACACAAGCATTTTTTTTTTGTTGACATATTCCACACACACGCACCCTAGCATTTCCATAGGGGCCACATCTGTCAAATTCTTCTACATTCCTCTTTGCATGACACTTCTGGCCCCACTATGTATGAAGGTATGTCGTTATGCATTCTCCTTTATTGTTCCTCCATGGGCGGTTATAAGTTTAAACGGTGATATGTCCCTAATGCTGTGGTTATGGTACCAATCAACATTGCCTATCAAAATCGGAAACATTTCGTGATTGGTGAGAGGTGGTTATGCTTACATTGGTGATTGGAGCGCACATACACAACATAACACATGATAATTACTGAGCACATACACAACATAACACATTATTACCTCTGAAACCTCGTTTGCTGGCTGCCTGTTTCACACAGCAAGTTTGCTGGATGTGAGAGTCCGAAAATTCTCTCACCGTCGGAGTGCACAACAACAATTACACGGTGCTCGACCAGCTTGATTGGTAGCATAACCAGGCCATAACATTTGCTAATTGAAGTTTCCTTATCTATTTTGGTAACATCTCTCACTGAGAGAAAATGTCACTTTACTCTCACAAATTTCGTTAAAAGAGATTAGCAAGAAATGTTAGTTAATGTTTTGCTGGAAACTAAAGAAAAGAACCTTATGCTATACACACTTGCGACTCAATCGATTTAGTCGAATGTTGATTTGCATGGGAGTGTATGGAAGCATTCACACTACATTCAATTAGTCGAACAACTGAAACAGTTGGATTTGCAGCCCAATTTCATTCCAACTGAAACAGTTGGACAACTGCTTGATCAGCAAGGCGCCCTTCTACGTATTCACACTTGAGACAATTTAGTCGAACGACTACAACAACAATAGTGATATTCGTAGTGGAAAGAGTTGCCATGCTGACAGCACTACTTTTATTTCACTTTTGGTAAATTGCAGAGATTGAATATTTCAATTAATATTTTCAAAATGTTTAAAAACAAAAGGTTCGTTTCTTATTAACTAGTTATACACAACAACTATCTAACTAAGGATATTTACTTCCGTTTTCATGTGTTTCTTGCTATTGTTGTTCTCTTCAAATGTCATTAATCGCATTTTAAAATAGAAATAAAGAAAATGAAATTGTATGGAAATTTTTAATGCCTAATTTTTACTATTTTTCGTTTCGCTCTTTATGAGCGTAATTCCTTCCGTTTTTCTCTTTTCATTCACTTGACAGCTAGTTGCTAGTTTAATAAGAAAGAAAGCCAAACAATGTATGCCCTTTTTTTATTTTATTGTTTTTTTTTTTATTAATCAAGTTACAAGAAGGTGCTTTCATGGAATAATGCAGATAAACTGATAAACTTTAGCAATTTAATACTTCATCACTTTATATGAAGACCATTAATGTAAAATTTGCTGTGTAAAATGTGAACATTGGCAACACTATGTCATTGTCAATCGCAGTCATTTGAATTCGGTGCGTTTTTAAAACAAATGAAATTATTGCGTATTTCGTTATTAAACAATTAAACACATAAGAAACATATGTATATAGTGAATATACTGGCTGGGAATATCCATTTTATTAAAATGAAATCTGTACACATACTTTTCACTGTTCGACTAAGAGCCTATACACACTTGCGACTCAATCGATTTAGTCGAATGTTGATTTGCATGGGAATGTATGGAAGCATTCACACTACATTCAATTAGTCGAACAACTGAAACAGTTGGATTTGCAGCCCAATTTCATTCCAACTGAAACAGTTGGACAACTGCTTGATCAGCAAGGCGCCCTTCTACGTATTCACACTACAGACAATTTAGTCGAACGACTACAACAACAACAGTGATATTCGTAGTGGAAAGAGTTGCCTTGCTGACAGCACTACTTTTATTTCACTTTTGGTAAATTGCAGAGATTGAATATTTCAATTAATATTTTCAAAATGTTTAGAAAAAACAAAAGGTTCTTAGAGCCTATACACTCTTGCGATTCAATCGATTTAGTCGAATTGGGCTGTTGTATGCAAATCCAACTGTTTCAGTTGTTCGACTAATTGAATGTAGTGTGAATGCTTCCATACATTCCCATGCAAATCAAGCCCGACTAAATCGATTATTCGATTAATCAATTGAGTCGCAAGATGGTCGCAAGGTCGACGTCCAAACACGGCGACACGAAGTTGAGCAACCCGCTGCTTTTGATCGTTTGTGGGTGAGAAGGCGACGAGGAAAGGAGGGGGGCACCAAGTCGTCGGTGCTCGGACAACACGCTTTGTGCAGCAATTCTTATCGCCAGTGACCAATCAGAGCGTTCGAAGAATGCCAGAACAAAACATAATGAACAAAAGTTGGCCAGCGACGAGTTGATGTGTTTGGACAAATGGAAGACAGAACAGCGGCACAAAAGAGAATCGTTGGATAATTTCGCGGCAGAGGTCCTGTGTTTGGACACGGACAATCTTCATAAACACACACGAACACAAGCATTTTTTTTTTGTTGACATATTCCACACACACGCACCCTAGCATTTCCATAGGGGCCACATCTGTCAAATTCTTCTACATTCCTCTTTGCATGACACTTCTGGCCCCACTATGTATGAAGGTATGTCGTTATGCATTCTCCTTTATTGTTCCTCCATGGGCGGTTATAAGTTTAAACGGTGATATGTCCCTAATGCTGTGGTTATGGTACCAATCAACATTGCCTATCAAAATCGGAAACATTTCGTGATTGGTGAGAGGTGGTTATGCTTACATTGGTGATTGGAGCGCACATACACAACATAACACATGATAATTACTGAGCACATACACAACATAACACATTATTACCTCTGAAACCTCGTTTGCTGGCTGCCTGTTTCACACAGCAAGTTTGCTGGATGTGAGAGTCCGAAAATTCTCTCACCGTCGGAGTGCACAACAACAATTACACGGTGCTCGACCAGCTTGATTGGTAGCATAACCAGGCCATAACATTTGCTAATTGAAGTTTCCTTATCTATTTTGGTAACATCTCTCACTGAGAGAAAATGTCACTTTACTCTCACAAATTTCGTTAAAAGAGATTAGCAAGAAATGTTAGTTAATGTTTTGCTGGAAACTAAAGAAAAGAACCTTATGCTATACACACTTGCGACTCAATCGATTTAGTCGAATGTTGATTTGCATGGGAGTGTATGGAAGCATTCACACTACATTCAATTAGTCGAACAACTGAAACAGTTGGATTTGCAGCCCAATTTCATTCCAACTGAAACAGTTGGACAACTGCTTGATCAGCAAGGCGCCCTTCTACGTATTCACACTTGAGACAATTTAGTCGAACGACTACAACAACAATAGTGATATTCGTAGTGGAAAGAGTTGCCATGCTGACAGCACTACTTTTATTTCACTTTTGGTAAATTGCAGAGATTGAATATTTCAATTAATATTTTCAAAATGTTTAAAAACAAAAGGTTCGTTTCTTATTAACTAGTTATACACAACAACTATCTAACTAAGGATATATACTTCCGTTTTCATGTGTTTCTTGCTATTGTTGTTCTCTTCAAATGTCATTAATCGCATTTTAAAATAGAAATAAAGAAAATGAAATTGTATGGAAATTTTTAATGCCTAATTTTTACTATTTTTCGTTTCGCTCTTTATGAGCGTAATTCCTTCCGTTTTTCTCTTTTCATTCACTTGACAGCTAGTTGCTAGTTTAATAAGAAAGAAAGCCAAACAATGTATGCCCTTTTTTTATTTTATTGTTTTTTTTTTTATTAATCAAGTTACAAGAAGGTGCTTTCATGGAATAATGCAGATAAACTGATAAACTTTAGCAATTTAATACTTCATCACTTTATATGAAGACCATTAATGTAAAATTTGCTGTGTAAAATGTGAACATTGGCAACACTATGTCATTGTCAATCGCAGTCATTTGAATTCGGTGCGTTTTTAAAACAAATGAAATTATTGCGTATTTCGTTATTAAACAATTAAACACATAAGAAACATATGTATATAGTGAATATACTGGCTGGGAATATCCATTTTATTAAAATGAAATCTGTACACATACTTTTCACTGTTCGACTAAGAGCCTATACACACTTGCGACTCAATCGATTTAGTCGAATGTTGATTTGCATGGGAATGTATGGAAGCATTCACACTACATTCAATTAGTCGAACAACTGAAACAGTTGGATTTGCAGCCCAATTTCATTCCAACTGAAACAGTTGGACAACTGCTTGATCAGCAAGGCGCCCTTCTACGTATTCACACTACAGACAATTTAGTCGAACGACTACAACAACAACAGTGATATTCGTAGTGGAAAGAGTTGCCTTGCTGACAGCACTACTTTTATTT
Source organism: Urophora cardui (assembly GCA_960531455.1). Lineage (NCBI taxonomy): Eukaryota > Metazoa > Arthropoda > Insecta > Diptera > Tephritidae > Urophora > Urophora cardui. Next base: position 165,591,805 of record OY482670.1, read on the forward strand.
CACTTTTGGTAAATTGCAGAGATTGAATATTTCAATTAATATTTTCAAAATGTTTAGAAAAAACAAAAGGTTCTTAGAGCCTATACACTCTTGCGATTCAATCGATTTAGTCGAATTGGGCTGTTGTATGCAAATCCAACTGTTTCAGTTGTTCGACTAATTGAATGTAGTGTGAATGCTTCCATACATTCCCATGCAAATCAAGCCCGACTAAATCGATTATTCGATTAATCAATTGAGTCGCAAGATGGTCGCAAGGTCGACGTCCAAACACGGCGACACGAAGTTGAGCAACCCGCTGCTTTTGATCGTTTGTGGGTGAGAAGGCGACGAGGAAAGGAGGGGGGCACCAAGTCGTCGGTGCTCGGACAACACGCTTTGTGCAGCAATTCTTATCGCCAGTGACCAATCAGAGCGTTCGAAGAATGCCAGAACAAAACATAATGAACAAAAGTTGGCCAGCGACGAGTTGATGTGTTTGGACAAATGGAAGACAGAACAGCGGCACAAAAGAGAATCGTTGGATAATTTCGCAGCAGAGTTGCTGTGTTTGGACACGGACAAGGGTGTATAGGCTCTTAGAAAAACGTATATCGGTTTGATATCGGTATCAGTGTTGCCACTGAAAAAAAATTTTTCTGACCAAATTACCGCCCAATTCCGCCAAAAAACGCCCAAAAGTAAGAAGTCAACTTAAAATGGAATTACATATTTATTTTTAAATACATATGTACATACTAAGTAATCTTGGCTCCCACTCATTCAATTCAGAACTAACACTAGACTGTCGCCGATCTGTAAAGGAGATGGCCAAACGGACCTGTCTGCACCTCGTGTAGGTCCCGAGACGTAGGGATATCAATGGCAATTGTAGGGCGGATGAACTTGCGAGGCAGGGCACTACCGAACCGAACAGGTTCTTTCTGACAAAGAACGCTTAGGTATGCCGTTAGCCACAAACAAGCTAATTTTTAAACAGCATATCTATAAACTAGCAAGTGATAGATGGCAACAGAAGCCAGTATGTCGAACATCAAGGCAAACCTGGCAGAAATGGGTTCACACGTGATCTCATCAATACTCTAAGGAGAGATGACATCTCGAACCTTGTGGGGTACGCACAGGACACTGCCTCATCGGGAAACACGCAGAGAGGCTAGGTGCACCCTACCGCAGATGCTGCATGAGCTGGAGGCGAGGAGACAATCAAACGCCTCATCTGCCACTGCTCGGCTCTTAACAGCGGCAGACGACGCTTTCTTGGGACTTCCTGGATAGCCTATGCAAAGTCGCGGACGTCGACATAAAGGACCTGGGCCCTCACTCTGTAGTTTAATTCGAAAGAAAATTCGTTCGATTTCAAATTCTATTCCATATATTCTATGCAATAAGAATGTGCTTTCGAATCGCATTCCGCTTTTAAATAGAACTACATAGTGAGTGCCCTGGTGAACTGCATTAAGTTCTCAAATTGGTTCAAAAAGGGGGAGTAATCCGTTTTCTTCTTATGGTATCACAACGGGCCTCTGCGCTGGCCTAAGTGCGACTCTATGGCAGCCACTACAACCTAACCTATTCGCGGAATAGCCCGTATGTTCGCTGGCGCTTTTCAAGTGAAACATAATTTGTGTTAAATTTCAGCATTTTATTTGCAAAATAAATGTCAGATTGTCTGATTTTGACGTTTCATTAAACTTGGCATGCGAGACGAGTCCCAAGCGAATTTAGATATAACAATAAAAGAACTGTACACGGGAAAGATAAAATGTTTAGCGTCAGAGAAATTGTCTCCACTAAAAATATTCATATTACAAATAGGACCAAAATTGATTTTAGCCGCCCATCAGCCCAAAGTAAATTTATCGGACCAGATTTGGTCCGAAAGGCCCAATTTCGGCATCACTGATCGGTATCAAACATCGGTACTCTCCTCACTTGTTGGAGAGGGTATTTCATCCTCTCAAAATGAAATAACATAAAACCCAATGGCGGAGATATTGACAGATTAGTTATCCTATTTTTTTCTTATCTCATTTGCAAATATCTCGAAAACTGGTCTACTTTTAAACCATTTGATTACATATTTGGAAATTCTACATAGGAATCAAATATCGAGAATATTTTTTTGTCGGTTAGTGTTATGTGTGGTTAAAAAATCTTATAAAGAAATATAAAACAGGTAAGACCGCAGTTGTTTTCGGCCATACCGAAGACTTCGTACCTTTCATGAATGGTGAAAAGGAACATTAAATAGTTCGATTTTCTTTATTTTTATACCTCTAATTCTGTGGGTTGTTTATGTAAATATGTATTAGACAAAATATGAATGGCTTTATGGGAGCTATTTGTTATAATGGTCCAATTTGGCCGATTCCGACAAAAGATTAGCTTATCGTAACAACTGAGGAACTAGCTCATGATTCTGATCATATTGGTATATATTTTGGTGGGCCTAATTTTTCTCCTTCTGGTACTTTCTACAAACTTGTTTTGGCTCAATTTTATAACACCATTTCATGTTCATGAAAGATATAAAAATTGTTTTTTTTTTTGCTAGCTAATTTCTTACGGCCGTTGGCAACTTACAATCTTGCATGACAAGCAGTGCATATGTGTTAGTGTTTTTTGATGGTGTGAGTGCAATCGGCAGCCGTCGTGCTACACGTACTTGTTGTCGGCTCGCTATCTGCTCGCGGCGACGAAAATCAAAATTTTTTGATATTTGCGTCAATCACCCGACACTCACACATATGCACTGCTTGTCATGCCAGATTGTAAGTTGCCAGCGGTCTTTACTTTAAGGGGCTTATAAAATTTGCAGGCTTGTACGGTTATTCACAAATAAATAAATGCTGCAAAAACTCATGCACACTCTCACACAATGCGAAAGTGTGACACAATTCAAAATTCAAGAGTTTTCAGGAGAGCCAAAAACTATTTCTTTTTTATAGGAGAAGGCCACGTACAACGGTTATTTTTCAGTTATAAAAGACTGATGGCAAAGATTGTTTGGCTGTCGTTAGAGATATATTTTGTGTACCGATTTATGAAAGAAACCCGATTTCGAAAAAATTTTAGTTGTGTCACTTTATTATTTAGGTTGCGATATTATTATTTATATAAAACTATTACCAGTGGCCGCTGTGGTGCAGTGGGTAGAGTGCTCGCCTGCTATGCCAGAGGTCTCGGGTTCAAACCACGGTCCGAGCCAAAAAAATTTGTCTAATTAGTAAAAATCCAATTATTGGGTTTTTTAAGAGCAGCGGTCACCTCTCGGCAGTGGGCGGCATACCCTCCGAGAGTATTTCTGCCATGAAAAAAGCTTCTCACAAAAAATGCATTCGCCGTTCGGAGCCGGCATAAAACTGTAGGTCCACCCAATTAGTAGGAAAAACAAAAAGGAGCACACCTCGAATTGGGAGAGAAGCTCGGCCATAAAACTCGTCAGAGTTATAATAGCGCCATTGTATTATATTATATTATTATATTATATAAAACTATTAAAAGGTGAATTACCCAAATTATAGCGCTCCCCAAAAATTACCCAAAGACAAGGCAGATCTGTACCGGTAATATAAGCTCAGCAGCTGATTCATTTTCATTTTGGCTAAATTGTCAAATCGTATTGCTTTTATTTTGTTTACTTCCGTCTTGATTACATTTTCGTACGTGCTTTTTGACGTTTTAGACGAGAGATTTTCAACATGGCCGCCGTGCTGTTACCTTTATAGTAGATCTGCCTTGCCCAAAGATTAAAAAATTCCACATAATTGGGGAATTACCCACAAAACGGCAACGTAATTGCCTCTGCACATTGGCATGATTTAAGGGTTATTTAGGCAAAAATCGTTGTTTCGGCGTTAATTACCCTTAAATAACGTTGTTTCGCCATACAATAATGCCAGCTGAAATTACCCTTGAAATGCCCATTTCGGCTAAATAACTCACGAAATTACTCTGGAATTAGTCCCTTCTCTAAATTTTATCGATTATAATAATAATAATAACCCACGCCCTCCAATCCCGCCCGACCGCACGAGAGGGTCACCCGCATGACGTACGGATATTTTTATTTACATAAAATGCCGAGGTCTTGAGTGGCAGGAGTTATTTAAGCGTCGAGATCTTAAACTGCTCAGCTACAGAGAAATAAAATCATCAGCTGAGTATAGTACATTTGAAGTTAGTCTTGAGAATTATAACAGAATAATCGCTACTATGTGTTAAGATAAGACAGTATTTTTTCCCTTATAATGAAAAGCGAGTCCGAAATATCTAAAAAGCTGGAATAGGAATTAAAGCTCTTACATAAACCCCGGAAAGGTTCATTTAATTCAAAGTTTGATTTACATTGCTTTAAATAGATAGGGTTGAAAAGTCTTGTTGAACGAGAAGGAATGTTAAAGTTTATTTCAGCTAGCAAGAAAGGAGAAAGAATTAAGCCATTCAAGAGCTTAACGATAAATATTACCCCTAACATTTCTCGCCGACTTGCAAGAGTCGGAAGATTAAGGAGTTTTAAACGGTTAGTATACGGTTGAAGATTGTAACCAGAATCCCAAGGCAAATTTCTTAAAGCAAAAAGCAAAAACTGTTTTTGGACTGACTCTAAGCGATCAGAGTGAATCTGATAGTATGGATTCCAAACTATGGAACCATATTCCAATATAGGTCTTACTAAAGTTGTAAAGAGTGTTTTAGTTATGTATGGGTCGCTGAATTCCTTTGACCAACGTTTTACAAACGCTAAGACACCTCTTGCCTTATTTGCTGTAGCATTAATATGAATGTTAAAACTAAGTTTGCAGTCCATTATTACACCTAAAACTACAAACTCATTTACTTGTTCGAGACCTAAGCCATTTATTGCATAAGAAGCTGGCTGTACGGTTTTCCGGGAAAAGCGCATGAATTTACATTTATTGAGGTTAAGTGGCATTAAGTTAGTGTCACACCAAGAAACTAAGGAATTTAAATCTTCCTGAAGCAAAGTTCTATCATCAAATGAAGAGATTGATCTAAAAAGCTTTACGTCGTCCGCATACAATGAAATTTTTGAGTATTTAATTGTAGTAGTTATATCGTTAATAAATATGCATCTGCGCTAAAATAAAAACACGGCTATTAAATTTGTTCGCGACGCACAGTGCTTCGTCTCAATATAGTGAATCGGCAAAATTAGGGGAGTAATCGCAGAACGATGAAATTTTGTGTACAGGCATAAAATAATAGAGATAAGAAAAAAACGAAGTTTTGGCCAAATCGATGCAAGGACATGACTACCTCCCATATATCCTTGATTTTAAAGTTGTGATTTCAACTTCAATTTCAAACAGAATGACATCAAATTTGGCATATCTTTATAGAATTATGCTTTTAAACTAGGTTATAACTTTCGTTCTTTTATGTGAAAGGATATAAGTACCTCCCATATATCCTTAATTTTAAAATTGTGATTTCAACTTCAATTTCAAACAGAATGAAATGAATTTTAGTGTATGTTTGTAGAATTATGTTTTTAAACTAGGTGAGAAGTTTCGTCCTTTTCAGTGCAAGGACATGACTACCTCCCATATATCCTTTTTTACAAAAAGTAATTTTTGGATTAACATGTAATCACAATACATTAAAAACGAACTATAACATATATATTTATCCTTTTAGAATCAAGGATGGACTACTCCCGTTAGTTATTGCAAAAAATGGTTCTAAAGAAAATTACTCTTAAATTTGTTCAGAAAATATGTTCGTTGTTATAGTTTAATGCATTATTTTATTGCAGAATATCAATATGATTTTGGCATATATCAAATTGTAACTTTTAAAAGCGCAATATTATTAGAGTTAACACAGAAATACTTTTTTATTATAAAATTTTTCGATGTAAAAATAAAATTTTTGGGATGTTAAATAAAGTACTAAATTAGCGATTTCCGGCATAATTTTTGAAACTTTTTCTTTTTTGGTAGCAAGACCTCCTAGCATAGAATCGCAAATTAAAATAAAAAAAAGTCGTTTTTTCTTGTTTTTTTTTTAAATTTTGTCAAATTTTGTAAAATTTTATGTGTCTCACCTAAAAAAGTTAGTATTACATGTATGTTTTTTTGTAAGTATTTGTCACATATTAATAAAAACTGTATGTTTTAGCATAATTAGGCTAATTTCCTATAGCATGAGAGAAAAAGTAACTACATACATTAATTTTGCTAAATTTTTTCCATACCATATATATAAGGTTCTGCAGAATTTTTAAAAATTTTAAAAATATGGCCTTACAAAATCGTACAATTTCTACATTTCCGGCAAAAAACAATGCAATTTTTTTACAGATTCTACTAGAACACTTCAAAGTTAACCAAATTCGCTAATAAAAAAATAGTCGTTCTTTTTTATTTTTTTGTTTGACTCTATCAAACTTTAGTAATTTTTTGAACTCCAATAAAACAGTCGCAAATGTTTCGATGGAACTAGTCAGCTTTCTGAAATAAATCATTTATCAAAAGTTATTTCAGCTATTAGGGCATATAATGGTAAGCAAATGTGGCAAGTTTCAGAGTAATACGATTTAAAATGAATTTTTGGCAATTTTTTTTGTAACACACTAAAAATCGTATTACCTTAAAACAGTTTTGCCTCAAAATTGTACTGATTTTAGCGACCTCTGTTGGCAACAAAAGCATGAGATTTTAAATTCTACTTATATATTTATTCCAGGTGATATGTTAGCTTCACAAAAATATATATTACTTGAATAAATTACGCAGTTTATTTTATCTTAATTTTGTCTATGGGACGAAGCACTGTGCGACGGTTTCTTAGATATATTCTCATTGTATATTGCATTAGTGATTCTTTAATTATAAGGGCCTTTTCACATTACTCGGTACGACATCGGATCGACATTTTTTGCTCGGTATTTTCGGCTTACCGAAACGATTCCGCGTTGCTGTGTTTTTCACACTTGTGGGAATACTTTCGGTGCGTAATCGGCAGAAAATAGGAAAACAAACATCGAAATTTGCAAAACAAAATTTTTAACTTCAATAAATCACTCAATAATAACAATAATGTCTTCTAGCGAAGACGAAGACATTATAACTTACTACATTTATAGCCGAAACGAGTTTTTTACTGACTTTGTTCTTCTTCTTTTATCACGCCGTAAAAATGTATGCAGTAATTCCTCAAATTTTACTGACCGGTCTTACCGCGTTGCGGTATACCGAAATTAATCCGCTCCGATTTCATGTATGCAACACTAATGTGAAAGTGCCAATTGAAATACATGTCGGTAAGGTTTCGGTATACTTTCGGTAAAAACCAAAAATGTCGATCCGATACCGCACCGAGTAATGTGAAAGCGCTCTAAAGAATTTAATTCATTTTATTAATGATATTTTCATTTAAGTTGACCATGTAAAAATTTTTATTTGATGCATGAACAGCGTAACTGAAACACGACTAAATGAAATTACTCAAAAACGTATGTGAATGCGCGTGATTTCGGAAAGTAATTTTGGCTAATCAACGTAATTTCAAATGCAATCTGCAGAAGCTATAACAATACCGGTCAAGTCGTATAGTGTTGTGAAACGTGTTATTTTAGGTAATTACTAGCAAGTAGGGATGGGACTATTCGAATAAAAATTATTCGAATAAAAAATCCTTTTATTCGAAAGGTATTCGTAATTCGAATAATATTTATTCGAAAAAATTATTCGTATTTTCGAATAAATACTATTCGAATAGCACTATTCGAATATCACTATTCGAATACCACTATTTGCGAATAGCTATTGAATGTATGTATGTATGCTTTTTCTTTTGTAAATACATACATATGTATGTACATATATATATACGTACTCTGGGTTGCGCGGAGGCAAGTGGAATTTCCAAATTATGCATGTACATACATACTATTATTCAAATAGTACTATTTGAATTTTTTGCCTCGAATATTATTATTTGTTTATTCGAATAATATTTATTCGAATATTATTCGAAAAAAGTCCCACTACTACTAGCAAGATATACCTGTGGGCCTTTGCGAAAGGTTCTAACAAAATTATCAACATAAAAATAAATAATGAACACATTACACAAACCAATAGCATAAAGTTTCTCCGCAGATACATTAACAATAGCTTGTCAATTCATGAACATTATGCGAACATAATTAAGGAATCCACATCAAACTTCTACTCCGAATCACATTTTATATGCCCTTGCAGGTGAACTTCCGACAAAATTAAGAGCAATATTTTTGACTGCTAAAGAATTATTGAACATAAAATTCATCAACACGGAACTCTATCAGGAAATCGCAAATGAAACTCGGTAAATTCAAGCTATTGTTTTTGTCATAAAAAATTTTCACATATATTTAAAAAAGTCGACGCCATGATAGAATTTATAGTATAAATATAAATTTTATACCCACATATAAATATCATGTTGATATAAATATTCTAAAGCTGATTCCACATAGAACTTTGTGTTGCGCTACGTGACACTTTCTGCGTGACAGCTGAGATTAAAATACATGTATCTATATGAGGTTTCTCACATAACAAAAAGTAACGCAACGCCGAAGTTACGTAAAGCACAAAGTTGAAATTTTTTTTCAGTTTTACTTTAATTCAAATGTAAATAAACAAATTTAAATTTCCCACAATTGAAAAATAATTTAATAGATTTTTATTTTCTTATTTACTTTTTTGTAAATAAAACGGAGAATGAGAGATTTTTCAGAAAATAAATATACGCTGCACATTGTGGCATAGTTTTTCAGTTTTGCGTTGTTTGACATAGAAAGCGGCGTAACGCAAAGCGGAAAAAGTGTTATCTGGAATCAGCTTAAAGCTGATGCCAGATAGAACTTCGTATTGCGCTACCTGACACTTTCTGCGTGACAGCTGAGATTAAAATACATGTATCTATATGAGGTTTCTCACATAACAAAAAGTAACGCAACGCCGAAGTTACGTAAAGCACAAAGTTGCCCAAATCTCAACTTTTGGGGGCGTTGAAATTTTTTTTTCAGTTTCACATTAATTCAAATGTAAATAAATAAATTTAAATTTCACACAATTGAAAAATAATTTAAAAGATTTTTTTTTTAACTACTTTTATTATTGAGCTCTCAAGACCATTTTTTTTTTTTTTTTAAAGATTTTTATTTTTTTATTTACTTTTTTGTAAATAAAACGGAGAATGAAAGATTTTTCAGAAAATAAATATTTTTTGAGTGATGTTGCAGCGTTCATTGTGGCATAGTGTTTCAATTTTGCGTTGTTTGACATAGAAAGCGGCGTAACGCAAAGCGGAAAAAGTTTTATGTGGAATCAGCTTAACACCTTTTTCTTCATCAAAATCAAACGTATCTTCGGAAGTAATATTGAGCATCTGCAATGAACGCGTACAATCGTACAAATCACAGAATTATGAAATATTCGCCACTAATGCATCAATCAGAGATGAATCTTGTGGCATTGCTGCATTTGAACTATCCCAGCACAGGTCTTTCATTTTTAAAATAAATGAAAGGATTTCATCTCTTTCTGTTGAATTGATGGCCATCAAATGTGCGGTGTTGGTAGCTGCAAAAAGTCAATACAGTACATACGTTAATATTGTGGCGAATATAATCGGTTCTCCACTTACATCACTAAAATGATTGAACACATCTCTAGGGAAAGTGCCAGAACTAGAAGAAGATACCAGATAATTTCCAGTGTTGCCAGAATTTTCCAGATTGCGTTTGACAGACTATATAAGGCGGCGAGCAGGCGCTCCAGAGTCAGTCGTAATTTAACCGTAGAAGTGTTAACATCAAGTGAAGTAAAACAAGTGTAGACTTTTTAGTCGTGAAATAAAGCAGTGTGAATTAAGAAGTAAATAAAGACTTTTATTTAACAATTCAGCGATACGAACCCTATAGAAATAATCGAGCTATCGACAAATACGTAACAATTGGTGTCAGAATTGGAATTGTTAAATAAATTCCAGGACCAAGGATAACGAAGCAAGGATAACGAATCAAGGATAACGAATCAAGGATAAGGAAACAAGGATAACGAGACAAGGATAACGAAATAAGAATAATGGCAAAGTTAAATGATCTGAAAATCCAAGAACTTAAAAGGGAGTTAGAAAAGAGAAACCTGAGTACCACCGGCAATAAAATTGAACTACAGGCAAGGTTAAGAGTAGCTATGGAAGCATATAACATTAATGTAGATGAGTTTGATTTCAACGATGATGTGGAAGAGGTGCAAAAGGAAGAAACCCAGAAGGAAGAGGCTCCACAGTCAGTAGCAAACGTAGACATGAACTCGATATTGGCTGTGCTGACACAGATATCGGCAAAAATGGAAGATCAACAGGCACAGATGTCGACAAAAATCGAAGAACAACAGGCACAGATAACGTCAAAAATGGAATTGCAACAGTCAGTACTTTCATCACAGGTGTCCGGCATTGCGGCTCAGTTGGAGGCACAAGAAGAACGCATGTCCTTACAATTCAAGGCACAGGATGCAAAAATTATACAAGTTAAGGAGGTCCTTGAAGAAAGACAAGAAAAATTAGAGGACGATGTAAAAGCATTGAAAGCCCGTCTCCAGGATATTCAACTAAGTCGTCCAGTCGCTTCAACTGCTACACAGAAGATAAAACCTCCGTCGTTTGATGGAAGTGGTCCATTTCAAGTATTCAAGCTACAATTTGAGAAAACGGCAGTTGTAAATAATTGGAGTGCGGAGGACAAAGTCGCTGCCCTGTTCGTAGCATTGAAAGGACCTGCAGCAGAAATATTACAGACTGTTAGCGAGGGCGAAAGGAACAGCTATGACGCAATTATGGGTGCCATTGAAAGACGTTATGGTAGCGAGCACAGGAAGCAGATATATCAAATGGAGTTGCAGAATCGCTTCCAGAAACCAAATGAGACGTTACAAGAATTTTCTTCTGAGATTGAGAGGCTAGCTCATTTGGCAAACGCAGGAGCACCTCAAGAATTCATCGAAAGAATGAAAATTCAAAGCTTCATCAATGGAATACGAGATATTGAAACGAAGCGGGCTACCTATGCAAACCCAAAGGGAACTTTCGCTGAAACGGTCTCATATGCTTTGACACAGGAAACGGCATCTCTATTAAGCAAGCCCACTTACAAGGCTCATCGTGTGGAAGTGGAAACGCCAGACTTACTAAGCAAAATATGGGAGGCGTTGAATGAAATGCAGAAAAAGAAAAGTAATGCTGTGAAATGCTTCAGATGCGGAAAAATAGGACATATAGCACGCCACTGCAGCAATAGTTCCAGTAAGTTCAGCACTGCCGATGGGCGCAAGCGGAATATTGATGGGTATGAACAAGCGCCCAAATCAACTGAGTCGTTAAACTAAAGCGGGCCAGCCAAAAGGGGCGTGGGCTGGTCCCCACAATGGAATGCCCCATAATCTCTGTCTCTCAGTTGGGAAGAAGCACGAGTAATGTTACTATTGGTGGTTTGGTGGACGGAATGGAGCGAATGTTGACTGTGGATACGGGAGCATCTCATTCCATCATTCGATCTGACTTGGTAAAGAAGGAAATAAGGCCATTGTATGGAGCAAAATTGCGTACGGCAACAGGCGAGGATACCCAAGTCCTAGGGGAAGTTACATGCGAAGTTGTAATTGGAAATGTTGTCGTACTACACACCTTCATAGTGGCGGAAATTGTTGATGAAGTCATAATTGGTGTGGACTTCCTAATCGACCAAGGCATTAAGATTGACATGAAAAACAAGGTTATGAGTTACAAAAACTTGGAGGTGCCGCTAAATTTTGGCTACGATAAGAGATGCAGCAGTAAGAAAGTGCTCGTGGAAGAGAATCAGCAGATACCGCCAAAGTCCGAGGCAATTATTTGGGCAAAGATTGATGGAGATTGTGGGACAAACAAATTGTGGGTTGTCGAAGCAGAAACAGAAACTAAATCCGATGTACTTGTTGGAAAAACCCTGGCTATGACAAAAGAAGATGGACGACTACCAGTAAGAGTACTTAATGAGTTCAAGTCACCAATCAAACTCTCCAAAGGTGCTATATTGGGAAAATGCGAAGAGGTTGACATCATCATGAATTGCGAACAATCCCAAGGAGAAGTTTCTACTAGCAATACAGATCTTTCAGATGAAATAAATGCTTGGACAGAAGAACTGCAGGAGAATCACAAAAGAAAGGCGAAAGAATTACTTGCCAAGTATTCTAGCATATTTGATAAGGATGGTACAAAACCAGGCAGGACAAATATTGTGAAGCATCACATTGACACCGGTGATGCAAGGCCAATCCGTCAGGCTCCTCGCAGCGTTCCATTAGCGAAACGTCAAATGGTGAGCCAGATTATACAAGAAATGAGCGACAGTGGGGTAGTTGAACCATCAGTCAGTCCATGGAGTTCTCCGGTAGTACTTGTTAAAAAGAAAGATGGCAAGATGAGATTCTGCGTTGACTACCGGAAACTGAATGATGTAACGAAAAAGGATAGTTACCCATTGCCAAGAATTGACGACACTCTGGACTCGCTATCTGGAACGGAATGGTTTTCAACACTGGACTTGAAAAGCGGCTATTGGCAAGTCGAAGTAAAAGAGGAAGACAAGGAGAAAACAGCCTTCAGTGTTGGCGATGGTCTTTGGCAATTTACGGTGATGCCATTTGGATTATGTAATGCTCCAGCTACCTTTGAGAGACTTATGGATCAGGTACTGAAAGGATTGCACTGGAAAACATGTCTTGTGTACCTGGACGATATCATTGTATTGGGAAAAGGCTTTGATGAACATCTCAAAAATTTGGAGGAAGTTTTCCGAAGAATAGCTGGCGCTGGTCTCAAGTTAAGTCCTAAGAAATGTGCATTATTCAAGAAAGAAGTAAAATACTTGGGACATAAAGTGACTACAAAGGGCATCTGCACTGATAACGAAAAAATAGAAGCAGTAAAAGATTGGCCAAGACCTCGGAATCTACATGAATTGCGAAGCTTTCTTGGGCTGTGCACATACTATCGCCGATTTGTACCAAATTTTGCCAGCGTAGCAAATAGTCTCACGGAGCTTATGAGGAAAAATAAGACTTTTGAGTGGAGGAAGGAACAAGAAATGGCTTTCCAAACGTTAAAAGATCGGCTTTGTACTGCTCCAATGCTAGCATACCCGGTTCCAGGAGCGAGGTTTATTTTGGATACTGATGCGAGTGGTTATGCTATAGGAGGTGTTTTGTCACAGGAAATCGACGGACAGGAGAAGGTTATCGCATACTACAGCCGATCAATTGGGAAACCGGAAAGAAATTACTGTGTAACACGAAGAGAACTATTGGCATTGGTAGAATGCATCAAACACTTCCATAAGTACCTCTATGGTCAACGATTCCACGTCAGGACTGATCATGCAGCGTTAAAATGGCTTTTGAAATTCCGAAATCCGGAGGGTCAGTTAGCAAGGTGGATTGAGCGACTACAAAATTATGACTTTTCTATAGACCATCGCAAAGGCAGTACCCATGGAAATGCTGATGCAATGTCGCGGCGACCATGTAATCTTGAATGCAAGCATTGCTCTAAAGCTGAGGAAAAGGAAGACATCATAGATGTTCGGCTAATGACAATAACATCTACAGACGAATGGAATGCGGAACAATTAAGGAAGTGTCAGATAGAAGATCCAGATCTGGCACGTGTAATGATTGGTTTGGAGCAAAACGAACGACCATCAAAAGAAGAGATGTCAGCAGAAAGTCCTGTTGCCAAATCATATTGGGCACAGTGGAATAGTTTGCAATTGGTAAATGGTTGCCTACATCGTGTTTGGGAGAGTGAAGATGGTCAAAGTTCTAAAACATTGATAGTTGTTCCAAGGAAAAGAATACCGGATGTGTTAAATGAACTACACAATGGTCCAAGTGGAGGTCATCTTGGAGTAACAAAGACGGTAGAGAAAATCAAGAAGAGGTTTTATTGGGTCGGCTGCCGTCAGACAGTTGTTGAGTGGATTGCGAACTGCGACGTGTGCATAAAGGCTAAGGGTCCCAAATCCAGGAGTCATGGGCTGATGAAACAATACAACTCAGGAGCACCATTTGAGAGAATTGCCATGGATGTAGCTGGGCCATTTCCTACTAGCAAACTTGGAAACAAATATGTACTGGTAGTCATGGATTACTTCAGCAAATGGCCGGAGGTGTACCCGATTCCAAATCAAGAAGCAGAAACTATAGCCGAAGTATTCACCAACAATTGGGTGGCGAGATATGGTGCACCTATAGAGCTACATTCTGACCAAGGAAGGAACTTCGAATCAGTTGTGTTTCAGGAGCTGTGCAAAACACTGGGTATTAGGAAAACCCGAACAACTACGTTGCATCCACAATCAGACGGCATGGTAGAAAGATTTAACAGAACATTAGAGGAACATTTACGAAAAGTGGTGGATAAGTTCCAGAGAGATTGGGACACTCATATTCCTCTGTTCCTGATGGCATATCGATCGGCCGTACACGATACAACAGGTCAGACTCCTGCAAAAGTAATCTTTGGTAGTGATCTTCGACTGCCAGCTGACTTGAAATTTGGGATAAGTGCTGATGCGGGAATAAATGCCAGACAATCTAACAACGTTCTGGAAGAGGAAATGAGAGAAATACATGAACTTGTAAGACAGCGAACAAAGATCATGAGTGACAAGATGAAGGCCAGATACGACAAGGCAATGAACTCAGAAGGTTTTGTTGAGGGAGATCTAGTTTTGCTATACAACCCGCAGCGAAAGAAAGGTTTGTCCCCGAAATTGCAGTGTACTTGGGAAGGGCCCTACAAAGTGATTAAACGGCTCAACGATGTTGTGTATCGCATACAAACGATTGGAAGACCAAGGAATAAAATGAAAGTGGTTCATCTGGAAAGGCTAGCAGCATTTGGGACAAGTAATGTGTCAGATCGGGACGATCAGACTTAGGTGGAGGGCAGTGTGGCGAATATAATCGGTTCTCCACTTACATCACTAAAATGATTGAACACATCTCTAGGGAAAGTGCCAGAACTAGAAGAAGATACCAGATAATTTCCAGTGTTGCCAGAATTTTCCAGATTGCGTTTGACAGACTATATAAGGCGGCGAGCAGGCGCTCCAGAGTCAGTCGTAATTTAACCGTAGAAGTGTTAACATCAAGTGAAGTAAAACAAGTGTAGACTTTTTAGTCGTGAAATAAAGCAGTGTGAATTAAGAAGTAAATAAAGACTTTTATTTAACAATTCAGCGATACGAACCCTATAGAAATAATCGAGCTATCGACAAATACGTAACAATATGGTTTAAGTTTCATGCTTCTATCTCCTGAAATAACAAAGTTATTAGAAAAAATATCTCAGATTGTCCCATTTGAGTTATACGATAAATAGGTTCCCAATGGGTTTTTACTGAGTTTTGGTAAGCTCACCCTTATCAAATTTGTATACGATTTTGGCAAATAATTGGCGTTTTCGATTCGCCATCATCAAAAATGTTTGAATCCATAATGAGTAGTAGCCATACTCGCTAACTGGTCTATAAAAATTTCCCTGTGCTCGCTATCAGTCTCATATAAATTTGACAGAGGGAAATTTATAGCGAGCAGAGAAATTGTGAATCGAAAGCGCCTAATGTAAACTTTAATCTAATACAAGTTTCATGCCTCTATCTATTGAAATACATAACTAAGATATAAACAAAAGAAGTTGAGGTTGTTTCAGGTGTAAGATAAATTTATTTGACACCCTGTTTTCACTATGTGTTTTAATCGGATCCTAATAAAATTTATATAAATTTTTCGTAAATAAAATTCACTTTAATCTGTAGTAAGTTTCATGGCTCTATCTCTTGAAATAAAGAAGTGATCAAAGTTTGGGCTCATAAGATAAATATGTTTGATTGTGATTTTCACTATGTTTTGGTATTCGTATCCAGTGGCGTAGCTAGAGAATTTTTCGGGGGGGGGGGGGTTAAAGCCAATGTAAAAAATTTACCAAAATTAAAATTACCAAAAAAAACTACAATTTTTTTTACAAATGATAAAAATCGCTAGCTTAGAATGCAAATTGTGTAAGTCCTTTTTTAAAACTTTGTAGGAGAGACAAAAAACAAAAAAGAAAAAAAAAATCGAAATGAAAAAAAATTTTTGTTCATATAAATATTTTGGACTTACACAATTTTTTTCGCTTTTTGGACTTACACAATTTGCGTATCACTGAATAACAACGAGTAGAAATATGACAAGTATCTCAGACTTGTTTAGCGCGGTGCGTATTTGATTTTTCTAGCGTTCTACATAAAAATACACTTTTTCATCAAAGTGGACTTACACATTTTGCACTCTAAGCTAGCGAAATGTAATTTTTTCAGACTATAATTTAACATTTTAGTACACAAATATCGCTTATAATACATATATCAAACTCTTAAGACCCTTGGCCACTTAAAATTTGGAATGTTAAGAAGTGTATACATATGTGTGAGTGTCGGGTGATTGACGCAAATATCTAAAAGATTTGATTCTCATCAACGCGAGCCCGAACAAGAACGTGTAGCACGACGACTGCCGATTGCACTAACACACACAAAAAAACTCACACATACACACTGCTTGACATGCCAGATTGTCAGTTGCCAAGGGCCTTTAACTATACTTCAAAAGTAAGTCTCATATTCTCTTCTGGAAATCTACGCGCATAGGTAGATTTTCAAGTTTTATGCGCCCAAAATCGAATTTTGTAAAATTGTTACAATTACAGAAAAAAAACATACCCACATATTGGAAATAGAATGGGGAACAATAATTCATCGCTTTTTTCCCGACCCCATACTCTGCACTTGCCCCAGATGGTCGTAACTTAGCATATCTCAAGTTAATTTTTTTGTTTTTTTCTTACATATTTTTAAGTGCTAGTTTCAACTTGAATATTTATTATTTAAAGCATTTCATTTAAGTAATCGTGATGAATCCTAAAGGTTCAAGTAATTATTAACACTTTTCAATAATATCCTTGGTTTCCAATAATTCTAAGTTTATAATTTTAAGCTTTTAAAGTTGGGATATTTAAAAAAAATTATCACTCTTTTTCATGTTTAAAATTGGTTTTGTTATGTTGCTCTGTCAGACTCAGTCAAATTAACCCTCGGACATGATATCTAGTACAATTAGTAGTTAGCCGACAAAAAATTAGTCGCACAAAGCCGCACTTCACTACTAGATACAGGGTTTTTCATATGTACCTACAATAATTTTCTTTTTGTGCTTTATATTTAATTTTAATGTTTATATTTCTAACGCATATCTTGGTTTATGTAGGTGATGCTCGAAAGTAACCCAGATATTTAGCAGCGATTATTGTTAACTTTTTAGGCAGTATTTTTAGTATTTCCAATTTTTCAAAATTAAGGAAGTACTTATCATAAAAAGGGGCTAAGAATTATAAAGCTACATTTTTTAGAAGATTTTTGAGTATGCAATTTTGCAGCTTATTCAATTGTAATATAATAATATGCAACATTCAACTTTTTGAAAAATTTCATTGGCTTTTCGGATATTTTAATTGGAACGGTCTCACGTACATATAACGCAAACACCCTACAGAAAAAAATTACTAAAATCGACGGAAATTTTTACAGCATTGAGAATAGCACTTTTTACACTAAAATTGGTTGGCTACATAACAGTACACTTAGAAATATCCTCAAAATCTTCTATAAATTCTGGCCGCGCTTTGAAATTTTTAATCCACTTTTAGAAATTTCTACGATTTTTCGGATTTTTCCATAAGCTTAGAAATCCTGCTTAAGGCGATTTTTATTGAAAAATTGTTTACATTTTTAAACGAAAATAAGAGAGTCAAATCTTCGACAGAACTGTTAGAAATAAATTTAAAAACTCTGGCGTATGATTTTTTTTTTTTGAGTCACTGTATATATTTTTCAATAAAATCGACTTTTAACTAGAGCCCTAGATACCCGGGTATCGAGCAATTCGATCTGATCGTTTTTGTTTGAAGCCCGTTTGTTGTTCAAATGCCCGTACAAACATTCGAGCATTCGAGCTTACAAACAAAAAAATGTGTATCGGAAAAACAAAAATAAAAAAAACTACATATAAAGAAAAAAAAAATAATAAACAAAAGAAAAAAACAAACTTCAAAATACCCGAATTGTTCAAATGCCCGTACAAACATACGGGTAATAAACAAACAAACAACTCTTCGAGCATTTGAACAACAACTGTTCGGGCTACTCGAAAATGTTCAAAAAAAAATCGAGAGCTCTACTTTTAACACAAATTATTAAAATTTTGCATTAAACGAGCAATTTGGAATAGATGTACACAATAAAATATTTCTACCTATGTGCTACGGTTATAAATAATAATTTTCTTATATAATTTAGTTTTTTAATATTCCATTTTGACAGACATTAAGTAAAATCTCAAGTTCAGATACTCTTATACATGGCATATTTATTCCCATTGTAGTTTATACTAATATTATTTGATTAAGATGATAAGTAATTGAAAGAAAACTTGAAATTTTAATAATTGGCGTTACTTTTCTGTTATTAGCATGTTAATAACAGCAATACCGTATAATAATTGTAGCGTTTGTTGAGCCGTAGGGAAGTGCAGGAACCATAGGAATTTTACCACAAAAGAGCGAATATAAGTACAAAGAATGTAAATTGTGGTAAAATTCCTGCGGTTCTTGCACTTTCCTACGGCTCAACAAACGCTAGAATTATAAGTAATACTTCGTGAAAAAGCGCTAAATTTCGAATTACCAATTTCGAAAAATTACTATTCTCATTGAGTTTTTCCTGAAAAAGAAATGTATGCTAATAAAGTCAAAGATGGTTTTATGGTCAAAACGAATCTTTCGGGGGGGGGGGGGGGGTTTGGGGACAAACCCCCCGTTACTACGCCTCTGTTCGTATCACAACCAAATTGGCATCAGTTCGGGGGAAATAAATTAAACTTTTATATGGTTTAAGTTTCATGCTTCTATTCAGTGGCAGATTAAAGGTCCAGAGCGCCCTAGGCAGCCACTTTCTCGGCGCCCCTGTACCGACCATAAATGGCTATCATAATACTATAAATTCTAACTACCTAGTTGTTTTACACCCTAACAATCAAAATCTTTCCTCTTTATAATATTAGTGTAGATGTAGATATAGATGATGTAAAAGCTTAGATAATTTGTTAATCTCTACATATAATAAAATTGTAACAGGTCGATGTCTGTACATTGCAGATATCGAGAAAAAAAATGATTGGGGGAAGCATTATTAAGCCAGTAGAATCCAAATCAACCATTTTTAGAATTTTTGTCTGTCTGTCTGTCTGTCCGTATGTTTGTGGCCGTATCACTCAAAAAGTGCTGAATGGAATTGAAACGAAACTTTTTTTATTGGATTGCTAGACGCTCAACTTAAAGTTTAAGGTATTATTTGTTTCGATATCTCGACCGGTTTCGGAGTTACCGGCCAATATGTGCACCAAAATGTGTTAGTACAATATGGGTATCAAACGAAAGGTGTTTATGAATGCTGCCATAAACCATTTGATTAATTTCAATACCTAAACTGGCTTCGGAGATATCTCATAAAATGTGAACCTTCTTAATCTCAAAATGCTTAATATGGCTATTTTGTTATAAGAAATAAAATAAAATAATGGCTACCTGGTAACCGACGTACAGAGTGTACTTATGTTATGGAGCGATAAATTCTCCTCATTGATAAATTGCGAGGGAGTCGTCGAACCCGATACCACAATCCCTGACGATGGAAAAAACATTCCACCACCCGACTATGATGAAGTGAGGACAGCTATACCCCGGGTCCAAAACAATAAAGCTCCTGGAAAAGACGGACTTCCTGCCGAGCTGTTCAAACACGGACGCGAAGAGCTGGTTGAAAGCAGGCATCATCTTAGAGTTGAAATCCAGTCTTTTTTGTTGGTACTTATTATTTACCAACAGAGTAGAAAAATAGAAGAGGAATTATACGCATACGAAGTCGTGGACAACAGCTAGTATTTAATAAATTAACAAAATAAGTTTTGAATTATTTATTGAAAAAATATAAGTAGTAACAGAGCAAACAAAATTTAAAAAATTAAAAATCTCTGCGTCTACATTTTTTTTTCTCAATAGATCTCTACATATCATAAGATTTATTGGCAAAGTGGAGATAATGGGTCGTATTAATAAACAAAAAGCAATTGCTATTTCTCAAATTTTTTGTAATTTGACAAAAATTTGTATGAAGAAACTTTCAAAATTTGATAAAAAGGCTTGAAAAAGTAATTGCTTTTTTATTAATATAATCTAATATTTTGATAATCGCCAAAAAAGTCGCCATCGCCAATTTTCATAAATTGGTCGCCAAAGTTTGTAAAAAATCGCCAATTTGGCGACAAATCGCCAGTACTGGCAAGCCTGACGACGCAACAAACGCGCAATATTGCACAAATATCGATGCTTGTGCAATATAATCGATTTATCAATTATCGATCTATTATAGATCAGCTTTAATTCTTAATCGTCGATATGTTATTTTCTTTATTTGTTTAAAAATTCTCAGCTCGCGCGCCCCTTGTAACTACGCGCCCCTAGGCAATTGCCTAGTTTGCCTTAGGGATAATCCGCCTCTGACTTCTATCTCTTGAAACAACCAAGTTATTTTTTAAGAAAAATATCTCAGATTGTCCCATTTGAGTTATACGATAAATATGTTCCCAATGGGTTTTTACTGAGTTTTGGTAAGCTAACCCTTATCAAATTTGTATACGTTTTTGGCAAATAATGTAAACTTTAATCTAGTACAAGTTTTATGCCTCTATCTATTGAAATAACTAAGATATAAGCAAAAGAAATTCAGGTTGTTTCAGGTGTAAGATAAATTTATTTGACACCCTGTTTTCACTATGTGTTTTAATCCGATCCTAATCAAATTTATAAAAAATTTTCGTAAATAAAATGCAATTTAATCTGTAGTAAGTTTCATGGCTCTATCTCTTGAAATAAAGAAGTGATCGAAGTTTGGGCTCATAAGATAAATATGTTTGATTGTGATTTTCACTATGTTCTGGTATTCGTATCACAACCAAATTGGCATCAGTTCGTGGCAAATAAATTAAACTTTAATATCGTCGGCCCCCTGCCAGAACCATGAATGTGCAATTTTTCCAATTTTGAGTTAAGCGTTTTTCCTGATAAATATGTGTATGTTCTACATTTTAGTAAAACCCCCAGTACCTTTGTGCACTGGAAGCCACTAAAATTTTCAATGCCAGTTACACGAATGTGTAGATCAGTTATAAAAAGTTGAGCCAGAAAAACGAATGTGGCACATTCGTGTTTCTGGCCCAACAAAATTGTAAAAAATTCCTTGAACGTAAATTTCAAAAAATATATTGGGCACATTCGTGTTTCTGGCCCAACGAAAAATGTAAAAAAATCGTTGAACGTAAATTTCAAAAAATATATGGGGCAGATTCGTGTTTCTGGCCCAACAAAAAATGTAAAAAAAATCGTTGAACGTAAATTTCAAAAAATATATGTGGCACATTCATGTTTCTGGCCGAACAAAAAATTTAAAAAATTCCTTGAACGTAAATTTCAAAAAATATATGGGGCACATTCGTGTTTCTGGCCCAACGAAAAATGTAAAAAAATCGTTGAACGTAAATTTCCAAAAAATGTATGGGGCACATTCGTGTTTCTGACCCAACAAAAAATGTAAAAAAATTGTTGAACGTAAATTTCAAAAAATATATGGGGCACATTCGTGTTTCTGGCCCAACGAAAAATGTAAAAAAATCGTTGAACGTAAATTTCAAAAAAATATATGGGGCACATTCGTGTTTCTGGCCCAACAAAAAATGTAAAAAAATCGTTGAACGTAAATTTCAAAAAATACATATATGGAGCACATTCGTGTTTCTGGCCCAACAAAAAATATAAAAAAAATCGTTGAAAGTAAATTTCCAAAGGCAAGTAAAACAAACACATTCAATTCAAATTCATATTTATTTGTGGAACTACTTCTAATCTTCAAAATCAGAGTCTTCTGAAAAGTTAGGCTCAGGATTATGCTCTTCCGAACCTCGCTGCTAGTCTTCAAAAATTGTTATAAAATTAGTGGCAAAATAGCAATCATGAAATGCACCTTGAACGGAAAATATTAGCTCGCCGATCGCGCGATGAAGACAAAGCTATTCCGTAAACTAATTTTTGATTAGCAATCAGTGCTAAATGTGCCAGAAGGACCTTGTGAGCAAATATTTACCTTCGAAAACTGGCGGTGTATACCATAGAAAATGGTGAGGTACAACGCAAATCTTCAGAGCGGTATGTAACTCTCTAAAACCATTTCAAGTTCATACGCAACTACACGACGATTTTTTAAACTTCATTTATTTCAACCAAGGAGAAACTGCCCTTTCGAAATATTTGCTGGTCGAGGTGCATATCGTCGTACCATCAGGGATGCCACTTTCGGGCTTTTCCTATCAAAATTGGTAGGTTTTATTCCTTTTGGTAGGTTGGTAGGACGATTTGAATTTTGGTAGGTTTTTGCCTTAGTTCAACTAACATCAGTTTTTCTCTCTGCTAAATAGAAGTGTTTTCTTTAAGCTTCAAGTACACTTGCTCCCATAGACACAACTGGAGGAGATTGAAAACAGAAAGGCATCTGACATTTTATGCTATATGAAGCAAACAAAGTTGTTCGTCTACATGGTGTGTAATAAAGAGCTCCATGTGGTATCACAACAGACCATCAGGCCTACCTAGGTAGTAAATGTGTTTGCTGTACCAAGTGGAAACAATGTCCGCTATTTCCCTCGATAAATTTTCTTACGTTCCCTTCAGGATCAGTTGCTTGCCCTCATTATTCCTGAAATGGTATTCCACAAAATGTAAATCCTGATTTCCTCCGCACTGGACGAGCGGTAGCAGCCACTAATACCCAATCCAACCTTGCCCGGAGGTTGAGTAAACGGCCCTAAAAAACAACAAGTAAGGAAGCCTAAGTTCGAGTGGAATCGAACATTAGATACTCAGCTGTATGCTTTCATTGTTTGTTTGCATTTGATGGAATCACGGTGTACTTTATATAAAGCGAGTGCTGCATAAAGTGGGCGTAGCCACGCCCATTTTCTAAATTTTTATCAGTCATCCAACTAAGCTTATGAATATTATTCTTTGTGCAAAATTTCATCCCTTTATGAGTTACAAAGATGTCACGTTACAAATTCCCAAAGGGTGTTCCAGAAATATCTTTGTTAAAAAGTAGGCGTGGTACCCAAACCGATTTCAATTAATTTTTCCGTGTCTATTAACACAAGTTATAAAAGTGTATAAACAAAGTTTCGTCATAATATCTAAATTATTTGTCGAGTTATGGGCTCCGAAATCTCGTTGATTCCTTTGTCTGAAAAGAGGCGGTGCCACGCCCATTTTCCGAAATTTTTCTATTTTTTGTTTCCGATCTATTGTAGAACTCATGCCACAAAATTTCAATGAATTATCTTTATATTTGACAAAGATATCGCTTAAAATGTTTTTATTAGGCCCCTTTATAGTTCCCATATATAAAAGTGGGCGTGGTCGTCAACCGATTTTGCTAAAATTTTGAACATGTATTACCACAAGTAGTGAAAGTGTATACACCAGGTTTCGTCATAATATATCGATTATTTGTCGAGTTATGGGCTCAGATATCTCGTATATTCCTGCTTCTAAAAGGAGGCGGTGCCAAGCCCATTTTCCAAAATTTTTACGGTTTTTGTCTTATGTTCGTAGTTAGACTCCTGCCATAAAATTTTAATGATATATCTTTATATTTGACAGAGATATCGCTTAAAATGTTTTTATTAGGTCACTTTATAAGACCCATATATAAAAGTGGGCGTGGTCGTCAACCGATTTTGGAAATTTTTCGTCCAAACATTTGCCTAAGTAAGTATATCACGCCTACCAAATTTCATCGATATATCTTCAACGGTTTCTGAGTTATGACTCATAAAACTTTCAATGTTTGCCCCTTAATAAGTGGGCGTGGCACCGCCCATTTTCCAAAATTTCACCACATTTCTTCATAAGGGCCTGAGCTCAATACGTGTGTGAAATTTTATCACTCTAGCTCTATTAGTGACTGAGATACAAAATTTCCGATTTTTACTATATAGGGGAGGTGGGCGTGGTCATGGTCCGATTTCGCCCATTTTCAATACCATCCGTTCCTGTCTTGATACCAACTTATATTTCAAATTTCATCAAAATATCTCAATTTTTGCGCGAGTTATCGTGTTCACAGACGGACGGACATGGCTCAATCGATTTCTCTTTTCACCCTGATCATTTTGATATATATAAGTCTATATCTATCTCGATTATTTCATTCTGTTACAATCCACCGTTAGGAAATCAAAACTATAATACTCTGTGTACTAGTACAGCTGAGTATAAAAAATTGGTAGGCTCGAAGCCATTTTGGTAGGTTTTTGGTAGGCATATATATAGTACTTCTATATTGATAATATTCTATCTGTGCAATGTGTATGAATTCATCCAAAAATTTTGTGCAACTGGAAGTTCTGCGCATGCGCCTCAATTACATTTAATGTCATCTGTGAATATGTGTGGCAAATACATTCAATTGAGTTCAGAGGCGTTTGAAAAAAAATTGAAAGGCATCATTGTGTTCTAGGGGACTTATACCCCTTTGATTTTAGTTTTTTAATTTGTTTATAATTAATATAAGAATTTTGACACATTTATTTAAAGATGCAAACTTTTGTGAATTTTTTTTAATGAAAATTAGTGGAAATGTTCTAGAAAAATCTATTTTCTATGCACTCATATTTTTATGAATCGCGGCGGAAAGCGTTTCATGTTAAAATCCTGTGGTCCGATCCATGGGCATTATATCAAAAAGTCCAATTCTGCCGTTTGAGGGTTATGTTTGTAAAGTATGTACCGCCAACGCGGTGAGTACTGCGAATTTCTAAACTGAATAACAGGACAATTTAGACGACGAACTTTTGGACACAGCAACATATGAGGACCAAAGTTCAGGTAATAATATAACAAGACGGATGGAAGAAATGACTACGAACCAATCGCTATATGTTCCACATATTTACAGGCGGATAAAAGGTGGACGGGTGGGAGCTGCAGTGTTTCGTCCGGAGTTTGGGTTTAAAAAATCCTTTTTAGTCCCGGACTACTGCAGTATCTTTCAGGCATTGATACGTACATGCGATTCCTAGTGTAATCGCTTTTTTGGAAATGGTTGCTGCAGATTCGAATGTTTTTAACAACGTCGTCAGGCATCAGACCGCACGCATGCATCCATTGTTTGCAAATGGTTTCGTCTTTTGGAAATCTATTTATATAACCAATAATGCACTCAAAACGAAATACGTATGTAAAGCTATTTTATTTATTTTATCCCTTTCATTATCACAAATATAGCACCGCTTCGACATTTTTTAATTTTTTAATACGAGAATCAAGTAATAAATATGTAAATTCCCTATAATTTTTTTTATGTGCCGTCACTGCGGTTTATTTTGAATTCATATGTCAGTTTTTAAATTTGATTGCTCGGTTTTCTCTTTCTTTTTTTATATGTCTGTACTGTAATGTTGGCTGATGGAACTCGTAGGTATTACGAATATAGGAGTACTATATATATGTTGGTAGGAAACAAATTTTCTAAGTGGCATCCCTGCGTACCATACGAAACCACATTTAAAATTTCCTACAAAACTGGCAATTAAACAATTCTGTACGAAAAGTAGCACATTTGACTAATTATGTATATACTGTTAATACATTAAAATTGTTGTTTATACAAAATTTTTACCTTTCGTCAGCCAAAAGATTAAAGTGCTTGTATTCGTCAACCACAAAAAATCGTGTGCTAGTTTTCGGATGGTATATAAAAGATTAACTCTACGACATTTTTTACAAAAAAAAATTATTCTGAAACAAAATTTTTAGTAGTTTATTTGCCATTGAATATTGGTGCAATAAAACCCACGCCCGTTTATACGGAGACATTGCCCATCGCTGACGCAAAAGCAAAAGATTTAAATAAAATTTGAGATACCTTGGTGATTCCAAAGGAATACCACAATTTTTATAAAAATTTCATGGCTAACAGCGGAGTTCGCGATGCTCTAACTGAGCCTGACCTTTCGGAAGACTCTGGTTTTGAAAATTAGGAATAGTTCCACAAATAAAATATGAATTTGAATTGAATGTATGTATTTGTTTTACTTACTTTTGGAAATTTATTTTCAAGGAATTTTTTTGAATTTTGTTGGGCCAGAAACACGAATGTGCCAAATCTCGAAGATTAGAAGGAATAGAAGCATCAAAACTATATCAGGGCATCGAGCTAAACAAGGTTCTAATTTGCAGATATACTTTTATATTAGAAACAAATTTTGCGAGAAGAATAAACTTTAAAACTCGATTTCCCAACATTTTCATTTTAGCACATTCGTGGTTCTGGCAGGAGGCAGACGATATGGACTTACATACATAAATCAAAACAACCAGGATGAAAAAAAATTGATTGAACGGCCGGCCGTACATAATCTAATTGGCTCAAAAATAGAAATATTTTAATGAAATGAAATTTAAAATTACTATTTTCAGCTTTAGTGCGTTCCAGACTTGAGTATGCGTCTTTTATCTGGTCACCTTACTTTGGCTGCCATATTTCTAGGATTGAACGAATCCAGAAGGTATTCTTACGCTTTGCCTTACGTAATATACATTTTTCGGACCCTATTCCGCCTTATGATTCCAGACGTCTCCTGGGCAACCTAAAGTCTCTTGAGGATAGGAGGAGGATTCTTTCGTTATCTTTTGTATTTGGAGTGGTCAATGGAGCAATTGATTGTCCTGGTCTTCTTGAAAAGATTCCTTTCAATGTACCTATTAGATCACTTCGCTTTCCTGTTCCTTTTTCCATCAGTGTCTCTAAAACCCTGTATACTCTAAATGCTCCTCTGGCTAGAGCTTTATCTGAATTTAACAGCCTTTCCAGGCATATTGATATCGATTTTTCAGTTTCCAAATTTAATTTTGTAAATTCTCTTAACTTGTTTTTCAAATAGTTTTAATTGTTATGTGTTAGCTTTAAGTTTAGTAAATCCTATAATCTTTCTACATCATTCAATTAGCCGTTAAGTCTTTTGTACCTTGTTTGGCTAAATAAATAAATAAATAAAAAAAAAAAAAAAATAAAAGAAATTTAGTACACAGATTCTAATGGGAACAGAGAAGGTTGGGGTTGAAAATAAGGCATATGTATGTATTTCGAAAAACACGATAATTAAGTCACTAATAAAGCCCGAGTGATGGAATTTCATCCATGCAATGGCCTTATGCCGTTATGAGGAAATATCCGAAAAGGTATACCAATCAAAAAAATACGGACTGTAGCGGATATTAGATTCCGCGAAAACATGAAACATATAAAATCGCGGTTTTCTCAAAAAGTTACCACTTCGCGATTTTGTTTTTGACAGATACTTGTTAGTGAAGCATTGAACTTTGATATTCTGCAATAACCTCGTGGGTGGTCTGACCTTCGTATTAAAATTTGTTCTACCTCGCCGTGATTGTTTTGTACGAAAATTTTATCAAACATTAACAAAGAAAAATTTAATCAAATAGGTATAAAATCCTTATAAGTGCATGTATTTTCACGATTTTAAAACTGGATAATACTTCTTTTAATTTTCTATAAAATGATATAAAACTCATCTAATTCATTTAATATGATACATGTGTTAACGAACTTACTGAACTGAACTGAAATTTCGACTTTGGTTGCACAAAAGTGCATTAACTGTTGCATATATGTCGAAATCGTATATGAAGAAGTTGTTTATGTATTAATTTTGAATGAAAGTTATTCACCCTTATTACGGTTGTCGTCGTCGACGTCGTTGTCACTTTTCAGTCGACATCACGTCGTCTCGACGTCGTCGGCACATCGACGCAAAATCGGTATTAGCTAGGCGTATTGAGACGACGTCGACTGTTTATCGGTAAACCGAATGACGAAAGTACCATCCCTATAATTTCTGCACTAGCAGTTTGATTTTATTTACAATCTGTGCGCAATTTTTTCCGTAGTTTTAATCTGTGCTATTTAGATAATTTATTTCATTATAATAAATGTATTTTGCATATGATTCATCAAGTTTTAGCGATGAACATAGCAATGAAGTGCTCGAGCAGAGCTGGGCGATAAGGATTACTTGTGCAATCGATTACACGTAGGATTACGATTACATTAATCGTAATTTCAAGTTTTTTACGATTACGATTACAGTAATCGTAATTTTTGTAACGACGATTACGATTACAGTAATTGTAATTTCAAGTTTTTGACGATTACGATTACAGTAATCGTAATTTTTGTAACGACGATTACGATTACAGTAATTGTAATTTCAAGTTTTTGACGATTACGATTACAGTAATCGTAATTTTTGTAACGACGATTACGATTACAGTAATTGTAATTTCAAGTTTTTGACGATTACGATTACAGTAATCCTTATTTTCTGTAATCTTAAATTACAAAATTTAAGAATTACATGTAAAAAATTATTAAAATTGCTTTTTGATACTAAACGGTGTAGGGAGGAAAATATGCTTGGCTCTGAAAGAAGTGCTAAAAACTACAAATAATTATGTAAAGCTTGCAATTTCACACATATTATATACATTTTGAAATATTTGCGGTTGAGATAGCAGCTTTTAGTGGGCTGGAGACAATGGCCACATGCATAAAAATCGAGCTGTAGCTCACACTAATTTTCTTCGTAAAATTTGGATTTTGCATGTATAAAAAATATGTATTACAATTGCTAGATTTTACTAAACAAATTACTTAGGTTTATCTCATAACAAAATTAAAAAGTAATAAAACTCCACTGCAACTTTTGAACATGTAAATGACCATAACTATGAAAAGCCAATATTAGATGAAGATTTTTTTGACTTCGGCGGTAAATACCTAACTACATATCTATATAACAACTTAATATATATTTTATTTAAAACTCAATATACCTTTAGAAAACACTGATTTACCTGAAGTGCTTCCTGGTAGTGGCTCAAACATTATAGGAGAAGAATTTTTTAAATATTTGAACGATGCTGATAGTAGCCATGGCTGTTTTAAAAGATATCCTCTGATAAAGAAAGCATCTTTAAGATTCAGCACCCCGCTTACATCGTCAGCACCTGTGGAAAGGCTATTTTCGTTGGCGGGCATTATAAACAGTCCTCGACGCCATGCACTTTCCGATGTTTCTTTTGAAAAATTAGTTCTGCTTAAGGCTAATATTGAATATTATTGAATGTAAATTATCCAAACAGCAGTCTTAATTTTGTATCTTTATTATTTCCGCTAATTTTCTCTCTTCTTAATACACATCCCAGTTTTAATTGTTTACTTAATGTGTGAGAAATAAACACATATGTATGCATGTATGTACAAATTATTATTATTTCTTGGAAAATGATGTTGGGTAAGTATATCACTGTTTTTTACACATTGTAATCCCAGAAAACGAGAACAGTAATCGTAATTTCAAGTTTCTTACGATTACGATTACAGTAATCGTAATTTTTGTAACGACGATTACAATTACAGTAATCGTAATTTCAAGTTTCTTACGATTACGATTACAGTAATCGTAATTTTTGTAACGACGATTACGATTACAGTAATTGTAATTTCAAGTTTTTTACGATTACGATTACAGTAATCGTAATTTTTGTAACAACGATTACGATTACAGTAATCTAATTTCAAAATTTCTAAGATTACGATTACTGTAATCGTAATCATCTTGTAATCGTAATCCTTATCGCCCAGCTCTGTGCTCGAGTAATTAATAAATAAAAGAAAAAATATTTTAGTTGAAATACATATATACATATGTATGTATGTACATAAATATTTAATAAATTAGTTTTCTCCTCAATCTTTCTTAAAGGAGGTGCCAAGGCATTCAATTTAATGGTGATTGCTTCTCAATGTTGTAAAAAATTAGTTGGTATCGTACCCGATTGAAAACCTTTGGGTCGGCTACGGTATGTGCGCTCACCGAATTTATTTTTAAATTAGTGGGAATTTTTCAATAAAACGAGCAGTTCTACTAATTTTAACACTCCCGTAATAAAATTTTAAAAACAAAAATGCATACATACTAAATTTTCTTCTTGTCGCCATTAAACACCGCGTCGACGAAAATGGCAACGAGTGACCGTCGACGTCGACTTGGCTGATACCAAATATGTTTCGATAGTTGTCACAAGTTATCGACTTTACCATACGTAATACCGATTTTGATAGGTCGTCGCCGACAGCGTCGAGTGAGTGTCGACGACGACAACCGTAATAAGGGTGATTATAATATTTTCTGCGTGGAAGGAGTATTTTCGGAGTTAGGAACAAATAAAAGATCAAAACCATATATCTGAACAATCAGTTGTACGGCGACTATATGCCATAGTGACCCGATTTCGATTATTTTTAGAAATAAGTAAGGTAATAGTAGGATACAGTCACGTGCAAAGTTTTGATATATTAGCTCGAAAACTGAATGAGTTATTACCAGGGGTAAATGGGGTATGGTAAATTTTAATTATCTACCGTTATCTCGAAACCCGAATGCAGTTTCGGAAAACTGGAGGTGGCATTGAATTTATAATATCCCAATTAAGTAGACAGCTATTAGAATCTTTTCGCGGAAAAAAGTGCAAAGCCTGGGTAAAGTTTACAAACGACGAAGAATTCAATTTCAGATTTCAGAGAATTTCAGCGTTTCACTTAGATATTTCAAATTTTTAAGATATACCTGTTGTAACATAAAATAATTGGGAGAAGTTCTAAAAAAGGGGTTAGGAAAATGAATGTATTTCCCTAAAAAACAACCAAATGGATTAAATTTTGCTATGATGTGTCGGCCGACGGATGAGCTCAACTCAAGTAAACCTCAAAATTTAATTTAAGTATCTTCAACTACATTTTTTTAACAAATATAAAAAATTTTTTTAGGGATGACTATCTAAAATCAAAATTGCGGAGGGTCAAACTTCATTTTAGAACTAAGTTCCTTTGGACTTTTTTGTTCAGAATTGACCAGAGAATGCAGCTGTGGCCGAAACAAAGTAGGTTTTTTCCTGTCAGTACAAATTGACCCGCCCTAGTATGTATGTATTTGTTTTACTTACTTTTGGAAATTTATTTTCAAGGAATTTTTTTGATTTTTGTTGGGCCAGAAACACGAATGTGCCAAATCTCGAAGATTAGAAGAAATAGAAGCATCAAAACTATATCAGGGCATCGAGCTAAACAAGGTTCTAATTTGCAGATATACTTTTATATTAGAAACAAATTTTGCGAGAAGAATAAACTTTAAAACTCGATTTCCCAACATTTTCATTTTAGCACATTCGTGGTTCTGGCAGGAGGCCGACGATATGGACTTACATAAATCAAAACAACCAGGATGAAAAAAAATTGATTGAACGGTCGGCCGTACATAATCTAATTGGCTCAAAAATAGAAATATTTTAATGAAATTTGTACACAGATTCTAATGGGAACAGAGAAGGTTGGGGTTGAAAATAAGGCATATGTATGTATTTCGAAAAACACGATAATTAAGTCACTAATAAAGCCCGAGTGATGGAATTTTATCCATGCAATGGCCTTATGCCGTTATGAGGAAATATGCTGAAATTTAAAAAAAATGGGCCAAGAAGGGCAAATTTTCAAAGATTTATAAGGCAAACTCAGGAACTGTAGCAGATAAATCGATTAGCTTCGGCCACTGATTTACTTGCCAAAGCAAACGTGTGGAGAAAAAATTACCCAAGTCGGCAGGGACCACATATATGTACATAAAAATATCTGTGGCAATTTGCAATAATCGCTTAAGTCTTAAAAATGATTTCGAGATAAATTGATTTTTATATTCGAAAGCGTTTCTTAACAAATCATAAGTCGATTAAAAACTACGGACGCAATCTCAGTGAGCCATCCACAATGTTACGATCAAATTTTGTAAATAAAACAAAATGTCATGAAGAAATTTGATTAAGTATATACGTCTACTTTGGCTGTTATAGCAAGTTTAATATACCTCTATTGTAAGTTAAGCCTAAATGTTTTTATTTATATCTTTTGATTGAATTAAGTTATAAGCATGGGGGTTTTACAGAAATATAGAGTTTAAAAGGAGAATAACGTGGTATATATAACTCGAAATCTTCCTAAGTCGACTTAAGCGATTATTGCTTGTGACCACAGATATATGTAAAATAAATAAAACAAGTAAGAGCGCGGCTGTCTTCGGCCGTACCGAAGACTTCATACCTTTCATGAGTGGGGAAATGAAAAGCTACGTATGTTGTACATAGCCTAATTTAGTATAATTTATAATTTCAATTTTGTAGGTTATTTATGGAACGATTTATTAGAAAAAATGGTGTCTGGGCTATTTAAATGGAGGAGTTATACGACAAAATGTGTATATCTGAACAATCGGTTGTATGGGAGCTATATGTTATAGTGGTCCGATCTTGACAGTTTACGGTAAACTTGTTTAGGCCAAGATGTGTACAAATACTTCAAAATTTCATGTCCTTAGCTGTTTAAATGGGGAAGTTATACACCAAAATGTGTATATCTGAACAATCGGTTGTATGGCAGCTATATGTTATAGTGGTCCGATCTTGATAATTTTCGGTAACCTTCTTTGGGTCAATATGGGTACAAATACCCCAAAGTTTCGTGTCCTTAACTGTAAAAAGGGAGAAGTTATACCCCAAAATGTGTATATCTGAACAATCGGTTGTATGGCAGCTATATGTTATAGTGGTCCGATCTTGACAATTTACGGTAAACTTGTTTAGGCCAAGATGTGTACAAATACTTCAAAAGTTCATGTCCTTAGCTGTTTAAATGGGGAAGTTATACACCAAAATGTGTATATCTGAACAATCGGTTGTATGGCAGCTATATGTTATAGTGGTCTGATCTTGACAATTTTCGGTAACCTTCTTTGGGTCAATATGGGTACAAATACCCCAAAGTTTCGTGTCCTTAGCTGTAAAAAGGGAGAAGTTATACCCAAAAATGTGTACATCTGAACAATCGGTTGTATGGGAGCTATATGCTATAGTGGTCCGATTCGGCCAATTCCGACAAATGATCGATTGAGCACCAAAAGTCACCCGTGTTCCAAATTTCAATCAAATATCTCAAAAACTGAGGGACTAGTTTGCGTTCACACAGACGGACGGACGGACGGACGGACAGACGGACATGGCTTAAACGACTCAGCTCATGATTCTGATTATATCGGTATATATATTGATGGGTCTGTCACGCCTCCTTCTAGTACTTTCAAGATTCTATTTTCGGCACAAAATTATAATACCATTTCATTCTCATGAAAGGTATAAAAATATAATGCACATATGTACCTATATAGGTATAATAAAAACATTTTATGCGATATCTTTGTCAAACATATAGGTAATTCATTGAAAGTTCCATAAGTTCCACCAAACCAAATAAATAATAAGTTTTTTAAAATGGGCGTGACAGCACAAACCATACCGACTGGCGCAACGTATGTTTTGTTATTTTTTGCGCAAGATGCGCACGGGTCCGGCTAATATTATATTATTAGTAAAGACAAATGTTTGGGCTGTAATATTCAGCCTTCCAAAGACGTAAACCACATTTACTTGTCGACTTTCGCAAAAGTAGAGTTTCGTCAAAAGTTGTGCAATAAAATCTGCTCGTACTTGTCTGCTATGAATCGGCGATAGTAAAACGCTGTTGTGTGATAAAGAAAAACGTCTAGGCTTTCAGAATAATGCATTTTGATCCAAATATTGCTTCTAATTGCAGAGTAACAGAGCTCCAAAAAATAGGTCATTTGAGCTTTAAGCGCTGATTGTGGTAGAACTAAGCTTAATATAAAAATTCTAAGACTAGGTACAAATTCTACGGAAGAACCTCTACACTCAGAAAAAAATCATCAACACGATTCATGTAAAATTAACACGATCGATCTTTACACATAGAACAGCAACAATTTTTTCAAATTACACGATGTTTGAAACATGATTTTGGCTTTGTAACTGTCATCTGAAAATTTGGTAAATTCAACCAAATTTTATTGTTGATACAACATGAAGAAATTTTAAAATATACAAGATGATTCAAATATACAATTTTATTCCTAAATGTCATTTGGAATTTGGTTTATTCAACATGACGATAGTGTCAATATAAACTAAAAAAAATGTTAGAAAAATGACGTACCAATTTTAGTGTTAATACAACATGAAA
Organism: Urophora cardui; assembly: GCA_960531455.1. NCBI lineage: Eukaryota > Metazoa > Arthropoda > Insecta > Diptera > Tephritidae > Urophora > Urophora cardui. The sequence continues at coordinate 165,626,294 of OY482670.1, forward strand.
ACAAATATTAAAACAACAAGAACCACAATCAACAATTAAAGTTGGTTGATATAACACGAAACAATGTTCAAACATAAACGTCATTTGGAATTTTGATTTATTCAACACGATGATAGTGTCAATATAATCTAAAAAAGTGTTAAAAAGAACGTCAAAACTATTTTGAAACATACACAATTTTTTCAACGTTTGAAGTTCTGCTGTTCGTGCAAAACACAAACTAATAATTTTTTTTTAACAAAAAGAAAATTTTGTGCCGTGGCAATGATGGGAGCTTAGCATCATTGGCAGTGCGTGATAATGGTTTTTCCGTTTATGTTTTTAGTTCGCAGGTAAGTTAAAAGTGGGTTGCATTTTTGTTTCTAAAAGTTTTTAATGTTCAATATTTTCTTTGTCCTCTTCATAGTTTGCAATTTTTACCATGAAGAGATGTTTAGCGAATGGAGTCTTTCACGCAGCATGCGGTGCTTATACCGTTGCATTAGCGGCCAAACATTACTCGGTGCCAGTGACAGTAAGTACTATCGCCCATGTATAAACTATTCGTATGAGAAGGACGCTTTCAATTTGGTCGGTTGTGCGGGTGATGTACTCGAATATGCTTTATATATGCATTATATATTTTATGTTTTATATGTTTTTTTTATTTAAAAAAAAATAAATTGCAAAATCAACAAGACTTTCTAGTTAATTTAACAATAAATTTAAGGTAAAATCAAAAAGATGTTATTGTTAATTCAACAGGACCATTTCGTGTTAATTTAACCAGCTTTTATTGTAACATTAACTAGTTAAAATTGTAAAATCAACAGGAAGACTCAATACTTTTTAGTGTTAATTCTACAGTTGTCATCCTGTTAAACTAACACTTGACAGTACTGTTAAATTTACAGGATTACATGATGGCATACATTAAGCATCGTGTTGAAAAAAATTAACCACAAAATTTGTTGATTTTTGGTTGATTTCACACTATTTTTTTTCTGGGTGTAAGAACTCTCATACTCAGAAAATGTTCTTTGGTTCACTCACATGTTTTTTGATTTTGGAAAAGGTGCTAAGTCCAGTGAAAACAATAAAAAGTAGTTGCCGAAAAGGTGCTAAGTCCCAAAAGTGCATACATACATATAATTCGGCGAAAATTATACATTTTTATTTTTTTATGAGCGTCCACTTATTATACTCTAAAATTGAGTAACATGACGAAAAAAACCGAAGCTCCTAATTTAAATTTATATTTTTATATTGTTTTTTGTCTCTCCTGTAAAATTAAAAAAAAATGGCACTTAGCACGGTTGCGACCTAAGCCGACGAAATAATTTATTACAGCAAATATTTCTTACAATTGTCTTTGATACTCAACTGTAACATATGTAGTACACACAACTGTAGGTATAGTCCGAGATACGGCAGAACAAATATATTCCCTCATCTGTTATTTATCAATGGACAGTGGTAACTGACAGATCATAAGCATACTAACACATCGCACATGGGTTGCCTAGCTAAAACGCGTACGAAAGGTACTAAATATTTAAAATAAACACTAAAATTTTTAAGTATACTCCCCTTTTCTGTTATTTAAAAAAAATTATACACCAAACGATAGAGGGCAATTAGGAGAGTCCAAAAAACATGGGTTGCCTATCGAAATCTGGGGCAAACTGGAGGGTTGCCAGCTTTGAAAAGTGCAAAAAAATAGGTTATCTCCCCTTTTCTGTTATTTAAAAAAACGATACACCAGACAAAAGAGGGCCATGAGGAGAGTCCAAAAAACATGGGTTGCCTATCAAAATCTGGGGCAAACTGGAGGGTTGCCAGCTTGAAAAGTGCGTGAGTGATTTCTAAATAAAGGAAAAAACGGTTAAATACATGTCGTATAGAAATATGTTGTTAGGAAACGTATAGTAAAATTTCACGATCTTTAATTTCGTGGAATACTTTAACCTGCTAACACCTCCACGAAAGGGTCGTTTTGACCCCCCTTTTTTTTAAGTCCGAAAAAAATTGTATTTTGAAGGTCGATAGAGGGTTAAAATATTCTAGAAAATTATTCGCCATAAAATTTCACTAGGGGTCCCCTCAGACAAAATTTTTATATAAATAACCCAAAAGACCACAGAAAGCAAAAAACGTATTCCTTTGTTTTTACTTGAAAGAGTTTTAGTATTTAGCAAAGGAATATGTTTTTTGCTTTCTGTGGTATTTTGGGTTATTAATACAAAGATTTTGTCTGAGGGAACCCCTAGTGAAATTTTATGGCCAATAATTTTCTAGAATATTTCAACCCTCTATCGACCTTCAAAATACTATTTTTTTCGGACCTTAAAAAAAGGGGGGTCAAAACGACCCTTTCGTGGAGGTGTTAGCGGGTTAAAGTATTCCACGAAATTAAAGGTCGTGAAATTTTACTATACGTTTCCTAACAACATATTTCTATACATGTATTTAACCGTTTTTTCCTTTATTTAGAAATCTCTCAGCAACTTTTCAAAGCTGGCAACCCTCCAGTTTGCCCCAGATTTTGATAGGCAACCCATGTTTTTTGGACTCTCCTCATGGCCCTCTTTCGTCTGGTGTATAGTTTTTTTAAATAACAGAAAAGGGGAGTATACATAAAAATTTTAGTTTTTGTTTTAAATATTTAGTACCTTTCGTACGCGTTTTAGCTAGGCAACCCATGTGCGATGTGTTAGTATGCTTATGATCTGTCAGTTACCACTGTCCATTGGTAAATAACAGATGAGGGGATATATTTGTTCTGTCGTATCTTAGACTAGTATAGCAGTTTTTTGATTACATTAAAATTGTATATCTTCATTACTATTATTATTTTTTCTTTTTTTTTACATTTCTGTACCAACTTTTGGTTTTTTATGATTCAACGCATGAAATAACTTTATTATATACATACATATGCACCCTTATTACGGTTGTCGTCGTCGACGTCGTTGTCACTTTTCAGTCGACATCACGTCGTCTCGACGTCGTCGTCACATCGACGCAAAATCGGTATTAGCTAAGCGTATTGAGACGACGTCGACTGTTTATCGGTAAACCGAATGACGAAAGTACCATCCCTATAATTTCTGCACTAGCTGTTTGATTTTATTTAGAATCTGTGCGCAATTTTTTCCGTATTTTTAATCTGTGCTATTTAGATAATTTATTTCTTTATAATAAATGTATTTTGCATATGATTCATCAAGTTTTAGCGATGAACATAGCAATGAAGTGCTCGAGTAATTAATAAATAAAAGAAAAAATATTTTAGTTGAAATACATATATACATATGTATGTATGTATGTACATAAATATTTAATAAATTAGTTTTCTCAATCTTTCTTAAAGGAGGTGCCAAGGCATTCAATTTAATGGTGATTGCTTCTCAATGTTGTAAAAAATTAGTTGGTATCGTACACCATTGAAAACCTTTGGGTCGCCTTCGGTATGTGCGCTCACCGAATTTATTTTTAAACTAGTGGGAATTTTTCAATAAAACTAGCAGGAAATATTCTGCGGATGTTAGTTCTACTAATTTTAACACTCCCGTAATAAAATTTTAAAAACAAAAATGCATACATACTAAATTTTCTTCTTGTCACCATTAAACACCGCGTCGACGAAAATGGCAACGAGTGACCGTCGACGTCGACTTAGCTGATACCAAATATGTTTCGATAGTTGTCACAAGTTATCGACTTTACCATACGTAATACCGATTTTGATAGGTCGTCGCCGACAGCGTCGAGTGAGTGTCGACGACGACAACCGTAATAAGGGTGATGTATCTATGTACATTAAAGCGTAGTGTTCTAGAAAATTATTCGCCATAAAATGTCAGTAGGGCTCTTCAGAAAAAACCTTTGTCAAATGAACCTAAAAGAGCACAGGAAGCGAAAAACTTATATTCCTCGGAATGTTAAATGTGTTTTATTTCCAGTTCTACTGAATCGATCGAAATATTTCTTTTGCAAAAGATTAATGTTTTTGACGACGTGCCGGCAAAAAAAAAGTTACATTAAGGTAGTATAAACAAAGTACTGGGTGGAAGTGACCCCAATGGCGCACATAGGGTTAATAAAATTATAAAGTAGAGACTCTTCTCTCAAGCCAAAGAGATTGGTGTAGTAAACTTAGGGATCGGACCATAAATACCGAAGATATGAAAAAATGAATTTTAGCGACATCTAGCGGCATCGAAAAATAAATTTTTTCCAGAAATGTTTTTGAAAGAGAAATCATATGGGGGCGTACGGTGAACTTTTTTCTTGGTCCATATAAGGCGAGACGGCCTAATGTACATGTGTAGTATCACAGAACAAACAATTGTTTATTCCGTGGTAGTATGTACAGTGTACATTGTACACATGTACTCAAATATGTATTTATGTATGTATATATGAATATATAAACTTTTATTCTAATAACTGTATTTTTTTTTTATTTCTTATTTTATAAGTTATTGTTTATGTACATTTATCAGCATGCAACATGTCTTACATATCGTCGCTATAGAAGAAAAAAGACGCAAACTTTTTTGTTTTCAAAGAAAGACGCATTAAAAATATTTTTCGAAGGAAAGACTATTTTTTTTTGATAACGAAGAAAGACGCTTTATTTTTTTTACTATAAAGAAAGACACATTTAAATATTTTTTAGGGAAGAAAGACGTATTTGATTTTTATTTTTTCTTTGTCAATATTAATGCTAACGCGTCTTTCTTCGCAGTTAATAATGCTAATGCGTCTTTCTTCGTCGAAATATTTTTTAATGCGTCTCTGTTCGTCGAAAAATTTTGTAAATTATGCGCCTTTTTTCGTCGACAAATTACTGGCATGCGTCTTTCTTCTTCCGGAGCGACGATATGTTTTCATTTTATTGTTTCCTCTGTCGTATGAAAATACGGAGGTTTTTTATTGTTTTTTATTTGCAATTTGTAACATTTATACACGGTACATACATTTATGCATATGTACATACGTATATATATATAATAATCTATATACATACATATGTATATATAGCAAAGCTCTAAAAATGTTATTCTCGCTATGGCAGCACAGTATAATACACATTAAAAACTCACAAGTAGCGATAAATATTTAAACATTACATTTACAATCTGAAACATAATTGAATCCCCTCACAAAGTGTCATGTGAAATTAAAATATTGTACGGGAATTGTTATAAAAAACTTTTCCGAAGCCCTGTGAAGAAGTAAACAAAAACAGCTGATAAAATACCACCACCCAAAAACATATCGTGCAGAGTTGTATTTATTTAGTACACATATAGACTAAATGCAACAACAAAATACTATGACTTATGACGATATTACGTAATATTACAGATTGTGAATGCCCTAATTGTATACCAACATTTGCAAATTTTTGCTCTCACAAGTTTTTTTGGAAACTTGTTTGTTTAAAAAAAGCAGTTACATGAGAGGCTGTTTGCAAATTAATAGGAAGGATTTTGGATTTTGTCAGTTAATGAAGCTTTGAAGTGATATCGTATGATGATGATGATGTAGTATAAGAAAGAGTTGGGAAAACATGCAATCGCTAGCAGAGAAGGTTTGGAGGAAGGAAGCTTCTTTTAAAATGCAATCAATGACTTGCAACTCATTAAAATTTTTTTTGGATTACTTAACTAAGTTTATGTTACTTTTCACAAAGCTTAGTTAAGCAAGATTTCAACGCTAGTTAAATATGTACATACAATGTATGTATATGCATTCATACAAATAATTATGTTTCATTAGATATACATACTAAAATATTTAACTTTTTTATTCGTATTGGAAGTGAAATAACTTTTTTGATAGTTTTTTTAGTACATTGATATATATACATATATGTATATACTATAGCACATATCGTCGTATAAAGTGCATTTTCGCGTAAGAGGTATTTGCATTTTCGGGTAACGGACATTTTTGTTTCCTTTGTTACACTAAGTTGATGTTTTAGCTAAAAAAATGATCTACGTAACTATTTAAATTTAAGTTTGTACGCAGAAATAAGTAACGGTTTTGAAATGAAATAGTTTTTATGCTCTCCTGTAAAATTCAACCACCGTCCGCTATCCGAAAATGCAAATGCCTCTTACGCGAAAATGCACTTTAAACGACGATATGTAATGGCTATTCTGATTAAATTTTATTAAATCTATGAGTATGTTTGTGTGTGTGTGTATTTTTGCATATCACCAACAATAGCATATAGCAAGCAAAGGGTAGTTGCATTTACAATTCATTACAAGAACAGATAAATATTTATAGTTTGATTCATTCATTTTTTCATGCTTTTTCACATTTTTTTTTTGTTTTGTTTTTGTCTTAATATTATTGTACATATGTATGTAATACGTTTTGGTCTGTGCGTGAACATTTTCAAGTTTCAGCGTATTGGTCTATAACTAAGTAGCTTTTTACTCTTCGCGCTGAATACTGAGCTAAAATCGTTGGGACAATGAATCGCATTCCTTTACGTAGCATTTTTTATATCCGCCACCATTTTGACATATGTATAAGTACACATACATTTGTATGCAAATGCACATATAATACACGCTTTTTTTAATCAGGTAACATATGTACAAAGCTAACAGGAAACATTCCATGCCTTGTGGGATCACCCTCAATTACACCCTCCATCCAGTTTTCATCATCGGTACGCTCATTGAGCACAATTAAAATTTCGCCCTCTTTAAATTCCAATTCGTCATCATTGTCGGCAGCGCAATCGTACAGGGCACGACAGCGGCGATGTCCATTCTGAAGGGAAAAACATAAAAGAAAAATTTGTTAAATATTTTATCCATTGTCTTCCTTTTAATTCTAACTTCTGGTAAGTAAGGTTCATAAGAAGTTTCCATAAAAGTAAGTTATACGGAAAACATGATTATTTGATTGACGTACATAATTGAATTTCTCGCCAACACTGCTGCTGGTGCCGCCACTCTTTAGTTGATTGTCCGGCGATGAACTGATGCGATCATTGTCACTTGATGACATATTCGATTCAGCAGAATTATCCAAGCCACCACCACCACCACCCGAAGTATCCAATTCTGTATGCCAAGATTCATAATCACTATAGTTCATGGATTGATTGATAAGCTGTAGGGGAAGCAGGAAAACATAACATTGTAATATTACTTACATATATGTACATAAGCATTACAAACATAAATAAGTAGGCAAGGAACAAAGTTAATATCTTGAACATTTTTAAAGGTTTTAGGCAGGCGTTGCTTAGCTTCGTGATTGTATTGGAGCATCAGTTGGTCAGCTGGCGCAGCGAATGTTTTTATTTTGTTAATATTAAATTGGTACATATGTTACGTGTATTTGATAACAAATTCATTGAACAAAACAATAGTACAAAACAAAAGCGAAACGAAACGACAGACAATAGAATTTAATTTTAAATATTGTGTATGCTTTACCGTTTCTTCACTTGCTTGGGATAATCTCACTAAATTGGCTATCTTTCGCTGCAAAGTGATTATATATATTTATTATATATATTTATTGAATTAAATTTAGGGATACCCTCGAAATGTCGAAAAAAAATGTCGAAAAACCAATGCCGAAATTTTCAAATTTTCAAAATGTCGAAAAACAATAATCTCGAAAAAAAATGTCGGAAAGTTAAAATGTCGAAAAAATGTCGAAAAATGTCAAAAATGTGGAAAAATACTTGGAATGTTTTTTCTTTATTTTCGGTAGGTGGGTCAGCTTCGATATAATGCGCCCTACGGGGTATCTAAGAGATTCCATATTTTATAAAAAATATGTTCATCTAAATAAATGAAATGAATAAATTAAGGCGAAGGCCGCCTACGCTGGAGGGTGTACTACGCAGATGGACATCACCGTGGCGGGAGCCACGGTTAGGGCACACGTCCGGCCGGATGGCGTAGCCCAGGGTTATTTTTTGTAAACGCGGCCGAAGGCCGCCAGTTCAAAAAGCTTTTCTACTCAAAAGTACTGTAGATTGCTCTATAATAATAATATATATAGATTATTATATATATATATCATAAAGTGTATTAGAGTGAACTTTGCGGTATACGGGTATTTTTAGCGCTCTAAATTGACTTTTTCGGTAGGTGACCTTTTCACCTTTAACGATTTATTATTAACAAACTATACATTTTCGCGCCCTATAGTTTACATTTTAGTGATCTGTACGACCCCCCCCCCCCCCTACTCCTCAAAAATAACAAAAAAAATTTCAGTCCTGGCGCGAATTTTACACATCATTAATTACATTATTTCGACATTTTAACTTTTCGACATTTATTTTTTCGAAATTTTTTTTTCGACATTTTTTTTTCGACATTTCGTACCCAACCCATAAATACAATGTCGCGTTTATGTTAATTTTCTTAAATTTTATTTAATAAAATATTTGAAATAAATAAGTGTTAATATATGTAAGTGCATTATAAAGTGTATTAGAGTGAACTTTGCGGTATACGGGTACCGCTCTAAATTGACTTTTTCGGTAGGTGACCTTTTCACCTTTACCGATTTATTATTAACAAACTATACATTTTCGCGCCCTATAGTTTACATTTTAGTGATCTATACGACACCCCTACCCCTCAAAAATAACAAAACAAATTCCAGTCCTGGCGCGAATTTTACACATCATTAATTACATTCACCCTTATTACGGTTGTCGTCGTCGACGTCGTTGTCACTTTTCAGTCGACATCACGTCGTCTCGACGTCGTCGTCACATCGACGCAAAATCGGTATTAGCTTATACCATGTCTCCACATAACGTGTTTCGCTCTTTTTTTCTGCATTTTCTCTCTCAATCTTGTTTCGACACGGAAACCAGTGCCGAAACTCGCCAATTTCCACACATCTATTCCGGTTTACGATCCACTTTCATCGGAGGTGAATCTGATCAAATGGCATTCTGCAATTCGATTGACGTCCGATGAACGTCAGATTTTTTCGAAGTTCGGAAATCGGCATTCTGGTTCACGATGGATCGGATTTTTGACAGTTTATCGGAGCGATTCTTTCCGTCAGCTTTTGTGTGTCGGAGGAAATAGAAATTTTGATTATTTTTGGAAATATTACCAATTTAATGTAATTAAACTATGATTTTTAAATTTATGCAACATTATTATAAAAAACGGGCTTGGTTTAGCTATGCTACTGGCCTTTTCTTTGCAAAATAAGTGAACAAAAGGAATCTGCTTTAGTACAATAGACTGAATAGAGGGAAATAAGTACAGGGAGTTGCAACGTATTGAACTTTTATTTAATAATAAAATTTATTATCCTTTTTAGCAATATTTATATATTATTGTTTAATAAAAGCTTCTGAAAATAATTTTAATTGTGTATTATTACTACGATCATGTAATATGAGTGGGTAGCGCAAGTCGGGCATAATTTCTGTGCCGAGATGTACTCCTTTAAGCATTTTTGCCAGACTGTGTCTTTTTAAAGATTTAGATTATCGCCTTGCAACATGATTTACAAACATTTGCACGAGAAACTAACAAATCGAAGAAACGTGCTCACTTTCTATATCCGTTCATGCTCAACGCGTCCTGGCGAGTCACAAAATTCCTGCTACACGATATGTACATATTCATGACTTGATTGATCGCTACCTGGATCTCAAATTTGCTTTTATGTTTTGCGATCCATAAAAACTTGTTGATATGCGACCAGTGTGGAGCGTCATCCATGGATTGCATCAATATAACATAGTACTATAAATACATAGTGTAAAACAAACCAACTGCAAGAGGTTTTCGCATGAAACTTTGTTGGAATAAGCTGTAAATGTTATTTTCACTAAAGTTGGCATTTTCATTGCCCTTGAGTTCATGGAGTCCAGTTTTTTTCATTATTTTTAAATTACTAATAGTTAAAGTGGGAATCGCAATAATGTACCACTGGTGTTAAGGGAAAATTTGTATATAATGAATAGACTGCGGATCTTTATGCAAAAAATTTAAAATGATTTATTAAGAGTTATATTGATTCAAAACTATATATTCACATTCCAAAGTGAATTTTCTTGCTCTGTTTTGGATATGCAAAATATATGCAACTTATATGCAGGTTATATGCAAGTTATATGCAAATTTTTTTACATCAGATATGTAATTTTAAGTGATATACACAATAAGTAAAGTATAATTGAATGCAAAAATCATATGTTCTATGCTGAATCTTTTGTTCTATGCAAATATAAAACCCATTAACACCCAAAAACAAACTGCAAATAGGAACTAATTTTTATTATAATAATTTTTAATGTAAAGAGGTAATTTTAGTTGTAGTTAAGACCACAATATACTACAAGTGTTTTCTCCACATTTTCAATGGAAACATTGTGACGCTTATCGGTTAAGATCCGTTTATATGTTGAAAATGAACGCTCAACATCAGAAGATGTAACCGGAGCATATTTAAATTCGCTCCAAAATTGACTGTGAATCTGTATTCCAGTTTCTAATATTTTGTTGTCACCTGAAAGTATTTTGGCTACTCCTAATATGACTTCAAAAGCAGGTTCTTTTTTGAAATAGCTTCAATTTTGACCAAAACTATTTGCCCACATGATCCTGACGTAGCGTCAAGTCCTTCAAAAGCTTCTGTTATTATGGCCATTGAAGCCATTAGGGGAACTCCGCGAGACTCTAACTTGCGGATTCAAAATGCTAAACCTCAATTATTATGCAAATATGCAAGTTATATGCAAATATGCAAGTTATATGCAATATGCAAGTTATATGCAATATGCAAAATATGCAGAAATAAATATGAAAATTTAGAATATTTTGTTAATAACTTTCATTTTTTCTCTTTGGAACCATATCGCTATCTCTTTCCCTTAAAAATATGCAATTGCATAAAGATCCGCAGTCTAATAATGAACCACGATCCTATCACAGATCATAAAAAAGTCGCTCCCGCGGACGATTATAGCGCAAGAGATATTCCCTGTTAAAGCAATGTGTGTGTAGAAGACTTCTTTATGTCACCGGCCTTTGGGCGCGCTTTAAAAAATCCTCAGCCGGCAGAATTCTCCTTTTGGAGAACTTTAATATTATAATTTAACAATAGTTGAAAGCGTTGAAGGTAGATGAATTATCATCCAAAGAATATTTCCTGAAAGTTTCACTGAAAAATTCGCAGTAGTTTGTAAATAAATAAAATTGGTTCATTCTATCCAAGCTTAGCCGGTGTTAATTTCCGAATTACAAGGTATTATCGCATGAAACTTGGTGACAGTATTCTATAAATGCCGTTTTCATATATGCTGTCACTTTTTTTTTATAATAGAAAGCAATATTTTAAAAAATTGAATAAAATTAATGTCCAAATTCCTTTGTTCTTCCATTTATTTTTCCACTAAATAAGCTGTTGCAGCAATGGAATCCATTTTTTAACCATTTAATATATTCTTTCCGAAAATTTAATCTTACTGAAAATATAAATTTGCTGTCAAAAATACAAATGTGCTGTCAAATAATACATATTATTTCGCATAAACGCTACCTAACACTGATTCGAACATAGTTTAACACTTAACAACACTTATTTTCGAAACGTCGTAAACCAGAATACCAATTTTCGTTTTGTCGTAGCAGTCGGCGTCGCCGCGATCGGAGTTCCGAGGGATTGTAGAATAGCTGTGCCATACAAATTTCTGAGAGCGAGTGAAGATTGAAACACTGTTTCATTCTGAATCATCTTGCCAACCTCGATGATATCGATGTCTTCTCTAATTTTGTATCGAAAAACTATCGAAATCTCACACAGGCCAAAACAAAAACGCAAAATATAAGCAAACATACAAACATTTAAGAAGAGCAAGAAAGAGAAATGTTAAACTGAATCACGATTAGCTACGTGGACGGGTTATTGAGCGAGATGTTTTGCTACATGTTTCTCTGGTGAATCAAGTTATGTGGAGACGGGCTTTAAGCGTATTGAGATGACGTCGACTGTTTATCGGTAAACCGAATGACGAAAGTACCATTACTATAATTTCTGCACTAGCTGTTTGATTTTATTTAGAATCTGTGCGCATTTTTTTCCGTATTTTTAATCTGTGCTATTTAGATAATTTATTTCTTTATAATAAATGTATTTTGCATATGATTCATCAAGTTTTAGCGATGAACATAGCAATGAAGTGCTCGAGCAATTAATAAATAAAAGAAAAAATATTTTAGTTGAAATCAAACCTGTTAAATAATGACCATTAATCGTAATGATTACCGGCTTGATTGATTATTTTTTCAACTGTCCATTTAATGATTAATTACCCATTGTTTTCAAATTTTAATGATTATTTTGCAATTACCATTAAAAAAAATCAAAAAAAATCATAAAAAATCAAAAAATATGAAAAATAATCATAAAAAATCAAAAATAATCAAAAATAATCAAAAAAAATTATTTTGATTGTTTTTGATTATTTTTGATTATTTATGATTTTTTTTGATTTTTTATGATTTTTTTTTGATTTTTTTTGATTTTTTTTAATTTTTATCAATATGGGTTAAAGAAATATGCACATTTGTACGTATGCAGATATGTATATAGCCTTTTAAGGCAGACTCCCGACGGTAGCTTGATGGTAGTACCGGGGGATTCGATACGATGAGCGTAGGTGGTGTAGTGCGGTTAAAGTCCCACACTAACAGGATAAAGGCTCTGTATGCTTCCTCCTCGTATATTTGTGCAGAGAGGCATACACATTTATACATATCTTACAAGCTTGGAATTATTGTTAATTTGTCATTGACCGTACATGGTACGATGCACGTTTATATCTAATTACACTGTCCAACAGTGATTTCTCAACACGAACAAACGCTACTAATTATGAAAGTGGATGTCTCCCAGACCAACTTTGCCGAACAAAGTACTAGTCCAGACGGTCTGAGTTTTTTTTTTAGAGGGGGTTAAAGTTTTATGGTTTTAGCTGGAGATGCAATTACTTTATCGAAAATATCTTATAAAAAATGACCTCAAATGAAGTTTTTGAGCTCGGACTTCTTCTACAGAATTTAATAAGGAATTTCTTTGTGGAAGACGTTAAACCTCTAACGCCCACGCAAATGGCTGTTTTAACCCTTGTTCTGAAGCACATGTAGAAAATATCAATTTACAATGCAGATACAGGGTTAAAATGTTCTAGAAAATTATTCGCCATAAAATTTCACAAGGGGTCCCCTCAGACAAAATCTTTGTACAAATAACGCAAAACACCACAGGATATAATAATCACAAATTACGCCATGAAATATGCAACAAATTTTATATGTATACACATTAGATTAATTTTTTTTTTTCTTTAGATCCTCCCTCCGGCACCGGAATATGAAAATCTGGTGTCTTAGAGTAAGTAAATTGAAAAAAAGTTAATTTTTACAAAAACTGAATGGGGCTACTCCAAAAACCGCGCGATTTTCAGGAATTTCAAGGCAAGTTTAGATTTATGTATGAAAAGTTATGACTGCACAAGAAAAAAATTTATATCTACCTATACGTAGAGTTAACCGCTAAAGCGAATAGCGTATTCAGTTTTTAGTGCACTTCCCTGGGAGGGTAATATCGCGACCTAAATAGAACATTATGTTTTTTTTGCTCGCGAACATACAACTTCATGCCCTATATTCTATCTGACAGCGGACATTTTTTTTATCTGAATCACACAGGATGCTGCTTAATTTAATGAGGTTTTCAAAAACTCATTCTGCTTAAAAAGCTATTATAATTTGGATGAGCGCATCAAGTTTAAGTGAAGTAAAATATACCCTAATAGGGCTGACATGGATTAAAATTTCTAAAAAATTTTAACACTTTTTGCTCTTCAAGGCGGTTTTATGATGGTGGACAACTCCACAAATGTAAAAAAAGGTAGAAAGGTCGAGACCGTGGATAGCGGAAAAAATGTGGACCCGGATGGCCCCAAATATTTTTGGGCAATATTGGCATCAAACTAGGGTTTGAATATTACCTTCACTGGGCAGTAGAGCTGCAAAACTATCGATGGCACTATCGATAGTATCGATAGTTTTATTTTCGTGTCACTATCGATAGTTTTTTTCCACTATCGATGGTTATCCCTATTCATTCTTGTAGTTTTGTCCCAAGAGAAGAATACTGAATGTTAGGGATGAGTTGGATTTCGATATCATATTGGTAAAATTAATACCCCAGCGGGTTAGGGGGCTTAGAATATACGCGTGGTAAGGAATGTCTGTCGTAAGAGGCGACTAAAATCCACGCTTCTAACGATATACAACTTGTAGTAATTGAACCACACCTCGCTAAATGACATCTGGTCAATGTAAAAATTTTTAATTTTTTCCGATTTTTGAGAGTTTTGATTTTCAAATAAAGTTTTTTTATAAAAATCAGAAAAAATATATTTTTTAAAAATTAGCCCGTTTAATTGTTAACGTAATATCAAAGATATCTGATAAAAACATTATTTTTAGCGATTTCTTTCATGTGAAACAAAAAGGATATTTTATGGACTAAAAACTAGGTTATATGACTCATCCGTGTATAGGGCGTCGTTTTACAACTTTTTTTTTTGTTATTTATTTAGATGTTATAGTCCAAAATGTCTATATCTGAACAATCCGTTGTATGGGACCTATATGTTATAGTGGTCCAATTTCTCTTAAGAAGTCACCCAAGTACCAAATTTCAAGTAGATATCTCAAAAAAATGAGGGATTAGTTTGCGTTTATACAAACGACTCAGCTCATGATCCTCATCATAGCGGTTATATTTTGGTGGATCTGTCATGCCTCCTTCTGCATTTTCCGTGAGTTTGTCTGTACATTTTATTGCCAAATTTGAAACAATTCTGGTCCAGGGTTATTTTCAGCGTATTTACGATCTCTGTTGCAATGTCTTTGTTCGTTTTCTCTGTCAGTATTTTAGTTAGAGCTTTTAGTGTTTCTGTCTTTGGTATCGAGGGGTATAGATCCTTCACGTAAAGTGATACCTGTTTTGAGTGCTTGGGTACGTTCAGAATTCTCAGTTTGTTGACTAGTTCCGTTATGTTTTTGATTGCTAGTAGCATATTTAGATGTTTTGAAAGTCTATATCCTGGTGCCGATTTATGGTTTACTATTGGTCGCATAGGTGTTCCTGTTTTGTGGATTTTAGGTAGTGCGATCAGTGATGGGGCAGATGGTTTCATTGCTGTGAGAGTGTAGGCTACTTTGCTGTCTCTTATATTTTTCGCTTGTTTTATTGCACGCTTTATTGCCATTTGGTATTCTTCCGTTGGGTCTTTTCTCATCACTCGGCAGCCCACTTCTTTGATTAGTTGACCTGTTTTTGCGGTGTATTCCTCTTCCTCCATTAGCACAGTTGTATTTCCTTTGTCTGTTTCACACTTCATCAATTTTTTCAAAAAAGGAAAAATTCTTAATTCTTAATTGCAAATAGATTTACGTAAAGATAATCTCTGTCATAATCAGAATTCTTTATTCGCTCTTCCCTGTCCTTATACTGAACCTAGAAATGAATCTTCCCCAGGTGTAGGAAGGGTTTGTATCCGTATCTAGTACGAAAACCTTCGAACGAGCCAAGGTCTATACAAATTTTGTACTTCTAAATTTGTCGACATTTTAATTAGTTCAGTTGTCGCTGTAGAATACACAATGACTTGGATACACCTGTCCCCATATTTACTGCAGGGTTACGTACTTTAATATGCGTTCACATACATTTGTACAAACAAACTTTATGCCTCTCTGACCAAACATACATGCCTACCTGAATACTTATGTGCATGCGTATCCAAATTTCTTTACAACAATATTGAAAAAAATCAAACAAAATAAAAAAAAATCAAAAAAAAATCATAAAAAATCAAAAAAAATCAAAAATAATCATAAAAAATCAAAAATAATCAAAAACAATCAAAAAAAATTATTTTGATTATTTTTGATTTTTTATGATTATTTTTGATTTTTTTTGATTTTTTTTGATTTTTTTTGATTTTTTTTTAATGGTAATCATTAAAATTACTTTTTTTCAGCAAAAGAATTAAAATAATGATTACCAATTAAAAAACAAAACAATTTAATTGATTACTAATCCTAATCGGAATTTAACAGGTCTGGTTGAAATACATATATACATACAGTGCCGAACTAAAGTATTGGCACAGCAAGATGCTTCAACTTTAACAGTGTTTTTTGGCCGCATGTGAAGAGATTTCTAAAAAATATAAAGCATCCCTGGATAGAATGATAAATTGTTAACCATTCCCATTTTATTTCATTTAATTATCTCTTTTATTGAATTAACGGCAGCGATTCTAAGAAGAAAAGTACTGTTTTGGGCTGAACAAAAGTATTGGCACAGCTAAATATTACTGGCTATTTTGCGCTGATTTATCGGTCTAGCAACTTTTTTTAATTTGTCATGCTACGAGAACGTGTGACTTTCATACGTTGCTCTTAAAATACGAGCCGCGGACGTCGCAGTGTCTTAAATAAGTAAATTTTCCATTAAAGTGAGTAGCAAAAAAGCGAAACCGCCGAATCTCGGTGAAAAATTATGTCGCATTTGCATGATTATGGAAAATCATTCTCTGGGATTGGTGAAATGATGGACAGAAACCGCCACACTATTCGGAGCATTGTTCAACGTTTCAAGAAGGCTTATCTTTCCAAAGTGTACAAAGAACGGATAGACCTACGGCTTTAAACGACCGTAAACGCAGTCAGATAGTAAGAAGAGTGAAAAAAAATTGTAGAATATATTCCACCAACATTGCAGATGACGTTAAGACAGAATTAGGAAGAGATATGCACGCCATAACGATCCGGGGAGCCGTATATGAAAATAACTACCATTCTCGTATAGCTAACCGAAAGGCCCTTATTCCAAAAATAAGCCTAAATAAACGTTTATAATATAATAATAATAATACAATGGCGCTATTATAACTCTGACGAGTTTTATGGCCGAGCTTCTCTCCCAATACGAGGTGTGCTCCTTTTTGTTTTTCCTACTAATTGGGTGGACCTACAGTTTTATGCCGGCTCCGAACGGCGAACGCATTTTTTTGTGAGAAGCTTTTTCATGGCAGAAATATACTCGGAGGGTATGCCGTCCACTGCCGAGAGGTGACCGCTGCTCTTAAAAAACCCAATAATTGGATTTTTACTAATTAGAAAAATGGTTTTGGTGTTTTGCTCGGACCGTGGTTTAAACCCGAGACCTCTGGCATAGCAGGCGAGCACTCTACCCACTGCACCACAGCGGCCACGTTTAGCTCATGTAAAAGAATATTAAGTAAACCAAGCAACTGCTGAAACAATGTTCTTTACTCGGATGAAAAAAAAAATTTAGTATTTTCCAACTTGATGACCGGCAAATTGTGTGGGGAAACCATAATAGCTTGCATCTAGTTATACGGGAATTAGTTATTTCCTGTAAGGCTCCCCGGATCGTTATGGCGTGCATATCTCTTCCGAATTCTGTCTTAACCTAATCTGCAATGTTGGTGGAATATATTCTATGATTTTTTTCACTCTTCTTAGTATCTGACTGCGTTTACGGTCGTTTAAAGCCGTAGGTCTATCCGTTCTTTGTACACTTTGCAAAGATAAGCCTTCTTGAAACGTTGAACAATGCTCCGAATAGTGTGGCGGTTTCTGTCCATCATTTCACCAATCCCAGAGAATGATTTTCCATAATCATGCAAATGCGACATAATTTTTCGCCGAGATTCGGCGGTTTCACTTTTTTGCTACTCACTTTAATGGAAAATTTACTTATTTAAGACACTGCGACGTCCGCGGCTCGTATTTTAAGAGAAACGTACGTAAGTCACATGTTCTCATAGCATGACAAATTGCTAGACCGATAAATCAGCGCAAAATAGCCAGTAATATTTAGCTGTGCCAATACTTTTGTTCAGCCCAAAACAGTACTTTTTTTCTTAGAATCGCTGCCGTTAATTCAATAAAAGAGATAATTAAATGAAATAAAATGGAAATGGTTAACAATTTATCATTCTATCCAGGGATGTTTTTTATTTTTTTTAAATCTCTTCATATGCGGCCAAAAAACAGTGTTTAAGTTGAAGCATCTTGCTGTGCCAATACTTTAGTTCGGTACTGTATGTATGTATGTACATAAATATTTAATAAATTAGTTTTCTCCTCAATCTTTCTTAAAGGAGGTGCCAAGGCATTCAATTTAGTGGTGATTGCTTCTCAATGTTGTAAAAAATTAGTTGGTATCGTACCCCATTGAAAACCTTTGGGTCGGCTTCGGCATGTGCGCTCACCGAATTTATTTTTAAACTAGTGGGAATTTTTCAATAAAACTAGCAGGAAATATTCTGCGGATGTTAGTTCTACTAATTTTAACACTCCCGTAATAAAATTTTAAAAACAAAAATGCATACATACTAAATTTTCTTCTTGTCACCATTAAACACCGCGTCGACGAAAATGGCAACGAGTGACCGTCGACGTCGACTTAGCTGATACCAAATATGTTTCGATAGTTGTCACAAGTTATCGACTTTACCATACGTAATACCGATTTTGATAGGTCGTCGCCGACAGCGTCGAGTGAGTGTCGACGACGACAACCGTAATAAGGGTGATTATTTCGACATTTTAACTTTTCCAAATATTTTTTTTGACATTTTAACTTTTCGACATTTTTTTTTCGACCCTTAAGGGTTGGGTACGAAATGTCGAAAAAAAAAATGTCGAAAAAAAATTTCGAAAAAAAAAATGTCGAAAAGTTAAAATGTCGAAATAATGTAATTAATGATGTATAAAATTCGCGCCAGGAATGGAATTTTTTTGTTATTTTTGAGGGGTAGGGGGGGTCGTATAGATCACTAAAATGTAAACTATAGGGCGCGAAAATTTATAGTTTGTTAATAATAAATCGGTAAAGGTGAAAAGGTCACCTACCGAAAAAGTCAATTTAGAGCGCTAAAAATACCCGTATACCGCAAAGTTCACTCTAATACACTTTATAATGCACTTACATATATTAACACTAATTTATTTAAAAAGTTTTATTAAATAAAATTTAAGAAAATTAACATAAACACGACATTGTTTTTATTCATTGTAATGGTATTCGTATATACTGGTTGTTGTTGCTGTCTTTGTTATTGTTGTTGTTGTTGTTGTATGGCCCTCAGTCATATATATGTACATACATATATTTATGTATAAGTATATAAATGTATGTATGTACATTAGGGTGGTCCCCAAATGAAACAGGAAATTGTATTTGTTAATTCATTCGTATATTTAAAGCAAATTATTTCACTGAGCTTTATATTAAAAGATTATAAAATATTTAAATTCAATACAATGTGTTCCATAAGTTAATAAGAATAGATAAAGTATCATAAAATCATATTTATGTTTTATAACATATTAAATTAAACATTTAAATAAGAGACGTATAGAATGCTAAATTTTTTAAAAGTTCATTTTTAGAATATTCATTTTTTTTGTTTAAGATTTTAAGAATTTTTTCCTTTCTTCGTTGATAGGATATTTTGTTTGTTTTTACATTTTCAGAGTTAATAAGATTAATTTTATTTTTAACAACAATATATTCTTCTTTTAAATGATATATTAGCTTATATAGCCCCACATGGTTTTTGTCTATTACAACTTGCAACCTCCTGTGCCAAGCTTCAACTGAGTTCTGTGTAGTAGGAATATTTAAGTCCATTTGTTCGTATATTGACCAAAATGTTGGTGGGTATGCTGCAGCCGGTTTACTTTGAATTCGCTTATTCTCACCGATATAGTTTTTTTCCATCCAGTTAAGAATATTTGAACATTTACTGCTCATCGATTTTTTAAGGCAATCAAAGTATTGAGGTATTTCTTCCGGGGTCAAAAAAGCCAAACATTTGAGCATTCTCAGTTGCAAAGAAAAGTTTTCGTCTTTTCCGTAAAGTGTAGAAAGTTTCTCTTTCTGAATTTTTCTCCATAAAATCTGTCCGAAATGAAAAAAGCACCCTTTACTAGTAATACAGGGGAAGTATGATTTCGTTACGGAAATAATTGCCTTTTCGAAGTCAGAGATAATATACTCTGGTTTAAGGTGTATATTATTTTCACACGCAAGCTCAAAATTTCGTAAAACACTTCTTCATAGCACTGCTTGCCTTTGCTACTCATGACGCAATAAATTACCGGAACAACATGTTCTTTTATATATGCATGAATTGTAAACAATTGCCGCATAATGGTTGGAACAACTTTGAATGTTCCATCCATTAGCCACACCGGAGACCTTTCTAAAATTTTGAGGTTTTCAACGCTTCCGAAAATTAATATGCGTTCTTCCAAAAAGGTTTTATCTGACAAAAGGAACAATTCGCCTTCCACGCTTTTGAGGTCTTCAGGAATGGCAATTTGACTCAGTATTTCAGGTTCCTTTATTATGTTGTTCCTGACTCTTTTAATGGTTTGCGAATAGTTTTCTGGATTTGGGATATACACTCGGAATTCATTTTTGCACTGAACTGTTGCTGAGATTATTAACTGCGAGGGTTTTTGTGCTGTGTTTTTTGCTTGTTGTTTTAAATAAGCATTTGTTTTATATACTTCGCTCCGATATGCCAATGGATCGTGGGAATGAGCCGAAGCTGCTTTTCTTATTTTTTGCTCACCGTCGACTAACTCTGTCGTTATCCGGGCACTGCAGCTAAGCTCATTTCGCTTTTCACATTTCCAATAATATGCACCTTTATACTTTTTTTCCAAATGAAAAACAAAGCCATTTAGAACAAGCTTATTTTTTCCTTTATTGGATTTTACTATTTCTGCGTTCATGCCGATCAACAAAATTTCAAGAAATAAATTCAACTCAAAGCAAAAAAATTATGCAATTCAAAACGCAAAGATAACTGAGATTTAAAAAAAATCATACACACACAGTGTTAAGAGCGAAAGTGAATATGTTGATATTTGAATCCACATAAATAAAATAAAAATTTAATTGGGAGAAAAAAAAACAAGCAATTAAACACATTTCTTGTTAATATATACATACATACATATTTTTTCTGCCGTTTTCAAACTTGTGATAGCAAAAAATTTGAAAATTATTTAAAAATATTTTTCCAGACGTACTAAAGAAACATATGTACGTACATAAGTACAAGTATATAGTATATACTATATACTATATACTATATACTATATACTATATACAAGTATATCAATGTATGTATGTACAATATTGGTCTGTTGTTGTTGTTTTTGTGTTGTTGTTGTATGGCCCTCAGCTGGCAGAGTTCTCTTACTGGAGTAAAATCTATGGAGCAATCCACAGTACTTTTGAGTAGAAAACATTTTTGCACTGGCGGCCTTCGGCCGCGCTTACAAAAAATAACCCTGGGCTACGCCATCCGTCCGGACGTGTGCCCTAACCGTGGCTACCGCTACGGTGATGTCCTTCTGCGTAGTAAACCCTTCAGCATAGGCGGCCTTCGCCTTAATTTATTCATTTCATTTATTTAGATGAACATATTTTTTATAAAATATGGAATCTCTTATGTACCCCGTAGGGCGCATTATATCGAAGCTGACCCACCTACCGAAAATAAAGAAAAAATATTCCAAGTATTTTTCCACATTTTCGACATTTTTCGACATTTTTTCGACATTTTTTTTTTCGACATTTTAACTTTTCGACATTTTTTTTTTTCGAGATTATTGTTTTTCGACATTTTGAAAATTTGAAAATTTCGACATTGGTTTTTCGACATTTTTTTTTTCGACATTTCGAGGGTATCCCGACCCTTAAATTTATAATTGAAAAATGGGTTGGGTACGAAATGTCGAAAAAAAATGTCGAAAAAAATGTTGAAAAGTTAAAATAGCCGTGTTTTTATTCAAGCGCATATACATCTCCGCTTAAATTTTGTATGGACAACTAAGCGCGGATAGAAATGTGCGCTTAGAAATCCATAAAAAATGTAAAATGCGCTTGAATAAAAACACGGCTAATGTCGAAATAATGTAATTAATGACGCGAAAATGTATAGTTTATTAATAATAAATCGGTAAAGGTGAAAAGGTCACCTACCGAAAGTCAATTTAAAGCGCTAAAAGTACCCGTATACCGCAAAGTTTACTCTAATACACTATATGTATCAATATTGCTCTGTTGTTGTTGTTTTTGTGTTGTAAAATCTATAGAACAATCCACAGTACTTTTGCGTAGAAAACCTTTTTGCACTGGCGGCCTTCGGTCGCGCTTACAAAAAATAACCCTGGGCTACGCCATCCAAGTCCGGTCGTGTGTAGGGATGGCAACTATAACCGGAAAAACGATTATAATCGGTTATTTTCTTTCGGTTAACGGTTAAAATGTATCGGTTTTTTTCTTTTGATTATTTTTTCGATTAACCTTTTTCCTCTCAAGTCGAAAATAATCGAAAGGAAATAATCGAAGTTGAGAATTACCGCCTTTTCATTCGAGTGAGTTTGTAAATTATTTTTCAAGGCAAAATGTTATGAATTAGTATTAATGAATGATTGATGATGTTATTTATTTATTTTATCATATAAGTAAGCGCAGTGTGTAGATAAATGTGCACAGCTTTTTTAAATATGATTTCATTTATATACGAATTTGTATGAATTCGTACCTCTTTAAAATTGTTTTTGGGAAAATTTCCCATTAAGGAACAACGCCCCGAAATAAATGACTATTTCCGGGGGGTAGAGGAGCTCTCACAGGACTTGGAACTGAAATCAAAAATTTCCGGAGGCTTGTTGTTTACAAGATATTTGTTGTGTGTGTATAACAACATTTTGCGTTGGCGGCCTTCAGCCGCGCTTTAAAAAAATAATCCTCAGCCGACATAATTCTCTTTCTGGGGTAATATCTATGGACACATCCAACCTTAACGACAATTATCTCGTAAACTGTAAACTTCCTGCAAGTTTTGAGATATCTGAGAGCCCCTGAAAAAGTAATTCTTTTCGTGGTGTGCTTTCTCAGTGGAAAGCCGACACTTTTTTTGTTTATAACGTGTTTTTTGTAAAGATGAGATAGCAACAAAATATTGACGATTTTTCGCTGAAATGACGATTTTTCGTTGAAATGACGATTTGTTTATTATTATAATAAAAACGAACACACATACATAGTATGTATAAAAAATTAGCTTGTTTGTCCTCTTGGGGTACTACGTATTAATTTATCAATAAGTGTAATCGAAAAACGGTTATAATCGGTAGTTTCCTACGATTATTCGCGATTAATAATCGAACCCTTTCGATTAACCTAAAAAACGGTTAATCGATTATTAAATTTTTTTTGCCATCCCTAGTCGTGTGTCATAACAGCGCACTGTAGAACTGTAGGCAAGCTTTGAGATGGGATTTTGGGAAATTCACCTCCCAAATGAACATCGACAGAAGAGGGTTGCCAGCACAGCGAAAATATGTGAGATAAATATTTTAAGGTCGTGGTAGAATGGTGGTATATTTTAATAATATAGAAAAAAACATATGTGTATTCATTTGCATAATTAAAAAATGCTCCTTGACCTCACTACTTTGTTACAAATACGACAGTTTTCTTGTTTTCAAGTTCTAAAGTTCTTTAGAGCAACTGATATGCAACTCTGATGTGTGGTGTACTTTAATGTCCGCTATATTCACCTCCAGAAAGGACAATAATTTTTTCTTTTTCACCTAACCTTGCCTACAGGTCTACAGTGTAACAGCGGCTACCGCCACGGTGATGTCCGTCTGCGTAGTACACCCTTCAGCGCAGGCGGCTTTCGCCTTTACTTATTCATTTCATTTATTTAGATGAACATATTTTTTATAAAATATGGAATCTCTTAGATACCCCGTAGGGCGCATTATATAGAAGCCTTCTCACCTACCGAAAATAAAGAAAAAATATTTCAAGTATTTTTCCACATTTTCGACATTTTAACTTTTCGACATTATTGTTTTCGACATTTGATTTTCGACATTTTTTTTTCGACATTTCGAGGGTATCCCTTGAAAAATAAGTAATACAGATTAGTTAATGATACAGTTTTTAATGATTGAATTATGTGAGGGCTAAGTAGAGGGTAAAGCGTGTAGGGGAAGTCAATAATTATTCTAGTCCTCCCCTATTCCCCTGGCATGAAGGAGCTATACGAGAAGACCTGAGCTATTAAGCAAGTTTATAGAAGATCATTATTGCCAAATATTACATGTAGCACATAAAGAAGCTGCTGCTAAAACCGTTTCATAATGTTTATTTCGCAAACGATCACACTAACATACTGCAACATAATTTCAACAAAAACATTATCAATGCCGAAAGAATTTAGTTTTTTCTATTTTGCCAATAGTCATTTGCTAGAAATTCTATTATCAACGTAAGAAACTCGAATGTTGCAATGAGTTGCTGAAGAGCACACATTTATATTTAAACTAAGACTATTGAACTATCTATGTTTGTAACGTCTTTGCTCTCCTTTATAGCCCAGTTAGTCGAGAACGTAAACCCGTGTACCGTGTCAGCTGATCCAACCTATTTAATGGGATTTGTATGTAACCGATTATTCAACGACGTACGACGCAGAAGCCCGTACCGCAGAAATCAAAATCATTTTGATTTTTTACGTAAAAAGAGTTCTCTTACTGGAGTAAAATCTATGGAGCAATCCACAGTACTTTTGAGTAGAAAACATTTTTGCACTGGCGGCCTTCGGCCGCGCTTACAAAAAATAACCCTGGGCTACGCCATCCGTCCGGACGTGTGCCCTAACCGTGGCTACCGCTACGGTGATGTCCTTCTGCGTAGTAAACCCTTCAGCATAGGCGGCCTTCGCCTTAATTTATTCATTTCATTTATTTAGATGAACATATTTTTTATAAAATATGGAATCTCTTATGTACCCCGTAGGGCGCATTATATCGAAGCTGACCCACCTACCGAAAATAAAGAAAAAATATTCCAAGTATTTTTCCACATTTTCGACATTTTTCGACATTTTTTCGACATTTTTTTTTTCGACATTTTAACTTTTCGACATTTTTTTTTTCGAGATTATTGTTTTTCGACATTTTGAAAATTTGAAAATTTCGACATTGGTTTTTCGACATTTTTTTTTTCGACATTTCGAGGGTATCCCGACCCTTAAATTTATAATTGAAAAATGGGTTGGGTACGAAATGTCGAAAAAAAATGTTGAAAAGTTAAAATAGCCGTGTTTTTATTCAAGCGCATATACATCTCCGCTTAAATTTTGTATGGACAACTAAGCGCGGATAGAAATGTGCGCTTAGAAATCCATAAAAAATGTAAAATGCGCTTGAATAAAAACACGGCTAATGTCGAAATAATGTAATTAATGACGCGAAAATGTATAGTTTATTAATAATAAATCGGTAAAGGTGAAAAGGTCACCTACCGAAAGTCAATTTAAAGCGCTAAAAGTACCCGTATACCGCAAAGTTTACTCTAATACACTATATGTATCAATATTGCTCTGTTGTTGTTGTTTTTGTGTTGTAAAATCTATAGAACAATCCACAGTACTTTTGCGTAGAAAACCTTTTTGCACTGGCGGCCTTCGGTCGCGCTTACAAAAAATAACCCTGGGCTACGCCATCCAAGTCCGGTCGTGTGTAGGGATGGCAACTATAACCGGAAAAACGATTATAATCGGTTATTTTCTTTCGGTTAACGGTTAAAATGTATCGGTTTTTTTCTTTTGATTATTTTTTCGATTAACCTTTTTCCTCTCAAGTCGAAAATAATCGAAAGGAAATAATCGAAGTTGAGAATTACCGCCTTTTCATTCGAGTGAGTTTGTAAATTATTTTTCAAGGCAAAATGTTATGAATTAGTATTAATGAATGATTGATGATGTTATTTATTTATTTTATCATATAAGTAAGCGCAGTGTGTAGATAAATGTGCACAGCTTTTTTAAATATGATTTCATTTATATACGAATTTGTATGAATTCGTACCTCTTTAAAATTGTTTTTGGGAAAATTTCCCATTAAGGAACAACGCCCCGAAATAAATGACTATTTCCGGGGGGTAGAGGAGCTCTCACAGGACTTGGAACTGAAATCAAAAATTTCCGGAGGCTTGTTGTTTACAAGATATTTGTTGTGTGTGTATAACAACATTTTGCGTTGGCGGCCTTCAGCCGCGCTTTAAAAAAATAATCCTCAGCCGACATAATTCTCTTTCTGGGGTAATATCTATGGACACATCCAACCTTAACGACAATTATCTCGTAAACTGTAAACTTCCTGCAAGTTTTGAGATATCTGAGAGCCCCTGAAAAAGTAATTCTTTTCGTGGTGTGCTTTCTCAGTGGAAAGCCGACACTTTTTTTGTTTATAACGTGTTTTTTGTAAAGATGAGATAGCAACAAAATATTGACGATTTTTCGCTGAAATGACGATTTTTCGTTGAAATGACGATTTGTTTATTATTATAATAAAAACGAACACACATACATAGTATGTATAAAAAATTAGCTTGTTTGTCCTCTTGGGGTACTACGTATTAATTTATCAATAAGTGTAATCGAAAAACGGTTATAATCGGTAGTTTCCTACGATTATTCGCGATTAATAATCGAACCCTTTCGATCAACCTAAAAAACGGTTAATCGATTATTAAATTTTTTTTGCCATCCCTAGTCGTGTGTCATAACAGCGCACTGTAGAACTGTAGGCAAGCTTTGAGATGGGATTTTGGGAAATTCACCTCCCAAATGAACATCGACAGAAGAGGGTTGCCAGCACAGCGAAAATATGTGAGATAAATATTTTAAGGTCGTGGTAGAATGGTGGTATATTTTAATAATATAGAAAAAAACATATGTGTATTCATTTGCATAATTAAAAAATGCTCCTTGACCTCACTACTTTGTTACAAATACGACAGTTTTCTTGTTTTCAAGTTCTAAAGTTCTTTAGAGCAACTGATATGCAACTCTGATGTGTGGTGTACTTTAATGTCCGCTATATTCACCTCCAGAAAGGACAATAATTTTTTCTTTTTCACCTAACCTTGCCTACAGGTCTACAGTGTAACAGCGGCTACCGCCACGGTGATGTCCGTCTGCGTAGTACACCCTTCAGCGCAGGCGGCTTTCGCCTTTACTTATTCATTTCATTTATTTAGATGAACATATTTTTTATAAAATATGGAATCTCTTAGATACCCCGTAGGGCGCATTATATAGAAGCCTTCTCACCTACCGAAAATAAAGAAAAAATATTTCAAGTATTTTTCCACATTTTCGACATTTTAACTTTTCGACATTATTGTTTTCGACATTTGATTTTCGACATTTTTTTTTCGACATTTCGAGGGTATCCCTTGAAAAATAAGTAATACAGATTAGTTAATGATACAGTTTTTAATGATTGAATTATGTGAGGGCTAAGTAGAGGGTAAAGCGTGTAGGGGAAGTCAATAATTATTCTAGTCCTCCCCTATTCCCCTGGCATGAAGGAGCTATACGAGAAGACCTGAGCTATTAAGCAAGTTTATAGAAGATCATTATTGCCAAATATTACATGTAGCACATAAAGAAGCTGCTGCTAAAACCGTTTCATAATGTTTATTTCGCAAACGATCACACTAACATACTGCAACATAATTTCAACAAAAACATTATCAATGCCGAAAGAATTTAGTTTTTTCTATTTTGCCAATAGTCATTTGCTAGAAATTCTATTATCAACGTAAGAAACTCGAATGTTGCAATGAGTTGCTGAAGAGCACACATTTATATTTAAACTAAGACTATTGAACTATCTATGTTTGTAACGTCTTTGCTCTCCTTTATAGCCCAGTTAGTCGAGAACGTAAACCCGTGTACCGTGTCAGCTGATCCAACCTATTTAATGGGATTTGTATGTAACCGATTATTCAACGACGTACGACGCAGAAGCCCGTACCGCAGAAATCAAAATCATTTTGATTTTTTACGTAAAAATGTGTCAGCTGATCGCTCGCATGGTTACTTTCACATTAGTGTTGCATACATGAAATCGGAGCGGATTAATTTCGGTCTACCGCAGCGCGGTAAGACCGGTCAGTAAAATTTGAAGAATTACTGCATACATTTTTGCGACGTAATAGAAGAAGAAGAACAAAGTCAGTAAAAAACTCGTTTCGGCTATAAATGTAGCAAGTTATAATGTCTTCGTCTTCGCTAGAAGACACTATTGTTATTATTGAATGATTTATTGAAGTTAAAAATTTTGTTTTGCAAATTTCGATGTTTGTTTTCCTATTTTCTGCCGATAACGCACCGAAAGTATTCCCACAAGTGTGAAAAACACAGCAACGCGGAATCGTTTCGGTAAGCTGGAAATACCGAGCAAAAAATGTCGATCCGATGTCGTACCGAGTAATGTGAAAAGGCCCTAACTCAACAAGATTGTAAAATGTTATCGAATATACATATATTTGTTCACATGGAAAAAATAGTATGTCTACTTAAACGAACCATTTATTATTACTTTAATTTTTAAAAAGAAAGGAAAGAAAACGTTTATAAATTTTTTTTTAAATCCCAAACAAAATGTACATAAATATATATATATATATATATATATATATATATATATATATATATATATATATAAATTAATAACAAGATAATAGCTTTGTTCAACAACTTTTCTTACAAGTATTTGCAAAAAGAGCGTCAATGTCAAATTAAGAGTAAAAACGAGAAAAAGAGAAAATTATCAACCAAAGTAATTGAACACAAAATCTTAAACATTCGCAAGAAAACAGCTGATACGTTGTAATTGAAATTTTTGAAATTGGAAATGAATGGAAATAACTGAATTTGGAAAACAAAATTCTACTTTGGCTATTCCACATCATCAAGATTCGTTTTTGCGCTAACTTATTTAGTACACAATTAGAAATTTGCGTTTAAAATGTTTGTATATTTCCAATTGAAATTTTTGTGATCATATATTTTGACACTTCTATTTTTTTAAAGCTGCTAGTAGTTGCAAATGAAAATTTTACTTGCAGCGTTTATCAACTCTCTCGAGGTCTTACTCTCTCAATTTGGCTCTCTTTTGCGAATTTTTTGGGTTATTGAACATAAATTCGTAACTATTCGTAAAAATATGTAAAAATTTTGAGATATTGAACACTCCTAATAAATGAAGATATTACTGAAAATTAAAGCAAAAATTGTATTTATCCACAATGGTGGCGGTATTTTCTTAATTGATAACTCTTGGTGGTCTTCTTCTGCAATTTTTATACATTAAAAAGTTATAAATTGCCACAATAAATCTGAGTTTCTGTAACAAAATCAATTAAAGTGATGTCACACTAATACGATCCACATTCACCACATATTTAGACTAGAAAAGATATGAGTTACAGAAACTCAGTACAGATTTCTTAATTAAACACAGATTTTTGTGAGAATCTTGTTGCTTCCCAATATAATTTTTTATGGATTTTCAATTGTAAATTTAATGTTCTGTGTTTTTTGTTATTTTATGTTTTAGTCCTTGATAACTATCACCAAGGTGTGATGGAAATATATTGGGCAGCAACAAAATTACAAGAAAAATGTGTTTTAATTACCAACTAAGCCGTAAAAAAGTAACTAAATTAATAAAAAAAAGTCGTCAACGACAACTTTAAAAACGATTAAATTAGTATTTTCTTGTCATTTGGCAAATAATGCACAGTTGTGTATTGAAGAGTAATCCGCATAACACTTTGAAGCTTAGTAAAAATCTTGTTTGTTCAAAAAGACTAAACGGCAACCCTGCCAAAATGTAAACAAACTATATATATATGTAAATATGTGTGAGTAAAACAGCTGATTGCTACGGGCTCAAAAAATCCTAAAAATTGCATACGGACGTTTGCGTCAGAGAGCGGACCACACGTTCTCGACTAACTGGGCTAGAGCTGATGATACCCGTGTACCCGGGTACCCGGGTAATGCCCGGGTACCCGGGTTTTTCGGGTATTGCCCGGGTACCCGGGTATTGTCCGGGTACCCGGGTACCCGGCCCATTTACTACCCGGGCAGCCGGGTAATGCCCGGGTACCCGGGTACCCGGGCATTCTTGTTGATGCCGGCTAATGCGACAAACGCTGCTTACCACAATAGGCCGCTCGTTTATGGATGAACGAGAAATGTACATATGTAGCGATGTTTGGATGTTCAGACGTTTGCTTTTGTTCCTCAAAAACGAGAATTTATCGAGTTATCGGTCAAAATCTGATTGCACAAAAACCTTAACATTACCTTACAATATGGGTATCAAACGAAAGGGGATGGCCCCAGGTTTCATTTGAACTTCGATATATTTCGATAAATTTATCGATAACTGAGTTATCGGTCAAAATGCGATTGCACAAAAACCTTAATATTACCCTACAATATGGGTATCAAACGAAAGGGGATGGCCCCAGGTTTCATTTAAACTTGGATATATTTCGATAAATTTATCGATAACTGAGTTATCGGTCAAAATCTGATTGCACAAAAACCTTAACATTACCTTACAATATGGGTGTCAAACGAAAGGGGATGGCCCCAGGTTTCATTTGAACTTCGATATATTTCGATAAATTTATCGATAACTGAGTTATCGGTCAAAATGCGATTGCACAAAAACCTTAATATTACCTTACAATATGGGTATCAAACGAAAGGGGATGGCCCCAGGTTTCATTTTAATTTCGATAAATTTATCGATAACTGAGTTATCGGTCAAAATGCGATTGCACAAAAACCTTAATATTACCCTACAATATGGGTATCAAACGAAAGGGGATGGCCCCAGGTTTCATTTGAACTTCGATATATTTCGATAAATTTATCGATAACTGAGTTATCGGTCAAAATGCGATTGCACAAAAACCTTAATATTACCCTACAATATGGGTATCAAAAGAAAGGGGATGGCCCCAGGTTTCATTTGAACTTCGATATATTTCGATAAATTTATCGATAACTGAGTTATCGGTCAAAATGCGATTGCACAAAAACCTTAATATTACCTTACAATATGGGTATCAAACGAAAGGGGATGGCCCCAGGTTTCATTTTAACTTGGATATATTTCGATAAATTTATCGATAACTGAGTTATCGGTCAAAATCTGATTGCACAAAAACCTTAACATTACCTTACAATATGGGTGTCAAACGAAAGGGGATGGCCCCAGGTTTCATTTGAACTTCGATATATTTCGATAAATTTATCGATAACTGAGTTATCGGTCAAAATGTAATTGCACAAAAACCTTAATATTACCTTACAATATGGGTATCAAACGAAAGGGGATGACCCCAGGTTTCATTTGAACTTCGATATATTTCGATAAATTTATCGATAACTGAGTTATCGGTCAAAATGCGATTGCACAAAAACCTTAATATTACCCTACAATATGGGTATCAAACGAAAGGGGATGGCCCCAGCTTTCATTTGAACTTCGATATATTTCGATAAATTTATCGATAACTGAGTTATCGGTCAAAATTTAATTGCACAAAAACCTTAATATT
The DNA here is from genome assembly GCA_960531455.1 of Urophora cardui. Taxonomy (NCBI): domain Eukaryota; kingdom Metazoa; phylum Arthropoda; class Insecta; order Diptera; family Tephritidae; genus Urophora; species Urophora cardui. The sequence continues at coordinate 165,657,899 of OY482670.1, forward strand.
ACCTTACAATATGGGTATCAAACGAAAGGGGATGACCCCAGGTTTCATTTTAACCTCGATATATTTCGATAAATTTATCGATAACTGAGTTATCGGTCAAAATGTGATTGCACAAAAACCTTAATATTACCTTACAATATGGGTATCAAACGAAAGGGGATGGCGATCTCATTTAGCGATGGCAATTTCTAGAATGCGGGTATTGGTTAACCACGGAATATTTCTGAGCAATATTGGTATCAAATGAAGGTTTTTACGGGACAAATTGTACGAATTTTTACAGTTTTCGATTTGAATTAAAGGCACACCAAAATGTTAACCAACAGAATATCTGGTGCATTATTACTGTTTGATAATACTCTTATTAAAAGCAGAAACTTGCTTTTGAAATATTCGTGTATGCATGCAAAATCTTAAAAAAGTTATGTGTTTGTACGTGATAGGACTGGTCTACCATGATCCTTGGTTTATGCAAACCAGGAGCAATTTTTGGCAAATTAATTGTATTCGATAAAAATAAAAAAGTAAATGTGGTAGCACTAATATCAAGTTTTATTCAAACAGAAAAAATATTAGAAATAAGTTTATTCCAAAAGAATTAAAAATGCTGTAATGTAATTTTTTACATTGTTTGTACGGGACAAATGGTTTAAATATTTACAATTTACCGACAAGCCAAAAGGTTATCAAACAAAGTTTCTGGTTCATCAATATTGTGTGGCTAATTTCTAAACAAAAGCAGAAGCTTGCATTTGAAAAACTGGTATATGTGTGAGAAATCGAAATGTTTGTACGGGACAAATTTACCATTTCCCATGGGATGCTCCCGAAAGGTATTGTGCAGGGCTTTCACGTAGGATGTACTGATTATTATTCCTAGGTCGGGCAGCCAGATATGGGTCAAAGGTATGCTATTTTTTGCGATTTGTCTGAAACCTTAAGCGTTTTATTTGTATAGGATATCTTACTTCATTTTGGATTAATTTAACATGGTTTAAAAAATTTAATAAAAGCAAAACAAAGTAACGAGCTTAGACGTCATTTTACTTCAGATTTTTTCGTTATAATTACTCTTCGACCAGCCACACATGACGGCAGCAAACGCTCAGAACTTGGGCAGAAAGCCATAGAAACGCGCGTCTTCATGTGTGCCCATTGGCAGAAGTACAAGGAAATCGAGGGTTTTTGTAAACCGGCGTTTTCTGCCTGCCCAAGTTCTGCGCGTTTTCTGCTGTCATTTGTGGCTGGTCTTAATGTAATAAGTTAACTTCCATCACGTGTACTGTGCTACATGCGGGTTTTTTTTCTCAGAACATATTTACAAAGATTATGATATTTCTGGCTGTATTATATAGGAAAGAGTTCAAATTAATATAGTACTGCTTTTTTGGCATACAATGTGCTTAGTTTCTACAACAAAAGTATATAAAGTGACACAAAAAATTTGGTCGATATATCGTACAAAATTAGGTTTTTGACCGATAACTCAGTTATCGATAAATTTATCGAAATATATCGAAGTTAAAATGAAACCTGGGGCCATCCCCTTTCGTTTGATACCCATGTTGTAGTATAATTTAAATGTTTTTGGGCAATAACATTTTGACCGATAACTCAGTTATCGATAAATTTATCGAAATATATCGATGTTAAAATGAAACCTGGGGCCATCCCCTTTCGTTTGATACCCATGTTGTAGTATAATTTAAATGTTTTTGGGCAATAAAATTTTGACCGATAACTCAGTTATCGATAAATTTATCGAAATATATCGATGTTAAAATGAAACCTGGGGCCATCCCCTTTCGTTTGACACCCATATTGTAGTATAATTTTAATGTTTTTGGGCAATCGCATTTTGACCGATAACTCAGTTATCGATAAATTTATCGAAATATATCGAAGTTAAAATGAAACCTGGGGCCATCCCCTTTCGTTTGATACCCATGTTGTAGTATAATTTAAATGTTTTTGGGCAATAACATTTTGACCGATAACTCAGTTATCGATAAATTTATCGAAATATATCGAAGTTCAAATGAAACCTGGGGCCCTCCCCTTTCGTTTGACACCCATATTGTAGTATAATTTTAATGTTTTTGGGCAATCGCATTTTGACCGATAACTCAGTTATCGATTAATTTATCGAAATATATCGAAGTTAAAATGAAACCTGGGGCCATCCCCTTTCGTTTGATACCCATGTTGTAGTATAATTTAAATGTTTTTGGGCAATAACATTTTGACCGATAACTCAGTTATCGATAAATTTATCGAAATATATCGATGTTAAAATGAAACCTGGGGCCATCCCCTTTCGTTTGATACCCATATTGTAGGGTAATATTAAGGTTTTGTGCAATCGAATTTTGACCGATAACTCAGTTATCGATAAATTTATCGAAATATATCGAAGTTCAAATGAAACCTGGGGCCATCCCCTTTCGTTTGATACCCATATTGTAAGGTAATATTAAGGTTTTTGTGCAATCACATTTTGACCGATAACTCAGTTATCGATAAATTTATCGAAATATATCGAAGTTCAAATGAAACCTGGGGCCATCCCCTTTCGTTTGACACCCATATTGTAGTATAATTTTAATGTTTTTGGGCAATAACATTTTGACCGATAACTCAGTTATCGATTAATTTATCGAAACATATCGAAGTCCAAATGAAACCAGAAGCCATCTCCTTTCGTTTGATACTCATATTGTACGATCTTTCTATACATACGGAGTCTTTAAAATTTCATTTCTAACAGTTTCGAGGCCGCCCGGGTACCCGGGTAATTTTTCGATGCCCGGCTACCCGGGCCGAACGGGCCTGCCCGGGTAATAAAAAACCCGGGTACCCGGGTAGGGCTTCATTCACTACCCGGGTACCCGGGTATCTCATTACCCGGGTCAAATCATCAGCCCTAAACTGGGCTATTAGGCTCTTTGGACCTTTTGCACCCACAAACACCTGACTGACGATCCACAGTGATTTCATGATATTTACAACACCAGTAAGTGTAATACGCTAGTTTCGTTCATACCTTTCGCGGCGGCGCTACGGGTCCCGCATCTTCCATTGAACAAATGCTCTCATTTGATTGACCATTGGAAATGCCACGTTCTGAAGAAAAAAAACGCATAAAATTAAATATAATTTATAAAAGGTTAACAGCCAGATGAATGCACAATAACATACCATGAGGTGGTCCTGGTGGCGGAATTTTTGGTCTTGTCAAAGCTGATTTGTCTACATGCTTTAATGTGGGAATTTCGCCTGCAGGCGGCAGCACTAACTTTGCACCCACCAAATGAATATTACGATTGACCGACTCACCGCTCGGTGATCGTTTATGTCCGAATGTAGTCATAACCGGGTGCACATTTCCACTGCCACTGCCACCTCCACTTGGATCCTGTGACACTACTTGTGTCTTTTCATAGCGATCATAAAAACTATGCATTGCGCCATGGCTACTACTTATACGTGGACTGCCGTCCATTGAGCGTGGCAAATGTGGCAATGTGCCATAGACGACCTCCATTGATGGATTTTTGTGATTTAAATTACGTAAATCGCTGCTGTCGAAATTTTGCGAATGACGCGGCGGATGCGGCAAAGTGCCATACATCGTGTTAGTCGTTGTTGTATTTATGGCTGATATTACACCGCCGGGCGGTGGAGCTGGTGCAGTGCGTTTCTTTAGGGAATTCATATTTGCTATAAAATGTAGAAGGAAAAAAATAGATATTTTATTTTAATGATGTTTTTTTTTATTTTCACTCTTCTTGCTTACCAGTGGATGTTGACTTCCGAGCGCCTGTTAGATGCACCAGCTCACTGCTGATAACACTTCTTGAGATTCGTCCACTTTGGCTTGAAACCGAACTTGGGCTGGAGCCGCCACCACCACCGCCAGTGGCGTTGCCTCCACGACCAGCACTTTCCACGGAGGTGCTACCACTTAAATACTGGCCCATCGAGACATGCTGCTTGGGCGAGGTGCCAGCAGATTGTGGATAACCGGGGACACCGGACGGCAATGTGAACTGCCTACTTGGGCAATTGGCAATCGGACTAGAACTGCTCTGTATTGAATCACATGTTGAGGAACGGGAACGTAAAACCGGCGAATCACCGCCAGCAAAGCTAGGTGGACGTGAACGTGATTTCTATTTTGTGTATTGAATGGGAACAAATTACAATGAATTATACTTTACTTAATAGATAGAGACTATATACCCGCTCGTCGATCACCGTATCATCATCAGAGAAATCGGTTGATCCATCTTCATTTGGCAAATTCCAATCTGTATTGATATGATCGAAGGCACTCTTTTCACGTCGCATGGCACATTCAATCTGCACAAAAACACAAAAAATTCAAAATCACATTCACATTTCAAAAGCACTCAACTAATAATGTACTGACCAGCTCCTTGCAGGCATTATGCCCCATTTCTTTGGCAATATCCAATGCTGTCTTGTTTTGTGAATTTCTCAGTTCATAATCGGCACCCGAACGCAACAGCAGTTTCATGCATTCACGACGATCGTGTAGTGCACATAAATGTAGTGCTGTATTCTTACCAATCGCATCAATAATACTTGGCGGAGTTGTGGCCTTATTAAGGCCCTTTGGTGGCATATTTTGTATTAAGAAATCAACAATGTGCAATGTGGAGCCCATCATTTCGCGTAGTACAGCCAAATGCAATGCCGTTTCGCCCGCATCCGATGATGGCAGACAACAGGTGAGATCAGCGCCTTCTGCCCAAACTTGCAGCAATTGACTCATATCGGCATTAACAATGGCTTGCTCCAAATCACAACGCAATTCATTATCGTCTGCACAGGTCCGCATTACATAACGTTTTGCAACATATTTTGCACGTATGAAATCGTAACGCTCCTCCCTGCAAATTCAAATAATATGCATGTTAATTAAATATTTGTACAAAAAAATCCGATTTGTGGTACTCACATTGTACTATCTGGTGTGAGTTTACTATTGCCCAATGTAGCCTCCATAATTTCATTGAGCGTACTATTGCCCATAGCGCGTGCAATTAGTAAATTCGCCGTGGTCAAATTGTCAAGTGTTAGACTTTGTATTCGTGAATGATGTACACCCAGATCTCGATGCACACCCGAACACTGAATGCAAACAAGTATGCCGAAGTTAAGACTGATCCATGTGACGTCATTGCGGGAACCACAATCGCAACACTGATCATTTCCCGGCAGCATTTGGACGTATCTACAATAGCAATAAAACAAATAAATTCTTTTAATGAAAATATAATCAGCACACATTAGAGATGGCGGATCCCGTGATTTTTGAGGAACAGAGTGATTCGAGACTGTAACTTTTCAGTCACCGTGACTTTTAATCTTCCTTTCAGGAACTAGGACTTTTATTTATTTTTTAATAAAAGTAAAAAAAATGTGTTTAATCGGATTGCATTTTTCAAGTCCAGTAATAATTTATTTATTTATTTATTTATTTAAACGCCAATCGGCTTTGTACGTATGGAAGATATACACAACAATATAACATAGAATATCAAAAAAAGAAAAAAGTTACAAAAGCCAAACATTAACAAGAATATAAGTAATTAAATTAATTTAGATAATTTTCCGTCGCTCCAAAGAAAGAAACAGAAATAACAATTAATGTAAAAACAAAAAAAAAAAAAACGTTAGAAGAAAAATCTCAGAGCATTAATTTTAATGTGCGTACTAGGCCAGGAGAAGACCCACTAAAGAAGTCCACATGATGTGCGTGTTGATTTACAAGGTTAACTATTCTGTTGTATGGACCATAGGCTACGTAGTTTCTATTAGATTGCACAGCACCCAGCAATCTTCTCGTTCTAAGGTCAGCTCTGGAGCAGATGAATCCAAACTGTTGCAGTATCTCGGGAGAGTCGATCAGCCCCTTGACTACTTTAAAGAAGAAGGATAGGTCTGTTATTTGTCTCCTGTTTTGTAGGCTTTTAATGTTGTTTTTGCGATATACGTCAGTCACATCTATATTACAACCTTCGTGAGAATGGTACAACAGGAACTTGCAAAATTTACGCTGAACTTTTTCAACGTTGTTTATTTGTAGCTCAGTAAATGGTGACCAAACAATAGAGCAATATTCCAATATAGGCCGAACGAGGGAGGCAAACAATGTTACAAATGTTCTAGCATTCCTGAAGTCCCTACCGTATCTACATATAAATCCGAGAACACGATATGCGCGCATAGTAATGTTTCTAATGTGATTGGAGAAAGTCAGTTTGTCATCAATAACACTGTCCAACAGTGATTTCTCAACACGAACAAACGCTATTAATTATGAAAGAGGATGTCTCCCAGACCAACTTTGCCGAACAGAATACTAGTCCAGAGGGTCTGAGCTTTTTTTTAGAGGGGGTTAAAGTTTTATGGATTTAGCTGGAGGTGCAATTACTTTATCGAAAATATCTTATAAAAAATGACCTCAAATAAAGTTTTTGAGCTCGGACTTCTTCTACAGAATTTAATAAGGAATTTATTTGTGGAAGACGTTAACCCTCTAACGCCCACGCAAATGACTGTTATTAACCCTTGTTTGGAAGCACATGTAGAAAATATCAATTTACAATGCAGATAGAGGGCTAAAATGTTCTAGAAAATTATTCGCCATAAAATTTCACTTGGGGTCTCCTCAGACAAAATCTTTGTACAAATAACGCAAAAGGCTACAGGATATGATAATCACAAATTACGCCATGAAATATGCAACAAATTTTATATTTATATACATTAGATGCACTTTTTGTTCTTTGGATCCTCCCTCCGGCACCGGAATATGAAAATGAGTTTTTGTAGAGTATGTTAATTAAAAAAAAAAGTTCACTTTCCAAAAACTGAATGGGGCTACTCCAAAAACCGCGCGATTTTCAAGAATTTCAAGGCAAGTTTAGATTTATGTATGAAAAAAGTTATAATTTTGCGCAAGAGAAAAAATTTACATCTACATGTAGAGTTAACCGCAAAAGCGAATAGCGTATTCAGTTTTTAGTGCACTTCCCTGGGAGGGTAATATCGCGGCCTAAATAGAACATTTTGTTTTTTTCTCGCCAACATACAACTTCATGCCCTGTATTCTTTCTGACTGCGGACATTTTTTATGTGAATCACACAGGATGCTGCTTAATTTAATGCGGTTTTCAAAAACTAATTCTGTTTAAAAATCTATTATAATTTGGATGAGCGCATCAAGTTTAAGTGAAGTAAAATATGCCCTAATAGGGCTGACATGGATTAAAATTTCTAAAAAATTTTAACAATTTTTGCTCTTCAAGGTGGTTTTATGATGGTGGACAACTCCACAAATGTAAAAAAAGGTAGAAAGGTCGAGACCGTGGATAGCGGAAAAAAATGTGGACCCGGATGGCCCCACATATTTTTGGGCAATATTGGCATCAAACTAGGGTTTGAATATTACCGTCACTGGGGAGTGTACCAAAAAACTGAATACGACATTCGCTTTAGCGGTTAACTCTACGTATAGGTAGATGTAATTTTTTTTTCTTGTGCAAAATTATAACTTTTTTCATACATAAATCTAAACTTGCCTTGAAATTCTTGAAAATCGCGCGGTTTGTGTAGTAGCCCCATTCAGTTTTTGCAAAAGTGAACTTTTTTTTCAATTAACTTACTCTACAACAACTCATTTTCATATTCCGGTGCCGGAGGGAGGTTCTAAAGAAAAAAAACATGCATCTAATGTGTATACATATAAAATTTGTTGCATATTTCATGGCGCAATTTGTGATTATTATATCCTGTGGTGTTTTGCGTTATTTGTACAAAGATTTTGTCTGAGGGGACCCCTAGTGAAATTTTATGGCGAATAATTTTCGAGAATATTTTAACCCTCTATCTGCATTGTAAATTGATATTTTCTACATGTGCTTCCAAACAAGGGTTAATAACAGACATTTGTGTGGGCGTTAGAGGGTTAACGTCTTCCAAAGAGAAATTCCTTATTAAATTCTGTAGAAGTCCGAGCTCAAAAACTTCATTTGAGGTCATTTTTTATAAGATATTTTCTATAAAGTAATTGAACCTCCAGCTAAATCCATAAAACTTTAACCCCCTCTAAAAAAAAACTCAGACCCTCTGGACTAGTACTCTGTTCGGCAAAGTTGGTCTGGGAGACATCCTCTTTCATAATTAATAGCGTTTGTTCGTGTTGAGTAAAATTTTTTTAAATTTGTTGGACTGTGTAATCACCCCAAGATCCTTTACCGAGTGACTCTCTGTATACTCTGGCCGCATAAAAAATAAGTAGGAGGCAACTAATTATTTCGCCGAGAAAGAACCATGGCCGCACATTTTTTTATATTTAGGTGCAGCTTATTACCGTGCACCATTTTTCTAATTTCAAAATGTCTCGTTGAAAAACGTTCATATCATCGCTGCCATTAATCGTTTTGAAAATCTTCATATCATCTGCATATAACAAAAAGTCAGATTCGAGCTTATCGCCAATATCATTTATGAAAATGCTAAATAAAAGTGGTCCTAGATGAGAACCCTGATGTACCCCAGAAATAACTTCAAACATGGTAGACAAATAACCGTTGGTACGTACTTGCATATGCCTGCCAAATAAATATGAACGTAGCCAGTTTAGGGCACTTGACCGCACACCGTAATTACTTAATTTACTAAGGAGTATCTCATGATCGACCATATCGAAGGCTTTGCTAAAATCTGTGTATAACGAGTGAACATCAAGACCATGCATTAATGCGTTTAATATGAAATTCGTGTATAGATAGAGATTGGTAGATGTTGATCTCCCACCGAAGAATCCATGCTGTTTTGTAGATATGACATTCCTAAATGCAAATGTAATTTGCGGTAGGACAAGTTTTTCGAAAAGTTTAGCAAGTGACGATTGTATACATATTGGCTTGTAGTTGTCGACCTTGGCCCTGTCACCCGATTTGTGTATAGGAGTAATATATGACAACTTCCATATTGAGGGAAAGTGGCCGGTTTCTAGCGATTTGCTGAAGATGTGGGTGAAGGCTCACAAAGTCCTACGGCACAATTTTTCAGTAAAATATTGGGTATCCGATCAGGTCCAGCACCTTTGTTAATATTAAGCGTAGTAAGTTGGCGAAATACTTCATTGAAATTGACTTCGAATGCACACATCCACCTTAGGGTAATTGTTATGGTCCTCATGAATGACGGGGGTGTCTGGTTTATTGTATATACTTTTGAAAAATTATCCAAACAGGTAACTCACATCGGTTCCATTACTCGCAGCAGTGTCCTCCCAGATCATTGTTGAGGGGATGTCAATGTCGGTGCGACGGCTGTTCTTCACGAAACACCAAAATTTCTTGGGATCAGAATTTAGGTCATTTTCTACGTTGCTCAGATAGCTCTCATAGCATGTGGTACTCAGCTTTTTACACTCGGCTCTCAATCTACTGAAGGCTGCATAATTTCTTTGGGTCTTTCTCTCTTTGTATTTCTGATGCGCGATTTTCTTCTGTTTAGTTTTGTATTTTAACTGGTTTGAAAACCAGCACGGAAATTCAGAATGTTTTTTATAATATGATGGGACAAATTGATTAATACCCCAGCTTACGATCTCATAGAACCAATTTAGTTTATCATCAATATTGTCGAACTTATACAAACTTATCCAGTTGACTCTCAAGAAAAATGTATTCAATGCTGCATAGTCGGCTTTTCTAAACGCGTAAGTCGGTCCGTCATACTGTTTTAAACTCACATGGGATTTATGTAGCACAGTTAAGGCTGGGTGATATCCTCCTGAACAATTGCATGTGCCTTATCAAGCGAGAGATTTAAATCACTAAAGCATAAATCCAGTATTCGTCCGCGTTCATTGAGAATATTGTTAAGTTGGCGACATCCAACAAGACCAAATTGCTCATGCAATAATGTTTCACACTCTAATTGTGACGAACTGCTATTAAGATTATAATCACCAAATGTCATTATTTTGCTACTCGGATACTTATCCCTAATGTAAGACACAGTGACTAAATGACTGCGGTATATTTCGATATTTGATTGGGGCGGAATATATATACACCCAACAATTATATCAGTGACATAACCTTTAATTTTAACAAAGATTTGTTCCAAATGGTTATCATAAATCGAAATGGATTCAACATGTATGCTGCGTTTTATGGCGATGAATACTCCTCCACCTCGGGCATATTTGCTGGTTGTTGGGTCTATATCCCTCCTGTATATTGCGTATGTACTATCAACAACTTCACCATCCAAGATAGATGGATGTAACCAAGACTCAGAGATACATAATACGTCACAATGCCAAGTTGCCGAAATAGTAAGAAAGTCCTTTAGTTTGGTCCTAAGACCCCTAACATTTTGATAATAAATTAGTAGGTCTTGCTTAGTTTTAGTTTGTTTTTTCTGTCCGCGAAATCCAGGCATGTTGATGATCCTAGGAATACCGTTGACGTATTTGATTGTCTTATTGACTTCACCATTGTTCTTAAGAGCCTCTAGCTCATTTCTTAGGTTATTTATGTGCGAGCGAGTTAAATCTGGTTTAAAATGTATATTATACTCGTTCACTGTGGGTTTATTTTTAAGAATTCTTCTAGCGACAGCAACTGATGGTGTTTCGATCAGCAGAGGGCGAGTTTCGCCATTTAGTGGGCGACCAATTCTGCGCAACTTAATGTTTGATACAATATCAGAGAGCTCAGATGGCAGCAGGGTAGTTATTAGTACGCGATCATCATTCAATCGTTCAATCCCCACTTTCTTACTCGACTCGGGAGCATTGAATACGATAACATTCTTTTCGCGCGCAATTCTATCAAAAGTTTCTGCAATGATACCATCAACACCTGATGTGCCACCCTCGGTTGCATTAAATCTATTCTCTACAACAGTGATCCTTTCATCCAGTGCGGCACACTGTTTAGACATATTCACATTTTGTTTGGATATACTCTCGAGCTCCGTTTTAATATTTCCCAGGGTTTTTTCGATATTATTCTTAAAAGGTGTAAAAAATTTGTGGAACACGCTTTCCAGTTTTGAGGTTAGGTCATCATTTGGATCATCATCGTCCAGATCATCGGAAACAATTATGCTAGTACATATTACATTTGCACTTATTGCAGCACCATTTGAAACTATTTTTTCTTATTTCAGTACTAATCCTCTTGAAGTCTTTAGAATTAACACCCGAGAACTTTTGGTGTACCCATGTGTCACACGCAGTGCAGAGAATACTGGACGTGTTTTCTTTAATTGTGTATGTGCAAACACTGCACCGGTAAACAACAGGCGCCATTGGTAATTTCACCTTCTTTTTTACTTATTATAGCTGAATTATAGTTAAATTAGTAATTTTATTTACTTAAATGCGAATAAATTTGGAGCGACGATATTTTCACAGCACAACTCAACCCTCACAGCTAAACTTGTCCAGATACTATTTTAGTCTAAAATAAAAGTTTTTTCTAATAAAAAACAAAAATTGCATTTTACTTAGTTATCCAAAAATGCGTTTGAAAATCTTTAATAATATTTAAAACGTTATTTAGAAAATTGAAAAAAAAAAAACTATAATTTGTTCTTAAAGAGAACTGGCCAATAGCTCATACAAAATTCACATAAATGGGATTTTAATGTTTTCAGAATTTTCATGAAATTTTCGAGTATTCAGTTTTGTAGCCCACTTACTTAATTATAGCATAACAAAGTCAAACTTTTATGCCGTGAAAAATTCCTTTCATTTTTGATAATTTCTTCTTTTTTATTATAACAATGATATACAAAATACACTTTGTTGATATTACTTTCTACCTTCCAGTGACAGGAGCAATGATTTTCTCGCTGTAATTTTTCTTAAAAAGGAGCAGTTCGATGAAACAATGATTTTGTCATTTGAAAGGAACAGTTCGATTAAACAGTGATTTTTTCATTCGATATTTTTTACGTTCCAGTGACTGAGAGTGATTTTGTCGCGGTCTGTAAAAAGGAACGGTTCGAGCGAATTGTATTTTTATCGTGTTTTAATGGAATTTATATCGTTTTGTGCCCCGTGATTTTATGAAATCAGTCACTGCAGTGACCAGAGACTTTTGAGGAACGGTGACAAAGTCACTACGCAAATATTTGCCAACTCTAGCACACATACCGTATAACAGTCTTTTGAAGTTCCACTAGACTTGGGCTCATTTGCGGATTTGCATGTTGGAATGCTTTGGCTAAAGCCTTCTCCTTACAATTCACCAGCACGGCCATCCACGCCTTCTGATCTACCTCGTCTTCAGCTTGAAAATGGTACGGTCGATTGTCTACGATACAAATAAAAAAAAATAAGTGAATATTTTAAAAATATAAATACACGCGCGCCATCTGTTGGAAAATAGCGGTGGTTGTAACCTAATCTCATTAGTAAATATGTTGCATATATTTAGGCAGCAGCTAGAAGTTACATACCCACATACATACAGGTGAAACTAATAAAAGCGTGTTAAAAACAAAAAACTTGTACATTAGATGAGTTTTTTTTAGATATTCCCTCCGCCACTGGAATATGAAAATTGGATGTTTTAGAGTAAGTAAACTGAAAAAAAAATTTCACTTTTCCAAAAACTGGATGGAGCTACACCGAAAACCGCGCAAATTCCCAGAATTTCAAGGTATGTTAGGATTTTGTACAAGAAAAAAATTGATACCCACTCATACGAATAATTAACCGCTAAATCGAATGGCATATTCAGTTTTTTGGTACACTACCCAGGGAAGGTAATAACGCGGCCTAAAGTGACCATTTTCTTTTTTTTTTTTCATGAATCTTCAACTTCTTGCCCTATACTCTTCCCGAAAACGAAAATTATTTTTCAACTAAATCACACGGTAGGCTGCGTTATTTAATGCGCTTTCCATAATTGTATAGCTATTAAAAATCGAATAAAATTTGGATGAGTTCATCAAGTTTAAATGAAGTAAAGTTGGGTATAAAAGGGTAACATATCTTAAACAATTTTGCTCTTGAAGGCGGTTTTTTGGGTTATTCGTGATTTTTTTATGTGGGTGGGTAACTCCACAAATGCAAAAAAAAATAGAAAGGTCGAGACCGCGGATAACGGACAAAGTGGCGCAAAAACATTTGTGGGCAATATGGGTATCAAAATAAAGATTTTACCTAGGACTTCAATGTAAAGCCAATCCATTTTGCTGTGTCAACCGTTTCGACACATATAAGTAAAAAATTAGACTCAAATGTCGCCGATATCCTTTAAAATATTCTGTAGTCATCCTGTACCACTTATCGGCCAGTATATCGCAAATTGGCTAAGAAATTGGCATGTAATGAGTTCCATATGCAAGCCCTAGTTAAGACCTTTAATTTGATACCAATATTGCCCAATAATATTTTGGGACCATCCGGGTCCACGGTTTTTTCCGCTATCCACGGTCTCGATCTTCCGAATTTTTTTTTACATTTGTGGAGTTATCCAACCAAATAAAACAATCACTAATAACCTAAAAAACCGTCTTCAAGAGCAAAATTTTTAAAAAAAAATTTAGAAATTTTAAATTTATACCCGACTTTACTTCACTTAAACTTGATAAACTCATCCAAATATTATTCGATTTTTAATAGCTATACATTTATGGAAAGCCCATTAAATAACGCAATAATAATTTCCGTTTTCGGGAAGAGTATAGGGCAAGAAGTTGAAGATTCATGAGAAAAAAAGAAAATGGTAACTTTAGGCCGCGTTATTACCTTCCCTGGGTAGTGTGCCAAAAAACTGAATATGCCATTCGATTTAGCGGTTAATTCTTCGTATGAGTGGGTATCAATTTTTTTCTTGTGCAAAATCCTAACATACCTTGAAATTCTGCGAATTTGCGCGGTTTTCGGTGTAGCTCCATCCAGTTTTTGGAAAAGTGAAATTTTTTTTTCAGTTTACTTACTCTAAAACATCCTATTTTCATATTCCGGTGCCGGAGGGAGGATCTGAGAGGGTTTAAAGAATCCCATACAAAAAAACTCATCTAATGTACATCTTATCAATATACCTGTATACGTAGATATGTATATTCGGATGAAATACATAAACGGTATATGAGGCCTTCAGTGCAATAACGGACTATCCCATTTTCTATTTTCCCCTTTTCTCCATTTAAAAAATTGGGCTTAGTCCATTATTGCGCTGAAGGCCTCATATGTACTTACAACTGATTAGATCAAAGCCACGCTTGTCATCTGGCACTGGCTTAATTTGACATGTCAAAAGATTGACTCGCGTCGGCGGTTTCGATTCATCCGCATGACAAATATCCAGAAAACCGTCGGCTGTTACGCGACAGCGCCTCTTCTGCCAAACGCGACGCACCTTGCCCTCGCTCTTTTTCAACAAATGACCCGAACGCGTCACACCATGATGTTTATCGCCCTGCAGCTGATGCAGTGAGTAACCACCAGCACCACCGCTGCCACCACCCTTCTCCCCAGCCACATTCTCGGCACGCTCAAAGTCGGGGGTGCTGCGCAATAATGTTCGCAAATCGAGCAAACTACGCCGATCATCATCTTGCTTTTGTTTGATCAATTGCAGCTTTTCGCTCAAATCACTTATGTACGTGCCAAAGTGTTCGATCGTTTGCAGACCATCCTTGAAGTAACTGCCAGCGGCCGTACGTACGTGATGTGTTTTGACATACAGAGGCAAAGGTTAAGGAAAAATACCAAAAAGAAATAAAAAAGAAAACAAATTGCAATTAATTGATGAAAGAATTAAATTAAAGGAAATATGTATGCAAATCACATGCGCATACGCGGCTCGCTATTTTACTGCACACATGAATACATGTGCTTACAAAGAGACATACTTATGTACATACAAACAGATAAACAGATTGTGTACAAAAATGATAAACAATTGACTTACTTATTTAGCGCATGATAATACTCGATGAAATGCTGCAGCAGCTCGATACCAGTTTTTGTTTTGATTTCCTTATATTTCAACAAATACTGCAGGTGTCCACAAGTTAAAAGCAACGGAAATACCAAGAATAATGAAAACAAACAAGCAAGCAAAATTTTTCAAAATAAATGCATATGCGAAAAGGGTTACAAACATGAAGGAATTACATGGTTACAAACGAAATCAATAAGTCGAGAATGAAATAGAGAGGTAATACCTAGCAAACAAGTAAAGAAGTCCCCAAACTCACTATATACATATACCCAGCTGTGGATTAAAAAAAAAACCGAGATAATTAATTATTATTATTATTAGCTGCAAATGGTTTACTTATGTAACGATTGGACATGAATCTAACGTTCCCATTTTTTCAATGCTCAGCACAGTTGGGTAAAAAAAAATTCCCATTAAAACATACCTACACAGACGTTGTCGCATACATACATACCTCGCAAGTTTGCAGCTGATAAATCCGACGCTCCTTTTCCATTTCATCTGCAACAACAGCTGCATCAATTTCAGTGCGCACCATACCCGCCTCTTTAGCCTGCGCTTTCTTCTCCTTTTCGATTTTTATAAATTTCGCTTCATAATCCTTGGCAGCCTTGTCGAAAGGTCGTTTCATGTCACCCTTTACGCCGCGCAGCTCACTTTTCAGCATCGAGTCAACAGGAAACATGATGATATTGTTGATGTTTTGCATCTGCGCCAATTGCAAAACGGAAAGAAAAAACGAGATTCAAAAAACAAAAAACAAAAAAAAAAAACAAAATAATTACGAAATAACGAAAATAATAAAAGAATTTGAGGTTTGTTTAAGCAAGGGGTTTTGCTGATTCGGCAGCGAATCACTCACCAATGTTTTCATTAAAGCACTCAGTTCTTTTGTGACTACAGAGAATTTGAGAAAGGCAGCACCTATATCCGGTTCATCTTGGTCAATAACCTTGCCGCCCAGACGCTCCAATGCGCGCACCAAAAACATTTCATTGTCCACATGCGCTGTAATCAATTGAAATTATAGTGTTGTTGTTGTTTTTGTTGGGTTGGATAAAATTCTACATACATATATAAATATAGCTAGTAGCTACAAATGTATGTACATATGTATGTACATATACTTACTATTTCCGGAATTGTGTATCGCTTTCACGGCTTTCTTCAACTTTGTTAGACCTTCACGATCAAATTCGAGACGCTAGCAAAATTTAAAATGTTTGTTATACATAAGTATGTATGTAAGTTAATATTTTATAAGTACATACATATGTAAAAGTTAAATTCACAGGTCTAACTGCAGTTGGTAGTATTCGATACACTGATGATAACAACTTTTTTGAATCCTACGTGTAGTTTTTGAGATATGAGGTTAAGGCATGTTTGCTAAATTTTTATGCTACCCGGGTTAAGGTACAAATGTTTGTATGAAAAATTTCACAGCAGAAATTGGTTAAAGTAGAATATCGTAGGAATGTCTAGGTGGATATGAAAAAGTTATATATCGTTAAAAGCAGAATTAACAGGAGATTACATACATATATCAAAAAAACTTTGCATCAAGGCTGCACAACGATATCAACAAAAATATTTTGTTTTGTTGAATATCAAATAAAAATTAACAAATGTTATGGTTCGCTATCGATATCAATCCTGATATCGATCATAAACGGGTTAATTTCGGTTGCTCAATTCTGTCTGTGTGGCATCACCACTATTTTAGTAGTTTTTCTTAGTACTTTTCCAATAACTTCCATTTCATAATGGCCGACGTGCTGACATGGTGAAGAAGAATGGTTGACGCGTGGGCAAACTAAACAGGTCGCCGCATGGGAGGCAGAATATGCGATTGACGTTAGGCGGCTTATTTCAAATGTCAAAAGCAGGGAAAAAGAAGTGAACACACAACTTAGCAGGGATTGTTTAAAGAAGGATTTCGCGGCAGATAAGCCGATTGCAATTGGGTACGTGTGCAAAAAAGGTGCGAACGTCAGATAGAACCGATTGGGGAAAAATTTTTACTTTGAAAATAATTTCTCTCCTCTTTCACGTTGACATTTTTTTTTTGGAAACGCGCACATCAAAACGTAACTAATATAACCTTCTATGGATAAACCTTGAGCTTAGCATTCTACTTCTACGAACAAGGCCTGCAAAATTGTAAAATCAAGGCAACAGACAATAAGTTGACATATGCCAAGAAGAAGAAGAGCGATTCTCCCTCGCATCGACCTTGTATGTTTGAGCTATGGGCTAGTGTAACAGGTGGCCGCACTGCGAAACGAGGGTGATTTTTGAGGTTGTCTCGATGGCAACAGCTGACAATTTTTTTTTTGACAAGAGTCATTTCCTTGTACGAGTAAATTTCATTCACCACTGGTGGTGTTCTGGCAATATTTAAAATTTGTATTTTCTTATTCAGTTACTAGATATCTTAAATGTAACCTTTTTTTTGTATTCAAAATCCTGTAATTAATTCTTTTTCCTCCACTAAGAGTCTAAACAAATTTTAAATAAGTAATTGTATCCGAAATTTACATTGATTTCTTTTTATTCTTCTAGACGGTTATATGGTTTTGCTGTAATTTCCAGATCTCGATCTATATAGATTGCACGTAAATTTTTCTTATTTGCAAATAGGCAAGCTTTCGAGCCAACCTCTATAAGTAGGCCTTTCATGGGGAAAGCTTAACTCAAATTTCCCATCTCAACCTTGACAATCGTTCCAATGGCGGGGTATGCACATGTATTAGTGATGGAGAAACTGGTTGTTTCAGGGTTGCCATGAATACCTGCTACTGTGAAAATACGCCACACGTGGTTATTCGGGTACTTAGTACTTTCAAATGCACCTATTATAAAATGTTCTTATGCGCTCCATACAAATTTAAATTTTACATAGTTCACAGAAAATTAAATAATTATTTACCACATAATTTTAATATGTTTGTTTCTTATTGGCTAGTTATGGATAGTTAGCCAGGTTTGGGCTGGCAGAACGTTTCTTGATTTTTCTGTACATTTCACTCTTTATGAACGTAATTCCTTCCGTTTTGCTCTTTTCATTTCACTTGACAGCTAGCTGCTAGTTTAATGAGAAACAAACATACTATTTCATTAATCAGATTTTCCTGTCTCTTACCATTTTTATAATTTGAGCGTAAGACAACAACGTCTATTAATATTCCCAACGTACACTAATAGAATTTTACAGTAGCAAATTTACTAGGGCACGAATATAATCGATTAATTTGAGATAGTTTCATGGGAAAAATGCTTGAGGCATTTTATTCCGAAAGTTTTGGTATTTTTATTTGTGTAACATGGCAATCGCATTCCATCTCGCTTGTGTCATTGCTAGCGTCATACCATGATATAGACATTCGGGTAACCGTAAAGTCACGCCACTATTATGCACACGTCACTACACCACTACAGGCTATACGAAAAAGAAACGGGACTCTTCCAAAACGAATACAGAAGAAAAAGTGGAAGGCACGCGCTAATAAGAATTTTTTTAGTACAGCGGGAGTCAGTTTTCGAAAAGTCAATTGAGTGGTAGAGTCAAAACGAGACGGTTCTTTTTCGTGGTGTAAAACTATTTTTTTTATATTGCATATAAATAACTTCTTAAATAATAAAAATAGATGCGAAAACACAAAATCAGTGTTCAGTATATTTTGCAAAACATGTACATTATGTTAAATTAGTTTAAATGGCTAGTTCTACGTAGACACTCGATTGTAAAGTGAAATATATACATACGTGTACGTACACACACACACCTGTGCACACAAGAATCTGTTTTTTCGTCGTTCAAATTCGTTTGTCATATCGTATTCGTGTCGGTTTGTCGCTGCATTTCCTGATAAACAATAGAATTTCATGAATTAAATGATAACCGCAGTGAACATTTACGCACCAAAAAACATAAATATCGAATAACAACAACAGCAGCAAATAGCGAAAAATTTGGCTCAACAACAACAACAACAAATTGGGCTTGGCACAACAACAACAACAACAGCGTCTCAGGTAGTGAATCAACAACATCAACAGCCATAAGCAAAAAAAATTCTGTCGCTGCAACAACAGCAACCAGCAGAAACTACAACAACAACTACAGCAGCAGCAGCACCACCAACACAGCACCAACAATCATAACAACGTCAACACCAGTCGCCGGAGCCTAGGTCGTAAGCTATTTTTGTTATGTTGTATATTTCAATTTTTTTTTTTCTTTTAAATTTTCATCATTTGAATTGACGCACGTATGTGCATACTTATGTAGATTCCCAGCAGGACGGGGAGTAAGCGAAATGTAATAGGACTTCAGAACAATTGTATATTGTAAGCTTATTGCAATAACACCTTTTATAGTTCATTTATAGGCTTACACAAGGGCCGGTGTTTTGAGTCCCCTACAATTGTTCTTTAGTTTCCTTTCCTTTTGTTTGATGGTTTAATCGAGTATTATCAAGCTTGCCACAATATTGTTATTTAATACTAGTTTGTTAGAAAGGGCGCCCTAATATGCTAAACGCAGAGAAAAAATAGACGTAGGCTATAAGAAAAGGGGAAATGAATTCCAAATAAATTGTCAAAAATTTAAAATGGGAATGCTGATTACCCTTATTTAAAAGGCATAGGATTTTCAGGAACGGGGTCATCACAATTAGGTGCACCGATGACCATGGATGAGGGTGGGTAGATAAGCACCGGCGCTGCAACAACACCAGCGGCGCATAATAATAACGGGGTCATCGAAATATAGGTGCACCGATGGCCAAGGATGAGGGTGGGCTAGATAAGCACCGGCGCTGCAACAACACCAGCGGCGCATAATAATAATGGGGTCATCAAACTATAGGTGCACTGATGACCATGGATGAGGGTGGGTCGATAAGCACCGACGCTGCAACAACACCAGCGGCGCACCACAGGTAAGGGGTCACTGATACCCGGGTGCGACAGTGACCATGGATTAGG
This sequence comes from Urophora cardui, assembly GCA_960531455.1. Lineage (NCBI taxonomy): Eukaryota > Metazoa > Arthropoda > Insecta > Diptera > Tephritidae > Urophora > Urophora cardui. The sequence continues at coordinate 165,677,911 of OY482670.1, forward strand.
GTGGGACAAAACGCACCGGCGCTGCAACAACATCAGCAGTGCCACCCCCTTGTGAGTTCGGCCTTTAATTTTTTTTGATTGCTCATATATTTTAAATTTCAGCTTTTTTATGTATTTTCAGGTGCCCGTTAATAACCGGTCGTTCCGGTTGGTTCAAATTTAAAATCAAAGTTAACGACTTTTTTTTCTCTCGCGATATATATATTCAAATTTAAATTAACTGACAGTTTCTTTTGATAATGTTTATTCAACTCTAATGCACATCGACTTCAACGTACGTTCAAATTTAAATTTTTAAATCTTTTCTCTTCCGTCCGCGATTATTTAAATTTAACGCCCGCTTATCTATTTTAAAATTTTTCCGTTGATGTCAGTATTTCCGTCCGGTTTAAATTTTGGTTTAAATTCTTTGCTAACGTCCGTCTGACTTTAACGTACATTTTAGAATTCATATTCAAATTTTAATAACATTTTCCCTCGGTTCGCAGTTATTTAAATTTAACTGATGCCTGGCCTCTTGAATTTGGATTTTCGGGTTAATTTGAATTTTCGAATTTTCCAACGGTCCGTCCGTGGCATCCGGCTAAACCGGATGTTGTTTTAGTGTGATTTTACTCGTTTTGGTTTGAAAAGGCATGATATGAATTTTTTCTGTTTATGGCGCAGGACAGCAATGTAGGCAAGAACCCCGCCCAGCCGACAATGACTAGCCACAGTGCAACCCTAGATCATGCCGACCGCCATGCATTGCTGCTCCACTCGATTGTAGATCGTAATCGAGGTCGAAAGCTGTACCATAACAGATGGCGCCCAACGTGGTGTCTTGGGGTGCTGGCTTCGGTGGTTTTCTGGTCGTTCAGTGAAGTTTCATTATTCCGCAAGTCCCAGATTGGCAGCCTCAGTAGCCGCCACTGCGTTGCGGCGGAATGACGAGATTGATCGGGATGATTGGAGAGTCATTGGTGTCAGTAGCTCAGGGCTCCACGAGACTTAACGTCATTTTGTCTGTTTTTTTTGCATTTCACCCGGAGAGGCAGTGTTGAACGCACTTATTTTTTTTGTAATATAAATTTGTTTCACTGTCGTCCGAGGGGCATGTCCGCTAGATTCAGTATTTATTTTTTTTTATAAATTTCTTTTGCCGAATATGTCTTTTGTGCAGTTATGTGTATCGGATTTTTTTTCTTTTGGGGCCCAGCTCATCTCGCGTCTGGGGTGGTAATTCGAACACCGCCTTCATTGCGATGAGTTGAGCTGGATCCTAAGCTAGCAATCCTTCTTCGCAAGTCTGGGGTAGCGGCTTCAAACCGTGCCTTTCATTGCGGCGGAGCCAAGGATGTTGGTCATAAGGAAAATTCGTCCTTTTAATTTTTTTTTGTGTTCGTGATTTTTTTTTTGCAATTTAGGCCTCAGCCATTCCGCGTCTGAGTTGGTTGCACTTAGCGCCACTTTCATTGCGATGGGTTGGTCTGAGACCTGAGTTAGTACTTTTCATCTCCGCAAGTCTGGGGAAAGCAGCCTCTAGCTGTTCCTTTCATTGCGGCGGAGATTAGGGGGGTATTTTGCAAATTTCTTTTGTTCTGTCTTTTTTTCTTTTGTTATGCGATGCAGGCCTCAGTTCATCTCATGCCTGAGTTGGGTGCCTTGGAACATTTAGCACCACTTCATGGCGATGAGCTGAGCTGAGACCGAAGGATGTATTGTCTATCTCCGCAAGTCTGGGGATAGCGGATTGAAACCGTTCCTTTCATTGCGGCGGAGATAGGTTGGTATTTCGCAAAATTCCAATTTTCTTTTGTTGCTAACTATCTTTTAGTTAGCCGGCCTGTCTCAGGGATTTAGCTTCCGAGCAACCCTGCATTGCGGTTGGTGCGCTGGAGACCAGTTGGCACACACCGTCCTAATTTTTTTGTGTTTTTATTTTTCAAGGGGGTTTATAAATTTTTTTCTTATATTTTTTTTTCTGTAACCTGTGCCTTTTATAATGGGAGGTCAGCATTCTCATTAATTAATAAATATGTATATTGATATTTTTCTAATTTCTCCTTATATGTACTTATATAGATTTATACGCTAATCAGTTTTTAACAATGTGTGTTTGTATGTATGTATAAGTTATGTAATGTTATATAATTTAAAAAAAAAAAAAGGGAATTTAAGGTCGGTACCGCTATAGAATCACGAATCAGTTTGTCAGAACTTTTTTTTGCTGTTATCTGGTACGATCACAAATTTTTTTTATTTTTTTTGCCTTCAGTTTTTTTTCCTAAAAAGACTATTAAAGCAGACACTATTTTTTTATAGAAATGTTAGAGATTATGTAAAGGATTGTGTATCGATAGTGAGTAAAGCTGACAAGTTATCAGGAATCCACGAGCAAATCCGTAAAAACTTAGCACAGGCAAATGAGAAAGTCAAGCAGGTTTACAATAAGCGCTCTAGGCTTGTGAATTATAGGGAAGGTCAAGAAGTATTTAGAAGAAATTTTGCCTTGAGTAACTTCAAACAGGGCATAAATGCGAAATTCCTGCCAAAATATATTAAGTGTCGAGTTCGTGGAAAAGTTGGCAATGCACTATATGACTTAGAAGACTTAACAGGGAGATTAATAGGACGATTCCATGCTTCTGATATTCGTCCTCAATAAGACTCCGCTGGGCGTCTTGGCGGTCGGGGACAATTCGCCCAGTATTCTCCCCGAGCAGTTATAATAATAGGTGGATCACAAGCGCTCCCACCGGGAACCGTGGACCATCTAGCAGTCCATATTCCAATTGGTCTGCTTATACGGAGTTTTGACGAGTTCTCCCAAATTAAAATGTCTAGTTTTATGGAGTTTTGGCGAGTTCTCCTATATCAAATGCCTAACCTTACGGAGTTTTGACGAGTTCTCCAATACAAAAATGTCTATTCAAACGGAGTTCTGATGATTTTCCTGTTAAAGTTTTTTTTTGTACAGCTTCGAGAGGTTAGGGACCATAGACCAGCTGATAGGGTGATTGTATTCGGAGTTTAGACGCGTTCTCCTGTAAAAAAATGTCTAAGGCCGCGAAGCTAAAATAGGAAACAAAATAATTTAATTTTTTTTTGTAAAGCCCATTCCGGGGGGCGAGAAACCAGCGGACCAAGGGTCTTTTTCAAGACCGCCTGTCCTGGGTCCAGCGTGCGGGGTTGGATCAGCCGGGGGGGACAGGTTGTTAAGACCGACCAAGATCGGCACCTAGGAGGAGGGCTCCTAGGGGGGGGTAGGCTTCTCTGGCCTAAGCCAATAGAGAATCACCGCAACACCGGACTTACGCATTTTGGTTTTTTTTTTTCAAATGATTTTTTTATTATACCTGACTTTCAATTATTCTCGGATTTTCATACACTACTAGATTGCACGTTCATATAGCATACGTTTTTTTTTGGTATCACCTGATGGAGCCTCTGTTGCCCGGTTAGCTGTGGTAGGATTTGAGACTCTTATCTAGGGGTGAGTCGTGCCCCACGTAGTTAACAGTTGAGTATCATCGCAACAACCTTACAGGCAAACCATTTTTCCTGTTCGCTCCCTCGTCAGGTCTTCGAAGCGAAGCAGGTCTGTTATGGTTCGCTATCGATATCAATCCTGATATCGATCATAAACGGGTTAATTTCGGTTGCTCAATTCTGTCTGTGTGGCATCACCACTATTTTAGTAGTTTTTCTTAGTACTTTTCCAATAACTTCCATTTCATAATGGCCGACGTGCTGACATGGTGAAGAAGAATGGTTGACGCGTGGGCAAACTAAACAGGTCGCCGCATGGGAGGCAGAATATGCGATTGACGTTAGGCGGCTTATTTCAAATGTCAAAAGCAGGGAAAAAGAAGTGAACACACAACTTAGCAGGGATTGTTTAAAGAAGGATTTCGCGGCAGATAAGCCGATTGCAATTGGGTACGTGTGCAAAAAAGGTGCGAACGTCAGATAGAACCGATTGGGGAAAACTTTTTACTTTGAAAATAATTTCTCTCCTCTTTCACGTTGACATTTTTTTTTTGGAAACGCGCACATCAAAACGTAACTAATATAACCTTCTATGGATAAACATTGAGCTTAGCATTCTACTTCTACGAACAAGGCCTGCAAAATTGTAAAATCAAGGCAACAGACAATAAGTTGACATATGCCAAGAAGAAGAGCGATTCTCCCTCGCATCGACCTTGTATGTTTGAGCTATGGGCTAGTGTAACAGGTGGCCGCACTGCGAAACGAGGGTGATTTTTGAGGTTGTCTCGATGGCAACAGCTGACAATTTTTTTTTTGACAAGAGTCATTTCCTTGTACGAGTAAATTTCATTCACCACTGGTGGTGTTCTGGCAATATTTAAAATTTGTATTTTCTTATTCAGTTACTAGATATCTTAAATGTAACCTTTTTTTTTGTATTCAAAATCCTGTAATTAATTCTTTTTCCTCCACTAAGAGTCTAAACAAATTTTAAATAAGTAATTGTATCCGAAATTTACATTGATTTCTTTTTATTCTTCTAGACGGTTATATGGTTTTGCTGTAATTTCCAGATCTCGATCTATATAGATTGCACGTAAATTTTTCTTATTTGCAAATAGGCAAGCTTTCGAGCCAACCTCTATAAGTAGGCCTTTCATGGGGAAAGCTTAACTCAAATTTCCCATCTCAACCTTGACAATCGTTCCAATGGCGGGGTATGCACATGTATTAGTGATGGAGAAACTGGTTGTTTCAGGGTTGCCATGAATACCTGCTACTGTGAAAATACGCCACACGTGGTTATTCGGGTACTTAGTACTTTCAAATGCACCTATTATAAAATGTTCTTATGCGCTCCATACAAATTTAAATTTTACATAGTTCACAGAAAATTAAATAATTATTTACCACATAATTTTAATATGTTTGTTTCTTATTGGCTAGTTATGGATAGTTAGCCAGGTTTGGGCTGGCAGAACGTTTCTTGATTTTTCTGTACATTTCACTCTTTATGAACGTAATTCCTTCCGTTTTGCTCTTTTCATTTCACTTGACAGCTAGCTGCTAGTTTAATGAGAAACAAACATACTATTTCATTAATCAGATTTTCCTGTCTCTTACCATTTTTATAATTTGAGCGTAAGACAACAACGTCTATTAATATTCCCAACGTACACTAATAGAATTTTACAGTAGCAAATTTACTAGGGCACGAATATAATCGATTAATTTGAGATAGTTTCATGGGAAAAATGCTTGAGGCATTTTATTCCGAAAGTTTTGGTATTGTTACGTATTTGTCGATAGCTCGATTATTTCTATAGGGTTCGTATCGCTGAATTGTTAAATAAAAGTCTTTATTTACTTCTTAATTCACACTGCTTTATTTCACGACTTAAAAGTCTACACTTGTTTTACTTCACTTGATGTTAACACTTCTACGGTTAAATTACGACTGACTCTGGAGCGCCTGCTCGCCGCCTTATATAGTCTGTCAAACGCAATCTGGAAAATTCTGGCAACACTGGAAATTATCTGGTATCATCTTCTAGTTCTGGCACTTTCCCTAGAGATGTGTTCAATCATTTTAGTGATGTAAGTGGAGAACCGATTATATTCGCCACACTGCCCTCCACCTAAGTCTGATCGTCCCGATCTGACACATTACTTGTCCCAAATGCTGCTAGCCTTTCCAGATGAACCACTTTCATTTTATTCCTTGGTCTTCCAATCGTTTGTATGCGATACACAACATCGTTGAGCCGTTTAATCACTTTGTAGGGCCCTTCCCAAGTACACTGCAATTTCGGGGACAAACCTTTCTTTCGCTGCGGGTTGTATAGCAAAACTAGATCTCCCTCAACAAAACCTTCTGAGTTCATTGCCTTGTCGTATCTGGCCTTCATCTTGTCACTCATGATCTTTGTTCGCTGTCTTACAAGTTCATGTATTTCTCTCATTTCCTCTTCCAGAACGTTGTTAGATTGTCTGGCATTTATTCCCGCATCAGCACTTATCCCAAATTTCAAGTCAGCTGGCAGTCGAAGATCACTACCAAAGATTACTTTTGCAGGAGTCTGACCTGTTGTATCGTGTACGGCCGATCGATATGCCATCAGGAACAGAGGAATATGAGTGTCCCAATCTCTCTGGAACTTATCCACCACTTTTCGTAAATGTTCCTCTAATGTTCTGTTAAATCTTTCTACCATGCCGTCTGATTGTGGATGCAACGCAGTTGTTCGGGTTTTCCTAATACCCAGTGTTTTGCACAGCTCCTGAAACACAACTGATTCGAAGTTCCTTCCTTGGTCAGAATGTAGCTCTATAGGTGCACCATATCTCGTCACCCAATTGTTGGTGAATACTTCGGCTATAGTTTCTGCTTCTTGATTTGGAATCGGGTACACCTCCGGCCATTTGCTGAAGTAATCCATGACTACCAGTACATATTTGTTTCCAAGTTTGCTAGTAGGAAATGGCCCAGCTACATCCATGGCAATTCTCTCAAATGGTGCTCCTGAGTTGTATTGTTTCATCAGCCCATGACTCCTGGATTTGGGACCCTTAGCCTTTATGCACACGTCGCAGTTCGCAATCCACTCAACAACTGTCTGACGGCAGCCGACCCAATAAAACCTCTTCTTGATTTTCTCTACCGTCTTTGTTACTCCAAGATGACCTCCACTTGGACCATTGTGTAGTTCATTTAACACATCCGGTATTCTTTTCCTTGGAACAACTATCAATGTTTTAGAACTTTGACCATCTTCACTCTCCCAAACACGATGTAGACAACCATTTACCAATTGCAAACTATTCCACTGTGCCCAATATGATTTGGCAACAGGACTCTCTGATGACATCTCTTCTTTTGATGGTCGTTCATTTTGCTCCAAACCGATCATTACACGTGCCAGATCTGGATCTTCTAGCTGACACTTCCTTAATTGTTCCGTATTCCATTCGTCTGTAGATGTTATTGTCATTCGCCGAACATTTACGACGACTTCCTTCCGCTCATTCTTTCGTTCTAGGTTACATGGTTTTCGCAATACGGCATCAGTATTTCCTTGTATGGTTCCTTTCTGGCGATCTATTAATTTGGAAATTTGCTCATGCCCGTCAACCTTGCGCTTTCGCTTGTCCACAGTGCTGAAATTACTGGAGCCCTTGCTACAATGACGTGCTATGTGTCCTGTTTTCCTGCACCTGAAGCATTTCACAGCTCTATTCCTCTTTTTCTGCAATTCATTCAACACCTCCAATATCTTAGTTAGCAAGTCTTGCGCATCCACTTCCACCCGATGAGCTTTGTAAGTGGGCTTACTCAACAAAGATGCTGTTTCCTGCATCAAGGCATATGAGACCGTTTCGGCAAAAGTTCCTTTTGGATTTGCATAGGTAGCCCGCTTCGTTTCAATATCTCGTATTCCATTGATGAAGCTTTGAATTTTCATTCTTTCGATGAATTCTTGAGGTGCTCCTGCGTTTGCCAAATGAGCTAGCCTCTCAATCTCAGAAGAAAATTCTTGTAATGTCTCATTTGGTTTCTGCAAGCGATTCTGCAACTCCATTTGATATATCTGCTTCCTGTGCTCGCTACCATAACGTCTTTCAACGGCACCCATAATTGCGTCATAGCTGTTTCTTTCGCCCTCGCTAACAGTCTGTAATATTTCTGCTGCAGGTCCTTTCAATGCTACGAACAGGGCAGCGACTTTGTCCTCCGCACTCCAATTATTTACAACTGCCGTTTTCTCAAATTGTAGCTTGAATACTTGAAATGGACCACTTCCATCAAACGACGGAGGTTTTATCTTCTGTGTAGCAGTTGAAGCGTCTGGACGACTTAGTTGAATATCCTGAAGACGGGCTTTCAATGCTTTTACATCGTCCTCTAATTTTTCTTGTCTTTCTTCAAGGACCTCCTTAACTTGTATAATTTTTGCATCCTGTGCCTTGAATTGTAAGGACATGCGTTCTTCTTGTGCCTCCAACTGAGCCGCAATGCCGGACACCTGTGATGAAAGTACTGACTGTTGCAATTCCATTTTTGACGTTATCTGTGCCTGTTGTTCTTCGATTTTTGTCGACATCTGTGCCTGTTGATCTTCCATTTTTGCCGATATCTGTGCCTGTTGTTCTTCGATTTTTGTCGACATCTGTGCCTGTTGATCTTCCATTTTTGCCGATATCTGTGCCTGTTGTTCTTCCATTTTTTTCGACATTTGTGTCAGCACAGCCAATATCGAGTTCATGTCTACGTTTGCTACTGACTGTGGAGCCTCTTCCTTCTGGGTTTCTTCCTTTTGCACCTCTTCCACATCATCGTTGAAATCAAACTCATCTACATTAATGTTATATGCTTCCATAGCTACTCTTAACCTTGCCTGTAGTTCAATTTTATTGCCGGTGGTACTCAGGTTTCTCTTTTCTAACTCCCTTTTAAGTTCTTGGATTTTCAGATCATTTAACTTTGCCATTATTCTTATTTCGTTATCCTTGTCTCGTTATCCTTGGTCCTGGAATTTATTTAACAATTCCAATTCTGACACCAATTGTTACGTATTTGTCGATAGCTCGATTATTTCTATAGGGTTCGTATCGCTGAATTGTTAAATAAAAGTCTTTATTTACTTCTTAATTCACACTGCTTTATTTCACGACTTAAAAGTCTACACTTGTTTTACTTCACTTGATGTTAACACTTCTACGGTTAAATTACGACTGACTCTGGAGCGCCTGCTCGCCGCCTTATATAGTCTGTCAAACGCAATCTGGAAAATTCTGGCAACACTGGAAATTATCTGGTATCATCTTCTAGTTCTGGCACTTTCCCTAGAGATGTGTTCAATCATTTTAGTGATGTAAGTGGAGAACCGATTATATTCGCCACAGTATTTTTATTTGTGTAACATGGCAATCGCATTCCATCTCGCTTGTGTCATTGCTAGCGTCATACCATGATATAGACATTCGGGTAACCGTAAAGTCACGCCACTATTATGCACACGTCACTACACCACTACAGGCTATACGAAAAAGAAACGGGACTCTTCCAAAACGAATACAGAAGAAAAAGTGGAAGGCACGCGCTAATAAGAATTTTTTTAGTACAGCGGGAGTCAGTTTTCGAAAAGTCAATTGAGTGGTAGAGTCAAAACGAGACGGTTCTTTTTCGTGGTGTAAAACTATTTTTTTTATATTGCATATAAATAACTTCTTAAATAATAAAAATAGATGCGAAAACACAAAATCAGTGTTCAGTATATTTTGCAAAACATGTACATTATGTTAAATTAGTTTAAATGGCTAGTTCTACGTAGACACTCGATTGTAAAGTGAAATATATACATACGTGTACGTACACACACACACACCTGTGCACACAAGAATCTGTTTTTTCGTCGTTCAAATTCGTTTGTCATATCGTATTCGTGTCGGTTTGTCGCTGCATTTCCTGATAAACAATAGAATTTCATGAATTAAATGATAACCGCAGTGAACATTTACGCACCAAAAAACATAAATATCGAATAACAACAACAGCAGCAAATAGCGAAAAATTTGGCTCAACAACAACAACAACAAATTGGGCTTGGCACAACAACAACAACAGCGTCTCAGATAGTGACTCAACAACACCGATAGCGGCACAGCCGAAGCAACAACAGCAAACAGCCGAAAAATTTTGCACTAGAACAACAACAACAAATTGGGTTTGGCACAACAACAACAGCAGCAAATAGCGAAAAATTTGGCTCAACAACAACAACAACAAATTGGGCTTGGCACAACAACAACAACAACAGCGTCTCAGGTAGTGAATCAACAACATCAACAGCCATAAGCAAAAAAAATTCTGTCGCTGCAACAACAGCAACCAGCAGAAACTTCAACAACAACTACAGCAGCAGCAGCACCACCAACACAGCACCAACAATCATAACAACGTCAACACCAGTCGCCGGAGCCTAGGTCGTAAGCTATTTTTGTTATGTTGTATATTTCAATTTTTTTTTTCTTTTAAATTTTCATCATTTGAATTGACGCACGTATGTGCATACTTATGTAGATTCCCAGCAGGACGGGGAGTAAGCGAAATGTAATAGGACTTCAGAACAATTGTATATTGTAAGCTTATTGCAATAACACCTTTTATAGTTCATTTATAGGCTTACACAAGGGCCGGTGTTTTGAGTCCCCTACAATTGTTCTTTAGTTTCCTTTCCTTTTGTTTGATGGTTTAATCGAGTATTATCAAGCTTGCCACAATATTGTTATTTAATACTAGTTTGTTAGAAAGGGCGCCCTAATATGCTAAACGCAGAGAAAAAATAGACGTAGGCTATAAGAAAAGGGGAAATGAATTCCAAATAAATTGTCAAAAATTTAAAATGGGAATGCTGATTACCCTTATTTAAAAGGCATAGGATTTTCAGGAACGGGGTCATCACAATTAGGTGCACCGATGACCATGGATGAGGGTGGGTAGATAAGCACCGGCGCTGCAACAACACCAGCGGCGCATAATAATAACGGGGTCATCGAAATATAGGTGCACCGATGGCCAAGGATGAGGGTGGGCTAGATAAGCACCGGCGCTGCAACAACACCAGCGGCGCATAATAATAATGGGGTCATCAAACTATAGGTGCACTGATGACCATGGATGAGGGTGGGTCGATAAGCACCGACGCTGCAACAACACCAGCGGCGCACCACAGGTAAGGGGTCACTGATACCCGGGTGCGACAGTGACCATGGATTAGGGTGGGACAAAACGCACCGGCGCTGCAACAACATCAGCAGTGCCACCCCCTTGTGAGTTCGGCCTTTAATTTTTTTTGATTGCTCATATATTTTAAATTTCAGCTTTTTTATGTATTTTCAGGTGCCCGTTAATAACCGGTCGTTCCGGTTGGTTCAAATTTAAAATCAAAGTTAACGACTTTTTTTTCTCTCGCGATATATATATTCAAATTTAAATTAACTGACAGTTTCTTTTGATAATGTTTATTCAACTCTAATGCACATCGACTTCAACGTACGTTCAAATTTAAATTTTTAAATCTTTTCTCTTCCGTCCGCGATTATTTAAATTTAACGCCCGCTTATCTATTTTAAAATTTTTCCGTTGATGTCAGTATTTCCGTCCGGTTTAAATTTTGGTTTAAATTCTTTGCTAACGTCCGTCTGACTTTAACGTACATTTTAGAATTCATATTCAAATTTTAATAACATTTTCCCTCGGTTCGCAGTTATTTAAATTTAACTGATGCCTGGCCTCTTGAATTTGGATTTTCGGGTTAATTTGAATTTTCGAATTTTCCAACGGTCCGTCCGTGGCATCCGGCTAAACCGGATGTTGTTTTAGTGTGATTTTACTCGTTTTGGTTTGAAAAGGCATGATATGAATTTTTTCTGTTTATGGCGCAGGACAGCAATGTAGGCAAGAACCCCGCCCAGCCGACAATGACTAGCCACAGTGCAACCCTAGATCATGCCGACCGCCATGCATTGCTGCTCCACTCGATTGTAGATCGTAATCGAGGTCGAAAGCTGTACCATAACACAAAAAAATTTTGTTTTGTTGAATATCAAATAAAAGTTATTGAAATTATTTCGTTTCGTTGATTATCAAACAAAAATTATCAAAATTATTTTGTTTCGTTGATTATCAAAAACAAAATAATAATAAAAATTTGTTTCGGGCTTACGGCTTCATTTTACTTTGAATTTTTATTAACGTTATTTTTTTTGATAATTTTTTTTGTTGGCTACCGAAACAAAATTTTTTCAATATTTGTTTTTTGATAATCAACAAAACGAAATTTTTTTTCATAATTTTTTTGATAATTATCAAAACAGTATTTTTTTGTTCAGCACTTAACTTTAAAATTTTTCAAAGTTGAATTGAAAACAAAATATTTTTTCGGTTATGCCTATATGACACTACATTTTTTCCCTGGTTTTTTTGGTTTTGAAAACCCACCGAAAGTCAAAATACAAAAACAATTCTTAAGCCCATATGACACTACATTTTTTTTCTGGTATTCTACCAGGTTTTTTGTGTGAAGGAGATGGTCAAATACAGTTTGGCGTTGGTGCAAGCGAGCAAGCTATATTGAAAAAAACCAAACAAAATACCATCTAGGCGATTAAAAACCAACGAGCCAGCTTGTATTTCGGTAGGTTTTTTGGCATTCGGTCATTTTTTCTGACAATTTTTCTAATTTGACAACCATTAAGTAAATTATATTTAAAATAAAAAATATATGGAAATACAAATTTTAAATTTGCCTCTTGCAAGCTTCTGCTTTGGCCGTAAGGGTAAAGAGGAAGTCCGCAAGAAAAATTATATTGCGTACTGGCTTCCCTTTATAGCATGGAATACACAGCTATTCTGCCCTTTGAGTTTCATAACTTTTTTATTTCTGTAATTTAAATTCAAATTTCTAATAAAATTAATTTTTGAAATAAATATTATTTTCATTTAGTTTGAAGTTTAATGTCAATCAAATTATTTTTGAGGGAGTATTTGTCTCTTTTCAACCTATAGAAGAATTGTTTTTGTATTTTGACTTTCGGTGGGTTTTCAAAACCAAAAAAACCAGGGAAAAAATGTAGTGTCATATAGGCTTAAAGCCCATATGACACTACATTTTTTTTCTGGTATTCTACCAGGTTTTTTGTGTGAAGGAGATGGTCAAATACAGTTTTACGTTGGTGCAAGCGAGCAAGCTATATTGAAACAAGTAAGGAAGCCTAAGTTCGAGTGGAATCGAACATTAGATACTCAGCTGTATGCTTTCATTGTTTGTTTGCGTTTGTTCGATATAGGGTGTATTTTATATGAAATGAGTGCTGCATAAACAGGGCGCAGCCACGCCCATTTTCAAAATTTGTATCAATCATCCAAATAAGCATATAAATATTATTGTTAGTGCAAAATTGCATCCTTCTATGACTTTTAGTTACAAAGACTTCACCTTACAAATTCCAAAAGGGTGTTCAGAAATATCTTTGTTGAAAAGTAGGCGTGGTCATAAACCGATTTGAATAAATTTTTGCGTGTCTATTAACACATGTTATAAAAGTGCATAAACTATGTTTCGTCATAATATCTCAGTTATTTGTCGAGTAATAGGCTCGTAGATTTCTTTGTATAAAAAGAGGCGGTGCCACGCCCATTTTATAAAATTTTTTTATTTTTTGTTTCCAGTCTATTGTAGAACTCATGTCACAAAATTTCAATGAATTATCTTTATATTTCACAGAGATATCGCTAAAAATGATTTTATTAGGTCACTTTATAATACCCATATATAAAAGTGGGCGTGGTCGTCAACCGATTTTGGTAATTTTTCGTCCACACATTTGGCTAAGTAAATATATCACGCGTACCAAATTTCATCGACATATCTTTAACGGTTTCTGAGTTATGGCTTATAAAACTTTCAATATTTGCCCCTTAATAAGTGGGCGTGGCACCGCCCATTTTCCAAAATTTTTGTATTTTTTGTTTTACGTCCGTAGTTGGACTCGTGCCACAAAATTTCAGTGATAGATCTTTATATTTGACAGAGATATCGCTTAAAATGTTTTTATTAGGCCCCTTTATAGTTCCCATATATAAAAGTGGGCGTGGCCGTCAACCGATTTTTATAATTTTTCGCCAAAACATTTGTCTAAGTAAGCAAATTACGCGTACCAAATTTCATCGATATATCTTCAACGGTTTCTGAGTTATGACATATAAAACTTTCAATGTTTGACCCTTAATAAGTGGGCGTGGCACCGCCCATTTTCCAAAACTTCATCAAATTTCTTCATAAGGGCCTGAGCTCAATACGTGGGTAAAATTTTAGCACTCTAGCTATATTAGTGGCTGAGATACCAAATTTCCGATTTTTTCTATATAGGAAAAGTGGGCGTGGTCATGGTCCGATTTCGCCCATTTTCAATACCAACCGTCCCAGTCTCGATACCAACTTGCATTTCAAATTTCATCAAAATATCTCAATTTTTACGCGAGTTATCGTGCGTACGGACGGACGGACGGACGGACATGGCTCAATCGATTTCTCTTTTCACCCTGATCATTTTGATATATATAAGTCTATATCTATCTCGATTATTTCATTCTGTTACAATCCACCGTTATGAAATCAAAATTATAATACTCTGTGTACTAGTACAGCTGAGTATAAAAAACCAAACAAAATACCATCTAGGCGATTAAAAACCAACGAGCCAGCTTGTATTTCGGTAGGTTTTTTGGCATTCGGTCATTTTTTCTGACAATTGTTTCAATTTGACAACTAGAAAATAAATTATATTTAAAATAAAAAATATATGGAAATACAAATTTTAAATTTGCCTCTTGTAAGCTTCAGCTATGGCCGTAAGGGTAAAGAAGAAGTCCGGAAGAAAAATTATATTGCGTACTGGCTTCCCTTTATAGCATGGAATACACAGCTATCCTGCCCTTTGAGTTTCATAACTTTTTTATTTCAGTAAGTAGATTAATCGCTTTCATCCCCAACAGGTACAAATGTAGATCAATCGCTTTCTGCACGAACGGGTACAAATGTAGATTTTTCCAAGTTGTTAGCCAAGGCAATTTTTAAAATCAATCGTCAAAAAATTGTAAATGTTCATGCATATTTAAATAAGGAGTATATCGCTAGCTTAGAGTGCAAACTGTGTAAGTCCATTTTTATGAAAAAGTGTATTTTTATGTAGAACGCTAGAAAAATGAAATACGCCCCGCGCTAAACAAGTCTGGGACTCTTGTCATATTTCTACTCGTTGTTATTCAGTGATACGCAAGTTGTGTAAGTCCAAAAAGCGAAGAAAATTGTGTAAGTCCAAAATATTTACATGAACAGAAATTTTTTTTTTTCATTTTGAAATTTTTTTATTTTTTGTTTTTTGTCTCTCCTACAAAGTTTGAAAAAAGGACTTACACAATTTGCACTCTAAGCTAGCGATATAATGTTTTACATTTGTAAAAAAATCTCAATAAATAAATAAAAAAAATTGTAAGTTTTGAGTATGCATTATATGAGCGTAATGTAAAGGATTTTTTCATAGAATATTTTAGGCAACATTTTGTTAAAATTATTATTCATCATTGTTATTAAAAGAAAGGGTGTTCAATTCGTTTTACCGGTTGTTCTACAATTTTTTAAATACATTGCATATTTGTGTAAAATTTCTACATTTAAGGATTAGATTTGTACCCGTTCGGAATGAAAGCGATTAATCTACATTTATACCCGTTCGGGATGAAAGCGATTAATCTACATTTATACCCGTTAGGGAACAATTGGTCTACAATTAGTCTACATTTATACCCGTTCGGGAACAATTGGTCTACAAATAGTCTACATTTATACCCGTACGAGAACAATTGGGGACTAATTGTGGACCGATTGTTCTCGAAAGAGATCAATCGAGGACAAATCTCTTTCGGGATTGATCGCACATTTTTTTGCAGGGTAGTAACTAACTTCCGTCGTTTTGTTCAGGTGCTTCGTGTTCATGTGATGTGTTCGTGCATTCGTGTGACGTGTGTGTGTGTGAGTCTGTGTTGTGTGTTTAGGTATGCAAATCTATTTTTTTTGTCATATTTTCATTATTGTACCCTCATTAACCAAGTAGGTAAAAGTCCGTTATTGTCCGTTTGTGTGTTGTTTTGTTTATGTCGGTTTTAGGTCTTTTGTCCTCTTTCGGGTATATTAGCTTAAGCGGTTCAAATAATGTATCCGATGCGGTGTTTATTTGTTCATTTATTATTTTACCTACGAATGTTTTTTGTTTGTATATCTCCATATTTTCTAATATGTTAAGTCGTCTTCCTTTATGCTGTATGTGGAGAATTTTAGCTGTTTTTCCTATTTTCATGGGTGTACACTTGTTTTCTGCCATGTGGTTGGCGAAATTTGATTCCACTGTCGTTGATGATTTTCTTATTTTCTTATTGTAATCCCTTATGTGTTCTCGATATCTCGTCTTGATTTGGCGTCCTGTTTGTCATATATAACTGTTTTGGCATTCGCAAGTCAATTTGTATACGCCTTGTTTGTCAAAGAGGTCTTCCTTGTTAATGTTGTTTCGTAGAAGTTTTCCCATATTGTTCCTCGTTTTAAATGCTGCATTAATGTTATATTTTTGGAAAACTTTAGCCAACTTGTAAGATGTTGCTCCGGTATATGATAGGACTGCCCATTTCTTCTCTTCTTTTTCTTTGGTTTCTGACTTTCTAGAATTTATGTTTTTTTGTATTTTCTTCACTAAACTTTTTTGATATCCGTTGTTCTCTGCGATTGTGTATATTGTGCTCAGTTCC
The DNA here is from genome assembly GCA_960531455.1 of Urophora cardui. NCBI lineage: Eukaryota > Metazoa > Arthropoda > Insecta > Diptera > Tephritidae > Urophora > Urophora cardui. Next base: position 165,694,247 of record OY482670.1, read on the forward strand.
TTGTTGTAAGCTTCTTTTTCTAACGGGGTTCGTTCAAGTCGTGTTAATAAATGTCTGAAAGCGGCGTTCTTGTGCTGTTGAGGATGGTTAGATTTATTGTGTATTATTGTATCTGTTGCTGTGGGTTTTCTGTATATTTCGTAAGTAAATTTGTTAGTCTCTTTGTTTATTTTAATTGTTAGGTCCAGGTAGTTGATTTTTCCATTTTTCTCTGTATCCATAGTGAATTTTATATTTTTGTGTTGGCTGTTGAGGTGCTCCAAAATTTGTTCTTCTTTATTTCCCGATATTAGGCAGATGATGTCATCTACATACCTGGCATAAAAATTGACTCCCAAATTTGCCGTCAGTTCTTCCATATAAATTTCCTCCAAATGTTGCATAAATACTTCCATAAGGATAGCTGATGTGGGGCTACCCATGCCTAGTCCGTGAGTTTGTCTGTATATTTTATTGTCAAATTTAAAATAATTCTGGTCCAGGGTTATTCTCAGCGTATTTACTATCTCTGTAGCAATGCCTTTGTTCGTTTTCTCTGTCAGTATTTTAGTTAAAGTTTTTAGTGTTTCTGTCGTTGGTATCGAAGCGTATAGATCCTTCACGTCAAATGATACCAGTTTTGAGTCCTTGGGTACGTTCAGGTTGTTCAGTTTGTTGACTAGTTCCGTCGTGTTTTTGATTGTGTATTTATTGGATAGGTCTAGTTTCTCGGTTAGTAGCTTGTTTAGGTGTTTTGATAGTCTATATCTATTTTGCTTCAAAAACGCCCTATTTCAGAGAAAACTCCATATATATTTCTCTGAAATAGGACGTTTTTGAATAATTGTCTGAAATAGGACGTTATTGAAACAAATTTTCAAATAGGGCGTTTTTGAAGCAAAATCTGAAATAGGACGTTATTCAAACAAATTTTGTAATAGGGCGTTTTTGAAACAATTTTTGAAATAGGGCGATCTTATTCTCAGCCGTCGAATTGGTCTACAATTAGTCTACATTTATACCCGTACGGGAACAATCGGGGACTAATCGTAGACCGATTGTTCTCGAAAGAGATCAATCCGGGACAAATATCTTTCGGTATTAATCGCACATTTTTTTGCAGGGTAGTTTCACCTGTATGTAGTATGTATGTATGTATCAGAGATCAGCAGCGGTGCACCGCATTTTCTAAAGCACCGCAAAAATACTTATTTTGTAAGTGGCTCAAAAAATAAGTACCCAGAAAAAAAATTCACCGCCACCGCATTGATTGAAAACCTAAATGATATTGCGGTATTTAGTGTTGTTTACACCGCATACCGCAAACACCGCATAACGCAAACACCGTATACCGCAAACACCGCATATCGCAAACACCGTATATCGCAAACACCGCAATCACCGCATTTGTTTATTTGTATATTATTCAGTGTTGCCGGAAATTTTTCACACACTGCAAAGGTATAGGCAATTGAAAATTCATTTGTACATAAATACATAGATATGTATGTGTTACTGATTATAAGATATACAGCAAATTTATTCTCAAGTATTTTTTTTATTTTTCTGTGCTTTGTTTTTTGTGGCAGTTTTTTGAATAATAAAATATTTTTCAATAATGAAATAATCAGAAATTCATTTTTGAAACCCAATACGACTAATAGAGCCATCAGAATGAATACTTTTCCGTCAAAACTAGCAATCCGTTTAATTGACAACATACTAGTTGAATTAAATGTATTTAAATGACGATCGACACATTCAAAAGACATCTAATTCAACTATGCTTCTCAGTTAAACGAATTGCTAGATTGACGGAAAAGTATTCATTCCGACGGGCGCATAATAAAATGTATAAAAATAAACATGTGTATTGTTGTTGCTCCAATAAAATGACAAAAACTTCGGTTTAAATCAATGTATCGTAGCCAATTTTGTCGATTGTGAAAATTGAATGAATGCCTCGTTGGAAAATAAAGAATTATGTCACAGATAAACAAAAATGTGTAAACAAAACTTATGTATGTGTATTACTAAGAAGCCATAAATGTTATTCAAGGATTTTAGGAAAAAACTATTTCATGTAAATAGGAAATATTTTTATCTTGAAATTCATTAGTCAAATTAATGTAAACAAACTCTAAATTTTAAGTGGCCCTTTCAATGAAAAAATAAAAAAAAACTAATCCTGAGAGTTTCCCTGTATAGATATTCTTTTGTTAAAATCAAATTGTAATCAGTAGTATTTTTCATCAGAAATCCATAAGACGGTAAAAATTACAAACAAAAAATCCCACTGGCAACATTATAAATATCTCTATTTGGGAAATGCGGTGTTTGCGGTATGCGGTGTTTGCGATATGCGGTGTTTGCGATATGCGGTGTTTGCGGTATACGGTGTTTACGATATGCGGTGTTTGCGGTGTTGTGATATCCATACTACCGCATACCGGAATTGATCAAGAAAATGCGGTACGGTGTTTATTATGATCGCATATTTTGCGGTTGCGGTCATACTCCCACCGCATTTTTTATGAGTATACTCTAAATCACAAAAAATGTATCGCATGCTGATCTCTGGTATGTATGTATGTATTTGTGTGTAATTTCTAGCTGCTGCCTAAATATATGCAACACATTTACTAATGAGATTAGTTCATAACCACCGCTATGTTCCAGCAGATGGCGCGCATGTATTTCTATTTTTAAAATGTTCAATTCTTTGTATCAGTGTATCGAATACTACCAACTGCAGTTACAAGCAGGGCTGCACCAAAATATCGACTTTTTTGTTGACCTGTGTTATTGGAAAATATTTTAGAAGCACAAGTTTTGAGTTTAATTGGTCATTTGTGCTTCGGCATTTCAAATCAAACTTTCCTCTATAAATGTACCTATCTACATATGTACATACCTACAAAAAGGATTTTTTGCTGAGCCTAAGTATTCTTATAATATGCATACGCATGTACATACATTAGGGCGGGTCAATTTGTACTGACGGAAAAAACCTACCTACTTTGTTTCGGCCACAGATGCATTCTCTGGTAAATTCTGAAGAAAAAAGTCCAAGGGAGCATAGTTCTAAAATGGATTTTGACCCTCCGCAATTTTGATTTTAGTTAATAATCCCTAACATTTTTTTTTTTATGTATATTTGTTACAAAAAAATATGGTTGAAGATACTTAAATTAAATTTTGATGTTTATTTGAGTTGAACCCATCGTCGGACGGCATATCATGGCAAAATTCAGTCAATTTGATTATTTTTTAGGGAAATACATTAATTTTCTGTACCCCTCTTTAAAATTTTTCGCAATTATTTTATGTTACAACCAGGCACCGTAACGATTATCATTTTTATAAAAAAAATCATTTTTAATCGTTATAATTTGATTTTTATTTTTTCGATGAAATTTGATTGATATTTTATGATTTTTATTTTTTCGATCAAAAATAATTTTTATTACTGGATTTAAATTTTTCCGATGAAACTTGATCGATATGTTATGATTTTTATTTTTTCGATCAAAAATAATTTTTATGATTGGATTTCAATTTTTTCGATCAATTTTAATAAATATTTATTTATTCGTTTTTTCGATCATAATAAACTCTAAAAAATTGTTTCTTTTGTACCATACGCTATATTATTAATACGCTAACATAAATTTTGTTCTCAAATAGAACTGCGCCAATTTTCATTAAAATTGGTTAGAAAATGCGTCCATAATCGCCGTTGGAAAATTACTGTATGGGTGTTGTATGCTTTTGAACAGAACGGAACAGAGCTATGGCAATGTGCACGCATAGGTGTGTTCGTATGTGTATTCCAAACTTACCAAGCAATTCTGAACACAACATGCACAATGTTGGCAATCGTCAACTTCAGGCCATCAAATATAGGATTCACTAACGTTTCAAAAAGTTTATTATGATCGGAGAAAAAAATAAAAAAATATTGATTAAAGTTGATCGGAAAAATTTAAATCAAATTATAAAATTATTTTTGATCAAAAAAATAAAAATCATAAAATATCAATCAAATTTGATCTAAAAAATAAAAATCATAAAATATCGATCAAGTTTCATCGGAAAAATTTAAATCCAATAATAAAAATTATTTTTGATCGAAAAAAATAAAAATCGTAAATAACACTGTAGGTAAATTTTTAACTTTTGAAATATCACAGCGAAACGCCGAGACACCCCAACTAAATTTTTGGCTGTAGAATACGATGGCATTTACAGAAAGTCAAAGTTAGCTCTTGTTTTCGAGATATTTAGGAAAGAAGTTTCAGAGCTCTGAAGGTAATTTTTTTTCCGTCTATAAACTTTACTCAGGCTTGGAACCCTTTACTCGCATAAAAATTTTGACAGTTGTTCTTACTTAATTGGGGTATTCTAAATTCAATGCCGCCTTTAGTTTTCCCAAATTGGCTCCGGTTTTCGAGATAACGGTATTTAAAAATTACCATCAATTTGGACTTTTTTGTTAATAACTCAGTCAGTTGATGAGATAGATTGCCAAAACTTAGCACGTGACAATATTTTAGTATTACCTTAACTATTTCTGAAAATAATTGAAATCGGATCACTATAACATATAGCTGCCATACAACCGATTTTTCAGATATGGACATTTTTGGGTATAACTTCGCTATTTAAACAGCTAAGGACATGCAACTTTGGAGAATTTGTACTCGTATCCGCCTTAATCTATACCCTGAAAATCGTCGAGATCGGGTCACTGTAACATATAGCTGCCATACAGCTGATTGTTCAGATATATGGTTTTGCACTTTTATCTTTTTATAACTCCGAAAATAGTCATTCTGCGTGAAAAAGCAAGATAAACACTTTCATTCAAAATGAATAGGTGAACAATTTTCTCATATACGATTTCCACGTATCTGCATCAGTTATTGCAGTTTTGTGCAACCAAGGTTAAAACCTCACCATAGGCATTTTTTTCAAGCCCAATAACACATATATCGTATTAAATTAATTGGATGATCTTTATATCATCTTACAGAGAATTAAAAGAACTATTACGCAGTTTTTAAATGAAGAAAATATATGTTTGTTTGAGGATTTTACACGCATTTATTGCTTTTTCACGTAGAATGACTATTTTCGGAGTTATAATAAAATAAAAGTGCAAACCCATATATCTGAACAATCAGCTGTATGGCAGCTATATGTTATAGTGACCCGATCTCGACGATTTTCAGGGAATAGATTAAGGCCAATACGAGTACAAATTCTCCAAAGTTGCATGTCCTTAGCTGTTTAAATAGCAAAGTTATACCCATAAATGTTCACATCTGAAAAATCGGTTGTATGGCAGCTATATGTTATAGTCACCCGATTTCAATTATTTTCAGAAATAGTTAAGGTAATACTAAAATATTGTCACGTGCAAAGTTTTGGCAATCTATCTCATAAACTGAATGAGTTATTAACAAAAAAGTACAAATTGATGGTAATTTTTAAATACCGTTATCTCGAAAACCGGAGCCAATTTGGGAAAACTAAATGCGGCATTGAATTAAGAATGCCCCAATTAAGTAAGAACAACTGTCAAAATTTTTATGCGAGTAAAGGGTCCCAAGCCTAAGTAAAGTTTATAGACGGAAAACAAATTACCTTCAGAGCTCTGAAATTTCTTTCCTAAATATCTCGAAAACAAGAGCTAACTTTGACTTTCTGTAAATGCCATCGTATTCTACAGCCAAAAATTTAGTTGGCGTGTCTCGACGTTTCGCTGTGATATTTTGACCTCCCTACAGTGAAATGGTTATTTAAAAATTTAAAAAATTAAAATCTTCAGAATAAAGATAAGGTCATATTTGGATAGAATGTGCTAAAATCATTATATCGGCATACTTGCATTTTATTGTTAACGAAGTTTTCATGATTTTTTCCTCCGAAGAAATGAAAATAACGATTAAAATCGGTCCCTGGTTACAACAGGTATACATATTTTGGAAATTTGAAATTTGCCTGTAGAATACGATGGCGTATTTAGAATATCCCTATTAAATCTTGGTTTCGAGATATTTGGGAAAAAAGCTTCAGATCTCTGAAAGTGAAATTTTCGTCGTTTGTAAACTTTACCCAGGCTTTGCCCTTTTTTCTACTGAATGCCAAGTTAGCGAGGCACTCCTTGCAGATCGGATCCGGAGGGAGTGCATAATTAGTCCCTAATTAATCCCGCAAAAATTAATTTTTTCCCTCAACTGCTTCCCGGAATTTTGGGGTGCCTCGCTTACTTGATCGGCACCCTGTAAAAACAGTCTTAGACATGAGATATCGGAATCGGGTTTGTGGCTGAATTAGTCCCTAATTAATTCCGCAAATTTAATTTTTTTGCTCAAATATTTTTGGAGTTTTTTACCAAAGTATGTCCGTTTCAAGTTAGCGAGGCACCCTATAAAAATTTTGAGATATCGAAATCGGACTTGTGGCAAAATTAGTCACTAATTAATCCTTAATTAATCCCACAAAAATTTTTTTTTCCCTCAAATATTTATGGATTTTTTTTACCCAAGTATGTACATATGTATGTATATTCCATGTCACCTTAGCGAAACACCCTAATGAAATTTTGTGATATCGAAATCGGACTTGTGGCATAATTTGTCCCTAATTAATGACGCAACAATTAACTTTTTCCCTCAACTGCTTCTCGGAATTTTGAGGTGCCTCGCTAAGTCGACACGTCCTGCGCCCATTGGCAAAATTTAGCAAACTTTTAATTCAGAAAGGATGGTACTATGTACATACATACATATGTATATCATTGTTATTGATTTATAAAAAAAATTCATTTTTTTGACCCATTGCGACGTGATAAAGTTTTTCTCATTTTTAAAACACATACATATGGGCAAATCCTGGGCGTTGCGGACGTTACTTTCTCACGATTTTTTGAATTTTTGAAGCAGAAATATTGCGAAATATTGTATCGTGTTATTATATAGGGAAGGATTTAGGCCACATCTGATGATAAAAATATGTTGGCGACACAAATTTAGTTTAATACCTTTGTTTTAGCCGCTTAAACTGCGTTGCGGACGTTACAAAAAATGGAAGTGGTTTTTATATTACATATTAACTAAATCAGCGATTTTCTGCGAATTTCGAAGTATAAATGATAAAATTCATTAGAGACGAATTGAAGAGAAATATCAAGGGTTGTTAAAAGCCACCACAGAAATAAGCCAAGAACAACATCTGATTAGAAAACGTTACATATATTGCGTTGCGGACGTTACATTTTTTGTCTATGATATATGTATATCGTCGCTGAGCCAACAAATTCAGTTATATGTTTTTTTCCGATTTTTTTTTTATTACATATTTATTTAGCGCTATCCGCTAGCCACATTTCTGCATTTCCCGTTTTCTGATATCCTTCTTTGGTTAGAAGTTATCAAACACAGCTATATGCTCTCAGTAGTAGAAATAATCTGTAAAATCAGTTATACATCTATTTTCGTATAATTGTTTTTTGATTTCAGGTTATTTTTGTGTAAAAAAAATTATTTAAAAAAAAGCGTATGTGACCAATTTTCAAAATAGGAGGGGCACTGGTCAATTAAATAATGCATTTCCAAGCTATCGCTAATTGCATCGGACCCTAGCGAAGAATTGTATACACATCTTTCACGATTTCTTACCCCCACTAGCAAATTTAAACAATTTGTAAAAAGAGCTATGTGCTGTAAAACGGCGCAAATGCTTCATGCGAAGTGGTTGCTCAAAAAAAGTAAAAAAAAAATTGCACAAGTCTATTACATATGTGTAGTATCATTAGTTAACAATTCAAACTGGAAAAAATATTCTCTAGGATCACCAGAAAACGGTTTTTTTTGCTGTCCTGAAAAGTTCCTGAAAAACGTATAGCTCTTTTTGTTGGCGCAGCGACGATATAGTACATATAAACACTTTCATATCCATGATAACACTGCTCTACAGCCAAAAAATACTCTGAACGCGACCATCCTTTCTATATGTAAAATCGGTCGCTGATTCCGAAAGTCGGGTTCATTTTTAATTCTATGGGAAGGTTTTTGAAATATCGGCAATTTACCGTTATTTGGCCAATGAGTCCACTTAAACCTGTATATCTCTTTAACACAGTGAGTTATCTTCCTTAGGGTCACACCAAACGAAAGAAAATTAAATTTCCTTTTCACGGCTCCTATAACATTTTTCTCTAGTTCTTATAGTTTCTGAAATATTGACGATTAAATTTGAATTTTTTCGATTTTTTACGATTTTTTGAAGAAAAAATTTACTTTGTCAGGCAATATCTTTAAAACCAATGATTTCACCTTCGGTTTTACTCCTTTGCGAAATCAAATTTAATCGTCAATATTTCAGAAACTATACGAGTTAGAGAAAAATGTTATAGGAACCGTAAAAAGGAAATTTAATTTTCTTTCGTTTGGTGTCACCCTAAGGAAGATAACTCACTGGTTTAAAGAGATATACTGGATTAAGTGGACCCATTGGCCAAATAACGGTAAATTGCCGATATCTCAAAAACCTTCCCATAGAATTAAAAATGAACCCGATTTTCGGAATCAGAGACCGATTTTACATATAGATAGGATAGTCACGTCCAAAGTACAGACAAAAAATTTCATTTTGTGATCCAGTGTAATCAGTAACTAATATCGCCAGAGTGATGAAATTTCATCCGTGTACTGACCTCGTTACAAAGAATTATGCGAAAGTTTCGAAAGTGGTGGCTCTAATTAAGGGACAAATTTTGAAAGTTTTCTTAGTCATAACTCAGATACTGTAGGAGATATATCGACGAAATTTCCTACGCGCAATGTGCTTGCTAAGACGAATGTTTGGACTAAGATTTGTCCAAATCGGTTGACCAACACGCCCACTTTTATATATGGGTATTATAAAGGGGCCTAAAAAAAACATTTTAAGCGATAAGTATCTTGGTCAAATACTAAGATTATTGATTGAAAATTTGTGGTATGAGTCCAACTATAGACGGAAAACAAAAAACACTAAAAGGTTTGAAAATGGGCGTGGCACCGCCTCTTTTTAGAGAAAGGAATCTACGAGACTTCGGGGCCCATAACTCGACAAATAATTCAGATATTACGACGAAACTTGGTGCACACCCTTACACCATTTCTGGTAATACATGTGCAAAAACTAATCGTTATCGGTTTGCAACCACCCCTACTTTTCAAAGAGATATTTAAAAAGCGCTCTTTAGAAATTCGGAACTTGATTTCTCTGTATTTGCAGTCATACAGGGACGAAATTTTGCACCAAGAATAAGATTTATAAGGTTAATCTAATGGTGGACAACATTTTTTAAAATGGGCGTGGATACGCCCACAGTTTTCCTATTTACAGAGCCCTGCATAAAAGTATACAACCGAGTGTCAAATGATCTATATTTTATATATTTATACTGTTTTTTGCGCAAATAAAGAAGTCATGTGTGTTATTAAGATCAACATTTTTGGTTCTCACTATATCCCAACTTTTCGTTTGACATAACCATAGTTAAATTAGCCATAAGGCAAAACTTCCTTTTTCTTATAACACACCGTTGCGGACGTTACAATTTTCACAAAATATTTTTAGGTCAAAAAAGCGTATATTCGCGAAATCTTTTTATTGTTATCTAATCACAGAGCAAATTGCTGTTTAGGTATATATAACATTTAATATAAATGCTATCGGTTTTTCTGTAATTAAATTTGTACACAATACACCTCTAGCCTTAGTTTATATGCGGAAAAGCTCAGTATCGAACTAATTAACTGACCATTGCCATTTTGCCTTTATGCCTGTAAACGCTTATCTTTTTTTTCAGCTTTATTTGATAACTTCTAAACCAAACGAGATATGAAACGCAGAAATGTGGGCAATGAATAGGGCTAGTAAAAAATGCATAAAAAAAATTTCCTAAAAATTTAAATATCGTCGTACGATACGAAAACTAGCACATTTAAAATTTCTTACGAAATCTAGCAATAAAAAAATTCTGTACGAAAAGTAGCACATTTGACTTTTGGCTGACGAAAAGTAGCACATTTGACTTTTGGCCGGCGAAAAGTAACAGTACATATATACCGTTTTTACTTAAAATTGTTGTTATTTAAACGAAATTGATAGTTTTCGTCAGCCAAAAGTCCAACTTGTTACTTTTCGTCAGCCACAAAAAATCGAATGCTAGTTTTCGTATGGTACGACGATATGTAGTATGTAGCTCTTTTTTTATTCGCAGGGACGATATGTATGTATGTACATTAGGGTGCGTAGTACCATGGTCAAAGATATCACACATAAATTTTGGTCCCGATTGGTGGCGGTTAAGGCGTGGCGCATTGAGGTCAAACTTCAGAAAACTCTATGAAGTCAAAAAATCAAAATATATTTTTTTTATTATCTAATAGGTACCCAAAATCGATACTTCTATACCCAAGAATAACAAATATAAATATTGCCATATTCAGATTGCCATGGATTTTAAACGCACTCTAATGTAGATGTGTACATACATATATGTATATTAAGTGACTTACCTCTTCTAATACACCAATAGTTTGACGACAATCTGGCATTCTGGATGCAAATGTTGATGTTGTTGGAGAATTGTAATCATCGCGAGTCTCTTCTACAAATTCAGCAATGCCAATTAATGCGGCTGGCGGCATTTTCACACTTTTTCAATATTATTACTTTTCCAAAATAAATTAATTTTTTCAAACCAGATTGCAGTGCAAGGTATCCAAGTTTGTTTGTTTTTTCTGTAGAAAACTTCTATCAACATATCGCACCCTAAATCATAAAGTGACACAACTCAAAATTCAAAAATGTTCAATAGAGCCAAAAAAACTTTTTTCTTTTTTATAGGCAATGATATGGGAAAAGGCCACGTATAATAGTTATTTTCCAGTTAAAAAGAAACCCAGATGGAAAAGTTTTTTAGGTAGTGGCTAGAGATATATTCCCTGTACCGATTTATGAATGTAACCCGATTTCGAGAAATTTTGAGTTGTGTAACTTTATGATTTAGGGTGCGATATGTCGCACAGTGGGGAAGCTTCCATACATTCAGCGGAAAAAAATAGAAGGAGTTGTCGTAGAGCTTTGAAATTTTGCAGACAGGTTATATATGAGCTAGTTAAGAAAATTTCCAAAAATTGTTGAAATCGGTCAACTCCTAGGAGTACCTCCCTTGGACTTATAGTAAAAAATTAAAAAAAAACATTTAAATACAAATTTTAATTTCAGCCGAAAAAAGTAAGATATCTTCACGAAACTTTGCATATCAGTTACCCTCATAAAGGGCATTGACGGTGCAAAAAATAATTGAAATCGGCCACTCCCTAGGGGTACCTCCCTTGGACCTATAGTAAAAAATTAAAAAAAAATTTAAATACAAATTTTAATTTCCGCTCAAAAAAGTTAGATATCTTTACGAAACTTCGCATATCAGTTACCCTCATAAAGGGCATTGACGGTACAAAAAATAATTGAAATCGGCCACTCCCTAGGGGTACCTCCCTTGGACCTATAGTAAAAAATAAAAATAATTTTTAATCCATACCTGTACTTAATTGTGAATAAAAGCGAAACGCGTTCATCGATTTTCTTGATTTATGTATCATTTTGTTCATAGGTTATGCGACTTTACGTGAAAATAATAGGACTTTGAACTTTTTTACCGTTTTCGATTTTTTATGAATTAAAAAAAAAAAAATTATTTTTAGGCAAAAAATATTTTTTTTTCTCCATACATTTATTTATAACTGGGAAACTGTTGCCTATATAGCGAAACGTTATATAAACAGATGAAATTACTTGTAATTCTTGATTTTTATAAATTTGTTTAAACAAAATCCGACTAGTGGTTCTTGAGTTATGTTAAACAAAAGAGCCTTATCAGAATTGAGTCGCGAATCAATTAGCTGAAAAATGTTGTACTGTATAATACAATAAATTGAAAAGGGGCACCTGGGGACACTTGAAATTGATTAAAAATGTAAAAACAGATATGAAACAATGTATTAGTAGTGACTTCCAACTGGAGGCAAGTGGCGCTAAAATTACAGGTCCAAATGTTTGGAGAAAAAAGGGATTTTTGTTATATGTTCATAAAAATAAACAAAAAAAAAAACTTAAGTCTCTGCAGAGTTTATTTTTTCAATTTTAGTAGACTGAAATATCCTACTTTAAATAAAAAATAAAAAGAAAAACGTTAGCTCACATAATAAAAGATTATTCGTTTTGAAATTCTTAGGTTTAAATTAAGTTGGTTCGGTAAAACATACAAGTACTGAGTTTGAGACGGCTATAAAAAAAAAACTAGCAGTCAGATCGGAGTAATTCTTTTTGATTTGGTTGTACCATTTAGTCTAAATTCCAAAATATCACTGCATATTGCCTGAAGAGTATGTTGACAATTTGACTTTTTTCCGCAAAATCCCCAGTGTGTGTCGCTCTAAAAAACACTATGAGGAAAATGTGAACATGATCATGATTTACACATGTACATACATACATATGCATTTGTATAGCTTTTGCAGATGCTTTAAAATATCAGCGTTTCCATTCCAAGAGAAATGTTAGAAGCCATTACCTAGATCTTCTATAAATCAGTTTTTGAGTTGTGACACTACTTAAGTGAATGAGCAATATTGTGCATACATAGGGTTAATGTCGGGTCCCGCGATTGATGTAATAATTAAATTAATTAAGGCATGAAAACATACATATGTACGTACAAACATATGTATGCACATATGTATGAACGATGAAATCTGATAAGGCGCAATGGTGAAAACTATAAGGATATGTACATACATATGTATGTATTTACCTCAAGAAATAACTTAAGAAATGCATCCAGCTAATAGATACATAAAAGGCAAACAATTAAGCTCAAATTAATTATGCAGTAACAGTATCGTTATAAAACAGCTGATCAACCAACCTTATGGGAAACAATGGGTGAGTTTCTAAGAAAAAGCTGCTCCGCAACTTTTCAGCTGAACAGTTGCCAACAGTTGTGTAGCAGTTGAGTTAAACAGCTGCGTCTTAGAAACGGTTTGATGAATTTATCAGCTGTTTGGCTTTACACAACATGTTGAGCTCAAGTAGCGAAGAAAATTTGTGATGCAAAAAATGGCGAAAAGTTGCCAACTGTTGAGCTGAGCGGAATTACTCAACAGTGCGTTTCTAAGACAAACACTCAACAGTTGCACAACAGCTCAGTCTTAGAAACTCACCCAATGTATTTGATTAGTGATTCGCTAGTCGGTAACGCTATCGGTAACAACCAAATGAATTTTGGTTTTCAGCAGTAACGCTAACCAGCTGATCGATTGTTTGTTTCAGTTGTTCACTGTCATGACCCAATAATAATAGTTGTATTCGCGTACAGCAATTTGTTGCAATTTATTACAATTTTGCAACAAATATCCGCTTTTTCCATTTTTTTACGCAAAAAAATTGCAGAAGTGATGGAAATGAGAGAGCAAAGTGACGTTTATTTTTGTGAGAGGCTGCAAAATTCTGCAGGACAAATTTTTTCCATCACATTTGTCCAGCAGCAAAACAGCTGATGAAAAAACATATGTTTGTAATTTGCGAAAATTGCAAAATTGAAATTCAAAATTAAAAAAGTTAAATATGGACGAATTACTTATGAAAGATGTAAGTAAATAACATTTGATTATGTCTGCATCTGTACTTGAGCTAAATGTCGAATGATAACAGCAGCATTGTATGTTTGTTGCTTAATGTAGGGAGTCCGCCGGTTACCCTCTGCTAACTTATATGTATGTATGTATGTATGTCAATATGCAATGCCAGCAGGCAGCCGCAGCTCCGCATTTATATACATACATGAGAGAGAAAATGCAGAACAAAAGAGCGAAACACGTTATGTGGAGACATGGTATAAAGCAGACCTGTTATTTAATGATTAAAAATTTTAATGATTATTAATTAAAGCATGTTTTGTTGTTGTAACTATTTAATGATTAATTACGATTATTTTCACCTTTTTAATGATTCAAAGTTAATTAAATTATATAAAAAAAATAATTAATCGATTAATTATTTTTAATTGCACAATTATTTAGATTATTTTCAATTATTTTTAATTGCATGATTAACGCAATTACTTGATTATTTTCGATTATTTTTGATTTTTTTTAATTGCATGATTAATACAATTATATGATTATTTCAAATTATCTATGATTTTTTTAATTGCATGATTAATTAATTAATCGATTAATTATTTTTAATTTTTTGTTTCTTTTCAAATTTGTTTGTGAACAAAACATACATACATATATTCATACATACATATGCACGTGCATACATACATGTGCTGAGAGTATGCTGTGCGTTTAAACCCGTATCGGATGAGGCCGCACTAGTAATTGCCAGTCTATACTGCTGACGCAGTTCCTATCTCTACACGGTTGTTTCAAGGCCCATCTGTTTCGCTTTAAGCACGAGTCGAACCTAACGTGCGATCACTGCGGGAGGCAAGCAATAGACGATGCACACCACGTATTCTTTGAGTGTGCAAGATTTTACGAATCTAGAAACAAGTTCCGTAGAATATTTGGAGGAGACTATACACCTGAGTCGTTCGTGAAGCATAGCCAAAATGGACTGCAGCGAGTGATGTAATAGCACACACCATGAAAACACTAAGAAGCCTAGAGAGAATACAGCGAGGCAGTGGCGACTAAATTAGCACTAATTGTATCCCTCTAATCATAGGCACCTCAAGTGGAACGGATACGTAAGTAAAGGAGCTCGGCCTCCTGTATCCGTCATTGCGCGTGGTACGGAGCTTTGGCCTCCGCAGACCACGTAACAGTGACCACTTTTGTAAAAAATAAATGGGTGAAGCCTTTTAAGGCAGACTGAGGGCAATAACGCGACCATTACGGACTTTCGAGCCTGGTGCTCAACCCACCACCCGATGGTAGCCTGACGGCAGTACCGGGGCGTTCGGTACGATGACAGTAGAACGTTTAGTGCGGTTAGAGTCCCGCACTGAAAGGGTAAAGGCTTTCGATGCTTCCTCCTCGTTAAAAAAAAAAAATATATATATATGTATACACATACATACATGTGCACATGCATACATACATACACACATTCATGCATACATACAAACACACATACATGTATATATGTACATACCTACACATACCTATTTTCAAAAATAATTTAAAATAATCATATTAAAGAAAATAATCGCACAATTGAAAATAATCGAGCAATTAAAAATAATCATACAATTAAAAAAATTTTGGCAATTAAAAATAATCAAACAATTAAAAATAATTGGGCAATTAAAAATAATCATGCGATTAAAAAAAATTATGTGATTATATGATTATTTCCGATTATTTTTTTAATGGTTAGTAATCATGATTTTTTTTAAAATTTTTTTAATTTAATCGATTATTAATT
Organism: Urophora cardui; assembly: GCA_960531455.1. Taxonomy (NCBI): domain Eukaryota; kingdom Metazoa; phylum Arthropoda; class Insecta; order Diptera; family Tephritidae; genus Urophora; species Urophora cardui. Next base: position 165,709,727 of record OY482670.1, read on the forward strand.
GTCCGCTTAATAATAATATAATACAATGGCGCTATTATAACTCTGACGAGTTTTATGGCCGAGCTTCTCTCCCAATTCGAGGTGTACTCCTTTTTGTTTTTCCTACTAATTGGGTGGACCTACAGTTTTATGCCGGCTCCGAACGGCGAATGCATTTTTTGTGAGAAGCTTTTTCATGGCAGAAATACTCTCGGAGGGTATGCCGCCCACTGCCGAGAGGTGACCGCTGCTCTTAAAAAACCCAATAATTGGATTTTTACTAATTAGAAAAATTTGTTTGGCTCGGACCGTGGTTTGAACCCGAGACCTCTGGCATAGCAGGCGAGCACTCTACCCACTGCACCACAGCGACCACAGACAGTCCGCTTAATGTAAGACAATTAAAATAATCATTAAAATGAAAAAATCCAAAAAAATTAATCATTATTAATTTTAATCGGAATTTAACAGGCCTGGTATAAAGTAATACAAATTTCGTATAAATTTTTGTAAATATAGGATTTGTATATATTTTGTTAATTCCCATAATTTTAATTTGATCAGCTGTTCATCTTTCCTGCAAGATTTGAACAGATTTGCATTTTTTACTTTTTTGGATATTTTTCTCTTGTGAGAGGAAGAATGATATTTGGCGAGATAGAGAGTGATAGAGGCAAACAGAGAAAAGCTGCTGGAAAAAGTACGCGAGTACACCTAATATGGTCGTAGCAATCAAAAGAGAACACGCAATTAGCATTAATACAAAATATGACCTCTCGGCAGTGGGCGGCATACCCTCCGAGAGTATTTCTGCCATGAAAAAGCTTCTCACAAAAAATGCATTCGCCGTTCGGAGCCGGCATAAAACTGTAGGTCCACCCAATTAGTAGGAAAAAACAAAAAGGAGCACACCTCGAATTGGGAGAGAAGCTCGGCCATAAAACTCGTCAGAGTTATAATAGCGCCATTGTATAATCTATTCTATATATATATAAAAATCAAGCCCATTTCTTTGTCGCCGGCTTTCGCCCAAACGCGTGTAGGGATTTTGACCAAATTTACACACAAACTTAGTACCTTGCCCTAGATGGTTTATATACATATTTTTTTCAAATCCGGAAGTCGGTTCCCGAGATATAGGTCAAAAGGTCAAAACGTGGATCCGGCTTTCCCCTGAGTATTTTTGGACGATATTGGTATCAAATGAAAGGTATTGAGCAGAGAATTTACATAGAATAGTACTCATTGGGATTCCTAGGTCGGGTCTCCAGATATGGGTCAAAACGTGGACGCGGATGACCCTCGAATGTTTCTGAGCGATATTGGTACCAAATGAAAGGTATTAAGCAGAGAATTTACATAGAATAGTACTCATTGTGATTCCTAGGTCGGATCTCCAGATATGGGTCAAAACGTGGACCCGGATGACCCTCGAATGGTTCTGAGCGATATTGGTATCAAATGAAAGGTATTGAGCAGAGAATTTACATAGAATAGTACTCATTTTGATTCCTAGGTCGGGTCTCCAGATATGGGTCAAAACGTGAACTCGGATGACCCTCGAATGTTCCTGAGCGATATTGGTATCAAATGAAAGGTATTGAGCAGAGAATTTACATAGAATAGTACTCATTGTGATTCCTTGGTCGGGTCTCCAGATATGGGCCAAAACGTGGACCCGGATGACCCTCAAATGTTTCTGAGCGATATTAGTACCAAATGAAAGGTTTTGAGCAGAGAATTTACATATAATAGTAATCATTGTGATTCCTAGATCGGGTCTCCAGATATGGGTCAAACGTGGACCCGGATGTCCATCGATTTCTGAGCGATATTGGTATCAAATGAAAGGTATTGAGCAGAGAATTTGCATCGAATAGTACTCATTGTGATTCCTAGATCGGGTCTCCAGATATGGGTCAAAACGTGGGCGCGGATGACCCCGGAAAATTTCTCAGCGATATTGGTATCAAATGAAGGGTGTTGAGCAGGGATTTTAGATAGAAATGAACTCATTACGATCCCTAGGTCGGGTCCCAAGGTGTGGGTCAACACGCGAACCCGGACAACACCGGGATATTTCTCAGGGATATTGGTACCAAATGAAAAGTGCTGAGCAGGGCCTTTACACAGAGATGAACTAATTATGATTCCTAGGTCTGGTCCCTAAATGTGGGTCAAAACGTGGACCGGGATGGCCCCGGAAAATTTCTGAACGATTTTGGTGTCAGCTGAAAGGCAGGGCTTTTACATAGAGATGAACTCATTATGATTCCTAGGTCAGGTCCCCAGATGTGGGTCAAAATGTGGATCCGGATGGCCCCGGATAATTTCTCAGCGATATTGTTATTTCATCACGGCGCATGGCGATTCCTAGGTGGGATCCCAAGATATGGGTCAATATGTGGACCCGGATAACCCAGATACCAAATGAAAGGTGTTGAGCGGACTCTCATGTAGAGCCGTACCCATTACGATTTCTTGATCAAGTCTAAAGATACCGTACCCATTATAGTTCCTAGGTCAAGTTCCCAGATGTGGGTCAATAAGTGGACCCGGATGAGCCCAGGATGCTTCTGAACAATACTGATAAAAAATGAAAGGTGTTGACCGGGTCTGCTATATAGATATTTTCATAGTGATTCTTAGTCCCGATACCCAATTATGGGTAAAATAGACGATTCGGACGCCACGGAATGTTTTTAAGAAATGACCGTATGAAATGAGAAGTGGAATGCAAGGTATCTTATGCTAAAACCAGTTTCCTAGGGAAAGGAGAAGAGTAATGAGACTGGGAAAGGCAAAGGGACGGAAAAGGAGAGGGAGAATATAATAAGAATGGAATGAAGAGGATGTGGAGCAGGGTACGGCAAGAGTTTATGTGAGATTGTATTAGTGAGAGGAGAGATTTGCGCTACACTGGGGTAAGCGCAAATTATATGCAATAAATTTAACATATGTGGGAAAATTAAACTTTTTTTCTTGAAAAATTTAAGGATTTTGTTTAGTTTTAGGTACAAAATTATTATTGATGTAGTACATACCAGAGCTGGAAAAAGCAAGTAAAAGTATTATTACCTTTACGAATACTCAGTAATTGAAAAAACCAATTACCAAGCATAAGAGTATTTTATTGGTAATTGATATTCAGTACATACATACATTTTTCAATTCTTTATCACTTTCAATTATTTTAAATTTAAAAAACAAAAGCAGTTACTACAAGAAACCCACCTTAATATAGATATATTAAAAAAGAGTTCTCATGAACGAATTTTCCTGATTTGTTGGTTGTAATATTTAGTGTCGGATGATTATAATAATAATAATAATACAATGGCGCTATTATACTTAACTCTGACGAGTTTTATGGCCGAGCTCCTCTCCCAATTCGAGGTGTGCTCCTTTTTTGTTTTTCCTACTAATTGGGTGGACCTACAGTTTTATGCCGGCTCCGAACAGCGAATGCATTTTTTGTGAGAAGCTTTTTCATGGCAGAAATACTCTCGTAGGGTATGCCGCCCACTGCCGAGAGGTGACCGCTGCTCTTAAAAAACCCAATAATTGGATTTTTACTAATTAGAAAAATTGTTTTGGTGTTTTGCGGCCACCATCGGATGATTATACTCCACGTAATTGGAAAGAGTTAATGGTAATTGATGAAGTAATTTAAAATGTAATTAATTACCAATTAGCAGTAAAAAGTAATTGTACCTGAACATTTTAATTATCAAGTAATTGCACTTAGACGAGGTACAATACCAAGTATTATTCATTGCTTCACAGCACTGGTACATACCATACATGTGCAATGATAAAAAAAAAACAGAAAAATGTACGAAATATATCGTCAAATAAATTTCAATTGTGTATGTGCACGAGCACACTGTCGTTCACACAACAAATCAACACAGCCGTTGCGTGTGTTGCTTATTCGCTGTCTGAACAACGACTGATTTGAAGAGCGTAAGAATGCGTGTATGAACTCATTTGCCCGTGCGGGACAGCTTTGCCTGTCGCTGATGTGGAGAGAGACAGTAAGACAGGGAATTAGATAAGAAAAAAGAGGGGGAATAAAAAGGAGAAATACAGAAAAGGAGAGGTAAGAGAGAGCGATAGAGACAGAGAAGCGGATATGTGACGGGAAAGGAAAAAGGAAATGAAAGGAAAGATAAATGGAAAGGGAAAGAGAAAGAGAAAAGTAGAGGGAAAGGGAGTTGGAGACTAATACGAAGAAAAATGGGATAAGAACATGAAGAGGGCAAACTTTTGAAAATATCAATTTTTTCCTTCATTTTTTTAAACTTATCTGAATTGAGCTGAGCTCTGCAGGCCGAGGTAATTTCAGTTTCTAGATACTTCCAACATATTTTAAAGTGTGCCGTTTTTCGCTTCAAGTACCTATAATAGAAAGTGGGCCAAAGCAAAGCTTGGCTGGGTACAGCTAGTGTATAATATAATAATGATAATTTCGCAACCTAAAAAACCAAAAGAAGAAGAGCGACTCTATTGCTATGGTCACCTTTATTGGGCTATGATCACTGTTCAGCTGTTTACTGTTACTGCACCAATAATCGACCAAATTAATACCGATACTGTTACTATTATGGAAATAAAGTTAATGCATAACTAATTTAAGCTTTAACAGCCTATTCATTTCAAAGCAAGCAAAGCAAGCCAAAACCTTAAGTAAAATCTTGGAAAATTTACTTGCTTTTTTAACACGCTTTATATTAGTTTCACCTGTATGTATGTATGTATGTATGTATGTAAACAAGTTACGTATACGCGGTGTAGTTCACTATATGTTTGCTTGTCCGCATTATGTAGCATAAGTTAAGGCAACAGCGTGTCTATGCATACACTGAATGGGGGTTTTTCAGTGTGAGATGTGCTTATGTACTTGCCTTTTTCAACCCCTGCAGGGAACTCAATAACTAGTAAGCAAAATTTCTAGTTACGAACTAGCGAAAAGGTGTCAAAGGGGAACTAGATCAATTGTAGTTAGACCTTCACCAGTTCAGAAGGAGTGAATTGAGTGACCATTATAAGACACGCTTTGATTTGTATACAATTTCGAAGTGACAAAAATTGTATGAAAATTTTTCGTTCGTTCACTTGCCGTCGGCTTTGTATATTTCCGCAATTCTCAGATGTTTAGTGAAGCATTTTATATAAAGAGTTTTCTATTTCCATCTTGTATGAAATGAAATGTTCCCCTAATTATGCTTTTCCGATCCCTCAGGCTTATTTTTAATTTCTTTTATTTTATTACTTTTTAAATATTATTGTAAATTTTTATTAAATAAATAAATAAAAAAAATATTAGTTAAAAAAAAATTTTTTTTAAATTATCATACACCTTGACACCGACTGGATTCGAACCCGCTCCCCTCAGATTGAAAGTCACATGCGTTAGCCAGTCGGCCATCGCACCACTTGCATGAAGTGTGTCAAAGGCTTCACTTAAGCGGCAGATGTAAAACTGTAGAATTTGTAGGTACTTGTAGCTAGTTCAGAATTATCGAAATTGTGCCAATAAACGAACTAGTGTAAACTGTAGAATTTAGTACTAGTTCGGAACTATCGAAAATGTAGTGCAGAGAGTGACAATTGACAGCGCCTAGGACATCGCCGTGTTAAATTCGCCAGTTGATAACGTGCAAAAAAGATTTAGCTCTCACTAGTGGCGAGAAATGCACTAGAAGCGACCTAGTTCGGAACTAGAGATTTTCCCTACAGGGACTGCATGACTCTTTTGCTATATCCATACATACACATATACATATGTATGTACATACGCGGGACGTGTCCGTGATCAATCGCAAGGGAGCATGCGACTAATACAATTTTACATCGCTTTATATGAAGTGAATTTATCGCATTTTTTCGAGCATGTCCTATGAAGAGACTAATTGTTCAACTTGTATACCCGAACGGGTACCAATGTAGATTAATCACTAACATACCGAAGGGGTACAAATGTAGATCAATCGCTTTCATCCCGAACGGGTACAAATGTAGATCAATCGCTCACATCCCGAACGGGTACAAATGTAGATTAATCGCTTTCATACCCAACGGGTACAAATGTAGATCAATCGCTCTCAGCACGAACGGGAACAAATGTAGATTTTTCCAAGTTGTTAGCCAAGGCAATTACAATTAGTCTACATTTATACCCGTTCGGGGACAATTGGTGTACAATTAGTATATATTTATATCCGTACGGAAACAATCGGGGATTAATTGTGGACCGATTGTACTCGAAAGAGGTCCATCCGGGACAAATCTCTTTCGGGATTAATCGCACATTTTTTTCCAGGGTATGTACATGGTTTTACAACGCGTCACGCAAAACAGCGACGAACATGTACATATGAAAATATGTAAGCTGATGAGGCCTTCCATATGGTAGGTATGAATGCAAATATAAAACGTGCATTGATAAATTAATGGCTAATAATTCAATTAATATAATTTTTCAATACACATATGTATTTATTGTTCGTCACAATTTGCTACAAATAATAGCTTTGTTCGCGTACTTTCTCCAACAGCATTTACTCAGCAGCCTCCAACAGCCAGGTGTTGGAGAAAAATGTCACCTATCCTCTCACAAGAGAAAAATATCGTAAGAGGTAAACGAACACAAAATTTGCAGAGTTCAACAGCTTTGGCAAACAGCTGATTTTTATTTACATTCACAAGCCCCAAATTCAAAGGATAAAAAGGATTAAAATTAAAATGATAATAAAATTGGTGGAAATTATTGCTGTTAATTATGTATATATGTACATATAACATAAAAATAATATGATAAAACATAGTTTTTTTCTTATTTAATTTCTTTTGATTCGTTTTGGGTTTCGTTTTGGTCAGTCTTTTGTCACCTCGCGATAACCTCCTCAATCAAAAAAATCGTTCGCATAGGCTCGCAAAAAGATTTTTTGAAGTTCGGAAATGCATCCGGAACTCTCTTTTACAATAAATCGGCACTGTTTGTTCTATATAAATGCTAATGGAGTTACAATTCTGCCTGAAAACAGTGGAGATATATGCACATATGTATGTATCTGCAATACAATTAACTTCATGTTGTTGTTGTTGTAGCCACCAAGACACTCCCCGAAGGTTTTGGGGAGTGTAGGGGATGTGACAGTCCTTTGCCGGATAAATCCGGCACGCTCGGGTACTAGTCCCTTCTGACACTAGCCCGACTGTCGTGCGAACGATTTTTTCTGGCCATAATCAACCTTCTAGGCCGGTGGATTTTAGTCGCGTCTTACGACAGGCATTCCTTACAACGGGTATATTCTAGACCCCCTAACCCGCTGGGGTTCGCTGTTACTATCTAATAAATAGGATTTCATTGTAATAATTATCACACTAACAATTGCTTTTCTTTGTACCCATGTCCATACTGTTTTCCACCGCAGTATGTCTTCGCGTCTGCTGCCCCGCAGAAGAGATTTCAATTTAATGCACCCGGCCCTGGCCATGCTTTAAAAAAATAACCCTCTATGGAGCGATCCACAGTACTTTTGAGTAGAACAAACTTTTGCGTTGGCGGCATTTGCCCCAGCCAGCAAAATTTCCTTTCTCGAATTATATCTGCGGAGCGATCGGGAGTGTTATAATTAGTAAAATTAACATCCATAGAAGATTTCCCGAAAGTTCCAGTGGTTTGAAAATAAATACGGCGGGCGCATTATACTGAAGTCGACCCACTGCAGAACTACTCTCGGAGGGTGTGCCACCCACTGCCTAGAGTGGCTGCTATTTTTAAAATCCGGATAATTGGGCTTTAGTTAGAATTTGTTGTCTATCCAGGCTCAGTGAAACTTTCAGGAAATATTCTGTAGATGATAATTCATCTTATCTTAACACTTTCAACTATTATTAAATTATAATATTAAAGTTCTCCAGAAATAGAATTCTCCCGGCTAAGGGTTATTTTTGTAAAGCGCGGCTGAAGGCAAAAGGTGTTCTATACAAAACAACTGTGGATTGCTCCATGGATATTAATCCAGAAAGAGAATTCTGCCGGCTGAGGGTAATTTTATTGAAGCGCGGCCAAAAGCCGCCAACGCAGAAAGATGTTCTACACATACATATATTAATTTAACAAGGAATGTCTCCTGAACTATAAGCGTCCGGAGGGTAGTACTTTGTTTTTTGTGATCTGTGAGACCACCCCTACCCTCTGGAAAATTAATTGTTATCGGATCGTGGATCATTATATACAAATTTTCCCTCTATCCAGGCTGGGGATCCAACCCATGACCTCTGGTATGGCAGACTAGCCACTGTCCGCCACACCACAATGGCCACAACACTCCCCACTGCACCACAGCGGCCCCGTTAATATATATTCCCGCAAAGGAGATTACAATATACTAAGGTACATAATATGCATATAAATACTTCGCAAAAAGTATGTAACTTATTTTGCATATTTAATTTATCCATATTTGTTGCCAATTTAGTGTATTTTTCCAATTTTATAATTGATTTGTATATTTTGCAAATCTTGTTACTTGCAAAAATTCAAGTCAGCTGTTGTTTGATCAGCTGTTTTCCTGTTGGAAAATTGCTGTTGGCAAAAATGTGTCCAACAGAATTCAACAGCTTCTCACAAACTGAAATGTCAGTTTTCTCTCTCAGTTGGTTCTCTTCTGTTGGAGATTTGGTGTAAAAAAACGGCGACAAAGTGTTTGTTTTTAAAAGTTTTCGAAAAACATCAAAAAATATCCGTAAACGAACAAAACTAATAATTAGGTGTGTGGAACAGAGAAAAACGGAAAGCAGAACCGTCACAGCACAGTTGAATGTCGTAGTAGCTAACACCCATTTTCACTCGTTCTCCTCCCAGCGCTTGTTACGTTGTAACTGTGTAACCTAAATCAAACGCACGCCGTCAATTTACTGTCAAAAATTTCTCATGCCCATACAACTTGTATGGGAGTAACCGAAATTGAACGGCGTGCGTAAAAAGCAAATTCGACGCCCAATTTTTGTTTTGCGTGACAGTTGAAATTAAGCATTGTGGGTGATTGTTTGCAAAAAAATTGACACTTGCTTTTGATATCGTGTCTGTTAGGTACATATTCCACAAAATAACAAGATTTTCTCTGATTTTCTGTATTTTTCTATTTCTTTATCTGAACGCGCACGCAAGTCAATTTCGGTTCAACGCATATGAAAAATTTGCGTGCGTGCGTTAAATTGACGACTTGCGTTTGATTTAGGTTACACAGTAAACAGCGTTGCCACTTTGGTTATTTTTAACCAAAATTGGTAATTTTTTTTCTCTAAAACCGATTTTGGTAATTTGGTAATTTTTTTCCGGTTTTGGTAATTTTTCCATACCTTGGGATAGTACACCATTATATGAGAAAAATTTTGGTGTTAAACATTTAATTTTTTTTGGGAGCTGTTATGCCTAAATATATTTCGGAGATCACCACATCTCTTCCTCAGACTACTTTTTTTTCTGGGCGCCCGCCGAGATTCGAACCTCAGATTTTTCGGTAGGTAAGCTAATGGCATCACCAATAGGCTACCGCCACCTTGCAATTCGCTTGGATTAATTTTTCTTTTGTTTTTTCTTTTTAAAACCTACCAGAATCAGTGAATTTGTCGACATTTGTCACCAGTATGTTGGCGGGGTTGTGTGCCTTTGTAACCGTAGCTTTCCAGAAGAAAATGTGTAACTTTTGAAGTAAGTTAGTTAGTGGCCGCTGTAGTGTAGTGGGTAGAGTGCTCGCCTGATATACCAGAGTCCGGACAAACACGAAAAAAGTTTTTCTAATTAATTAAAACCCAATTATTGGTTTTTTTTTTTAAATAGCGGTAACCTCTCGGCAGTGGAAGGCATACCCTCCGAGTGTATTTCTGCCATGAAAAAGCTTCTCACAAAAAATGCATTCGCCGTTCGGAGCCGGCATAAAACTGTAGGTCGACCCAATTTGTAGTAAAAGCAAAAAGGAGCACACCTCGAATTGGGAGAGAAGCTCGGCCATAAAACTCGCCACAGTTATAAACGCGCCAGTGTATTATTATGATAAGTTAATTAAAGGGTTTGGTAGATATATAATATACGATATTTGTGTACTAAAATGAAAACTTATAGTCAGAGATGGGATTTTTATTATTTATAAGGAAAATGGTAATTTTTTGGTAATTTATTTTTTAATTTTTGGTAAATTTTTTATTTTGGCTGTGGCAACGCTGGTTGTAAATCAGGGGTCTTCGTTTCATAGCACTGAGGTGCAACGCTCAACTCACACAGATTGTTATACTCTCTCGTTTTGTCGTAGTAAGAGCGCAAAAGTTAGGTGACCATCTACGACCGTGCGACGATTCAGTTGCTTGCGGGCAAGCAAAAGATAACAACGTACACGCATACTTCGTTTTCATACGCTTTTATACGACATCGCGCAAGCATTGGGCATCATAAAGTATTTTTCGTATTGCATTGTGCGACGTGGTATAGCAGCGCATAAAAGCGAAAAATATATGCGTGCACGTTGTTGTCTTTTTGCTTGCCCGCAAGCTACTGAACGATGCGACGGTAGTAGCTGGGCACTCAACTAGTCGTTTTTCACTAATACTGCTGCAGTTACTAACACTGCTGCAGTTAGAGTTTTGGGGATCTCTGTTGTAAATACATATATACACACATAGATGGGCATTTTCAAGTATCAGTAGTAATGCATTACCAGTATTCAAGCAGTAAAATGTTTGTCTTTGACTTTCTACCGAAAATTTTCGCAAAACTCAGTTTGAACTGGATTATTTTGCAACATTAAGTAATATTTTAATAGCTATTGCAATTTTATCAGCATTCAGTAAGCTTTACTGCACTTGCTTTTTTACTGCATTACTGAGTTTACTGCAGTATGCCCATCTATGTATACACAAATATATGTATGTATGTACAGACATTTGTGCATATTTAAAGTGATACCTTCATACATATGCATATGGATTTAAGCTATACATGATTTGGGAAATTTGTATATAATGAACTTTTTTCTGGAAGGTAGGGATGGTCTCACTGATCACAAAAAACAAAGTCCAACCCGCCGGACGCTTATAGTTCAGGATGTATGTGTAGAACACCTTTTGCGTTGGCGGCCTTCAGTCGCGCTTTAAAAAAATAACCCTCAGCCGGCGGAATCAGCGATGCCGTTCCAAAATTTATGAGCGGAGTGAAAATTGACATATAGCGGAGTGTTTCGGAGTGACGGACGAAAGAGCGGAGTGAAATTGCGGAGGGATGTCAAAAATAAGGAAATCAACAAGAAATGTAAATATGGGAAAGCAAACGCAAAATTTTGTTTTCGAATTAAAGGACATATGTATTTATTAGAAATGAATTTAATTAAATTTAAATTGTGTTTTTATTCATAGCACATTTGTTTATAAACTTTTGTATACATAAATTAGTGCATGTTATGCACTAGATAAATGTCTTAGATATAAAAGTACAAGTATGTATATATAAGTAGGATAAGTTTTTTTTTTTAAATAAATTATGTATTTTGTGTTTTTGTAAAGACAATTCTGCCCTTTTATGACCATCAGAATTGCCATACCTTTCCAAATCAGAAATATTATTTCCCAACAATTTTACACAAATTTTACAGAAGCTTTTCTCATCTTTGTTTTCTAGGGTCGGCTTTCCAATAATGCCGCACGCCCCCAAAAAAATGACTTTTACTGCATGGTAGGGGAGGGGAAGTAGGTTCTGAATTTGTTAAATTTGGGCGCCGGACGTACCTGGTTTTCCCGGAATTTGTTAAAGTTGTTAAATTTTTACCTATTTTTACACACACACACACAACTGACATAGGTACAAGGTAAGTATTTGTACAATTTTGCGAGTTGAAATGGCCGCAAAAGTACTGTAGACCGGGCCATAGATATTACGCTGAAGGGTGTACTACGTAGAAGGACATCACCGTGGCGGTAGCCACGGTTAGGTTGTATATCCGGACTTTGGTGGCGTAGCCCAGGGTTATTTTAAATAAGCGCGGCCGAAGGCCGCCAACGCAGAAAAGTGTTCTGCGCAAAAGCACTGTGTTTTTTCTTTATCTATCGAATTTATATGGAGTTACTAAACTGTAACTATAAATTCCTCGAAAACGAGGTACGTCCGGCGCCTAAATTTTACGGATTCAGAACACCCTTCCCCTCCCCTAACCCCCGGTACAAGTCGTTTTTTTGGGGGCGTGCGGCATTATTGGAAAATTTCCCCGTTTTCTAACCAACTAAATTTCATCTTCCATTTATCGATGAATTTTTGTTTGAACGGCTTTATTTTCACTGTATTTGGTGTGAAAATCGCAGAAAACAGCGGCACTACAATTATTTACCATACATATGGTGTGAAAATAATTCATAGCAGCAGCACTACAATCACCCGAAACTATAGCAGCATCGAAGTCACCGTCTGTGGTGTGCAAATCATTCATAGCAGCAGCACTACAATCATCGGAAACTATAGCAGAAATAGCAGCATCGAAGTCGCTCGTACAGACGGCAGCAGCCACAGGATCCAAATCGTATACATAAGTATGGTCATTTGCAACAGCTACATCATAGGCCAATTTCTGTGTTGTAGCAGCAGGGGAATTTTCTTCTTTGATAAAATAGCTGGAAAGAGAATATGAGGTTATGAAATATGGAAAAGTATCCTTTAGAAATATAACTTACCTGTCAATGTACCTTTTTTTGCATTTGGTCCAGGGCAAACTTTTCTGATGAAAACAAAAAAATGTAAAAACCAGCTAATGTGTTTTTATAAATTTTAACTCATCTATTCATTTTGGAGAAATTGATTTGAAATTTTCCATGGAAGCGCGCACAAAACAAAGATCAGTGAAAAGTTGCCACTGCGGCAGAATTATAAGACGTAGACAATAACCCTGCAAGATTGTAATTTTATACATACAAAATTGAAAGTTGATTCAAAATTTCTGAATTATTTCATACATGAAAAAGTGGGAGTGATTTAGTCCAAGAGGGAGTGGCGGAGTGAGGAGGTCAAAATCGGAGTGAAATCTTCCAATTGGAGTGACAGCGGCATCGCTGGGCGGAATTCTCTTTCTGGAGAATGAAAGTTTCACTGAAAAATTCCCTGTAGTTTGTAAATATGTAAATGAAATTGGTTCATTATATACAAGCTGAGCCCATGATTTGGTATATAATCAATTCTATGCTAAACGAACCTATTTATTTAACTTATAACACAATTTGTTACTAGATCTAAAAAAAATAACTTGAATTTTGTATATGTTTATCATAGTCGCCACATTTGTCCTTTCAGACAATCAAAAATTTTATACGCTATGATTTGGAACTACATGCTGTTCAAAATTCTTCCCATTTTTCATTTACATAATATGTATATGTATATATATTTATATTATAAACTTGGTACATACCCAGCAGTATTTGAGGTAAGGAGGTGCATATTCAGTAGGATATTCAGTATGAAAAATACCCTGAAACTGAGTTCAAAAATCATGCCTGAAAAAATAACTGAACACGCAGTGAAGACATCAGGTGTATTGAAATATATGCTATGGAAGTTCTCCCTGCGTATTCAGCCCTTTTTTCATATGGAAACTCTCCCTTCTCGTTCGTCAGTTTTTAGGTAGTTGATTTTCGACGCCACCTCTATATAAAAACGAAAGCGGAAGTTCAGATTTTGGAACTACAACTCTACTGAATATTCAGTAGGAAATATGTGCTCTTTTCCAGCTGATAAATACTGCTGGGTACATACATATCTATACATATGTATTTTTGCACTTTTTGCATTTTGCGCTATTTTTGATTTTGCAAACGTCGACAAACAATTGGGCGATATTTTCACTTATATTCCCTCCGATCCAAATCAACAACTTTATGGCAATTGCAGAAATGGAGCCCTAAAATCATACATAACTTCGTCCAAACATAGGGGTATGTATAATTATGTATGTAAAGATGTGTCGACGCATTGGACGCTTATTTTACCCGTGCCTGCACTGCACTGTTAATCGCTATTATAAACACACATTCCAATTAAATATTGTTATATTTTCACTTGCGTTCACTTATTTGCTTTACAGATTTTTTGCTTTTGATTTGATAAACTCATTTTTCACGAGTAATTTTATGACCAATTTAACCACTTTACTTATAAATGAGACATTTGCGTTCAGAAAACCCATGCAGAAAACGAAAACGAGTATACAACATGGATCAACTATAAAAGAGAATGCATAAGCTCAGCTGACTTCTTCTTCAATCTTCATAAACACACGAACACAAGCATTTTTTTTGATGACGTATGCCACACCCACACGCACCCTAGCATTCCCATAGGGGCCGAATCTGTCAAATTCTTCTACATTCCTCTTTGCATGACACTTATGGCCCCACTATGTATGAAGGTATGTCGTCATGCGAAAACCTTTATTGTTGAATCATGGTATACAACGACTTTCCAACTAAAGATGTGCTTTTTTTTAATTTTTAGTACTTTACAATAAATACCAGGGCTCCGGAGCGGAATGAAGGAAAGGCCAAAAAAATATTTATAACAAAGCATATATACCAGGTAGGCGCAGGGGCGAATTGAGAAAATCCCCATGTATTTTGTTATTGTAATTGGTAGAGTGAAATGTCAAAATTATATTTCGCCGTGGTTAAAATCTGAATTCGCTTGGGACTCGCTCATTCCTATTGGCCATGATTACAATTCGCTTGGATTTTGACATTACACTCTACCTTTGGAAATAAAAAAAGTAGTATCTGAATTCGCCCATGCGCCTACCTCTAAATTATTGTACCATGATTTATAACATGAATAGATTTTCGCCATGGGCAAATAATCTATAGGGTCGTAGCGGCTAAGGGTTCAATTAGTTATGCGTTAACTTTATTTCTATAACAGTAACAGTATCGGTATTAATTTGGTCGATTATTGGTGCAGTAACAGTAAACAGCTGAACAGTGATCATAGCCCAATAAAGGTGGCCATGCAACAGAGTCGCTCTTCTTCTTTTGGTTTTCTAGGTTGCGAAATTATCATATTTTGTATTAACGCTAATTGCGTGTTCTCTTTTGACTGCTACGACCATATTATTATTGGGTCATGACAGTGAACAACTGAAACAAACAATCGATCAGCTGGTTAACGTTACGGCTGAAAACCAAAATTCATTTGGTTGTTACCGTTAGCGTTACCGACTAGCGAAATGCTAGCGAATCAGTAATCAAATACATTGTTTACAATAAGGTTGGTTGATCAGCTGTTTTATAACGATACTGTTACTGCATAACTAAGGGCCTTTTCACATTACTCGGTACGACATCGGATCGACATTTTTTGCTCGGTATTTCCAGCTTACCGAAACGATTCCGCGTTGCTGTGTTTTTCACACTTGTGGGAATACTTTCGGTGCGTTATCGGCAGAAAATAGGAAAACAAACATCGAAATTTGCAAAACAAAATTTTTAACTTCAACAAATCACTCAATAATAACAATAATGTCTTCTAGCGAAGACGAAGACATTATAACTTGCTACATTTATAGCCGAAACGAGTTTTTTACTGACTTTGTTCTTCTTCTTTTATTACGCCGCAAAAATGTATGCAGTAATTCCTCAAATTTTACTGACCGGTCTTACCGCGTTGCGGTATACCGAAATTAATCCGTTCCGATTTCATGTATGCTACACTAATGTGAAAGTGCCAATTGAAATACATGTGGTCGGTAAGGTTTCGGTATACTTTCGGTAAAAACCAAAAATGTCGATCCGATTCCGCACCGAGTAATGTGAAAGCGCTCTAATTTGAGCTTAAAAGAGAATACGCCATGGAGGAACAATAAAGGAGAATGCATAAGATCAGCTGACTTCTTCTTCAATCTTCATAAACACACGAACACAAGCATTTTTTTTTTGTTGACATATGCCACACACACACGCACCCTAGCATTTCCATAGGGGCCGTATCTGTCAAATTCTTCTACATTCCTCTTTGCATGACACTTATCGCCCCACTATGTATGAAGGTATGTCGTCATGCGTAAACCTTTATGGTTGAATCATGGAATACGCGAATACCGTTCGACGGCCGTATATAAGAATGTCAAAAACAGAAAAAACGCCAGCAAACATACAAGCGAACACACAAGCTATTTCCACGAATAGCACGTGCAAGAGGTCAAAATCAAAACAAAAGATGATAATTTGATAGCTTAAGCTTAGTATCGAACAAGACCAATCAATACAGGTCCTCTTATGTGAAGCAAAATAGGTGATTACAGTTAGATGGCGTCTTTCAAGAATGTCAAAGGCAGAGAAAACGCGAGCGAACACGCAACCGAACAGACAAACGCACAACCGAACACACAAGCTATTTCCACGAAAAACACGTGCAAGAATGCAAAATCAAAACAAAAGACAATAGTTTGACATAAGCTACAAACTCGAGTAAGAAGAGCTACTCTCCCTTGCATGGGCCTTCTATAGTTGGGTTATGGTATCGATCTCTCAAGAAACGCAAAAGTTCCATATAAAATGACGTACAAGAAATGCTCAAGAAATTTTTCTTGTGAAACTTTCTTGAGCGAGTATCGACCTCTCAAGAAATTTAATACACTTTTTTACAACTATTTTTCAACATAATGCGAACACAGCAACACAAGTTTTGCCAAGAAATATATCATCGTGCATTTATTTCTTAAAGAAATTTTGACGTCTGTTGGATTTTGTTACATGTTGATAAAAATTGTGGTGAAAATGGAAAAGTTAATCGGAAAAAATATAGTGCACAATTTTTGTAATGATGCAAAGCGGAAATTGACATCAATTTCTTACATCTACTTCCATTCCGGCCATCAATATACCACAGTTTAGCAGTAATATAAGGTCATCCTCGTCGCTTTCGATGATTTCCTAAAATAACAACAAAATAAAACTATTGAAAACAAATATTTAAAGCTTTCATTTAATGTTTTTTAAGAACTTGTCAATTTCTCATGTTTACAAAATGGTTTATTTTTTTTACGTTTTTGATGATCTTCTTCGTTTCACTTGGTATTCACGGTGGAATAATAAACGTCAAAATTTCTTGCCTACTACTATTTTTCACTCAAGAAATAAAGCTAAAAATTTCTTGAGCTGTTTCTTTCTCTGCTGAGTCGACCAGGTTTGAGTGGTAGTTACAGGCTGAGTGCACTCAAAATTAGTTGAATCATGCCCAACCCTGAGTGTAAGTTGGTGCTAACTCAAAAAACTGAGTTCTGAACAGTTTAGTGCAAAAAAAATTTCATCGAACGTTTTTTTCTGCACTAGAGTACTCTAGTGCGATCATCGAACAGACCTTTTTATTTTTCCAATGTACTGTTACGTATTTGTCGATAGCTCGATTATTTCTATCGGGTTCGTATCACTAAATTGTTAAATAAAAGTCTTTATTTACTTCTTAATTCATACCGCTTTATTTCACGACTAAAAAGTCTACACTCGTTTTACTTGACTTGATGTTAACACTTCTACGGTTAAATTACGACTGACTGCGGAGCGCCTGCTCGCCGCCTTATATAGTCTGTCAAACGCAATCTGGAAAATTCTGGCAACACTGGAAATTATCTGGTCTCTTCTTCTAGTTCTGGCAGTTTCTTTAGAGATGTGTTCAGTCATTTAGTGATGTGAGAGTGGAACCGATTATATTCGCCACACTGCCCTCCACCTAAGTCTGATCGTCCCGATCTGACACATTACTCGTTCCAAATGCTGCTAGCCTTTCCAGATGAACCACCTTCATTTTATTCCTCGGTCTTCCAATCGTTTGTATGCGATACACAACATCGTTGAGCCGTTTAATCACTTTGTATGGCCCTTCCCAAGTACACTGCAATTTCGGGGACAAACCTTTCTTTCGCTGCGGGTTGTATAGCAAAACTAGATCTCCCTCAACAAAACCTTCTGAGTTCATCGCCTTGTCGTATCTGGCCTTCATCTTGTCACTCATGATCTTTGTTCACTGTCTTACAAGTTCATGTATTTCTCTCATTTCCTCTTCCAGAACGTTGTTAGACTGTCTGGCATTTATTCCCGTATCGGCATTTATCCCAAATTTCAAGTCAGCTGGCAGTCGAAGATCACTACCAAAGATTACTTTTGCAGGAGTCTGACCTGTTGTATCGTGTACGGCCGATCGATATGCCATCAGGAACAGAGGAATATGAGTGTCCCAATCCCTCTGGAACTTGTCCACCACCTTTCGTAAATGTTCCTCTAATGTTCTGTTAAATCTTTCTACCATGCCGTCTGATTGTGGATGCAACGCAGTTGTTCGGGTTTTCCTAATACCCAGTGTCTTGCACATCTCCTGAAACACTACTGATTCGAAGTTCCTACCTTGGTCAGAATGTAGCTCTATAGGTGCACCATATCTCGCCACCCAATTGTTGGTGAATACTTCGGCTATAGTTTCTGCTTCTTGATTTGGAATCGGGTACACCTCCGGCCATTTGCTGAAGTAATCCATGACCACCAGTACATATTTGTTTCCAAGTTTGCTAGTAGGAAATGGCCCAGCTACATCCATGTCAATTCTCTCAAATGGTGCTCCTGAGTTGTATTGTTTCATCAGCCCATGACTCCTGGATTTGGGACCCTTAGCCTTTATGCATACATCGCAGTTCGCAATCCACTCAACAACTGTCTGACGGCATCCGACCCAATAAAACCTCTTCTTGATTTTCTCTACCGTCTTTGTTACTCCAAGATGACCTCCACTTGGACCATTGTGTAGTTCATTTAGCACATCCGGTATTCTTTTCCTTGGAACAACTATCAATGTTTTAGAACTTTGGCCATCTTCACTCTCCCAAACACGATGTAGGCAACCATTTACCAATTCCAAACTATTCCACTGTGCCCAATATGATTTGGCAACAGGACTCTCTGATGACATCTCTTCTTTTGATGGTCGTTCATTTTGCTCCAAACCGATCATTACACGTGCCAGATCTGGATCTTCAAGCTGACACTTCCTTAGCTGTTCCGCATCCCATTCGTCTGTGGATGTTATTGTCATTCGCCGAACATTTACGATGACTTCCTTCCGCTCAGCTCTGGAGGAATTCTTTCGTTCGAGGTTACATGGTTTTCGCAATATTGCATCAGTATTTCCTTGTATGGTCCCTTTTTGGCGATCTATTGATTTGGACATCTGCTCATGCCCGTCAGCCTTGCGCTTGCGCCCATCTGCAGTGCTGAACTTACTGGAATTATTGCTGCAGTGACGTGCTATATGTCCTATTTTTCCACATCTGAAGCATTTCACAGCATTACTTTTCTTTTTCTGCATTTCATTCAACGCCTCCCATATTTTGCTTAGTAAGTCTGGCGTTTCCACTTCCACACGATGAGCCTTGTAGGTGGGCTTGCTCAATAGAGATGCTGTTTCCTGCGTCAAGGCATATGATACCGTTTCAGCAAAAGTTCCTTTTGGATTTGCATAGGTAGCCCGCTTCGTTTCAATATCTCGTATTCCATTGATGAAGCTTTGAATTTTCATCCTCTCTATGAATTCTTGAGGTGCTCCTGCGTTTGCCAAATGAGCTAGCCTCTCAATCTCAGAAGAAAATTCTTGTAACGTCTCATTTGGTTTCTGGAAGCGATTCTGCAACTCCATTTGATATATCTGCTTCCTGTGCTCGCTACCATAACGTCTTTCAACGGCACCCATAATTGCGTCATAGCTGTTTCTTTCGCCCTCGCTAACAGTCTGTAATATTTCTGCTGCAGGTCCTTTCAATGCTACGAACAGGGCAGCGACTTTGTCCTCCGCACTCCAATTATTTACAACTGCCGTTTTCTCAAATTGTAGCTTGAATACTTGAAATGGACCACTTCCATCAAACGACGGAGGTTTTATCTTCTGTGTAGAAGTTGAAGCGACTGGACGACTTAGTTGAATATCCTGAAGACGGGCTTTCAATGCTTTTACATCGTCCTCTAATTTTTCTTGTCTTTCTTCAAGGACCTCCTTAACTTGTATAATTTTTGCATCCTGTGCCTTGAATTGTAAGGACATACGTTCTTCTTGTGCCTCCAACTGAGCCGCAATGCCGGATACCTGTGATGAAAGTACTGACTGTTGCAATTCCATTTTGGACGTTATCTGTGCCTGTTGTTCTTCCATTTTTGCCGACATTTGTGTCAGTACAGCCAATATCGAGTTCATGTCTGCGTTTGCAACTGACTGTGGAGCCTCTTCCTTCTGAGTTTCTTCCTTGTGGACCTCTTATACATCATCGTTGAAATCAAACTCATCTACATCAATGTTATTGGCTTCCATAGCTTCTTGTAACCTTGCCTGTAGTTCAATTTTATTGCCGGTTGTGCTCAGTTTTCTCTTTTCTAACTCCCTTTTAAGCTCTTGGATTTTAAGTTCGTTTAGCTTTGCCATTATCCTTATTTCGTTATCCTTGTCTCGTTATCCTTGTTTCGTTATCCTTGCTTCGTTATCCTTGATCCTGGAATTTATTTAACAATTCCAATTCTGACACCAATTGTTACGTATTTGTCGATAGCTCGATTATTTCTATCGGGTTCGTATCACTAAGAGCCTATACACACTTGCGACTCAATCGATTTAGTCGAATGTTGATTTGCATGGGAATGTATGGAAGCATTCACACTACATTCAATTAGTCGTACAACTGAAACAGTTGGATTTGCAGTCCAATTTCATTCCAACTGAAACAGTTGTACAACTGCTTGATCAGCAAGGCGCCCTTCTACGTATTCACACTAGAGACAATTTAGTCGAACGACTACAACAACAACAGTGATATTCGTAGTGGAAAGAGTTGCCATGCTGACAGCACTACTTTTATTTCACTTTTGGTAAATTGCAGAGATTAAATATTTCAATTAATATTTTCAAAATGTTAAAAAAAAAAAACAAAAGGTTCGTTTCTTATTAACTACACCATTTCCAGATGGATTTTAGAAAGCGTTAACTGGATTTTAGAAAGGGGAAATTGGATTTTAGAAATGTCAATTGGATTTTAGAAAGGGGAAATTGGATTTTAGAAATGTCAATTGGATTTTAGAAAGCGTTAAAAAGATTTTAGAAAACGAAAATTGGATTTTTGAAAGCGTGAATTGGATTTCAGAATGTGCGTAAAATAAATTTTACACAGAATTTTTCGAATAGAAATTCTTTATTGCGTATGAAAGTATAGATTAATAATTATATAAATTTTCGAAAATCCAATTTACAGTTTCTAAAGTCCAATTTCCCTTTTCTAAAATCAAATTGACATTTCTAAAATCCAATTTTCCCTTTCTAAAATCCAGTTGGCTATTCTAAAATCCAATTTCCCCTTTCTAAAATCCAATTGATATTTCTAAGATCCAATTTCCCCTTTCTAAAATCCAGTTGACGCTTTCTAAAATCCATCTGGAAATGGTGTAGTTATAGACAAGAATTATCTAACTAAGGATATTTACTTCCGTTTTCATGTGTTTCTTGATATTGTTGTTCTCTTCAAATGTCATTAATCGCATTTTAAAATAGAAATAATGAAAATGAAATTGCATGGAAATTATTAATGGCTAATTTTTACTATTTTTTCCGTTTCTTTTACTTCTGTTCTTTCGCCTTTATGAGCGTCATTCCTTCCGTTTTTCTCTTTTCATTTACTTGACAGCTAGTTGCTAGTTTAATAAGAAACAAAGCGAAACAATGTATGCACTTTTTGTTTATTTTATTGTTTTTTATTTATTAATCAAGTTGACAGCTGACAAGAATGTGCTGTAGTGATGTAGTGTGAATACAACAGGCCAATTCGACCAAATCGATTGAGTCGCAAGTGTGTATAGGCTCTAAGGCACTCTGTACACGAGGCGTATCGTCATAGACGCGTACGAGACATTTCATGTAGCGTCGATTTCTCTACGCCTCAAGATCTGCACACGAAGCGACATGAAACTTCGCTGCACAAAACAAACAAAAAAATTTATAATACGGTATTTGCTTTAAATTTCGAAGCTTTAAATAGAAAAGATAAAAAATTTTACGGAATCTTCCATTTTCTTTAATTATACACTCATTTTTTCCGATTTTTTACACAAATTTTACTGCTTTCATAAATTCCACCAAGTGGAAAAATGTAAACAAACATCTTCTTCTTCCTCTTTTCTAAGCGTAGTACGCCTAGCTACCAGCACTGCTTTACGCCAAGCGACATGTAGCCAGCATACTTTGACGAATGCATGAAGCTGACGACTCATGTGCAGCCCTCAATTGAAATATACGTGCGCGACATCAAAGCGTACAGCTTTCGTCTGTAGTATCTAATACGCGTCTAAAGCAGTACGCTCCGTGTGCAGAGTGCCTAAATTGTTAAATAAAAGTCTTTATTTACTTCTTAATTCACACCGCTTTATTTCACGACTAAAAAGTCTACACTTGTTTTACTTGACTTGATGTTAACACTTCTACGGTTAAATTACGACTGACTGCGGAGCGCCTGCTCGCCGCCTTATATAGTCTGTCAAACGCAATCTGGAAAATTCTGGCAACACTGGAAATTATCTGGTCTCTTCTTCTAGTTCTGGCAGTTTCTTTAGAGATGTGTTCAGTCATTTAGTGATGTGAGAGTGGAACCGATTATATTCGCCACAGAACTAAAAAGCATGCTAAAAAGTCTATCGATAAGTCTCCGATTCTATTCATCGCCGATTTTAGAAATTTTCGCATTAAACATTTTATTTAATATATATAAATATTTTAATTGTTAAATAGATTATGGCTGGGAAAAGGCAAGCAACTTCAAATTTAAACCACGAAAATTGGGATCAGGATGAAGAACCTGAAGAACGTGGAACATTTCGTAAAGCATCAGAAGATGAGTTAAAGAGTCGTGTCATTAAGAAGGCGCGTAGAAAAGTCTCCGGCAATACCGCCGCAGATGCTGACGATACTGCACCCAGAAGCATATTTAGTGGATTCGCCGGTAATAAGAAAATTTATTTTTGTATATGCATGCATATGTATTAAGGTGGAGTGAAATCTTATGGAGATTTTTTGTTTGTTCTTTTTTTGAACGTACCAGCAATGAAAAGTTGCCTTTATACGAGTTAATGAACCCCACAAAATTTTATCGCGATAGGATGACGTTTTGAACTGCCCCCAGCCCCGCAAAGTTGAAAGCAATAAGCACGATCTGGTACAAATATGAAATTTTCAAAATTATAAAATCAAAAAACGAAGTATGGGGATTGATAAAGATGGCGGGAAATGTTTCCATTATTCCAGCACGCCCCGAGGAAAATGACTTATACAGGGGTGTAGAGGAGCTTTCACAGATCCCAAATCTGAAAACCAAACTTGCCGGAGGCTTATGGTTTCCGAGATAGGTAAAATTTTAGACGAGTCCCGGCTAGAAAAAAATGGTTTTTTAGGAGGGTAGAGGGGGGCCTCCAGATCACAAAACTGAAGACCCCACCTACCGGAGGCCTATAGTTCCCGAGATATTTGCTGTTAAAGTTCCCATGCAAATTTCACCACACATGGAGTTTAACGAAAATTTTGCAAAAAAAACTTTTCTGCGTTGGCGGCCTTCGGCCGCGCTTATAAAAAATAACCCTGGGCTACGCCATCCGTCCGGACGTGTGCCCCAACCGTGGCTACCGCCACGGTGATGTCCTTCTGCATAGTATTTTCACAACTTTAAGAAGGAATATCTCGGCAACTATAAGCCTCCGGCAAGTTTGGTTTTCAGTTTTGAGATCTGTGAGAGCCCCTCTACCGCCCTGCATAAGTCATTTTTCTCAGGGCGTGCTGGAATAATGGAAAGCCGACCCAAGATGGCTAAGCTGAGTATTAAAGTGATTTTTTTTTTTTTGGAAACAACAACAACAAAAGTTATTAAAGGTCAAAGTTTATATTATGAATTTTTTAAATTGCAATTACTTAAAAAATACTGAACCGATTTCGAATATTTTTATACCATTCGATAGGTATTTTGATTCCCTTTAATATAATAATACATTTTATATATGAAAAGAAAGGGGGGTAAAAGGGGGATGACCCCCGCAGGGGGGTGTTATGGAACCCACATAAAATGTATATCAAATTAAAGGGAATCAACATACCTATCGAATGGTATAAAAATATTCGAAATCGGTTCAGTATTTTTTAAGTAATTGCAATTTAAAAAATGCATAATATAAACTTTGACCTTTAATAACTTTTGTTGTTGTTGTTTCCAAAAAAAATAAATTCACTTTAATACTCAGCTTAGCCATCCTTATCAATCCCCATACTTTGTTTTTTTATTTTATAATTTTCAAAGTTTCATATTTGTACCAGATCGTGCTATTTTTTCAACTTTGTGGGGCTGGGGGCACCTCTAAACATGCGAGTTGGTCAATAAAATTTTACAGGCTTATTACTGGGCTAGAAAGGTTCCGTTCTGGCTTTGGAACAAATTGAATTTCCCAAAAAAAAGTTTCACTCCACCTTAATATGTATATATGTAAGGTTTTTTGCATCAGATTTAATATCTTAATTATAAAACTTAGGTTTTGGTAAAACAGCTAGTGCCGCGACAGCTGCCCCATCTCCCTTCTCATTTTTATCAAAAATCTCCACGCCAACTGTAACAGATGGCAACAATGCCGACTGTGCTGCAAATGCCAGTTCTATAAAACCCACGTTTTCTTTCGGTACAGCCGGTAAGAAGACAACGCAACCTGTTTCAACTGCAAAGAAGGATGATAGTGCATCCGAAAACAAAAAATCGCATGCTTTGAAAGAACATTCCAATTCAAATTCTGAAAAATCTATAAACTATCAGAGCAAAATAAAAAATTTAAATCAAGCAGTTAGCGAATGGATTAAAACACACGTTGATAAAAATCCGTTGTGCATCCTTTCTCCTATTTTCAAAGATTATGAGAAATATCTTAATGAAATTGAAGAGGAAGAAAAGAACGCGAAGAAGCCGTCTACAACTACAAATAACCAAATCGATGCAACATCTGCAGCGCCAGCTATCGGAAACTTTAAATTTGCATCATCTACAACTGCAAGCGGAGCTGCGAGCGCTTCCTCCTTTGTTTCAAACTCAAACACTTTGCCCACGGCTACCAAAGATTCATCTTCCAGCATCTTCAGCAGTGGCCCTAAACCGTGTACTGAAACTGCAAAAAGCAACACCTTCAGCTTTGGCTTGAAAAGCGTTGAAAGTAATCCTAACAAAGATGCACAAGGCACTCTACCCCCAACCCAAGGATTTAGTTTTTGGCTTAAGAATGGTGATAAAACAGCAAATGCAACAACAACTTTTACATTTGGACAGCCGGCTCCTACCAGTGGGGATGAGTCCAGCGAGAAGAAACCGGCTCCATTTAGCTTTACTCCCGGCTCTACACCATTCAGTTTTGGCAATATAAAACCACCTGCGGCAATACAGCCTTCAACTGCTGAAGGCGCAAAAGGCAATGCTGAGGACGAAGAGGATCAACCACCGAAGGTGGAATTTAAACAGGTTTCTATTTTTTTAATTCGAAATATACGAAAACTAATTTAAAATGCTTCTTCTGCTGCAAATAGGTGGTTGAGGAAGATGCCGTGTATTCGAAGAAATGCAAAGTTTTTGTTAAAAAAGATGGAGCCTTTGCCGATCGGGGTGTGGGCACATTATATTTAAAACCTGTCAAGGATTCTGATAAAACACAACTGCTTGTGCGTGCCGATACCAATTTGGGTAATATTTTAGTAAACTTAATTTTAAGTACGGGAATCCCAACCCAACGCATGGGTAAGAACAACGTGATGTTGGTTTGTCTTCCCACACCGGATGTTGAAAAGGTCACTTCGATGCTACTTCGCGTCAAAACAGCCGAAGAAGCTGACGAGCTTTTAGGAGAATTGGAAAAATACAAAAAATGAAGGCCGCAAATGTAGTTTAATTAATTTTAGGTTACTCATTTATTTTAATTTCACCAAGGCAAATTCATTCATATGGTAATGGTAAGTGAACAGCTGACTTCTTCCCGTTTCTAACTCGCCGTGTACACATGATTCAAATAAAGAAGATTGTGCACTCAGCCATATTCAGCAAAATATTCATCCCTGAGACTGGGTTCATTTTGGTTAGTACGTCATCAACTACATTATCGACGGGAAAGAAAATTTGCAAACATGTAAAAAATACCTTTATTGAACTATTATTAACACAAATAAATACGCGGCACTTCATTTTTCTTTATTTAAAATAGCTTTTTAATATAAATTTCACATTTATCGCACACAATCTTTAGTTATTAGAAAACCGGAAACGAAACTGGGTGAAAGAGAATTTATGTTACTACGTCACTAAATCAGCTGATTCTGTCAAATTTTGGATGAACGCATAGCGGGACCGCTGAATACACAATCTTCTTTATTTGAATCATGCCGTGCATGATTTTGATTTGCAAACAGGCAAAAAATACCTTTATTGAACTATTATTCACACAAATAAATACGCGGCACTTCATTTTTTTTTTATTTCAACTAGTTTTTTAACATAAATTTCACATTTTTCGCACACAATCTTTAGTTATTAGAAAACCGGAAACGAAACTGGGTGAAAGAGAATTTATGTTACTACGTCACTAAATCAGCTGATTCTGTCAAATTTTGGATGAACGCATAGCGGAACCGCTGAATACACAATCTTCTTTATTTGAATCATGCATGCCGTGTGCACATGGTGAAATAACGTATGGTGGTGGTAAATGGGCAACAACAAAATTTACTGTTATGTACTGATCTGTCAAATGCAAAAACACGTGTTTTTCTTTGTTTTGTTTACTTATTGAAATTCGTGCAATTTATGAATCGGCTCGAAAAGTTTCTTCAAAATGGCTGACAAGCGTTCACCGCTTGCAAGAATTATCTAAAGGATATCGTAGTAGATAAGCTGATTGGAATTCAAGGTTTATCCAAATAGAGGTTATATTACTTCCGTTTTTATGTGTGTGTTTTGTTTAAAAATGTCAATGTGGAAGAGGAGAGAAATGAATTTCAATGTAAAATTTTTCCCAATTCGTTTTGTCTGACATTCACACTTTTTAGTATACATACACAATTCCAATCAAGAATTATCTAAAGAAGGATATCGCAGTAGAAAAGCTGATTGGAATTGTGAATGATAAGAAAAAATGTGAATGTCAGACAAAACGGATTGGCAAAAATTTTACTTTGAATTTCCTTTCTCTTCTCTTTCACATTGACATTTTTAAAGAAAACACACACACACAAACGGAAGTAATATAACCTCTATTTGGATGTCTACAGTGATTTGAATTAGGGATGGGCAAATTGGAAAAATATATCGATATATATTGTATCGATATTTAAAAAACATCGATTTATGCCGTGTAAAAACATCGTTATATCAAT
This sequence comes from Urophora cardui, assembly GCA_960531455.1. Lineage (NCBI taxonomy): Eukaryota > Metazoa > Arthropoda > Insecta > Diptera > Tephritidae > Urophora > Urophora cardui. Next base: position 165,737,190 of record OY482670.1, read on the forward strand.
ATATCGAAAGGGCTGGCTTCACATTAAGGAACCACGTCCCGCGAAAACCACTTCTTCACGGGGCTAGAGGTGCTCTCACAGATCTCAAAACTGGAATCCAAACTTGCCGCAGACTTATAAGGCGCATTTCAGTTATTACATCTGGGTCTGGGTCAAGATAAATTTTTACTGAAACAATCCGGATCATAATGAAATTTGGCTGCACTTGAAAAGAAGTAAAAAGAAGAAGAAATATCAACAAACCATTTGTGATTTGAGAAAGTAAAAAAAACAAAATAAAAAATCGGATCAAGAATTATTTGAGGCAAATTTATATATAATTTAATTATATGACCTTTATACTCATATTTTATGTGTTGCTTCCATAATTTGTTTTGTTTTTTCACGGCGTCTGAATGAAAAATATGGCCGACAGCTGCTTGTGTATATACATATACAAACATATACCCCGCAGTAAAAATCTGAAATGAATCCTTTATGAATCACTGATGAAATTCATCTGAGGAGGCATCAGTGAATACTTTCATATAAAGGCTGCTGAATTTTTTCAAATAAATGGTTTGCTTTCCTTATGCCTATATGACACTACGTTTTTTCTCTGGTATTTTTGGTTTGGAAAACCCACCGAAAGTCAAAATACAAAAACAATTCTTCTGTACGTTGAAAAGAGATAAATACTCCCTCAAAAACAATTTGATTGACATTAAACTTCAAACTAAATGAAAATAATAGTTATTTCAAAAATTATTTTTTTGGAAATTTGAATTTAAATTACTGAAATAAATTATGAAACTCAAATGGCGGGATAGCTATGTATTCCATGTTATAAGGAGAAGCCAGTGCGCAGTATATTTTTTCTTCCGGACTTCTTTCCCCTTACGGCCAAAGCAGAAGCTTACAAGAGGCAAATTTAAAATTTGTATTTCCATATATTTTTTATTTTAAATATAATTTATTTTATAGTTGTCAAATAGAAAAATTTGTCAGAAAAGCTGCAGAATGACAAAAAACCTACCGAAATACAAGCTGGCTCGTTGGTTTTTAACCGCCTAGATGGTATTTCGTTTGTTTTTTTCAATATAGCTTGCTCGCTTGCACCAACGCAAAACGATAGTGATGAATATTCAACAAAGAATCATCAATGATTATTTAGCAGTGAAACAAATTGACTGCAGGGTATATGTATACATACACAAATGTCACTTTTCAGTTCTGCCAAATCAAAAAAGCACTGTGCTGCCAATTCAGCACGGAAAAAACAAATCGAACAGGGCGGATCATAAATTGAACCAGCAATTTATCTGGTTTAATCGAGCTGAAATCGTTGTTGTTGCATTTGCATGTAAAAATTTTTATCTGGGTTAGGATCACCGTATGTGAAACACGGCTATAGTTTACTAGATATTTGTTGTTAAAGTTGGATGGATCTACAGATATTCTACGAATCCTGAAGTATAAACATAAAAATCATTAAGAATTGCTTGAAGAAGAAAGTAATGTAAATTCAAGCACCCGGACATTATGGTTATACCACTTCTTAAAAAATGTTCTGCTGTTAAATTCGAAGCGAATCAGAAATGTATGAAATATATCGAATTTGGCTAGAATTGGCAAAAAATTATCGATTATCGATGCACAGTAGTTCAAAATATTGTGGCGAATATAATCGGTTCTCCACTTACATCACTAAAATGATTGAACACATCTCTAGGGAAAGTGCCAGAACTAGAAGAAGATACCAGATAATTTCCAGTGTTGCCAGAATTTTCCAGATTGCGTTTGACAGACTATATAAGGCGGCGAGCAGGCGCTCCAGAGTAGTGCTGCAAAACTATCGATGGCACTATCGATAGTATCGATAGTTTTTTTTTCGTGTCACTATCGATAGTTTTTTTCCACTATCGATGGTTATCTCTATTCATTCTTGTAGTTTTGTCCCAAGAGAAGAATACTGAATGATAGGGAGGAGTTGGATTTCGATATCAAATTGGTCAAATTAATACCCCAGCGGGTTAGGGGGCTTAGAATATACACTTCTAACGATATATAACTTGTAGTAATTGAACCACACGAGTTTTTCGTCCATAAAATATCCTTTTTGTTTCACATGAAAGAAATCGCTAAAAATAATGTTTTTATCAGATATCCTTGATATTACGTTAACAATTAAACGGGCTAATTTTTAAAAAATAAAACTTTTCTGATTTTTACAAGTTTTTATAAAAATTAAAAATTTTGACATTGACCAGATGTCATTTAGCGAGGTGTGGTTCAATTACTACAAGTTGTATATTGTTAGAAGCGTAACTTCAGCGAACATAATTTTTGAATAAAGTGATAACAAAAAACACAAAATTACCGTTATCTCAAAAACGTAACCATACAAAAAATTAAAAATTAAAAAAAAAATTGTTCTGTGCTCAGCAGGCCCATACCTATCCTCCCCCATAACTGAAATTCTTCGTCTTTTTTTTTTTTTGTTTTTTGATTTATTTAAAGCATAGTTTATTCTACATTAATGAAATATTTAAACAGTGTGCCTTTTGATTATCGGTATTTTACATTAATGAAATGTATAAACAATGTGCCTTATGTACTAGTCAGCGGCAAAGATGTTAAAAAACAAATGTACTACTTTTAGTTTTATTACTATAGCGTTTTCAAGTCAAATGAAACCTTTTTCAAATCAAGTGCAAATTTTAAATTGAAAAAGGTTTAATTTAACCAAAAAATGCTATATATATAAGTGAAGTATTTATTTCCTATTTATTGTTCTTTTGTTAATTAATTAATGTTATGCGTTAAAAAACAAGTAAGGAAGCCTAAGTTCGAGTGGAATCGAACATTAGATACTCAGCTGTATGCTTTCATTGTTTGTTTGCGTTTGATGAAAACACGGTGTATTTTATATAAAGCGAGTGCTGCAAAAAGTAGGCGTAGCCACGCCCATTTTCAACATTTTTATCAGTCATCCAACTAAGCATATGAGTATTATTCTTTGTGCAAAATTTCATTCCTTTATGACTTCTAATTACAATGATGTCACGTTACAAATTCCCAAAGGGTGTTCCAGAAATATCTTTGTTAAAAAGTAGGCGTGGTCATAAACCGATTTGAATAAATTTTTGCGTGTCTATTAGCACAAGTTATAAAAGTGTATAAACCAAGTTTCGTCTTAATGTCTCAATTATTTGTCGAGTTATGGGCTCCGAAATTTCGTATATTCCTTTGTCTAAAAAGAGGCGGTGCCACGCCCATTTTCCAAGTTTTTCTATTTTTTGTTTCCGGTCTATTGTGGAACTCATGCCACAAAATTTGAATGAATTATCTTTATAATTGACAAAGATATCGCTTCAAATATTTTTATTAGGCCCCTTTATAGTTCCCATATATAAAAGTGGGCGTGGTCGCCAACCGATTTCGCTAAAATTTTGAACATGTATTACCACAACTAATAAAAGTGTACACACCAAGTTTCGTCATTATATTTAAATTATTTGTCGAGTTATTGGCTCAGAAATCTCGAATATTCCTGCTTCTAAAAAGAGGCGGTGCCACGCCCATTTTCCCAAAATTTTTATGCTTTTCGTTTTATATCCGCAGTTGGACTCCTGCCATAAAATTTCAATGACATACCTTTATATTTGACAGAGATATCGCTTAAAATGTTTTTATTAGGCCACTTTATAATACCCATATATAAAAGTGGGCGTGGTCGTTAACCGATTTTGGCAATTTTTCGTGGAAACATTTGCCTAAGTAAGTATATCACGCCTACCAAATTTCATCGATATATCTTCAACAGTTTCTGAGTTATGACATATAAAACTTTCAATGTTTGGCCCTTAATAAGTGGGCGTGGCACCGCCCATTTTTCAAAATCTCACCAAATTTCTTCATAAGGGACTGAGCTCCACACGTGGGTGAAATTTTATCACTCTAGCTCTATTAGTGACTGAGATACAAAATTTCCGATTTTTACTATATAGGGGAAGTGGACGTGGTCATGGTCCGATTTCGCCTATTTTCAATACCATCCGTTCCAGTCTTGATACCAACTTGCATTCCAAATTTCATCAAAATATTTCAATTTTTGCGCGAGTTATCGTGCGTACAGACAGACAGACGGACAGACAGACGGACATGGCTCAATCGATTTCTTTTTTCACCCTGATCAATTTGATATATATAAGTCAATATCTATCTCGATTATTTTATGGTGTTACAATCCACCGTTATGTGATTAAAACTATAATACTCTGTGTAATAGTACAGCTGAGTATAAAAATTAAAGACTTTGAAAAGGAAAATCTAAACAAAACCATCCCTCTTTTTATACTCAGCTGTACTAGTACACAGAGTATTATAGTTTTAATCACATAACGGTGGATTGTAACAGAATGAAATAATCGAGATATATATAGACTTATATATATCAAAATGATCAGGGTGAAAAGAGAAATCGATTGAGCCATGTCCGTCCGTCCCTCTGTAAACACTCTAACTCGCGCAAAAGTTGAGATGTTTCGATGAAATTTGAAATGCAAGTTGGTATCGAGACTGGGACGGTTGGTATTGAAAATGGGCGAAATCGGACCATGACCACGCCAACTTTTCCTATATAGAAAAAATCGGGAATTTGGTATCTCAGTCCCTAATATAGCTGGAGCGATGAAATTTTACCCACGTGTTGAGCTCAGGCCCCTAGGAAGAAATTTGATAAAATTTTGGAAAATGGGCGGTGCCACGCCCACTTATTAAGGGTCAAACATTGAAAGTTTTATATGTCATAACTCAGAAACCATTGAAGATATATCGATGAAATTTGGTACGCGTGATTTACTTACTTAGGCAAACGTTTGGACGGGAAATAGTTAAAATCGGTTGACGGCCACGCCCACTTTTATATATGTGTATTATAAAGTAGCCACGCCCATTTTCAAAATTTTTATCAGTCATCCAACTAAGCATATGAATATTATTCTTTGTGCAAAATTTCATTCCTTTATGACTTCTAGTTACAAAGATGTAACGTTACAAATTCCTAAAGGGTGTTCCAGAAATATCTTTGTTAAAAAGTAGGCGCGGTCATAAACCGATTTCAATAAATTTTTGCGTGTCTATTAACACATGTTATAAAAGTGTATAAAAAAAGTTTTGTCATAATATCTCAATTATTTGTCGAGTTATGGGCTCCGAAATCTCGTAGATTCCTTTGTCTAAAAAGAGGCGTTGCCACGCCCATTTTCCAAAATTTTTCTATTTTTGTTTCCGGTCTATTGTAGAACTCATGCCACAAAGTTTCAATAAATTATCTTTATATTTGGCTAAGATATCGCTTAATAGTAACAAGAAATTGGTTGAAGATTTGAACGAACATTTTGTTATATCAACAAATATCATGGTTAATATAACCAAAAACACTGTCTAATATATCAAAAATGGTAAGGGTAATATTAAACAAGTGTGAAATTAGTACTATTAACCAACTTTTGGTTGATTTTTCTCTCAGTGTAAGTGAAGTATCTAATTCTTATTTGATCTTTTATTTAATTATTGTTTTGCGTAAAAAATTAAAGACTTTTTGGAAAGAAAACTGTAAACAAAACCATCCCTCTTTTTATTTTAGTGAAATATTCATAAAAAACTATCGATAGTATCGATAGTTTTTTTTTCGACTATCGAAACTATCGAGTGGTCCGACTATCGATGGTTTTGCAGCTCTACTCCAGAGTCAGTCGTAATTTAACCGTAGAAGTGTTAACATCAAGTGAAGTAAAACAAGTGTAGACTTTTTAGTCGTGAAATAAAGCGGTGTGAATTAAGAAGTAAATAAAGACTTTTATTTAACAATTCAGCGATACGAACCCTATAGAAATAATCGAGCTATCGACAAATACGTAACAATTGGTGTCAGAAGTGGGATTGTTAAATAAATTCCAGGACCAAGGATAACGAAGCAAGGATAACGAATCAAGGATAACGAATCAAGGATAAGGAAACAAGGATAACGAGACAAGGATAACGAAATAAGAATAATGGCAAAGTTAAATGATCTGAAAATCCAAGAACTTAAAAGGGAGTTAGAAAAGAGAAACCTGAGTACCACCGGCAATAAAATTGAACTACAGGCAAGGTTAAGAGTAGCTATGGAAGCATATAACATTAATGTAGATGAGTTTGATTTCAACGATGATGTGGAAGAGGTGCAAAAGGAAGAAACCCAGAAGGAAGAGGCTCCACAGTCACTAGCAAACGTAGACATGAACTCGATATTGGCTGTGCTGACACAAATGTCGAAAAAAATGGAAGAACAACAGGCACAGATATCGGCAAAAATGGAAGATCAACAGGCACAGATGTCGACAAAAATCGAAGAACAACAGGCACAGATATCGGCAAAAATGGAAGATCAACAGGCACAGATGTCGACAAAAATCGAAGAACAACAGGCACAGATAACGTCAAAAATGGAATTGCAACAGTCAGTACTTTCATCACAGGTGTCCGGCATTGCGGCTCAGTTGGAGGCACAAGAAGAACGCATGTCCTTACAATTCAAGGCACAGGATGCAAAAATTATACAAGTTAAGGAGGTCCTTGAAGAAAGACAAGAAAAATTAGAGGACGATGTAAAAGCATTGAAAGCCCGTCTCCAGGATATTCAACTAAGTCGTCCAGTCGCTTCAACTGCTACACAGAAGATAAAACCTCCGTCGTTTGATGGAAGTGGTCCATTTCAAGTATTCAAGCTAAAATTTGAGAAAACGGCAGTTGTAAATAATTGGAATCCTGAGGACAAAGTAGCTGCCTTATTTGTAGCATTGAAAGGACCTGCAGCAGAAATATTACAGACTGTTAGCGAGGGCGAAAGGAACAGCTATGACGCAATTATGGGTGCCGTTGAAAGACGTTATGGTAGCGAACACAGGAAGCAGATATATCAAATGGAATTGCAAAATCGCTTCCAGAAACCATATGAGACGTTACAGGAGTTTTCTTCTGAGATTGAGAAGCTAGCTCATTTGGCAAACGCAGGAGCACCTCAAGAATTCATCGAAAGAATGAAAATTCAAAGCTTCGTCAATGGAATACGAGATATTGAAACGAAGCGGGCTACCTATGCAAATCCAAAGGAAACTTTCGCTGAAACGGTCTCATATGCCTTGATGCAGGATGCATCTCTGTTGAGCAAGCCCACTTACAAGGCTCATCGGGTGGAAGTGGATGCGTCAGACTTGCTAACTAAGATATTGGAGGTGTTGAATGAATTGCAGAAAAAGAGTAATAGAGCTGTGAGATGCTTCAGGTGCAGGAAAACAGGACATATAGCACGTCATTGTAGCAAGGGCTCCAGTAATTTCAGCACTGTGGACGAGCGAAAGCGCAAGGCTGACGGGCATGAGCAGATGTCCAGATCAATAGATCGCAAAAAAGGAACCATACAAGGAAATACTGATGCAATATTGCGAAAACCATGTAACCGCGAACAAAAGAATTCCTCCAGAGCTGAGCGAAAGGAAGTCATCGTAAATGTTCGGCGAATGACAATAACATCCACAGACGAATGGGATGTGGAACAACTAAGGAAGTGTCAGCTAGAAGATCCAGATCTGGCACGTGTAATGATTGGTTTGGAGCAAAATGAACGACCATCAAAAGAAGAAATGTCAGCAGAGAGTCCTGTTGCCAAATCATATTGGGCACAGTGGAATAGTTTGCAATTGGTAAATGGTTGCCTACATCGTGTTTGGGAGAGTGAAGATGGTCAAAGTTCTAAAACATTGATAGTTGTTCCAAGGAAAAGAATACCGGATGTGTTAAATGAACTACACAATGGTCCAAGTGGAGGTCATCTTGGAGTAACAAAGACGGTAGAGAAAATCAAGAAGAGGTTTTATTGGGTCGGCTGCCGTCAGACAGTTGTTGAGTGGATTGCGAACTGCGACGTGTGCATAAAGGCTAAGGGTCCCAAATCCAGGAGTCATGGGCTGATGAAACAATACAACTCAGGAGCACCATTTGAGAGAATTGCCATGGATGTAGCTGGGCCATTTCCTACTAGCAAACTTGGAAACAAATATGTACTGGTAGTCATGGATTACTTCAGCAAATGGCCGGAGGTGTACCCGATTCCAAATCAAGAAGCAGAAACTATAGCCGAAGTATTCACCAACAATTGGGTGGCGAGATATGGTGCACCTATAGAGCTACATTCTGACCAAGGAAGGAACTTCGAATCAGTTGTGTTTCAGGAGCTGTGCAAAACACTGGGTATTAGGAAAACCCGAACAACTGCGTTGCATCCACAATCAGACGGCATGGTAGAAAGATTTAACAGAACATTAGAGGAACATTTACGAAAAGTGGTGGACAAGTTCCAGAGAGATTGGGACACTCATATTCCTCTGTTCCTGATGGCATATCGATCGGCCGTACACGATACAACAGGTCAGACTCCTGCAAAAGTAATCTTTGGTAGTGATCTTCGACTGCCAGCTGACTTGAAATTTGGGATAAGTGCTGATGCGGGAATAAATGCCAGACAATCTAACAACGTTCTGGAAGAGGAAATGAGAGAAATACATGAACTTGTAAGACAGCGAACAAAGATCATGAGTGACAAGATGAAGGCCAGATACGACAAGGCAATGAACTCAGAAGGTTTTGTTGAGGGAGATCTAGTTTTGCTATACAACCCGCAGCGAAAGAAAGGTTTGTCCCCGAAATTGCAGTGTACTTGGGAAGGGCCCTACAAAGTGATTAAACGGCTCAACGATGTTGTGTATCGCATACAAACGATTGGAAGACCAAGGAATAAAATGAAAGTGGTTCATCTGGAAAGGCTAGCAGCATTTGGGACAAGTAATGTGTCAGATCGGGCGATCAGACTTAGGTGGAGGGCAGTGTGGCGAATATAATCGGTTCTCCACTTACATCACTAAAATGATTGAACACATCTCTAGGGAAAGTGCCAGAACTAGAAGAAGATACCAGATAATTTCCAGTGTTGCCAGAATTTTCCAGATTGCGTTTGACAGACTATATAAGGCGGCGAGCAGGCGCTCCAGAGTCAGTCGTAATTTAACCATGGTGTATAGCATACAGTGAAATGGCTCTGGGATGCGTAGTCGAAATTCGATAAAAAAAAAAGGCGATAAGTCATCGAAAAATATCAAAATCGGGGACAGATTGGTATGGCGGCGACTTCCGGGGGTACAGATTGGTATGGCGGCCGGATGTGGTTGTTGTAAGAAAAGGGACCATAATGACAAGGTCGTAGCAATCAAGACAGAAACGCAATTCCGGAATTGGGAATTGAAAAAATCAATTCATAATTCCGAAAAGAATTTAAGGCTGAGTTCCTAAAACGCAATTCCCGGTGACAGCGTAAACGCCAGCTATTCCACGAATAACATGTGCAAGAATGTAAAATCAACAACCTACAAAACAGAAAGAAGAAGAGCAACTTCTATTGCTTTCACCATCGTTATTGGGCCATAACAGCAACCCTGAAATCAGCTGAGCACAGCTGTTCGACCTTTTTAACACACATCCCAGAGTCAAGTCACTTGTATCCATTCACAATGAATTTAACCGTAGAAGTGTTAACATCAAGTGAAGTAAAACAAGTGTAGACTTTTTAGTCGTGAAATAAAGCGGTGTGAATTAAGAAGTAAATAAAGACTTTTATTTAACAATTCAGCGATACGAACCCTATAGAAATAATCGAGCTATCGACAAATACGTAACAATATCGTCAATATTATCGGCTGTACTATTTTAAAATATCGATATATTGATATATCGATATATATCGCCCAACCCTAATTTGGATAAACCTTGACAACGTGCCATAGATCATAGTGTATAGCATACAGTGAAATGGCTCTGGGATGCGTAGTCGAAATTCGATAAAAAAAAAAGACGATATGTCATCGGCAAATATCAAAATCGAGGACAGATTGGTATGGCGGCGACTTCCGGGGATACAGATTGGTTTGGCGGCCGGATGTGCTTGTTGTAAGAAAAGGGACCATAATGACATGGTCGTAGCAATCAAGACAGAAACGCAATTCCGGAATTGGGAATTGAAAAAACCAATTCATAATTCCGAAAAGAAATTAAGGCTGAGTTCCTAAAACGCAATTCCCGGAGAGAGCGTAAACGCCAGCTATTCCACGAATAACATGTGCAAGAATGTAAAATCAACAACCTACAAAACAGAAAGAAGAAGAGCAACTTATATTACATTCACGATCGTCATTGGGCCATAACAACAACTTCAAAATCAGCTGAGCACAGCTGTTCGACCTTTTTAACACACATCCCAGAGTGAAGTCACTGTTCTGCACTGTTCTCCGTACACAATGCCATAGACAAGAATTATCTAAAGATAAGCCTTGGCCATAGATAACCAACGTGCATTCTTAATACGGAGTATAAAAGATAGAAATGGAAAGATATGAAGATGCATTGCGGGAGGTAAAAGAAACGAAAAAGGCTTTGGATTGGTCTTTTCAAATTGTTTGCTTATAGGCGCTCAAAAATAACGATAAAGAGACGGGGCGATGGATGAAATATAAGGAAGAAAATGAACTGGCAATTGAGAACCTCGATCGGTTTAGTAAATATCTCACAGTGGATGTAATGGTGCCAATCGGTCAGAAGGCATTCATGCCGGGTCAACTTATTCATACAAATGAAGTGCTTGTTGGTCATTATCAGGGCTACTTTTCCAAGTGCTCGGCGCACAAGGCAAAAGAGATATGTATTTATAGACTGCGAAAGGCATCAGAGATTTTGGACAAATTAAAATCCGAAGAAAATTTATGGCAGTAAGTGTATTTATCCACTTACATACATACATATATCTATTATTTTATCCAAATAGCTTTTGTTGAATGGTAGTGCTTCCGGCTGTTCCGGTATTCGGACAGAGGAAGAAAGTTTTAAGATTAACATTGGTTGATTGTCGAGTCTTAGTACCGAAACGAACGCCATGTAAAGCACTTGTGAACCACTCTTCCATATTTCTACATATTTGATATTAAAGCGTTTTGCTTAATATTGTTACTAGGAACAAATTAGAGAAGCCATATGCCGAAGGTGTATTTCCAAACATGAGCGATCGTGAAATAATAGAAGAGTACGATGAAGAAAAGGAAAATGCATGGCGTGAAAAGCACAAAATTCAAGTAAAGTTAACTAAAGCGCGAGAGAAATCCGAAAGGGAAAAGGATGCAGCGACAGGTACGGTTGAGGATACAACCAAAAAAACAAACAACAATGAGGATGAAATATTCAAAATGCTAGAAGAAGCTGAAATAATGGAAGAACTTGAAAACGAATTGGACAACCTACAAATAGACCAAGTCACTAACGAAACAATAAGAAATCTAATGGCTGGCGAGATGCATGTGCCGCCAAGAAAGCGTCGCCAATCTCATACTGGAAATTTGGAAATAATGGACACAAAAATTAAAAACAAAGTTTCGGAAAAGATTTCAAGCCCGACAAATGATAACTTAGAACGATTACAGGGTATTGTTAAAAAGACTGACTTAAATGTGATGAATTCAGTTCGAACCAATAACAACAATCGTCCAAACCCCGAGTTGGTAGAAACTCACAATAATGATGCCGAAAGCGACGAGGACGATGTCGATGAAAATGAAGTTGAGGAGATACAAATTATTAAGGAGCAAGCCAAATATTTGTCAGCCTTAGAACAGATTGGATTTTATGAATATCAAATACAAATTATGCGCCAAAAACTATTAGCATTACCACTTAAAACGCAAAAGGATATCGAACAAAAGGTACATATTTTAAATATTTTGGAAACTTTGGAGGAGTTGCTGGAAATGGCGGAAGATACTGCAGAAGCACAGCAGGAAGAAGGAGAGGAAACGGAAGAAATTGTGACAAAAGAAATAACTGCACAGGACATCGAAGAAATTAAGGCAGCTGATGAAGATAAGAAACAACAAAAACGCCGTATTTCATTCTCGCTGCAAAATGAAACATTGGAGTTTTGTAAAAATGAAAGTGTGTCGAAAATGTTACCTAAACCAGAGCAAAAACAACCAAAAAGATATAAAGATGTAATAAAACTGGACGCGGAAATTGGATTGAACTCAAATAACAACAAAACAACTGAAACAGTAGTAGATCGAAAGCAAAGCATTTTGAATAAAGTAGAAGAAAACTTAAAATTTATTGAAGAAAATCAAAGTACTAAAGATTTTCAATTAGTCGATAAAATTCTCGGCAATGGTAGCCAAACATTACACATACACCTCCAGCATTCCAAACTACCTGGCAGAGCGGAAGAATCTATTGAAAGCAGGGGGAGTGAAAATTTTAAATATGATACCGATAACATTCCCGGCACACCAGCTGATTTTTACCAATTCTATTTGCAAAGTTTGATGAAGCAGCAATCGGAAAATCAGAAAGTTCCGACTGATAAGATAATTTTCACGAACGCGTATGCCGACGAAGACAAGGTAAAGGTGCCGCTGTTAAAGGAAAAGGATCGTTCAAGGGCTTATGAGGATCAGCGGATAAAGGTAAGTGAATTCGAATATAAATAAAAAAAAAAAAACAACTTTTATTAAGTTTAACTTAAAAATATAAATAATCAATTAATTTAAATTTTTGTTCAGTTTTGTAAGCCATCTACAGAAGCTAAATCTATACTTCGAAATAGATCTGCAGTTGAAAGAGAAAAACACATTGTGTATCTTAGGAATAAAGCAACAAACAGGAAAAATAACTCCAAAAAGAAAAAGGCAGCGCCAGCCGACGAAGAGGAATACATGAGCGGTTATTATAAGGTATGTATGCATTATAATACACTGTACGACAGCACTTTTGGGGGGGCGGAATAATTCCACACAGAACGAAAGACCACTATCCATATAGTAAAACCCCCAAACCGTTTTGTTCCCTGAGGTCAAATTTTTTTTTATTGCCATTTTAAATTTGCGAAATTTAGCCTGATTGATTTTTTAGCTGGTTAAAGTATTCTAAGAAAGTAAAGCTCGTGCAATTTTACTATGTTTCCTGACAACATATTTCTATATGTATGTATTTTATCCCTTTTTTCCTTTATTTAAAAATAAATTTGACAAAAACAACTTATTTTCAGGTGATGAATGAAGTTGTTGAAAAGCCTTTAACAGAGCCGGAACCTTTACCTCAAAGTAAATATATCGACGCACATGCACCTAAAAAGCGCGTAAGTCGTTTCAAACAAACACGCAGCGGAGCGGAGAAAACAACGTAATAGAACTGTGTTAACTCTTTAATACTATTTAAATTTAGAAGTTGCTAAGCTTGAATATATTTACATACTTATAATAGAGAATAACCGTATACGCCCGTATATACCTTGTCTTCTTAATTATTTATTTATTCATTTAAAATTGCTTCCACATTTACATGTACTTTTCTTCTAGTTTTATATCCGTTCTTAATTTTATGCTTAAAAGTTTGTGCACACACACATACATACGTCTATCCTTACGGTTTTCAAGCTTTACAAGCGTACTGATTAATGACTAAAAATATTGTGCAAATGTAAAAGGTTTTTCTTAATAAATTTTTTCACCGATCTTGAGGGTGAGAGTAAAATTCCAAAAAAAAACCGGATTTAGTATTTTTTAAAAGAAGATCACTTAATATAAATTAAGCTTAAAATTTACTATAATTAATATAATTATATTTGTATATATATAAACTAGTCATCAAGTCCAAGAAATTCACGTTCCAAGGCAGCACCCATCATATTCCATTCACCATCGCTGTCTTCATTCGCCCGACTGCCATCTTCTGAGTCGGAGCCCATTTCTAAATCGGATGGTAATTTCTCACCTAAAAAACAGAAACCAACAGTTCATTAGTATAAGATTTCTATCGAGAGGAGCTGATATTGGTACATACCGCGTCGAAATTTTGTGCTTGGCGACTCATCGTCATCATCATCAATTTCCTCCCCATCCGAACTCTTATCGGCATCCTCATTGGCTACTGTGGAGTTCATAATGATATCGGAAGCGCGCGTAAAGAATTCACGTGTTCGATCTTGTTCTTTTTCTTCACGTCTCCGCTTGCGCAATGTCTTGTCTACAGGCGGATTCTCTACAGCAGTGGGCGATGGGGAGAAAACGTTGAAAGTATTAAAACCAAATACAAGTAATAAAACTTTTAAGTCTTATTATACACTCAGTTGTGTCTTACCAATATTTATGTGTTCATCTTCACTGGATGAGTCTGATTCGAAAAACTGATCGAACTCTTTATTCATATCCGCTAAATCGGCATTTGAGAAGGACAAAAGTGGATTAATTGTGTCTATAAATTTTTCCGGTGCTTTAGCCTGTTGTTGTTGTGCGCTACTCGATGGCGATATCTCAGACTTGTCACTATAATTTACCACATGCTCTGGACTATGACAATGCGCAGGTGGTTTTCGTTGTCGACTTTTTATTTTACGATCTAAAGGAAATAGCCGCTCATCAACATGCTCCCAGCGTTCAGCACATGTCCATAACCAGCTTGCGTTGACAACTTTAATTTTCGTATTCTTTTTAGCTGCATTCACTTTGAATGTGCCCGAGTTGACGGCGACCAAGTGGGTGGTTTCTGATAAGAAGGGAATATAAAGGTCTGCGTTAGGGTTAAAAATTGCATTTATGTATTTCTATACTTACCGGCTCCAATACTTTGTGACACATTAGCGCCCAAACTTTTTGCGATGAAATAGGCCCGAGATTGCTCCAGCTGCATATTAGTGGGCACTAAACCAGAAAAAACCAATGTCTGTCCGCGTAATACCTCCGAACGTATTTTCGGCACAATAATCTTCAAATCCGGTATATCTTGTGTTTCATCATAAATGGAATAAAATCGTGTGTGTATGTTTTTTAAAATTTCTTCTAAATACAATAGATAATCATCGGGATCGTCAATTTCAATTTGCTGTTGTGAATCTATCGGTAATTTTATTTTAGGTATTGACCCTTCGATTGTTTCAGCACTTTCATTTTTTTTTAATGTCTCCATATCATCAGATTTAGGTTCTTGAGGGTCTTGGGTTGTAGAAGCTTTTTCAGCATCAGTTGAATTGGAAATATCATCACTGGTTTTACCTTCTACAAAAACTTCCTTTATTTCATCTTTTATATTATTTACAGCCGATTCATCAACATCTCCTACATCTGCTGTATCTGCTGCATTGACGGCATCGGTGTTTGTTTTGCATTCGTTTTCTACAACATTCTCATCTTTTTTACTTTCCGTATCAGTCTCCGAACGCTCGGAAATACCATCGGAGGATTCGGATTCGGCAAGTTTTGCTTTACCTTCTACCTCCGTGTTGTCTGTCTTGGTCGTAGTATCGGTTGTTAGACTTTTTAAATCTGAAAATAATGTATACGAATTCACGTTTGTCGTCTTGCATAAAGTAAGAATAAATTATATACATATGTGTGTATGTACAAACCTTTAAAGTCAAGCCCCTCGCCATCCAGTTCATGTTTTGATAAGCCTGGTGGTGCATTTATATCGCCTGTATGTTGAAAGAAATGATATGGCTTTACTTGTATCAAATTCGATGCCATATTCCATACATCTTCGCGGTCATCAATAATGCAAACCATAGAGTCGCCATTTGGGAAAAGAGCTCTTCAAGAATCAAACAAAATTACATAAACATTTTTATAATATTCTAATACTTCTACATGTGCATGTACATATGTGAGCTTACTTTAAATTATCGGTTTTACTAGTTGCGTTGAAACACTCATCTCGAGAAAGTATACGATGCGAAAAGTATTTACCCTCCGGATCGAGTAATTGTGCAATCATGTGTGCATAATTACGAGCACCAAACGTACAAATGTGCAATTCGTAATAAACGGACATTCTTTCCAGGAAATGTGGAGTGCCCGGCCGCAGGCGAGTGTGATACCATGGTGAGTGTGGTCCGTATAATTGAAAGTGATATATACCCTTTATGTTGTTCGGAACATTATCATTGGTTGTGTGTATAACTGTTTGATCTAAATCAACTAGGAGTACAAGTTTACGATCTTGAAGTAAACGACGTGTATCATCGTGTCCCAACTTTTGAGCGAGCTTTTGTGTTACTTTGAGATCGGGAACGGTGTGCACCATTGGCACAGATGCTTCTGAAGTATTGCCCTTAAGAAATAAAAAATAATAATTAAAATTAGCACCACTAATAACTGTGGGCTGTAAGAATGGAACGGTCTTGGGTACGAGTTTAGCTTTTACTTAGATGGGACGTTTGGTGCAATGCTAACATAAAGCCAATTCAGTTGCCCCATAATGAATTTTTCATACAATTGGTTTTTTTTTCGTTACAATTTTCGCGCATTAAATCGAAACGCTTTTGGTGGTCCAAGTACCAGTCACGTATACGAGTGACACTGCAAAAGTTCACGGAATCAAGTACTTCCTGTATTGACAGCGTTCTGCGATTTGACGTTTTTTTACCTATAATTCAGTTGACAGTTCGATTTCAAACTCTCGGTTTCGTTGCAAAAACATATCACGAGAGTGGTATTTGGGTGAAAAATGGAAATTTCGAATCTTGACTTCCGATTGATTTTATTTTATGAGTTTCGATACGGTTTAATATCTCATCAAAACTATAGTTTGCAAATGATACTCGAAGATCAGGCGTGGAAGACCAATGCTTGATGACCATCTTCCCGAGAGTCGCCCTCTTTTGTCGCGAAAAATAAGCTTTGTTCAGAAACTCAGTTTGAAGCGTAACCTGAATTTGTAGTACAAGCAGAGCGTTCATAAACGTAAATTTTGCATGAAGTGTCTCTCATCACAATCATCAAAAAAAAATAATTACTGCCGCTGTTGCGTTTCATGCTGCGTTTCTGAACATACCCATATTGATGCTGTGCGTGAACTGATTTTCTCAGATCGGCATGTGACCTGTAGTGAGGTAGAGGCATCTTTAAGCATTGCGGCGACACAAATACCAACGATCATTTGCATGTCAGGAAGCTTTGCAGTCATTGGATCACACATAATTTGAAAGAAGAATAAAAACAGGTGAGTTCCTTATGAGGGCAAAAATAACTAATGTATGGCAGGATTATAACAATATAAAGCACCATTACAAAAAATGGTAAAAATCAAAAAGAAGAGATTTATGGAAAACTAGCTGATGCCTGCGACTTTGTCTACGGAACTTAATATCTCAATGCAGTGGGTTCGTTTTTTGTACCCGATTTCTTCATTACATAACAAACACACGTTACAAAAATTAACAAAAACGGACCATAAATACGGATTTTCTGAATATCTTAAAGGCCTACCTCAAGGATCAGTCTTAGCGGCTCTTCTGTTTATCACATATATAAATGATATTAAAAGTTGTCTTAAGGCTATTTGCGGACGATGCATTGTTGACAGTGAGCTGCTCATCATTAGACGAAGCGATATCAAAAACGCAAGAAGACTTAGTTGCTATGCCGCAATAAACTTAAAATTAATATAGAAACAAGTAAGGAAGCCTAAGTTCGAGTGGAATCGAACATTAGATACTCAGCTGTATGCTTTCATTGTTTGTTTGCGTTTGATGGAAACACGGCGTATTTTATATAAGGCGAGTGCTGCATAAAGTGGGCGTAGCCACACCTATTTTCAAACATTTTTTCAGTGATCCAACAAAGCATACGAACATTATTCTTTTTGCAAAATTTCATTCCTTTATGACTTCTAGTTACAAAGATGTCACGTTACAAATTCCCAAAGGGCGTTCCAGAAATATCTTTGTTAAAAAGTAGGTGTGGTCACAAACCGATTTCAATACATTTTTGTGTGTCTAGTAACACAAGTTATAAAAGTGTATAAACCAAGTTCGTCATAATATCTGAATTATTTGTCGAGTTAAAGGCTAAAAAATCTCGTATATTCCTTTGTCTAAAAAGAGGCGGTGCCACGCCCAATTTCCAAAATTTTTCTATTTTTTGTTTCAGGTCTACTGTTGAACTTATGCCACAAAATTTCAATGAATTATCTTTATATTTGACAGAGATATGGCTTAAAATGTTTCTATTAGGCCACTTTATAATAACCATATATAAAAGTGGGCGTGGTCGTCAACCGATTTCGCTGAAATTTTCAAAAGGTATTACCACAAGTAATAAAAGTCTACACACCAAGTTTCGTCATTATATATCAATTATTTGTCGAGTTATGGGCTCAGAAATCTCGTATATTCCTGCTTCTAAAAAGAGGCGGTGCCACGCCCATTTTCCAAAATTTTTATGCTTTTCGTTTTATATCCGCAGTTGGACTCCTGCCATAAAATTTCAATGACATACCTTTATATTTGACAGAGATATCGCTTAAAATGTTTTTATTAGGTCACTTTATAAGACCCATATATAAAAGTGGGCGTGGTCGTTAACCGATTTTGGCAATTTTTCGTCCAAACATTTGCCTAAGTAAGTATATCACGCCTACCAAATTTCATCGATATATCTTCAACGGTTTCTGAGTCATGACATATAAAACTTTCAATGTTTGGCCCTTAATAAGTGGGCGTGGCACCGCCCATTTTTCAAAATCTCACCAAATTTCTTCATAAAGGCCTGGGCTCCACACGTGGGTGAAATTTTATCACTCTAGCTCTATTAGTGACTGAGATACAAAATTTCCGATTTTTACTATATAGGGGAAGTGGGCGTGGTCATGGTCCGATTTCGCCCATTTTCAATACCATCCGTTCCAGTCTTGATACCAACTTGCATTCCAAATTTCATCAAAATATTTCAATTTTTGCGCGAGTTATCGTGCGTACAGACAGACAGACGGACAGACGGACGGACATGGCTCAATCGATTTCTTTTTTCACCCTGATCAATTTGATATATATAAGTCAATATCTATCTCGATTATTTTATGGTGTTACAATCCACCGTTATGTGATTAAAACTATAATACTCTGTGTACTAGTACAGCTGAGTATAAAAACAAAGTGGATGATAATGAGGAAAAAGTCAACTGATGCCAATCAGCCAATCAATTAAAAATTTATTTATATACTTTACCTATTTATATGGCGAAATCTACAATTGCAGCCAAAATTAAACTGAAAAACTTTTATTCTCTGAGCAGAAAAATAAAACTTAGAAAATAACTTTTATTTTCTGATCGAAAGATAAAACTCAAACTGACCTAGGAGTCAGATTTGATTGTAAACTTAACTTCAATTTGCATATAAACGTCACAGTAAATAAAGCTAAAAGTGTCTTGGGATTTGTAAAGCGTTGGTCTAAGGAATTTAGAGACCCATATATAACTAAAACCCTTTTTACAACGTTAGTGAGACCAATACTAGAATATGCCTCTATAATATGGAGTCCGCAATATCAAGTTCATTCTGATCGACTCGAATCAGTACAAAAACAGTTCTTACTTTTTGCGTTAAGAGATTTGCACTGGGACCCTCGGTGCAATCTTCCCCCGTACACTAGTCGGCTGAAGCTTATTAATCTTCCAACATTATCAAGCCGCAGGGAGATGTTAGGCGTGGTATTCCTGGTTAAACTGTTAAAGGGATCAGTTGACAGCCCATCTCTTCTAACCGAGGTAAACTTAAATGTTCCTACTCGCCCATCAAGATATTTTCAACCAATAGTCTTAAAGCAGTGTAGAACAAATTTTGAATTACATGAACCATTCCGTTGCTTATGTAAAAGTTTCAATTCTTATTATACTAATTTTGATATTTCAGAATCTATTTTGCAAATAAGAAGATCCCTGTTGTTCGCTCTTAACAAGTGACAACAGATACCTTACTTGTGACACTTATTACTACGTATATCAATATTTACTTTATTTGTACTATTATTTTAATTGTAGGTTCTTTCTTCTATATTAGGCGCATTTCTGTCGTACCCAAGTATGAAAAGAATACTCGCTTATTCATCAAATTACCTTCAAAGCAACAACACCAACTGGACTATTTTTAAAATATTTAGCATTATTATTATATTATGTATATACATACAACCAGCTGAATGAATTTATTTTCTGTAGCTGAGTAGTGTAAGACCTCGACGTTGAATAAACTCCTCCCACTCAACACCTTTGCTAAATTTAAATTTAAATTTAAAAAATCCGCACGTCATGTGGATGCGCCCCTCGTGCGGTAGGGCGGGTGGAGGGTAACCGTTGGGTTTATTATTATTATAACTTATTTTCTAAGCGAAATATAATACTCAAAAAATAACTTTTATTTTCTGAGCAGAAAATAAATCTCCGAAAATAATGATTAAAAATCAACTTTTTGGATATAACTCATAACCGTTACAGTCCCTGGTTATAATAGATGATGAGCTAAACTTCGATGAGCATCTAAAGTATATAGAAGGGAAATTATCAAAAAATGTTGGATTTATGTTCAGAGCATGCAAGCATATTAGCAAATATTATAAAACAATAGTTTATAAATCCATTATCATGCCACACCTCACATACTGCCCAACTGTAACATTCATGCTAGTAGACTCCCAGATATCAAAACTGCAGGAAAACTAACACAAAGTAATGCGATTCATCACAAAGAAGAGATTTGACACTCCAATTCAGGAGCTACTGGACACTTTAAACTGGCTTAGCATTTAAGCAAATTGCAATATACTACAGGCTCAAATTTATACATAATATGAAGCTAGGAAATCTGCCGACATATTTAAATGATTGTCTGGTTTACAACAATGAGGTCCACAACTACGAAACAAGAAAAAGGTATGACTTTCATTTACCAGCTGTACGAAATGAATTTTATAAAAAAAAAAGTATACATTACGAAGGGAATTTGTTTTTTTTTTTTGAATTGCCAAGTAATATTAAAACCTGTAATAACATAGATAAATTCATGAAATTACTAACCACATATTGCAAATCATTACCAATTCGATAACCAATTCCGTGATATTCCTTTCCTTTCTTCCTCTTTCCATATCTGCCGGTAACGGCTCGTAATGGAGTGAAATCCGAGAACGCTTCCCAAAGAACCCTATGAAGAATAGATATAAAGCTATATAAAGAAATGATGTTCCCTCATGAACGTCGGATACACGTCCTTTCTGAGACGTTCTCTGGCGTGCGGCAAAAATCCGTCCCTAATGACGGCAAGAAGTAAAATTTAACTTGTTATGTATTATATATGTACATATGTATACATATATAATTGAAATGTATATATCGACCCCTTTGCGCGATTTTATTGTAAGGGTAATTTTCTCGAAATTTACTTTTTGATGTAAATTTGTTCTACATCTCTTAGCGCATCACCTGATAAAATATTGTAGCTGAAATCCTTATAGTTGTACCAAAAATTGGCTTTCTTTTTTATCGTAAGGGACAATCTATACTTTTTTTCTTGAGCTCGAATTTATCGTATCGCCCATATAAAAAATATTCGATGTGCTAGTGCACAAACCGGATAAGTGCAGCCTTTGGCGAAACTGAGTTAATTGCATTTTTGGAATCATCAAAACTATACCTATGTACCTCGTGTGCAATTTTTGTAAGCAATTATCAATAATAGCGGAGATATGCGATGGCATAATCAGTTAAGTGCTTCGAAACTGAAATATTTGTTGTGGACAAACCGGATAAGCGCGCTTAGAAATTCAAATTTTCTATAAACATAATTATAATTTTTCTTGTGCACAGAAATTCCAAGTGCCACAAAATAAAAATTTATGCTCGGTATCCTATAGATTATTATAGACATACATATATAATGATATTTACACAAACAAATATTTGTGTTTTAATGGCTAGTCTACATCTACATATGTACATATATATATATATATACCTTCATATGTATATCTATAGATATATAACGTACAATAATATATATGAATTTTAATCCTAATACAGGGTTTGGTGTGTATTAAAATTATTAAGTAGGTATGTGGTTTTCTATTATTCGACCAGGCCCACAACATGTGGTATTCCAGGATCTCTCATATTTGCACACGTTGTAATCCATCTTTATATGTTTTTTTAGTTTAACTATGTTATGAGACTTAAATAATCCATAAAAATGTACTATTTGAATTTAATAACTATGTTAGTATTTTAAACGAACAATCAAACAAGGCTGCTCAACGAAATGAACAAAAAAATTTTGTTTCAAAAAATATCAGGGACATTCCATCGTGACTCCTGGGACATTTGACTCCAGAGCTTAGTCAACTTTGAATTATAAAACTGACATCGGAACTTAAATTGCTATGAAATATATTTATCGACATAGATAAATATCCAATACAACAAATGCATTTAATGAATTGGCTAAATAATAACAAATAGCTTTGTAACTACTCAGTAAATGAGTGTGACTCCTGGGACACCGAAAAATCCCTTTGTTGCACCTTTATGAGCACGAATACGAATTTTAGATCAACTATTCAACTTTCACCTACAATTTGTATATGGTCGAATAAACATACTGCATAGTACCATATTCTATAAAGATATTTTATATATTCAAATCCATCTAACTATTTTCAATATGTAAAATTGTGACTCCTGGGACAAGTGCGAAATATGTAATATACTAGATTATTGATATCAGTTTTATTATTGTTTTAGCCCTTTTTGACCCAAGTTATTCATAAATCTCTTCCAGCAGAATTGAAACCAAGCCAATTAAATAAAAAAAATAAAGTGAATGCAAAATAATACTTATATTTACTTCAAAGGTCTGATTAAATACACTGGATCACAAAATGAAATTTTTTGTCTGTACTTTGGATGCGACTATCCTATCTACATATATGTAAAATCGGTCGCTGATTCCGAAAATCGGGTTCATTTTTAATTCTATGGGAAGGTTTTTGAGATATCGGCAATTTACCGCTATTTGGCCAATGGCTCCACTTAATCCTGTATATCTCTTTAACGCAGCTATCTTCCTTGGGGTGGCACCAAACGAAAGAAAATTAAATTTACTTTTCGTGGCTCCCATAACATTTTTCCCTGTCTCTTATAGTTTCTGAAATATTGACGAATCAATTTGAATTTTTCCGATTTTTTTAAGAAAAAATTGACTTTGTCAGGCAATATCTTTAAAACCAATATTTTTACCTTCGGGTTTTTTTCTTTACGTGAAGCTCCATTCCATTAGCAAAAAAATAAGCTATCAACGAAGAAAATCCATGGTAAAATGGAAAAGTTATAAGCGATCAAGTAAATACAGCCAAGTCGCGCAATGTTACTACACGGGTATATTTTATGCATGATATACAGAATTAAGTGCAACCATTGGCCAAATAACGGTAAATTGCCGATATCTCAAAAACCTTCCCGACCGTATTTACATATAGATATGATGGTCGCGTATAGAGTATTTTTTGGCTGTAGAGCAGTGATATTTATTTAAAACAAGTCGAATTCAACATCTCTATTTATTTAAAACTATATAATAAAAACTAAAAACATTTCAAAATTTCGTTTCAGAATCTTCTATTTTAAGTACAGGTTTGCCCTAATACATTAGAGTTTAGAATTGTGTGACTCCTGGGACATATTTCAAAATAGTCTAGAAACCACAGTATGACCCTATTAACTTAAAAAATGTACAGTTTGTCAATTAATTCTTTGCAAAATGAAAACAGTTCAGAAATTTGTTTTCATACTGGTATTTGGTCAACTAAGCTTAACTTTTTAATTTTTTTTTAAATGCTAATATTAAGTTAAATATGTTCACAACATTTAGGACCAAAAAGATCCAAAACTTAAAGCATAGAAAGAACAGAAAAAACAAAAGTTCAAAAAATTATAAAACACATTTTGTCAATTAATTCTTTGCAATTTTTTCATATGTGACAGAAACTGAAAAAAAAGCAGACCGGATCGTTGAAATTTTGGTGTGACGGCCACTAGCCTCAACCACACATTGTAGACGAAGGGTTATGGAATAAATCAAGTCCTTCAGCCCATAAATTTAGCGTATTTTATGCCATTCTTCTTGAATGGCATTAATTACAACATTTTTCGCTAGTAGACCTTGGTTTTCTGCCTTGTTATTTCAAGAAAGGCCAAAATTTTTTGATTGGATTTAAGCTAGGACTTTGGGCAGGTGCATCCATTGCTTTGGTGCAATTATGCAGTACCAAAGTCCTGCACAGCAACGATTTATATTTAGGATCGTTGTTCAGGTACAGCTTTTACTTGAATTTATTGGCGCTTTTTGGTTAAAAAATGCAATTTTGCATTGCGATTCTCGACTACTCCTGTCAAGCTAAAACTCCTTCGTCATCAGGTCATTAAAAATCCGCAGTCGGCCTTCACCCTTTTTAGAATAACGAACTCGACATTATAGCACACAATTTTCGAAACATCACATCTGGTCTAATATTCTTCTGTAGCAGAGCTGTGTTGGTCGTTCTCGAATTTTTTCTGTGTCCATCGCGATGCATCGTGCGTATTTTTGTTTCATCCCGAAAAAGAACATCAATTTTTTTTGCACAGCTCTGCTACAGAAGAATATTGGACCAGATGTGATGTTTCGAAAATTGTCTGCAATAATGTCCAGTTCGTTATTCTAAAAAGGGTGAAGGCGGACTGCGGATTTTTAATGACCTGATGACGAAGGAGTTTTAGCTTGACACGAGTAGTCGAGAATCGCAATGCAAAATTGCATTTTTTAACCAAAAAGCGCCAATAAATTCAAGTAAAAGCTGTACCTGAACAACGATCCTAAATATAAATCGTTGCTGTGCAGGACTTTGGTACTGCATAATTGCACCAAAGCAATGGATGCACCTGCCCAAAGTCCTAGCTTAAACCCAATCAAAAAATGTTGGCCTTTCTTGAAATGACGAGGCAGAAAACCAAGGTCTACTAGCGAAAAATGTTGTAATTAATGCCATTCAGGAAGAATGGCATAAAATACTCTAAATTTATGGGCTGAAGGACTTGATTTATTCCATAACCCTTCGTCTACAATGTGTGGTTGAGGCTAGTGGCCGTCACACCAACATTTCAACGATCCGGTCTGCTTTTTTTTTTTCAGTTTCTGTCACATATGAAAAAATTGCAAAGAATTAATTGACAAAATGTTTTTTATAATTTTATGAACTTTTGTTTTTTCTGTTCTTTCTATGCTTTAAGTTTTGGATCTTTTTGGTCCTAAATGTTGTAAACATATTTAGCTTAATATTAGCATTTAAAAAAAATTAAATAGTTAAGCTTAGTTGACCAAATACCAGTATGAAAACAAATTTCTGAACTGTTTTCATTTTGCAAAGAATTAATTGACAAACTGTATTTAGACGGTGAACAGCCTTTTAATCCTTACTTTCATAAATATCTGGTTTCACAGGGTCATACCTGAGGTTACCAGACCAATTTTTATGCCTTTTCGTGTGACTCCTGGGACACCCCATATGAATCAATTATATGAAGATATACACAAAAATCACATATCTTATTTTAATTTTTTGTGATGCAATTATTTAAATTTTTCTCTGCTTTACTTGGATGAGTTGCAATTTTTTTTTACAAGTGAAAATATAGCTGATATAGCAATGCAAACATGACCAAACTTTTTCCGCAAAATAGTTAGGTGTGAAGTCAAAGTTCTATGGACAAAAATTTTGGGTTTTAACATATTTTTCTATATTTCTGTTCAGAGCTGGGCGATAAGGATTACGATTACAAGATGATTACGATTACAGTAATCGTAATCTTAGAAATTTTGAAATTACGATTACTGTAATCGTAATCGTCGTTACAAAAATAACGATTACAGTAATCGTAATCGTAAAAAACTTGAAATTACAATTACTGTAATCGTAATCGTCGCTACAAAAATTACGATTACTGTAATCGTAATCGTAAGAAACTTGAAATTACGATTACTGTAATCGTAATCGTCGTTACAAAAATAAGAATTACTGTAATCGTAATCGTAAGAAACTTGAAATTACGATTACTGTTCTCGTTTTCTGGGATTACAATGTGTAAAAAACAGTGATATACTTACCCAACATCGTTTTCCAAGAAATATTAATAATTTTTACATACATACATACATATCGCCCGTTTTATGCAATAGGGATTTAACTCGAAATTTTCGATTTCTGGGATTTTGCCATATAGTTCAATGACTGGGTAGTGCCTTTGAGTCTAGTCTTATAAAATACTCAAAAAGATAAAAATGGTGGAAATAAAAGTGATTTTGTAGTTAGCCGTAGAAGGAAACTATTTGAAATTATAAAACTTTATTTGCGTTTTCCCAAAAAAAAATTTTTTTGAGTTAAATCCCTATTGCATAAAACGTGCGATATGTGTTTATTTCTCACACATTAAGTAAACAATTAAAACTGGGATGTGTATTAAGAAGAGAGAAAATTAGCGGAAATAATAAAGATACAAAATTAAGACTGCTGTTTGGATAATTTACTTTCAATAATATTCAATATTAGCCTTAAGCAGAACTAATTTTTCAAAAGAAACATCGTAAAGTGCATGGCATCGAGGACTGTTTATAATGCCCGCCAATGAAAATAGCCTTTCCACAGGTGCTGACGATGTAAGCGGGGTGATGAATCTTAAAGATGCTTTCTTTATCAGAGGATATCTTTTAAAACAGCCATGGCTACTATCAGCATTGTTCAAATATTTAAAAAATTCTTCTCCTATAATGTTTGAGCCACTACCAGGAAGCACTTCAGGTAAATCAGTGTTTTCTAAAGGTATATTGAGTTTTAAATAAAATATATATTAAGTTGTTATATAGATATGTAGTTAGGTATTTACCGCCGAAGTCAAAAAAATCTTCATCTAATATTGGCTTTTCATAGTTATGGTCATTTACATCTTCAAAACCTAACCTAACCTAAGCTAACCTAAGGAATTTGTTTAGTAAAATTTAGCAATTGTAATACATATTTTTTATACATGGAAAATCCACATTTTACGAAGAAAATGAGTGTGAGCTACAGCTCGATTTTTATGCATGAGGCCATTGTCTCCAGCCCACTAAAAGCTGCTATCTCAACCGTAAATATTTCAAAATGTATATAATATGTGTGAAATTGCAAGCTTTACATAATTATTTGTAGGTTTTAGCACTTCTTTCAGAGCCAAGCATATTTTCCTCCCTACGCCGTTTAGTATCAAAAAGCAATTTTAATAATTTTTTACATGTAATTCTTAAATTTTGTAATTTAAGATTACAGAAAATAAGGATTACTGTAATCGTAATCGTCAAAAACTTGAAATTACAATTACTGTAATCGTAATCGTCGTTACAAAAATAAGGATTACTGTAATCGTAATCGTCAAAAACTTGAAATTACAATTACTGTAATCGTAATCGTCGTTACAAAAATAAGGATTACTGTAATCGTAATCGTCAAAAACTTGAAATTACAATTACTGTAATCGTAATCGTCTTTACAAAAATAAGGATTACTGTAATCGTAATCGTAAAAAACTTGAAATTACAATTACTGTAATCGTAATCGTCTTTACAAAAATTACGATTACTGTAATCGTAATCGTAAAAAACTGGAAATTACGATTAATGTAATCGTAATCCTATGTGTAATCGATTGCACATGTAATCCTTATCGCCCAGCTCTGTTTCTGTTACCAGATTAGGAAAATATACACATTTAGTTACAGGTAACTGAATAAATAGGAATGATTAGTAGCATTTTAAATTTTATGTCGTTTTCCTCTTTTGGCTGGAATGTCCCATCAATAAAAAATATCCAAAAATTATCAATAAACCTTTATCAATAGGTCCGTTCGGCGGCTGCAAATTGCAGCAATTTGCAAACAAAGAAAAATATGTCTTGCTCTCCGAAAGAGAGAAACTTATGCAAATTTACTGGCATTTCAACGAACAGAACTTTGTCAAAATTTGCAGCAAATCATTCATCTGGCAACGCTGTTCATCACACATGCAGAAAATACTGCTGCTCATAAATAATAAAAAGTTTTGAGAGTTTTGCTTATATTATTAAACCTAGTTTGGTGGATCTGGACGTATTCGTGTTGCTTGAAGTATAGTGCTTGAAGTCTGGTTGATAGCTGGTGTTTTCTTAAGCTGCGCTGTGATATTAATGCTTAAATGTTTTAATCTTGGCCATCACACACATACATACATACATACATACATATTTTGAGCCAAACATACATACTGCGCCTGCTTGTAATTGTGTGGGTGGTACTTATAGCGCCAACGATATAAAGAGAAAAGAAAAGAGGAACGTCAGATAATCGCCAGAAAGCAGAGTTACCATCTTCCTAGCAATTTATAAGGTGACCATCCGTCCATTTTCTTTTTTTACTTAACGTTTTTCTTACTGTTACGTGCACTCGTGAGAATTCCTGTACGATGTCCCCAGGTTCGGCTACTACCAACGCTAGTCTTAAGCGCCGTAGCAGCAAGGGATCTCCCTCTAAATCGGCAAAAACAGCTAAATTGGAGGATGAGGTAAATATTACTGGGGTGTTTGCCAAACTAAAAGTTTTAGAGGAGAGTATGCGGCTGCACAGTATCGAGATGCGAAATTTGTTTGAAAGCATATCAATAAAAATAATTGAAGTGGAGAGAAAGCTTGTTGATCGGTTGAATGATGAGCTCTCTAAGCTCACCACCGCAGTTCTAGAGTCATCTGCCCAGATTGTCGAGCTCAAAGCTGCAGCCGTGGAATCATCTGTGCGTATTACTGAACTGGAGTCAAATGCACGTAAAGCTAATGAGGAGATCGCCTTACTAAAGGACGAAGTGGCTAAACGAAATGCTGCTTCTGACATTTCTGCTGACGCCGTTGCTTTTGGCATTCCTTATTATGAGGGGGAGAACCTGAAAAGCCTCTTCAATCAAGTGTGCTTGTCGATAGACTTCCATGCACCTCAAATCAGAGACATTTTTCGAACGAAGGCGTCAAGTAACACACGGAATGGTGCGATCATTATAAAATTTCGTTCTCCAGTTGATCGTAATCGCACCCTGCGCGCTTTTGGAGAGCATAGGAAAAAAGTAAAATCTGCCACTCCTCTTACTCCACTTGGATATGATGGGTTTTTCCAAATCTATGAGAGCCTGACGCGAGAAAACAGACATTTGCTGCAGGAGGCTACAAAGTTGCGCCGTGATGGTAAGCTGGTTGCGGTATTCACTATTAGAGGGACGGTTTATGTAAGAAGCACTAATGCAGATGATGACTTGCCCCAAAAAATCAAAATTACAAGTGAAGATGATTTGCTGCCATTTCGTTAGTATGTTAATTGTTATGTATTTGACTTCAGTTACCTGTGCCTTATTGATAGCTACACTCGGAGTCTATTTCTTCTTTTGTATCACACTTTTGACATACCCTTTTGAAGTTGCTCTTTTTCTCTTCTCTAATAACAATGGTAAAAAACAATATGACTAGTGTTGACAATAATAGTCTTGCGCTGCTAAATGTGTTGTGTGGTCGGCAGAAAGGTTTCAATGTTGTGCATTTTAATGCCCGCAGTCTTAACAGTGGAAAGATGGATCAGGTTAGGAGCGCATTTGAATTCTCTCCGGTTGATGTTATATGTGTCTCTGAGACATGGTTTAAGCATGACGTGTTAGATGGGCACTATGAAATTAAGAACTACAGTTTATATCGAAATGATAGGATGATCAAGAATGGCGGTGGAGTGGCCATATACTGTAGGAAATACTTAAAAACTCGCCTCGTATCACAGTCGGCTGGAGGTTTAGTTGAATATATATTAGTCGAGGTGTCCAACCCCCCATTTAAGATCCTTTTATCATGTGTGTATAACCCCCTTAAAACTAGTAGTGTAAGTGACTTCTTCAGCATGCTAAACATGGTTGCTGTTGACTATGATGATGTTATTGTATGTGGGGATTTCAATATAAATCTATCATGTAGTGATGTGTACAGGTCCCGTCTGTTAGATGATGTGTCCGGCGTTGGTTTGTCTATAGTCAACAGATCTGTCCCTACTAGATTTGGTAATAATTGTTGTCCCAGTCTTTTGGATTATTTCATTGTATCTGATGTGTCCACTGTTCTGAAATTTGACCAAATGTCGTTTATCTCTGATCATGATTTAATCCTCTGTGCTTTTGATTTTATTTTTGACAACCGAAATTTATATTCATCCACGTGCAATATTCCTGACTATCGCTTGCTTAATATTAGTGAACTGACAAATGCCTTAAACTGTATTGACTGGACTGCTTGCTGGAGCTTGACATCTGTAAATGACAAGCTTAATTTTTTAAATAATATCGTGCTAAATACCTATAATGGCCATGTCCCGATGCGCTCTAATCAAAACAGATTACCTTCATGTCCGTGGTTTAATCGATCTATTCGTACTATGATAAGAAAGCGAAATAAAGCATATTCCATCTGGAAAAAGGTTCGAACTGACTCTAACTGGTGTGCATATAAAGCTATTAGGAATGAAGTTAACTGCTTTGTGAAGCGGGAAAAACGTAAGTTTTTTGCCAAAAAACTAAGTTCAGATCTTCCGAATAATGTATTGTGGCGTAATTTGAAAAGCCTTCGTGTTTATGTTAAAAAAAGTCCTGAGTGTTCTCTTGATCCTAATGAGCTTAGTGACGCATTTGTTAATATACCGTCCAGTGCTTCTACTTCCCAATCCTTAATTTCCTCCCCTCTGCCTTCGTGTGGGAACTGGTCTGCCTGTGAAAAGTTTCAATTTTGTGCAGTTACTGAGCTTGATGTGGTAAGGTGTGTTTATAAAATTCGTTCTAATGCGGTTGGTGCGGATGGGATTCCGATTAAGTTTATTAAGATAATTTTGCCACAAATACTGCCAACTCTCACTCATGTTATGAATCACTGCATTACAACATCAAGCTTTCCGGATGCGTGGAAGATTGCGAATGTGCTGCCGATTGCCAAAAATAGTAATGCTGTTCGTCCGTGTGATTTTCGTCCTATAAGTATTCTTCCTGCCCTGTCAAAAGCTTTTGAATCACTGTTATCAGAGCAAATACAAGCGTATATTAATAAAAATAATCTACTTTCCCCCTTCCAGTCAGGTTTTAGAACAAAGCATAGTTGTTCCAATGCTATTATTAAAATTTTGGATGACATACGAATACCTTATGACTGCAATCAAGTTACACTGCTGTGCCTATTAGACTTTTCAAAAGCATTTGATTCCGTGAATCATGAGCTTCTCTGCAGGAAGTTAGAAGTTTATTTTGGTTTTGACGGTGCTGCTATTAAGCTAATGAGGAGTTATTTAAAACACAGAGTGCAGCGTGTGAAGGTGGGGTCTGAGAACTCTAATATTAAACGATTGGTAACCGGAGTGCCACAAGGTTCAATACTGGGTCCGTTGTTATTTACTTTATTTGTGAATGATATTTTTAAAACCTGTCGTTTTGCTCAAATGCACGCATATGCTGATGATGTGCAATTATATATGTCTGGTATGCACAGTCAAATCTCTCAGCTATGCGCTAATTTTAATAGTGATCTTTCTTCTATTGCATTGTGGGCGTCTGAGAACAGTCTTTGTCTAAACAGTAAAAAATCGTATGTGATGCCTATAGCCAAAAAGTCTACAAATATGTTAGAACTTCCTTGTCTCTATGTTAACGGCATGCCTCTTAAATATGTCTCTAAGGTAACGAATCTTGGCTTTGTTATAAACTCCAGTCTATCGTGCGATGATCATGTTAATGTTGTTGTTAGTAAAGTCTACCATGTTCTGCGTAACTTGAGAATATCAGCGTCATTTACCCCAGTTGGAATACGACGACAGCTTGCTATACAATTAATATTACCTATAATTTGCTACTCAGAGTGTGTTTACAGCAAGCTAAGTTCCACATCTGCACATAAAATTGAAGTAGTATTTAACCATATAACACGTTACGTCTTTGGGTTAGCGAAGTTCGATCATATATCTGAGTGGAAAAAGCGTCTCTTAGGCTGTGAAATCCAAGATTACTTCAAAGCAAGAAACTGTATTCTTCTATACAGGGTAATGGAAGAAAGGGTGCCTGCCTACTTGTATGAAAAATTGGAATTTACAAAATCTGTTCGTGTTAGTGACCTAATTGTTCCTAGGTATAATTATCTGAGCTCTGCAAGGCTGTTTTTTGTCAATGCTATCCGCATATGGAATTCTATTCCTAGTAACATCCGTAGTAGGATGAATAAGAGCAACTTCAAAAACGTTATATATTCGTTTTTTCGTGATATATAAACAAATAATAAATGACATGTTAGGCGCTGAGTTTTGCTTATTATCTTTATTCAAAAAGTTACTATTTGGCTGTATTGTTTTTGTTATTTTTAAATGTAGTTTTAATTTTAGTTTTAATATAACTTAAGATATGTATTATTTGGTTAATTTTTATTTTTGTTACTTGTTTGTATATCATCTGTTGTACTATAAAAGATCGTTTAAGATCTTATTGTACTAATTTAAATAAATAGGTGTACTCGCGTACTTTTTCCAGCAGCTTTTCTCTGTTTGCCTCTATCACTCTCTATCTCGCCAAATATCATTCTTCCTCTCACAAGAGAAAAATATCCAAAAAAGTAAAAAAATGCAAATCTATTCAAATCTTGCAGGAAAGATGAAGAGCTGATCAAATTAAAATTATGGGAATTAACAAAATATATACAAATCCTATATTTACAAAAATTTATACGAAATTTGTATTACTTTAGCTTAGTTTCAGCTGTAGATTATGCCTGCATTGTATTTTACTAATAAAGAAACATGTATGTATGTATATAAATGCGGAGCTGCGGCTGCCTGCTGGCATTGCATATTGACATACATACATACATACATATAAGTTAGCAGAGGGTAACCGGCGGACTTCCTACATTAAGCAACAAACATACAATGCTGCTGTTATCATCCGACATTTAGCTCAAGTACAGATGCAGACCAAGGATGCTCAACAAACTATCAAAATATTTTTCCGTTTGTTAACATGCTATGTTAACGCAACGGAAATGCAACCGTTAACGTTATCAACGAAATAAATCAACAAAACTGATTTCGTTAACGTTGAAACAAAAACGGTCAACAAAACAGTTTCGTTTTTTTTTTGGTTTGGCAATGCTCAAGGCTGCAATGCTTTAACAAGAAGCACAAGTCCCGTTAAAAATGAAGCGTATGTATGTATATACTACGAGTTGACAAAGAAAGTGAAAATTTAAAAAGAGCAAATTGGGAAATTCAATTCAATTTAATTATTAAATTAATTTAAATACATAAATTAAAATAATATGGGAAAGAAAAAGGGAGTTTTTGTGCGAAATAAATATAACAAAAATTCGGATAGCACGATGACCTGTAAGATTTGTGGCCATCGCCTACCCGGTGACCACCTGGGAAATCTGAGGTCGCATCTTCAGAGAAAGCACCTAAGCGTTTTTAATGATTATAAAAGCGACGAAGAAACCCAAATTGATCACGCGGATGAGAAAAAAAAAATTATTTTAAAAATGTCTCAGAACGATGTAGAAAGTTTGAGTGTTGCCTTCATAGTTGAATGTGGACTTCCATTGAGAGCACTAAGTAGCAGCCCTTTCCAAACTTTGTTAGGCCCAATTTGCGACCAAATTAATATCAATAGAATAAACCGGAATAACATAACCCATATTTTGCATAAAAGATCAGAAATAGAAACAAACTTAATAAAAAAACTATTAAAGAACAAAATTTTTTCATTAAAAATTGACAGCGCACAACGCCTGTATCGAAATGTTGTGTGTATAAATGCCCAAGTACTGGAAGAAGGTAAAATTGTTGTTAAAACCCTAGCGATAAAAAATTTCAAAGAAACCCATAGTGCAGAGAACTTAAAACAATTGATTTTGGATACATTGGACAGGTAAATTCTGAAAAATGTCACTTAGTTCCAAAACTTATATTAAAGTTACTTTTTTTATGTCTGCAGATACGAAATTCATATAGAGCAGATATATAGTATCACCAGCAACAACGGCCGCAACATGGTGAAGTGTGGTTCCTTACTAAATATCGATACTCAACTCAACTCAAATACACCGGAGCTTGTATTTGAAGAGAGTGAAGACGAGTACTCAGATATAACGTGTGATACAATATTCGATGATCCCCCGTTTGATGATTGTATGACCTCCTATTTTAGTAAGTACAAGCAATTCACCTATATGAAAATCAGAAAATAATAAACTCAACACCTAAAACCTTCCATTTGATATCAATATGACTTAAAAACTATCTTGGGTCATACAGGTCCACGTTTTGGTTCTATGAAATCGATTTACAAAAGAAAATTTACTGAAATGCTCTTTTTGTCTAAGAAAATACCCTACAAAATTTGAACAAATCACCCAAGTAGTCTCGGAATCTATAAATAGTAAAATACATATGTACATGCGAGTATGTACATATATATAGATACAATCATCAAATATTTTCATTTCAGATACCCTTTCTGTCATAAGATGTGCGGCTCATACCTTACAGTTAAGTGTACAAGATGTACTAAAAACGAAAATATTAAAAACGATTTTGAAATATGTCGATCAACTACCAAACAGCTTCGAACACCATCAATACACCGGCTTCTAAAAAGTAATAATCTTCTGCCACCGCTTGCTGATTGTCCTACCCGTTGGAGCTACTCATATGATATGATAAAACGATTAAAAGCTCTTCGGGAATTCATTGAAAATAATTTTGATAATAGCGTAAATGTGAACTGGAATTTCGTAGATGACTTTTTAACTACTTTTGCTCCTATAAAGGCAACTACCGAAAGGTTGCAGAACCAGAACTTGCTTTTTGGTGACTTCATAAAATTGTTTTTGGAAATGTGCTTGACAATTAAAAAAAGGTTGAATGAATCTGAACTTTCTAAACTTTTATACCGTTCTATTACTGAAAGGAAGAAAATGTTTCTAAATAATGCAACAGTTGCTGCAGCCATCTACTTGGATCCCAGGCTAAATCGTTTGTTAATCAGTCCCGAATTTACACATTTGAAAACTATAGCCATTGACCATTTGAAAACGCTACATTTAAAAGCTTGCGCGCTTATATCTCAGGTACTTTTTACATTTATGTTATTTCATATTACCAAAGCTAAACTATTGTCTGAAATTTTTTGTAGTCTACGCCCACCGACAGTACGCCCACCGACAGAATCAACCGATACTAAATCCAATTTAGTTGACTTCTGGGAACAGAAAAAGTTTTCGCAAAAAGTTTTATATCAGCTTTCTCAAATAGTTCATGGAACCCCGTCAACACAAGTAAGTGTAGAGCGTGCATTTTCTACACTGAGGTATATAGTGAATAACTACAGGTCTAATTTAAGTGATGACCTAACTGAAATCATTTTACTTCTAAGATTAAATAATAAAAATCACAATTAAATTAAGATTTTCCCGTAAATATATTTTATTAACATTATATTATCATAGATGTATGTACATATAAGTATTAAATGAATTAAATATGGTTGTGTTAATTTTATTAAAATCCTTTATACAAATACTATAAATATTTATGTACATATGTATAATTTAAATGAATTCAAGATAATTTGCGGAAAAAACGAAAGTATAAAAATAAAAAAAATCTGAACTCTTTCCTTTGAAGAAAATTGTTTTAATTACCGATTGTACTACCTAGGAATTATATTTACATACATACATACGTATCTGCATACCGTCGTATAAAATGCAAATCCTAGTAGGTATACATGTATATTATATTCCTAGTACACGTATGTACGTGATTGTGCGCTTTAAACGACGTTACCTATAATTTCTCTGATTGGAATTATCAGCGAGGTCGTCACACACAAGAAAAAATTCACGATACTTGCAGTATTGAGACACCATAATAAAATTATAAAAAAAACTTCATACTTATATATGTATGTATGTATGTACATTAACCGCCCTATAAGACGGGAACAATAGAAACTCCAACACATTATCAGCAAACACTAATCCATATGAGCAGTGATAGTCATTTGACACATCATTTTGAATAACACCATTGAGACACAGACACAAACGTTTTCACATTTTTCAATCCATCCATATAAAAATGATGGAAACTTGTTGGTAGTGTGTGACAGAAATTTCCATCAATCGTGCACCTCAAATGATATATCAAACGAATCACTGTCTTATAGGGCGCCATTCATTGATGCTCGTACATTATCAGTACTGTTGGAGTATTTTCTGCCACCAATTTATTCGTTGGCCATAGAAAGCAGCATTTTACTTGGGGTGGTACTTTCCCTCAGCAACTCCGAATTAAAAGTTGTGATTAATATCATATTATTGATCTTTTGGCGTTGAAAGAGAGTGGCACTTCCATCTTTGAATTGATATCACTGTATTTGACCAAGAACTCCGTACGTATGTAGGTACTGAGATTGTGTATGAGCACAGATCACAATTGAAAGCCAGCGTGCTTTTAACATTCTGCAAATATGTAAATAAATGGAAGATGTAAATAAATTGTTAAATATTTAGTATTTATTGCTAAAATTACCTCAATTCACAAATTCGCCAAACCAAATGTTTACTTGAATTTGCCTGGCATATGCAGGGCTTCGGAGCGGAGCTAAACCTTTTTATGGGAGCGGATCTGGACCGGGACCTCAAATCAGAAAGCACTCTGCTGCCAAATCAGCATGGAAGAAACAAATCGAACAACCGGATCATAAATTGAACAAGAAGTTTATTTAATTCTATCGGACTCAAATCGCTGTTGTTGCATTTACATGTCATAATTTGTATCTGCTTCACGATCAGCATAATTGAAACACGGCTGTTTGCAGGACCGGAGGTGGACCTTCAGCTAAAAATCACTAGCTTAGTATCGACCTCTCAAGAAACGTAAAAGTTCCATATAAAATGGCGTATAAGAAAAATTTCTTGAGCGAGTATCGACCTCTCAAGAAATTTAATACACTTTTTTACCACTATTTTTCAACATAGTGCGAACACAGAAACACAGGTTTTGCTAAGAAATATGTCATCGAGCATTTATGTATTTCTTAAAGAAATGTTGACGTTTGTTCACTTTTGTTACGTGTTGATAGAAATGGTGGTGAAAATGGAAAAAATAATCGAAAAAATAGAGTGCAAATAGAGGCCATCAATATACCACAGTTTAGCAGTAACATAAGGTCATCCTCGTCGCTTTTCTAAAATAACAACAAAATAAAACTATTGAAACTTCTTATTTAAAGCTTTTATTTAATATTTTTTAATAACTTACCAATTGATTATGTTTACAAAAAGGTTTTGTTTACGTTTTTGATGCTCTTCTTCGTTTCATTTAGTATTCACGGTGAATTACTAAACGTCAAAATTTCTTGCCTACTATTATTTTCAAAGCGGAAAGTTTCTTGAGCTGTTTCTTTAGAGGTCGATACCAGCCTTAAGGCCCTCGGCAACTTACAATCTGGATTGCCAGTTTGAGTTTTTTTTTGAGTGAGTTAGTCAAATTTGAGTGTTTTTTGTATGTGTTAGTGTAATCGGCAGCCGTCGTGCTACACGTAGTTGTTGTAGGATCGCGGTTGGCTCGCGGCGACGAAAATAAATTTTTTTTTTGATATTTGCGTCAATTATCCGACACTCACATATATACACTTCCTCTCAATCCAGATTGTAAGTTGCCAACGGCCTTTAAGCTGGTTACAACTGCAAAAATTCATCAAAATTTCAAGCACGTCTTGGCCCGAAAGCAGAAATTAACATTTGTCATCCGTTTAAAAGTTTTTGACAAAAAATTTTTCACAACGGCACCTTCTTTGCGATTCGATATAGAAACATCACCACCACGGTTAGGATTGTTTATGTCTACTATTGATAACCAGCTCATTATAACCACGATGCAGTTATCAATAAGTAGACCTAAGTAAATATACAGATACACTGTATATTTAGCAATTAAATGGGCGACAATGCATTGATGCTTATAGTATTTTCGACGTGTGAAACATTATCACCAAAATACTGATTGGCATTGCATTGTTTACCGCACTACACAAACATGTGTTTGTATGTTTAGGTCTTCGCACAGTTGGTGCTAGACAGCAAACAAATTAATGTATTAGGATTAAGATAGGTTTATATGTAGCTTGCTAGGTACTAGTTAATAATTAGATAAGTAATTTTGTATATGTATATTTAGTGTAAGAAAATGTTATAAATAAAGGCTCTGGGCAACCAGAGCGTCAGTCTTGTGCGTAACTCCATTCAAATCAATTGCTGCAACTTTAACAAGGATAGGGAAATTTTTTCCTGTCAAAAACGTACTAAAATGGCTTCCAAGCTACCAATTTTTTTCACAAAACGCGATTTAAACTTGGTAATTTAATTTAATTTTTTAAAACGATTTGGCGCCTTGTTAGAGTAAGAAAATCTTCATTTGGAGTCATCATGTATTGAGACATAATGTAAGATGACACCACACCAAACAAAAAAAAACATTGGAACGAGAACGGACAAAAAAAAATTTGGGACCGTACCATGAGCGGAGCTAACAAAAAACGTTTGCTCCGAAGCCCTGGGCATACGGATAAACAGCTGATCGTCAGTGTTGCCATTACATATTTCGGAATATAAGAAAATTCAAAAAAATTATATTACTTAGTATATATATGGGTTGAGCGCTGGTATCTGTACGGCGATTAAATAAGCGAAATGAAACAAAACTAAAGCGAAATTTACATAATTTAATCATTATTTAAATATCTCTTTTAACTCTCCTGGATTATATTAAAAACGGAACGATGTCTCTATAGACCTTTTATTACATTACACAATTTTTCAAAATTAATATATCATCTTATTATTTTGTAAAAAAGTTTATTCTTGTCGGATTTCGCTAGACAAACTTCGGTGGCATATCATCTTATTCTTTTGTAAAAAAGTTTATTCTTGACGGATTTCGCCAGACAAACTTAAGTGGCATTTTGTTTCTATTCAATCTACTGCTGCGATTTGGAGAAAATTCGACTACCGATTTGATTAATTTCTTTATTAATTTTTCATGTGCTTTTCTAAACTTAAAGCTAATGGATTTCTTTTTGACTATACATTGTTAAAATTAATTCGATATCGCTAAAAACCAAAATAATCCTTTCTTTTTAGTTTGAATTGCTTTTATCAAAATGGTAATTTCAACAGCAAAAGTCATGGCTCAACTATAGAGATCCTAGCAGTTAAAAGAGAATACGTACATAATTGCCATTCGATGACTGTTTTTATAGATGTTAAGAGCAGTTGGTGCTTTGGTTTAGTTGAAAAGCGCCACCGAACACACAAGCTCTCCCACGAAATGAACGGATGAAATATCAAAACAAAATACAATATTTTTACATTTAAAACAGGACGAAGAAACGCGATTTTCAAATAATGTGACAGTTATTATTGAGCCATAGCACAAAATAAAAAATTTTCCACTTGTGTTTTTGGTTCAATTACTGTGATGTCTCGGCAACACTGTTTGATAACTCGCTAGAGCATTGCCAACTCAAAAATAAACGCACTCAACTTTTCAACGTTACAGCGTTAACAATTGAGTTTCGTTAACGTTAAAAACGAAACGGAAATTATTTTGATAATTTTTATAACGTTAAGAAACCAAGTCGTTTCAACAAAAACGACTTTAACATTTCGGTTATCGTTAAAATTAACGTTACGATGCATCCTTGATGCAGACATAATCAAATGTTATTTATTTACATCTTTCATAATTAATTCGTCCATATTTAACTTTTTTAATTTTGAATTTCAATTTTGCAATTTTCGCAAATTACAAACATATGTTTTTTCATCAGCTGTTTTGCTGCTGGACAAATGTGATGGAAAAAATTTGTCCTGCAGAATTTTGCAGCCTCTCACAAAAATAAACGTCACTTTGCTCTCTCATTTCCATCACTTCTGCAATTTTTTTGCGTAAAAAAATGGAAAAAGCGGATATTTGTTGCAAAATTGTAATAAATTGCAACAAATTGCTGTACGCGAATACAACTAATATCGAAATGAAATGAAATGAAAATCAGCTGTTTGTCTTTATTCACAAGTGTATAACAAAATTAAAATTTTACGAAATGAAATCGAAGGGAAAGCGGGTCGGCGGGAAGCGAAGGCGGCCAACGCAGAAAAGTATTCTTTTGCGAAATTTTCGCTAAACTGCATGTGTGGTGAAATTTGTATGGGAACTTTAACAGCAAATATCGGGAACTATAGGCCTCCGGTAGGTGGGGTCTTCAGTTTTGTAATCTAAGGGCCCCCTCTACCCTCCTAAAAATCCATTTTTTTCTAGCCGTGGGGGACTCGTCTAAAATTTTACCTATCTCGGAAACCATAAGCCTCCGGCAAGTTTGGTTTTCAGATTTGGGATCTGTGATAGCTCCTCTACACCCCTGTATAAGTCATTTTTCTCGGGGCGTGCTGGAATAATGGAAAAATTTCCCAAGGAATTCTGCCGGCTGAGGGTTATCTTTTTAACGTGCGGCCCAAGGCCGTCAACGCAAAAAGGTATTTCCTCGGTAATAGTGCGCAGTTTTGGTGCTTTGTTTGGTTTACCAACAAATATCTCATAAACTATAAGTTTCCGGCAGGTTTTTATTTCTGTTATAACATCTGTGAAAAAGTATTTTTTCGGGGCGTGCGACATTAATGGACAATTTTCCCATTTAAGTAGTATACTACCTCCTATTTGCGATTCAACAACGCAGAATCCCGAGAGTGCAGACGATGATCCCACTGCGCTGTCATTAACACGTTTCCTTTTAGCTGGTACCTTATTAAACAAATTAAATCATTTAAATAAACTTTATAAATTAAAATAATATAATTTTCTCACTTCATTTTCTATTGAATCACATATATTCCCGATTTTCATAGTTTTTTGACTTGAAATCACTTTCGATTTTTTTTTAAATTGTAACCATATGATCGCAAATCATATGTTTTTTCAGTCTACTGAACTTTGCAACGACAAATTTCGTCAGTAAAACTTTGCAGCTTTCTTCTTCTTTGAACTGTCAAAATTGCGCTTTCTTCTGCAAATTTTGACTGAGTGTATGCCTCAAAAAACGCGAATTTGCAGTTTTTTCTGCAATTTGCAGCAATTTGCTGCCGCCGAACGGTCCTAATAGGTCCTAATATAAATTTTGTTTCGTTGATATCAAAAAATTAACAAAAAATTGTATTTGTTTTTAAAAGATACATATGTACATACATACATACTATGTAAATTTTTTTTCTTCACAGAAAACGAAATTATTGAAAAGTTAATTTTTTCGTTGAAAGTTGAAACAATAGCTGCATTCGCGTACTTTTTCCAGCAGCTTTTCTCTGTCTGCCTCTATCACTCTCTATCTCGCCAAAAATCATTTTTCCTCCCACCAGAGATAATTATCCAAAAAAGTAAAAAAATGCAAATCTATTCAAATCTTGCAGCAAAGACGAACAGCTGATCAAATTAAAATTATAAGAATTAACAAAATATATACAAATCCTATATTTACAAAAATTTGGAAGAAATTTGAATTACTTTAGCTTAGTTTCAGCAGTAGATTATGCCTGCATTATATTTTACTAATAAAGAAACATGTATGTATATACGTATATAAACGTCACTTTGCTCTCTCATTTTCCTCTCTTCTGCAATTTTTTTGCGTAAAAAAATGGAAAAAGCGGATATTTGTTGCAAAATTGTAATAAATTGCAACAAATTGCTGTACGCGAATACACCTAATAGGTGTACTCGCGTACAGCAATTTGTTACAATTTTGCAACAAATATCCGCTTTATCCATTTTTTTACGCAAAAAAATTTCAGAAGAGAGGAAAATGAGAGAGCAAAGTGACGTTTATTTTTGTGAGAGGCTGCAAAATTCTGCTGGACAAATTTTTTCCATCACATTTGTCCAGCAGCAAAACAGCTGATGAAAAAACATATGTTTGTAATTTGCAAAAATTGCAAAATTGAAATTCAAAATTAAAAAAGTTAAATATGGACGAATTAATTATGAAAGATGCAAATAAATAACATTTTATTATGTCTGCATCTGTACTTGAGCTAAATTTTGGATGATAACAGCAGCATTGTATGTTTGTTGATTAATGTAGGAAGTCCGCCGGCTTATATGTATGTATGTCAATATGCAATGCCAGCAGGCAGTCGCAACTCCACATTTATATACATATCTACATACATGTTTTTTTTTATTAGTAAAGTATAATGCAGGCATAAGGAGCATTCCATGGTTTGTACGGGACAAATTGTACGAATTTTTAGTTTTCGATTTGAATTAAAGGCACACCAAAATGTTAACCAACAGAATATCTGGTGCATTATTACTGTTTGATAATACTCTTATTAAAAGCAGAAACTTGCTTTAGAAATATTCGTGGTTGTATGAAAAATCTTAAAAAAGTTATGTGTTTGTACGGGACAGGGCTGGTCTACCATGAACTTTGGTTTATGCGAACCAGGTGCAATTTTAGTCAAATTAATTGTATTAGAAAAAAATTAAAAAGTAAATGTGGTAGCACTAATATCAAGGTTTATTCAAACAACAAAAATATTAGAAATATGGTTAT
Source organism: Urophora cardui (assembly GCA_960531455.1). Taxonomy (NCBI): domain Eukaryota; kingdom Metazoa; phylum Arthropoda; class Insecta; order Diptera; family Tephritidae; genus Urophora; species Urophora cardui. The sequence continues at coordinate 165,779,875 of OY482670.1, forward strand.
TCCAAAAGAATAAAAAATGCTGTAATATAGTTTTTTACATGGTTTGTACGGGACAAATGGTATAAATGTTTACAATTTACAGACAAACCAAAAGGTTATCAAACAAAGTTTTTGGTACATCAATATTGTGTGGTTAATTTCTAAACAAAAGCAGAAGCTTGCATTTGAAAAACTGGTATATGTGTGAGAAATCGAAATGCTTGTACGGGACAAATTTACCATTTTCCATGGAATGCTCCATAATCTACTGCTGAAACTAAGCTAAAGTAATACAAATTTCTTCCAAATTTTTGTAAATATAGGATTTGTATATATTTTGTTAATTCCTATCATTTTAATTTGATCAGCTGTTCGTCTTTGCTGCAAGATTTGAATAGATTTGCATTTTTTTACTTGTTTGGATAATTATCTCTGGTGGGGGGGAAATCGTTTTTGGCGAGATAGAGAGTGATAGAGGCAGACAGAGAAAAGCTGCTGGAGAAAGTAAGCGAATACAACTAATAGGTTCGTTTAATATTAGCTAGTTATGAATAGTTAGCCAAGTTTCGGCTGGCAAATCGTTTCTTGAGTCAAAAAAAAATAGCGGATGAGAGCCATAGACAGCTCCAAATTTCAGCTAGTAAATTTTTGACTAGTTGAAATTAGTTGTATTCGCGTACAGCAATTTGTTGCAATTTATTACAATTTTGCAACAAATATCCGCTTTTTCCATTTTTTTACGCAAAAAAATTGCAGAAGTGATGGAAATGAGAGAGCAAAGTGACGTTTATTTTTGTGAGAGGCTGCAAAATTCTGCAGGACAAATTTTTTCCATCACATTTGTCCAGCAGCAAAACAGCTGATAAAAAAACATATGTTTGTAATTTGCGAAATTTGCAAAATTGAAATTCAAAATTAAAAAAGTTAAATATGGACGAATTAATTATGAAAGATGTAAATAAATAACATTTGATTATGTCTGCATCTGTACTTGAGCTAAATGTCGGATGATAACAGCAGCATTGTATGTTTGTTGCTTAATGTAGGAAGTCCGCCGGTTACCCTCTGCTAACTTATATGTATGTATGTATGTATGTATGTCAATATGCAATGCCAGCAGGCAGCCGCAGCTCCGCATTTATATACATACATACATGTTTCTTTATTAGTAAAATACAATGCAGGCATAAGCTTTGTTCAATAACTCAAAGTTTTTAATTGCTTTTACAAATAGTTACGAATTTTATGTTCAATAACCCAAAAAATTTGCAAAAGAGACCCAAATTGGGAGAGTAAGACTTCGAGAGAGTTGAAAACAGTTGCAAGTAAAATTTTCACTTGCAACTACTTGCAGCTTTAAAAAAAATAGAAGCGTCAAAAACATATGATCACAAAAATTGCAATTGGAAATATGCCAACATTTTAATCGCAAATTTCTAATTGCATACTAAATAAATTAGCGCAAAAAGGAATCTTGACGATGTTGTGGAATATCCAAAGTAGATTTTCGTCTTCCTAATTCAGTTATTTACATTCATTTTCAATTTCAAACATTTCAATTACAACCTAACCTAAAAATCAAATTGTGAAAACAGCACATCAGTTGTTTACTTGCAAATGTTTACGATTTTGTGTTCAATAACTTTGGTTGATAATTTTCTCTTTTACTAGTTTTTACTCTTAATTTGTCACTGGTGCTCTTGTTGCAAGTAAAGTTGTTGAACAAAGCTATAATCTACAGCTGAAACTAAGCTAAAGTAATACAAATTTCGTATAAATTTTTGTAAATATAGGATTTGTATATATTTTGTTAATTCCCATAATTTTAATTTGATCAGCTGTTCATCTTTCCTGCAAGATTTGAATAGATTTGCATTTTTTTACTTTTTTGGATATTTTTCTCTTGTGAGAGGAAGAATGATATTTGGCGAGATAGAGAGTGATAGAGGCAAACAGAGAAAAGCTGCTGGAAAAAGTACGCGAGTACACCTATTATTTGCTGCCAAAGTAAGAAACAGCTGTTGAAAAAATAAACAAACGAATACTTTTGATTTTATTACTTTTGAAATTTTCTGAATTTTTGAAATAGAAATAATGAAAATTAAATGTTTTTTTTAGAAAAAATAACCATTAACAGTCAAAAATAGCATTCAAATTATTAATCGCTAATTTTTACAATTTTTCCGTTTCTTGATTTTCTGTTCGTTTCGCTCTTTATGAGCGCAATTTTATCCGTTTTGCTTACTTGAAAGCTAGCTGCTAGTTCAATAAGAAACAAACCTAATATTTTTTTTTAAGTAATTGTTTTGATAATTATCAAAACAAAAAAAAATTTTGTTAATTTTTTTGATAACAGTTGAAACGAATGCTTTTTACGTTTATAAAATCGAATATTTCAATAGAAACAAAATTTTTTTGTTTATTGTTAAAAATAACGTTATTTTGTAGCCTTGCAATAAAATATGTACTAACAGAAATAAATTGAATAAATTTGTCATAGAAGAGCTCTAACAAAAATATTTGAAATTAAAAACGTTAGCGCCAAATGGGTTAAGTGCCCAACAAATTTTAATCACTAAAAAAAAATAGTATAGGTACTGAAGCCATCAATATAATTTTAGCACATTCGGATTCTAAATACTCCAATTAACTATTTGTAATCGTTATAACTGAAAAAAAATGTGGCAGTTAGCAAGTTATTGCTATTTAAACACAAAATTTGCTCTCCTGAACTTTTTTCAAAATATTACTTATCCGGTTTGTGCACTAGCACATCGATATAGCTAGTAGGAAATCGAAGGTGGAAACTCACTCACTATATTACCATGACCCCATCATTAAAACTGCAAAAGTATGGAATAAGACACTTGCAATTTTCATATACAACCTTTTTTAAATATTATCGTAAGGGACATTTATTAAAATACCCTCATAAAACATTTAGAGCGAAATTATCGTAAGAGACAAAATTATGATTTTTTCGCAAACTGCAAATTGTTTCAAGAAAAAAATATCAGGTTCAGTATATTAATTAACTATCTAATCGAATGTTCAATTTCATTTATATGTACCAATAAAAAAAAGTAAAAAAACAAAAAAAAATTCCCTCCTGTAAAATTTGCTTTTATCCCTTACGATAAAGTCGCACAAAGGGGTTGTTGCTGTTGTAGCGGTTGTTGTGCTTAGCCGACGAGTTCTGCTCACAAATTGTCATCAATTTCACTTAACGAAAGACCCAAGAATGTTGCAGCTTCTTTTGGGCTTGTCCAGAGGGACAAGGGTGTTAAGTTAGTTGGTTTGAGGTGGCATGCAAAGAGGTGCCGTGTGTCATGCGGCGTCTCTCCACATGCCTGTTTAGACCGACCTGCAATGCTCGCAGAAAGGGTTCGATATTTTTGATTTAGGCTAAATAAGCCGTAATAAATAAAAAAAAAAATAAATAAATTCCTAGTAAATACCTAAATATATATGTATGTAAATGTCCATGAGTTTTATGCATACCTGGGTAATACTGAGTAGTAATCGGACTATTACGTACTTAAGTACTTTATATTTTGATCTTGAAGTAATGAGTCCGTACTAAGTACTTTCAGAATATTCAAGTACTAGTACAAGTACAAGTACAAGGAATTGAAAAAGAAATGAAGTTTTAGAAAATACTTCAAAGTATATTACCATGACCCCATCATTAAAACTGCAAAAGTATGGAATAAGACACTTGCAATTTTCATATACAACCTTTTTTAAATATTATCGTAAGGGACATTTATTAAAATACCCTCATAAAACATTTAGAGCGAAATTATCGTAAGAGACAAAATTATGATTTTTTCGCAAACTGCAAATTGTTTCAAGAAAAAAATATCAGGTTCAGTATATTAATTAACTATCTAATCGAATGTTCAATTTCATTTATATGTACCAATAAAAAAAAGTAAAAAAACAAAAAAAAATTCCCTCCTGTAAAATTTGCTTTTATCCCTTACGATAAAGTCGCACAAAGGGGTTGTTGCTGTTGTAGCGGTTGTTGTGCTTAGCCGACGAGTTCTGCTCACAAATTGTCATCAATTTCACTTAACGAAAGACCCAAGAATGTTGCAGCTTCTTTTGGGCTTGTCCAGAGGGACAAGGGTGTTAAGTTAGTTGGTTTGAGGTGGCATGCAAAGAGGTGCCGTGTGTCATGCGGCGTCTCTCCACATGCCTGTTTAGACCGACCTGCAATGCTCGCAGAAAGGGTTCGATATTTTTGATTTAGGCTAAATAAGCCGTAATAAATAAAAAAAAAATAAATAAATTCCTAGTAAATACCTAAATATATATGTATGTAAATGTCCATGAGTTTTATGCATACCTGGGTAATACTGAGTAGTAATCGGACTATTACGTACTTAAGTACTTTATATTTTGATCTTGAAGTAATGAGTCCGTACTAAGTACTTTCAGAATATTCAAGTACTAGTACAAGTACAAGTACAAGGAATTGAAAAAGAAATGAAGTTTTAGAAAATACTTCAAAGTAATTGAAAAGAATTGAAAAATCGGTTCAAGTACATTTTTCAATTCTTTTCAAGTACTTTCAATTCTTTTCAATTACTTTGAAGTATTTGCTAAAACTTCAATTCTTTTTCAATTCCTTGTACTTGTACTTGTACTAGTACTTGAAAATTTGGGAATGCAAGTACCAGTACCAGTACAATTCTTTTAAAATGTACTTGGCACAAGTCGTACTGGTACTTGATATTACCCAGGTCTGGTTTTATGTATGTAAATACATATGTATGATTTATCAATTTTCGTGTTATATAACAGCATGCCTTCTTATACTACCCTTAATGAGAGCTTTCTCCTACGCAGAGTAGATACACAAATGCGTAGATACGAGGGTTGCTATTCCAGCGTCATGACGTAGTCAATTTCATATCCAAATTTGTATTGCAATTTTTCTAATTAAACTTTTTACTTAATATTGTATTATTAAAATGCATGGAAATCTATTTTATAAAAAAAAATATACGAAACAAATTCGTTTTTCGCTGCATCATTAGCATGTGCTCAAAAACAAAATTTCAAAACTTAATTACCATTCCTCGTACCTATGCGCACCTAACACTTTTGTGTTTTTGTTTTGATCGCTACAGCGGTTTTTACATATTTGTCGAACGCTTATCTTTTGTGTTTTTCATATTCTTATTTGCATGCTTCCGAGGTATTGCCGATACCAGTACCCTCAACCACCCACTCAATTTGTTTATTTCTTTGTTTATTTGTAGGTATGCATTCATTACACTATGTACTCACATTTTCATTTTGGCGCAAATCAGCACCGCAATCGGCACACATGTCTTTGATAACTGTCGTGTGGGCGCATTCGGCCAATTCCAAAATTGTGGCACTACAAAGGGTACACAGACAGAATATTAGAAAAAACATCATAATAGACTACTCTACAATCCTTTAGGTAGACATGTGCATGTATGTGTATACTTACCCCTGTGGGACCAATTGGCCCTCCTTGTATAGACGCTTTTTCACCACGCCTACACGATTCGCTTTTAATTTGTGCAAAGTTTTATCAATTGCTATTTCAGGCGGTGTGATTTTGGTTGCAGTTGTAGTATTAGCATCTTCTGCATGTTGATTGTCAATTATATTTTGGATTTCATATAACAAAATTACTTGGGAAGATGTTATAGGGAAACCTTCACGAACGCGCCATTTATTGATTCGAATTGGATGTTCGCCTGGCGCTGTTATTGTAATTCTGCTGCTACTCCCGACGCCGCCACCACCACAACTCTCACCCCTCGTCAATTCATTTGTTATACCTTCTTCTATCGTATTCATTGTTTGTTTGCAATAAAATAACTGTGATTTATTGAAAATTTTTCTTCAATTTGCAAATAAATTTATTTTTCACACAATTTTCTCCTCAATATATGTATATTTTTTCACTTTCCTCTTTCCATCGCGTCCACTGCTATTATCATCTTCGCTTCTTACCAGCATTCCTCTTTTCTCTTTCCCAGCAGCAAAATCAAGATGCTGAAAGCTCTCCAAAAATATATAACCTAATTCAATTTGATTCTAGCGGCCTTATTCCGGTGTTGTAACATAATTTACTTTACTGGTGAAATAAAGAATCTGGTACTTTACACACTCTTTTCGTATCTGGCAGCAGAAAATTAATTTACCACCTCAATACGTGGTAACATTTTGTTACCATTTTCAGCCCGATTCCATTCCGTTCGTATGGAAATGCTTTGACAGTGTTACCATTTGTGCCAGAATACCAATTGAAAAGACATAAATTACCAGTAAAGTAATTTTCCGGTAACGCTCGAAATAGCAGTGTAAAGGTCTTTGGCAACTTACATACTGGATTGCCAGATTGAGGGTTTTTTTGTGTGAGTTAGTCAAATTTGAGTGTTTTTTTTTTGTGTATTAGTGCAATCGGCAGTCGTCGTGCTACACGTACTTGTTGTCGGCTCGCTGTCGGCTCGCGGCGACGAAAATCAAAAATGTTTGATATTTGCGTCAATCACCCGACACTCACATATACACTTCCTCTCAATCTAGATTATACATATGTTGCCAAGGGCCTTAATTTCAGCAAAACCCGGTATGTGGCGTACGTTTTCTAAATAAAGAAAAATGAAGTGCCGCAAATTTATTTGTGTGAATCAGGGATGGGCGCCGCAAGGCACATAAACGCAGCAGAGGGGCGTTCATGGGCTTTCGTGGGCACTGCATAATTTCCGGGGAAAGGGGAGCTAAGGCGATATCGAAGTTGATGTACACTCCGCCTTAAGTGATGTTCATCGCACAGTAGGCATGGGTAACACTGCGCTGCTCGGCGCAATTGCGCTAACACCAACCCTGGCGTTATTGCGCTAACCCCGATTTGGGAAATGCGCCAACTCAATATAGCGCCAACTCAATTTTGCAATATAACACCGACTCAATTTCGTGCGATAACACCAGCACCAATATAGCGCTAGTGTAAAATGGCGCAACCACAACGCCAATAACAGCACCATAGTATATGTATACGTATGACACCGTCACAATTATGTATGCTTGATAGTGATCTAAGTGACCTTAATTTCCAGCATATTTTCACAAATATACGGAATATGTTTCCAAATGATTATGAAAATTTAAATTAATTGTGCCCTCGGATATGTAAGCAGAATTGCGCCAAAAGAAATAAAACAGGGATGGTAAACAGTAACAAACGAAAAAATGTTATTTATCGATTATTCCATGACAATTGCGCTAAAGGTGTTATTGCGCCAGTACCGTGAGTTGGCGCCACGACTGGCGCTGGAGTTATTGTATCAGCGCCAAAAAAATTGCGCCCTTACCCATGGCTATCGCACAGCGCGTACGGAAACACTAAAAATGAAAACCATGACCAAATAATTCTATATGGTCGTATCAGCCAAAAGAGAATAGGCGATTACCGTTGAACGGCCGTAGATAAGAATGTCAAAAACAGAAAAAACGCCAGCGAACATACAAGCCATGGAGGAACAATAAAGGAGAATGCATAAGATCAGCTGACTTCTTCTTCAATCTTCATAAACACACCAACACAAGCATTTTTTTTGTGTTGACATATGCCACACACACACGCACCCTAGTATTTCCATAGGGGCCGAATCTGTCAAATTCTTCTACATTCCTCTTTGCATGGCACTTCTGGCCCCACTATGTATGAAGGTATGTCGTCATGCGAAAACCTTTATTGTTGAATCATGATACAAGCGAACACACAAGCTATTTCCACGAATAACACGTGCAAGAGGGCAAAATCAAAACAAAAGCCGATAATTTGACAGCTTGCTATTCCAAAAACAAAATAGCCGTCCTCTGCTGCGTCCACCATTTTATTATTTCATCCATGATACAAGAAAGAAGGTAGTGTAAACGTCAAATTTTTGTCGCCATATTAGCCACCTGACAATTATATGGATTATGACATTTCGTGCTACCATACTCAATGCTAAAAATCCTCCATTTATGTTATTTTTTATTTCCATGGTAACCATGGTATCGATTTTAACAGAACGATTTTTTTCAATTTGCGTGTTATATTCTTCATAATATCAGATCACAAATAATTATATAGAAAATAAGATTTATTCTTAAAATAAGTTGCGGCAAGTTTGTGGAATATACCATAAGCGAAAGTTAAATATATAAAATAACATATTTTTTTAGTCTCAATTTGGCTCGCCGTGCTACAAAATAGCTGGTATTATCAGTGAATTTTAATACCGGTAGAATTCCGATTTTTTTTTAAATATGTATAAATTGATTTGCTCATACTAAATAAAATATCAAATATTATAAAAAAGTGAAATTTCAGTGTTTTTAATTAAAAGGCGTAGGAGAAATACAGAAGTAGAGGAATTTTTATTAACAACTAAATGAAAAGCCATTAACATTTTCATAGAAAAATAGTAAATATCTATATTTGTTAGGCACTCTGCACACGGAGCGTACTGCTTTAGACGCGTATTAGATACTACAGACGAAAGCTGTACGCTTTGATGTCGCGCACGTATATTTCAATTGAGGGCTGCACATGAGTCGTCAGCTTCATGCATTCGTCAAAGTATGCTGGCTACATGTCGCTTGGCGTTAAGCAGTGCTGGTAGCTAGGCGTACTACGCTTAGAAAAGAGGAAGAAGAAGATGTTTGTTTACATTTTTCCACTTGGTGGAATTTATGAAAGCAGTAAAATTTGTGTAAAAAATCGGAAAAAATCAGTGTATAATGAAAGAAAATGGAAGATTCCGTAAAATTTTTTATCTTTTCTATTTAAAGCTTCGAAATTTAAAGCAAATACCGTATTATAAATTTTTTTGTTTGTTTTGTGCAGCGAAGTTTCATGTCGCTTCGTGTGCAGATCTTGAGGCGTAGAGAAATCGACGCTACATGAAATGTCTCGTACGCGTCTATGACGATACGCCTCGTGTGCAGAGTGCCTTAATAGACACTCCCACTACACCTGGGAATTTCATTGAAAAATTTTCAGTGGTTTAGAAATTATGAATATTGGCACGACTTATGAACTTGCAACCAAAAAATATGTGCGGTTATATGCTAAATTTATTAGTAAACACAAATTTAAATTTAGATGAAAAGATACTAAAACGTTTTTTTTTTTGCGAGGAACCTATTTCAGAATTAGGTATTTAAATAATAAAATAAAGGAATATAAAATTAGTAACGCAACGAAAAACTAAAGAAAAGTTAAATTTATATTCTTATATAACTGTTAATAAATATGTTTTTAAATGTTGTATAAAACATTGAAACCAAATATGTATATATGTATACATATATACGTAGGTACGCAATAAATAATACATATAAAGAAAATCAAGAACTCTTACCCTTTATTCATAAAAAATCAAATAGTTTTGAAATATTGTATAAAGGACATTTTGATAAGAGTTTTCGACTTTAATAATTGAATAAATCTCTTTTATTTTTTATGAATAACTCATTATTTTATCTTCTTTCAAAAGCTTTTTTCAATATATTTAAAATAAAAATATACTCATTACATCCGCTGATTCTTGTTCTCATTTGTTTTGTTGATTAGCATATATGAAAAACACCATTTCATTTAAAATACCCAATAATTTTTTCATATATACCCTCTGCCAAAAACTTTTGATTGGGCAACGCTATCCTAAATTTTGACTTAAAGTAAGACGTCAATAATCCATATTATAATCAAAAATGACAAAGTCAAAATGACAATGGAGCTACCTTGTTTGTTTGTATCATGATTTCATCATGATGAAAACCACATTGTTTTATATAGAGAGAGGAATTCACCAATAATAAAATGTGTAGTATTGCCGCTAAAAAATTTCGAAAAGTGGCCGAAAAAAGTAAAAAAAGTGTGTCCCAAATTTTTTTTTGCTGGAAACACATTTTTATATATTTTTGTGGTTTATTTAATGCTTAAAGCAATTTACAAGCGGTTTGTACCCTTGGTCTTAAATAGTGAAAGTTTTGAAAATAATCTTTCTGCTGATGCACTGCTGGCAGCGATAACATATTTGCAACAAATTCACAACTATTTCTCATTTAAGTTGTTTTTCATTCCCCCACGTTGTGCGAAAACTCTTCTATTTCGGTTTTTTAAAACAATTTTCTTGCATTCTAAAAATTTTTACTCCCAAATAACTTTTCGGGGTTTTCCTTCGCAGCGGAGAATTGCTAATGAAAAGTGAAAAGGTAACAAAGAGGCTTTTTTATGTGAATTTTATATGAGCTATTGGCCAGTTTTTAATTAAGAAAAATTTAAAAAATTTTTTTAGGTAGAGGTTATGGATCCATTTTGGAGACCACCACATCCCCTCATCAGACTTCTTCAGGCGGCCTCAACCGAGGATCGAACTTAAGTCGTTTCGATTGGCAAGCCAATAGCATCCCATTGAGCTACCACCGCCGTCAGCTTTGTTTTGCTTAATTCTCAATTTTCCTTTTATTACAATCTACATACCAAACAACAGTAGCAGAAAACGGCCATGTAAAAACAAACGTAAAAAAGCTTTTTTTATATTTAAGAAAAAAACTAAAAAATATTTATTACATTATAGGTTTGAAACTAAAAAAGGACCAAAAGTGGCCCAAATGTTTAAAAAGGTTCAAATATTGCATATTTTCAAAAAGTTGGGTTCCGGTAGCCTGGCTCTTAAAAAAGGTTCAAATTGTCACTTTAGTGGCCTCAGCGGCAATTATGTACAATCGCTAATGGTTCCAACAGTCATCAACGCCCGCACATAACCGTGTCAGCTGACACGATCTATCTTATGGGAGTTGCATGTAAACGAAATCTCACCGACGCTGACATAAACGCCCATAGCCGCCCGTATCGCAGAAATCAAAAGAGTTTTGATTTTTCCCATAACAACGTGTCAGCTGATTGCTTTTGCTCAACGCGGTGTTGCCGAACGAACTTTTTTAGCCAATAAAACATTTGAACGGTATTTTTCATTGTATTATTAAACGAAATCAATGCGAGTGTAAAATGTAATGGAATATATCTTTCTTTATAGGAAAAACAGCTTAAGTCTACTTAAGCGAAATATGAGTTATTAGATAATTGTTTATCTCATTTATTGAAAATAATTGTCGTTTATGTATGTATATGTTATTAGTTCACATGAAACCATTTGTAATACGTTTATTTTAGTTTCAAATAAACTTAAAATCGAGATTATCCAGTTATAACTTTTTTCGGAGCATAAATTCGCACAGGATGAAATAAAAAAGTTACATAAATGATGTTATATTTGAAAAATTTAAATGTTTGAATGAAATCATATCCCTGCTACATAGCAAACGGATAGCGTATTTTTCAAATAAATGAGAAATTAGGCAGTGAAAAGAAAAGAGTAATTTACGATAAATAAAAGTAATTTTTATTTCAAAATTATCCCTTTTTACCATTTTTGAACGGGTCAACGGATAGCGGGTCAACGGGTAGTGAACAACTGATATCTTCCGTCATAAAATCCACACAGGTAAACAAAATTGCGACGAAGGCAGCTTTTAGAAAATTGTTTGTGTAAGCACGAAATAAAAAATGTGTATGGTTATTCTTTTATTTATTGCCAAAAAGTGTATTTTCTTTTACTTATTTTTCACTGTTCAACAAGAAAATTACAAAATGCATCAGAAATGCAACTCTGACTCCTGAGGAGGGACAGGACCACACCAATCAAAAAACTGTTTTTACCCCGCCGTCTTTTGCTAACAATTTTTTATTGCGTTAAAAAATTAAGTTCAAAACGCGTCGATTGACACCCCAGTTCTTGAAAATTTACCAATTTTCACCATGTCACCTAAACTAGATAATTACCAAAACTTTGAATACAAAATCGCGCATATTTTTATTAAAAATTTTCGCCTACGTCTTTTTTTCTGAAAGAAAACAATATACATATTTAGAAATTTAAATCGAGAATAAATATCGGTACTAAGTTTGGGTATTTCATGCAAAATTTTTGTGTCTTCCCATTATTTCAAATACGGCAACACTCACACGGCTGTTCAAAATAGAAAACAGCTGATTTTTGTGTTGGCATGCGGGCATGAAATTCGTTCAACTCGTTATGTTTACGGGTACTCGATTCGTTCAGTCGACTCGTTGATGACTGTCGGCACCCTAATTTTGCAGTTTTTTCTCGCTCTATTGCTTTCGAACTCCGATGCCATTTACTTCATTAGTGTCATAATTTGAAAAAGCCAATTTATGTCTTCTTCGCTATATATGGAAGTAAGCTACTATACTAAAACAACAATATTTTTTAAATAAAGCCCTTAATTTTCATCTATGACCATAAATTTCATAACAAATAAAAAACACTGATTCTCACTACTAAGTATCGATTCAGAAAATTGTGTTGTGTCGTTATTGAAGCAAGTGTGCTTTGTAGTGATGAGCGATATATCGCAAACGGTGATTTTTTCACTGTGAATAAAAAATCACAAATCGCAATTGCGATCACTTTTTCAAAGTAGCAGTTCACTACTTATTGGCAACTGCTATCGATGTAGCAAGTAACCAGTTCACCTATGTGAATCGCAATCGCAAAAGCATTATAAATTTCTTTTTGTTTACACTTTTGAGCAGACCACATACGTACATATATAGAAATATAAGAAAAAAAAATTATTGAATTTACGATTTGTCTTTGAAAAATATTTACAAACAGCGATATTACTGCGGAATACGTTGTTATTGCTATCATTTTGTTAACATAAAAGAAAGACAGGATATATCGCTCAGAAAACGCAAAATTAATCTCTACCGGTAACTGATGATTTTATACCAGTCTATGAAATCGCAATAGCAGTTTAAAATCACAGTGATTTAAAAATAGCAATCACCGAAATCACAGATATCGAAAAATCGCAGTTTCACTCATCTTTAGTGCTTTGTGCTTTTGGCATGTACATTATAGTCCAACTCTAATAGTGCAACTCTAATGAACCGTATGCAGATGCGTATGCGTGTGCGTGTCACTGACAGCCGTGTTGCATACCTGTGTTTAAATGAGGCAAACTCCAGTGGCACGGATGTAAATGCACCACACGCATAGAAAATTCGAAGATGTTTTCGAACACGCATTCGAATGCAGCTAAGTTGAAAATTTTCTACTTCTATGCGTTTTCTATGCGTTTCGCAGCCAATATTAATTTGGTTGCTACATCGGTATACATATTTAATCGTAAAAACTTCGTTAAATTGATTTAAAGTGAAGTAGTGAAAATTTGTTTGCCAGCAGAAATGTTAATTAAAAGGAGTTTTAAATATATTTAGAAATGGTTAATATTAATTATATGTTAATTACTATCTGCATATCCATGTACATAGTATGAATTTAAATTACATATACATATGTAGTTACCCGTGTAAAAATACATAATTGAAACTTAAATAAGTTTAACTGTGAAAAAATATTTAAGTGATATGAGTACTCTTTTGAATGGGGAGTTTTTGCCTTGGTATAACAGAACACCAGATTTCAGAGGTTGTGCATATATGTACATACATATTTGTATTAACCAAAATTTATAGTCTGATATTTTAAGGCAAAGCAACTGTAATTCTTACAATACATAAAAATCAATGGATAGCAATTTGGCAATGTGGCCGCTGTGGCGCAATGGGTAGAGCACTCGCCTGCTATACCAGAGGTCTCGGGTTCTAACCCCAGTCCGGACAAACACCAAAAAAAATTTGTCTAATTAATTAAAAACCAATTATTGGGTTTTTAGAAATACCGGTAACCTTTCGGCAGTGGGCGGCTTACCCTCCGAGTGTATTTCTTCCATGAAAAGGCTTCTCACAAAAAATGCATTCGCCGTTCGGAGCCGGCATAAAACTGTAGGTCCACCCAATTAGCAAAAACAAAAGGAGCACTTCTCGAATTGGGAGAGAAGCTCGGTCATTAAACTCGTCAGAGTTATAATAGCGCCAGTGTATTATATTATTATTAATTTGGAACTGATCCACTTCACGGGTTTTCATCAAATTAAAGAAACACTAACTTCCCTTTCCAAAAACAAATCACGTACTCGAATGTTACTTTTTTTTTAATAATTTTAAAGTATTCCTTATATACGGCAATAACACTTCCTATCATAATTAATATCAATTCTAAATCGTCATCCATTATACATTTTATTAAATCTTTCGCGAATTGGTAAAATATGTATTTTCAAAAATAACAATGGCGGGAATTGTATATATGTATGTAGTGTAATTGATAGACGCAACCATGCGCATACACTGGAGCAGCCAGGGCCGCACGCAAGAAAACGTTTAGATGCGCATACGCACACGCATTCGCATACGGTGCATTAGAGTTGGACTATAATAGTGCAACTCTAATGAACCGTATGCAGATGCGTATGCGTGTGCGTGTCACTGACAGCCGTGTTGCATACCTGTGTTTAAATGAGGCAAACTCCAGTGGCACGGATGTAAATGCACCACACGCATAGAAAATTCGAAGATGATTTCGAACACGCATTCGAATGCAGCTAAGTTGAAAATTTTCTACTTCTATGCGTGTTCTATGCGTTTCGCAACCAATATTAAGTTGGTTGCTACATCGGTATACATATTTTCTGGTAAAAATTTCGTTAAATTGATTTAAAATGAAGTAGTGAAAGTTTGTTTGCCTGCAGAAAAGTTAATTAAATGGGGTTTTAAATATATTTAGAAATGATTAATAATTATTAATTATATGTTAATTACTATCTGCATACCCATGTACATAGTACATGAATTTAAAATACATATACATATGTAGTTACCCGTGTGCAAATACACAATTGAAACTTAAATAAGTTCAACTGTAAAAAAATAATTAAGTGAAATGAGTTTTATTTTGAATAGGGAGTTCTCAGATTTCAGAGGTTGTGCATATATTTGTATAAGCCAAAATTTTCAAAGTCTGATATTTTAAGGCAAAGCAACTGTAATTCTTACAATACATAAAAATCGACGGATAGAAATTTTGCAATGTGGCCGCTGTGGTGCAATGGGTAGAGTACTAGCCTGCTATACCAGCGGTCTCGGGTTCTAACCCCCATCCGGACAAACTCCAAAAAAAAAATTTTCTAATTAATTAAAACCCAATTATTGGGTTTTTCGAAATAGCGGTTACCTTTCGGCAGTGGGCGGCTTACCCTCCGAGTATATATCTGCCATGAAAAAGCTTCTCACAAAAAATGCATTCGCCGTTTGCAGCCGGCATAAAACTGTAGGTCCACCCAATTAGGAAAAACAAAAGGAGCACTTCTCGAATTGGGAGAGAAACTCGCGCCAGGTATTATTATTATTATTATATATTATTAATTTGGAATTGATCCACTTCACGGGTTTTCATCAAATTAAAAAAAAAACACTAACTTCCCTTTCCAATTACAAATCACATACCCCAGCGGTACGTTTTTTTTTTTTTTTTAATAATTTTAAAGTATTCCGTATATGCGGCAATAATACTTCCTATCATAATTAATATCAATTCTAAATCGTCATCCATTATACATTTTATTGAATCTTTCGCGAATTGGTAAAATATGTATTTTCAAAAATAACAATGTCGGGAATTGTATATATGTATGTAGTGTAATTGACAGACGCAACCATGCGCATACACTGGAGCAGTCAGGGCCGAACGCAAGAAAACGTTTAGATGCGCATACGCACACGCATTCGCATACGGTGCATTAGAGTTGGACTATAATGCACCGTATGCGAATGCGTGTGCGTATGCGCATCTAAACGTTTTCTTGCGTGCGGCCCTGGCTGCTCCAGTGTATGCGTATGGTTGCGTCTATCAATTACACTACATACATACATATATACAATTTCCGCCGTTGTTATTTTTGAAAATACATATTTTACCAATTCGCGAAAGATTCAATAAAATGTATAATGAATGGGGATTTAGAATTGATATTAATTATGATAGGAAGTGTTATTACCGTATATACGGAATACGTTAAAATTATTAAAAAAAAAAAAAACGTACCATTCGGGAACGTGATTTGTATTTGGAAAGGGAAGTTAGTGTTTTTTTTAATTTGTTGAAAACCCGTGAAGTGGATCAATTCCAAATTAATAATAATATAATAATAATAATACATTGGCGTTATTATAACTCTGACGAGTTTAATGACCGAGCTTCTCTCCCTATTCAAGAAGTGCTCCTTTTGTTTTTCCTAATTGGGTGGACCTACAGTTTTATGCCGGCTGCGAACGGCGAATGCATTTTTTGTGAGAAGCTTTTTCATAGCAGAAATACACTCGGAGGGTATGCCGCCCACTGCCGAGTGTGACCGCTATTTCTAAAAACCCAATAATTGGGTTTTACTTAATTAGAAAAATTTTTTTTGGAGTTTGTCTGGACTGGGGTTAGAACCCGAGACCTCTGGTATAGCAGACGAGCACTCTACCCATTGCACCACAGCGGCCATATTGCCAAATTGCTATCCGTTGATTTTTATGTATTGTAAGAATTACAGTTTCTTTGCCTTAAAATATAAGACTGAAAATTTTGTTTAATACAAATATGTATATGCACGACCTCTGAAATCTGGTGTTCTGTTATACCAAAGCGAAAACTCCCTATTCAAAAGAATACTCACTTCACTTCATTATTTTTTTACTGTTAAACTTATTTAAGTTTCAATTATGTATTTAGACACGGGTAACTACATATGTATATGTAATTTAAATTCATGTACTATGTACATGGGTATGCAGATAGTAATTAATATATAATTAATATTAACCATCTCTAAATATATTCAAAACCCATTTTAATTAACATTTCTGCTGGCAAACACATTTTCACTACTTCACTTTAAATCAATTTAACGAAGTTTTTACCAAAAAAATATGTATACCGATGTAGCAACCAACCTAATATTAGCTGCAACACGCATAGAAAACGCATAGAAGTAGAAAATTTTCAACTTAGCTGCATTCGAATGCGTGTTCGAAATCATCTTCGAATTTTCTATGCGTGTGGTGCATTTACATCCGTGCCACTGGAGTTTGCCTCATTTATAGTCCAACTCTAATGCACCGTATGCGAATGCGTGTGCGTATGCGCATCTAAACGTTTTCTTGCGTGCGGCCCTGGCTGCTCCAGTGTATGCGCATGGTTGCGTCTGTCAATTACACTACATACATACATATATACAATTCCCGCCATTGTTATTTTTGAAAATACATATTTTACCAAATTCGCGAAAGATTCAATAAAATGTATAATGGATGATGATTTAGAATTGATATTATGATAGGAAGTGTTATTGCCGTATATACGGAATACTTTAAAATTATTAAAAAAAAGTAACATTCGGGTACGTGATTTGTTTTTGGAAAGGGAAGTTAGTGTTTCTTTAATTTGATGAAAACCCGTGAAGTGGATCAGTTCCAAATTAATAATAATATAATAATAATAATAACAATAATACACTGGCGCTATTATAACTCTGACGAGTTTAATGACCGAGCTTCTCTCCCAATTCGAGAAGTGCTCCTTTTGTTTTTGCTAATTGGGTGGACCTACAGTTTTATGCCGGCTCCGAACGGCGGATGCATTTTTTGTGAGAAGCTTTTTCATGGCAGAAATACACTCGGAGGGTAAGCCGCCCACTGCCGAAAGGTTCCCGGTATTTCTAAAAACCCAATAATTGGTTTTTAATTAATTAGACAAATTTTTTGGTGTTTGTCCGGACTGGGGTTAGAACCCGAGACTTCTGGTATAGCAGGCGAGTGCTCTATCCATTGCACCACAGCGGCCAAATTGCTATCCGTTGATTTTTATGTATTGTAAGAATTACAGTTGCTTTGCCTTAAAATATCAGACTAAAAATTTTGGTTAATACAAATATGTATGTACATATATGCACAACCTCTGAAATCTGGTGTTCTGTTATACCAAGGCGAAAACTCCCTATTCAAAAGAGTACTTATTTCACTTAAATATTTTTTCACAGTTAAACTTATTTAAGTTTCAATTATGTATTTTTACACGGGTAACCACATATGCATATGTAATTTAAATTCATGTACTATGTACATGGATATGCAGATAGTAATTAACATATAATTAATATTAATCATTTCTAAATATAATTAAAACACCTTTTAATTAACATTTCTGCTGGCAAAAAAATTTTCACTACTTCACTTTAAATCAATTTAACGAAGTTTTTACGATTAAATATGTATACCGATGTAGCAACCAAATTAATATTGGCTGCGAAACGCATAGAAAGCGCATAGAAGTAGAAAATTTTCAACTTAGCTGCATTCGAATGCGTGTTCGAAATCATCTTCGAATTTTCTATGCGTGTGGTGCATTTACATCCGTGCCACTGGAGTTTGCCTCATTTAAACACAGGTATGCAACACGGCTGTCAGTGACACGCACACGCATACGCATCTGCATACGGTTCATTAGAGTTGCACTATTAAACACAGGTATGCAACACGGCTGTCAGTGACACGCACACGCATACGCATCTGCATACGGTTCATTAGAGTTGCACTATTATAGTCCAACTCTAATGCACCGTATGCGAATGCGTGTGCGTATGCGCATCTAAACGTTTTCTTGCGTGCGGCCCTGACTGCTCCAGTGTATGCGTATGGTTGCGTCTGTCAATTACACTACATACATACATATATACAATTTCCGCCGTTGTTATTTTTGAAAATACATATTTTACCAATTCGCGAAAGATTCAATAAAATGTATAATGGATGACGATTTAGAATTGATATTAATTATGATAGGAAGTATTATTGCCGCATATACGGAATACTTTAAAATTATTAAAAAAAAGACGTACCACTGGGGTACGTGATTTGTATTTGGAAAGGGAAGTTAGTGTTTTTTTTTTTTTTTTAATTTGATGAAAACCCGTGAAGTGGATCAATTCCAAATTAATAATAATATAATAATAATACACTGGCGCTATTATAACTCTGACGAGTTTAATGACCGAGCTTCTCTCCCAATTCGAGAAGTGCTCCTTTTGTTTTTCCTAATTGGGTAGACCTACAATTTTGTGCCTGCTCCGAACGGCGAATGCATTTTTTGTGAGAAGCTTTTTCATGGCAGATATATACTCCGAGGGTAAGCCGCTCACTGCCGAAAGGTAACCGCTATTTCTAAAAACCCAATAATTGGGTTTTAATTAATTAGAAAAATTTTTTTTTGGAGTTTGTCCGACGGGGGTTAGAACCCGAGACCGCTGGTATAGCAGGCGAGTACTCTACCCATTGCACCACAGCGGCCACATTGCAAAATTGCCATCCGTCGATTTTTATGTATTGTAAGAATTACAGTTGTTTTGCCTTA
Organism: Urophora cardui; assembly: GCA_960531455.1. NCBI lineage: Eukaryota > Metazoa > Arthropoda > Insecta > Diptera > Tephritidae > Urophora > Urophora cardui. The sequence continues at coordinate 165,799,281 of OY482670.1, forward strand.
AAATATCAGACTTTGAAAATTTTGGCTTATACAAATATATGCACAACCTCTGAAATCTGAAAACTCCCTATTCAAAAGAAAACTCATTTCACTTAATTATTTTTTTACAGTTGAACTTATTTAAGTTTCAATTGTGTATTTGCACACGTGTAACTACATATGTATATGTAATTTAAATTCATGTACTATGTACATGGGTATGCAGATAGTAATTAACATATAATTAATAATTATTAATCATTTCTAAATATATTTAAAACCCCATTTAATTAACTTTTCTGCAGGCAAACAAACTTTCACTACTTCATTTTAAATCAATTTAACGAAATTTTTACCAGAAAATATGTATACCGATGTAGCAACCAACTTAATATTGGTTGCGAAACGAATAGAAAACGCATAGAAGTAGAAAATTTTCAACTTAGCTGCATTCGAATGCGTGTTCGAAATCATCTTCGAATTTTCTATGCGTGTGGTGCATTTACATCCGTGCCACTGGAGTTTGCCTCATTTAAACACAGGTATGCAACACGGCTGTCAGTGACACGCACACGCATACGCATCTGCATACGGTTCATTAGAGTTGCACTATTAGGCGCATTTCAGTTCCCAGCAAAACCCGTGTGATGGAAACTAACACATGCAAAAGTTTCACACTAATACATTGACACACTTTTTTATCATATGTGAGAGGACAGGGTTGATTCGTTTAAAAAAAAAAAATTAAATTCGTGGAAGCTAGTTGATCGCGTTCTTTCGTGTGCTAAAAATATAGTTTAATAGTGAATAAAGATAAGAAAAAATAATAATTAATAATCGTTTTTTAAAGTATAAAGATAAGTACATACATATTTAAGTCAAACCAGCTTTATTATGTAGTACATTTACATATATATTTTTTTTTTCACTTCAATTTCAGATGTCTTCCAAGAAGTCGACTCCATAGAATTCGAGAGAGGCGTATGCAAGACTGTCGAGCTTAGCCATCACCGCGAGCAGTAAAAAGTATATTTTTGGTGTTAAAAATCTAATTTTATTTCATATACATATGTTAATAATATCTGTGTAATGAATATAATAAATATAGACTATGATAGATTTGTTTGTGGCTCATTTGTGAAAGGTTCAGGCATCAAATTTGATGGCTCAGCTGTGATAGATTCGTATATCAAGTGTGATGGATCATATGTGACTGGTATTTACATCAACATTGATGGGTATAAAGTGAGAGAGGAAAGAGTTCAGCTATATATAGAAAATCATATGATTACGCATAAGTGGGAGCGAGATGCAAACTCACACGTATACACTTCACTCCATCACATTTTTCATATTGCCCTTAATAATGTGATAGGAATTCTTGATGGAGAGTGATGGATCACATGTGATCATCAATTGATTGGTCAAATGATTATCACGGCGCTTGCAGGGTTATTACATCTGGGTCTGAGTCAAGATAAATTTTTACTGAAACAATCCGGATCATAATGAAATTTGGCTGCACTTGAAAAGAAGTAAAAAGAAGAAGAAATATCAACAAACCATTTGTGATTTGAGAAAGTAAAAAAAAAAACAAAATAAAAAATCACGGATCAAGAATTATTTGAGGCAAATTTATATATAATTTAAATATATGACCTTTATACTCATATTTTATGTGTTACTTCCATAATTTGTTTTTTTTTTTCACGGCGTCAGAATGAAAAATATGGCCGACAGCTGCTTGTGTATATACATATACAAACATATACCCCGCAGTAAAAATCTGAAATGAATCCTTTAGGCACTCTGCACACGGAGCGTACTGCTTTAGACGCGTATTAGATACTACAGACGAAAGCTGTACGCTTTGATGTCGCGCACGTATATTTCAATTGAGGGCTGCACACGAGTCGTCAGCTTCAAGCATTCGTCAAAGTATGCTGGCTACATGTCGCTTGGCGTAAAGCAGTGCTGGTAGCTAGGCGTACTACGCTTAGAAAACAGGAAGAAGAAGATGTTTGTTTACATTTTTCCACTTGGTGGAATTTATGAAAGCAGTAAAATTTGTGTAAAAAATCGGAAAAAATCAGTGTATAATGAAAGAAAATGGAAGATTCCGTAAAATTTTTCATCTTTTCTATTTAAAGCTTCGAAATTTAAAGCAAATACCGTATTATTAATTTGTTTGTTTGTTTTGTGCAGCGAAGTTTCATGTCGCTTCGTGTGCAGATCTTGAGGCGTAGAGAAATCGACGCTACATGAAATGTCTCGTACGCGTCTATGACGATACGCCTCGTGTGCAGAGTGCCTTATGAGTCACTGATGAAATTCATCATGAGGAGGCATCAGTGAATACTTTCATATAAAGGCTGCTGAATTTTTTCAAATAAATGGTTTGCTTTCCTCATGCCTATATGACACTACGTTTTTTCTCTGGTATTTTTGGTTTGGCCGCTGTGGTGCAGCGGGTAGAGTGCTCGCCTGCTATGCCAGAGGTCTCGGGTTCAAATCTCCAGAGCAAAAAAATCAAAAAATTTTTTCTAATTAGTAAAAATCAAATTATTGGGTTTTTTAAGAGCAGCGGTCACCTCTCGGCTGTGGGTGGCATACCCTCCGAGTGTATTTCTGCCATGAAAAAGCTTCTCACAAAAAATGCATTCGCCGTTCGGAGCCGGCATAAAACTGTAGGTCCACCCATTTAATAGGAAAAACAAAAAGGAGCACACCTCGAATTGGGAGAGAAGCTCGGCCATAAAACTCGTCAGAGTTATAATAGCGCCATTGTATTATTATTATTGTATTATTGTATTATTTTTGGTTTGGAAAACCCACCGAAAGTCAAAATACAAAAACAATTCTTCTGTACGTTGAAAAGAGACAAATACTCCCTCAAAAACAATTTGATTGACATTAAACTTCAAACTAAATGAAAATAATAGTTATTTCAAAAATTATTTGTTTGGAAATTTGAATTTAAATTACTGAAATAAATTATGCAACTCAAATGGCGGGATAGCTATGTATTCCATGTTATAAGGAGAAGCCAGTGCGCAGTATAATTTTTCTTCCGGACTTCTTCCTTCCCCTTACGGCCAAAGCAGAAGCTTACAAGAGGCAAATTTAAAATTTGTATTTCCATATACATATTTTTTATTTTAAATATAATTTGTTTTATAGTTGTCACATTGAAAAATTTGTCAGAAAAGCTGCCGAATGTCAAGAAACCTACCGAAATACAAGCTGGCTCGTTGGTTTTTAACCGCCTAGATGGTATTTCGTTTGGTTTTTTCAATATAGCTTGCTCGCTTGCACCAACGTAAAACGATAGTGATGAATATTCAACAAAGAATCATCAATGGTTATTTAGCAGTGAAACAAATTGACTGCGGGGTATATGTATATATATGTATACATACACAAATGTCACTTTTCAGTTCTGCCAAATCAAAAAGCACTGTGCTGCCAATTCAGCACGGAAAAAACAAATCGAACAGGACGGATCGTCCGTGTCCAAACACAGCAACTCTGCCGCGAAATTATCCAACGATTCTCTTTTGTGCCGCTGTTCTGTCTTCCATTTGTCCAAACACATCATGATGCAATAATAAAATGGTGGACGCAGCAGAGGACGGCTATTTTGTTTTTGGAATAGTAAGCTGTCAAATTATCGTCTTTTGTTTTGATTTTTCCCTCTTGCACGTGTTATTCGTGGAAATAGCTTGTGTGTTCGCTTGTATGTTCGCTGGCGTTTTTTCTGTTTTTGACATTCTTATCTACGGCCGTTCAACGGTAATCGCCTATTCTCTTTTAGCCGCTACGACCATATAGAATTATTGGATCATGAAACACATCATCTCGTCGCTCGCCAACTTTTGTTCATTATGTTTTGTTCTGGCATTCTTCGTACGCTCTGATTGGTCGTTGGCGATAAGAATTGCTGCACAAAGCGTGTTGTCCGAGCACCGACGACTTGGTGCCCCCCTCCTTTCCTCGTCGCCTTCTCACCAACAAACGAACAAAAGCAGCGGGTTGCTCAACTTCGTGTCTCCGTGTTTGGACGTCGACATCATAAATTGAACCAGCAATTTATCTGGTTTAATCGAGCTGAAATCGTTGTTGTTGCATTTGCATGTAAAAATTTTTATCTGGGTTAGGATCACCGTATGTGAAACACGGCTATTAAGGTGGAGTGAAAACATATGGAGCTTTTTTTTGTTTTTTTTTTTGAACGTACCAATGAAAAGTTGCCTTAATGAACCCCATAAAATTTTATGGCCATAGGATGACATTTTGAACTGCCCCCAGCCCCGCAAAGTTGAAAGCACGATCTGGTACAAATATGAAATTTTGAAAATTATAAAAGCAAAAAACCAAGTATGAGGATTGATAAACATGGCTAAGCTGAGTATTAAAGTGAATTTTTTTTTTCGGAAACAACAACAACAAAAGTTATTAAAGGTCAAAGTTTATATTATGCATTCTTTAAATTGCAATTACTTAAAAACTACTGAACCGATTTCGAATATTTTTATACCATTCGATAGGTATTTTGATTCCATTTAATTTCATATACATTTTACAGTGCGTTCCATAACACCCCCAGCGGGGGTCAACCCCCTTTTACCCACCTTACTTTTCATATATAAAATGTATACCAAATTTAAGGGAAAATACATGCGAGTAGGTCAATAAAATTTTACAGGCTTATTTCTGGGCTAGGAAGGTGCCGTTCTGGCTTTGGAACAAATTGAATTTCCAAAAAAAAAAATTCGCCCCACCTTAATGTACATATGTATATATATATATATATGCTCTCTTGTTCTCAATACCGAATATGCATTAGCGCGCTCAATATTGGTTGATATTGGTTGCCACTATCTTAAAAAAATGTTGATAATAATTCCCAACAAAATAACCAAAAAATTACAAACAGACTAATAAATTATCGCCTTCATAATTCGAATGATAAAAGAAACTTAAAAGAAGTACACCTGCTTTGGTTTACAAAAAAAAATTATCTGAAACGTAAAGCTGATTCCACATAAAACTTTTTCCGCTTTGCGTTACGCCGCTTTCTATGTCAAACAACGCAAAACTGAAAAACTATGCCACAATGAACGCTGCAACATCACTCAAAAAATATTTGTTTTCTGAAAAATCTTTCATTCTCCGTTTTATTTACAAAAAAGTAAATAAGAAAATAAAAATCTATTAAATTATTTTTCAATTGTGTGAAATTTAAATTTGTTTATTTACATTTGAATTAAAGTGAAACTGAAAAAAAATTTCAACGCCCCCAAAAGTTGAGATTTGGGCAACTTTGTGCTTTATGTAACTTCGGCGTTGCGTTACTTTTTGTTATGTGAGAAACCTCATATAGATACATGTACTTTAATCTCAGCTGTCACGCAGAAAGTGTTACGTAGCGCAACACAAAGTTCTATGTGGAATCAGCTTAAATCACATTAAATAAAATTTCCAAAAAAATAATTTTTGAAATAAATATTATTTTCATTTAGTTTGAAGTTTAATGTCAATCAAATTATTTTTGAGGGAGTATTTGTCTCTTCTCAACCTATAGAAGAATTGTTTTTGTATTTTGACTTTCGGTGGGTTTTCAAAACCAAAAAAACCAGGGAAAAAATGTAGTGTCATATAGGCTTTACTGCACGATATTCATGGCGAAATTATATCATAGTGGAAGCAAATGAAATTATGCTTCTTACTTATTAATCAGCTGATGTACAAATGTGCCAAATTTTCAGCCATTATTGTTTTGCTTTACGTGTTCTATACATATTTCCGAGAAAAGTAGTGAAATCGCGTGTGCAACTAGTTTTTCTGCTGCTATTATTATATTATTATACACTTTGTGTGATTTCTGTGTTGATAATTATATAATTATTTTTCATTATTTCAAGCGGTGAACGCTTGTCAGCCATTTTGAAGAAACTTTTCGAGCCGATTCATAAATTGCACGAATTTCAATAAGTAAACAAAACAAAGAAAAACACGTGTTTTTGCATTTGACAGATCAGTACATAACAGTAAATTTTGTTGTTGCCCATTTACCACCACCATACATTATTTCACCATGCACGATATTTTAGGAAAGTTTAAAATCCATCATTGTCCGTGTCCAAACACAGCAAATCTGCCGCGAAATTATCCAACGATTCTCTTTTGTGCCGCTGTTCTGTATTCCATTTGTTCAAACCAAGACCAATCTGTACAGGTCCTCCTATGTGAAGCAAAATAGGTGATTACAGTTAGATGGCGTCTTTCAAGAATGTCAAAAGCAGAGAAAACGCGAGCGAACACACAACCGAACACACAAACGCACAACCGAACACACAAGCTATTTCCACGAAAAACACGTGCAAGAATGCAAAATCAAAACAAAAGACAATAGTTTGACAACAGCTACAAACTAGCGTAAGAAGAGCTACTCTCCCTTGCATGGACCTTCTATAGTTAGGTTATGGTTGAAACACATCAACTCGTCGCTAGCCAACTTTTGTTCATTACGTTTTGTTCTGGCATTCTTCGAACGCTCGGATTGGTCACTGGCTATAAGAATGACAGTACAAAGCGTGTTGTCCGAGCACCGACGACTTGGTGCCCCTCTCCTTTCCTCGTCGCCTTCTGCCCTCAAACAATCAAAAGCAGCGGGTTGCTCAACCTTTTGTCTCCGTGTTTGGACGTCGACAATGTCCGCGTCCAAACACAGCAACTCTGCCGCGAAATTATCCAACGATTCTCTTTTGTGATGCTGTTCTGTCTTCCATTTGTCCAAACACATCATGATGCAATAATAAAATGGTGGACGCAGCAGAGGACGGCTATTTTGTTTTTGGAATAGTAAGCTGTCAAATTATCGTCTTTTGTTTTGATTTTTCCCTCTTGCACGTGTTATTCGTGGAAATAGCTTGTGTGTTCGCTTGTATGTTCGCTGGCGTTTTTTCTGTTTTTGACATTCTTATCTACGGCCGTTCAACGGTAATCGCCTATTCTCTTTTAGCCGCTACGACCATATAGAATTATTGGATCATGAAACACATCATCTCGTCGCTCGCCAACTTTTGTTCATTATGTTTTGTTCTGGCATTCTTCGTACGCTCTGATTGGTCGTTGGCGATAAGAATGACAGCACCAAGCGTGTTGGCCGAGCACCGACGACTTGGTGCTTCCTCCTTTCGTCGTCGCCTTCTCGCCTACAAACGATCAAAAGCAGCGAGTTGCTCAGCTATTTGCATGGAGGAACAATATAGGAGAATGCATAAGATCAGCTGACTTCTTCAATCTTCATAAACACACGAACACAAGCATTTTTTTTGTTGACATATTCCACACACACACGCACCCTAGCATTTCCATAGGGGCCACATCTGTCAAATTCTTCTACATTCCTCTTTGCATGACACTTCTGGCCCCACTATGTATGAAGGTATGTCGTCATGCGAAAACCTTTATTATTGAATCATGACTATTTGTCTCCGTGCAAAGAGTGTATATGGATAAGAGGCTGCAGTTTGAAAAAAATTCACACTAGATGTCACATTTCGCGCGAGATGGGACCCGCGCAGTGTGACATCTAGTGTGAAGTTTCGCTGACTGCACCCTCATCCATATATGCTCTTTGTGAAACTTCACACTAGATGTCACACTGCGCGGGTCCCATCTCGCGCGAAATGTGACATCTAGTGTGAATTTTTTCAAACTGCAGCCTCTTATCCATATACACTCTTTGTCCGTGTTTGGACGTCGATATCATATCATATCTTATCAATCCATGAATCAGTGATGTGATACGTAGGGAAAATTCCCTACATGTAGGGATTTTAGTCGGAAAAAAGTGACCGTAGGGAAAGAAGGACAGATTTTTATAAAATAGCTAAATGTAGGGATTTTTTGGCAAAGTCAAATCAAAATTTCAATTCAACTTTTTTTCACTTCAACACTGACTGTCGATCTGAATAATGAAAATGCTGCGAAGATGGGTTAAATCGCGAACCCTTCAATGACGTAATTGGAGAGGGAATACCGTATAGTGAACTATATAATAACACGATACTTTTAATCAGGGCATCGGAGCAAAAGATTTTTTTGCTCTGGCTACGCTACGAATTTTTTTTCCCTTACGACCAACTAGATGGTATTTTGTTGGTATTTCGTTTGGCTTTTTCAATATAGCTTGCTCGCTTACACCAACGCAAAACTGTATGTGACCATCTCCTTCACACAAAAGCCTTGTAGAATACCAGAAAAAACGTAGTGTCATATGGGCTAAAGCAAAGTATTTGACGCAATAACTTTTTTTTTTATTATTTAGAGAAATACTGTACCTATGATAGTATCAATGAAATGTTTCGTTCCCTTACATATTTATATGCCTACGTCTACCTACCTATATATCGCACGTTTTATTCAATAGGGATTTAACTACAAAAAATTTTTTTTTGGGAAAACGCAAACAAACTTTTAGAGCCTATACACACTTGCGACTCAATCGATTTAGTCGGGCTTTGATTTGCATGGGAATGTATCACTCAATTAGTCGAACAACTGAAACAGTTGGATTTGCATACAACAGCCCAATTCGCTTAATCGATTGAGTCGTAAGTGTGTATAGGCTCTTATAATTTCAAAGAGTTTCCTTCTACGGCTAACTACAAAATCACTTTTATTTCCGCCATTTTTATCGTTTTGAGTATTTTATAAGACTAGACTCAAAGGCATGACCCAGTTATTGAAATATATGGCAAAACCCCAGAAATCGAAAATTTCGAGTTAAATCCCTATTGCATGAAACGTGCGATATATATGTTACATACAACGCATTAATACATATATTTTTTATTATAATAATTGTTCAAAACAGTAAATCATCAGTATTTTATTGTAATTTTTTTTTGATTTCTTTGAGAGCCAGTGTGTATGCAGTATGCAGTAGAACAGCCGATTTTCATTATTTAGTAAAAGAAAAAACGTTCATCTACTGCCGTGCGGTTTCTTCATTGTTCTAGCATGGAAATAACTAAAAAAAAGTGTAGGGAATTACGTAGGGAATTACGTAGGGAAAATTTGAAACAAGCGTAGGGAAAAGTAGGGATTTTTTTCTTGCTCTGTAGGGAATTTCCAAAAAAGTATCTACCATCACTGCCATGAATACCATATTGATGGTGTGACACTAACTTTTGCCTATATGACACTACATTTTTTCCCTGGTTTTTTTGGTTTTGAAAACCCACCGAAAGTCAAAATACAAAAACAATTCTTCTATAGGTTGAAAAGAGACAAATACTCCCTCAAAAATAATTAGATTGACATTAAACTTCAAACTAAATGAAAATAATATTTATTTCAAAAATTATTTTTTTTGGAAATTTGATTTAAATTACTGAAATAAAAAAGTTATGAAACCCAAAGGGCAGGATAGCTTTGTATTCCGTGTTATAAAGGGAAGCCAGTACGCAATATAATTTTTCTTGCGGACTTCTTCTTTACCCTTACGGCCAAAGCAGAAGCTTAAAAGAGGCAAATTTAAAATTTGTATTTCCATATATTTTTTTATTTTAAATATAATTTATTTTATGGTTGTCAAATTGGAAAAATTGTCAGAAAAAATGACCGAATGCCAAAAAACCTACCGAAATACAAGCTGGCTCGTTGGTTTTTAATCGCCTAGATGGTATTTTGTTTTTTTCAACATAGCTTGCTCGCTTGCACCAACGCAAAACTGTATTTGACCATCTCCTTCACACAAAAAACCTGGCAGAATACCAGAAAAAAAACGTAGTGTCATATGAGCTTTTGCGATTCATCAGTATGCGTTGTATTTTCGAATGCCTATATGACACTACGTTTTTTTCTGGTATTCGCTTGCACCAACGCAAAACTGTATTTGACCATCTCCTTCACACAAAAAACCTGATAGAATACCAGAAAAAAAATATAGTGTCATATGGGCTTTAGGCGATTAAAAACCAACGAGCCAGCTTGTATTTCGGTAGGTTTTTTGGCATTCGGTCATTTTTTCTGACAATTTTTCCAATTTAACAACCATAAAATAAATTATATTTAAAATAAAAAAATATATGGAAATACAAATTTTAAATTTGCCTCTTGTAAGCTTCTGCTTTGGACGTAAGGGTAAAGAAGAAGTCCGCAAGAAAAATTATATTGCGTACTGGCTTCCCTTTATAACACGGAATACAAAGCTATCCTGCCCTTTGGGTTTCATAACTTTTTTATTTCAGTAATTTAAATCAAATTTCCAAAAAAAATAATTTTTGAAATAAATATTATTTTCATTTAGTTTGAAGTTTAATGTCAATCAAATTATTTTTGAGGGAGTATTTGTCTCTTTTCAACCTATAGAAGAATTGTTTTTGTATTTTGACTTTCGGTGGGTTTTCAAAACCAAAAAAACCAGGGAAAAAATGTTGTGTCATATAGGCAAAAGTAAAAACACACATATACCATTTCTTACTCCAATATCTTATTTTAGCGCGTTTTTTTTTTTTTTCAGTGCAAAGGCCAATAAAATGTCTAAACAAACATAAAAAATTTTCAGATATTGAAGAAATATTGAACTGATAGTGTAGCATCAGTTATGCCTATATGACACTACATTTTTTCCCTGGTTTTTTTGGTTTTGAAAACCCACCGAAAGTCAAAATACAAAAACAATTCTTCTATAGGTTGAAAAGAGACAAATACTCCCTCAAAAATAATTAGATTGACATTAAACTTCAAACTAAATGAAAATAATATTTATTTCAAAAATTATTTTTTTTTTTTGGAAATTTGATTTAAATTACTGAAATAAAAAAGTTATGAAACCCAAAGGGCAGGATAGCTTTGTATTCCGTGTTATAAAGGGAAGCCAGTACGCAATATAATTTTTCTTGCGGACTTCTTCTTTACCCTTACGGCCAAAGCAGAAGCTTACAAGAGGCAAATTTAAAATTTGTATTTCCATATATTTTTTTATTTTAAATATAATTTATTTTATGGTTGTCAAATTGGAAAAATTGTCAGAAAAAATGACCGAATGCCAAAAAACCTACCGAAATACAAGCTGGCTCGTTGGTTTTTAATCGCCTAGATGGTATTTTGTTTGTTTTTTTTTCAATATAGCTTGCTCGCTTACACCAACGCAAAACTGTATTTTACCATCTCCTTCACACAAAAAACCTGGCAGAATACCAGAAAAAAACGTAGTGTCATATGGGCTTTAGCATACGTTCAATATTTCATCAAACCGTCAATATGTATCGCGATCCAGTATCGTGATATGGATTGAAAGTGTAACAGGAGCCATTCGAACAGCTGTTTTTAGTATCTTTCCTTGTGGTGTACATAAATACACATTTCCAAACAAAAAAAGCCCCATGGCTGAGAAAGGTCCACAGAAACGCAGAGTCTCTGAGGAGCATGGTAACCACGAATCAGAGACTGCTTCAGACCGTAGCGAAAATGAATCTAACAAGCAAACAAAAACAGTCAAGAGTTCCGAAGCTCAAAAAGCAAATGCTTCTTCTGAGAGTAACGAGAATGAGGATGATGGTTGGATTGGTCCCATGCCTGAAGAGCAATCAGCTGAATCGAAACAAAAAAAACGCAAAGTACTGCTATATGAAAAGATTTATTTGGAGAATTTGCCAAATGCCGAAAGCTACGAAAAAAGTTACATGCATCGGGACATAATAACACACGTTGTGAGCACTAAAACGGAGTTCATAATCACGGGAAGCTGCGATGGTCACATTAAATTTTGGAAGAAAATGGAAGAGGGAATCGAATTCGTTAAACATTTTCGTAGCCATCTAAGTATGCAATCCATTTCATATGTATATTTACACTTTACTGCTAGCACAACAACAACAACAGTCATAGGCTGCATAAAAACCTATGAATTTGGAACGAGTGTAGGTATAGTAAGCTTGAGAGAAATCGTCCAAGATACCATGTATTTGTATCGTATTACAAAAGAGAAAGCTGTTGTTGTAACGGCACAAAAATTATACTTAAAATTTCTGAGAGATTTAGCTGGATCTCGATCGTTTCGACTATTAATTAAGTTTTCAATATTATATTCTTCTATTTTGCAGTGCCTATTCATTCTTTAACTACAAATGCCAATGGCTCTCTACTCTGCTCAGCCTCTGCGGATAAATGTGCGAAAATTTTCGATGTAATCAATTTTGATATGATCAACATAATTAAACTGGATTTTACACCAACTTGTACAGAATGGATCCATTCACCTGGTGACGCCGTTCACAGTATAGCCATGTATGTATAGTCAATGACATTTGAGTATCAGAAAATACTTTTTGCCAAAAGGATTCGATATATGTATGTACCTACATATCGTCGCTGCGCCAACAAAAACAGCTATACGTTTTTCAGCAACTTTTCAGGAGAGCAAAAAAACCGTTTTCTGGTGATCCTAGAGAATTTTTTTTCTAGTTTGAATTGTTAACTAATGATACTACACATATGTTATAGACGTATGCAATTTTTTTTACTTTTTTTGACCAACCATTTCGCATGAAGCATTTGCGCCGTTTTACAGCACATAGCTCTTTTTACAAATTGTTTAAATTTGCTAGTGGGGACCCATGGGGATAAGAAATCGTGAAAGATGTGTATACAATTCTTCGCTAGGGTCCGATGCAATTAGCGATAGCTTGGAAATGCATTATTTAATTGACCAGTGCCCCTCCTATTTTGAAAATTGGTCACATACGCTTTTTTTAAATAATTTTTTTACACAAAAATAACCTGAAATCAAAAAAGAATTATACGAAAATAGATGTATAACTGATTTTACAGAGCATTTCTACTACTGAGAGCATATAGCTGTGTTTGATAACTTCTAACCAAAGAAGGATATCAGAAAATGGGAAATGCAGAAATGTGGCTAGCGGATAGCGCTAAATAAATATGTAATAAAAAAAAAATCGAAAAAAACATATAACTGAATTTGTTGGCGCAGCGACGATATGCTAAATCATATACATATATTTTATATTTATTAAAGCGCTGACAAGGGTACCAACAAAATATATATCTACGATGGGCAGGGTAATGGCGATATTTTGCAAATCCTAGATAAACTCCATTCTGCTCCAGTAGCGGCGATGTGTTACAATTTAACGTTAGAAACTGTTGTTTCAGTTGATAAAAATGGTATATTAGAATATTGGCAAAACTCAAAGTACGATTATAAATTTCCACAAAAACTCGTAAAATTCGAATCGAAACTGGATACAAGTATGTAGTTAGAAAATTTTTGAATCTAGAAAATTTTTGAAAACCTGTGATATTTTAAGGTTTGTTCGAGTTTGCAAAAAACAAAGCACTCGTTACTGGTCTGGCTGTTGCGTCCGATGGTCGCCGATTCGCTGCTATTTCGAACGATCGCAAAGTAAGAGTATTCCAATTTAACACCGGCAAATTAATACGAGTATTCGATGAGGCCTTGACAACATACACACAAATGCAACAGACTACACATGCCTTGCCGAATATGGAGTTCGGTCGAAGGTAATGTATTTGGGCTTTTTTTCGAAAATAATCTTTTAATTTACAAAATGTTCTAGAATGGCTGTGGAGCGTGATTTGGACAAATCGGAATACAATACAAGCAACAACATCCTGTTCGATACCAGTGGTCATTTCATAATGTATCCAACCATGTTGGGCATTAAAGTAATTAATATAGATACGAATAGATGTGTTTCGATATTGGGTAAAACGGATAATATTAGACCACTTCATATTGCACTATTCCAGGTAATATAAAAATAAAAATTTTAACCTTTTATATCATTTTTATTTTAGTATTACACTAAAAGCTTTTGTAAATTCTTTACAGGGTAAAGCGCGGAAGTCTAAGGCTGCCATAACACTGGAACAAGAGGCTAGTGACAATCCTAATTTGCAATCACTATCCAATGATCCAACAGTGTTTTGTGCTGCTTACAAGTAAATATTCGTTAAAATTATCTCACTCATATAGGATACTAGCAAATACCCGTCACACTTCGCTGCGACAAATCACACTATGCCACTCCCTCCCCTATCGGTCTCCCCACCAGTCAGCATTTCCCGTTCCCCCTATCTCTCTCTCGCCGTCTCACGTTCCTTATCAACAACTTTCCATAGCCATCCGGTGCACATATCGGTGTACATCATGATTACTAATATATTTTGGATAACCGACTGGAAAATTGGAATGGAAAGAAATCTCCATTGAAGCTCTGATTGATACCTTTAATTTGATACCAACAATGCCCAAAAATATTTCGGGGGCTATTTAGGCCCATGTTTCGGCCTCAATCCCGAGAACCGATTGAGGTATCCGTATAGTGTAAAATATATATGGATACCCTGATCAGTACCTTTAATTTGATACAAATATTACGAAAAAATATTTGGGGTCATCCGGGTCCACGTTTTTGTCTCTATCTAGAGAACCGACTGGAAAATTGGAATGGAATGAACTCCCTATTGAAGCTCTGATTGATACCTTTAATTTGATACCAATATTGCGAAAAAATATTTGGGGCCATCCTGGTCCACGTTTTGGTCTCTATTTGGAGCACCAACTGGAAAATTGGAATGGAATGAACTCTCTATTAAAGCTCTGATTGATACCTTTAATTTGATACCAATAATGGTCAAAAATATTTCGGGGGCTATTTAGGTCCATGTTTCGGCCTCAATCCCGGGAACCGTGTGACGGACTTTTCCTTTGGGTTTGCTGGGGTAGCGCAGTCCGTCCAGGGTTCCTGAAATTATAAGAATTACTAGTTTTCCCAATTAAAGAAAACCCTGTATTTTAGTTATTTTCATAAATCGTTATAAAATTCATTTATTAATATATTCTTTAAACATAAATTATTCCCTACAAAAATTCCTACGACTGTATAAAGGTAGCGGAGGTGTTCTTACCCGCCCGCTAACCTTCCGTTGACAGAGGTGGAAACCGCCTGCCAAATATAACTGCACACAAATGAAGTGTTAGGACCTCCAGGTGTGAGCCGTTTGTGGGTGTGTTAATTCCACCGACAAATATACCTGCTTCTGATTCCTGTGCTAAATGTATAACGTAAGCTACCAAATAATAATAATATAATTCTAAGTACAGATGGGGTGTTAAGACCCCCAGGTGTACTCCTTTGTCGGTGTGTTAATGCCACCGACAAGTATACCTAACGCTTGCCTAACTCCTACTGATTTTCCACAGGATGCTGTCGCCCTTTTATACAAAAATCCTGACAGCGGCGGACAGTTATCGCTGCACTAAATTCCCGTAGCTTTTACATTTGTTGCTAATTCTAATATAAATATGTATTCTTAACTTAACTGATTTCTAATATTAACGTATGTATGTATGTCGCTGTGCACTTGCATTTTACCGTATTCCTCTTTGTGCGACCTTCGCTTACTGGCCGGCTGCCTATGGTTCAATGCGTGTGCAGTTGAGTGTACATACATATGCTTATATTTTACAATGTAAAATATACATGTTTGTTTGTGTGTTTGTTTTTTTATATGTTTTTATTATACCTACAGTTCTGAGTTTTTACTTATAAATTTTTGAAAATTTGCCCCTCTTGGCCCATTTTTCAAAATTTCAGCATGTTTCCTCATAACGGCATAACGTCATTTCATCACTCGGGCTTTATTAGTGACTGAATTATCATGTTTTACATGTTTTTCGAAATACATCCATATGCCTTATTTTCAACCCCAACTTTCTCTGTTCCCATTAGAATCTGTGTACCCAATTTCATTTAAATATTTCTATTTTTGCGCAAGTTAGAGTGTGTACGGCCGGACGGACGGACATGGTTCAATCATTTTTTTCATTCTGATCGTTTTGATATATATGTATATGTAAGTCCATATCTATCTCAATTATTTTATGGTCTTACGTACAACCGTTATGTGATCAAAAGTATACATACATATACATACATATATTGTATGTACTACGTACAGCATATCCTATACTGAAAAGCCCCCATTTAGCGTAGGAATGAATACACACGTATTCGCCTAAAATAATATAATATTTACATACAAACATACAGCTGAAGCTTATAAAAGTGTTTTAAAATATACACGACTGTTTGAAATGGAGCAACATCTGCCTTTGAGATTTGAATTGATAGAATAAAATAATTCTGAAGGCATAGTCTTAGGCGCAAATCTTTTAGTTTAAATTTAAACATTTTATTTTTGCAAAATACTATTTAAAAAAAGTACCACGCCCAATAAAACACCGTTTCGCATGCATAGCTAATTAATACCTTTAAAACGATGCCTTACTTAGTAATTTTGGTAAATTATGTGAGCAGAAAAAGGGATATTTATAAAACAGCAATTAGAAATAATATATATGATGATGTATGTACTATATTTAAATTATGTATGATTATGTATATACTGCTTATGTATATAACTCTCCAAATTGTATATATGTACATATGTATATATACGTATGTGAGTTCAAGTTATATAAGTATAAATATACATATGTATGTATGTATGCTAATTTCTATTTGTACATTAGGCTGGGTCAGATTTCATAAATGTACAAAAATCCCATTTGTGTGTACATATATATACGTATGTATGTAAATTCAAGTTATATATATGTATGTATGTATGCCAGTTCCTACCCTGCAGTAAATTTGTTTCACTGCTGAAGGATCAGTGATGATTCTTTGTTGAATATTCATCACTGTCGTCATAACTCAGTATATTTTTATTTGTTTTTGTTTATTTTTCTGAGGAAAGCAAACCATTTATATGAAAAATTCAGCAGTCTTTATATGAAAGTATTCACTGATGCCTCCTCGTCATAGGTGAATTGCATCAGTGATTCATTAAGGATTCATTGCGGATTTTTACTGCAGGGTATTCGTATGATGATTACATTAGGCTGGGTCAGATTTCATAAATGTACAAAAATCCCATTTGTGTGTACATATATATACGTATGTAAATTCATGTTATATATATATGTATGTATGTATGTATGCCAGTTTGACGATCGCATTAGGCTGGGTCAGACTTCATGTATGAATATATGTACGTTATTGTGGGGGACTCCAACTCCTCAGGATTGGGGTCCTCACAACCGATTAAGATATCCGTATAGTGTAAAATATATATGGCTACCATGATCAGCACCTTTAATTTGATACCAATATTGCGAAAAACATTTGGGGTCATCCGGGTCCACGTTTTGGTCTCTATCTAGAGAACCGACTGGAAAATTGGAACGGAATGAACTCCATATTGAAGTTCTGATTGATACCTTTAATTTGATACCAATATTGCGAAAAAATATTTGGGGTCATCCGGGTCCACGTTTTTGTCTCTATCTAGAGAACCGACTGGAAAATTGGAATGGAATGAACTCCCTATTGAAGCTCTGATTGATACCTTTAATTTGATACCAATATTGCGAAAAAATATTTGGGGCCATCCGCGTCCACGTTTTGGTCTCTATTTGGAGCACCAACTGGAAAATTGTAATGGAATGAACTCTCTGTTGAAGCTCTGATTGATACCTTTAATTTGATACCAATAATGGCCAAAAATATTTCGGGGGCTATTTAGGTCCATGTTTCGGCCTCAATCCCGGGAACCGATTGAGATATCCGTATAGTGTAAAATATATATGGATACCCTGATCAGCACCTTTTATTTGATACCAATATTACGAAAAAATATTTGGGGCCATCCGGGTCCACGTTTTGGTCTCTATCTGGAGAACCGACTGGAAAATTGGAACGGAATGAACTCTCTATTGAAGCTCTGATTGATAACTTTAATTTGATAACAATAATGCAGAAAAATATTTCGGAGGAATCTGGGTCCATATTTTGGCCTATATCTCGGGAAGGGGTTTGAGATACCAGAATTAGATGTGGTCATAAGTTCAATCTAATACCAGGTGATCATTGTGTCAAAATTTGAATGTGATCGGCCCGGTAGTTTCGGCGTCCATAGGGAACAAACATACAAACAAACAAACAAACAAACAAACTTTCATCCTTATATATATAGATATGAATAAATTTATTTCCCTCTTCAGAAAGCCACGTTTTTACTTATATAGCCGTCGTCTACCGTCTGATTTACAAGAGGTCGATCGAGATGTATTTAATGAGAAACCCTCAAAGGAAGACATTATTGCGGTGCCGGAAGGACAAGGTAAGCTTTTCAAAAATGTCTTTTCCTGTTGCTTTCCTATTTTACACCATCTACACCATTTCCAGATGGATGTTAGAAAACGTCAACTGGATTTTAGAAAAGTCGATTGGAAATATAATTTAAATTTTTCAAACTCCAATTGACTCTTTCTAAAATCCAGTTGATGATTTCTACAGTCCACCTGGAAATGGTGTAGTAACAGATAGTATGTATGTAGCTTTTGAAAGGCATACTTTCCAAATACTTATGAAGAATTTTTTGAATTTACATGCTTTAATGGACTGATCTGTGTATGTAGACGAAGGTTACACAATTGAATTAGTTTTGGGGCATTGCATTTGAATAATAATAATATTTGTTTATTTTTTGTTTGGTTTTCCAAAGGTACACAACGCGTCTATGAGAATGCTGTTTTGCACACGACAATGGGCGACATACATCTGAAACTTTTTTATAAAGAATGTCCCAAGACAGTTGAGAATTTTTGCGTGCATTCTAAAAATGGGTAAATCATATATACATATATGTATATATAAAAAAAATAATTACACTGTACATATTATGTACATATGTATGTACACTAGATTGGGTTGGTTCTAGGGATTCCAATCCCGGGATCCCGGGATTCCGCCCTTTTTGACTCCCCGGAAATCCCGGGATTACTAGAATTTCATCCCGGGATTTTCGGGATAAAATAAAGAGAGAATATTCCCCTATTATAGCAAAGAAAAATTGTATTTTATATAATTTTTATTGGTCTCAGATCTGTATACTAATAGCGTTTCCTATTCTGAACGAAAATGTTGCATTATTACATGGCAGCATTATCAACATGTGCCCTGTGCCCTATGAAAATGGTGCATTTTTCATGTGATAAATGAAACAAAAATAATGCAACCCTTTTGTGCTAAGAACAGAAAATGTTGCCCCTTAGTCGGGCCAGTTTTACATTTTGTCTATAGAACAAACAGCCCTAAAAAATGTGTGGAATCTTTGTGGAAGAAAATAAAAAAACTTGGCAGTCCGAAGAAAATGTAGAATAAGTTTTGGGCCCGTCAGAATGAATACTTTTCCGGCAATCCAGCAGCGTTTAACTGACACATACTTCAATTTCATATATTTATTACGGCAAAGTTGAAGTACTGATTGTGTCGATCTTCATTCAAATACATGTAATTCCACTCTGCTGTCAGTTAAACGGATTGCTGGATTGACGGAAAAGTATTCATTCTGACGCCCCTATTTGACATTTTTGCCAGAATAAAAAAAGCAAAGTAAGGATTAATATTTTTGATTTAATAACACTACAAATAATTAAAAAAAAAAAATACCAAGAAATTCAGGTTTGGGGTAGAATAGATATGGGCCTGCTGAGCTCGGAACTATTTTTTTTTTATTTTTTGTATGGTTAGGTTTTTTTGGTTATCACTTCATTGAAAAATTATTTTCGCGGGAGTCACAAATGGGATAATCACAAGCAGTACAGTACCTCGTTCGAAAGACAATTAAAATTGTCGATGTACAACTTGTAGTAATTGGACATTACCTCGCTGAGTGACAGCTGGTAGAATTCAAAATGTTATTAACTACTTGCGATTTTTGAAAAAAAATTTGATTTTAAAATTAAGTTTTTGTAGGAAGTTGTAAAATTCAGGAAAGTTTTATTCTTTTAAAAATTAGCCTGCTTAATTGTGGTTATCGCATTTGTGATTTCCGAAAATAATTTTTGAGTGAAGTGATAACCAAAGAAACACCAAATTACCGTTATCTCAAAAACCTAACCATACAAAACATTAAAAAAAAAAATAGTTCTGAGCTCAGCAGTCCCATACCTATCCTCCCCCATACCTGAATTTTTAGATATTTTTTGGCTATAAACTAGTGTAGTTAAATTTTTTTTGTTGTGAAATACGCGTTGTAAGGAAACGTACGTTAGGTATTTTTAAAATCGTTAGAATTCTTGTGGTAAAATTCATTTGATAATTTCTATTTCCTGATTTTTGGCCATTTATATCTCAAAGGTTTTTGCAATTTCCTCCCAAGAAAATAAATAATGGAAGAAAATGCAAAAAAAAATTTCAAAAATAAAATGAGTAAAAACCAGGAAAAAGTTTAATTTTATTTGAGAATTTCACATTACGTACTAAAATAAAATACGCAGTTGTATACCCGGAATTCATCTCAAAATTTCTGCATCCGATTTTTAATTTTTTTCCGAATGTTGTATTAATTTTCAGTATTTTTCGGCAAGCTTGGAAATATTCGCTTAAACGAAGTACGTCATTAAATTCTAAAAATTTGTATTGGAAATTATCAAATGATCACAAGCTTTATTATTAATATCCTAAAAGTACCAACTGTAGAGGCAAATGTTTTGTTCACCAAATGTATGTATTTTCTTTGTTGGTTGCGTTTTTTAAAGTAACTCTTGTTATTAAATAACACGCATGATTTTACGTTCCTATTTTATTTTGTTACTAATGAAATAATAAAAATGGCAATAAAAATCAATTTTTTCCTTGCACTTTAAAGTTGTAGCGTTGCTCGAAATATATACATATTTACTTTTTTCAACCCCAAAATGTGGGAAAATAATTAAGGTCCAAATCCCGGGATAAATCCCGGGATTATAAAAACAAATCTCGAAAATCCCGGGATCGTAAAAATCGGAAAAATTGGAATCCCTAGTTGGTACCCATACAAAATAAAAAAGTTGTAAAGGTCCGCCCGTAAATTTGAAGTTTATGTTGAGAGGGTTAAGGAACGCAGAAAAAAAATTTGTTTGATCCCGCGAAATACCGCCCAAATGGGTTTTGATTGTAGGTTTGTTATTTGACATCCGATTTTTAATTAATAATTGAAATGTTATTATCTTGGTCTATTGAAACTCTATACTTCCTTTTGATGTCCTTTTGAACTCTGAAGTCGCTTTCACATTGTTGGGTCAGCTATCTTATTTGTACGTCCTTAAATTATCCTTTCTGTTTTACTAAAGGACAGTACTTTAAAATTCATGACAATGTTACTTTTAACCGGTTACAATAAAAACCCCATTTCGGTGGTATTTCGCGGAACCAAAAACTTTTTTTGCGTTCCTTAATCCTTCAAATTTAGGGGCGGACTTCTACCACTTTTTTTTTCGACCCTATCTAATGTACACACTAGATAACTTTTTTGTATGAATACTTAACATATTTGTTAATTTAACTTTTTTATTCATTTAAGTTATTACAATGGTCACATTTTCCATCGAGTTATAAAAGGCTTTATGATACAAACGGGAGATCCAACAGGCACTGGCACGGGAGGCAAATCGATTTGGGGTCATGATTTTAAAGATGAATTCGTACCCAGCCTTAAGCATGATCGCCCATATACCGTTAGCATGGCGAATGCTGGCTCCAATACTAATGGTAGCCAATTTTTCGTTACAGTATTGCCAACGGTAATATTTGTTTAACAATTTTGATTTGAAATCTTTTTGATATACATACATACACTTTTTCCTTGTAAATAACTTTCAGCCCTGGTTGGATAATAAACATACAGTGTTTGGGCGTGTATTTCGTGGTATGGAGGTTGTACAAAATATTTGCAATGCTAAAGCGAATCCGAAAACTGATAAACCTTATGATGATATCAAAATTATATCGATACGTCTAAGCAATTAAGAAGAAACAAATAAATTAAAAGTAATAAAATTCGACAATTTATTCAGTTTTTTATTTATTTATTTGGTTTTGATTTTAGAAAAACATAGCAGTGTATTACATATAAAGTTATAAATGTGCACAAGTACACATATTCATGCCTATTACGGTATCCGACGGATGCCACTCCCGCGAATGCCATCCGATTCGCACTCCCCTCGCCGGTCAAATTTCACGCTATTACCATAACCGTCGGATTACTGCTTTATCGATTCACCCTGCGTATCATGTCAAAAGCTTTTTTACATTTTACTACATTGTCAGTTGTGATTTATTTGCATTTTGAAAGAATATAATTGAATAAATTGAAGAAAAATTGATTTTTTTTTGCAAATGGAAGTACTCTTTGTTGTGTTTGCGGACTTGAAGCTGTTCCAATTTCTTACGAAGTACTCGCTAAATTTTGTACTTCTGCATTTGGCCTCGAATTATTAACGGATGGTTCGCAATCAACGCTTATATTTTGATCATCGCGCTACAGAGCCTACCAAAATGTCTTCCAGTGAACTTCTGCGTTTTGTCCTCCACCTGTAACTTGCATTTGGAAGCGGTTATTTGTTAGCTTGATCTTAATACAGGATTTGGATTCAGACCAAGTAATTTTGATGTTGGTCCCAAAGCATTCAAATCCGTGCTTAATGTTGTCCAAAACTCAGATCAACTTCTGGAGACTGCTTGCTCATGTTATTTTGCGATATTTTCGTTAAGCTTCTTCCGCTCAATCAAAAAGGAAAACTGCCCACGTTTTTCGTACGAATTCCATTTAAAAATAAAATTAACTCATATATATGTATATTTACTTAAAATATATGTATGAATTATTTTGTTATTCGTTAAATTTCATTGTAATTTACTACGCAATGAAAATTCAATTTTTTAAATTTCTATTGAATCCGCACCAATTTTATGACGAATCGAAATCAAAAGATATTACAGCTACTGCGTTTCGATTACGGTTATAGGAATGCGGTGAATCCTCGAACTGCTTTATCAACATGTTTTTTATTCCCGGACTGCATTGACGATCGGTTATGAGAATATCAAATTTTATCAAAACGATTCGCATTCCCTGCGAAAGGCATCCGCCGGATACCGTAATAGGCATGATTATAATTATGTATATGGATATATACATATGTATTTACATTAAATCGACGCCTGAGTAAAAGATCATCCTATTTCAAAACTTAACTAACAGCCTATTTCGGAAATTAATTCAAAAACGCCCTATTTCACATAAATATGTATGAAATTTTCTCTGAACTGGGATGTTTTCGAATACAATTTTAAAATAGCGCGTTATTGAAGCAAATTCTAAAATAGGGCGTTTTTGGAGCAAGTTTTGAAATAGGGTATTCTTTTACTCAGCCGTCGAAATATATTTAGCGATCACTTAATAACTACAAGGGTGATTAATTATTAAATTATATTTTATTTAAACTGTTCGATATAATTTAGATTATTCGTTTTAAATCTGCATTCATACAGTGTTTTATAAATACAAACCATATGCCATAGCACTAATTTTTATGTACTTTTGTACTTTTATGTATTTTTACGTATGTTTACATCCATTAAATCGATACATATGGACATGAGAGCTAATTTTCAAAAACTGAGAGTGGTTACAGATTCCGATTGCTGCGAAAATCGGAACTAAAATGTTGGAAAAGTTTATCTAGTTGTAACGTAAAAACTGGTTTAGAATCTCTAAGAGCTGAAACCTATAACACTGTAGGGAGGTCAAAATATCACAGCGAAACGCCGAGACACCCCAACTAAATTTTTGGCTGTAGAATACGATGGCATTTACAGAAAGTCAAAGTTAGCTCTTGTTTTCGAGATATTGAGGAAAGAAGTTTCAGAGCTCTGAAGGTAATTTTTTTTCCATCTATAAACTTTACTCAGGCTTGGAACCCTTTACGCGCATAATAATTTTGACAGTTGCTCTTACTTAATTGGGGTATTCTAAATTCAATGCCGCCTTTAGTTTTCCCAAATTGGCTCCGGTTTTCGAGATAACGGTATTTAAAAATTACCATCAATTTGGACTTTTTTGTTAATAACTCAGTCAGTTTATGAGATAGATTGCCAAAACTTTGCACGTGACAATATTTTAGTATTTCCTTAACTATTTCTGAAAATAATTGAAATCGGGTGACTATAACATATAGCTGCCATACAACCGATGTTTCAGATGTGGACATTTATGGGTATAACTTTGCTATTTAAACAGCTAAGGACATGCAACTTTGGAGAATTTGTACTCGTATTGGCCTTAATCTATTCCCTGAAAATTGTCAAGATCGGGTCACTATAACATATAGCTCCCATACAACTGATTGTTCAGATATATGGTTTTGCACATTTATTTCCTTATAACTCCGAAAATAGTCATTCTGCGTGAAAAGGCAATATAAATACTTTCATTCAAAATTAATAGGTGAAAATTTTTCTCATATACGATTTCCACATATCTGCATCAGTTATTGCACTTTTATGCAACCAAAGTTGAAATTTCACCATAGGCATTTTTTTCAAGCCCAATAACTCATATATCGTATTAAATGAATTAGATGATATTTACATCGTCTTACAGGGAATTAAAAGAACTATTACGCAGTTTTAAATGAAGAAAATATATGCATGTTTAAGGATTTTATATGCATTTATAGTAAAATTTTCCTACAAAACTATTGTTTGAAAACTATTGAAGCATACTTTTAGGCATTATTTGGAATAAAATTTTATGAAAAATTAACAAAAAAAATTATTCAAATGCGTATAAAATCCTCAAATATGCATATATTTTCTTCATTTAAAAACTGTATAATAGTTCTTTTAACTCTCTGTAAGACGATATAAAGATCATCTAATTCATTTAATACGATATATGAGTTATTGGGCTTGAAAAAATGCCTATGGTGAAATTTCAACTTTGGTTGCACAAAAGTGCAATAACTGATGCAGTTACGTGGAAATCGTATATGAGAAAATTTTTCACCTATTAATTTTGAATGAAAGTGTTTATGTTGCTTTTTCACGCAGAATGACTATTTTCGGAGTTATAAGGAAATAAATGTGCAAAACCATATATCTGAACAATCAGTTGTATGGGAGCTATATGTTATAGTGACCCGATCTTGACAATTTTCAGAGAATAGATTAAGGTCAATACAGGTAGAAATTCTCCTAAGTTTCATGTCCTTAGCTGTTTGAATAGCGAAGCTATACCCCAAAATGTCCACATCTGAAAAATCGGTTGTATGGCAGCTATATGTTATAGTCACCCGATTTCAATTATTTTCAGAAATAGTTAAGGAAATACTAAAATATTGTCACGTGCAAAGTTTTGGCAATCTATCTCATAAACTGACTGAGTTATTAACAAAAAAGTCCAAATTGATGGTAATTTTTAAATACCGTTATCTCGAAAACCGGAGCCAATTTGGGAAAACTAAAGGCGGCATTGAATTTAGAATACCCCAATTAAGTAAGAGCAACTGTCAAAATTATTATGCGCGTAAAGGGTTCCAAGCCTGAGTAAAGTTTATAGATGGAAAAAAAATTACCTTCAGAGCTCTGAAACTTCTTTCCTAAATATCTCGAAAACAAGAGCTAACTTTGACTTTCTGTAAATGCCATCGTATTCTACAGCCAAAAATTAAGTTGACGTGTTTCGGCGTTTCTCTGTGATATTTCAAAAGTTAAAAATTTACCTACAGTGTAATAAATCTAATTCGAAACTAAAAGGGATCATATCATATTATGTGGTACAAATGTACATTTTTCCTACATTTTAATTCCGATTTTCGAAATCTGTAACAAACCCAAATATCACGAACGGAGTTAAAACGGCTTTTAAATATAGCTTTTTTTCATGTTCAAAAATTTTATCACTTATTCTTATGAAAAAGTAGCATACGTTGTTTTTTGTTGCTAATCTTAGCCTTTTCAAAACAAAGTAAAGTACCTATTAAGATAATTGCATAAAAATGTATGTACACATCGCACATTTTAATCTATAGGGATTTAACTCGAAATTTTCGATTTCTGGGATTTTGCCATATAATCCAATAACTGGACCATGCCTTTGAATTCAGTCTTAAAAAATACGCCGTAGTATTAAACTCTTTCAAATTATAAAAGTTTGTTTGCATTTTCCCATAAAAAAAAATGTGTGTGTTAAATCCCTATTGAATAAAACGCGCGATATGTACATATATATGTACTTGAAATTTATTTAGTAAAAATGTAAAACTTAAAAAAAAATTAAATACTTTTTCTATATAAAGGGGACATTTCTGTTATATTGCCGCTTTAACGCGAGTATGTTCAGGTTTTCTACTATGTACATATGTTGTCGTGATTTGGATGCCCGAATGTATGTATGTTGACAACTGAATAAAAAATAAAATTATTCCGTCAGCATATCTTCGGTCGCCATATAAAAAGTGTTGTGTCTTGAAAAAATAACCAAACTTTGTTAAAGGCATAAATTAATTTCTAGTACGTTTGATTTTGCAATTTTCATCATGTGGGCACAGAACTTTCTAATTACGCGATGGCTGTACCCCAATACAAGAAACACCAATTGCTTTCATATATGTACTTAATAAAAATTAAATGCATTAAAATTTAATAAGAGTGCTTTTAGAAATGAGGCATTTGGATGAGATTACTTAACTGTGTTTTATGTATGTATTTGTCATTCATTTAAAATCCTTTCACGATGCAGAACACGCCATACGCCATGCAACTAATCATCGAATTGATCAACAGTTTTTTTTTTCTTTTATCACAGAAAGCAAAAAAAAAAATTGAAGAATATCAAGAGCTTAAAATGGAGATTTTCAAAATCAGATTAAACTTTTATAATAATAAAATAAAATACAAAAATTCTTTGCACATGGATTGAGGAAGCACAATAGAATCTTGGCCAATTTTAAAATACTTCATTTTCTTCCATTTCAAATTATTTATGTAACATCAAAAACAATAAAACAAAAACGCATTGGTACTCTATACATGCAATTTTTCAAAATAGGTTTGTTGAAAGTACCAGAAAAAGTAGAGTTAGTTAGACCCAGCAAAATATACATATATCGATATGATCAGAATCATGGGCTGAGTCGATTATGTGATGTCCGTCTGTCTGTCTGTTTGAGCGCAACCTAGTCCCTCAATTTTTGAGATATCCGCTTTAAATTCGGCATATGGATGTCTTTTTATGATAAGCTGATCATTTGTCGGAATCGGCCGAATCAGACCACTATAGCATATACATAGCTCCCATACAACTTATTGTTCAGATATATATGTACATACATTTTGGTGTATACTTGCTAAATTTAAACAGCTAAAGACCAGAAACTTTGCAGTGTTTGCACCCGTATTGACCTAAACAATGTAACTGAAATTTGTCAAGATCGGACAACTACAACATATACATAGCTTCCATACAACCGATTGTCCAGACATGCACATTTTGGGGTATAACTTTTCCATTTAAATAGCTAATAACATTTTTCTAATAAATCTTTGCATAAATAACCCACATAATTGAAAGTGTAAATTTGAGAAAATGTAACGTTTCATTTCCCCATTCATGAAAGGTATGAAGTCTTCGATACGGGCGGAGACAGCCGCGCTCTTACTTGTTTTCTTTAAATAAACGAATTTCGCTTCCTTTATATTCATATTTCCGTTTTAAAATCGTTGTTGTACAGCCGACGAACAAAATCAAAAGTACTTTGAGTTACATCCGTTTTTGTAATAAGAAATTTCCGGGTAGGCGTTGAAGAGCTTTGCCTTAACTCGAGCTGAGCCGTTATTGTGTCCAGATGTTAACAAAATAAAATATTTCCTTTAAGTATCGACGCTATTAACACTACACTGCGAACTGATATCAAAATCCGAAACACTATCCGAACCATAACCAGTTATACCAGCATTAGTACCATTTGAAGCGCCGTACTGAGGTCCCACTGTCGCGGACGATGCGGCAGCCACCGTCGCACGTGACCGCAAAACATCTGGCATGTAAATTGGTGCTGGTCCAGCCATCTCCACGGCACTCGGCCGTGGCACAGATGCACAACGTTTTATGGGCGACATAAAGGTGAATAATGTTAATGTCAACACCAAAGTAATTAGCAAAATAAGCGAACGTGCATTGCCCCGCTCACGCAACACCGAAATCATTGCCATCACCAATAGTAAAATAATAATTGACGCTTTTGTCATGGTAACGGCGGTGGAATGAATTTTCCCACCGTTGCGCGATATCATATTCGAAGGCCCATAGGCGAAGTATAAATTATGCCGATCGACAAAATGTTTAAAACAAATGTATATCATGGCGAAGGGCATTATTAGTGGGCACGAGACGCTATACACCGTAGAAATGGTGAACACCAATACCGTCCAAGCATAATGGATGCCAAATGGAAATTCTATTAGAATCGATTTGCGTATAAATGGTGTTTCAGCTTTCGATTTGGCTGTACACAACATCCAAATGTAGACAATGAGCTCGGGGAAACGCAACAACTCTAGCGCCGTACCAATAAAAGCAGCCGTAATCACATAGTTGACATAGAAAGAACTACGATCGGGCATAAAAACACAATGCCAACGTACCGTATCATTACTAATTGACCATTCGATTAGTTTTTGTGCGGAAGTTAAGCCCAACGAGGGTAATATGAGTATCATCAAGAGTAAGTAACCAAAACATTTAATCATGATTGAATAATTTTGCAGTGAACGCGTATAATGAGCCAACCACTTGTCGGAGAAAGCTACAATAACAGGCATTAGTGCAGCAAGTGTCCATAGGAGTAAAGTTGGCAGAAATTCAGATACTAATGGCGATATCGTATATATATTTCCCTTAGCTAAGGCGTAAGTGTTAAGGAAATTCAATACGATAGCGGGTGTGGTGAGAAAGAAAAGTGTCATAAATAAGAAAAAGTTTACAGCTCCCCATTTGAGATACCAATTACTTTTGCTAACATTTAAATTCTCCCAAAAGAGATCGTCGGGCGAGGGTGCAAATGTTAAATTCCATTTTCTATATGTACCCGGCGTAAAATGATTAACGATATTTTGTGCCTCGTGCACGGTTGAAACCGTAATGAAAGCAATACCAAGTGGCTCATTGAGTGCGGAGGCGCGCAAGCGTGCAACATCACCGGCAAGTTTCTGCTCTTCACGCTGATAGTAGGCGTAGGCGTTCTCTTTCGCGCATGAGCACAAATTTGGTTGAACCTGCAAGAACAAGAAAAGTGAAAATTAGCGGGCAGTGTTAGATATTCAAATTTAACGGCAATTATTCACGCACCTGTATGGTATCTCGATCGCGATGTTGTTCACAATAAATGCGTGCTTCTAAAATTTTTTCATATTCTGCATTTCTCACCGTCAGCTTCGATATATTATAAGCTATTTGTACATCCTCAATATTAACATCGGGAAATAATTCTTGTATATAATGACGTATAACCGTTTTGTTACGATCACTTGCCGAAATATTTGTCACCATTATGGTACGCGTCGATGCTGTTTTAAAGGCATTTCGACCCGATGCACGTCGCATGATTAAAACAATTAGAGGCGCATAAATTATTGTGACAATCACATGGACCCACTGCCATGCCGACTCGTAAGGCACATTTTCCATTGTTGTATGACCGAACGCATTAAGATCGACTCTATTTTCGGCGCCACCACTAAACAAATTCACCGGCAATATAATAATTAACGAAACAAGTGTCACTATTGACATTACTACCATCAAATGTTGTTGGAATGATAGATAGTGCACTGCATCGGGCCCTGTATGTAACAAAATTTGTTCCTTACGCAATTTCCATGTTATTTTAATCCATGCAAAAAAGCCCTGATCATAATGTATTGGGGATAATGGTGTGTCTGCCGCGTTCGGTGTCAAACTACCGCGGCGGCGTCCCTCCTCGACGTTATTCTGCGCGCGATAGCTGGAAGCTGCTTGTTGTGATTGTGGTGTATCAGCCGAACTAGATGCACGCGAATAAAATACCTCGGTCCAACGCTTCTTGCTGCCATTGCTATTGACAAGTGCTAGACGGCCATAATCACCAGCCTGATGTCGTAACACGGTAAATAAACTAATCAATAAAAGCCATGAGATGACATTTAATACCAATGTTTCCGGTATGCCATTGAAGTCAGTCGTAAAAATTGTTGTCTTATTTGGTAATTTGTCACATTCATCATTCCAACCGCGATCGGCAAACATATCCTGAAACGCATCCATAGTACCTCACACGTAACGAATGAATGAATGGATGACAGCAATCAGTCACCTTAATTAGAGGCTTTTAAATTTTGTGTACGATCCTGTGGAAAGGGAGGTAAATTCTGTATTAGATATGTATGTATGTATGTAAATATTTTAGTAGACCGAGACGTATAGTAAGTGACAGAGGTTCATGTTTTACATCACTGGAATTCGAAAGCTTTTTAATGAAAAGGAATATAATACACTAGAGGTTACCGCGGGTTTCACACCACGTGCTTTTAAAAATATTAGCATATTGAGTCTGTTCTAAAAAGTTACACAGAAAAGATATCATTATTGACGTCAAATATAGGTTTCTTATTTTTTTTTGTCCGTTGAGTATATAATTATCTCATATGCCCTCACACAAATCTTCAGTACCCTACTATAAATATTTCAAGAGATTTTCGCTGTGAAAGTTTCAGTTTGTATGGGAGCTGCCCATCCCTGCTTTACCAAGACCTATCGCTTTCATCCTTTGAGTACGTAATTATCTCACATGCCCCAACACAAATTTTCAGTACTCTACTACAAATATTTCCACAGATTTTCGCTGTGAAAGTTTCAGTTTGTATGGGAGGTGCCCATTCCTGCTTTACCAAGACCTGTCGCTTTCATCCTTTGAGTCCGTAATTATCTCACGTGCCCCCACACCAATTTTCAGTACTCTACTACAAATATTTCCAGAGATTTTCGCTGTGAAAGTTTCAGTTTGTATGGGAGGTGCCCATCCCTGCTTTACCAAGACCTATCGCTTTCATCCTTTGAGTACGTAATTATCTCATATGCGCCCACACCAATTTTCAGTACCCTACTATAAATATTTCAAGAGATTTTCGATGAGAAAGTTTCAGTTTTTATCGGAGGAAAGTGCCCATCCCTGCTTTACCAAGACCTAGGTTGTTTATCCGTTGAGTATATAATTATGTATTCTTCCTTCACACAAATTTTCATTATTCTAGTACAAATATTTCAAGAGATATTACGAAAAAAGGAAAATTTTGTATGGGAGGTGCCCATCCCTGACTTTTAATCAGATTTAAAATATGCCTATAGTAATTACCGGGTGAAAATACCTAGGTGTGCAAAGTTTCGTGAGGATCCGTTCAGCGGTTTTCTCGCCAATTGAGTTTAAAAACAATTTCCATTTCACATTTATAATATAAGATACTAGCCGGACCCGTGCGCATCTTGCGCAAAAAATAACAAAACATACGTTGCGCCAGTCGGTGTGGTTTATGCTGTCATGCCCATTTTAAAAAACTTATTATTTTTTTGGTTTGGTGGAACTTATGGAACTTTCAATGAATTACCTATTTGTTTAACAAAGATATCACATAAAATGTTTTTATTATACCTACTCTGAAAAAAATACCCGTAGTTAAACCAACAACTTTCGGCTGCTGAATCTCCGTCTTTGATTCAACAGCAAAAGTATTTGTTTTTACAGCAAAGTTTTTGATCCAACAATTTATTCACAAACGGGCGTTGTTGATTCAAAAACTTGCTTGCCTTTAAAAAATTTTTTGTGAGAAAATATTTTTTTGTGAGAAAACCAACAAAAAAATAATGATGGAGAGAAGATGAAGAGAAAAATCCAAAAAAAAGTTTATTTTTAGCAACAATTTTCTCACCGTTGTTCATTTAAAGGCAAAAGTATTTGACCCAACAGTTTCCGTTGTAAACAAAACTAATGAGAACAAATTTTTTTAAATTTTGTTTTTACAATGATTCAAATAATTCATGGATTCCTTTTTAGGAAATGGAAGTATAAATAGGTTACTACAATTCAATATAATGTTGAATGTTCCACTATGTGATGATTGGATAGAATTTCAGGTTGATGTCATGATTCGAATCCGGAGGAGGATATAAAATAAGGAAGAAAAATCAGAATAAGAAATAAATATAGCAACCAGTGAATGATAAGAAGGAGAGAAGAATAGGAGAACAAGCGGAGGCTACATATTTGCAGTTGGGACCTGGGCGGAGAGAAGATGAAGAGCAAAATGCAAACAAAAATTTATTTTTAGGTGAAAATTTTTTCCAACAATCTCCGTTATTGACTTAAATCAACAACGCTCGCACCTTTGAAACCAAAACGGAACGTTGTTGGGCACATTTCAACTGCGGAAAGTAGTTGATTTAACAGCGAAAGTCTTTAGATTTACAACGTTTTTTTTCAGAGTATGTATATAGGTATGTGCATTATATTTTTATATATTTTACATATATTTTTATGTACACATATGTGGTCCCTGCCGACTTGGGTAATTTTTTTCCTTGCCTTGGCAAGCAAATCAGTGGCCGAAGCTTAATCGATTTATCAGCTACAGTTTCTGAGTTTTGACTTATAAATCTTTGAAAATTTGCCCCTCTTGGCCCATTTTTTTAAATTTCAGCATATTTCCTCATAACGGCATAAGGTCATTACATGGATGAAATTCCATCACTCGGGCTTTATTAGTGACTTAATTATCATGTTTTTCGAAATACATACATATGCCTTATTTTCAACCCCAACCTTCTCTGTTCCCATTAGAATCTGTGTACCAAATTTCATTAAAATATTTCTATTTTTGCGCCAGTTAGATTATGTACGGCCGGCCGTTCAATCAATTTTTTTTTCATCCTGATCGTTTTGATTTATGTAGGTCCATATCTATCTCAATTATTTTATGGTCTTACGTACAACCGTTATTTGATCAAAAGTATAAATACATCATATATATTATTTCTAATTGGTGTTTTATAAATATCCCTTTTTCTGCTCAAATAATTTACCAAAATTAATAAGTAAGGCATCGTTTTAAAGGTATTAATAAGCTATGTATGCGAAACGGTGTTTTATTGGGCGTGGTACTTTATATGAAAAGTAAGGAGGGTAAAAGGGGGGTTGACCCCCGCAGGGGGGGTTTTTATGGAACCCACATAAAATGTACATCAAATTAAAGGGAATCAAAATACCTATCGAATGGTATAAAAATATTCGAAATCGGTTCAGTAGTTTTTAAGTGATTGCAATTTAAAAATGCATAATATAAACTTTGACCTTTAATAACTTTTGTTGTTGTTATTTCCAAAAAAAATTCACTTTAATACTCAACTTAGCCTCTTTATCAATCCTCATACTTCGTTTTTTTTTATTTCATAATTTTAGAAATTTCACATTTGTACCAGATCGTGCCATTTTTTTTCAACTTTGTGGGGCTGGAGGCACCTCCAAACATGCGAGTAGGTCAATAAAATTTTGCAGGCTTATTTCTGGGCTAGAAAGGTGCCGCTCTGGCCTTTGGAACAAATTGAATTTCAAAAAAAAAATGTTCACTCCACTTTAAGATATACGAGTATATCAAAACGATCAGGATGAAAAAAATGATTGAACCATGTCCGTCCCTCCGGCCGTATACACTCTAACTTGCGCAAAAATATAAATATTTTAATTAAATTTGGTACACAGATTCTAATGGGAACAGAGAAAGTTGGGGTTGAAAATAAGGCATATGTGTGTATTTCGAAAAACACGTAAAACATGATAATTCAGCCACTAATAAAGCCCGAGTGATGAAATGACGTTATGCCGTTATAAGGAAACGTGCTGAAATTTTGAAAATGGGCCAATAGGAGCAAATTTTCTAAGATTTATAAGATTTATTATTATTATAAGCAAAAACTCAAGAACTGTAGCAGATAAATCGAGTAAGCTTGGACCACTGATTTGCTTGCTAAGGCAAACGTGTGGAAAGAAATTACCCAAATTGGCAGGGATCACGTATGTACATATGTATATATAAAAATATATGTAAAATACATAAAAATATAATACACATACATATATATACGTAGGTATAATAAAACATTTTATGCGATATGTTTGTCAAACATAAGTAATTCATTGAAAGTTCCATAAGTTCCACTGTAGACATAAAACCAAATAAATATAAGTTTTTTAAAATGGGCGTGACAGCAGAAACTATATCGACTGGCGCCGTATGTTTTATTTTTTTTTGCGCAAGATGCGCACGGGTCCAGCTAGTATACATATATTATACTACGTACAGCTGTGTATAAATATACATATCCCATGCTGAAAACCCCCCATTCAGCGTAAGTATGAATACACATGTGTTCGCCTAAAATAATGTGATGTTTACATACGAACTGTTATGTATGAAAGCACACGCGTTTAAGTCAAGAGTAGATGAGAGACTGACTTTATTAAAAAGAATAGAACTAAAACTAAGTATACAAAATGAGAATTAATATGCGGATATGAATGTGGTTTTACAGCTGAAGCTTATAAAAGTGTTTTAAAATAAACACGACTGTTCAACTGGAGTGACATCTACATTTGAAATTTGTATTTAACTCTGCACTCTTGTTAGAATAAAATAGTTTTAGGCGCAAATCTTTTAGTTTAAATTTAAACATTTTATTTTTGCAAAATACTATTAAAAAAAAGTACCACGCCCAATAAAACACCGTTTCACATGCATAGCTAATTTATACCTTTAAAACGATGCCTTACTTATTAATTTTGGTAAATTACGTGAGCAGTAAAAGGGATATTTGCAAAAAAACCAATTAGAAATAATATATATGATTAGAGTGCTGCCTACTGTCGAAACTCGACAGTTTTTCCAGATGTTTTCTTATAACTAAGGTGCAACTATAGTTTTTGTATAATTGTTTGTTGTTATTGTCACTGTTACTATTTTCTTGTTGTTCCTGATGATGCTGCTCCTTTTGTTGCTACTTTCACTGCTACTAATTTGTTGTTGTTCTTGGTGTTGTTGTCGTTGATCGTCTTTGCAATTCTCCCACCTACTTCTTTCCTTCCATTTCTGCTCTTTTTTTCCTACTTATTCTTTCTTATCCTTCTTATTACTTGACTTCGTGTTTTTGTTGTAGTGCTTTTGCTAATTTTTTATATTTCTACTTCTTTGAAACTACACACCACTTCCAGCCAAACATGTTCACAATTGCATGGTAAGTTTGGTGAACACGCACAAACTCACGTATGCATGCGCATCAGTGTTGCCAGAATATTTTGGAGCTTATAGCCAGATTAAAAGAAAAAAATAGCTAAAAATAGCTAAACAATTTTTTTCAAAGCTAAAATTAATAGCCAAAAATATTTTTCTTCAAAAATAGCTAAATAATTATTTACATACTTAAAACGATAGGTACTAATTTTCTAGCTCCAATAAATTTTGGATGAGTGGATCTTTTAAAAATTCCACTACCATTATTTCACATAGTGGTAGTCGAAATTTTTTCCACTAAATCAAAATACTGGTAGTAAAAATTTATTGGATCAACATTTTTTTCCACTAAATAGAAAAATATCAGAATTGACATAAAAGTAAAATAGGCACTCTGCCAGAGCGGATCATACGAGTACATACATAAACATATATGTACATACGTTCCACTAGCATGAATATAGTGAAAATTTTATTACAATTTTCAAAAAATCTCATCTAGTGTAGTAATTTTTTCGTAAACTTAATTTCCACTACCACTAAATTCTATTTATGAAAAAATATTTAATTACCATTTGTTTTATTGGTAGTAGTGGAAATGCTTTTTAATGATTTTGTGGAAAAATTTCCACAACCACTCTTTTCGATTTAGTGAAGAAAAATATGGCCAATCAATTTGCTTAAATATTCTAGTTAACTGACATCTAGTTTTTGATTGCAGGGTATGTACCAATAAGCGTTAAAATAAATAAGTAGGCATGCCGGACTACCAGTTTTTGTTTGGTAATCTAAACCCAACGTGTCTATACGGGCAAGATGTGAGCAATTCATTTGGCAATTTGAAGCGATTAAAGAACACATTTCTTCATTGCAGCAATTGATGGAAAAGGGTATATTGCAAGGCAATAAGATTCCATTTCGGCTGTTTGACGGCCATTTTGCATCATATTGTAACGCTCACAGTGGCATCGTCCAACAATTTTTTTAATGAATTGTGTGAAATTTTTAAAATGAAATTGACACATATTGCAATGCCCGGTGTAGAAATATTGCCTTGTAAATTGACTCCATATTCCTCTTAAAATTGCTTCACATCTTGCCCCGGGTAAGTACATTCTATAGTTTTGGTAAACAAAAAAATCATAATTTTTGTGCAAAGGTTAGGAAATTACAGAAAAAATATTTTAGCTAAAATAGCTAAAGTGACTAAAAAATAAGCTAAAGAAAATAGCTAATAGCTAAACGTCGAAAGTAATAGCTAAATCTAGCTACAAAATAGCTAAAGTGGCAACACTGATGCGCATTGATACCGCTCTGTTGTATTCACCGCTCCGTTGCAACAACAACCACGCGGCAATTTTCCAACGACGATTGTGGACGCATTTTCCAACCAATTTTAATGCCTGGCTGATTTGGAGAATTCTGATTCAATTCTTGATCAGCTTTGTGTCTGTGTTCGTGGAACTTTATCACAGGGCTCTTTATATTTTATTATTTCATATATTCCACCTAATAGTAATGATAATATTTATAAATATCATGCTGACAATGTTATGTCTCTAGTTTTAAGTAAATTAGGTGATAATCATGCATGTATTTTGGGTGATTTTAATCTTTGTAATGTTGGCTGGTCCAACTCGTTTTCAAATTTTGGCTTAAGACCTATAAATGTCTCTAAGCCTCATGAATCTCATATCATTGATAGTTTTTTTAACCTTAACTTATTTCAAATTAATCATTTTGTAAACAAATTAGGCAGAATTCTTGACCTTGCATTTGTAAGCGATAATATCAGTTCTTCTATTGAAGAATGCTTTTCACCACTGTCGGCTTCCGATATGCATCATGTTCCTTTTGTTGTTAAATTTAATTTTTACAAATTTCTAAACTCTCCTCCATCAGAGAAAGTCGCATTCAACTTCCGAGACTGTGATTTCTTAAAAATTGACTGAGAAACAAATTTTTTAAAAGATATAAAATTTATGGGTTGGAATTTCAATTTGCTTTATTTCAAAAATACTCGCGTGAACTTAACTGTCTGGATAAATGTCTTTACCGGAATTACTTGCTCAAAGTTGAGTCCAGTCTCAAAGATAATCCCAATTATTTTTGAAGTTACATAAAATCGAAAAATTCTAGTTGCCACGTGCCATCTCTAGTATTTTTAGAGCAAAAGACGGCTTCCATTAACTCAGATATTGCTAATCTCTTTGCTGAGTTTTTTTAGTTCTAATTTTTTACAAGAAAAAAGTTGTTCACAGGATGAAACAGGTGTTTTTGATGAGCAAGGGTGTCTTGGCTTTGGTTCACTCACTCTGTCTTTAGAAGATGTCCATGATGGTGTGGAAAAATTAAAACCTTCTGATAAGACCGATGTGGACGGTCTCTCTGTGTCGCTGCTCAAAAATGTACCAGCGCTACTTCATCTAAAAGTCATCTTTAACAAATCTTTGGCCACTGCTGTTTTTGCTGATGAGTGGAAGTTCACTTGTATTACTCCAATGTTTAAAAGTAGTAATAAAAGTACTGTTATAAACTATCGAACTATACTTATCTAAGATATCATCTGTTTCAAAGCTATTTGAAATCATCATTAAAGACAAATTATATTTTGCCACCAAAAGTTTAATTTTATCAAATCAACATGGATGTGTGCACAATCGTTCCACAATTACAAATTTAGTTGAGTTTTGCGATTGCATTTATACCGACTTTTCGAAGGCATTTAACAGAGTCTCACATGATGTTTTAGTTCGCAAAATGTCATGTCTTGGATTTCACTCAATTTTTCTAGAGTGGATCAAATCGTACTTATCGAATCGGGAGTGTGTAGTTAACGTAAATGGTATTAATTCTCGCTCATTTATTGCTACTTCTGGTGTTCCTCAAGGGAGCATTTTAGGTCCGCTATTATTCGTTTTGTTTGGTAATGACATTCATAAATGCTTTTCTTTTGCTAATTTTTCATTGTACGCTGATGACCTAAAAATTTTCTCAATCATAAAACTACAATCAGACCTAGATAACGTTCATCGCTTTTGTTTAAATTCCCACCTTTCATTAAACATAAAAAAGTGCTTTAAAATTAAGTATGCTAAAATACAAAACACTTTGCATACGTCTTATAATATTGCAGCATATTTACATAGAATAAAAATTTTAAATTCCAATATTTGTGAAGTTTGCAATAGAGCTGCAAAACTATCGATAGTGACGCCATTCAATATTTTCGATAGCTCGAAAAATACTATCGATAGTTTCGAAACTATCGTATACTATCGTATTTTAAATGTAGAGGA
Organism: Urophora cardui; assembly: GCA_960531455.1. NCBI lineage: Eukaryota > Metazoa > Arthropoda > Insecta > Diptera > Tephritidae > Urophora > Urophora cardui. Next base: position 165,837,826 of record OY482670.1, read on the forward strand.
ACTTCAACTCCGAAAAAATGTGCTTAATATACATATATGTGCATACATATTTGCATAAAATAACAAGGATCAAAGACGCTTGTGTTATTTATGCACATACATACGCCTTTTATGCGAAATAATACTTACTCGTTGTATTTGATCTACCAGATAAAACTCTTCCAGACGCAGAACCTTCAGTATCAATAATATATATACATACATATGTGCCTAAATAAGTAAAAAATTACAAATACTGCAATTTGAGCGTTAAATTCTAAAAAAATTACATAACCTCAGATCACAGCGTCAGTTAATATTAGCCCTGTTTTTATTTATACCATGTCTCCACATAACGTGTTTCGCTCTTTTTTTCTGCATTTTCTCTCTCAATCTTGTTTCGACACGGAAACCAGTGCCGAAACTCGTCAATTTCCATACAAATTTCTGAGAGCGAGTGAAGATTGAAACACTCTTTCATTCTGAATCATCTTGCCAACCTCGATGATATCGATGTCTTCCCTAATTTTGTATTGAAAATCTATCGAAATCTCACACAGACCAAAACAAAGACGCAAAAATAAGCAAACATACAAACATTTAAGAAGAGCAAGAAAGAGAAATGTCAAACTGAATCACGATTAGCCACGTGGAGACGGGTTATTGAGCGAGATGTTTTGCTACATGTTTCTCTGCTGAATCAAGTTATGTGGAGACGGGCTTTTAAGCGCATATACATCTGCGCTTAAATTTTGTATGGATTTCTAAGCGCACATCTCTATCCGCGCTTAGTTGTCCATACAAAATTTAAGCGCAGATGTAGGTATATGCGCTTGAATAAAAACACGGCTATTATAAAGATCACAAATTTTCAAAGCAGTGACACTATCGAAACTATCGACTATCGCAAAAAAAAAATCGATATATCGCCAAAAAAAAACTATCGATACTATCGATAGTACCATCGATAGTTTTGCAGCTCTAGTTTGCAACACTCTAGACGACTATAACCACGCGATCTTTGCTTGTAGTAAATACACAAATTTAAGAAATAAATACGACACAGTTAGAAGCCACAAGAATGGCACTAAAATTTTAAAGAAAGGAGATATTAATGATCTCAAGCAACTATGTAGCTTTATAAAAGAAGCTGAAATTGAAATTTAAATTATAAGGAATAACATAAGAAGTATAAGACTTTAATTGTTTTTTTTTTTACAAGTACATACATTAATATGTACTTCTTTGTAACTTGTTAAATATCATACTTAAATGATATAACTTCCCACCTACACATTAATTATTTATATCAAAAAAATATACATGGAAAAAAAAGACTATTGAACAAAATAAAAATATATTTACATATATATCGTTTTACTAAAAAATAAAACATCGTTTTATATAATAAGATCAATATCACCTACTCAAATACTATATTTAATAAATATCTCTAGTTAAATGCTGAAAGTGATGAACACGGTGAGAGATTTCATCAGAACTTAATAGTTTTTGAATGGCGATATCAAGGGTATTGGTTCGTGAATATCATGGGAGACTATTTTTTGGACAATCATACGTGAAACATATGCAGAAAATCACAAAAGAGTAGTCAAAAGTACTTACTCCCATCGCTTATTATTTATCCTCTCTTTAAAATCGCGGAATGCAGATACTTTTTTATTCAATTAATTTTTTTCCTATTAATCGCTGTTTTGAGAGATATTTGTTTACTTAAAAACACATAATAAATGGAATGAAATAATCTTGAGTATTACTCCTTAATAAAGTTTAATGAATAAACCCAATTATGTTGTTGAAATTTTACTCTTCCGGAAAATTTTTGGTTAAGGTCTTTCAATAAAAATAGGTAAATATAAAAAATGGTACATCCGATTATTTCACAATTAGTCTTAAAATGTTCACAATTAAATTCTCTATAGGATAGGGGGGCTAACTTTTTGTCCCCCATAAAATTTTTCTGATTTTGGGATTTTGGAATCTAAAATTTCTTTAAAAAAGTTCGATTTTTTTTTTCAAATTTTTTTTATTATTTTTGCCATTGTAACTAAACTACTTGACCAATTTTTGAGTGTGAAGGCAAAAAATGTTTGTTGGAGCTCCGTCTACCAGCACTTCCTAGATGTCAAATCGCCACGATGTCTAATAAAACTTTTTGATGCACTTATGTGATGCAATGTCTTGCATATATGGCTTTTTCCACATATTTACCAATATCTCAAAAACTGGGTCTGCCACAAAAAAATGGAGATGATATTCGGAATCAGCGTAAAATTTTGCTTTAGAAAAGTATTATTTCATTTTTGGTGGTTAAAGTTGATCAAAATTTGTCGAGTAGTGTAATTTTAACGAAATTTTACCAAAAATATCCATTGAAAAATCAATTACAATTATACACTAAAAACTGATTATTTAAAAAAATTTTAATTTATTGAATAGATTTTTTTACAAAAGTAAAACTTATTGTATAATCTATAATTTTTTTAAGATTTTATAAGATTTTCATAAAAAATAACCTTGGCTTACAACTTTTGATGAAAGCGATTAATCTACATTGGTACCCGTTCGGGTATACAAGTTGAACAATTAGTCTCTTCATAGGACATGCTCGAACAAATGCGATCAATTCACTCCATATAAAGGGATGTAAAATTGTATTAGTCGCATGCTCCCTTGCGATTGATCCCGGACACGTCCCGGATTAATCGCATTTTTTGCAGCGTTTAGACAGCAGCTAGAAATTACATACATACATACTGTTGATCCGCGACCTGACCTTCCAAAATAAGAGCTGCCTTTTTATGCTTAAAAAATTTTGGCTTAGCGTGGCGCTTTATTTCCTGTAAATTCACAGTACAATATACATATATGACAGATACAAAAAATATAAATATTAATTTCTTACACTTTTGTGTGCCCTTTTTCCTTTAAAGATCACGAATGATTTGGCAATTTTCGGTAGTTATGGGACTTTTCTTAAAAAACTATACAAAATCGATAACAATATTAGGCCTTATCTAGAAGCTACACTTTATGAAAAACATTAGGGCGAATACATATGATGGACTTTCGATGCGGCAACATTCCCGCCCCCGTAAATCTAATTAGATTTACCCAGATCTAACTTAGCTAAGATGCAGGCCGGTCGTTTGAAAGTACCCATCTTCGTCTTGACTTCTGCGGATCGCACCTGGCCGTCTTTTCCGGGAAACACCTTCTCCAGTCGTCCCAAAGGCCATCTGGACTGATGCTGGCTACTGTCACATCTTCTTCTTCTTCTTGATTGGCGCTTAACCGTCTAGACGATTCTGGCCGAGTCCAACAGAGCGCGCCAATTGCTTCTGTTTCGTGCAGCATGGCGCCACTTGGGGACACCTAGGGAGGCAGCATCGCTGTCCACCTGATTTTCCCAACGCAGTGGAGGTCTCCCTTTTCTTTTGCGTTCAGCGGGTTTCGATAGAAATGCTTTCTTGGCCGGAGCGCCTTCGTCCATTCTCACGACATGACCTGCCCAACGCAGCCGCTGGATCTTTATTCGCTGAACAATGTCGATGTCTGTGTAAAGCTCGTACAGCTCATCGTTAAATCTCCGTCGATACTCGCCCACGCCAACGCGCAAAGGTCCATAAATCTTACGAAGAACTTTTCTCTCGAATACTCCAAGTGCCATCTCATCTGATTTTGAAATTGTCCATGCTTCTGCGCCGTACATGAGGACTGGAACGATGAGCGTCCTGTAGAGTGTGATTTTTGTTTGTCGAGAGAGGACTTTACTTTTCAGTTGCCTACTTAGTCCGAAGTAGCATTTATTGGCAAGCGTGATTCTTCGTTGGATCTCCGTGCTGACATCATTCTTGGTGTTAATGCTGGTTCCCAGATAGACGAAGTCCTTAACAGTTTCGAATTTGTAGCTATCAACATTGTCGTGGCTGCCAAGGCGAGCTGTTTCTTTGTGTGATGACAGGAGGTACTTCGTCTTGTCCTCGTTGACCGCCAAACCCATTTTCTTAGCCAGTTTCTCCTTCGTGGTTTTGCAGTTTGTGGCGAATCTCAGCATCCAGCTTATTACCCTTTTTAGTTGCAAAAATGATGAAAATTTCTTAAAAAATGTAGTATCGGTTTTTATTAGAAGTATATTATATTTATTTCGTAGCTCAACGTCGGTATGATCACATTATGTTCGCAGGCCAGTTCATTTCTTCTTCTTGCAGGAATTTGGGGCCTTTTAACCAAAAGGATTCACGCTTATGATTTCTAGGGCGTGTTCCAAAGTCAGCAGGGTTCAGGGCACTCGGCAGCCATCTCCATTCGCTTATTTCTGTATTCTCCAGAATTTCATTGACCCGGTGTGCTACATATTGCTTATAGCGTCGGTGATCGGATTTTATCCAGGCTAGTACGGTTTTCGAGTCAGACCACATCACTACCTTGGCCGGGACCTTATCATGACTGCTAATAATATTCTGGCGTAGACGCGCAGCGAGCACTGCTGATTGCAACTCAAGACGGGGTATAGATACGAGTTTGATCGGGGCGCACTTGGTCTTCCCAGCGATGAAGCACGTTTGAGCATTGCCACCTTCATCTCTCAGTGTCCAGTAGGCAACTGCCGCATAAGCTGACTCGCTTGCGTCCGAACATATGTGCAGTTCCACCAGTGTCAACATGAATGCGACTCCGTAACAACGGGGTATACTAATAGTTTCTAATCCTCGCAACGCTTGCAGCCAGTTTCTCCAGTCCGAATATACCGCGTCTGAAACTCTCGCCTCCCAGCCTGTGCGTTCTCGCCATATAGCCTGCAGTATCAGCTTCGCTTCTAAGGAATATTCTGCCGCCATCCCAAATGGGTCAAAAATGGACATTGTTATGCTGAGCACCTCTCGTTTTGTTGGTCTTCTTTTCTCATTCAAGACATCTCGATTCACCTTGCCGAATGACAGCACGAATTTTAAGGCATCTTGCTCAGTGTTCCAGTACAACCCGAGCACCTTCTGAAACAGCTGATTGCTTTCTTTATCAAGGCTCAATATGGACGTTGAAAGGGGTTCTTTGTTAAAATTGTTGATAGCCTCTGAATTAGAAACAAATCTTTTTAGCTCAAACCCTCCTTCTCTATGTATCTTAATTACTTGGCTCGTTACACGTAAAGCCTCTTGTTCGTTGGAGAAGCAATGTACAAAATCGTCGACGTAGTGGTTCTTCTTGATGGCTGCCGCCGCTTCAGGAAACTCGTCCTCAAATTGTTCGGCATTTTTGTTCTTCACATATTGCGCTGCACACGGCGAGCATGTGGCTCCAAAAGTCATCACGTTCATGACATAATCATCCAGGCGCGACTTAGGATCGAACCTCCATAAGAAACGTTGTGATGACAAGTCCTCGCGTCGAATCTTCACCCGGTGAAACATCTCCACTATGTCGGCGCAAACTCCAATTGGCTTCTGTCTAAATTTCATCAACACTGTACTAAGGGGTTGAAGTAAATCTGGCCCAGTTAACAGCGCCGAATTGAACGATACTCCCTCGGATTCTGCGGCCGCATCGAATACCAACCTAATTTTTCCGGGCTTATTCGGATTATACACGCAGAAATGAGGTAAGTACCAAGTACGCTCGTTTGTCTTCTTCTTCTTTTAGTTTACTTGCATACCCCTTCGCTACATAGTCTTTTATAATCGCCGCATACGATTTCTTTAAATTTTCATCGCGTGCGAATTTTTTCTCTAGTGCATAAAACCTTTTTGCTGCCATTTCCCGACTCGCTGGCAACTGTATGCTATCATTCTTCCGCAACAAAGAAGTCTCGAACTGATTTCCATTGCGCTTTGTGTTCTCCTCCAACAGTTTCTTTGCCCTCACAATATCTTGGGATTCGACCATCTGTTTTGCTACGCTTACGCCCATGCTTTCATTTACTATATAATCGTTGAAGAGATCTTCCAGCTTCGCCTCTTCACACGATTCGGTCACCTGCGTAAAAAATGTACGATAACGCGCCTGTGTCGATGGACTTCGCCCTGTTCCATAAATGGCCCATCCAAGCTTGGTCAGAACCACTGCATACCCTTTGCTACCGTCATGAGCTGTCCGTCGTGGTACTCCGAGATAAGCATTATCCAATCCTATTAAAAGTTGTGGAACGGCATTAGAATACTCCCGTATTGGCAAAAGTTGATCTTTATAATGAAGGTCCGATATAGTCATCGACTGCATTGGCAGTTGAAGGTTCGAAACCGTACGCACGTTTCGCAAGTTAAACTTTTTGCTATCTCGCTCAATACCCGAAACTGCTACGTCTACCGTACATGAAGGTTCAGTGGTAGTGGTGCTGCCAAACCATTGCAGAGTTAAACTATCGCTGTGTCCTTTGAGCCCAAGACGATTTGCCAAGTCACGGTTGATTAGAGATATAGCTGATCCCTCATCAAAAAATGCAAACGTTTTAATTTCGTTACCATTGACGTACAATATAATTGGAATAACCTTAAACAACAACTTCGATGCCTTATTGCATGCCATAGTATTTGTAAAAACTTGTTGTACTCCGTCCTGTGGGTCCGATTGTAGTTGCGCGGTTTGGTTTGACTGCTGTATTAGTTGACTCGATGCTTGTTGTGAGGTTTGTTGCCTACTACCTACTTCGCGTGTAGGTTCCCTTCTATATCGTTCGTGCAGAAGCCCGTGTATGCGTTTGGTGCAATGCTCATCGTTACATTCATACCGTTCACGACAAACGTTGCTGCGGTGATTTCGTTTCAAACAATTAAAGCAAAGTCTCTTTCGACGAACTAAACGCCACCTTTCTCCGTAATCCATATCTAAAAACGTTCTACATTTACTAAGTGCGTGTTTATCTGCACATGCTTCGCATTTTTCTCGCCCAACACTAGCCATGGGTAATGGCGCAATTTTTTTGGCGCTGATACAATAACACCAGCGCCAACCGTGGCGTCGCGCACGGTTCTGGCGCAATAACACCTTTAGCGCAATTGCCATGGAATAATCGATAAATAACACTTGTTTGCTTCTTACTGTCTACTATACCCGTTTTATTTCTTTTGATGCAATTCTGGTTACCTACACGCTGGCAGAATAATTGTGCCACAATTAAATTTAATTTTAAAAATAATTTGCGTATATTTGTGAAAATATGCCGGAATCTCGTTTTTCGGCATCTTCATTATGAAATACGAGGGTCGGCTCCACCCTATTAAAAAAAAAGATTCCGGGTCCGGGCGCATTATATCGAAATTTCCCCTTACCATTTACCATGCGTAACAAAAATATACTATATGCTAATAAATATTTTATTTAATTTATTTTGTATTATATTTTTCTCTCCTATTCACAGATAATGTCAATTTTGTCTTCTTTATTTGTGAAAGTAAAATATCAATACCCTTTCGTATTAGTGATGGTTCGGTATTGGCGTTAGCATACATAATTGTGACGGTGTCATATACGCTGTGCTGTTATTGGCTTTGTGGTGGTACCAATCTACACTAGCGCTATATTGGTGCTGGTGTTAGCGCACGAAATTGAGTCAGTGTTATATTGCAATAGCGCATCATTGAGTTGGCGCTACATTGAGTTGGCGCTATACTGAGTTGGCGCTATACTGTGTTGGCGCTACATTGAGTTGGCGCTATATTGAGTTGGCGCATTTTCCAAATCGAAGTTAGCGCAATAACACCAGGGTTGGCGCCAGCGCAATTGCGCGGCGCAGCGCAGTGTTACCCATGCCTACCCAACACTATCACTATTAACCTCGTTTGTGTGAAAGAATCGTGGCCGCCCTTCGCTTCTAGATTGGCGCGGCTCTAAGCTAGAGTACACACAAGCTGGGTTTATAATTTTTGCTAATTCTTGAAGCCAGTCGCTAAAGTGGCATATCGTTGGCCGTGGTACGATTGCTGCAGCATGTCGTGCCCACTCAATGCGTCTCTGCATTGGCAGCTTGCTTAACAACTTTTCCATCAGCGTTGGGTTTGAAAGATGATATTCACAGTCAGCTGCCTGGAGGAACGAGGATAAATTCTGAACCTTTGTAGCGAACGCCACTAACTGGTCGATATGGTTTTCCGAGATTGGAGCCGCACTTCTTATCTTCTTTATCTGGCTCTTCACTAACAGTTCGGGCTTCCCATAATTTTCTTCCAAAGACTTCAGTATTTGCCTCACGTTTCTGCTGTGTATTAGTAGGCACTCAATCGACTCTCTTGCTTTGCCTTTAATTGCCTTTTGTAGGCGCATCATATTTTGAGTGTCGGTGTACTGATACTCTGTTGTTGTCATTGCAAATGTTCCTTTGAACATAGGCCAGTCCTCCGGACGCCCGTCGAACTCAGGCAAGTCATATAATTTACGTATGGCACCCGTTTGTGATGTAGTTTGAGATCGGCCTATTTCGCTGGAAGCGGCTGTAATAATTCCGTCGCTATACCCCGCACCGACCATGTTCGCTTGCACTTGCCTAGTCTGTCTTAGTTCCTCTTGTAGGTTTTGAAATTGCTGTAAAATTTCCGCTAACCTAGCTGCTACCGACATTTGCGCGCTTCTGTTCAATTACGGTTTCTTCTAACTCATCGTTGTTATCGCTATCTCTCTCCGTCGCGTTATTATTATTCGAAGATGATCGGGCTTTCAGCATAATTAAAATCGTTGGAAGGCGCGTGTTTCAACTAGATGTGCGATGGCATAATCAGTTAAGTGCTTCAAAAATTAAATATTTGTTGTGCACAAACCGGATAAGCGCGCTTAGAAATTCAAATTTTCTATAAACATAATTTTTCTCGTGCACAGAAATTCCAAGTGCCACAAAATAAAAATTTATGCTGGGTATAGCGACGGAATTATTACAGTCGCTTCCAGCGAAATAGGCCGATCTCAAACTACATCACAAACGGGTGCCATACGTAAATTATATGACTTGCCTGAGTTCGACGGGCGTCCGGAGGACTGGCCTATGTTCAAAGAAACATTTGCAATGACAACAACAGAGTATCAGTACACCGACACTCAAAATATGATGCGCCTACAAAAGGCAATTAAAGGCAAAGCAAGAGAGTCGATTGAGTGCCTACTAATACACAGCAGAAACGTGAGGCAAATACTGAAGTCTTTGGAAGAAAATTATGGGAAGCCCGAACTGTTAGTGAAGAGCCAGATAAAGAAGATAAGAAGTGTGGCTCCAATCTCGGAAAACCATATCGACCAGTTAGTGGTGTTCGCTACAAAGGTTCAGAATTTATCCTCGTTCCTCCAGGCAGCTGACTGTGAATTTCATCTTTCAAACCCAACGCTGACGGAAGAGTTGTTAAGCAAGCTGCCAATGCAGAGACGCATTGAGTAGGCACGACATGCTGCAGCAATCGTACCACGGCCAACGATATTCCACTTTAGCGACTGGCTTCAAGAATTAGCAAAAATTATAAACTCAGCTTGTGTGTACTCTACCTTAGAGCCGCGCCAATCTAGAAGCGAAGGGCGGCCACGATTCTTTCACACAAACGAGGTTAATAGTGATAGTGTTGGGCGAGAAAAATGCGAAGCATGTGCAGATAAACACGCACTTAGTAAATGTAGAACGTTTTTAGATATGGATTACGGAGAAAGGTGGCGTTTAGTTCGTCGAAAGAGACTTTGCTTTAATTGTTTGAAACGAAATCACCGCAGCAACGTTTGTCGTGAACGGTATGAATGTAACGATGAGCATTGCACCAAACGCATGCACGGGCTTCTGCACGAACGATATAGAAGGGAACCTACACGCGAAGTAGGTAGTAGGCAACAAACCTCACAACAAGCATCGAGTCAACTAATACAGCAGTCAAACCAAACCGCGCAACTACAATCGGACCCACAGGACGGAGTACAACAAGTTTTTACAAATACTATGGCATGCAATAAGGCATCGAAGTTGTTGTTTAAGGTTATTCCAATTATATTGTACGTCAATGGTAACGAAATTAAAACGTTTGCATTTTTTGATGAGGGATCAGCTATATCTCTAATCAACCGTGACTTGGCAAATCGTCTTGGGCTCAAAGGACACAGCGATAGTTTAACTCTGCAATGGTTTGGCAGCACCACTACCACTGAACCTTCATGTACGGTAGACGTAGCAGTTTCGGGTATTGAGCGAGATAGCAAAAAGTTTAACTTGCGAAACGTGCGTACGGTTTCGAACCTTCAACTGCCAATGCAGTCGATGACTATATCGGACCTTCATTATAAAGATCAACTTTTGCCAATACGGGAGTATTCTAATGCCGTTCCACAACTTTTAATAGGATTGGATAATGCTTATCTCGGAGTACCACGACGGACAGCTCATGACGGTAGCAAAGGGTATGCAGTGGTTCTGACCAAGCTTGGATGGGCCATTTATGGAACAGGGCGAAGTCCATCGACACAGGCGCGTTATCGTACATTTTTTACGCAGGTGACCGAATCGTGTGAAGAGGCGAAGCTGGAAGATCTCTTCAACGATTATATAGTAAATGAAAGCATGGGCGTAAGCGTAGCAAAACAGATGGTCGAATCCCAAGATATTGTGAGGGCAAAGAAACTGTTGGAGGAGAACACAAAGCGCAATGGAAATCAGTTCGAGACTTCTTTGTTGCGGAAGAATGATAACATACAGTTGCCAGCGAGTCGGGAAATGGCAGCAAAAAGGTTTTATGCACTAGAGAAAAAATTCGAACGCGATGAAAATTTAAAGAAATCGTATGCGGCGATTATAAAAGACTATGTAGCGAAGGGGTATGCAAGTAAACTAAAAGAAGAAGAAGACAAACGAGCGTACTTGGTACTTACCTCATTTCTGCGTGTATAATCCGAATAAGCCCAGAAAAATTAGGTTGGTATTCGATGCGGCCGCAGAATCCGAGGGAGTATCGTTCAATTCGGCGCTGTTAACTGGGCCAGATTTACTTCAACCCCTTAGTACAGTGTTGATGAAATTTAGACAGAAGCCAATTGGAGTTCGCGCCGACATAGTGGAGATGTTTCACCGGGTGAAGATTCGACGCGAGGACTTGTCATCACAACGTTTCTTATGGAGGTTCGATCCTAAGTCGCGCCTGGATGATTATGTCATGAACGTAATGACTTTTGGAGCCACATGCTCGCCGTGTGCAGCGCAATATGTGAAGAACAAAAATGCCGAACAATTTGAGGACGAGTTTCCTGAAGCGGCGGCAGCCATCAAGAAGAACCACTACGTCGACGATTTTGTACATTGCTTCTCCAACGAACAAGAGGCTTTACGTGTAACGAGCCAAGTAATTAAGATACATAGAGAAGGAGGGTTTGAGCTAAAAAGATTTGTTTCTAATTCAGAGGCTATCAACAATTTTAACAAAGAACCCCTTTCAACGTCCATATTGAGCCTTGATAAAGAAAGCAATCAGCTGTTTCAGAAGGTGCTCGGGTTGTACTGGAACACTGAGCAAGATGCCTTAAAATTCGTGCTGTCATTCGGCAAGGTGAATCGAGATGTCTTGAATGAGAAAAGAAGACCAACAAAACGAGAGGTGCTCAGCATAACAATGTCCATTTTTGACCCATTTGGGATGGCGGCAGAATATTCCTTAGAAGCGAAGCTGATACTGCAGGCTATATGGCGAGAACGCACAGGCTGGGAGGCGAGAGTTTCAGACGCGGTATATTCGGACTGGAGAAACTGGCTGCAAGCGTTGCGAGGATTAGAAACTATTAGTATACCCCGTTGTTACGGAGTCGCATTCATGTTGACACTGGTGGAACTGCACATATGTTCGGACGCAAGCGAGTCAGCTTATGCGGCAGTTGCCTACTGGACACTGAGAGATGAAGGTGGCAATGCTCAAACGTGCTTCATCGCTGGGAAGACCAAGTGCGCCCCGATCAAACTCGTATCTATACCCCGTCTTGAGTTGCAATCAGCGGTGCTCGCTGCGCGTCTACGCCAGAATATTATTAGCAGTCATGATAAGGCCCCGGCCAAGGTAGTGATGTGGTCTGACTCGAAAACCGTACTAGCCTGGATAAAATCCGATCACCGACGCTATAAGCAATATGTAGCACACCGGGTCAATGAAATTCTGGACAATACAGAAATAAGCGAATGGAGATGGCTGCCGAGTGCCCTGAACCCTGCTGACTTTGGAACACGCCCTAGAAATCATAAGCGTGAATCCTTTTGGTTAAAAGGCCCCAAATTCCTGCAAGAAGAAGAAAGGAACTGGCCTGCGAACATAATATGTGATCATACCGACGTTGAGCTACGAAATAAATATAATATACTTCTAATAAAAACCGATACTACATTTTTTAAGAAATTTTCATAATTTTTGCGACTAAAAAGGGTAGTAAGCTGGATGCTGAGATTCGCCACAAACTGCAAAACCACGAAGGAGAAACGGGCTCAGGGAAACCTACAGGTGAGCGAGCTGGAGCGAGCTGAGTTGTCTATCGTTCGAGCGGTGCAGTTGGAAGCATTCCCGGATGAGTACCAGGCCTTGCGAGAAGGCAAGAAGATCGAGAAGAGCAGCTCGCTGTGGAACCTGAGTCCCATTATCGACAAAGACGGTATTATTAGAATTGGCGGCCGAATTGATGCAGCAACCGTAGTTCCGCCTTGGACTAGACGCTCTGCGATCTTGCCTACCCGGTATCATATAACAGAAATCATAGTCGATTATTGCCACCGAATCTGGAGACACCAGAATGAATCTACAATAATCGCCGAAATACGACGGAAGTATTGGATACCACGCATAAGAGCGGAAGTACGTCGCGCTGTTACGAGATGTAAAGTATGTCTCAAGGAGAAAGCTGTTCCTCGCCCGCCGCAGATGGGCCAACTACCGGTTGACCGCTTGACGCCGTTCGTCAGGCCCTTCACTTATACTGGTATAGACTACATGGGACCGTTCACGATAACCAACGGTCGGCGAAGTGAGAAGCGCTGGATCGCTCTCTTTACTTGTCTTACTACACGGGCTATCCATTTGGAAATAGCCAAGGATTTAACAACGGACACTTGCCTGATGTGCCTCAGGAATTTTATGTGTAGACGAGGTGTACCTGTACGTATAAGATAAGATAATGGCACGAACTTTGTGGGCGCCGACAGAGAGCTTAAGCGACAACTAAAAGAGTTTAATGACGGCAAGATAGCGGATGCACTCGTTAACAAAAATGTAGAGTGGGTTTTCAACTGCCCCTTAAATCCGCATGTCGGCGGTTGTTGGGAACGTCTAGTGCGAAGCGTTAAGCGAGCTATGGGGCATGCGTTACACAACGAAAGCCTACACGCCTCATGTGCGAAGCTGAGAACATAGTCAATTCACGGCCTTTGACTCACATCACGCTGGAAAACCCCGATGACGAACCACTAACCCCAAATCATTTTCTTATAGGTACGCCGAACTCCGAGCAAACACCGCACCCGCAAGAAGAAAGCTTCAAGGCCACACGGAAGCAATGGCGAAAGGTGCAGCAGATGCAGTATAGATTTTGGAAAAAGTGGGTCGCTGAGTACCTGCCAGATCTCGCTCGAAGACCCAAATGGTACCAACTGGTAGAACCTCTGGCAGTAGGTGATATCGTGCTCGTATGTGACAGTAGCCAGCATCAGTCCAGATGGCCTTTGGGACGACTGGAGGAGGTGTTTCCCGGAAAAGACGGCCAGGTGCGATCCGCAGAAGTCAAGACGAAGATGGGTACTTTCAAACGACCGGCCTGCATCTTAGCTAAGTTAGATCTGGGTAAATCTAATTAGATTTACGGGGGCGGGAATGTTGCCACATCGAAAGTCCATCATATGTATTCGCCCTAATGTTTTTCATAAAGTGTAGCGTCTAGATAAGGCCTAATATTGTTATCGATTTTGTATAGTTTTTTAAGAAAAGTCCCATAACTACCGAAAATTGCCAAATCATTCGTGATCTGACTTTAAAGGAAAAAGGGCACACCAAAGTGTAAGAAAAACTAATATTTATATTTTTTTGTATCTGTCATATATGTATATTGTACTGTGAATTTACAGGAAATAAAGCGCCACGCTAAGCCAATATTTTTTAAGCATAAAAAGGCAGCTCTGATTTTGGAAGGTCAGGTCGCGGATCAACATGGGTATCAAATGAAAGGTGTCGAGCAGGGCTTGAAAATACAGATATTTTCATTGTTATTTTTTAAATCGGTTTCCCAGAGATGGTTCCACAAGTGGGCCCGGATGGTGATGGACGGTTCCGGTAAATGTAAAGGTAAAGGAAGGGTAAAGGTAAAGGTAAAGGTAACGGTAAAGGAAGGGTAAAGGTAAGGGTAAAGGTAAGGGTAAAGGTAAGGGTAAAGGTAAGGGTAAAGGCAAAGGTGAAGGTAAACGTAAAGGTAAACGTAAAGGTAAAGGTAAACGTAAAGGTAAAGATAAATGCAAAGGTAAAGGTAAAGCTAAAGGGAAAGACCCATTATAACATAAAAACTTTTGTTCGTCGCTGCGAAGCGGGACGGGTATTTGCTAGTATATATATATAAGTACATATGTACGTATGTACATTGAAGTGCGTTTAAAATTCAAATTAACGATTTAGGGGGCGAGACAGTCTTTTATGACCTTTTTTTTCATACAAATAAACGCACTCTAATGTACATACATATGTATATGTACATACATATGTATCTACATGTTTAAATTGCATTAAATTTTTATTATAAAACAGCATAAGGGTATAAAAAGGTGTATACAGGTGTAACACAAAAACACCAGAGACTAACTGGTTCCATTGTCTCCGTATGGCCCCAAAATAGGTACTTTGTCAACACCTCACATGTCGCTAGCTTAGAGTGCAAATTGTAAAATAGACTTTTTCATAAAAATGGACTTACACAGTTTGCACTCTAAGCTAGCGATGTGTAGAATCGCAATGAAATGTACTTGTTAAATATCTATAGAAAATTACATTGTGTGGCTTATGAGGGAAGTAGTACTGGCGACTAAGTCTATAGCGATTCAATATCGTTTCTCTATAGACATTTACTGCAGGGTTATTATAAAGAAAAGATTATAATATGCAGGTATGTATGTATGTAGTTCCAAGTATTTTTCATCACAGTTTCTCGTCCATCTAATCACTAGTGGGTTGGTTTATATAGACTAATTACTTATAAGCATACATTCTTATGTATGTAAATACATATGTATATTCATACATACATACATCTATCTATCTATCTTCTATATATATAAAAATGGTGTAAAAAATGTTACTAACCTCATCAGATGAGAACGGCTGGGCCGATCTCTGTAAAATTTTTTGTCAGTTGTTCGTATTCTCGAGGAGAAGGATCCTACGGAAGAAAATTTTGGAAATTCCCTCCTGAAAAGTCCGAAATTTGGTAAAATCCCTGTGTATGTGAGAATAAGATCTGTTTTTCAGGTGCTTGTTCTGCGTATTTTTTTTTCCTCTGAAAACCCACAAATTGTTCTGTTTTTTTTAAATGTTCTGTTTTTTTCCACTTTGGAAATCAAAAATTGTTTTACAGCGGCAACCATTTTTTGATCAAAATGTAGGTTCCTATCGATATCACTTAGCAATCACTATTAATCAGCTGGTTCAGAAGCATGTTCACTAGATAGGGTCGAAAAAAAAAAAAATATTAAAAGACCGCCCCTAAATTTGAAGCTTATGTTGAGAGGGTTAAGGGACACAAAAAAAATTTTTTTTTGATCCCGCGAAATACCGCCGAAATTGTTTTTTTCTTGTAACTTTGTTATTTATCATCCGATTTTTAAAATTGATAAGACATTAGTTTCGTATTTTGAAGCTCTCCACTTCCTTCTAATGTCCTTTTGAGCTCTGAATTCATTTTCACATAGTTGGGTCAGCTAACTTATTTGTATGTCCATAAATTATCCTTTTTGTTTTGCCAAATGAAAGTGCTTCAAAATTTATGACAATGTTGCCTTGAAACGGTTTTACTAAATTAATAAACAAAGAAGTTACGTCACGACGCATGTTTAATGTAGCTATTATTTAACTAATTTTTTTTAAGCAATTCAGTATATGTAAAGTTGTAAAAGTCCGACCCTTAATTTGAAGCTTTTATTGAGAGGATTAAAGACAAAATTTTTATTTTTTTTTCTGATCCCGCGAAATACCGCCGAAATAGTTTTTTTTATTGTAACTTTGTTATTTGACATTACACAAATTGAATCGCAAAATATTTGTGTGGTAGAAGTTGCTTTACTAATAAAAGACCTTAAATTAAAAATCGCTGAACGAAGAGATGCAATTTTTTTACCGCTAATGATGAAGAAAATAGTTTCAGAGTTGCAAAAATCAGGAACTGTAGATTTAAGTAAAATAAAAGATCATGCAAAACGTTTTTACATTAATTGCGCTGATTGAAGCTGATGAAAAGCTCTGTGAAGATGAACAAGTGAATTTAAAAAAAAAAAAATATCTCAATCGTTTGCTCATTGTTTGCTCAGGTTTGCCCAGGAAAAATTTTCGTTTGCCCACCCTTAGTTCAAAAATTATTGAAAAAACAAATTTTTCGAATGTGAAGTTGGCTCCGCCAAAATCGAATTTTTGCTAAAAAAAACATAAATCGTTTATTTGAGCAGACTTTTTTGGCTAAATCGTTTGCTCATCGTTGTCTCATCAGTTTAAAGAAAGAAATTTAATTTTTTCATGCATGTTTCAAAATTTATTGCAAAATAAAAATTTTTTGGGCTGTGAAGTTGGCACCGCAACAAGTGAAATTAGAAAAGAAAAACAAGTCAATCGTTTGCTCATCGTTTGCTCAGGTTTGCCCAGGAAAAATTTTCGTTTGCCCACCCTTAGTTCAAAAATTATTGAAAAAACAAATTTTTCGAATGTGAAGTTGGCTCCGCCAAAATCGAATTTTTGCTAAAAAAACGTAAATCGTTTATTTGAGCAGACTTATTTGCCTAAATCGTTTGCTCATCGTTGTCTCATCATTTTAAAGAAAGAAATTTAATTTTTTCATGCATATTTCAAAATATATTGCAAAATAAAATTTTTTTGGGCTGTGAAGTTGGCACCGCAACAAGTGAATTAAAAAAAAAAATATGTCAATCGTTTGCTCATCGTTTGCTCAGGTTTGCCCAGGAAAAATTTTCGTTTGCCCACCCTTAGTTCAAAAATTATTGAAAAAACAAATTTTTCGAATGTGAAGTTGGCTCCGCCAAAATCGAATTTTTGCTAAAAAAACGTAAATCGTTTATTTGAGCAGACTTATTTGCCTAAATCGTTTGCTCATCGTTGTCTCATCATTTTAAAGAAAGAAATTTAATTTTTTCATGCATATTTCAAAATTTATTGCAAAATAAAAATTTTTTGGGCTGTGAAGTTGGCAGAGCCAATTTTTGCGAAACAGATAAACAGAGAAAATTTTGTGGTATAATATATGACTTAACCTATGAAAAAGGGGTTTTTGGCCCCTAACTCCAGATTTTGAGGATGTATTGGAAATTCTAAGTATGCAGTCTGTTAATGCTTGATAAGGCCTACAACATATGTTAACCTCGAAAAAAGTTCTTTAAATTTTGTTTATTTCGTCCCACAGTGTAATTAATAAATCAGACTCTCTGATGAGGATCTGAAAAACATCGAAACGCGTAGGAGGAAAAAGAGAAAACTTTGTTTTTGTCTTCAGCCGAAAAGCTCCAAGTAACTGTTGACATAATTCAGCCAAAAATTCTATTCCATTTTTTCGCAAAAATTGGCTCTGCCAACTTCACAGCCCAAAAAATTTTTATTTTGCAATAAATTTTGAAATATGCATGAAAAAATTAAATTTCTTTCTTTAGAATGGCGAGACAACGATGAGCAAACGATTTATCCAAAAAAGTCTGCTCAAATAAACGATTTAAATTTTTTTGCAAAAATTCGAACATTGTTTCATATTCCAAAAATTTTATTTTTCAATAATTTTTGAACTAAGGGTGGGCAAACGAAATTTTTTCCTGGGCAAACCTGAGCAAACGATTGACAAATTTTTTTTTTTTAAATTCACTTGTTGTGGTGCCAACTTCACAGCCCAAAAAAATTTTATTTTGCAATAAATTTTGAAATATGCATGAAAAAATTAAATTTCTTTCTTTAGAATGGTGAGACAACGATGAGCAAACGATTTATCCAAAAAAGTCTGCTCAAATAAACGATTTAAATTTTTTTGCAAAAATTCGAACATTGTTTCATATTCCAAAAATTTTATTTTTCAATAATTTTTGAACTAAGGGTGGGCAAACGAAATTTTTTCCTGGGCAAACCTGAGCAAACGATTGACATATTTTTTTTTTAAATTCACTTGTTGCGGTGCCAACTTCACAGCCCAAAAAAATTTTATTTTGCAATATATTTTGAAATATGCATGAAAAAATTAAATTTCTTTCTTTAAAATGATGAGACAACGATGAGCAAACGATTTAGGCAAATAAGTCTGCTCAAATAAACGATTTAGGTTTTTTTAGCAAAAATTCGATTTTGGCGGAGCCAACTTCACATTCGAAAAATTTGTTTTTTCAATAATTTTTGAACTAAGGGTGGGCAAACGAAAATTTTTCCTGGGCAAACCTGAGCAAACGATGAGCAAACGATTGACTTGTTTTTCTTTTCTAATTTCACTTGTTGCGGTGCCAACTTCACAGCCCAAAAAATTTTTATTTTGCAATAAATTTTGAAATATGCATGAAAAAATGAAATTTCTTTCTTTAAAATGATGAGACAACGATGAGCAAACGATTTAGCCAAAAAAGTCTGCTCAAATAAACGATTTATGTTTTTTTTAGCAAAAATTCCATTTTGGCGGAGCCAACTTCACATTCGAAAAATTTGTTTTTTCAATAATTTTTGAACTAAGGGTGGGCAAACGAAAATTTTTCCTGGGCAAACCTGAGCAAACGATGAGCAAACGATTGAGATATTTTTTTTTTTTAAATTCACTTGTTGCGGTGCCATCTTCACAGAGCTTTATTTAAATCAGTGGGACCAAGCGTATAAAGAGGTCGAAGTGATGGAATGGGTACTTTTGCGTACAGTTCCATCTTGGCATGATGTTGAAAGAAATTCGATTTATATTTCGGAAAAGAGAACCCAGACTAAAATTAATCACAGCGAATTATTTAATGAGTTGACATGTTGTTGTTGTTGTCTTGGTGGCTACAACAACAACAACAACAACAACAACAACAACAACAACATGAGTTGACATGTATTAAGAATTATGTGACTCCAAACAAACTAAAGGAATGGGTGAAAGGGGGAAATCTAGTCGATATGAAATGGGTTGAAATATGCATGTATTTCAACATTTTAAGAAAAATGCTATACCTTTTAAAAATATTTTAAAAATAGTAGAATTCAATTTATGTTTACCGGGTTCAAATGCCCCCACTGAAAGGATATTTTCAATTTTAAACAATATATGGACTGATGAAAAATCAAAAATTCAAATTGAGACTGTGAAATCTATTTTAATAACTAGATGTAACTATGATTTTAATTGCTTAGAATTTAAGAATTACTTACAAAATGAGGAAAATGTACTTAAACAAATTTATGCCTCAGAAAAATATCAGTAATCTATATCTATATATATAAAAATGATTTGGTATTTAATTGTAACGCTAAAACTTGAAAACGGCTGAACCAAATCAAATACTTCCTTAGGGGTATTTGTTTGTTGTTACCCCGCGAAGGGTTAGTCGAAGAAAAAATTAAAAAATGTTATGGGGGCGTGGCACCTCCCATACAACCTTAATTTTTAAAGCTGATTATCTCTAAAACAGTTTAAGGTAGAGAGCTGAAAATTGGTATAGAGGTAGGTGATATCAAAACCTTTCTCACTCAGAAAAGTGGGGGTTATCGGAAAAGGGGGCGTGGCACCTCCCATACAACCTTAATTTTTAAAGCTGATTATCTCTAAAACAGTTCAAGGTAAGGAGCTGAAAATTGGTATAGAGCTAAATGATATCAAAACCATTCCCACGCATAAAAGTGGGGGTTATCGGAAAAAGGGGCGTGGCACCTCCCATACAAACTTAATTTTTCATGCTGAATATCTCTAAAATTGTTTACGCTAGGGGCTTGGAAATTGGTGTGGAGATAAACGATAACAATTCCATATTAACGCAAAATAATAGGAGTTATACGAAAAGGGGGCGTGGCACTTCCCAACAACACTTAATTTTTTAAGCTGAATATCTTTAAAAGGATTTAAGTCAGGGACCTGGAAATTGGTACAGAGCTATATGATATCAAAACAATTTTTGCGCATAAAAGTGTAGGTTATCGGAAAAGGGGGCGTGGCACCTCCCATACAAACTTAATTTTTCAAGCTGAATATCTATAAAAGCGTTGGGACCTGAAAATTGAACAGGATATTAACGATATCAATAGCGTGCTTATGAAAAAAACAGTAGTTTTGGGAAAAGGGGGCGTGGCACCTCCCATGCGTTCTTAATTTTTAAGGCTAAATATCCTTAAAAGCGTTCATGGCATGTACATAGAAATCACTATGCAGATATACGATATCAATACGATGTTCACCCAAAAAAAAAAAGATTTATCGAAAAATGGGGCATTGCACCTCCCATACGTACTAAACTTTTGAGGCTGAATATATCTAAAAGGGTTGGAGGAGCGGCCTGAAAACCATTATGGAGGTATACTATATAAATCCTCTTACTTACTTAGTGAAAATAGCCAATACTCAGTGAAAATAAATATCCGGAACAGAAAACTAAAAATGTTGTGTATCGTGCAGCCTTAAACTGAATACTAAAATTATATATTTTTGAAGTTTTATACACAATGAAGTAGTGAAAAATCGTTAATTTTCTATTAAACCGGTGTAATAACAATTTTTGAAATGAAATTAATAAACAAATCTATTTTGGGCAGAACGAAGTTTGCCGGGTCAGCTAGTATACATATAAAAATGATTTGGATTTTAATTGTAACGCTAAAACTTGAAAACGGCTGAACCAAATGAAATACTTCCTTAGGGGGGTTTGTTTGTTGTTACCCCGCGAAGGTTTAGTCGAAGAAAAAATTAAAAAATATAAGGGGGCGTGGCACCTCCCATACAAACTTAATTTTTTATGCTGAATATCTCTAAAATAGTTTAAAGTAGGGACTTGGAAATTGGTGTGGAGATAAACGATAACAATTCTTTATTAACGCAAAATAATAGGAGTTATACGAAAAGGGGGCGTGGCACCTCCCATACACACTTAATTTTTTAAGCTGAATATCTATAAAAGCGTTTAAGGTTGGGACCTGAAAATTTATCAGGTTATTAACAATATCAATAGCATGCTTATTAAAAAACAGTAGTGGGAAAAGGGGGCGTGGCACCTCCCATGCGTTCTTAATTTTTAAGACTAAATATCCCTAAAAGCGTTCATGGCATGCATATAGAAATCACTATGCAGATATACGATATCAATACCATGTTCACAAAAAAAAAAGATTTATCGAAAAATGGGGCATTACACCTCCCATACGTACTAAACTTTTGAGGCTGAATATATCTAAAAGGGTTGGAGGAGGGGCCTGAAAACCATTATGGAGGTATACTATATATAGATGAAGTAGTAAAAAATCGTTAATTTTCTATTAAAAATAATACCGGTGTAATAACAATTAAATTAATAAAAAAATCTATTTTGGGCAGAACGAAGTTTGCCGGGTCAGCTAGTTTGATATATTTATTAATTGGTTATGTACCTAATACTTGATTGAAATCAAAGCCAGTGAAATGTGATTCATGTTTGTGAATATTTTTTGTTCCTATTAGAGCTCTCGATTTTTTTTGAACATTTTCGAGTAGCCCGAACAATTGTTGTTCAAATGCTCGAATAGTCGTTTGTTTGTTTATTACCCGTATGTTTGTACAATTCGGGTATTTTGAAGTTTGTTGTTTTCTTTTGTTTATTATTATTTTTTTTATTTTATTTTACATGTAGTTTTTTTTTATTTTTGTTTTTCCGATACACATTTTTTTGTGTGTAAGCTCGAATGCTCGAATGTTTGTACGGGCATTTGAACAACAAACGGGCTTCAAACAAAAACGATCAGATCGAATTGCTCGATACCCGGGTATCTCGATATACGATAATGGGTTAAAGTCCAAAAGTTGGAAAAAATCATCTACACCTTTTCCAGTTTAAGTTCAGAAAGTTACAATTGAAGTTCAGAAAATTACAATTGAAGGTCAGAATTTCCAATTGAAGTTCAGAATTTCCAATTGAAGTTCAGAAAGTTATAATTGAATTTCAGAAAATTACAATTGAAGTTCAGAATTTCCAATTGAAGTTCAGAAAGTTACAATTGAATTTCAGAAAATTACAATTGAAGTTC
Source organism: Urophora cardui (assembly GCA_960531455.1). Taxonomy (NCBI): domain Eukaryota; kingdom Metazoa; phylum Arthropoda; class Insecta; order Diptera; family Tephritidae; genus Urophora; species Urophora cardui. The sequence goes on from OY482670.1 coordinate 165,860,205, forward strand.
AGAATTTCCAAATGATATTCTATTGAAATTTTCTGAACTTCAATTGTAACTTTCTGAACTTCAATTGTAATTTTCTGAAATTCAATTGTAACTTTCTGAACTTCAATTGGAAATTCTGGACTTCAATTGTAATTTTCTGAACTTCAATTGGAAATTCTGAACTTCAATTGTAATTTTCTGAACTTCAATTGTGGCTTTCTGAACTTAAACTGGAAAAGGTGTAGTTTCTGAATATCATAACCAAATTTACCAAAATTAGGGAGACTAACCGAAAAAACCCAAAATAAGTGTCAATACAAAAACGGGTAGTGTCCGAAAGTTAGTACAATTCTTGCAGAATACACCTACATACACCAAATTTGCCTAAATCACCTGGAACAAAGTGGTCGCTGTGGTGCAGTGGGTAGAGTGCTCGCCTGCTATGCCAGAGGTCTCGGGTTCAAACCACGGTCCGAGCCAAACAAATTTTTCTAATTAGTAAAAATCCAATTATTGGGTTTTTTAAGAGCAGCGGTCACCTCTCGGCAGTGGGCGGCATACCCTCCGAGAGTATTTCTGCCATGAAAAAGCTTCTCACAAAAAATGCATTCGCCGTTCGGAGCCGGCATAAAACTGTAGGTCCACCCAATTAGTAGGAAAAACCAAAAGGAGTACACCTCGAATTGGGAGAGAAGCTCGGCCATAAAACTCGTCAGAGTTATAATAGCGCCATTGTATTATTATATTATATTATTATATTATACCTGGAACAAATGAAAAAATATATAAATAGGTGACCACCCCAATACCAAAAACCACCAAAATACACCAAGTGCCATATAAAGTAAGCATGCACAAGATGACACTTAAATAAGAGGCGAAATCGAACGTGCCAGCGGAGTCGAGTGTGCTACTGAGTTAACATGCTATAAACGTGCCAACGGAGTCATGTGTGCTACTGAGTTATCATTTTATCGTGAGGTGAGCTTGAGCGTGCGGCTCACTGATGGGAGTTGACACACAGTCATGACTCAGTGATGAGTTACCCAAGCCTAATTGAGATGGAGATAGTGATTTTTTTATTCAGAGAATAGACAATTTTTTATTATTCGCAATCATTAAGATAGGTAAGATAATGTGCAAAACGGTAATCAAAGACTTTTCTTTAAGCTTCATAGGAATCGATTTTAGCAGAACAAAGTCTGCCGGGTCAGCTAGTATACATATGTACATATAAAGATTCCTACTTTTCGTCAGCAAAAAGTTGAAAGCAAGGCTGCACAACGATATCAACAAAAATATTTTGTTTTGTTGAATATCAAATAAAAATTAACAAAAAAATTTTGTTTTGTTGAATATCAAATAAAAATTATTGAAATTATTTCGTTTCGTTGATTATCAAACAAAAATTTTCAAAATTATTTTGTTTCGTTGATTATCAAAAACAAAATAATAATAAAAATTTGTTTCGGGCTTACGACTTTGAATTTTTATTAACGTTATTTTTTTTGATAATTTTTTTTGTTGGCTACCGAAACAAAATTTTTTCAATATTTGTTTTTTGATAATCAACAAAACGAAATTTTTTTTTCATAATTTTTTTGATAATTATCAAAACAGTATTTGGGAAATGTTTCCATTATTCCAGCACGCCCCGAGAAAAATGACTTATACAGGGGTGTAGAGGAGCTCTCACAGATCCCAAATCTGAAAACCAAACTTGCCGGAGGCTTATGGTTTCCGAGATAGGTAAAATTTTAGACGAGTCCCCCACGGCTAGAAAAAAATGGTTTTTTAGGAGGGTAGAGGGGGGCCCCCAGATCACAAAACTGAAGACCCCACCTACCGGAGGCCTATAGTTCCCGAGATATTTGCTGTTAAAGTTCCCATACAAATTTCACCACACATGGAGTTTAGCGAAAATTTTGCAAAAAAAAAACTTTTCTGCGTTGGCGGCCTTCGGCCGCGCTTATAAAAAATAACCCTGGGCTACGCCATCCGTCCGGACGTGTGCCCCAACCGTGGCTACCGCCACGGTGATGTCCTTCTGCATAGTATTTTCACAACTTTAAGAAGGAATATCTCGGGAACTATAAGCCTCCGGCAAGTTTGGTTTTCAGTTTTGAGATCTGTGAGAGCCCCTCTACCGCCCTGCATAAGTCATTTTTCTCAGGGCGTGCTGGAATAATGGAAAGCCGACCCCAGTATTTTTTTGTTCAGCACTTAACGTTAAAATTTTTCAAAGTGGAATTGAAAACAAAATATTTTTTCGGTTATTGATAAAAAATAACGTTAATGTGCAGCCCTGGTTGAAAGTGTTACTTTTCGTCAGACGGAAGTCAAAAGTAATGGTTCTCGTCAGCCAAAAGTAGAAATAATTGTCAGTTTTCGTAAGAAGTTTTGAAGTGCTAAGTAGTTTTCGTATGGTACGACGATATTTAATGTCGTTACTGATCTTTGATGGTAATCTTCTCTAAATCCAGTAGGATCCATTACAATGAAGAAACTGTGGCAATACTCCAAGATTCCATAGACATTCACATTTATGAATGAAAATGCAGGCTCGAGAGTGTTGTGAGTTTAACCCAATTTCGCTATTGCCTTAATTGTATGTATGTTGCAGTATAACAAGTTTCTGCCCATAAAAAAATAGAAAGTGATTCATCACATTTGCAAAATATAGACTAATGTAAGTATTTAACGTCATACGTGTTTTAATCCTCACAAATTCAATTGTTATCTCAGAAGTAAAATTGTAATCCCAATACGGGTTCACTATATGACCATACAACATAGAAAAAGTATTTTGAGAGATTTTTACAAAATCCATACCATTAAGCAACAGTAGATATGTATTCATATTTCACAAAATCATTCTGACTCACTTGAACTGAAATCCAAAGGTCTTCACAAAACGCAGTTTCAATTATTAACAATATAGAAATGTGTATAGCGTCAGAATTTGTGCACTTTTTTTAAATTTAATATTAACTGTATTATCAATTACTTAATTGCCACTAATAAAACTAGCTATTTTAATTGCAATACGAACTCCTTTAAAACAATAACATATGCGAAGCACTACAAAAAATAGCAATATGAAAAGAAAATGCCATGAAGGAACTAATAGTCCAGTTAGTCGAGAACGTGTGGTCCGCCCGCTGACGCAAACGCCCGTATGCAATTTTTAGGATTTTTTGAGCCCGTAGGGCAACGGAGCAATCAGCTGCTTTACTCACACATATTTACATATATATATATATATAATTTGTTTACATTTTGGCAGGGTTGCCATTTAGTCATTTTTGAACAAACAAGATTTTTACTAATCTTCAAAGTGTTATCCGGATTACTCTTGTAGGAATTACTTTGTTAATATTTGCCAAATGACAAGAAAATATTAATTGAATCATTTTTAAAGTTGTCGTTGGCGACTTTTTTTTATTAATTTAGTTACTTTTTTACGGCTTAGTTGGTAATTAAAACACATTTTTCTTGTGATTTTGTAGCTGCCAAATATATTTCCATGAAACCTTGGTGATAGTTATCAAGGGCTAAAACATAAAATAACAAAAAACACAGTCAGAACATTAAATTTACAAAATTGAAAATCCATAAAAAAATTATATTGGGAAGCAACAAGATTCTCACAAAAATGTGTGTTTAATTAAGAAATCTGTACTGAGTTTCTGTAACTCATATCTTTTCTAGTATAAATAGGTGGTGACAAAGTGTGGATCTTATTAGTGTGACATCACTTTAATTGACACTTTCCCCGGTTTTGTTACAGAAACTTAGATCTATTGTGGCAATTTATAACTTTTTAATGTAGAAAAGTTGCACAAGAAGACCACCAAGGGTTCTCAATTAAGAAAGTACAGCCACCATATGTGGTTAAATACAATTTTTGCTTTAATTTCCAGTAATATCTTCATTTATTAGGAGTGTTCAATATCCCAAAATTTTTACATATTTTTACGAATAGTTACGAATTTATGTTCAATAACCCAAAAAATTCGCAAAAGAGAGCCAAATTGAGAGACCTCGAAAAAGTTGATAAAGGCTGCAAGTAAATTTTTCACTTGCAACTACTTGCAGCTTTAAAAAATAGAAGTGTCGAAAATATATGATCACAAAAATTTCAATTGGAAATATACAAACATTTTAAACGCAAATTTCTAATTGTGTACTAAATAAATTAGCGCAAAAAGGAATCTTAACGATGTGGTGGAATAGCCAAAGTAGATTTTTGTTTTCCTAATTCAGTTATTTCCATTCATTTCCAATTTCAAAAATTTCAATTACATCCTACGATTTTGTGTTCAATTGATAATTTTCTCTTTTTCTCGTTTTTACTTAATTTTAATTTTACATTGACTTGCAAGTAAAGTTGTTGAACAAAGCTATTATCTTGTTACTAATTTATGTACATATATATTTACATTTTGTTTGAGATTACAAAAAAAAAAAATTAAAAACGTTTTCCTTCCTTTCTTTTTAAAAATTAAAGTAATAATAAATGGTTCGTTTAAGTAGACATACTATTTTTTCCATGTGAACACAAATATGTATATTCGATAACATTTTACAATCTTGTTGAGTTAGTTGCATAATGCTGTGAAAATTACTGTTTAAATATTTAATAACTAAAAATGTTCAACCGGCAACACTTCTACCTTGCAACCATGCGAGCGATCAGCTGACACGTTTTTACGTAAAAAATCAAAATGATTTTGATTTCTGCGGTAAATTTTTAGTTTCATCTGTATGTAGCGTTTTCTTGGAATTCTACAAGTTCCACATACGAAAAATATGATTTACGTAGCTTACTATTACTCTATTATAAAAATATGTACATATGTATGTATGGTTGTACCCTGCAGTAAAAATCCGCAATGAATCCTTAATGAATCACTGATGCAATTCACCTATGACGAGGAGGCATCAGTGAATACTTTCATATAAAGACTGATGAATTTTTCATATAAATGGTTTGCTTTCCTCAGAAAAAAAAAACTAGAACAAATAAAAATATACTGAGTTATGACGACAGTGATGAATATTCAACAAAGAATCATCACTGCTCCTTCAGCAGTGAAACAAATTTACTGCAGGGTATGAATATGAGAATACCTACACGCCACTAAAGTTTTACGTAATTTCCTACTACCTATGCGGTGTCATAAAACTAATTATCTTTTAGTTGCTCCAACTCGCCGAATATTTTCTAACAACAATTACACATACAACTACTTATGATTTCATTTATTAGGCTTACGTTTTTTCTCTTTAAGCAAGTCCATAAACAATCTTTGTGTTTGTTTTCTACCATAAAAAATTAAGTGGCTGTTTTTATGTTTAAAATATTTTTTCTCGTATTCATTCACAAATAGGCTTAATGGAAATTCTTATGAAGCTCTTACATGCAAACATACAGCACAAATTCTTGGTAGTAAATCAAGCTAAGGTCATGTGTAGTAATTACAAAGAGAAATTAAAAAGCTAAGGTCGATTTTTTTCTTTTTTTGCGTTGTCCGTCGTTGAATAATCGGTTACATACAAATCCCATTGAATAGGTTGGATCAGCTGACACGGTACACGGGTTTACGTTCTCGACTAACTGGACTATAAGAAGGAGAATGCAGGCGATCAGCTGACTTCTTCTTCAATCTTCATAAACACACCAACACAAGCATTTTGTTTTTGTTGACATATGTCACACACACACGCACCCTAGCATTTCCATAGGGGCCGGTGCATGATGAAATAATAAAATGGTGGACGCAGCAGAGGACGGCTATTTTGTTTTTGGAATAGTTAGCTGTCAAATTATCGTGTTTTGTTTTGATTTTGCCCTCTTGCACGTGTTATTCGTGGAAATAGCTTGTGTTCGCTTGTATGTTTGCTGGCGTTTTTTCTGTTTTTGACATTTTTATCTACGGCCGTTCAACGGTAATCGCCTATTCTCTTTTAGCCGCTACGACCATATAGAATTATTGGATCATGGGCCAGTGCTGTCAAAATCTTCTACATTCCTGTTTGCATGACACTTCTGGCCTCACTATGGATGAAGGTATGTCGTCATGCGAAAACCTTTATTATTGAATCATGGAAAATGCGAAAAAAGGGTTTTGACCAGTGTTGCCAGAACCATGTACAAATTAAAAGCCATAACCTAAAGTCTCAACTACCGTTTATTACCAGCGAGCTATAAAACCCAGCGAGAGCAAACTTTACTAGCAAAAACTAGCTAATGCCGTGGTTATGCTTACGAGCAAAACACCGAAGAAATTCGGACACATTTTCGTCATCGGTGAGAGGTGGTTACGTTTAAATCGATGATTAGAGCGCACATACACAACATAACACATTATTACCCCGAAACCTCGGCGTGCTTTGATCGATGTGAGAGTCCGAAAATGCTGTCACTCGTCGGAGTGTACAACACAATTACACGTTGCTCGACCGACGAGAAGTGTCGTAAACATAACCACTGCATAACAAATTGACGATTTTCCTAACAAATGTCAATTTTTTCCGTTCATCATTTTTTTTATTAAAATGAAAGTGACATTATTAAAAACTTCAAACCATCTCAGTACAATGATTAAATGGTTGTATCCTTAGTTAAATCCTTATATTTTGTATATTATTGTTATCATTTGACTGCGGATCTTTATGCAATTGCATATTTTTAAGGAAAGAGGTAGGGATATGGTTCCAAAGAGAAAAAATAAAGTTATCAATAAAATGTCCTACATTTGCATATTTATTTTTGCATATAAATTGCATATTTGCATATGAATTGTATATTTTGATAATAATTGAGGTTTAACGGATTATCCGTTCCCCTAACGGCTCCAATGGTCCTAATAACAGAAGATTTTGAAGGAATTCACGCTACGACAGGACCATATTGCAAATATTTTTGACGAAAATTGATGCTATTCTTTTGAATAGGGAGTTTTCGCCTTGGTATAACAGAACACCAGATTTCAGAGGTTGTGCATATACATATTTGTATTATTGTCTTATATTTTAGGGCAAAGAAACTGTAATTCTTACAATAAATAAAAATCAACGGATAGCAATTTGCACTATGGCCGCTGTGGTGCAATGGGTAGAGTGCTCGTCTGCTATACCAGAGGTCTCGGGTTCTAACCCCCGTCCAGACAAACTCCAAAAAAAATTTTTCTAAATTAATTAAAACCCAATTATTGGGTTTTTAGAATAGCGGTCACCTTTCGGCAGTGGGCGGCATACCCTCCGAGTGTATTTCTGCTATGAAAAAGCTTCTCACAAAAAATGCATTCGCCGTTCGCAGCCGGCATAAAACTGTAGGTTCACCCAATTAGGAAAAACAAAAGGAGCACTTCTTGAATTGGGAGAGAAGCTCGGTCATTAATCTCGTCAGAGTTATAATAGCGCAAGTGTATTATTATTATTATATTATTATTAATTTGGAATTGATCCGTACCCGAATGGTACGTTTTTTTTTTTTTTAATAATTTTAACGTATTCCGTATATACGGCAATAACCTATCATAATTAATATCAATTCTAAATCCTCATTCATTATACATTTTATTGAATCTTTCGCGAATTGGTAAAATATGTATTTTCAAAAATAACAACGGCGGAAATTGTATATATGTATGTATGTAGTGTAATTGACAGACGCAACCATACGCATACACTGGAGCAGCCAGGGCCGCACGCAAGAAAACGTTTAGATGCGCATACGCACACGCATTCGCATACGGTGCATTAGAGTTGGACTATAAAGCAGTACGCTCCGTGTGCAGAGTGCCTAACACACACAAAAAAACACTCAAATTTTACTAACTCACTCAAAAAAACACTCAAACTGGACAATCCAGATTGTAAGTTGCTAAAGGCCTTAAAGAAAAAAAGCTTTTTTTTGGCTCCTGTAAATTTTTGAATTTTGAGTTGTGTCAGTTTATGATTTAGGTTGCGATATATTGAAGTTAATTTTCCATTAAAAAATAATAAATGAAAAAAACCCTTTGTCTACTACGACTGTTACCACGAAAAAATCTGTTTGGTACTCTCAAAAGCAATTTGGTACGAGAAAAAATATGTTAGTGACATCACTGACCGTGATCAAAAGGGCAAATCAGTGTTGCGGTACAACTGGAATTTGGAAAGTGCTGCTTATCTCCGCGAAAAGGAGTAATTTTTGTACCTTTCTTCCTATTTATATTATGTATGTATGTATAATTGTACCTTTTTCACGTTTTTCACAAAGTAGTGGAAAATAAACATTAAGGTTGTTCTCTCTGTGTGATTTTGGCCTGGCAAATTTGCCGAGATGACATAAGTGTGATAAATTTGCCGAGCACAACAACAAAATACACGTCTTGTCAAATTTGGAGCTTCGGCAAATTTCTCATACCCCAACCAGCGTTGCCACAGCCAAAATAAAATATTTACCAAAAAATTACCATTTTCATTATAATTAATAAAATTCACATCTCTGACTATAAGGTTGTTCTCTCTGTGTAATTTTGGCCTGGCAAATTTGCCGAGATGACATAAGTGAGATAAATTTGCCGAACACAACAACAAAATACACGTCTTGTCAAATTTGGAGCTTCGACAAATATCTCATACCCCAACCCGTGATATTTGATGAGAAAAATATCACGGGAAATGCAACCATGTTATTACATTCGCAATAGTCTTCTATGAGAAGTGAGTTTAAATTTATATTTCTAGTTCTTTTTTTTAAGTATTTTATTTTATTCAGATAAAAAATTAATTAATTCGAAATTGAAGCAAGCAAAGCAAAGCGACAACAGTCGTATAAAGAGTGGAAATAATATGGCTAACATGCTAGTTCACAATGAAGTCAATTCGAATTTTATTTTCTTTAAAGGTGCGCTCTCTCTGTGTGAGAAATTTCTCAAGATATCATGATATCTCGGCAAAAAGATTAGACAGAGAGAACAACCTTTATGTTTTCATTTTAGTACACAAATATCGCATATTATATATCAAACCCTTTAACTAACTTATAATAATACATAATACACTGGCGCGTTTATTATTCTGGCGAGTTTTATGGCCAAGTTCCTCTCCCAATTCGAGGCGTGACCGCTATTTTTTAAAAACCCAATAATTGGGTTTTAATTAATTAGAAAATTTTTTTTGGAGTTTGTCCGAACTATGGTTAGAACCCGAGATCTCTGATATAGCAGGCAAGCACTCAACCCACTACACCATAGCGGCCACTAACTAACTTACTTCAAAAGTAAAAGTTACATATTTTCTTCTGGAAAGCTACGGTTACAAAGACACACAACCCCACCAACAGACTGGTGACAAACGTCGAAAACGTCGGCAAATTCACTGATACTGGATGGTAGGTTTTAAAAATAAAAAAAAATTAAAGCGTGAATAACGGGTATTCATGAATATTAATGTGTAAACTATTTCGAAATATTATTTCCTTTTCCTTATTCCTTTTTTCCTGGTTTTCTATGGATTAAAAGACGACTATCGTTTTTCTAATTTGTCGCATTGTTGCAGATTGTTGTTGATATTTGCATTTGCACGGCTATGCATGCAAGCATTTTTAAGTACATGTCTATCTACCTACCTACCACTGACAATGCCAAGCGATTCACACGGACGCAGCAGTGCACTAACACAAAGGTCATTTACGTTTACGCGTAAACTTTACCTGTTTTTCGAAATCACTCGTAGCTACAGCAAAGATGTTTACACATCAAAAACAAAAGAAAAATTAATCCAAGCAAATGCAACATTTTTTTATTTCAACATTTTGTTCTTTTTATTTCAATTTTACTTAATTCGTATTAATTCCATATATTAGGTGTTTTTTATTTATTTTCATTTAAATTTTTGTTTTAATTTCACTTTATTCGCTGTTAAGCCTTTTTTATTTTCATGTATTTATGATTTTATTTCAATTTTACTTAACTCGAATTTATTTTATTTATTTTTATTTTAATTATTTTTATAAAAATCTTTGTTTTAATTTCACTTTACTCACTGTTAGGCCTTTTAATTTTAATTTATTTATTATTTTATTTCTTTTTATTTTAATATTTTTCTTTTTATTTGAATTTTACTTAATTCGTATTTATTTTATTTGAGGAGCTTTTTAATTACTTTTATAATACTTTGAGTACTAAGTTTGGTAATCCAATACAAAGTTGACAAAATAAATTGCGTGAAAAATAGTAGTAGGCAAGAAATTTTGACGTTTATTATTCCACCGTGAATACCAAGTGAAACGAAGAAGATCATCAAAAACGTAAACAAAATAAACCATTTTGTAAACATGAGAAATTGATAAGTTCTTAAAAAACATTAAATAAAAGCTTTAAATATTTGTTTTATTTTGTTGTTATTTTAGGAAATCATCGCAAGCGACGAGGATGACCTTATATTACTGCTAAACTGTGGAATATTGATGGCCGGAATAGAAGTAGATGTAAGAAATTGATGTTAACTTCCGCTTTGCATCATTACAAAAATTGTGCACTATATTTTTTCCGATTAATTTTTCCATTTTCACCACCATTTTTATCAACCTGTAACAAAAGCCAACAGACGTCAAAATTTCTTTAAGAAATAAATGCTCGATGATATATTTCTTGGCAAAACCTGTGTTGCTGTGTTCGCATTATGTTGAAAAATAGTGGTAAAAAAGTGTATTAAATTTCTTGAGAGGTCGATGCTCCCTCAAGAAAGTTTCACAAGAAAAATTTCTTGAGCATTTCTTGTACGTCATTTTAGCTTTGTTCGCTTACTTTCTCCAACAGCATTTACTCAGCAGCCTCCAACAGCCAGGTGTTGGAGAAAAATGTCATCTTTCCTCTCACAAGAGAAAAATATCGTAAGAGGTAAACGAACACAAAATTTGCGGAGTTCAACAGCTTTGGCAAACAGCTGATTTTTATTTACATTCACAAGCCCCAAATTCAAAGGAAGGTTTTGGGGAGTGTAGGGTTGTGACAGTCCTTTGCCGGATAAATCCGGTACGCTCGGGTACTAGTCCCTTGTGACCCTAGCCCGAATGTCATGCGAACGATTTTTTTTTGGCCATAATCAACCTTCAAGACCGGTGGATTTTAGTCGCGTCTTACGACAGGCATTCCTTACAACGGGTATTTTCTAGACCCCCTAACCCGCTGGGGTTCGCTGTTACTATCTGATAAATAGGATTTCATTGTAATAATGATCACACTAACAATTGCTTTTCTTTGTTACCCATGTCCATAGTGTTTTCCATCGCAGTATGTCTTCGCGTCTGCTGCTCCGCAGTAGAGATTTCAATTTAATGCACCCGGCCCTGGCCATGCTTTCAAAAAATAACCCTCTATGGACCGATCCACAGCCCTTTTGAGTAGAACAAACTTTTGCGTTGGCGGCATTTGGCCGCGCTCTAAAAAGAATAGCCCCAGCCAGCAAAATTTCCTTTCTCGGATTATATCTGCGGAGCGATCGGGAGTGTTATAATTAGTAAAATTAAAAGTTCCAGTGGTTTGAAAATAAATACGGCGGGCGCATTATACTGAAGCCGACCCACTGCAGAACTACTCTCGGAGGGTGTGCCACCCACTGCCTAGAGTGGCCGCTATTTTTAAAATCCGAATAATTGGGTTTTAGTTAGAATTTGTTGTCTATCCAGGCTCAGCTGGTATAAATGAACCAATTTCATTTATTTACAAACTACTGGGAATGTTTCAGTGAAACTTTTAGGAAATATTCTGTAGCTGATAATTCATCTTATCTTAACACTTTCAACTATTATTAAATTATAATATTAAAGTTCTCCAGAAATAGATTTCTCCCGGCTGAGGGTTATTTTTGTAAAGCGCGGCTGAAGGCCGCCAACGCAAAAGGTGTTCTATACAAAACAACTGTGGATTGGTCCATGGATATTAATCCAGAAAGAGAATTCTGCCGGCTGAGGATAATTTTATTGAAGCGCGGCCGAAGGCCACCAACGCACATCTTTTCTACACATACATACATTAATTTAACAAGGAATATCTCCTGAACTATAAGCGTCCGGCGGGTGGTACTTTGTTTTTTGTGATCTGTGAGACCACCCCTACCCTCTGGAAAATTAATTGTTATCGGATCGTGGTTCATTATATACAAATTTTCCCTCTATCCAGGCTGGGGATCCAACCCACGACCTCTGGTATGGCAGACTAGCCACTGCCTCCCACACCACAGTGGCCACAACACTCCCCACTGCACCACAGCGGCCACGTTAATATATATTCCGGCAAAGATTACAATTTACTAAGGTACATAATATGCATATAAATACTTCGCAAAAAGTGTGTAACTTATTTTGCATATTTAATTTATCCATATTTGTTGCCAATTTAGTGTATTTTCCAATTTTATAATTGATTTGTATATTTTGCAAATCTTGTTACTTGCAAAAATTCCAGTCAGCTGTTGTTTGATCAGCTGTTTTCCTGTTGGAAAATTGCTGTTGGCAAAAATTTGTCCAACAGAATTCAACAGCTTCTCACAAAATGAAATGTCAGTTTTCTCTCAGTTGTCTCTCTTCTGTTGGAGATTTGGCGTAAAAAAACAGCGAAAAAGTGTTTGTTTTTAAAAGTTTTCGAAAAACATCAAAAAATATCCGTAAACGAACAAAGCTTTTATATGGAACTTTTGCGTTTCTTGAGAGGTCGATACTAAGCTTAAAAATTGGAAAATGAGAGGAAAAGTGTATTTGACCACGGTGATTTTGATCTGAGTGTAAAGGGGGTCATGGCGACTGGAAGTGGTTGTTGTAAGAAAAGGGACCATAATGGATGAGTTTCTAAGACAAAGCTACTCCGCAACTGTTGAGCCCAACAGTTGCCAACAGTTGAGTTAAACAGCTACGTCTTAGAAACGGCTTTCCTTCCTCTTACCCAGTTCTCTTCAAACGCTTGTTATCCTCTTTTTCCAGGCCTTCTTCACCTTCAGTGCTTTTGTATTCTCCTCCTGATTCGAACCTGACATCAACCTGAAATTCAACATTATATTATTGAACTTCAGTGATATTTATACTTCCCCTTTTTCGAAACGGCATGTATGAATTACAATTATCAGCTCTGTAAAATCAACAACCTACAAAACAGAAAGAAGTAGAGTAACTTCTATTGCTTTCAGGAACGTCATTGGGTCATAACAAGAACTTCAAAATCAGCTGAGCACAGCTCTTCGACCTCATTGCCACACATCTCAGAGTGAATCCCCTGTTCTCTATACACTATGCTATCGTTTATGGTAAAAACTATCGGTTCTTTTATTCCGATTTCTAACCTCACTTTTTCCAATTGATGTTTTTCTGTTTTTCGCAGCCGTAAAATTGGTAAATTAAATTAAAAACAAAATGGCTCAAAAGGGTGTTAGTCCTATTAGTATAATTAAAAGTGTTTACCACAATGAATTCCAATGGTAATTATGAAAACGCTTGCAGAAATATTTATGCAATTGTTGCACAACTTATTACATGATGTAACACAAACAAAAATCACTCCATGTTTGTATATGATTCCAGGTCTGTCGTGAAAAGTTTTGGAATATTCCTTTTTGGAGTACGTATCGCTAAGGAATTTGTAGGTTTGGAAATAATGCCGGCAATGGCACCACATTAATCCCATTATTATATAATGTAACGTTAATTAAAACAGACCATAGTATAAATATGTTTATTTTAAATCACATTCAGTCGATTTTATTAAAATGTAAATTATAAACCTAAAACCAAAACTATGAAATCTTACTTTTACACTTTCAAAACACTTCTACTTAAGTCGTTGACTATTTTGTTATTTATATCAATTTCATTTAGTAAGCTCCCTGCAAGAATTTTCGGTGTCATTTCCCGTTTAAGGAAATTGGTAACCATTTGTTTAGCTGGTACACCGCCACCATGCGCTAAAACTTCGCGACGATATTTTTCGCCTGATTGACGATTGAAGGGGTTCGATTCGAAGTACGTTTGCCATATCCATGAAGCAATAGTTTTTGATATTAAATAAGAATAGTATTTGGCTCCGTAGCCAACTAAATGTGAAAATCGCAATTGCCAGCCCGTATTTTCAACATAAGGTAAACTATAATATTGTGATTGGACATCGATTAATATGTCTGTTGTACTTTTATGTTTTGGATCTAAGGGTCCGCTGTGATAGATATGGTCAAGCGCCGAATAAAAGACCTGAAGCTGAGTTTCACTGGCAGAGAAGAGTTTCTTCGAAGCACACAGTCGCTGGAGCATATCTTCCGAAATCGGCTCTTGTGTTTGGAAGTGCCTTGCAAATGTACGAAGCACGCGTGGATCGCTTGCAAAGTATTCCATCAGAACGGAAGGTACCTCTGCAAAATCTGTACTACACCGCGTACCAGTTACATGCTGGTATTCCGTGCGAGCCAACATCGAATGCATCGCATGGCCGATTTCATGAAAAAGATTATCTACACGCGACGGCGATAAGAGCACTGGACCAGTCCAATGCGGTTGGGAGAGATTTAACATCACAACAACGATTGGCAACTGATAACTGCCGTCCGCTAGTCTTTTGCCACCTTGTATTGTAAAGTGGCAATCCTGATTGGGTTTACCATTGCGTTCAAAGAAATCACAGTAAATATAGCCAAGCAAACCCTCAGACTCATGAAAGACTGATATCTTATATATATCATTATTCCAAGATTCCCCAGGCTCCATTTCAGTATGTTTCAACGATATGCCATACAAAGAACGCATAATATTATCAAGACCTTCCATACAACCACCCAAACTAAAGTACGGCAGAAATTCGCTGGTATTAGCTTTTAAGGACTTTCGTTCCATTAAAGACGTGAAGTACGGTGGATCCCAAGCAGCGAGTCGGGACTCAGCTTTGCCAGTGTCTTGTTGCTGGAAAGAAATAAGAAACGATAGTGATAAGCATCGACGTTTTCGTCTAGTTATTACCTTCATTTTCTCCATAATCATAAAATCAGCATCAGCACGCGGACGAAGTCCTTGGCTTAATTCATCCAGAAATTCTCTAACCATTTGCGGGCACTCCACAGTACTGGAATTTAGTGCACGGTGTGCGTATGTCTCAAATCCGCAAGTTCGAGCCAGTTCATGGCGACATAAGAGCAAATCTGTAAGCAATTGATTCTGATGCTCAGATGGCTTTAGAAAAAGACGATAGGCAGCTTCGCGTGCTTCAGCATTAGAAGAATTTGTATATAAACCCGAAACGACCACATATTCACCCTCCGAAGGAAAGCTTTTATATAGATAAAGTATTAATTAATCGCTTTTCTGAGTGGTTGGAAGTAAAATTAACGAAAATATGAGCGGAAATATAAAACTTACTAGTCACGCACAGATGATGGCACCTCGTTGCGGTGTACAGCAGTTGGTTGTACAGCACCAGCCATAAATTTTTGTCCCAATTGTAATATATAATCGTTTAAACGCACAACTTTTTCGCGTTCCTTATTGGGTAAATGAATTCCTGATTGCTCAAAATCGAATAGAAATAATTTGGCTACATGTTTATCTACTTCGCTCGTTGGCATAAAGTCACCATTCTCAACAACATTACGTAGTGCTGTGAATAACGGTTTGTTCGTGTTTAGATTTTCTACAATTCCACTAATCGCTATACAAGCGTCTTCTGCCGCCTGGTTATATTTGCTCTTGGGATGAGCGACGCGTATAAATTCAGCTAAATCAGCAACTTTGCATAACGAGTCCGACAGTTCATCAAAAATGTCTACCTAGAACAAAGCGAAAAAAATAAGCAAACGTAGGCAACAAAAATTCCAATGGAGCATTCCATGGTTTGTACGGGACAAATTGTACGAATTTTTACACTTTTGGCTTTGAATTAAAGGCACACGAAAATGTTAACCAACAGAATATCTGGTGCATTATTACTGTTGGATAAAACTCTTATTAAAAGCAGAAACTTGCTTTTGAAATATTCGTGTATGTGTGAAAAATCTTAAAAAAGTTATGTGTTTGTACGGGACAGGGTTAGTCTACCATGATCCTTGGTTTATGTGAACTAAGTGCTATTTTAGTCAAATTAATTGTTTAGAAAAAAATAAAAAAGTAAATGTGGTAGCACTAATATCAAGGTTTACTCAAACAACAAAAATATTAGAAATAAGGTTATTCCAAAAGAATTAAAAATGCTGTAAAGTGATTTTTTACATTCTTTGTACGGGACAAATGGTATAAATCTTTACAATTCACAGACAACCCAAAAGATTATCGAACAAAGTTTCTAGTACATCAATATTGTGTGGTTAAATTCTAAACAAAAACCAGAAGCTTGCATTTGATATGTTTGAGAAATCGAAATGTTTGTACGGGACAAATTTACCATTTTCCATGGAATGCTCCCAATTCATTCTTTTAACTTACCATCTTTCGCTGTCGTTGAGTGGATAGAGCTTCAGCTATTAAGTCATCTGCCTTTTGTGCAACGTTATCACGCATTAGGTAAAAGCCTTCATCTGATCGTAATTCGGGTAAGCAAAAAAGACCCTAAAATTCATTTTATTTTCTTTTAGTATAGGTTTTAGAAACCTGCAAACTCACCGATTCGTTCCGCGCAAAATTAATTTTTTTATATGGCGGTGAATTGAAGGCTGTGGCTAACGGTGTGGACCAAGTGGAAACATTTTTATGTAACTGCACCCAAAATGGTATGATTTTTTTATTTCTACCAATCCTTAGCATTTTAAATAGTATGCCTCGGCTCCTATTGGATATATCTTAAAGCATGTTCAGATTGACGTAATTTAAGGGTTATTTAGGCAAAAATAGTGGTTTCGGTGTTGATTACCCTTAAATAACGTAATTTCGCCACATAAAAATGCTAGCCGAAATTACCCTTTAAATGCGCATTTCGGCTAAATTACTCACGAAATTACTCTGCAATCGGTCTAATCTCAGTTTTATCGATTATAATCGGAAAATATTGTTACGTATTTGTCGATAGCTCGATTATTTCTATAGGGTTCGTATCGCTGAATTGTTAAATAAAAGTCTTTATTTACTTCTTAATTCACACCGCTTTATTTCACGACTAAAAAGTCTACACTTGTTTTACTTGACTTGATGTTAAAACTTCTACGGTTAAGTTACGACTGACTCCGGAGCGCCTGCTCGCCGCCTTATATAGTCTGTCAAACGCAATCTGGAAAATTCTGGCAACACTGGAAATTATCTGGTATCTTCTTCTAGTTCTGGCAGTTTCCTTAGAGATCTGTCATTTAGTGATGTGAGTGGAACCGATTATATTCGGGAACAATCGGGGACGAAAGAAATCAATCCGGGACAAATCTATGTATATCGGGAATAATCGCACATTTTTTTTGCAGGAATATTGCAATGAAAACTATCGCATGTACATACATGTGGTTGTGTGTTTTTGTTTGTACAAATTCTATTTATAGAAAATGCAATGCTTGTTCTTGTTTATCGGCAAGCTCATCCGATTGGTTTTTATATTGGTTGTTTGATCATTTTTATTTTAATAACTAGCTGTACCCGGCCAAGCTTTGCTTTGGCTCACTTCCTATTATAGGTACTTGAAGTGAAAAACGGTACACTTTAAAATATGTTGGAAGTATCTAGAAACCGAAATTACCTCGGGCTGCAAAGCTCCGCACAATTCAGATAAGTTTAAAAAAAGTGAAGGAAAAAATTGATATTTTCAAAAGTTTGCCCTCTTTATGTTCTTATCCCATTTTTCTTCGTATTAGTCTTCAACTGCCTTTCCCTCTACTTTTCTCTTTCTCCTTCCCTTTCCATTTATCTTTCCTTTCATTTCCGTTTCCTTTTTCCTTTCCCATCACATTTCCGCTTCCCTTTCTCTATTGCTATCTCTTACCTCTCCTTTTCTGTCTTTCTCCTTTTTATTCCCCCCTCTTATTCCTTCTCTAATTCCCTGTCTTACTATCTCTCTCCCCGTCCTCTTTATTCCATTTTTATTATATTCTCCCTCTCCTTTTCCGTCCCTTTGCCTTTCCCAGTCTCACTACTCTTCCCTTTTCCTAGGGAACTGGGTTTAGCATAACATACCCTGCATTCCACTTCTCATTTGATACCATCATTGCTTAAAAGCATTCCGTGGCGTCCGAATCGTCACTTTTACCCATAATTGGGTATCGGGACTAAGAATCACTATGAAAATATCTCTATATAGCAGACCCGGTCAACACATTTATTTTATATCAGTATTGCTCAGAAGCATCCCGGGCTCATCCGGGTCCACTTATTGGCCCACATCTGGGAACTTGACCTAGGAACCATAATGGGTACGGTATCTGGAGACTTGACCAAGAAATCGTAATGAGTACGGCCCTACATGAGAGTCCGCTCAACACTTTTCATTTGGTACCAATATCCCTATGATATATCCCGGTGTTATCCGGGTCCACATATTGACCCACACCTTGGGATCCCACCTAGGAATCGTCATGTGCCGTGATTAAATAACAATATCGCTGAGAAATTATCCGGGGCCATCCGGATCCACATTTTGACCCACATCTGGGGACCTGACCTAGGAATCATAATGAATTCATCTCTATGTAAAAGCCCTGCATTTCAGTTGACACCAATATAGTTCAGAAATTTTCCGGGGCAATCCCGGTCCACATTTTGACCACATCCCTAGGAATCATAATGAGTTCATCTCTATGTAAAAGCCCTGACTTTCAGTTGACACCAATATATTTCAGAAATTTTCCGGGGCCATCCCGGTCCACGTTTTGATCCACATTGAGGGACCAGACCTAGGAATCGTAATGAGTTCATTTCTGTGTAAAATCTCTGCTCAAAACCCTTCATTTGATACCAATATCACTGAGAAATTTTCCGGGGTCATCCGGGTCCACGTTTTGACCCATATTTGGGGACCCGTCCTAAGCATCACAAATAAAATAGTTCTATGTTGAAGTCCTCATCAAGACCTTTCATTTGATACCAATATCGCTCAGAAACATTCGAGGGTCACCCGGACCACGTTTTGACCCCTATCTGGAGCCCGATCTAGGAATCACAATGGGTACTATTCTATGTAAATTCTCTGCTCAACACCTTTCATTTGATACCAATATCGCTCAGAAACATTCGAGGGTCATCCGGGTCCACGTTTTGACCCATATCTGGAGACCCGACCTAGGAATCACAATGAGTACTATTATATGTAAATTCTCTGCTCAATATCTTTCATTTGATACCAATATCGCTCAGAAACATTCGAGGGTCATCCGGGTCCACGTTTTGACCCATATCTGGAGACCCGACATAGGATTCACAATGAGTACTATTCTATGTAAATTCTCTGATCAATACCTTTCATTTCATACCAATATCGTCCAAAAATATTCAGGGGAAAGCCGGATCCACGTTTTGACCTATATCTCGGGAACCGACTTCCGGATTTGAAAAAAATATGTATATAAACCATCTAGGGCAAGGTACTAAGCTGGTGTGTAAATTTGGTCAAAATCCCTCCACGCGTTTGGGCGAAAGCCGGCGACAAAGAAATGGGCTTGATTTTTATATATATATATAGATTAACTAGTATGTAATCCCCGAAATTCGGGTGGCACTTTTATTTAATAAAAAATGACAAAGAAAATTGTTTAATAAAAAGAAAAAAAGCAACAAAAAAACTGACTAGACCTGGACTTGAAGAACCAGCTTCATTTGAATTGGAAGCCTAGCATCTTACAGCTGAGCTACTGCGCTAGTTACGTGAGTTGTGTCAAACGGTGTACTCTAATTTCTTCTTGTGTTATTAACATTCTCACCTCGCTTATTTCACCACAGCGCTGTCCTGGGCCCTATTCCACAAAGAAACTTATCAACTTTGCACTTTGCACTATCGATTTTATTGCAAAGTGAAAAGTGTTTCTGTTCCACAATATTCTTTGCAAATCTCACTATGCGTTGCGCTTAGTTTTGCAAAGTCTTTGCTAACGGAACATATTTTTGCAAAGACTTTTCACTCTCTGCAAAGTCTTTGCGTTCTATTGAAAAGTGAGCGTGCAAGGTGTTCCACAAAGCATTGACACGTCTTTGCATTTGTTTTGATTCTTTTCACTTTGTATTGTGTGTTTATGAGCCGAAAAATAAAAATAGAGAAAAAATTAACCGTACTAAAGCTATGTAATTAAAGAAAAAAAAAAGATATTTTATTTGCTAACTTTCGAAACAATAAAGTAAGTATGTTTTTATAAAATTATTGTGAGTATTTAGAACATATTTAAGCTTATATTTCATTTTGAAGGTTAATAAATTAGATAAGCAGGCAGCTTGGGAGGAAGTTTTAAATAAAGCCCAGTCACTGCAACTGGCGTCGGCCCAAAAAACATGGACTTATGCGAGGGATAGCTTCACTGTTATAAATATTGGAATATTTTTAAAGCTTTGATTTGGTTTGAAAGAAATTTAGAACTTTTTTTGGGTTAAATTTTGAACCTTCGAAAGTTTAAAAGTTTGTTATGCTTTTTTGGTTTAAAATTCAAACTTACAAAAGTTTAAATCATGGTATAATGAGAAGGTAGAAAATGCAACCCTTCCATTATATTTGTTGTTGCCTCATGTCGCTAGACTGTCAAACGTGAATTGTCCAATTGGCGAACACACATCCACACACTGAATATAATTTGACAGTTCAGAATCGTAAGATCGTTCCCAATAAGCACTGAAAAAGAAATTCTCAAACGTTGAAAATATTGTTTCTAAATTTGAGAATCAGCATATATCGACGCTTCCAAACAATACGGTACTAAGTCTGAAAACTGTGTTTTGCAGGGGAAGCTCTCGAAGTTTAAATTCGATATGAAACTTCAGTTGCGCGCTAAGTATATTTTCGCTTGTAACTTCTATTTGGATTGTAAAGTTAATACCAAAACTCGATACCATCTAAGTTAGGGTACGCTTTGTATAAGACCATAAGAAAAAATTAAAACTTGCTACGGTGTTTTTCATGGCAAGCCTTCAATGTTTTTGTTCTGTAAAAATGTCGAGTTGTATTATATGTACACTTTTGCTTATAACTTTTGATTGGATTGTCCGAATGATACCAAAATTTGACAGCATCTAAATTAAGACACGCAATACGCAAACGCTAAAAACGGGAAAACATACTAAGTCGACTTAGTACAGTATTGTTTGGAAGCGTCGATATATAATTTGAAAATAAAAATATTTTCAAGAGCTCATCTAATATTATTACGAGTATCCATTTCAGAATAACTTACAAAACATTTGAGAAAAACGTCAGCGTTCGTTATTCTACTCGAGCGGTCTCTGAACGGTCGAAGTCATGATGGTTGAAAATTATTGTGTGTAAAGATGATTTTGTATTTTTCCCTCTTATTTTGTTTGCTTGTCGCTTTTTGTGAATTTACGCAAATTTTTATTAAAATGTAGTTTGTTTCTACATAGTCATGTATATACATATATTAAAAGAGATATTAATATACTCACATAACTTGTCGAAAAGCACCGGCGAAAATCCCCCGCACGGGTAAATAAAAAATATTACATCAGAATACAAATATGCAGTACATACATACATACATCTATTGATTCCATTCCATTTCATTTAATTTCATAACTAACGTTTGATGTTTGAGATTAGTTCTCGAATGAACCTCAAGTTGCAAATTAAGAAAATGTTTATTGGGTAAAAAAATGTACGTATGTGTGTGCACACATAAATAAGAATTCCCTGCTAGCATTTGGAAGAGCTGTTTATCGTCTATCTCAATTAAGTAACGTCTGGGGCACTTCTAGGCGTCATTCGACAGATAGTCTCCATTTGTACAAAAATAAATGTCATTGCTATCGCGTATCTTACTTCTTAGTGTGAATGGAGAAGATATTTGTGTATTGACAACCAAAACAAAGTCAAAATTATTTTTTTTAACAAATTTGAAATTTATAAATTAAGCGAAAAGAAAACCATGTTCTTCAAAATTTCATTTGGTGTTTTTCCTTGCTAAACTTTTTGGTAAGTTCTGTTAAAATGTTCTAGGACTTCATAGAACTAAAATGTTTTGGTTTCCTTCTCCTTTTTAGATTCTCTTCGAAATTCAAATGAATTATCTGTTCCTGAAGCAAAACCTTTGCGCTAACCTACACGTGATATGTACATAACTTTGTGGATGTATGTATGTATCTGTGGTAAATAAAAAATAAAGAATTGAGAAAATATATATATGTACATATTTGCGCTTTTATTTAGGTTTTATATAAAGTGAAAAAATAGTAGGAGAATTTATAATTGACGCTTTTGTTCTCCCAGAAGACACCAAGAAGTTACTTCCGGAAGTGTCTTATTAGTTTATTTGCACGTAACGTTTTTGTTTCTTCCAAACGACACTTGGAAGATACTTCCTGAAGTGTCGTTTATGACTCTTTATGGACGTAACGTTGACGGGGAACACTTTTTCCCGAACGAAGGTAGGAAAAAGTT
Source organism: Urophora cardui (assembly GCA_960531455.1). Lineage (NCBI taxonomy): Eukaryota > Metazoa > Arthropoda > Insecta > Diptera > Tephritidae > Urophora > Urophora cardui. Next base: position 165,882,707 of record OY482670.1, read on the forward strand.
GAGAAAGCGATATCTTCCGCGATTGAATTAAACATCTTGAAGTTACTTTTTAGTCACTTCCACGATAATAAATGTTGGCTGGGTTGACAATTTAAGGTTAGTCTCGAAAGATACTACTAAAAAAATCAACCCTTGTGCTACTACCTTATAAGTGTACCCTGGTTTTGCCAGCCCAAACTTGGCTAACTATCCATAACTAGCTAATAAGAAACAAACCTAGTAAAATTATGTGGTAAATAATTATTTAATTTTCTGTGAACTATGTAAAATTTAAAATTGTATGGAGCGCATAAGAACATTTTATAATATGTGCACTTGAAAGTACTAAGTATCCGAATAACCACGTGTGGCGGATTTTCACAGTAGCAGTGGCCGGATTCTAGTTTTTGCTATCGCCAAAACTCCATCGCCAAAATTCGCCAAATTGATTTTAGCAACTTTTAGCGATTTTTGCGATTCTATCATAAAAATGCGTGATAAAAAATCGCTAAAAATTGCCTATTTTAGCATATTTTTAGCGGATTTTAGCGATGAACAAAATGAACCCGGATAAAAGGAATGAACACTTTTTGACAGTTCAGTAGCTAAAATTGCGATTCCGATATATTAGCTTTCGCCAAAAATCGCCATTATTAGCCAAAACTCCAAAATTAGCGACGCGAAAAATTTGTTGCCAAAAATATTATTTAAGTTGAAAAGATAAAAAAACATATTAATTTTCTTTTTAAAATACTTCATCGCATTAATAATATTCATAATTATAGGAAAAATGGAGACTTTTAACTCAAAAAGGATAATAAATGATACTTCCGCAAGAATATTTCTGCATATTTGCTTTGGAAGTCGCAAAATTTCAACGAAACGTTCTTCTGCAATAGAGAATGGAGCTGTGGCCTTCGCAAAAGGTTTCTTCTACTTTTCAAACGATTTCTTTACTGTCGCTGAGAATATATACACATCTATTCCGGTTTACGATCCACTTTCATCGGAGGTGAATCGGATCAAATGGCATTCTGCAATTCGATTGACGTCCGATGGACGTCAGATTTTTTCGAAGTTCGGAAATCGGCATTCTGGTTCACGATGGATCGGATTTTTGACAGTTTATCGGAGCGATTCTTTCCGTCAGCTTTTGTGTGTCGGAGGCAATAGAAATTTTGATTATTTTTGGAAATATTACCAATTTAATGTAATTAAACTATGATTTTCAAATTTATGCAACATTATTATACAAAACAGGCTTGGTTTAGCTATGCTACTGGCCTTTTCTTTGCAAAATAAGTGAACAAAAGGAATCTGCTTTAGTACAATAGACTGAATAGAGGGAAATAAGTACAAGGAGTTGCAACGTATTGAACTTTTATTTAATAATAAAATTTATTATCCTTTTTAGCAATATTTATATATTATTGTTTAATAAAAGCTTCTGAAAATAATTTTAGTTGTGTATTATTACTACGATCATGTAATATGAGTGGGTAGCGCAAGTCGGGCATAATTTCTGTGCCAATATGTACTCCTTTAAGCATTTTTGCCTGACTGTGTCTTTTTAAAGATTTAAAATATCGCCTTGCAACATGATTTACAAACATTTGCACGAGAAACTAACAAATCGAAGAAACGTGCTCACTTTCTATATCCGTTCATGCTCAACGCGTCCTGGCGAGTCACAAAATTCCTGCTACACGATATGTACATATTCATGACTTGGTTGATTGCAACCTGGATCTCAAATTTGCTTTTATGTTTTGCGATCCATAAAAACTTGTTGATATGCGACCAGTGTGGAGCGTCATCCATGGATTGCATCAATATAACATATTACTATAAATACATAGTGTAAAACAAACCAACTGCAAGAGGTTTTCGCATGAAACTTTGTTGGAATAAGCTGTAAATGTTATTTTCACTAAAGTTGGCATTTTCATTGCCCTTGAGTTCATGGAGTCCAGTTTTTTTTCATTATTTTTAAATTACTAATTCGCAATAATGTACCACTGGTGTTAAGGGAAAATTTGTATATAATGAACCACGATCCTATCACAGATCATAAAAAAGTCGCTCCCGCGGACGATTATAGCGCAAGAGATATTCCTTGTTAAAGCAATGTGTGTGTAGAAGACTTCTTTGTGTCACCGGCCTTTGGGCGCGCTTTAAAAAATCCTCAGCCGGCAGAATTCTCCTTTTGGAGAACTTTAATATTATAATTTAATAATAGTTGAAAGCGTTGAAGGTAGATGATTTATCATCCAAAGAATATTTCCTGAAAGTTTCACTGAAAAATTCCCAGTAGTTTGTAAGTAAACAAAATTGGTTCATTCTATCCAAGCTTAGCTGGTGTTAATTTCCGAACTGTATTCTCACATGAATCTTGGTAACAGTATTCTACAAATGCCGTTTTCATATATGTTGGCACTTTTTTTATAATAGAAAGCCATATTTAAAAAAAATGAATTAAAATTAATGTCCAAATTCCTTTGTTCTTCCATTTATTTTTCCACTAAAAAAGCTGCTGCAGCAATAGAATCCATTTTTTAACCATTTAATATATTCTTTCTGGAAATTTAATCTAAAACTTGCTGAAATTATAAATTTGCTGTCAAAAACACAAATGTGCTGTCAAAAAATACATATTATTTCGCATAAACGCTATCTAACACTGATTCGAACATAGTTTAACACTTAACAACACTTATGTTCGAAACGTCGTAAACCAGAATACCAATTTTCGTTTTGTCGTAGCAGTCGACGTCGCCGCGATCGGAGTTCCGAGGGATTGTAGAATAGCTGTGATAGTATATAGACATGCGACATAAATAACTTCAGAACATACTCATTTTGACCTCATATTTTTTATCTGAATACTTATTTAATACAATATTTTCTAATCAATGTAAAATATGGTGGAATCGCGCCAAATATATAAACAGACATCGACATTTTTCTTCCACTACAACAGCCAAGGCAGATCTACAAAGGTAGGCTCGGTGGCGAATTCAGAAACTACTTTTTTTATTTACAAAGGTAGAGTGTAATGTCAAAATAAAAGCGAATTCACATCGTGGCCAATAGGAATGGGCGAGTTCCAGGCGAATTCAGATTTAAACACGTCGAAATATCATTTTGACATTACGCTCTACCAATTACAATAACAAAATACATGAGAAATTTCTGAATTCGCCACCGAGCCTACCTGGTAATTATGCCTTGATAACAGCGACGCCTGCGGCGGATAAATGTATTACAATGTTTGTTGGAGATTTTTGGCGAAATGCAATCCAGAATCGCATTTTAGAAAAATCGCCTAAAGTCCGGATAATTTTTGGCGATTGCAATTTTGGCGATTTTTAGCGTTTTGGCGATGGCGAAATCTAGAATCCGGGCACAGGTATTCATGGCAACCCTGAAAGAACCAATTTCTCCATCACCAATACATGTGCATACCCCGCCATTGGAACGATTGTCAAGGTTGAGATGGGAAATTTCAGTTAAGCTTTCCCAATGAAAGGCCTACTTATAGAGGTTGGCGCGAAAGCTTTTGCAAAAAAAAATTTTACGTGCAATCTATATGGATTGAGATCTCAAAAATACAGCAGAACTATATAACCATCTAGAAGAATAAAAACAAATCAATTTAAATTTCGGATACAATTACTTATTTAAAATTTGTTTAGACTCTTAGTTTAGGAAGAAAAGGAATTAATTACAGGATTTTGAAAAAAAGGTTACATTTAAGATATCTAGTAACTGAATAAGATGGTACAAAACGTTATTATTGCCAGAACACCAACAATGGTGAATGAAATTTACTCGAACAAGGAAATTACTCCTGTCTAAAAAAAAATTGTCAGCTGTTTCCATGGAGACAACCTCATAAGTCAACCTCGTTTTGCAGTGCAGCCACCTGTTACACTAGCCCATGATTCAAATAAAGAAGATTGTGCACTCAGCCATATTCAGCAAAATATTCATCCGTGAGACTGGGTTGGTTCGCAAAATCCGAAAGACCGGTAACGGAGACCTCCTGTTCCAGTTGACCAAGCAGTCAGAAACCGACACAGTTAAGCTGCAAGCTGCGGTAGAGCAGGTTCTGGCTGGAAAGGCGGAGGTAAAATCCCTGATGGAAGAGTCGCTGTGCGAAATACGCGACATTGATGAGGTAACGACCAAGGAGGAAATTTGCGAGGCGCTAAGCAAAGAGCTCAATGGTTACTGCGTGAAACCAATGTGCGTACGTTCCACCAGGAAAGCTTACGGAGAAACGCAAACAGCCACTATTTCCTTACCAACGGAAGTAGTGAAGAAGCTATTGGTAAGCGGCAAAGTCCGGATCGGATGGGTTGTTTGCCGGATTAGAGTAAAAGTACAGCCTAAACGGTGTTTTAAATGCCTCGACTTCGGTCATATTCGAAGAACTGCCCCAGTAAAAGTGACTTTAGAAGTACATGTTTTAAATGTGGTGCTGCAGGGCATGTAGCGAAATCATGTAACAATATACCAAAGTGCTTATTATGCTTAGAAAGGGGATCTAACAAATATGACCATCAAACAGGGGGAAACCAATGCCCTGTATACAAAGAGGCAATACAGAAGATGACACAGCCATGAGATTCCTCCAATTAATCTTAAATCATTGCGAAGCTGCACAAGATCTGCTAGCGCAATCAGTGCTTGAACTAAAAGTAGATATTGCGCTACTGAGTGAGCCATATAAGGAAAAATCTGCAAACTGGATACAAAGTGCTTGTAACAAGACCGCAACTTGGTCCTGTGGACAACAACCTGTACACGTGGAAGCCGTAATAAAAGAAAATGGATTCGTTTGTGTGAAAACCGGCGGCATATATATTTACAGCTGCTATATACCACCAAGCATTCCACTACACACATTTGAAGAAATCGTCGAAAAAATAGCCATGGATGCAACTAACAGACCGCGCTTCATGATCGCAGGAGATTTCAATGCCTGGGCAATAGAATGGGGCTCAAAGCGGACTACTCCAAAAGGTAGAGCTCTGCTTGAAGCCTTCGCTTGCTTAGATATAGTATTGCTAAATACAGGCAGTGAAAACACATTTTCTAGAAACGGCCGCGGTTCCGTAATCGATATAACATTTGTTAGTTCCAACCTTTATAGGTTTTCGAATTGGAAAATCAGCGAATGCTACACTCAGAGTGACCACTCGGCGATATTGATCGATGTAACAATGAGCGAGGGCGAACTGCCAATTAAGAAATCTCGTCCAAAACGTCAAGGCTGGAAAGCTAACACGTTCGACCAAGAAGTTTTCGTGGAGATGTTTCCTAGAACTGAACACAGCGGGCGAGCGAACGGCATGGCTAATGCAATAGTGAACGACTTACGGGCGGCTTGTGACGCATCAATATCGCGGAAAATGAAATGCAGACATCAATCTGTTACGTACTGGTGGAACGAAAATATAAGTTCACTACGAAAGGAGTGCATCAAAGCTAGAAGGCACTTTCAACGCTCAAGAGGCAGAGCCGATTTCGAGGAACTAAGAGCAAAATTCAAATCGGCTAGACGCTCTCTTAAGATAGCTATCAAGCAAAGCAAGCGTGAATGCTTTCTAGAACTCTGCGATGATGCAGATAGTCTCTAAGAAATTAAAAAATGGCAAGCAATCGATACCAACATGCCCTATTTTCCTGGAGAAAGTGGTGACTACTCTTTTTCCCAACCAAAGGAAACTAGTTTCCCCTATCTCGACTGATATACTGCAATCATTCGGGGAAGTAACGGACGAAGAGGTTCTTCGAGCAGCTAGTGGACTCAAGGAAAGCAAGTCCCCCGGTCCAGACGCGGTACCTAACAAAGCACTTATAGTAGCCTTCAAACATGCAACATCAGTGTTCACGAAGTTGTTCAATTCATGTCTGGCAGAAGGCACATTCCCAAAGATATGGAAACATCAAAAGTTGGTACTACTACCCAAGCCTGGTAAGGACCTTGCATTTCCATCTAGCTACAGGCCCATATGCTTGCGCAGTGAACGCGGTAAAAAGGGTAGTAGAAGATGCTATAAGTGGCACTCGTTGGCTGGCGGGTAATAAAGAGTACTGTCTTATAGTCACGCTGGACATAAAGAATGCGTTCAATACTGCCAGTTGGGCAATAATCCTGGATGGCCTTGACCGAATCGGCATATCAAATTACCTTAGAAGGCTTGTACGAAGCTACTTCGAAGACCGAACGCTGGAGTACGAAACTTCAGTTGGCACTAAGAAAATAAAGGTAACAGGTGGCGTTCCACAAGGCTCCGTCCCCGGTCCCCTGCTGTGGAACATTATGTATGATGGTGTTTTACGCCTTAGATTTCCGGAAGGCGTAAAAATATTCGGTTTCGCCGATGATATCGCCATGGTTGTTACTGCTAAGCAACTAGATGATATACGAGCAAAAACAAACGAAAGTATATCCTCCGCTAAAAGGTGGCTAGATAAAAATGGCTTGCAGCTTGCGGAGCAGAAGACAGAGTCAGTGCTGGGGATTATGATAGATCGAAGACTGTCGTTTAAAAATCATATTGAATACGCAAACGAAAAGGCATCAGCGACTGTGACAGCATTATCACGCATAATGCTGAACTCACGTGGTCCAAAGCAACGGCGGCGACAACTACTTGCGTGCGTCGTAAGGAGCCAAATTCTCTACGGCGCTCCTGTGTGGCACCACGCTATAGAACATCAGTCGTATTTTCGCTGCATCAAGTCGACTTACCGTCTGTGCGCGCTGAGAGTATGCTGTGCGTTTAAACCCGTATCGGATGAGGCCGCACTAGTAATTGCCAGTCTATACCCTATAGACATACTAGCAAAAGAAGCTGCAATTATTGCACAGAACGATGTCCAGCGTTCCAAGGCGAGAGAGGCCAGCATGCATAGCTGGCAGTTTAGATGGAGTAACTCCACGAAGGGACGCTGGACACATAGATGCATACCAGATTTGAAATGCTGGTTGGAACGAGCACACGGCGAAGTCGATTTCTACCTGACGCAGTTCCTATCTGGGCACGGTTGTTTCAAGGCCTATCTCTTTCGCTTTAAGCACGAGTCCAACCCAACGTGCGATCACTGCGGGGGGCAAGCAATAGAGGATGCAAACCACGTATTCTTTGAGTGTGCGAGATTTTACGAATCTAGAAACAAACTCCGTAGAATATTTGGAGGTGACTATACACCTGAGTCGTTCGTGAAGCATATGCTAGAAAGCAAGGCAAAATGGACTGCAGCGAGTAACGTAATAGCAGACACCATGAAAACACTGAGAAGCCTAGAGAGAAGACGGCGAGCAAACGGCGACTAAATGAGCACTAATTGTGTCCTTCTAATCATAGGCACGTCTAACAATGACCACCTTGTGTGGAACGGATACGCACAGGAGCTCGGCCTCCTGCATCCGTTACGGATACGTACAGGAGCTAGTCCTCCTGCATCCGTTACGCGCGTGGTGCGGAGCTTTGGCCTCCGCAGACCACCTAACATTAACCACTTCGAGTGGAACGGATACGTACAGGAGCTCGGCCTCCTGCATCCGTTACGGATACGTACAGGAGCTAGGCCTCCTGCATCCGTCATCGCGTGTGGTGCGGAGCTTTGGCCTCCGCAGACCACCTAATATTGTGAACTTTGAATGAAACGGATACGTACAGGAGCTCGGCCTCTTGCATCCGTTACGGATACGTACAGGAGCTAGGCCTCCTGCATCCGTCAATGCGCGTGGTACGGAGCTTTGGCCTCCGTAGACCACCTAACACTGACCACTTTTATAAAAATATATGGGTGAAGCCTTTTAAGGCAGACTGAGGGCAATAACGCGACCATTACGGACTGTGAGCCTAGAGCTCAACCCACCTCCCGACGGTAGCTTGACGGTAGTACCGGGGGGTTCGGTACGATGACAGTAGGAGGTTTAGTTCGGGTTAGAGTCCCACACTGACGGGGTAAAGGCTTTCGATGCTTCCTCCTCGTAAAAAAAAAAAAAAAAAAAAAACATATGTATGTATATGCAGGACGTGTTTTCAAAGCCGTTGACTGAACGAAAATACCTTTCTGCCAGTCAGCGCGCAACAAAAGAAAATTTAATTTTTTACTTATATTTCGACAGCGAGCCACAGCGGTAAGTGTTTCCATTTCCATATATACATATGTACATATTTCCGAACATATTTATATATATCAAAAATTATTTCCTGCATACATATATTCCTATATATATGTATGTATATAGAAAATAAAGCAATCCTTGCTAATTATTAATCCAAACATTTTCTTTTTATTTATTTTCGGAACTTCCTTATTATAAATCCTCCTGAGCACCAATTGGGTCCAGGACGATTTATTCACATAAACAAATGTCATTCACGATAGTGCACCTAGCGGGCGTGTGGAATTCATAATATGGAAACTCATTTTATACGATACGCTTGTAAGCGGCCGATAGCTATCGTATGACAATCCATAATAAGGGGGTATGTATGTAGTATTGTGGCCACCTAGCATATGTCAAATTAAACTATGAGTTACATAAACCCCTCAACGTGAACACTTGACAGTTATCTATTAACTCCAAACTATTAACTCTAGTTAACTCTCCAACGTGAACATAGTATTATAATAATAATAATACAATGGCGCTATTATAACTCTGACGAGTTTTATGGCCGAGCTTCTCTCCCAATTCGAGGTGTGCTCCTTTTTTTCTTTTTTCTTTTTCCTACTAATTGAGTGGACCTACAGTTTTATGCCGGCTCCGAACGGCGAATGCATTTTTTGTGAGAAGCTTTTTCATGGCAGAAATACTCTCGGAGGGTATGCCGCCCACTGCCGAGAGGTGACCGCTGCTCTTAAAAAACCCAATAATTGGATTTTTACTAATTAGAAAAATTGTTTTGTGTTTTGCTCGGACCGTGGTTTGAACCCGAGACCTCTGGCATAGCAGGCGAGCACTCTACCCGCTGCACCACAGCGGCCACGAACATAGTATAAAGGCCGTTGGCAACTTACAATCTTGCATGACAAGCAGTGCATATATGTTAGTGTTTTTTTGATGGTGTGAGTGCAATCGGCAGCCGTCGTGCTACACGTACTTGTTGTCTGCTCGCTATCTGCTCGCGGCGACGAAAATCAAAAATTTTTGATATTTGTGTCAATCGCCCGACACTCACACATATGCACTGCTTGTCATGCCAGATTGTAAGTTGCCAACGGCCTTTAGATCATTACCATAGGTCTGTTATATAAACGCACTAGTGTACTCTAGTACAGAAAAAAGCGTTCGATGAACATTTTTTTGCACTAAACTGTTCAGAACTCAGTTTTTTGAGTTAGCACCAGTGCAGCATATGAAATCAGCTGTTTTTAATAGTTAAGGCGGCAAAATAATAGAGAACCAAAAGTAAAGAAAGCAAATTTTAAAAATATGGGGTTTTCTTCTCTACATGGCAGATTATATTCATTTTGAGCGACGTGGATGAAAATATTGTAGAAAGTATAGGTATAAAAAAATGCGATTTTGTCCTCGAAAATTGTTTTATAATTTAGATGAAAACATATTTAATCCTGTGGATATAGTACAGAGCGAAAGCGTGGTCAAAGTCAAATGGGTAGGCAACCAAACGAAATTACCAATACATTTTTTGGGGGGCAGAAGACGCAATTGCGGAAAAGTTTACAAGTGAAAAGAAAGCAAAAAATGTGGCGTTACCCGATCAAAGATGGACCATTTGTGTAAATTTAATAGCTATAAATTTTACTATTGAGAATTGTTTGTTTACATAAGTCAGAATGTTTTGTTTCCATGAATCAGCTGGTTTGCACTAAATCACCATTTTCGTTCGTTGAAGCCCATAGTGTATAGCATACAGTGAAATGGCTCTGGGATGCGTAGTCGAAATTCGATAAAAAAAAAGACGATAAGTCATCGAAAAATATCAAAATCGGGGACAGATTGGTATGGCGGCGACTTCCGGGGGTACAGATTGGTATGGCGGCCGGATGTGGTTGTTGTAAGAAAAGGGACCATAATGACAAGGTCGTAGCAATCAAGACAGAAACGCAATTCCGGAATTGGGAATTGAAAAAACCAATTCATAATTCCGAAAAGAATTTAAGGCTGAGTTCCTAAAACGCAATTCCCGGTGATAGCGTAAACGCCATCTATTCCACGAATAACATGTGCAAGAATGTAAAATCAACAACCTACAAAACAAAAAGAAGAAGAGCAACTTCTATTGCTTTCACCATCGTTATTGGGCCATAACAGCAACCCTGAAATCAGCTGAGCACAGCTGTTCGACCTTTTTAACACACATCCCAGAGTCAAGTCACTTGTATCCATTCACAATGTTGAAGCCTTTGCACTAAATTGCTCTGACAACTGTCAGATGTTGTTCTGCCCTACACTCATTGTCAACATATACAAGTCCCACAGCTCATCGAAAATCGATAAAAAAAAAGGCGATATGTCATCGGAAAATGTCAAAATCGGGGACAGATTGGTATGGCGGCCGGATGTGGTTGTTGTAAGAAAAGGGACCATAATGACATGGTCGTAGCAATCAAGACAGAAACGCAATTCTGGAATTGGGAATTGAATAAACCAATTCATAATTCCGAAAACAAATTAAGGCTGAGTTTCTAAAACGCAAATCCCGGAGAGGGCGTAAAACCCAGCTATTCGACGAATAACATGTGCAAGAATGCAAAATCAACAATCTAAAAAACAGAAAGAAGAAGAGCAACTTATATTGCATTCACGATCGTCATTGGGCCATAACAACAACTTCAAAATCAGCTGAGCACAGCTGTTCGTCCTGTTTGACACACATCCCAGAGTCAAGTCACTGTTCTCCAAACACTATCCTACACTGTTCTACACTTTCAGTGCACTTACCGAACAGACCTGATATTTTTTCTAATAAACAACCCACCGAATTTAATGTTTCATTTCCCCATTCATGAAAGTTATGAAGTCTTCGGTACGGCCGAATGAATTTAAAAATGATACAAACCGCTATGAAGCAAGGCTAATTTATAGAAGGTTAACCTACTAAACAGCTGATTGCTAACTTTTTTCTACTTTTTTTATTCATATTTTGGTGCTTGTGTCAAACCTCAATGGGCTAGGTAAAATTTTGGAATTACATACATATAAAAGTAACACAAATATTTAAAAACAAAATAACATCAGATCATTACATGAATACATTTCTTCTGTTTCCATCAATATTGCCATCAACAATTATATTCATTTTACGTTTCAAAATTGTATCGTTGTCCGTTCTCGCCCAAAAGTTTATCTTTGTAACTGTCAAAATATTGGGAGTCTCTTGATAACACAACCCGACAAAGTTTTTGAAAATTTGTGTGGGGAATTTTGGGGAAATTTTTATGGGTAATCTCAAGCAACGCTGTTATATATATCTATTGGCGGTATAATTACAGAGCTACATTGTGTGCGGGCGCAACACAAAGCGTATGGGAGCGCTATCGGACGGCTAAGAGGGAAGAGAGGCGCCTTTTTCGAATGAAGAAAAGGGAGGCCGAAAACCGCGAGTGTGAAGAGCTTGAGATGCTGGCGGATAGGAATGATGTTCGAAAATTTTATCAAAAAGTCAGGCGGATGACTGAAGGTTTCAAGACCGGGACAAATTCCTGCCGGAATGATAACGGTGATCTGGTAACTGATGTCCAGAGTGTACTTAAGTTGTGGAGGGACCACTTCTCCTCCTTGCTAAATAACGACAACAATGAAATTGCGGAAGGAGAAGATGTTCGACCCGAATCCCCAATAGTAGATGATGGTAAGCAAGTTCCACCACCCGATCATGACGAGGTGCGAATAGCAATGTCTCGGCTTAAAAATAACAAGGCCGCGAGCGCTGACAGCTTGCCAGCCGAGCTATTCAAACATGGTGGCGAAGAGTTGATAAGGAGCATGCATCAACTCCTATGCAGAATATGGTCGGACGAACGCATGCCCGACGATTGGAACTTAAGAGCCTATACACACTTGCGACTCAATCGATTTGGTCGAATTGGACTGTTGTATTCACACTACTCCAACTATTTAGTCGAATCGGTGGCAGCTATTCACACTTGAGACTAAATAGTCGTGCGATTGACAATGACATAGTGTTGCCAATGTTCACATTTTACTCAGCAAATTTTACATTAGTGGTCTTCATATAAAGTGATGAAGTATTAAATTGTTAAAGCTTATCTGCATTCTTACATGTAAGCACCTTCTTGTCAGCTGTCAACTTGATTAATAAATAAAAAACAATAAAATAAACAAAAAGTGCATACATTGTTTGGCTTTGTTTCTTATTAAACTAGCAACTAGCTGTCAAGTAAATGAAAAGAGAAAAACGGAAGGAATTACGCTCATAAAGGCGAAGCGAACAGAAGTACAAGAAACGGAAAAATAGTAAAAATCAGCCATTAATAATTTTCATGAAATTTCATTTTCATTATTTCTATTTTAAAATGCGATTAATGACATTTGAAGAGAACAACAATATCAAGAAACATATGAAAACGGAAGTAAATATCCTTAGTTAGATAATTCTTGTCTATAACTACATCATTTCCAGATGGATTTTAGAAAGCTTCAACTGGATTTTAGAAAGGGGAAATTGGATCTTAGAAATGTCAATTGGATTTTAGAAAGGGGAAATTGGATTTTAGAAATGTCAATTGGATTTTAGAAAGGGGAAATTAGATTTTGGAAATGTCAATTGGATTTTAGAAAGGGGAAATTAGATTTTAGAATAGCCAAATGGATTTTAGAAAGGGAAAATTGGATTTTAGAAATGTCGATTTGATTTTAGAAAAGGGAAATTGGACTTTAGAAACTGTAAATTGGATTTTCGAAAATTTATATAATTATTAATTTATACTCTCATACGCAATAAAGAATTTCTATTCGAAAAATTCTGTGTAAAATTTATTTTAAACGCACATTCTGAAATCCAATTCACGCTTTCAAAAATCCAATTTTGTTTTCTAAAATCCTTTTAACGCTTTCTAAAATCCAATTGACATTTCTAAAATCCAATTTTCCCTTTCTAAAATCCAATTGACATTTCTAAAATCCAATTTCCCCTTTCTAAAATCCAGTTAACGCTTTCTAAAATCCATCTGGAAATGGTGTAGTTAATAAGAAACGAACCTTTTATTTTTAAACATTTTGAAAATATTAATTGAAATATTCAATCTCTACAATTTACCAAAAGTGAAATAAAAGTAGTGCTGTCAGCATGGCAACTCTTTCCACTACGAATATCACTGTTGTTGTTGTAGTCGTTCGACTAAATTGTCTCAAGTGTGAATACGTAGAAGGGCGCCTTGCTGATCAAGCAGTTGTACAACTGTTTCAGTTGGAATGAAATTGGGCTGCAAATCCAACTGTTTCAGTTGTACAACTAATTGAATGTAGTGTGAATGCTTCCATACATTCCCATGCAAATCAACATTCGACTAAATCGATTGAGTCGCAAGTGTGTATAGGCTCTTAGTGTGCTCTGCCCAATCCACAAAAAAGGAGATTCCACAATACGCGCCAATTATCGTGGGATAAGCCTTATGAATACCGCATATAAGGTATTAGCAAGTGCAAGTGCGAAAGATTGAAGCCCACTGTCAACAAGCTGATTGGACCTTATCAGTGTGGATTAAGACCTGGTAAATCTACCATCGACCAGATCTTCACAATACGCCCAATCCTGGAAAAAACTCATGAAAAAGGAACCGACACACACCATCTTTTTGTCGATTTTAAATCCGCTTTTGATAGCACGAATAGGAATTGCCTATATGCCGCAATGTCTGAATTTGGTTTCCCTGCAAAACTTATACGGCTATGCCAAATGACGTTGACTAACACCACCAGCACCGTCAGAATTGGGAAGGACCTCTCCGAGCCGTTCGAGACCAAACGAGGTTTCAGACAATGTGACTCCATTTCGTGTGACTTCTTCAACTTGATCCTGGAAAAGATAATACGAGCTGCAGAACTTAACCAACTGCTGGCGTACGCCGATGACATCGACATCATTGGCACTAACACGCGCGCCGTATGTTCTGCCTTCTACAAGCTGGATAAAGAGGCTAAGAAAATGGGTTTGGCGGTCAACGAGGACAAGACGAAGTACCTCCTGTCAACACAAAAGAAACAGCACGCCTTGGCAGCCACGTCACTGTTGATAGCTACAAATTCGAAACAGTTAAGGACTTCGTCTATTTGGGAACCAGCATTAACACCAAAAATAATGTCAGCACTGAAATCCAACGAAGAATCACGCTTGCCAATAAATGCTACTTTGGACTAAGTAGGCAATTGAAAAGTAAAGTCCTCTCTCGACGAACCAAAATCACACTCTACAGGACACTCATCGTTCCAGTCCTCATGTATGGCGCAGAAGCATGGACTATATCAAAAGCAGATGAGATGGCGCTTGGAGTATTCGAGAGGAAAGTTCTTCGGAGGATTTATGGACCTTTGCGCGTTAGCGAGGGCGAGTATCGACGGAGATTTAACGACGAGCTGTACGAGCTGTACGCAGACATCGACATTGTTCAGCGAATAAAGATCCAGCGGCTGCGCTGGGCAGGTCATGTCGTGAGAATGGACGAAGGTGCTCCAGCCAAGAAAGTATTTTTATCGAAACCCGCTGAACGCAGAAGAAAGGGGAGGCCTCCACTGCTTTGGGAAGATCAGGTGGACAGTGATGCTGACTCCCTAGGTATTCCCAAGTGGCGCCATGCTGCACGAAACAGAAATAGCTGGCGCGCTTTATTGAACTCGGCCAGAATCGTCTAGACGGTTACGTGACAATTAAGAAGAAGAAGAATTGGCGGTATAATTTCGTCAGAACTAATATATAAAACAAGCTTCTCACAAACAAAGCGTACAAATTACAGCAAGCAAACCAAAAAAATAAGCATTCGCCCCATTGTGGAACTATAGGCAAGCTTTGAGATGGGATTTTGGATTCACCTCCCTAATAGCTTAAACAGAATCAGCGTCGGACGAAATTGAAAATATGGACAGAAGAGAAGAGTCAATGAAAGAAGTAAGGAAACAGCGTAATTATAAAAATATGCATATAGCAATTTTGCCTTGATTCTGTTTTACTGGGCGATATTCGCAAACAAATGTCATCGCCGCACCAGGCGAAAACACGTCCGGCGATTGGTTCTGTTTAAAGCTTAACCAAAGTCGACGGAAGAGGGTTGCCAGCACAATGAAAAAAACTGAAGGCCCCACCATTGCCGTTAAAGTTCCGAGGCTCAGTTTGGATATAATGAACCAATTTCATTTATTTACAAACTAGTGGGAATTTCACCTAAATTTAACACTTTCAACTATTATTAAATTATAATATTGAAGTTCTCCAGAAAGAGATTTTTGCCGACTGATGGTTATTTGATTGAAGCGCGGCCGAAGGCCTCCAATCATAGCGAGTCCCAAGTGAATTCATACTCTAACCAAGGCTGAAAACCATGATAGCAATATCGCGATTCATATTGACAGTGCGACGTCTCCCTTTGAATTGTTCTCATTCACAATACTGTTCTAAGGTGCAGACATTGGTGACTTATCTTTAACCTTATAAAACAGCTGATTCAACCAACCCTACGACAAGCAGTGTTACTGCTTGCCCAGAATGTTGTACTACAGCTACGGACTACATAGCTTACTACATCAGCTGATGACTGATTTTGTAGCAACGCTCGAAAATGTGAACACAATGCTGTAGCTCAGTGTATCTCATATATGTCATCTTTTTTATATTTTTGTAAAGGGGATTCCTTAAAAACTCTTTATTTTTTACAAGTTCAATTCATTTTTTCAGTTTCTTCGTCCTTCATTTCGAATTTCCGTCATTAAAAAATTGAGGTGTCACACTGTAGCGCGCTACAAAGTTAAAGTTAACTCTACTTCTACTACAGCCACAACTACACGCTACAGACACAGCTACACATTGTGGGCATTGCAATGCAATTGTACTGTTTTAACTTTTGACAGCTCTTACTACGTACTACAGCCACACCATTCTGGGCAAGCAGTTAAGGTTGAGACATTGGTGACTTATAAGTATTTCTGTATCGTTAACCTTATAGTAACTTTATCGCTATCCATGAGAGCTGTTAGTGGTGCCGTAAATCTGTAAACAGCTGACACTTGTCGAGGCAGATCTTGGAAGGTAGGCGCATAGGCGAATTCAGAAATTTCCCATGTATTTTGTTATTGCTATTGGTAGATTGTAATGTCAAAATAATATTTCTCCTTGTTAAAATCTGAATTCGCTTGGGACACGCCCATTACTATTGGCCATGATGTGAATTCGCTTTGATTTTGATATTATAATCTACCTTTGTAAATAAAAAAAGAAGTTTCTCAATTCGCCTATGCGCCCTCCTTCCTATATCTGCTTTCACAAGCGTCAGCTGTTTACGGATTTAGGGTTGCTAATCAAAATCCAATTGGTCTGTAAGTTAAAGATACAGCTACAGAATTACGATAAGGCACCAATGACTAGTAACACAGCTTGTCGTAAGGTTGGTTGAATCAGCTGTTTTATAAGGTTACAGATAAGTCACCAATGTCTGCACTTTTACTAGTCATTGGTGCCTTATCGTAATTCTGTAGTCGTATCGTTAACTTACAGACCAATTGGATTTTGGTTAACAACCTTAAATCCGTAAACAGCGGACACTTATGAAAGCAGATATATGAAGGTAGGCGCACAGGCGAATTCAGAAACTTCTTTTTTTTATTACAAAGGTAGATTATAATATCAAAATCAAAGCGAATTCACATCATGGCCAATAGTAATGGGCGAGTCCCAAGCGAATTCAGATTTTAACCAACGAGAAATATTATTTTGACATTACAATCTACCAATTACAACAACAAAATACATGGGAAATTTCTGAATTCGCCTATGCGCCTACCTTCCTAGATCTGCCTCGACAAGTGTCAGCTGCTTACGGATTTACGACACCACTAACAGCTCACATGGATAGCGATAAAGATACGATAATGTTAACGATACTGAAATACTTATGTCACCAATGTCTGAACCTTAACAGCTCACATGGATATTGATAAAGTTACGTTAATGTTAACGATACTGAAATACTTATAAGTCACCAATGTCTGAACCTTTAGAGCCTATACACACTTGCGACCACTGTAGACCTGTAGGCAAGGTTAGGTGAAAAAGAAAAAATGATTGTCCTTTCTGGAGGTGAATATAGCGGACATTACAGTACACCACACATCAGAGTTGCATATCAGTTGCTCTAAAAAACTTTAGAACTTGAAAACAAAAAAAACAAGAAAACTGTCGTATTTGTAACAAAGTAGTGAGGTCAAGGAGCATTTTCTAATTATGCAAATGAATACACATATGTTTTTTTTCTATATTATTAAAATATACCACCATTCTACCACGACCTTAAAATATTTATCTCACATATTTTCGTTGTGCTGGCAACCCTCTTCTGTCGATGTTCATTTGGGAGGTGAATTTCCCAAAATCCCATCTCCAAGCTTGCCTACAGTTCTACAGTGCTTGCGACTCAATCGATTTAGTCGAATTGGGCTGTTGTATGCAAATCCAACTGTTTCAGTTGTTCGACTAATTGAATTAGTGATGAGCGATATATCGCAAACGGTGATTTTTTCACTGTGAATAAAAAATCGCAAATCGCAAC
The DNA here is from genome assembly GCA_960531455.1 of Urophora cardui. Classification (NCBI taxonomy): domain Eukaryota; kingdom Metazoa; phylum Arthropoda; class Insecta; order Diptera; family Tephritidae; genus Urophora; species Urophora cardui. The sequence goes on from OY482670.1 coordinate 165,900,455, forward strand.
TGCGATCACTTTTTCAAAATAGCAGTTCACTACTTATTGGGAACTGCTATCGATATACCAAGTAAGCAGTTCACCTATGTGAATCGCAATCGCAAAAGCATTATAAATTTCTTTTTGTTTATACTTTTGAGCAGACCACATACGTATATAGAAATATAAGAAAAAAAAATTATTGAATTTACAATTTATCTTTGAAAAATGTTTACAAACAGCGAAATTACTGCGGAATACGTTGTTATTGCTATCATTTTGTTAACATAAAATGAAGACAGGTTATATCGCTCAGAAAACGCAAAATTAAGCTCTACCGGTAACTTATGATTTTATAGCAGTCCATGCAATCGCAATAGCAGTTTAAAATCGCAGTGATTTAAAAATAGCAATCACCGAAATCACAGATATCTAAAAATCGCAGTTTCTCTCATTCTAAATTGAATGTAGTGTGAATGCTTCCATAAATTCCCATGCAAATCAAAGCCCTACTAAGGGCCGTTTACTCAACCTCTGATTAATAGCCCAACCAGTCAACGACGCACGCACGTAGCCCGTGTCAGCTGACACAACCTGTCTTATGGAGTTGTAGTGTAAATGCCCACTCACCAACGCATGACGAAAGCCCCTTTAACGCACGTATCGTAGAAACCTAGCTCAGTTTGATTTTTCACGTAATAACGTGTCAGCTGATTGCTCTCTTTGCAACAGGCTTGCCGGAGCGATCATTTTGTAGTAAATTAGTACGAATCTTTCAATATGCTCCCAAAGTACCTCAATAACTATTCCGAATGTTGCCGATTATAAAATTATGTTAACATAAGTGTATTTTTTTTTAAATATGGAGATAAAAATGTAATAAAAAAATTTAAGTTTTTTCTTGCGTTTTTTTTTTACTAAATTTGACTATTGCCGCAATCGTTTTTTTACAAGGAAATAAAAATGTAAATAGAGAAAATGAAGGTTTTTTGGCGTTTTTTTTTTACTAAATTTTACTACATATTGTATCAATCGTTTTTATTTGTTTTTATATGGAGATAAAAATTTAAATAGAAGAAAATTAAGTTTTTCCTGCTGTGTTTTCTTTACTAAATTTGACTATTGTGGATATTTTTGACTGTTGCATTTAATACATTTGACTATTAGGCATATAACTTTTTACAATTTTTGCAAATACGAAAAACGGCATACTATAGTCGAATAGAGCATAAAAAAGTATGAACCCCATTATTTTTTTTTGCGAAATTGCAATAAAGTTTCCGCGCAAAACGAAATTACTTTTTTATCAGAACTGCTGAAAAAAACAAAAAAAGTTTTGTACATCTGCGCAGAGCGTGCAATTAAAATTGTGCAAGACATTTTACCATTGTGTAAATCATCATATACTTTAAACTTAAAACTTATTTCATATAACAATTGACAAAAATGTAAAAATAAAAATATTAAAAAAAAAAATTAAAAAAAAATCTGACTTTTTTTTAGAAATCCATTTTTGCGCGGAACGTTTTTGAACCGAAATCACCTAAAAAAGTGATATTCATTACTTGTACAATATTTGCCACCACGTGGTGGTATGCCAAATTTTTCGTCAAAATTTGTTATATGCCTAATGTACATATTCTTAAAAGCCTTTAAGAATTAGTAGTAGAAAATGTAGAAGCACGGAGTCAGAAGTAAACAAAACTGGAATTAATATTTGGTCTTAAATTATCATGATACAACATTTTCAATTTAAAAATTTATTTATTAATAAATTCTATGAATAATACGATTTTCAAGAAAAATTACTACGAAACCAAACACAAGTTACTACGAAATCAAAAAGTGCATGTATACTTTGCTGTACAATGGTAACGCTGTTATTCAACTCATTCCAAACAAACCAAAAACAATGCAGAACGTAAACAAAGGAAAACAACTGATTCTTGCGTTGGGTATGCGTGCGTGAATGGTGTCGATTTTGAACTATTGCGTGAGGTAACTGAGAGGTATGACGCCGTCGGTCAGTGGTTGGACTATAAAACGCTAACCACGGTTAAAGTTCGGTTAAACATCATTATCGACTTCATCAAACCAAACATTTAACATGTTGTCGATAATGCAGTTCACAACTTAACCAGACATTTATCCTCCGGTTAGCGTTAATCAGCCCTAAATCAATTGAGTCGCAAGTGTGTATAGGCTCTTAGCAATGCAACTCTGTGCTGAGCTCAGTACGTATTTTGCATATTTCGCTGTCCATTTTGTTTTTGTGTTACAACAATGGCCGACATTGTATTTTTATTATTATTAATTACAATATTTTCAGTACAAAACGATAAAGGTTTAATGAAATAATTTTCTAAGTAAAAATATGTGCACATAAGTCAACAAAAGAAATTTGTGGTTTCGCACCGAGAGATATTGCATTGAAGATTGCTACTCGGTTATTTTGCTTTGGTGCTCCGAATTTGTTATGCACATGGATTAGTCCCGCAGTTTAACATATTTCTTTAAACTAGGTATATTTTTATATTATTTCAGCTGTCGCTGAAATAAGCAGAAGCTTATTGGACGACAATCAAGAAAATTTCGATGTGGAGATGTCTCATACTAATGAAAAAGAACATTCGGTGCCAAGGAATTCTATACAACCGCACCCCAGGTAAAAATATTTTTTTTACTAAAAATAGCCAATTAATTCACATGGAAACCTGGCGCATCATTTGAGTTATTTTAAGCTACATATGTAGTTGAAGTTAATCACGAGAGTTATTTTAATTTGTGTACATATACATATTAAATTATAAATCCCCTGTACTGCTAACCAAAGGAGGCACACAAAATCCAAACGTCGTATGAAAAGGAGGTAAATACACTTTAACAAAAGTTTTTGCTAAAACGTTTTCGTAAACATTTTTATTTTTATTTTTTTTTCTTATCGATTTCTTAATTTTAAATTGAAATTTTTGTGTGCGCCTTTTGCTTTTTTATTAATTTTTTACCTACCTATACATATTTATTTCCCTAAACTTTTTTTAATTTGTCGTATTTACGGCATACAAAGATTCAAATTAGAATTAACCAATGGCACTCGCCATATGCATTCATACATAACGAACTTAGCACTAGACACATTATATTATGTTTAAATGAACATTTCTAGATTCAAGTGTTATGCCTGCGAAGCACCGTGCAAAAATGCAACACAACATACACATATGTGCCAAAATGCTATACAGGTTGGTCATTGTTATTTACATGTTTATCGATTTCAAATTATTATACCCCTCTATTCTAGTGTTGGAAATCACGTACCCGCAGTGCCTATGGGGAAGAGAAAGTTTCCCGTGGATGCACAACTTCCGCAGACCAACTGCCGCTAATATGTAATCAGAATACTTTAGGGCCACGGAAACGAGCGGTAATGCATGTCAACATAGTATGTTGTTCCGGAGATTATTGCAATGATGGAGACTTTCCCGAATTGCCACCGATTGTAAACGGTATATACTATTATTTTGAATTTAGTGTACATATCGTAAAGAGATTTTAAGTAGTTGCCGAAAAAGTTTCCAAAAATCCAATTTATATTGAAAGTACTCGTTCTCATGAGAGTTCTATTTCAATAACTTTTTTTTCTTCTTAAGATGAAGTAACACGTCTGAGCGCTGATCTAAGTAATACATTCAAAATGTCTTTGGCGGTGTTAGGACCTGTCTTTGTAATAGGCTTAATGGCAACATTAATTTATTATTTCATGGTACGGCACCATCGTAAAAGTCTAATGTCGTCACGTATTAAAAATGATCCAGATGTGTATTTGGTGAATGACGAACTGCTCCGAGCAACTAGTGCTGGTGATAGTACGTTACGAGTAAGAATTTAATAAATTTAATGAAGAAAATGATATAAGCAAAAAAATAAAAATAACGAATGTATGTATTCTTTGTTACAGGAATATTTACAACACCCGATGACTTCGGGCTCTGGCAGTGGCTTACCTTTATTAGTACAGCGTACACTTGCAAAACAGGTCACTTTAGTTGAGTGTATTGGTCGTGGAAAATATGGCGAGGTTTGGCGGGGACAATGGCATGGTGAAAATATTGCTGTAAAAATCTTTCTTACTCGTGATGAAAAATCTTGGAAAAGGGAAACGGAAATTTATAGGTGAACATTACAGAGAAAATGCTACAACCCAATAAACACAAAAGCGAGGATGGTATCGTGGCAAACTCGAGATGAATTCGCGGAGGTGAATGTTATTTTTCGGATTCGTATCGAGTTCGAGATGGACTCGAGAAAAATCAATTATCGCAATAGCATTTATTAATTTTGTTGGATCTTGCTTTGCACGAAGAAATTCCCTGTTGGGCTTTAATTTACTCTTTAAAACTCCACTCGAGAAATTTAAAAGTTCAGATGATATCGTGGGGAATTCGAGGCGGATTCGCAGAAGAAGATTTTCTAGGATGTATTCGCCAATGATCCCAAATCTCGAATTGCCAACGATCCGAGAACATAAAAATGCGCGAATCGCTAATGAGAGGTGACTCACCTGGGAATTCGGATTCGCCGATCTATCGTCGCGAACTATCGCCGCGATAATATAATCAGAGAAGCGAACTCGTCTCGAATTCGAGGCAAATCCGTTGTGTTTATTGGGAAATAATTTAATATACATACATATATAAAATATACATAGGATAAAAAGTTTACCCACAAAAAATCTTTAGAGCAAATTTATTACAAAACCTTTTTGTTTTCAGCACAATTCTATTGCGTCACGAAAATATTTTGGGTTATATCGGCTCCGATATGACATCGCGTAACTTTTGCACGCAATTATGGTTACTTACCCATTATTATCCCAATGGCTCACTATTTGATCATCTAAATCGTAATGCTCTCAGCCACAATGACATGGTACTCATTTGTTTATCCATCGCTAATGGTCTCGTTCATTTGCATACAGAAATTTTGGGTACAGAGGTAAGATGGAAAATTAGCTGTATTCTTCTTTAAGTGTGCAATCTTGTACTTCTCATTTATAGGGAAAACCTGCTATGGCTCATCGTGATCTAAAATCAAAGAACATACTTGTCAAAGGAGATGGAACTTGTGTAATAGCTGATTTTGGTTTGGCCGTAACACACTCGCATGTTACGGGTAAATTAGATTTGGGCAATAATCCCAAAGTGGGAACTAAACGTTATATGTCACCTGAAGTTTTAGATGAAAGGTAATAAATTAAATTCGTATTCTCTATGCTGAAATTGAACTAATGTTAAAAACTTTTTCTTCACAGTATTAATATGCAATGTTTTGAGGCATTACGCCGTACTGATATTTACGCACTCGGTCTGGTCTTCTGGGAGGTTTGCCGTCGCACAATTTCCGGTGGGATAGCCGAAGAGTATAAAGTGCCCTTTTATGATGTAGTGCCATCAGATCCGAGCTTCGAGGATATGCGTAAAGTGGTTTGCGTTGATAATTATCGACCTACATTTCCCAATCGTTGGGCATCTGACCCGGTACGCAATCTAAGGATATCCAATATTATTTCGTTTATTCATAATTCATTTGCTTCTTTTCAGTTGCTTGCTGGCATGTCTAAATTGATGAGAGAATGTTGGCATCAAAATCCTAATGTGCGTTTACCCGCATTAAGAATACGAAAAACTATACAAAAACTAGCTTCCGCCGATGAAAAAATTCGGCTTAATTATGATGAAGTTTGTGTTTAAGAGATGCTAAATTTATTTGTATTCATACACTTATTCTTATTTCGCTAAGTTAATAATGAGTTAGGTTAATAATAATAAAAATAACACTTGGAGGACAAAAGCATAGTTAATGTTAAGTGACTATTTTCTTAGTATTTATTTTTAAGTCCACATACTTATATGGTTGACGCAAATATTTAGAAAATGTTCACTATGAATGAATGTGTTTCGTATGAGTGTTTGCATTTAATATAAATGTATTTATGTGTGATTGTGGAACATAAAATAAATAACTTTGTGTTAGCGCAGATGCCTGTTAAGTGAAAGACACACTAAGACTAAATAATTTTACCTTTATGTATTTTTATTTCGGTAATCATACACATACATTTATATGTGCCTTTATTTCTGATTATAACTAACTACATAATGTATTAAATAAACAAATATATTAAATTGTCTTTTTAATGTGAGACAAAAATAAAATTAGAACTAACATGATCTTATTTATCTATGTATATGCTTGACTTTTCCATCATTTCAATGGATGGCAACGCTGTTCAGAAATGCAACCGCTAAATACATAACTGTAAATTTAAGTGATTTGTTGTGTTGTGGTATTTTTATTGTTACACGACATAGAAGCAAAATGGAAAAACTAATTGAATTCAGTGTTATCCCTGCTCAAGGTTTATCTTTAGATAATTCTTGTCCCTGCTTATATAATTTCAGAGATGCTGAGTACAAAAATCAGCAAAAAAAGGAAGAAATATGGATAATTATATCTAGTGAACTTAAGGAATATAGTAAGTTAATAAATATTCTTGAAGGTAATGGGAGTCAGTGCAGTTTTCTCTCAGAGATAGGCTTGCCATACGTCAGGCATTTGGCCTGATGTCAGGCATTGCATACTTTGTCAGGCAATCAGGCGCCTAGCGAATTTTGTCAGGCATTTTGAAAAGTTTTTTGTGTACATTGATATTTTGTATAAATTTTATTCCGTTTTATTCAAAGCGGTATGAACAAAGAGCATATATTCAATGTATTCAATGTATCACGGGTTCGATCCTCGTGAGGAGCATCCACTTCCGAAAAGGGTGCTAATGATCGAAAATGTTTTTCCGTGAAATAGCTGCACTCAACCTTCGCTGGAAATATAATAATATAATATATAATACAATGGCGCTATTATAACTCTGACGAGTTTTATGGCCGAACTTCTCCCAATTCGAGGTGTGCTCCTTTTTTGTTTTTCCTACTAATTGGGTGGACCTACAGTTTTATGCCGGCTCCGAACGGCGAATGCATTTTTTGTGAGAAGCTTTTTCATGGCAGAAATACTCTCGGAGGGTATGCCGCGCACTGCCGAGAGGTGACCGCTGCTCTTAAAAAACCCAATAATTGGATTTTTACTAATTGAAAAATTGTTTTGGTGTTTGGCTCGGACCGTGGTTTGAACCCGAGACCTCTGGCACAGCAGGCGAGCACTCTTCCCACTGCACCACAGCGTTGCTGGAAATAGTTGGTGGAATTTTTCCATTTACCCCCAACAATAAAAAATTAAACTAAATAATTTTCATGCTAAGCACTAAAAAGCTTTTAAGTCCAAATAATTTATTTGACAGGAACCAGCGACCACACTACACCTTTTTCAGTTTAAATTCAGAAAGTTCCAATTGATATTCAGAAAAGTACAATTGAAATTCAGAATTTCCATTTGAAATTCAGAAAGTTACAATTGAAATTCAGAATTTCCATATGAAATTCAGAAAATTGCATTTGAAATTCCGAAAATTGCAATTGAAATTCAGAAAATTACATTTGAAATTCAGAAAATTCCATTTGAAATTCAGAAAGTTTCATTTGGAGTTCCGAAAATTACAATTGAAATTCAGAAAACTGTTTTGTGCTGTGAGGAAGGTTTCTGAATTTCAAATGTAATTTTCTGAATTTCAAATGGAATTTTCTGAATATCAAATGTAATTTTCTGAATTTCAATTGTAATTTTCTGAATTTCAAATGCAAATTTCTGAATTTCAAATGGAAATTCTGAATTTCAATTGTAATTTTCTGAATATCAATTGGAAATTCTGAATATCAATTGGAACTTTCTGAATTTAAACTGAAGAAGGTGTAGAAATAAATCTATTCTGGCGAATTTTCGTCAGCTTTTTGGCTCTGTTCATTCTCATACCTGGCCGTGTTTTTAAATGTTGATAGCACGCTTCGACGCGTCGCGACGGGGTGATATTACGCTCGCCGTTGGATCTGTTTAAGGCTTAAAGATGTAAAATAATTGATATATTTTAGTTTTTGTTAACCGTATATATTGTTTTGCTACGAAATAAATAGCCCTAACGTTAATGAGACATCTATATATATAAGGATGAAAGTTTGTTTGTTTGTTTGTTCCCTATGGACGCCGAAACTACCGGGCCGATCAATTTCAAATTTTGACACAATGATCACCTGGTATTAGATTGAAATTATGACCACATTTAATTCTGGTATCTCAACCCCTTCCCGAGATATAGGCCAAAATATGGACCCAGATTCCTCCGAAATATTTTTCTTCATTATTGGTATCAAATTAAAGATATCAATCAGAGCTTCAATAGAGAGTTCATTCCGTTCTAATTTTCCAGTCGGTTCTCCAGATAGAGACCAAAACGTGGACCCGGATGGCCCCAAATATTTTTTCGTAATATTGGTATCAAATTAAAGGTGCTGATCAGGGTATCCATATATATTTTACACTATGCGGATATCTCAATCGGTTCCCGGGATTGAGGCCGAAACATGGACCACCCGGATGGCCCCCAATATTGGTATCAAATTAGAGGTGCTGATCAGGGTATCCATATATATTTTACACTATACGGATATCTAAATCGGTTCCCGGGATTGAGGCCGAAACATGGACCACCCGGATGGCCCCAAATAATTTTTCGCAATATTGGTATCAAATTAAAGGTGCTGATCAGGTTATCCATATATATTTTACACCATACGGATACCTCAATCGGTTCTCGGGATTGAGGCCAAAACATGGGCCTAAATAGCCCCCGAAATATTTTTGGGCATTCTTGGTATCAAATTTAAAGGTATCAATCAGAGCTTCAATAGAGAGTTCATTCCATTCCAATTTTCCAGTCGGTTATCCAAAATATATTAGTAATCATGATGTACACTGATATGTGCACCGGATGGCCATGGAAAGTTGTTGATAAGGAACGTGAGACGGGGAGAGAGAGAGAGAGTAGTATAAGAGGAGGAAGAGATAGGGGGAACGGGAAATGCTGACTGGTGGGGAGACCGATAGGGAAGGGAGAAAAAGTCCTAGGTTACCGTGTTGCTCACCATTATATCCCTATCCTTAACCCTATCGCTATCCCTATACCTATCCCCATCCCTATCTCCATCCCTCCCTTTTAACAGACTCTTGGTCCACATTTAGGTCAATAAATTAAGAACCGAGTGAGATATCGCGGTGAAAGTTATCTTAAATTTTGGGAGACGTCTAGAAAATGATTATTGAAAGTTTCATTCATTTCCATGTAGTAGTTTTTGTGTGACGCGGGCGTTATGGTAAAAAACCCACATTTTTGGTCACATTTTTCCCACATTTTGGTCAATAACTCGGGAACTGGATGAGATATACAAATGAAGGTTGTCCTAAATTTTAAGTTAGACGTTAAGTGATAGAATGGTGAAAGTTTCATGCAATTCTATTCAGTAGGATAGAAATAAAGTTGTTGTATGTGAAGCATTTACATATATATATATATATATATATATATATATATATATATATATATATATATATATATATATATATATATATATATATATATATATATATATATATATATATATATATACAAGAATTGCTCGTTTAAAGTTATTACAACTTTATTTCTGTCCTACAGAGTTTCTAAATGCTACATATTTATGTACCTACTCACATACATACATAAAATTACATTTTTAATAGTATACATATATGTGCTCGCGTCACATAATTATGTAAAATTTATAAATAAACTTGTATTATCTGAGCAAAAAAATAAAACTCAAATAATAACTTTTATTATCTGAGCAAAAAAATAAAACTCAAAAAATAACTTTTATTTTCTGATCGAAAAATAAAACTCAAAAATAACTTTTATTTTCTGAGGGAAAAATAAAACAAAAAATAACTTTTATTTTCTGAGCGAAATATAAAAATCAAAAAATAACTTTTATTTGCTGAGGGAAAAATAAAACTCAGAAAATAATGATTAAAAATCAATTTTTTTATAAAAATCGAAAAAATAAAAGTTAATGCACCTAGAGGTAGTCTGCGTTACGGTGATTACATCTGTGTACTTCTTTTGCGTTTAGCATTTCTCCTTCAGTATGATTTTTTTAGTCAAAATTTAAAAAATAACGATTATTTGCAATCCCTGCTTTTGACTGCTACGGCCATATTATTATTGGGTCTAGGGTTGGGCGATATATATCGATATATCAATATATCGATATTTTTAAAATAGTACAGCCGATAATATCGACGATATTTTGAAATACAGTGCATCGATAATCGATAATTTTTAGCCATTTCGAGCTAAATTCGATATTTTTCATACATATCTGATTCACTTTGAATTTAACAGCAGAACATTTTTTAAGAAGTGGTATAATTATAATGTCCGGGTGCTTGAATTTACATTACTCTCTTCTTCAAGCAATTTTTAATGATTTGTATGTTTGTACTTCAGGATTCGTAAAATATCTGTAAACCCATCCAACTTTAACAACAAATATCTATTAGACTATAAGTCTCCTGCAAGTTTGGATTTCAGTTTTGAGATCTGTGAGAGCACCTCTAACCCCGTGAAGAAGTGGTTTTTCGCGGGGCGTGCTTCCTTAATGTAAAGTGGACCCTTTCGATATATTGATATATCGATGTTTTTACACGGCATAAATCGATGTTTTTTTAAATATCGATATAATATATATCGATATATTTTTCCAATTTGCCCATCCCTAATTGGGTCGTGCAGGTAAGGAAATTCGACAGTTGATAATCGTCTCCCAGCAAATCTAGATTTCATGTTATATGCAAGGCTAATTTATACAGGTTAACCTACTAAACAGCTGATTGCTAACTTTTTTATACTTTTTTTTATTCATATTGTGGTGCTTATGTCAAACTTATGTCAATTTTGATCTTGACGCAATATGATTTCTACCATGAATTAACAAATAACCAGATTGTGCATTCAGCGCATGCTTGATTCAAATAAAGAAGATTGTGCACTCAGCCACATTCAGCAAAATATTCATCGGTGAGACTGGGTTCATTTTGGTTAGTACGTCATCAACTACGTTATCGACGAGAAAGAAAATTTGCAAACAGGCAAAAAATACCTTTATGGAACTATTATTCACACAAATAAATACGCGGCACTTCATTTTTCTTTCTTTAAAATAGTTTTTGAAGTTAACTTTTTAGGCGGCGATATAGGGTTTTTATTTTTTTTTTTTTTGAGATTTGATTTAATGGCGGGATGAAAATCCTCATAAGCCAGGTTAAGCTAATTTATTATCACAAGAAATCTGACTATTTAATTTTATATCTAGGCTGTCTTTTGTGGCAAGAATGGAATCAAATTTGCCTTTGAGGCTTTGGATTTGGGCATTAGTGGATGAGTCATTAGTTGGAGTCACAAGACGTTGAGTAATGGCAAAAAGTTCGCTAATTAGTTTTTCAAATTGAGATACAACACCTTTTTGATACTCAGGGGTGGAGTAAACAGGGTTGTGTTTTACAGGTGATCTGATATTTTGTTTTTCTTTGGGCGTCAGTGCAGATGTGGGTGTGTGAAACCTACTGATACCTCTTTTCGTAACAGAGCTGAAAGATTTTTTAAAAACATCTGATTAATATTAGTATCTTTGTCTATTCCATTTGTTTCATTAACATTGAGAGTGGGAAAATCTTGTTCATCGGAAAGAATATCAAAACGATTGGATCTAGGGAAATAAGTTTCTAAAACTTCTTTTCTCGACATTCTTTTTAAGGTTTTTATTCGATTAATGCGGTTTTCCTTTTCCCATTGTGGGCATAAGTTTCTATCTTTCAGGCCATGTCCAGACATGCCACAGAGGATACATGAATTTGAGATACATGGATTATTTTTGCATTCACTGTTACCACAATTTAGGCATCTAGGCCTAGCTTTACATGAAAATTGCGTGTGACCTATTCTGCCACAACGGTCGCACTGACGGATTGATGGGATGAAAAAATGAACATCAAGTCTGGTATAATTATAATATATATGTTTAGGAACGTCTTTACCAGCGAAACCTACTTTTAAAGTGGTGGTTGGGTGATATACTACTTCATTGTCAAGAGTTTCTTTCCTTGTAAATCTTGATATAGACACAATAGGATATGGTGTTATAGCTGTTTTTTTTACGTCATCGAGTGAATAAAAGGTGTGTACTCCTCTAATGACACCATAAATTTCCAATGCCGTCCTGGGTATGAAAGGTCTAAATTTTCTCTTAATAAGTTTTTGATTTATAACAAAGTTATTTGCTGCTAAAACAGTCTTAAAAGTTATTTTATATAATGATCTGCCAACAGCAGATATTTCTTTAAAATCTTTTATTTTAATGTCCGAGATTTCTTTGTATAGAGTAAGTCCATGATTCAAATAAAGAAGATTGTGTATTCAGCGGTACCGCTATGCGTTCATCCAAAATTTGACAGAATCAGCTGATTTAGTGTCGTAGTAACATAAATTCTCTTTCACCCAGTTTCGTTTCCGGTTTTCTAATAACTAAAGATTGTGTGCGATAAATGTGAAATTTATATTAAAAAACTATTTTAAATGAAGAAAAACGAAGTGCCGCGTATTTATTCGTGTGAATAATAGTTCAATAAAGGTATTTTTCGCCTATTTGCAAATTTTCTTCCTCGTCGATAACGTAGTTGATGACGTACTAACCAAAATGAACCCAGGCTCACGGATGAATATTTTGCTGAATATCGCTGAGTGCACAATCTTCTTTATTTGAATCATGGAGTAAGTCCGTTAGATACAATAAAGTAGGTCTGTCTGTATTATTTTTTTCGCCACCACTGTCTTTCATTTCACTAGTGACAGTTACACAGTCTGAGGATGTTCCGTTATTTTTTTCTTTGTCCTCAACGTCCATTTTTTCAGAGCCGTTAGGATTGTACATATTTATGCTTTCGTTTTTAACCTCACTTTTTTGATGCGTACCACGTTGCCCAGACAAGCGATACTCCACCAAACCTTTATCAGATAGTTCAAAAACTCCAGTCACATTATCATCACTTTCTATATGAATTTTTTTCTTTTTCTTTGCACCCTTGTTGGGGCTTAATTCAGTGGAAGCTACCGACCATAGGGCCGGCAGCTCCATATTATTTTCAAAAGGATTTGGTGTCCTGGACACCTTTTCCTTTTTAACTTTAGGCAACTTGAAAAAATTTACTGTTTTTGCACAATAATATGGTGCAAAAAGAGGCAGGCAAGAAAAAACTCACCTGTTCCGCTCAATTAGCAAAAAGGCAAAATTAATAAGCACAAATCAGGAAAATTAATTTTATGTATATATGTAAAAAAGTTAGGCACAGAACTAAGACGAAAGAAAACGATGCACACTCTCCGAAAGTCACAGTCCGAATGATAGGGTTTTTATGGAGAGTGAAATTTTAAAAAGGAAATAGCAGGTACACTTCCGTTGCACGGAAATAGCAAACAGGAAACAGCAAAAGATAAAAAGTATGGTCATGATGCGATGTCATGATGTGATATCATGAAGTGATGTCACGATGTGATGTCATGATATGATGGCATGATATGATGTCATGACGTGATGCCATGATATGATGTGATGATGTGATGTCATGATGAGATGTCATGATGTGATGTCATGTCATGTAATGATATAAATAAATAAAGGAAGTAGGTACACACTTTTAGGCGCGTCTGATATAAATTTAGAGATTTTTGGCGATCTCATTTAGCGATAGCAATTTTTAGAATCCGGGTCCTGTATGTATTTGCGTATTTAATTTCATCATAGCCTAAAATTATGCAACATATTAACTAATATTGATATTTACAGGAGTGGGAATTAAGTCTAATTGTGTTTTTATATTTCTAATATGTATATCCACTTATTATTATTTTGCTGAATATGGCTGAGTGCACAATCTTCTTTATTTGAATCATGGATTTCTACCATGATTCAAATAAAGAAGATTGTGCATTCAGCCATATTCAGCAAAATATTCATCCGTGAGACTGGGTTCATTTTGGTTAGTACGTCATCAACTACGTTATCGACGAGAAAGAAAATTTGCAAACAGGCAAAAAATACCTTTATGGAACTATTATTCACACAAATAAATACGCCGCACTTTATTTTTCTTTATTTAAAATAGTTTTTTAATATAAATTTCACATTTATCGCACACAATCTTTAGTTATTAGAAAACCGGAAACGAAACTGGGTGAAAGAGAATTTATGTTACTACGTCACTAAATCAGCTGATTCTGTCAAATTTTGGATGAACGCATAGCGGGACCGCTGCATGCACAATCTTCTTTATTTGAATCATGGATTTCTACAATGGCCCAGTTTACGCTCAGATCAAAATCAACGTGGTCAAATATCTCCATTAAAGCGAAAAATGAGAGAGAGAGAGAGAGTGGGAGAGCACACAATTTTGACCGAGATCCGGCGCTGACACCGAATCAAAGCATGCAGCCAATCTCTCACAGAGAGTAAAAATCGTTAAATGAGAGAAAAAGTGTATTTGACCGCGTTGATTTTGATCTTAGCGTAAACTGGGGCAATGGCGGACTATGATTTTGACAGAAGCACCACAGATTACACGAACAATTTACATGGAGTGTGTATGTATGCATGTACGTATTGTGGCGAATATAATCGGTTCTCCACTTACATCACTAAAATGATTGAACACATCTCTAGGGAAAGTGCCATAACTAGAAGAAGATACCAGATAATTTCCAGTGTTGCCAGAATTTTCCAGATTGCGTTTGACAGACTATATAAGGCGGCGAGCAGGCGCTCCAGAGTCAGTCGTAATTTAACCGTAGAAGTGTTAACATCAAGTCAAGTAAAACAAGTGTAGACTTTTTAGTCGTGAAATAAAGCAGTGTGAATTAAGAAGTAAATAAAGACTTTTATTTAACAATTCAGCGATACGAACCCTATAGAAATAATCGAGCTATCGACAAATACGTAACAATTGGTGTCAGAATTGGAATTGTTAAATAAATTCCAGGACCAAGGATAACGAAGCAAGGATAACGAATCAAGGATAACGAATCAAGGATAAGGAAACAAGGATAACGAGACAAGGATAACGAAATAAGAATAATGGCAAAGTTAAATGATCTGAAAATCCAAGAACTTAAAAGGGAGTTAGAAAAGAGAAACCTGAGTACCACCGGCAATAAAATTGAACTACAGGCAAGGTTAAGAGTAGCTATGGAAGCATATAACATTAATGTAGATGAGTTTGATTTCAACGATGATGTGGAAGAGGTGCAAAAGGAAGAAACCCAGAAGGAAGAGGCTCCACAGTCAGTAGCAAACGTAGACATGAACTCGATATTGGCTGTGCTGACACAAATGTCGAAAAAAATGGAAGAACAACAGGCACAGATATCGGCAAAAATGGAAGATCAACAGGCACAGATGTCGACAAAAATCGAAGAACAACAGGCACAGATATCGGCAAAAATGGAAGATCAACAGGCACAGATGTCGACAAAAATCGAAGAACAACAGGCACAGATAACGTCAAAAATGGAATTGCAACAGTCAGTACTTTCATCACAGGTGTCCGGCATTGCGGCTCAGTTGGAGGCACAAGAAGAACGCATGTCCTTACAATTCAAGGCACAGGATGCAAAAATTATACAAGTTAAGGAGGTCCTTGAAGAAAGACAAGAAAAATTAGAGGACGATGTAAAAGCATTGAAAGCCCGTCTCCAGGATATTCAACTAAGTCGTCCAGTCGCTTCAACTGCTACACAGAAGATAAAACCTCCGTCGTTTGATGGAAGTGGTCCATTTCAAGTATTCAAGCTACAATTTGAGAAAACGGCAGTTGTAAATAATTGGAGTGCGGAGGACAAAGTCGCTGCCCTGTTCGTAGCATTGAAAGGACCTGCAGCAGAAATATTACAGACTGTTAGCGAGGGCGAAAGGAACAGCTATGACGCAATTATGGGTGCCGTTGAAAGACGTTATGGTAGCGAACACAGGAAGCAGATATATCAAATGGAATTGCAAAATCGCTTCCAGAAACCAAATGAGACGTTACAGGAGTTTTCTTTTGAGATTGAGAAGCTAGCTCATTTGGCAAACGCAGGAGCACCTCAAGAATTCATCGAAAGAATGAAAATTCAAAGCTTCGTCAATGGAATACGAGATATTGAAACGAAGCGGGCTACCTATGCAAATCCAAAGGAAACTTTCGCTGAAACGGTCTCATATGCCTTGATGCAGGAAACAGCATCTCTGTTGAGCAAGCCCACTTACAAGGCTCATCGGGTGGAAGTGGATGCGTCAGACTTGCTAACTAAGATATTGGAGGTGTTGAATGAATTGCAGAAAAAGAGTAATAGAGCTGTGAGATGCTTCAGGTGCAGGAAAACAGGACATATAGCACGTCATTGTAGCAAGGGCTCCAGTAATTTCAGCACTGTGGACGAGCGAAAGCGCAAGGCTGACGGGCATGAGCAGATGTCCAGATCAATAGATCGCAAAAAAGGAACCATACAAGGAAATACTGATGCAATATTGCGAAAACCATGTAACCGCGAACAAAAGAATTCCTCCAGAGCTGAGCGAAAGGAAGTCATCGTAAATGTTCGGCGAATGACAATAACATCCACAGACGAATGGGATGTGGAACAACTAAGGAAGTGTCAGCTAGAAGATCCAGATCTGGCACGCGTAATGATTGGTTTGGAGCAAAATGAACGACCATCAAAAGAAGAAATGTCAGCAGAGAGTCCTGTTGCCAAATCATATTGGGCACAGTGGAATAGTTTGCAATTGGTAAATGGTTGCCTACATCGTGTTTGGGAGAGTGAAGATGGTCAAAGTTCTAAAACATTGATAGTTGTTCCAAGGAAAAGAATACCGGATGTGCTAAATGAACTACACAATGGTCCAAGTGGAGGTCATCTTGGAGTAACAAAGACGGTAGAGAAAATCAAGAAGAGGTTTTATTGGGTCGGCTGCCGTCAGACAGTTGTTGAGTGGATTGCGAACTGCGACGTGTGCATAAAGGCTAAGGGTCCCAAATCCAGGAGTCATGGGCTGATGAAACAATACAACTCAGGAGCACCATTTGAGAGAATTGCCATGGATGTAGCTGGGCCATTTCCTACTAGCAAACTTGGAAACAAATATGTACTGGTAGTCATGGATTACTTCAGCAAATGGCCGGAGGTGTACCCGATTCCAAATCAAGAAGCAGAAACTATAGCCGAAGTATTCACCAACAATTGGGTGGCGAGATATGGTGCACCTATAGAGCTACATTCTGACCAAGGAAGGAACTTCGAATCAGTTGTGTTTCAGGAGCTGTGCAAAACACTGGGTATTAGGAAAACCCGAACAACTGCGTTGCATCCACAATCAGACGGCATGGTAGAAAGATTTAACAGAACATTAGAGGAACATTTACGAAAAGTGGTGGACAAGTTCCAGAGAGATTGGGACACTCATATTCCTCTGTTCCTGATGGCATATCGATCGGCCGTACACGATACAACAGGTCAGACTCCTGCAAAAGTAATCTTTGGTAGTGATCTTCGACTTCCAGCTGACTTGAAATTTGGGATAAGTGCTGATGCGGGAATAAATGCCAGACAATCTAACAACGTTCTGGAAGAGGAAATGAGAGAAATACATGAACTTGTAAGACAGCGAACAAAGATCATGAGTGACAAGATGAAGGCCAGATACGACAAGGCAATGAACTCAGAAGGTTTTGTTGAGGGAGATCTAGTTTTGCTATACAACCCGCAGCGAAAGAAAGGTTTGTCCCCGAAATTGCAGTGTACTTGGGAAGGGCCCTACAAAGTGATTAAACGGCTCAACGATGTTGTGTATCGCATACAAACGATTGGAAGACCAAGGAATAAAATGAAAGTGGTTCATCTGGAAAGGCTAGCAGCATTTGGGACAAGTAATGTGTCAGATCGGGACGATCAGACTTAGGTGGAGGGCAGTGTGGCGAATATAATCGGTTCTCCACTTACATCACTAAAATGATTGAACACATCTCTAGGGAAAGTGCCAGAACTAGAAGAAGATACCAGATAATTTCCAGTGTTGCCAGAATTTTCCAGATTGCGTTTGACAGACTATATAAGGCGGCGAGCAGGCGCTCCAGAGTCAATCGTAATTAGTGATGGGCGAGTCCGAGATGTTTAGAAAATCGAGAGAATCGCCATCGTTGCAAAATCACAATCGAGTCAAAAGTTAACTCGCTCCTCGACTACACAATCGAGATGTTTTTGCGATTGTTCCGAGTCGGCGAGTCGGAGGTTGTTTCGATGACATCTCGACTACACAAGCGAGATGTTTTTGCGATTGTTCCGAGTCGGCGAGTCGGAGTTGTTCGATGACATCTCGACAACACAAGCGAGATGTTTTTGCGATTGTTCCGAGTCGGCGGGCCGGCTGTTGTTTTGATGATATGTTTTAGTTGATAAAATAAATTGAATGAGGTTTGTTGATAAAGAAAGTAGGATTTTTAATGGAAGTGAGGCAAATACATAAATAAATTAACCAAATTGAAAAATATGCTATACATAGACGCTGCATTATTGCAATCACAACTAAACAGTGTCGTGCATAATAATAATTAATTATTTAAACATTAATAAATTTTCTGAAGTGAGACGCTTATGAAACAAATGAATTTTACGAGCAACAACGGAAATAGATTTGTACCACTCTGTATGTTTTGTAAAGCAATTTTAATATTCAAGCGGCAACAACAATTATTATGTATTTTTTGCAGCGAGTCCGAGATGTTGTAGGGTTGCTTTGAAAACGAGAGGAATCGTTGGCGAGTCCGAGATGTTTTAGCGATTGTTTCGACTGACGGCCATTTACGACTTGACTCGAATACGAATGAAAACCATCGAGAGCATTCGAGATGTTTCAACAATCGAGAGAATCGAATAAAACATCTCGGACTCGCCCATCACTAGTCGTAATTTAACCGTAGAAGTGTTAACATCAAGTCAAGTAAAACAAGTGTAGACTTTTTAGTCGTGAAATAAAGCAGTGTGAATTAAGAAGTAAATAAAGACTTTTATTTAACAATTCAGCGATACGAACCCTATAGAAATAATCGAGCTATCGACAAATACGTAACAGTATGTTGTACTGCGAATACCTTTTATTATTGAACCATGGTTATATGTAAGGGCCTTTTCACATTACTCGGTACGACATCGGAGCGACATTTTTTGCTCGGTATTTTCGGCTTACCGAAACGATTCCGCGTTGCTGTGTTTTTCACACTTGTGGGAATACTTTCGGTGCGTAATCGGCAGAAAATAGGAAAACAAACATCGAAATTTGCAAAACAAAATTTTTAACTTCAACAAATCACTCAATAATAACAATAATGTCTTCTAGCGAATGTTTCGGTATACTTTCGGTAAAAACCAAAAATGTCGATCCGATACCGCACCGAGTAATGTGAAAGCGCTCTAAACGGGTACATTATTCAAAAGAGATGTATGGTTAATCACGTTATATGAAAACATGGCATAAGTTATTTATTTTCATCTACATATATATAAATTTGCACTTCAGTGTCAGTAAAAATAACGAAAGTTAAAAAAATATGTTTTACATTCAAATAAGGATAACTATGATGACTGTATGCATACATGTATATGAGCAGTGAGCAGCGCTAATTTTTTGGGAAGTTTAAGCAAAAAAAATGCTAAAAAAAGCCAAAGCTAAATCAGAATTTTTGCAGCTAAAAGAAGAAAAAAAGCTAAATCTAGCTTGAAAAAGGCTAGAATGGCAATGCTGCTTGTGGCGAAACTACGTAATTTATGCCGAAACGATTATCGGTTAAATTACGTCAATGTAAACATACTTTAAATCAATTGTGCACACTTGAAATAATCGATTATGTAGAGATGGCATTAGACATGATCCAATTACCAGGTCGGTCCATGGTACATACACACAAACATGCCGTGAGCTGAATGTCAAACGGAATGTCAAAACTGAAAGGAGAACGAAATAATTTGACATTCAGCTCACGAGCGAATGATGGAGAAACTCAGAGAACGAAGAATTTGACCAATAGTAAACACGAATGTATGTATAGAATATGCAGAAGCAGAGAAATTGGATAGCTGTTGAAGAAAAAGAAGAAGTCAGCTGATCTGAAGAGCCGACCTGTGTTGGTGGATCCTGGCATTAGACAACTAAACGAATGAAAAAAGAAAAACAAAACGCAAAGAATTCTGCTACAGAGAAACGCAATTTGGGAAGAAAATTTCAACAAATCACTGGTGAATAGTTTTTACATATGTACATAATATACTAATTAAATTTATATGTAAAATTAGTTTTTTTTTTAATGGATTTTTCGAATTCTAATACAAATTTTACAACTTAAAATATATTCGAAAATTGGGCAATTTTAAACACAAACATATTCATACATATATACATACGTATTTGAATCGCCCAGAACAAATTGCGGTCATACGCAAAGATTACGCCCAGATACAGTAATAATTAGGTGGTGAAATTCCATTGTTACTCGAGCAACAATCGCTAGATTAAACAGAAAGCAAGCAGACGCTTAGAAAGGGTTTTGCTAATGCACAAATTCAGTTTCACGAGAGTTAGAATAAATTTATGGTAATAGTAAACAAAGTGCAATTGACGAAATGACATTGGCTGCCAAAAACTTGGATAAACAACAGCAGACCGAACGCAATTTTATTTTAGGCCAAAAAGGAATGGACATTGAGGTAAGTGAAGAGGGGATTTTGTCCAACTGGATAAAACAAATACATTTTTGAGATAATCACGATTTATGCACAGGCATACATACTTATGTATATATTGTAAAAATCTTCCAAAAAAAAAAAAAATAGTTGTGAAATTATTGACATAGAACGGCGAACCAGAATCCAAACGTATAATTACTATAGTAAAAGAACATTTCGTCGTACCATACGAAAACTAGCATACGATTTCTTTTGGCCGACGAAAAGGGACAAAATCGAGTTTTGGCTAACGAAAAGTAACAAGTTCAACTTTTGGCTGACGAAAACTATCAAGTTCGTTTAAACAACAACAATTTTAATGTAAAAACAGTATATAATTACTGATACTTTTCGTCAGCCAAAAGTCGAACTTGTTACTTTTCGTCAGCCAAAAGTCGATTTTGTTACTTTTCGTCGGCCAAAAGTCAAAGGTTCTACTTTTCGTACAGAACTTTTTATTGATAGCTTTCGCCAGAAATTTTAAATATGCTAGTTTTCGTATGGTATGACGATTTATGTAATAGCCCAAGAGGCAGCGGCTTTTTTTCGATCAATTTTATAAAGGCTGAGTTTAAAACTGTGTGTTGTAGTCACGTTCCCAATTACGAAACCGACCGTCAGTCAGTCTGGTAGCGGTGGGTGCACGGGTGGGAGGCTGCGGAAGTTGTGAAGAAAAGCACTTTCTGAAGCAATTTTATAAAGGCTGAGCTTTTGTATATATAATATTTATGTTAATAAGAAACTAAAAACAACCGTCAGTCATTCCGCGGGCGGTGGATTATGCGTCAGTCAGGCACCTCAACATGACAAAAAAGTGGAAATTTCCAGCAATTTTATAAAGGCTGAGCTTTTGTATATATAATATTTATGATAATAAGAAACTAAAACTAACCGTCTGTCAATCCGCGTGCGGTGGATTATGCGTCAGTTAGGCACCCGAACTTGACTGAAACGTATGAGCGCACTCATGGAATTATACGATGCGCGGGATTTTCTATCCAATAGACAATCAGTTGATGGTTGTTATCATATTTCTTTTAGTTGAAACTATAATATTTATTAATCCTAAAGAAGGTTTTTAAGACTTACTAAAGATTCATGAAAGCCAGGTAATATTACTTCATATATATTTTTATTAATTTATTGTTTATATACAGCATAAATGGTATATTTAAATTGATAAATTCATAAACTATTATCTGCATCGGAACTAGTGCTATTATCTGAGCTGTCAATTGTTATATTGCACACTTCATCTGCTTCGGTCTGTAAAAGTAAAAAGAAAAATATACTGTTAATATAAATTGTTCCAAATTAGGAAAGTTGCTTATACCTTCAGGATTACGTCCAGGTTAGCAATGCTGGATGGCGGCAATTGATCACCCACAAACCATTTAAAGAAATATTTGCCATCTTTTTCTTCCCATCCATACTCAGTGGGCAATAACGTGGTAGGCTGGGGTAGATGAGCATGACTCCTAAAATGAGCGATGTATGCCGTACGTAAAAAATGTTGTCGCAGTTCGGCTCTACAAGGCGGAAATAAAGAGCCATCCATTTTTTTTAAGTTAGGTGGATTTCAACACGAGCCATGTTAATATCATCCATTCCTGTGAATGTATATAATTTGCAAACGTAGCTTTCCAATGTTGTAAGCAATTCATCGAGGTTACAATTTGGAATTTTTGAAATGTTGCTGAATGCTTGTATGTACGTTGAACTTCCGGAGAATTTCGAACGGTTTTCTTTTCTCCTTACGGTAAAATTCCGAATCGCAGCCCGTAGAGGCATGGAATGCTGGTAACGCAGAACTTTAATTTGGACCCAATGATTCGTACAATTTGGAGACATCGATGAATTTTGATTATTTCCGGTTCCAACATGCATCGATATTTGTACATTCTTCTCGATGAAATTTATATTTCCCAGCATAATGATTAAAACTAGTATCGCCGGTGCTCGAAATTCGACCATGCAATTTATTTTTTCAACTTTGTATTGGTACAAAAATTATTCCTTTTCGCGGAGATAAGCAACACTTTCCAAAATCCAGTTGTACCGCAACACTGATTTGCCCTTTTTGATCACGGTCCGACACGAAATCATGGTCAAAATCAAGGCAGATCTAGGAAGGTAGGCCCGGTGGCAAATTCAGAAATGTCCCATGTATTTTGTTATTGTAATTGGTAGAGTGTAATGTCAAAATGATATTTCGCCAAGGTTAAAATCTGAATTCGCTTGGGGCTCGTCCATTCCTTTTGGCCGTGATGTGAATTCGCTTTGATTTTGACATTACACTCTACCTTTGTAAATAAAACAAGTAAAAGCGCGGCTGTCTTCGGCCGTACCGAAGACTTCATACCTTTCATGAGTGGGGAAATTATTATAGCATTCCAGATAATTGACAATAATTGTTTTTTCTCCGATCCACGGTGCCATGCAATCATTTGCCCAATCTTCAGTAAGAATCTCAATAGGTAAGCTCTTCTTTGAAATAGATGTTTTTAATGCCTCTGAAAAATTTTATGGACGTATTTGATCAGGTCCATTTATTTGGAAACTCTGTCCTCTGATCCTATTTCTTAATGAATGTTCATTGTCTTTTATATACGGAAATATGTAGCGGTCGAATGTAATTTTCACAGTTTTGGCAGTATTTGTGGTAAAGACTTGCATCAGCTTTTAGGAAATTTTCCTGAATGATAATAGTACGTCTTTGATGGAATGCACACTCGTAATGAAATAGCCGTCGTAAATAATTACATCGCAATTAGTTGGTGGGTTGCAATCGGTCTGCTTCTGAAGAATCTTTAACAGTGCCGATTTATCAGTTTTCAAATCGTTCCATCTATGTGGCGCTAAAAAATTTCAAAAAGCTGCCCAAAAAAGGAAAAAAAGTGTCCCCTAATTTTTTTTAGCTAGAAACACATTTTTATATGTGCTTTACTAAACCAAGTTACTAAAACCAAGTAAAACTAGAGCAAACATATATTTAATTCAAGTGTATGTATAATATAAATAAGTTATAATTTAATGGATTTAAAATTTAGTTATCAGATATTTGACAACCAAGTTTTCTTCCGGTATGCAAGAATCTAAATCATTTCCATCAGTTAAATCATCGAACTGCACGTATCAATTTTGCAAGCGATTTGTAACATTGGTCTTAAATAGTGAAAGTTTTGAAAGTAATCTTTCTGCTGATGCACTGCTATGTGGCAGCGTTATTATATTTGCAACAAATTCACAATAAGTTCTCATTTAAATTGTTTTTCATATTCACCACGCTGTGCCAAAACTCTTTTATTTCGGTTTGTTCAAACAATTTTCTTGCATTCTAAAAATTTATACTCCTAAATAACTCTTTCGGGATTTTCCTTCGCAGCGGAGAGTTACCAATGAAAAATGAAAAGGTAATAAAGGGGCCTTTTTTTACATTTAAGAAAAAAACTAAAAAATATTTATTACATTATATCCCATAAAACTGTGCTGTTTTGCGATGCTGACCAATTAATGTTTCCTTCTTATATTCTGCGTAATATAGTTTCAACTAATACACTCAGAGAAAAAAAATTATAAAAACATATGAAAACATGCTTAAAATGGGCAAAAACGTATTTAAAAGTGATGTAAATACCAACATTTTTATTTTAAAAATGTTCATTGTAAAATTTTTAAATCAAGAAAAAACATTTTAAATTTAAAATGTTTATTTTTATTTTAAGCACTTTGAGAAAAAACGCTGCAGTGTTCTCTATATCATTTTCTCTTCCGGATTCGAAAGTGTATCCAACGACATCCTCTTCATCTTCTCTCAATCCGAGTCCCAACTACAAAAATATAGCCTCCGCTTGTTCTCCTCTTCCTTTGTACTTCGCCTTAACTGTTTGCTATCTTTATTTCTTATGCCGTTTTCTTTTCTCGAAAAAATGTTGCCCTGTTTGATTTTCTTAGCCATTTTGTAAGCTTGTATGGTGATTTCAACGAATGTTGTCCTCTGACTAAGTAAGAGGACACCATTAACTACACATTCAGCCATTTTATAGAAAGTCATGTTACGTAATTCAATAGTTGAGATATTAAAGGGCAACATTTTTTGTCAGAAAAGAAAACGCCATTATTCTCCTTTTTCTTCTTCATCTTATATTCTCCTCCGGATTCGAACTATGACATCAACCTGAAATTCAATCCAACGCCATCACATAGTGGAACATTAAACCTTATATTGAATTGTAGTAACCTATTTATTCTTCCCTTTTCCTCAAAAAGAATCCATGAATTATATGAATCATTGTGAAAACAAAATTAAAAAAATCGAAGCTAATTATTGTTTTTGTTGGATTTCTCGCAAAAAAATATTTTCTTACAAAAAATTTTGAGCAAAGAGCGAGCTTTTGAATCAACATTCATTTTCATTTTTAATTTACAAATTTTCATTGTTAAAATGTGCTGATGTGCATTATGGAAACAAAAATTTTATTTTTGATTTTAAAATGCTGTTTTTCCCTGAGTTTAGAGATATGATAACAACCATCAACTGATTGTCTATTGGAGAAACGTCGTCAATCAGCCAAAAGAAAATTCTGCGCATCGTATAATTACCTACATACATGGGTGCGCTCATACGTTTTTCTCAAGTTCAGGTGCCTTACTGACGCATAATCCACCGCCCGCGGATTGACTGACGGTTGGTTTTAGTTTCTTATTATCATAAATATTATATATCGCTAGCTTAGAGTGCAAACTGTGTAAGTCCATTTTTATGAAAAAGTGTATTTTTATGTAGAACGCTAGCAAAATCAAATACGCACCGCGCTAAACAAGTCTGAGACTCTTGTCATATTTCTACTCATTGTTATTCAGTGATACGCAAATTGTGTAAGTCCAAAAATCGAAGAAAATTGTGTAAGTCCAAAATATTTACATGAACGGAATTTTTTTTTTTCATTTCGAAATTTTTTAATTTTTTGTTTTTCGTCTCTCCTACAAAGTTTTAAAAAAGGACTTACACAATTTGCACTCTAAGCTAGCGATATACAAAAGCTCAGCCTTTATAAAATTGCTTGAAATTTCCACTTTTTTGTCATGTTGAGGTGCCTGACTGACGCATAATCCACCGCCCGCGGAATGGCTGACGGTTGTTTTTAGTTTCTTATTAACATAAATATTATATATACAAAAGCTCAGCCTTTATAAAATTGCTTCAGAAAGTGCTTTTTTTCACGACTTCCGCAGCCTCCCACTAGCGCACCCACCGATGGTATTGTGACTGACGATCGGTTTCGTAATTGGGAACGTGACTACAACACACAGTTTTAATCTCAGCCTTTATAAAATTGATCGAAAAAAAGCCGCTGCCTCTTGGGCTATAAGTAGACAGAGTACAAGTTCAACATGTATAATAGAATAACGATGAGTAAGCAAATTGCTAGCATTAGCTTTTTATCAGTAAAACAATCAACTCAGTTTTGTAAATATGTCGCAATGATTTCTAACTACAAAACTAAAATATAGAATTGTTATGCAAAAACGCATCCACACATGCATTTGTGCATACAAGCATACATAGTAGTAGTGGGACTTTTTTCGAATAGTATTTTTCGAATAGTGATACATATATATACATATGTGCACACGTGCTCGTTTTTGTGCATAGACATGTAGGTATATGCGTTTTTATGTTATTATAAATATGTATGTGGTGACATACGTGTGAAGGGAGGTGGATGGTTTTTTGTTATTGCATGTACATATGTCGTCGCCCGGATAAATTAATGTCGTATGTTGCATTTGAAGACTTTTGGGAAAACAGGTTTGAAGTTTGGAATTGTATTTCTCCAAAACTTCTGATTAGTTTTTCTCCAAAGTCTGGCAGAACACTACTAGGCTACAAAATTCTTAAATTATTTTAATTTTGTTATATATTGTTTATTATTTTTGAATTTATAAAGGATTTTCTTCAGTAAAATTTTGTCGTATGTTACCTTTAGCCATGGTATAAGTATACCGGTAAAACAAACGTCAAGTTTTCGGCGCCATATTAACCACCTGACAATTAAGCAGATTATGACATTTCGTGCTGCCATACTCAATGATAAAAATCCTCCATTAATGCAATTTTTCACTGCTTTGTTTTAAAAATAAATTGTAACCATGTAACCATTGTAACATCATTAAAAAACATAAATTTTTGGCAATATTCGGTTGGAAATTATTAATCGGTAAGTTTGTGGAATAAGTATACATAAGTAATATAAGTAAAAGTTAAATCAAATAATAATTAGTATATGTACAGCTGTGGACACATAAATGGCACAAAATTTCATATCAACTACAAATTTAAATTTTTAGCTGAAAGATTATCGTAATACAAAACTATTGCATTTCTAGTTGCTGTCGTAATGTGTGCCGCATCTGCGACGCAAAAATGTGTGAGTTTGTTGTGTTTACTGCTTACCGTTATCAATTTTATGTAAACAATGCACTTTTTGGCTGGACACATAAATGGCACGAACTAATTTAATTTGCAGTTGGCGTGTAACTTTCAATCAAATTAGACAATATTTTGCTTATTTCCTCGCTATTTAATATTAAAAGTGTTTTAAGACGAAGAGCGTTTGAAAATGGGTTCAGGAAAACATACCACAAATGAAGAAAGACGAATTATTTGGGAAATGTATAAATCGGGTAGAAAAATTGCAGAAATTGCAAAAATTTTTAAGATTTCTCGCAAAAAGGCATACAATGCCATAAATTCATGTATGGAGGACCCTGATGTGTTAATTAGAGGCAAAACTCGGAAGCCAAGGCCACGAAAAACAGATGCACGTACGGATGCCTCTATTGTAAGAATGGTGAAAAGTGATCCCTTTAAGTCATCACGAGAGATAGCAAGTAGTATAAATCAAAAATTAAGCACAGAAATATCTAGTAGGCTTGTCAGAAGACGTCTGAATGAAGCAAATTTATTTGGGCGCATTTCCAGGAAGAAACCACTCCTGTCAAGAAGAAATATCCTAAGGAGAATGGACTTCGCTAAAGCTCACAAAGAAAAATGTCAAAATTTTTGGAAAAATGTTTTGTGGAGTGACGAAACCCAGATAAATCGGATGGGGCCAGATGGCAGAGTGTATGTTCATCGCCCGAAAAGCCAAGAATACAATCCAAGGTTCACCCAGAAGACGATCAAGCATGGGGGCGGAAATATGGTTTGGGGAGCATTTTCTTGGCATGGTATAGGGCCACTCGTAAAGATAAACGGCAAAATGGATAAATTTCAGTATTTAGATATTTTAAAAAGCCATATGGAGCCATTCGCCTTTGAAAAAATGCCAGTTAAGTGGAGGTTTATGCAAGACAACGACCCAAAACACTCGTCTAAACTAGTCAAAAGTTGGTTCAGTGCGGAGAAGATTGATGTATTAGATTGGCCAGCCCAGAGTCCCGACCTAAATCCGATAGAAAACCTGTGGAATGAAGTCAAGGTTTCAATAGCGGGGAAAAATTATAAAAATTTAGACGAACTGTGGTCGGCCGTTGAAGAAGCTTGGTATGCCATACCCCCAGCAAAGTGCCAAAAACTCGTGGAGAGTATGGGCCGCAGGTGCGAGGCAGTCATACTTAATAAGGGCTACAGCACAAAATATTAGCAAAAACTAGAACAAAAAACCGGTTTTACTCGAATTTTTACACTTATTTTCATAATGTGCCATTTATATGTCCAGCTCATTTTGTACCTTTCTCAGAATTTCATGATTTTTTTTAAATTTAGATATGAATTGTAATTTAATTTTGTGATATTACTAAATGTAAAGAATAAAGGTTTGAAAAAATACCAAACATGTGGTGGTAGCTAAAATTATTCGCGTTTTTTTAGCATAACAAAATATTTCTAACAAGTAGTGAGTTTCTGTAACAAAATCGCGAAAATTTTCGATCAAAATGACGTCACATTAATACGTTCCACACTTTGTCACCACCTAAAAAGCAGGTGAGAATCTATCGATTGACGTCATTATGACGTCACTCAGGCGAAAAGATTGATAGAGTTCAGTTACAGAAACGCAGTGAAGGTGTGCCATTTATGTGTCCATAGCTGTATATATGTATATAAATTAAAATATTTTTGTAGTCTCAGCTTGGCCATACTACAAAGCAGCCCCATCCCGGTATTCTCGGCTATTCCCATTTTAACCAAATTAAAACCTTCTCCCCTTTCAACGCGCAATTATACAAAATAATAATGCACTACCGCTTTTATATAGTTACATGAAAAACAACTATGGCATGAACTATATTTTAACTAGTAAGTTAAATCAAGACGTCATCGAAAATTTCTTCAGCGCCATAATAGCCAAAGGAGGACTTAATGACCATCCTTCACCTCTGGAAGTTAAATATAGGTTACGTTCCTATCTTCTAGGTAAGAAGTTTTGTAGTGCGACTATTATATTATTATAGTGTTTTTTTTTTAATAATATTATTCGAATGGTAAAAAGGGTATCTTTTGCTATTTTCTCAAAGGTCACACTTAATATGTATGTACGTTTTCTTTTCTTATGCTGAAAATACATACATATGTATATATCGTCGTTTAAACTTCATAACCGCCTAAGCATATGTGCAAAAAAAACAAAATTTCACATATGTTATCAACTTTCGGAAGGGGTGCTATATAAACCAAATTCCACGTTTATGACCTATTTAGAAAAACTAAATTTAGTATTTCTTAAAATTAATGGGGAAACATTAAGTTTTGGTTCAAATAAGACAATTTGCAAGTACACTTTTGCATTTACGTATGGCTGTGTTTGTTATTATGTAGATATTTATGTTTGTATGAAATGTGTATTGTAAAGGAATTAAAAACATCGAAGATTATTATTATTAAAATTGTGAACTAATACGAGTATACATTGGAATTAGTTTTATTTATTGAAAAGGGCTATGTTCAGAAACGCAGCATGAAACGCAACAGCGGCAGTAATTATTTTTTTGATGATTGTGATGAGCGACGCTTCATGCAAAATTGACGTTTATGAACGCTCTGTTTCTACTACAAAATCAGGTTGCGCTTCAAACTGAGTTTCTGAACAAAGCCAAGGATTATGTCCATGCATTTTAAATCTAAAGAAGTGTTTCTCTCTGTTTTTACTAAAGACAAATCTACCCTTTCTAGGTATTTTCACTTTCTCTTTCTGTGCTTTGATTTCTGAAATACCCAAATTTTCAAACAAAAATCTACGCATTCAAAAAATAAAAGTCTGGCATCGCTATACTCCAAAACTGACATAAGATCAAACTTCAAAAATCTGCTTTTTAATCAAAAAGACAGCGTCAAATTGACAATGCACATACCTGTATTTTTTATACCATGCCTTTAGCAACATTTTTGCAGGAAATTTGTATGACGTACGACAAAATGGGTGAGTTTCTGAGAAAAAGCTGGTCCGCAACTGTTGAGCTGAACAGTTGCCAACAGTTGTGTAGCAGTTGAGTTAAACAGCTACGTCTTAGAAACGGTTTGATGAATTTATCAGCTGTTTGGCTTTACACAACATGTTGAGCTCAAGTAGCGAAGAAAATTTGTGATGCAAAAAATGGCGAAAAGTTGCCAACTGTTGAGCTGAGCGGAATTACTCAACAGTGCGTTTCTAAGACAAACACTCAACAGTTGCACAACAGCTCAGTCTTAGAAACTCACCCAATGTGTTCCCAATTTGAACTAAATGAAAGATTTTTAAAATTAGTTAAATATTGTATTTGATTTCTCATAAAAGTAAATAAATTAAATAATTGACAGCAATTAAAAGCACATTGGAAATTAGACGAAATCGCTTGCGACCTTGCACAAACGAAAAAATTCTACTCAATATCTCTTAAACTAAAGGAGATAGCAAAAAACGGATAACGTCATTCGAAAGATCTTGATTAGTTTAGTATAACTGTATTATTAACTCAATTCGGCCCAAAATTCACATACGACACTAATTTATCCGGGCGACGATGTATGCTTTTGTAAGTACATATATATGTACGTACTCTGGCTAGCGCGAATGGAAGTGGATGTTTTTTGTTATTGTTTGCATATATGCATGTATGTCAGGGATTACCACACCAATACTTTCAAACATTGCGCATGTGTTAAAAGCACAAAAGCTCTTGGCTACACTCAAAAGAAACTCAACCATTGTCGAAAATTAAAATTTTAAAATTGGAAATGGATAGTATTTTTATTCCTAACTTCACAAAAAACCACAAACAAAAAAAATTAAAATAAAAAAATATGAGACGAAATGCAAAATCATGATTCCTAATAAAAATATTACGTAAAAAATCCAAACAAAAAAACCACCCCCAACACACAATCATTTACAAGCATTCAGAGACTGCTCGAGCAGCACTACCTGCTAGCTCAACAGCTCAATGCTGACCATAGATAACTAGATACGAAACTCTTTATTTCGTGAGAGCGCTGTCAAAATGCGCATTTTTTATAACATTTTTCATTGGTGCCACTCTGTTCGAAAACTGAAAATGGGTATTTTACATATTATTTCTGGGAGTTTTGCGGCTTCCTTATGTTATTGAATACTATAGCAATAATAAAATTTTGTTTATACCAAATTAAGATAAGGATATAACCACAAAAGTGATACACAGGATAGTATGATTTTCCCACATTCCGAATATTCGTGTTCGATACCCAATCTCAGACAAATTAAGAATAACGCACAAAAAGTGGTGAACGATAATACATGTAGTTGGGTGGTATTTTTTAAGAAATATTTTACTCTATTTTGCATTTCTATTAAAATGTGAATATATTAGAACTGAAATATAATAATTTTTAACCGGAGATATATATAAATCTACTGAATAACCGCTGCCCGCGTTCCATCTCATTAACATATTTTTTATAATTTTAACTGAAACACAATTTTTTCCAGTTGAAACAGTAAACTGCACTGCGTACTATACACGAGCAATACAATTACCTCGATATTTTTCATAATTCATTATTATTTCAACAAAATTTAACACACAAAAAAAAAATCTAAATCCACCAAATGCGCCTATTTATTTTGGCGTGTTTTCCCTTCTGGCACCTGCAATTTGTACAAACAGCTGATCGGCCGGGTTTTCTGTTGTGTTGATGCTGGCAACAAAGCCACAGAAAACCCGTGGGAAAGTCATAAAAGTGAGAGAGTAAAAAAGAGTTTCGTATCAAGCATAGATAACTAGATACGAAACTCTTTATTTCGTGAGAGCGCTGTCAAAATGCGCATTTTTTATAACATTTTTCATTGGTGCCACTCTGTTCGAAAACTGAAAATGGGTATTTTACATATTATTTCTGGGAGTTTTGCGGCTTCCTTATGTTATTGAAGACTATAGCAATAATAAAATTTTGTTTATACCAAATTAAGATAAGGATATAACCACAAAAGTGATACACAGGATAGTATGATTTTCCCACATTCCGAATATTCGTGTTCGATACCCAATCTCAGACAAATTAAGAATAACGCACAAAAAGTGGTGAACGATAATACATGTAGTTGGGTGGTATTTTTTAAGAAATATTTTACTCTATTTTGCATTTCTATTAAAATGTGAATATATTAGAACTGAAATATAATAATTTTTAACCGGAGATATATATAAATCTACTGAATAACCGCTGCCCGCGTTCCATCTCATTAACATATTTTTTATAATTTTAACTGAAACACAATTTTTTCCAGTTGAAACAGTAAACTGCACTGCGTACTATACACGAGCAATACAATTACCTCGATATTTTTCATAATTCATTATTATTTCAACAAAATTTAACACACAAAAAAAAAATCTAAATCCACCAAATGCGCCTATTTATTTTGGCGTGTTTTCCCTTCTGGCACCTGCAATTTGTACAAACAGCTGATCGGCCGGGTTTTCTGTTGTGTTGATGCTGGCAACAAAGCCACAGAAAACCCGTGGGAAAGTCATAAAAGTGAGAGAGTAAAAAAGAGTTTCGTATCAAGTCATCTTTGATGCTGACTGAACAGAAATTTGCAAAATTTCTTTTCGTGCACGAAGAGTTCTGTAGTGTCGGTCAGGGATGCCACTAAGAAAATTTTTTTCCTACCAAAAACCTACCAAAATGGCTTCGAGCCTACCATTTTTTGTATACTCAGCTGTACTAGTACACAGAGTATTATAGTTTTAATCACATAACGGTGGATTGTAACAGAATGAAATAATCGAGATAGATATAGACTTATATATATCAAAATGATCAGGGTGAAAAGAGAAATCGATTGAGCTATGTCCGTCCGTCCGTCTGTAAACACTAACTCGCGCAAAAATTGAGATATTTTGATGAAATTTGAAATGCAAGTTGGTATCGAGACTGGAACGGTTGGTATTGAAAATGGGCGAAATCGGACCATGACCACGCCCACTTTTCCTATATAGAAAAAATCGAAAATTTGGTATCTCAGTCACTAATATAGCTAGAGCGATGAAATTTTTCCCACGTGTTGAGCTCAGGCCCCTTTGAAGAAATTTGATGAAATTTTGGAAAATGGGCGGTGCCACGCCCACTTATTAAGGGTCAAACATTGAAAGTTTTATATGTGGATGAAATTTGGTACGCGATTTACTTACTTAGGTAAACGTTTGGACGGAAAATTGTTAAAATATATGTGAATTATAAAGTGACCTAATAAAAACATTTTAAGCGATATCTCTGTCAAATATAAAGATATATTACTGAAATTTTGTGGTATGAGTCCAACTACGGATGTAAAACAAAAAACACAAAAAATTTGGAAAATGGGTGGTGCAACGCCCACTTATTAAGGGGCAAACATTGAAAGTTTTGTGAGTCATAACTAAGAAACCGTTGAAGATATATCGATGAAATTTGGTATAGGTGATACACTTACTTAGGCAAAAGTTTGGACGAAAAATTGCCAAAATCGGTTGACGACCACGACCACTTTTATATATGGGTATTATAAAGTGACCTAATAAAAACATTTTAAGCTATATCTCTGTCAAATATAAAGATATATCATTGAAATTTTATGGCAGGAGTCTAACTATGGACATAAAACAAAAAACATAAAAATTTTGGGAAAATGGGCGTGGCACTGCATCTTTTTAGACAAAGGAATCTACGAGATTTCTGAGCCCATAACTCGGCAAATAATTGAGATATTATCATGAAACTTGGTGTGTATACTTTTATTACTTGTGGTAATACATACATGTTCAAAATTTTAGCGAAATCGGTTGACGACCACGCCCACTTTTATATATGGGTATTATAAAGTGACCTAATAAAAACATTTTAAGCGATATCTTTGTCAAATATAAAGATAATTCATTGAAATTTTGTGGCATGAGTTCCAAAATAGACTGGAAAAAAAAATAGAAAAATTTTGGAAAATGGTCGTGGCACTGCATCTTTTTAGACAAAGGAATCTACGAGATTTCTGAGCCCATAACTCGGCAAATAATTGAGATATTATCATGAAACTTGGTTTATACACTTTTATAACTTGTGTTAATAGACACGCAGAAATTTATTGAAATCGGTTTATGACCACGCATACTTTTTAACAAAGATATTTCTGGAACACCCTTTAGGAATTTGTAACGTGACATCTTCGTAGCTAGAAGTCATAAACGAATGAAATTTTGCAGAAAGAATAATATTTATATGCTTAGTTGGATGACTGATAAAAATGTTGAAAATGGGCGTGGCTATACAGCATATACATTTTGTGGAATAACATTTCAGGAATAATGAGGGCAATCAACTGATCCTGAAGGAAACGTAAGAAGATTTATCGAGGGAAATACCGGACATTGTTTCCACTTGGTACAGCAAACGCATTTACTACCTAAGTAGGCCTGATGGCCTGTTGTGATACCACATGGAGCTCTTTATTACACATCATGTAGACGAACAGCCTTGTTTGCTTCATATAGCGTAAAACGTCAGATGCTTTTCTGTTTTCAATCTCCTCCAGTTGTGTCTGTGGGGGCAAGTGTACTTGATGCTCAAAGAAAACGTTTCTATTTAGCAGAGTTTTGTGACAAAACTCTACTGAGAAGGCATGTTTTCTCAACAGAGTTGTGGCAAAGTGAACAAATGTACCAAATCAATTATGTTAGTTGAACGAAGGCAAAAACCATAGTGTATGGAGAACAGTGACTTGACTCTGGGATGTGTGTCAAAGAGGTCGAACAGATGTGCTCAGCTCATTTTGAAGTTGTTATGGCCCAATGACGATCATGAATGCAATATAAGTTGCTCTTCTTCTTTCTGCTTTGTAGGCTGTTAAATTTACATTCTTGCACATGTTATTCGTAGAGTAGCTGGCGTTTACGCCCTCTCCGGGAATTGCGTTTTAGAAACTCAGCCTTAATTTCTTTTCGGAATTATTAATTGTTTTTTTTTCAAATCCCAATTCCTGAATTGCGTTTCTGTCTTGATTGCTACGACCATGTCATTATGGTCCCTTTTCTTACAACAACCACATCCGGCCGCCATACCAATCTGTACCCCCGAAAGTCGCCGCTAAGTATACCAATCTGTCCCCGATTTTGACATTTGCCAATGACATATCGACTTTTTTTTTATCGATTTTCGATGAGCTGTGGGACTTGCATATGTTGACGATGGCAAAAACCTACCAAAATTCAAATCGTCCTACCAACCTACCAAAAGGAACAAAACCTACCAGTTTTGGTAGGAAAAGCCCAAAAGTGGCATCCCTGGTGTCGGTGTGAGGCTGTCGGTGTGAAAGCTCTAAAAAGCTTGTACCGCGTGCATAGGCTCTGAAAATGCCTGATGTATGTAGGTCAGGGATTACCACACCAATACTTTCAAACATTGTGCATGTGTTAAAAGCACAAAAGCTCTTGGCTACACTCAAAAGAAACTCAACCATTGTCGAAAATTAAAATTTTTAAATTGGAAATGGATAGTATTTTTATTCCTAACTTCACAAAAAACCACAAACAAAAAAAATTAAAATAAAAAAATATGAGACGAAATGCAAAATCATGATTCCTAATAAAAATATTACGTAAAAAACACACAATCATTTACAAGCATTCAGACTGCTCGAGCAGCACTACCTGCTAGCTCAACAGCTCAATGCTGACTGAACAGAAATTTGCAAAATTTCTTTTCGTGCACGAAGAGTTCTGTAGTGTCGGTGTGAAAGCTCTAATGCAGAGATCCCCAATAGTCCAACTCTAATGCACCGTATGCGAATGCGTGTGCGTATGCGCATCTAAACGTTTTCTTGCGTGCGGCCCTGGCTGCTCCAGTGTATGCGCATGGTTGCGTCTATCAATTACACTACAGCGTTGCGTGATTCGAATCAATTTTGATTTAAAATCAACTTTCAAATAAAGAATCAACTTGATTCGTGATTCAAATTATTTTCAAATCAAAGATAATTTTTATTTGTGATTCATTCCTCAAAAGAATCAAAAATACCCTCTGATTGGTGATTCAAACTGTTTTCAAATCAAAGATAAATTTGATTTGTGATTCTTTTCTCAAAAGAATCAAAAATACCCTTTGATTCGTGATTCAAACCATTTTCAAATCAAAGATAAATTTGATTTGTGATTCATTTCTCACAAGAATCAAGAATCATTTTTGATTCTTGATTCAAAAAATATCTTTGATTCGAATCAAAAATTTTATTCGAATCAATAATTTGATTCGAATCAAAAATTTATTTAGAATCAAAAATACTGTAGCATATCAGAAATATTCAAGTACATTCTCGGTAACTTAAAACACAAAAATGTATAAAATGCACCAAAAGTGCAACAACAGCCAAATTGTATGCTGACGCCAAATATGTACATATGTATGTACATATATACATATTTCTGATTGTCGTATTTACGTTTGTGCTACGCCGTACGTACATACATACATACATATGTATGTATGTGCATAGGCACTTGGGTGCATACCCTGCAAAAATCAATGGATTATATGCTCCATTTGTGGTAAGTTGGAGTACTTTCAAAGTGACCACTAACATAGCCCAAACGACCGATTCGTGTATCTGCATCGGTTCGTAGTTAGCCGAACATAACAAAAACCAAATTTTTATCGCGACGAAGACGATATGTGTATCCATACATAACTACATACATACATATGTTGGAATGTATACACGTCATTCGTCGTCGTCGCGATAAACATTTGGTTTTTGTTGTTATGTTCGGCTAACTGTTAGGTACTCCATCAATTAATCCAATGTAGGTACTCCATGGATTAATATGATTGTTATGCGGGACTGGAGTATATACTCCATTGCAATGACATGCAATGTTAAATGGACAATATTTTTGTATGAAATGTGGCAAGTTATGGAGTAATCGGTTGGTCCATAGCGAGCACTCCATGGATTAGCGAATGGAGTACTCGGAATTTTTGCAGGGTATGCATACATACATATGTATTATATGTACATATGCCCTGCAAAAATCATTGAATTATATGCTCCATTTGTGGTAAGTTGGAGTACTTTCAAAGTGACCACTAACATAGCCCAAGCGGCCGATTCGTGTATCTGCATCGGTTCGTAGTTAGCCGAACATATATATGTACATATCTACATAGAAGTAAGAATTAGAGTAGATATACATGTATTATAGTAAATAAGTAGTATGTACATAAGAAATTTTGTGTATAGGTAAATAAGAATCAATTTTACCAATAAATTCCCTGATTGAATTGCTGTTCGTAAAGCAATACAACAAACCACTTTCGTTTAATTTGAACGGGTTTAAAATATACATATGTATGTACATATGTACCTATAGTGAATCCTAAATATATTTCAAATAAAAGATACTTTTAGTACGAGATCATTTTGGGTAAATGCATTATTATTATTTATTTTTAAATTCTGTTATTTTATTCTTTTATTGGGTTCATTTAATGTATGTAAAATATATAAATTATAAGTACATAAGTAAGTACATATGTGTGGATATGTATAAGACATTTTAAAGATTGTTAAAGTAATACAAATACTGGCAAAACGAAATAGTTAATATTAGCGATTTACGATGCGCGCACTACAGATACACTTTCAACATTAAACCATGGTTCGGATATTCTCATTTAAGATTACTCATTTTCATTCACGAATTTTCACGAATATTTTTTCTCTAATATTTCTCCTTCCTTCCTTCCTTCCTTCCTTCCTTAATTGGCACGTAACCGTCTAGACGATTCTGGCGGAATCCAGTAGAGTGCGGCAATTGTTTCTGTTTCGTGCAGCATGGCGCCACTCACATGTGAGACAAACTGATCTCGAAAACTAACAAAGCATTCGCGAAAACAATTTATCACGAACATTTTTGAGCTACGTTGTAGGGAAGGATATACATACATACAAGCAGATTTTCGCAGTTGCCTTAGCCAGCCATTTGCGCGTACATATGTATGTATATTCCCACCAAAAAATCTAAGCCTTTTTAAGAATTAAAACCGCAGATTTTAAGGCTTCCGAAATCAGGCCTGAAAATTATAAAGATAGCAAATTTGTATGGCGTAAGGCTTAAAATAAGGCTGATTTTCCTGTGTTGATGTCATCACGCCATAAGGAGTACTCTCTCTCTGAGAGCACACCTTATTCCTAATGCTTATCCGCCATGCGAAATAAGGCCTAGATAATAAATAATACCATGTTAAATGGACCATATTTTTTATATGAAATGTGGCAAGTTGAGGAGTACTCGGTTGGTCCATAGCGAGTACTCTATACACGCGTACATGGAGTACTCGGCTTTTTTGCAGGGATTCTTTTGTATGCATACACCCAACCATAATTCATTCATCCTTTCATTCATTTATTCGTTATATATATGTATGTAAGTATATACATACATATGTATGCACAAGAGCTTGGCTAAAGCAACTGCGAAAATCTGCTTGCATTTCCTCCCATACAACGCAGACGTTTGTTGAAATTTTAGATTTTTTGCATTTCAACTCGCGGGGGTGGTGGGATCACGTACTAAAGTATTTTTTATATGAAATAAAGTTTTCAAAACTTTTGATTCGAATCAAAAATTTTATTCGAATCAAAAATTTTATTCGAATCAAAAATTTTATTCGAATCAAAAATTTTATTCGAATCAAAAATTTGATTCGAATCAAAAACTTATTAAGAATCTTGATTCGAAATCAAGTTTGAATCAAGAATCAAAAAAAGATTTTTGATTCTTTTGAGAAATGAATCACAAATCAATTTTATCTTTGATTTGAAAATAGTTTGAATCACGAATCAAAGGGTATTTCTGATTCTTTTCTGAAACGAATCACAAATAAAATTTATCTTTGATTTGAAAATAGTTTGAATCACGAATCAAAGGGTATTTCTGATTTTTTTTTGAAACGAATCACAAATAAAAATTATCTTTGATTTGAAAATATTTTAAATCAAGAATCAGAAAATATTTTTGATTAGTGATTCAGTCAAATCAAAATCACGCAACCCTGCACTACATACATATATACAATTCCCGCCATTGTTATTTTTGAAAATACATATTTTACCAATTCGCGGAATATTTAATAAAATGTATAGTGGATGACGATTTAGAATTGATATTAATTATGATAGGAAGTGTTATTGCCGTATATAAGGAATACTTTAAAATTATTAAAAAACAAGTAAGGAAGCCTAAGTTCGAGTGGAATCGAACATTAGATACTCAGCTGTATGCTTTTATTGTTTGTTTGCGTTTAATGGAAACACGTTGTACTTTATATAAAGTGAGTGCTGCATAAAGTGGACGTAGCCACGCCCATTTTCCAAAATTTTTATCAGTTATCCAACTAAGTATATGAATATTATTATTTGTGCAAAATTTCATTCCTTTACGAGTTCTAGTTACAAAGATTTCACGTTAAAAATTCCCAAAGGGTGTTTCAGAAATATCTTTGTTAAAAAGTAGGCGTGGTCATAAATCGATTTCAATAAATTTTTGCGTGTCTATTACCACAAGTGATAAAAGTGTACACACCAAGTTTCGTCATAATATCTCAATTATTTGTCGAGTTATGGGCTAAGAAATCTCGTATATTCCTGCTTCTAAAAGGAGGCGGTGCCACGCCCATTTTCCAAAATTTTTGTGTTTTTTGTTTTATGTCCATAGTTGGACTCCTGCCATAAAATTTCAATGATATATCTTTATATTTGACAGATATCGCTTAAAATGTTTTTATTAGGCCACTTTATAATACCCTTATATAAAAGTGGGCGTGGTCGTCAAACGATTTTGGCAATTTTTCGTCCAAACATTTGCCTAAGTAAGTATATCACGCCTACCAAATTTCATCGATATGTCTTCAACGGTTTCTGAGTTATGACTCATAAAACTTTCAATGTTTGCCCCTTAATAAGTGGGCGTGGCACCGCCCATTTTCCAAAATTTCACCATATTTCTTCATAAGGGCCTGAGCTCAATACGTGGGTAAAATTTCATCACTCCAGCTCTATTAGTTACTGAGATACAAAATTTCGGATTTTTACTAAGGGGAGGTGGGCGTGGTCATGGTCCGATTTCGCCCATTTTCAATACCATCCGTTCTCGTCTTGATACCAACTTGCATTCCAAATTTCATCAAAATATTTCAATTTTTGCGCGAGTTATCGTGCTCACAGACGGACGGACGGACAGACGGACGGACATGGCTCAATCGATTTCTCTTTTCACCCTGATCATTTTTATATATATAAGTCTATATCTATCTCGATTATTTCATTCTGTTACAATCCACCGTTAGGAAATCAAAACTATAATACTCTGTGTACTCTGTGTACTAGTACAGCTGAGTATAAAAAAGTAACATTCGAGTACGTGATTTGTTTTTGGAAAGGGAAGTTAGTGTTTCTTTAATTTGATGAAAACCCGTGAAGTGGATCAGTTCCAAATTAATAATAATATAATACACTGGCGCTATTATAACTCTGACGAGTTTAATGACCGAGCTTCTCTCCCAATTCGAGAAGTGCTCCTTTTGTTTTTGCTAATTGGGTGGACCTACAGTTTTATGCCGGCTCCGAACGGCGAATGCATTTTTTGTGAGAAGCTTTTTCATGGAAGAAATACACTCGGAGGGATTTCTAAAAACCCAATAATTGGTTTTTAATTAATTAGACAAATTTTTTTTGGTGTTTGTCCGGACTGGGGTTAGAACCCGAGACCTCTGGTATAGCAGGCGAGTGCTCTACCCATTGCGCCACAGCGGCCACATTGCCAAATTGCTATCCATTGATTTTTATGTATTGTAAGAATTACAGTTGCTTTGCCTTAAAATATCAGACTATAAATTTTGGTTAATACAAATATGTATGTACATATATGCACAACCTCTGAAATCTGGTGTTCTGTTATACCAAGGCGAAAACTCCCCATTCAAAAGAGTACTCATATCACTTAAATATTTTTTCACAGTTAAACTTATTTAAGTTTCAATTATGTATTTTTACACGGGTAACTACATATGTATATGTAATTTAAATTCATACTATGTACATGGATATGCAGATAGTAATTAACATATAATTAATATTAACCATTTCTAAATATATTTAAAACACCTTTTAATTAACATTTCTGCTGGAAAACAAATTTTCACTACTTCACTTTAAATCAATTTAACGAAGTCTTTACGATTAAATATGTATACCGATGTAGCAACCAAATTAATATTGGCTGCGAAACGCATAGAAGTAGAAAGTTTTCAACTTAGCTGCATTCGAATGCGTGTTCGAAATCATCTTCGAATTTTCTATGCGTGTGGTGCATTTACATCCGTGCCACTGGAGTTTGCCTCATTTAAACACAGGTATGCAACACGGCTGTCAGTGACACGCACACGCATACGCATCTGCATACGGTTCATTAGAGTTGCACTACAAAACTCTAACTGCAGCAGTATTAGTGAAAAACGACTATTTGAGTGCCCAGCTACTACCGTCGCATCGTTCAGTAGCTTGCGGGCACTGAAGAACTGTAGGCAAGCTTTGAGATGGGATTTTGGGAAATTCACCTCCCAAATGAACATCGACAGAAGAGGGTTGCCAGCACAGCGAAAATATGTGAGATAAATATTTTAAGGTCGTGGTAGAATTGTGGTATATTTTAATAATATAGAAAAAAACATATGTGTATTCATTTGCATAATTAGAAAATGCTCCTTGACCTCACTACTTTGTTACAAATACGACAGTTTTCTTGTTTTTTTTTGTTTTCAAGTTCTAAAGTTTTTTAGAGCAACTGATATGCAACTCTGATGTGTGGTGTACTGTAATGTCCGCTATATTCACCTCCAGAAAGGACAATCATTTTTTCTTTTTCACCTAACCTTGCCTACAGGTCTACAGTGCTTGCGGGCAAGCAAAAAGACAACAACGTGCATGCATATATTTTTCGCTTTTAT
This sequence comes from Urophora cardui, assembly GCA_960531455.1. NCBI lineage: Eukaryota > Metazoa > Arthropoda > Insecta > Diptera > Tephritidae > Urophora > Urophora cardui. The sequence continues at coordinate 165,942,760 of OY482670.1, forward strand.
GCGCTGCTATACCACGTCGCACAATGCAATACGAAAAATAGTTTATGATGCCCAATGCTTGCGCGACGTCGTATGAAAACGAAGTATGCGTGTACGTTGTTATCTTTTTGCTTGCCCGCAAGCTAGTGATGGGCGAGTCCGAGATGTTTTATTCGATTCTCTCGATTGTTGAAACATCTCGAATGCTCTCGATGGTTTTCATTCGTATTCGAGTCAAGTCGTAAATGGCCGTCAGTCGAAACAATCGCTAAAACATCTCGGACTCGCCAACGATTCCTCTCGTCTTCAAAGCAACCCTACAACATCTCGGACTCGCTGTAAAAAATACATAATATTTGTTGTTCCCGCTTGAATATTAAAATTGCTTTAAACAACATACAGAGTGGTACAAATCTATTGCCGTTGTTGCTACTCGTAAAATTTGTTTCATAAGCGTCTCACTTCAGAAAATTGATTAATGTTTAAATAATTAATTATTTTTATGCACGACACTCTTTAGTTGTGATTGCAATAATGCAGCGTCTATGAATAGCATATTTTTCAATTTGGTTAATTTATTTATGTATTTGCCTCACTTCCATTAAAAATCCTACTTTCTTTATCAACAAACCTCATTCAGTTTATTTTATCAACTAAAACCTATCATCAAAACAACAGCCGGCCCGCCGACTCGGAACGATCCCAAAAACATCTCGCTTGTGTAGTCGAGATGTCATCGAAACAACCTACGACTCGCCGACTCGGAACAATCGCAAAAACATCTCGCTTGTGCAGTCGAACTGTCATCGAAACAACCTCCGACTCGCCGACTCGGAACAATCGCAAAAACATCTCGATTGTGTAGTCGAGGAGCGAGTCAACTTTTGACTCGATTGTGATTTTGCAACGATGGCGATTCTCTCGATTGTCTAAACATCTCGGACTCGCCCATCACTACCGCAAGCAACTGAATCGTCGCACGGTCGTAGATGGTTACCTAACTTTTGCGCTCTTACTACGACAAAACGAGAGAGTAAAACAATCTGTGTGAGTTGAGCGTTGCACCTCACTGTGTAACCTAAATCAAACGCAAGTCGTCAATTTAACGCACGCACGCAAATTTTTCATATGCGTTGAACCCAAATTGACTTGCGTGCGTGTTCAGATAAAGAAATAGAAAAATACAGAAAATCAGAGAAAATCTTGTTATTTTGTGGAATATGTACCTAACAGACACGATATCAAAAGCAAGTGTCAATTTTTTTGCAAACAATCACCCACAATGCTTAATTTCAACTGTCACGCAAAACAAAAATTGGGCGTCGAATTTGCTTTTTACGCACGCCGTTCAATTTCGGTTACTCCCATACAAGTTGTATGGGCATGAGAAATTGTTTGCAAAAAAATTGACACTTGCTTTTGATATCGTGTCTGTTAGGTACATATTCCACAAAATAACAAGATTTTCTCTGATTTTCTGTATTTTTCTATTTCTTTATCTGAACACGCACGCAAGTCAATTTCGGTTCAACGCATATGAAAAATTTGCGTGCGTGCGTTAAATTGACGACTTGCGTTTGATTTAGGTTACACAGTTACACAGTCAGTGCTATGAAACGAAGACCCCTGCTCTAATGCCTGAATCGCAATTTGGCGTTCGGTCGGTCGCGCTTCTGACAAGTGAGTAGAAATGTATGGAAATATATGAAGCAAATCGCATTGTGACCTCAAGCGTTTGATCGTAAAATTTTTGTAATATCGTATCTTCATTGCAACGCTGTGTAACGCCTGAGTTGAACATTTCTCTACTCAGTCGGGCGTTTGACATTAAAAAATTAAAATTGTTTTCTTTACATGAAAAATTATGAAATTGAAGAAAAAATGCAACAAAATATATTAGTGGCAGTGAACATGTTTGCAATCCAACATCTAATATCGAATGTCAGTGTGAAGCGGCTTTGAGGTACGATCAACGCGCGACCGACCTAACGCCAAATTGCGATTCCGGCATAAAAAGCTTGTACCGCGTGCATAGGTTCTGAAAATGCCTGATCTACATGCATCCCTGCAAAAAAATGTGCGATTAATACCGAAAGATATTTGTCCCGGATTGATCTCTTTCGAGAACAATCGGTCCACAATTAGTCCCCGATTGTTCCCGTACGGGTATAAATGTAGACTAATTGTAGACCAATTGTTCCCGAACGGGTATAAATGTAGACTAATTGTAGACCAATTGTTCCCGAACGGGTATAAATGTAGATTAATCGCTTTCATCCCGAACGGGTATAAATGTAGATTAATCGCTTTCATTCCGAACGGGTACAAATCTAGATTCCTTAAATGTAGAAATTTAACCAAAATATGCAATGTATTTAAAAAATTGTAGAACAACCGGTAAAACGAATTGAACACCCTTTCTTTTAATAACAATGATGAATAATAATTTTAACAAAATGTTGCCTAAAATATTCTTTGAAAAATCCTTTACATTACGCTCATATAATGCGCACTCAAAACTTAAAATTTTTTTTATTTATTTGTTGAGATTTTTTTACAAAAGTAAAACATTATATACTCTTTATTTAAATATGCATGAACATTTACAATTTTTTGACGATTGATATTAAAAATTGCCTTGGCTAACAACTTGGAAAAATCTACATTTGTACCCGTTCGTGCAGAAAGCGATTGATCTACATTTGTACCTGTTGGGGATGAAAGTGATTAATCTACATTTGTACCCGTTTGAGATGTGAGCGATTGATGTACATTTGTACCCGTTAGGGATGAAAGCGATTGATCTACATTTGTACCCGTTCGGTATGTTAGTGATTAATCTACATTGGTACCCGTTCGGGTATACAAATTGAACAATTAGTCTCTTCATAGGACATGCTCGAACAAATGCGATCAATTCGCCCCATATAAAGGGATGTAAAATTGTATTAGTCGCATGCTCCCTTGCGATTGATCCCGGACACGTCCCGGATTAATCGCATTTTTTGCAGGGATAATTTGGATTTCTCGTTAGCAGGTAGAACTTTCTGGCAAAAAAGCAAACACTATGTACCTACCCAGCTAACAATTTTCCCCTAAATCTGTTAGATTTCTATCAGATTGTCGGCAAAAAACTCCGAAATCAATAAGATTTCTGTATGACTTCTTCAAGAGAAATGTATGAAGACGTTGACAGGAATTCTTACAGACATGTCTTGGGGAATTCTTTCTTTTTACCGACGATTCCTACAGATATCTAACAGATTTCTGAACGAACAATGAGGGGAAATTTTTATGTTTTCCGACGAATCTGATGGATATCTTACAGATATCTGAAGAAAATCGTGCAGAATTCTGATATATTTTCCGACGATTCTAATAGATATCTAACAGATTTCTAAATAAAACTCAGCTAAAATTCGGTCTCATTTGCAAATTTATTATTATTTATTATATAAAAAATAACTATACATGTATATAGTATAAACACGATTTCTGTACTAAAACACATTAATTATAAAACGCATTCATGGTTAAGTATTTATTATATTAAAACTAACCTATATAAGTATATGGTCGTTTAAACTTCATAACCGCCCAAGTAAAGCTTTCATAACCGCCTATGCCAAAATTGAGATTTGCCAAACTTTAACTCTTGGCGCCCAGCTCTATCGATCCATACCATAAATTTGGTTTTTGTGAAGCCCGGGAAGGCCGATATTTCTAATGCCCTTTTTAGCTCTGAAGTCATAGAGGTGGGCGTCAGAAATTAAATTTTAATTTTTGGCACAAATGTCGGTTAGGCGATTATGAAAGTTTCACTTATGCGGTTATGAAGTTTAAACGGCGATTTGTAATAATTAACTATTTATATCTATTTAACACAATTGCGACGGTATCAAACAGAGTCGTTTAACAGCTTTTCGCGTCTCGCTTGGCTGTAAATCTGACGGGACATATCCACTTTTGTTGTATTTATTATTTGCTAATTTCCATTAATTTTTATATTTTTTGTATATTCTCAATAGAAATTTTCACGCACTAAAATAAATATTTATAAAATATTTTGGCATATCTGTTATGAGATATGTCTGAAGGGGGAAAAATTAAATTCCCTAGATATTCCTGATAGAAATCTATAAAATATCTATAAGATATGTCCACATAGTCAACTTTGTACACAGATTTTTTTCAGAATTGTCTGAATCAGAGTTTGAGCGCTTTCACATTACTCGGTGCGGTATCGGATCGACATTTTTGGTTTTTACCGAAAGTATACCGAAACCTTACCGACCACATGTATTTCAATTGGCACTTTCACATTAGTGTTGCATACATGAAATCGGAGCGGATTAATTTCGGTATACCGCAACGCGGTAAGACCGGTCAGTAAAATTTGAGGAATTACTGCAGACATTTTTGCGGCGTAATAAAAGAAGAAGAACAAAGTCAGTAAAAAACTTGTTTCGGCTATAAATGTAGCAAGTTATAATGTCTTCGTCTTCACTGAAAGACATTATTGTTATTATTGAGTGATTTGTTGAAGTTAAAAATTTTGTTTTGCAAATTCCGATGTTTGTTTTCCTATTTTCTGCCGATTACGCACCGAAAGTATTCCCACAAGTCTGAAAAACACAGCAACGCGGAATCGTTTCGGTAAGCTGAAAATACCGAGCAAAAAATGTCGATCCGATGTCGTACCGAGTAATGTGAAAGGGCCCTAAGTCTGGTAAAATTTTTAGCGGGGTAGGTACCTACATATTATTTATCTTAATTGTGGTTAGGGTAGAGGCATTAGTTTTGGGCTATAATACCATATTAAAAAAATTTTGGAAAGAATTCGAAGAAAAGCGGAATTTCTAAATTTTCTTAGGACGTGAATTATGCAAAATACTTCTGAGAGCCACTGTATGTATGTACATATCTGTGCCCGCAAATTAAAGTAGCCTAACTCGAGATAATGCGAAATTGAGTTATTGCTATAGTGTTAATCTTTGGAGGAAACCCATCGATCTGTCTTATCCCCATTTAAATTGGAGTAATATTTAAAAAGTTATTAAGATATAAAAATTATCCTAACTCAGATAGAAACATTTTGCACCAGTTAAAACAACTTATCTTCTAGCAAATCTCTTAAGTCTAGTATTGTATGAAAACACGTTTTATTAAAACATCCTAACTAGAGTTATGTGGGTACTTCATGGACGTATTTATTTGCGTTTTCAGTTTATTAAAAAAAACCTAACTTGAGTTAGGAATTCTAATTTTTTTTGTCAATTTTGTTTTCATAGCCTAAGTGGAAATAGGCATATATATAATACTTCTATATTGCTACTATGCAATTATTTTGTTGGTCAAACTTCACAGTAACGATATACTGTAAGAAAGGGAAGCAAGATTTCATGGGCGTCGTTAAACATTTCTTTTCAAAGACAAGGGGGACTACAGAAAAATTTGATAATATGAAATACATAGGTATTTTATTTAACAAAGATATTCAGATAATTTTGTTTGAAAACTAGATTTCAACAATTGGGCATGAGTTCAAAAAAGTATCAACTTCGTATAGAAGTAGGAACATATTGAATTATTGGCAAATTTTATTTTTGGCACAAGAGCCGCTTAGGCGGTTAGCAATTTCACTTAGGCGGTTATGAAATTTAAACGACGATATATATGTATATTGTGACTTTATTTAATTTACGAAAATATAAATTATCTGCCTTATTTTTAGCATGTAGGTATGCATACATAAGTTATTTGGTTGTGAACTACGTTGAAATAATAAATACATGTGTACAATTTTGTTTTCGAAAGATTGGCATTTCATTGTTTAATCTACGGCTTTCTGTTTTTATAACGACCATGAAAGTTTTATATGAAGGGAATAACAACCCCTTTTAATCCCCCTTCTGTTTTTTTTGTAATGCTACTACAATTTTAAAAATGTGTGTGTGACATATATTCACATATACGACTTTTGCTTGTGTTGACGCATGCGCACAAATTACATATGCAGTGGGAAACGAGTTCAGCGCGACCAGAACTGAAACACATTGAGTAGATAGGCTGTTAGCAATATAGAAGTATTATATATATGGGAAATAGGTTATTTTAAGTTTTTTTTTTTATTTATACACATCTTATCTCGAGTTAGGTTTTTTTGTTAGAATACTTTTCTCATTTCACGCGTTATTATCTTCAGTTAGGTTTTTTTGTTGGAAGCAAGTGGATATGATAAACTGAGATAAGAGATTTTTCAAGGATATATATTATAGAAATTCAATTAATTATTATATACTGTATACATAAAACACCTTTTTTCATCAATTAAACTTTAATGTGGCCGCTGAGGTGCAGTGCGTAGAGTTCTCGTCTGCTATACCAGAGGTCTTGGGTTCTATCCCAGTCCGGACAAACACCACAAAAAAATTTTTCTAATTGATTAAAACCCAATTATTGGGTTTTTATAAATAGCGGTCACCTCTCGGTAGTGGGCGGCATACCCTCCGAGTGTATTTCTGCCATGAAAAGGCCTCACAAAAAAGCATTCGCCGTTCGGAGCTCGCATAAAACTGTAGGTCCACACAAATTGTAGGAAAAACAATAGTTAAGAAGCACACCTCGAATTGGGAGAGAAGCTCGGCAATAAAACTCGTTAGAGTTTTAATATCGCCAGTGTATTATTATTCCAGCACAAAAAAATACACCAAGCCACATGGCTGTCTCCTGATCGAAAAACGCGAAATCAAATTGATCACGTCATGATCGACGGCAGACACAGCTCCAGCATCCTAGATGTGCGCACAATCCGTGGTCCCAATGTCGACTCCGACCACTATCTTGTAGCAGCCAAGGTACGCACCCGCCTCTGTGCAGCAAAGAATGTGCCAGCAGGACAGCAAGGAAAGTTTGAAGTCGAAAGGCTGCACATGACGCAGACAGCCAATCAATACCCCACTCGGCTCTCACTCCTGCTCTCTGAGAGCAACCCTTCACCAAACGATGTATCTGAGGAATGGGAACACATCGCTCGTTCACTTCGTATCGCCGCTGAGGAATCTATAGGATACAAGCGAGCCCACAAAAACACCTGGTACGACAAGGAATGTCGCGATGCCTCGGAAAGAAAGAACGCCGCCTACAGGGCTACATTGTGTGCGGGCGCAACGCGAAGCGTATGGGAGCGTTATCGAACGGCGAAGAAGGAAGAGAGGCGCCTTTTTCGAAAGAAGAAAAGGGAGGCTGAAAGGCGCGAGTGTGAAGAGCTTGAGATGCTGGCGGGTAGGAACGATGATCGAAAATTCTATAAAAAAATCAGGCGGATGACTGAAGGTTTCAAGACCGGGGCAAATTCCTGCCGGAATGATAACGGTGATCTGGTAACTGATGTCCAGAGCATACTTAAGTTGTGGAGGGATCACTTCTCCTCCTTGCTAGATAATGGCAACAGTGAAAGTGCGGAAGGAGAAGATGTACGACCCGAATCCCCAATAGCCGATGATGGTAGGCATGTTCCACCACCTGATCATGACGAAGTGCGAATAGCAGTATCTAGGCTTAAGAATAACAAGGCCCCGGGCGCTGACGGCTTGCCAGCCGAGCTATTCAAACATGGTGGCGAAGAGTTGATAAGGAGCATGCATCAACTCCTATGCAGAATATGGTCGGACGAGCGCATGCCCGACGATTGGAACTTAAGTGTGCTCTGCCCAATCCACAAAAAAGGAGACTCCACAGTACGCGCCAATTATCGTGGGATAAGCCTCCTGAATATCGCATATAAGGTCTTAGCAAGTGTATTGTGCGAAAGACTGAAGCCTATCGTCAACAATCTGATTGGACCTTATCAGTGTGGCTTCAGACCTGGTAAATCTACCATCGACCAGATCTTCACAATACGACAAATACTGGAAAAAAACCCATGAAAAAGGATCCGACACACACCATCTCTTTGTCGATTTTAAAGCCGCTTTTGATAGCACGAATAGGAATTGCCTGTATGCCGCAATGTCTGAATTTGGTTTCCCTGCTAAACTTATACGGCTATGCCAAATGACATTGACTAACACCACCAGCTCCGTCAGAATTGGGAAGGACCTCTCCGAGCCGTTCGAGACCAAACGAGGTTTCAGACAAGGTGACTCTCTTTCGTGCGACTTCTTCAATTTGATGCTGGAAAAGATAATACGAGCTGCAGAACTTAACCATACAGGAAGCATCTTATATCACAAGAGTGTGCAACTGCTGGCGTACGCCGATGACATCGACATCATTGGCACTAACACGCGCGCCGTATGTTCTGCCTTCTCCAAGCTGGATAAAGAGGCTAAGAAAATGGGTTTGGCGGTCAACGAGGACAAGACGAAGTACCTCCTGTCATCACACAAAGAAACAGCACGCCTTGGCAGCCACGTCAATGTTGATAGCTACAAATTCGAAACTGTTAAGGACTTCGTCTATCTGGGAACCAGCATTAACACCAAGAATGATGTCAGCACGGAGATCCAACGAAGAATCACGCTTGCCAATAAATGCTACTTCGGACTAAGTAGGCAACTGAAAAGTAAAGTCCTCTCTCGACAAACAAAAATCACACTCTACAGGACGCTCATCGTTCCAGTCCTCATGTACGGCGCAGAAGCATGGACAATTTCAAAATCAGATGAGATGGCACTTGGAGTATTCGAGAGAAAAGTTCTTCGTAAGATTTATGGACCTTTGCGCGTTGGCGTGGGCGAGTATCGACGGAGATTTAACGATGAGCTGTATGAGCTTTACACAGACATCGACATTGTTCAGCGAATAAAGATCCAGCGGCTGCGTTGGGCAGGTCATGTCGTGAGAATGGACGAAGGCGCTCCGGCCAAGAAAGCATTTCTATCGAAACCCGCTGAACGCAAAAGAAAAGGGAGACCTCCACTGCGTTGGGAAAATCAGGTGGACAGCGATGCTGCCTCCCTAGGTGTTCCCAAGTGGCGCCATGCTGCACGAAACAGAAGCAATTGGCGCGCTCTGTTGGACTCGGCCAGAATCGTCTAGACGGTTAAGCGCCAATCAAGAAGAAGAAGTGTATTATTATTGTTATTTTTTTTTATTTATTTATTAATATTGACAGTTAAGCTTAAAAGCTAGAAACTAACAGATATTTTTTTATATAGCACTGGCAACTCAGGCCTTCGGCTAGTTATTATTAGCCGCTTTCGATTCACAATTTCTCTGCTGGCTATAAATTTCCTTATGTCAAATTTATATGTGAATGCTAGCGAGCAGAGGGAAATTTTTATCGACCAGTTAGCGAGTATGGCTACTACTTATTATGGGTTCAAACATTTTTGTTCGATCCGACCTCGCTTGTGTGATGGCGAATCGAAAACGACAGTTGTTATTAAACTTTAATCGTGTAGCGTTTTACAAGGTATGGATCCTGGTAACATGGAGGAAGAAGACTTTCTAAATATGGATTATAGTAGCGACGACTCAATTAAGGACTCATTTTTTAACGATAGTCAGTCGGACACGGGGTCAGATTGTGCTGATTAGCCTATGCCTTCCTACACCTTTTTGCGATCTTCTGAATATTTTTATAAATGCTTTATACACTTTTTATTTAACTGTACATGACTGTGTTTCCGGACAACCTACGTGTTATATGTGGCATGAGACCCTTGCAAATTGTGGTGGCAATGGAATAGCATCGTGCTTATTCAAACACTTAAATAGTTTACCATTCAATATTAAACATGTCGTTTTTTATAGCGATTGCTGTCCTGGCCACACACAAATACCAGCTGTTTTCTATCAAACAGTAGTGCTAAAATGCACTAGTAAAATAAAATGCAAATTCAGTTCGGATTGAAAACGATCCGCGGCGTAGGATTATGGATTATTTTTTTCAGGCCCAAACAACAATGATTAGCGAAACGATTTTTATTTTATTTCATTCATTTCAAACATAAATTAAAAGTCAAAAACTCTAAGACTTCTAATTCCACTACTTAGTTAGTTATATCCACTTAAATGGTCGTTTCGGGTCGTTTTCGACCCGAACGTAGGTCTACGCTTAAAAACACTTAACTCGAGTTAAATGGAAATAAAAACCTTATTGGGAAGAATTCGACACAATAAAAGAACTTAACTAGAGTTAATTCTGCTTTTCGTAAAAATTGCATCCAATAAAAGCACTTAAGTTATAAAAGACAATTTTTTGCAATTAACCTTGCTTTAAGATTTCTGGTTCACAACTATTCCTTCTCTAACACTACAAATCCATTATTTCACCTTTTAAAAATCCGAATTGGTCCAATGGTTTGAATTTTGACAAAAAAATTGAGTTTTTTCCGTTCACCATATTTTGAGTTAGGCTACTTTAATTTGCGGGCACAGATATGTATGCAAAAAACCTTAATACTATTAAACGCATTTAATATAACCATTATTAAAAAAATTAACGGCTTACAACAGTATATGGGCGATTCCAGAATGTCGAACGTGACGTTCTCACGTCTTTAAAGCTCAATAAAGTATGCATAGCGTTGAATATTTTTTTTTATTTAGAAAGCACTTGATCAGCACTATAATCGATGCAAATAAGAAGTAGTATCGGTTTCAAGCTTCTGAGATATTAGCATTTAAAGGGTGATGGCGAACGTGACAAAAACAAAATCAAATTTGTACCTAGATGCTATTAGAAAAGTGCAAAATTCTGTTAACCTTGGTCCAACATAGTAACGATTAGAGATCAAAGTAGAATAATGTAGCTCTCAACTGATGGTTTTATCGTGAAAATATATATACTAGTTTGATTTTTATAAGCTTAGGAAAAAATCTGTAACGTGACATGGCGAAAGCGACAAAACGATTAGTTCAAGTAATTTAAACTTAATAATATTAACTTAAATTAACAAAATTTTCTATTTTTTCTATGAAGATAATTGCACACTAGCACATATAGTGAACATAAGTACAATAATTAAAGGCCGTCGGCAACTTACAATCTGGATTGACAGTTTGAGTGTTTTTTTTTTTGAGTGAGTTAGTCAAATTTGTGTGTTTTTTTGTGTGGGTTAGTGCAATCGGCAGCCGTCGTGCTACACGTACTTGTTGTCGGCTCGCTATCTGCTCGCGGCGATGAAAATGAAAAATTTTTGATATTTGCGTCAATCACCCGACACTCACACATATGCACTGCTTGTCATGCCAGATTGTAAGTTGCCAACGGCCTTAAGGGGAACGCGTAAAATCGCGGATAAATGAAATTTTATATTGCTAAATATTTATTAATTTCCACTGTCAATTCGGGAATCTATGTGGATAAAGATTATTTACAAACGTTCTAGTAGATTAAAGGAGGAAGATATACCCCAAAAAGGCTATATCAGAACTATCGGTTGTATGGCAGCTATATGTTTTAGTGGTCCGATGGTGACGTTATTTAGGTCCATATGGGTACAAATGCTCTAAAGTTTCAAATTTCTCTAATAGGTATATCTTGAGAAATACCTACACCTAGATTTTTAACTTTTAATTTTTTCCTCATTCTGTTTTTTTACACGGATTCGCCCATACATAAGTATAGAAAAACAAAAAAAAGAAATCTGTACCTGACACTAATGGGGATATCCCTCCCAATATGCAGTGAAGTAAACTAGCTTATTATGCAATATTTTCCAAACCCTTTTATTTAAGGTTTTCCAAACTAGTTTGGAAATACAAAATTTCCCAAACGTTTTGTTATGTTTTACAATCAGAAGGTGAAGAGAAGTTGAGGTGAAGCATTTGAGCGTGAGCATTTGAAAATTTTTCAAATAATAAGAAAAGAAAAAAAAAAATACCTGATTGAATAAATTCGAATTTAGACAACAAAATTCCGAATACGATTGTAGCATAATGGTGAGGTATGCTACCTACGGACCAAAGGAGTGCAGGTTCGAGTCCCGAGTAGAGCATTTTTTTTTTTGTTTTTTTGAGAGAAATTTTTCACCTCACGTTTACAAAACATTATATAAAAATGTTTATTAAGAATTCCTTTCCAAACGTGAAATGGAATTATAGAATTAGGGTTCCTTTTCGTTGATTCAGCAATTACTATTAAATGAATTACAAGTTTTATATTAAAGATTTTCCAAACGTTTTGCTTACTGAAGTAAGTTTAATGTAAACTTATAACAAATGTATTTTGCATATTGGGCTTGTCCTTTGTCTTTATTTAAATACAATTTTAAATATGTATGTATGTATGTAGGTAGGGTAGATGTTCCAGTGAACGGACAAATAACTTTTTTTTCAACTTTGTGCTCAAGTATAAAATAATCAGTTAACTTTATTGAGACATTTGTATTTTATTTGAGACCACTAATTAATTCTTAATCGAATAAGCATATAAAAATTAAAATATAATTATTAGTTTTTCCAGAATAAATATATTTTTTGAGTAAAGTACTTTTTCACCAGTGACCGGACACTTTTTCCAGTGACCGGACAGCAAGGATCCAGTGAACGGACATATGTTTTTTCGAATAAAATACAACTAAAACCATGCTTAAAAGCAATTTAGATTTAAAATTAATGAAGGAGAATTCTTTAGAAATAAGGAATCATCTTGGTTTATTTATTTTATATTATTTAACAGCCTATGAAAGGATATAATATATTGGTCATATGTAAAGGACTTAAAGCGATTTAAGGAGACATGTTTCAGGAAATTATACATGTGTTACCTACTGTTAATAGTTTCTAAAGGTCTTTAGTTTATATAAAACTTTAAATTATTTACGATATGAAAATTTTTTTCCTAAACATATATATTTCAAATGTTGAAAAATTAAGTGAAAACTATTAAGGTGGGATATATATGTAGCTATTTCGAAAGGGGCTTAATATTTTCCATCAGTACCACTTTCGGAATGGAAGTTTAAGCTGAGATAAGATTTTGGGACCTCATAAATCCCACTCTTGTGACCGATTGCTTTATGCTTTCTGCTATAAGATTGCTACCTATAACTTACTTACTTACTTAATTGGCACGTAACCGTCTAGACGATTTTGGCCGAATCCAACATAGCGCGCCAGCTATTTCTTCTGCAATCAGCGGGTTTCGACCTACCTATAACAGCTGACAGTTAATATCCAGTTTGCCTTTCCATATATATGTATGTGGGCATTTTGCTAATGATGCTTATAATTCAGCAACATTTTAATCGATAAATACAATTGCAGCTTTTTATTTCGTTAAAAACTTGAATATGAGAGCCCAACTTTTAAAAAATTTGAAAAAATTATTGTGATATTATATGTTTTTCCGTATATGATATTCTTTAGGCAGTATTTCGCACATCTGAACATGAAATTTTAATATATTTTCCTAATTTTTCTTTCCGGAGCTTGCTTTTTGTAATAGTACATTCAGTATGCGTTCCAAACAGGTTAAATTTCAAATATAACCGACTGTCCGGTCACTAGATCAAGACATATTTTTCTATAACTCCAGTCAGCGGACACCTGTCCGGACATTGGAACAAGGGCTAAATTGGTGTTCCAGTAACCGGACAGCTAATTTTATAGAAAATTGGAATTTTTTCAACAAAGTTTCTGTTTAAATGTAATTATACATCATCTGCCAATAGAATTATGCACTATATGGCATGTTTCCATGCCCAGATACTGATATTCATCAACTTTAAAAATCTCTATACCACTAGCAAAAAAATAACTTTTTGATACATTTCTCTACAACCACCCACTAAATGCTATATCACAAAGCTTGTGTCACATCTATAGAAAAATTAAATTTATAATATAGTCAATATTGAATTCCTGCTTTGATTTAAATTAAATTTAATGTAAAATATTTAACGGTTTTCTATTTATAAGAGAAAAACCACGCTAGTGTCCGGTCACTGGGTACTGTCCGTTCACTGGAACATCTACCCTACCTATCTACACCCTGCAAAAAAATGTGCGATTAATACCGAAAGATATTTGTCCCGGATTGATCTCTTTTGAGAACAATCGGTCCACAATTAGTCCCCGATTGTTCCCGTACGGGTATAAATGTAGACTAATTGTAGACCAATTGTTCCCTAACGGGTATAAATGTAGATTAATCGCTTTCATTCCGAACGGGTATAAATGTAGATTAATCGCTTTCATCCCGAACGGGTATAAATAAAGCTAAAAGTGTTCTAGCGTTTGTAAAACGTTGGTCTAAGGAATTTAGTGACCCCTACGTAACTAAAGCCCTTTTCACAACTTTAGTAAGACCGACACTAGAATATGCATCTATAATCTGGAATCCGAGTTATAAAATTCATTCTGATAGACTTGAATCGATTCAAAAACAATTTTTACTTTTTGCATTAAGAAATTTGAATTGGAACCCTCATTGCAATCTTCCCTCGTATACTAGTCGCTTAAAGCTTATTAACCTTCCAACTTTAGCTAGTCGTAGGGAAACTCTGGGTGTAATATTCGTAACGAAACTGCTGAAGGGATCAATAAATATCCCATTTCTTTTTTCTGAAATAAGCTTAAACATTCCTGCCCGTCCATCAAGACATTACCAGCCCATCTTTTTAAAACAATGTAAAACTAATTTTGAATTAAATGAGCCATTCCGATATCTATGCAAAAGTTTTAACACATACTCTACCTACTTTGACATCTCTGACTCTCTATCCATTATAAGGAAAAATCTTCTTTCAATTCTTAACAAATAACAAATTGTCTACTAGATATAGTTTCCTTCTACTAATTTAGTATAATATGTATTTTATTGTTAACTAAGTAATTTTGTATATATAAACTTATGTATGTGTAATCAGCTGATGAATTTCTATTCTGTAGCTGAGCAGCATAAGAACTCGACGTTTAACAAACTCCAAGCCACTCAACACCTTGGCAAAATTAAAAAATATATCCGTGCGTCATGCGGATTGCGCCCCTCGTGTCGGTCTGGCGGGAAATGGAGGGTAAACCGTTGGGAATTATTATTATTAATCGCTTTCATCCCGAACGGGTATAAATGTATATTAATCGCTTTCATTCCGAACGGCTACAAATCTAGATTCCTTAAATGTAGAAAGTTTACAAAAATATGCAATGTATTTAAAAAATTGTAGAACCGGTAAAACGAATTGAACACCCTTTCTTTTAATAACAATGATGAATAATAATTTTAACAAAATGTTGCCTAAAATATTCTATGAAAAAATCCTTTACATTACGCTCATATAATGCATACTCAAAACTTACAATTTTTATACTCAGCTGTACTAGTACACAGAGTATTATAGTTTTAATCACATAACGGTGGATTGTAACACCATAAAATAATCGAGATAGATATTGACTTATATATATCAAATTGATCAGGGTGAAAAAAGAAATCGATTGAGCCATGTCCGTCCGTCTGTCCGTCCGTCTGTCTGTCTGTTCGCACGATAACTCGCGCAAAAATTGAAATATTTTGATGAAATTTGGAATGCAAGTTGGTATCAAGACTGGAACGGATGGTATTGAAAATGGGCGAAATCGGACCATGACCACGCCCACTTCCCCTATATAGTAAAAATCGGAAATTTTCTATCTCAGTCACTAATAGAGCTAGAGTGATAAAATTTCACCCACGTGTGGAGCTCAGGCCCTTATGAAGAAATTTGGTGATATTTTGAAAAATGGGCGGTGCCACGCCCACTTAAGGGGAAAACATTGAAAGTTTTATGAGTCATAACTCAGAAACCGTTGAAGATATATCGATGAAATTTTGGTAGGCGTAATATACTTACTTAGGCAAATGTTTGGACGAAAAATTGCCAAAATCGGTTGACGACCACGCCCACTTTTATATATGGGTATTATAAAGTGGCCTAATAAAAACATTTTAAGCGATATCTCTGTCAAATATAAAGGTATATCATTAAAATTTTATCGCAGGAGTCCAACTGCGGATAGAAAACGAAACGCATAAAAATTTTGGAAAATGGGCGTGGCACCGCCTCTTTTTAGAAGCAGGAATATACGAGATTTCTGAGCCCATAACTCGACAAATAATAATGACGAAACTTGGTGTGTACACTTTTATTACTTGTGGTAATACATGTTGAAAATTTTAGCGAAATCGGTTGACGACCACGCCCACTTTTATATATGGGTATTATAGAGTGGCCTAATAAAAATATTTTAAGCGATATCTTTGTCAAATATAAAGATAATTCATTCAAGTTTTGTGGCATGGGTTCCACAATAGACCGGAAACAAGAAATAGAAAAATTTGGAAAATGGGCGTGGCACCGCCTCTTTTTAGACAAAGGAATATACGAAATTTCGGAGCCCATAACTCGACAAATAATTGAGACATTAAGACGAAACTTGGTTTATACACTTTTATAACTTGTGCTAATAGACACGCAAAAATTTATTCAAATCGGTTTATGACCACGCCTACTTTTTAACAAAGATATTTCTGGAACACCCTTTGGGAATTTGTAACGTGACATCTTTGTAACTAGAAGTCATAAAGGAATGAAATTTTGTACAAAGAATAATATTCATATGCTTAGTTGGATGACTGATAAAAATGTTGAAAATGGGCGTGGCTACGCCCACTTTATGCAGCACTAGCTTTATATAAAGTACACCGTGTTTCCATCAAACGCAAACAAAAAATGAAAGCATACAGCTGAGTATCTAATGTTCGATTCCACTCGAACTTAGGCTTCCTTACTTGTTTTAATTTATTTATTGGGATTTTTTTCAAAAGTAAAACATTATACTATAATCTTTATTTATGTATACTATATGCATGAACATTTACAATTTTTTAAACATTGTTATTAAAAATTGCCTTGGCGAACAACTTGGAAAAATCTACATTTGTATCCGTTCGTGCTCGAAGCGATTGATCTACATTTGTACCCGTTGGGGATGAAAGCGATTGATCTACATTTGTACCCGTTCGGGATGAAAGCGATTGATCTACATTTGTACCCGTTCGGTATGTTAGTGATTATTCTACATTGGTACTAATAATTAGTCGCATGCTCCCTTGCGATTGATCCCGGACACGTCCCGGATTAATCGCATTTTTTGCAGGGCATTAAGATAAATACATATTATAGCGTTTTCTTTTCTACACAAAAATGTCGCACTCATGTAGTGCCTTCAAAAAGTTGTGTTCTTTTGTTAATGAGTGCAATCATCGCAGTCCACATCGCTATCTTTTCTCAAAGGGCAATCCTAAAAAAATTCGAAAGGGCAAGATTTCTTGCCCTCTGTGCTATCGACGGGGCATACAATGACCCTGTCAAACAGCTGATCAATAACAATAACGAATAAAAAGTATACCTTTTATGTCTCTTTCTAGCACACATAATATGTATTATATAGATTGCGTCATACCAGAAAAGCTAAAGTATACACAATTGTGACATTTAGAGTGTATTCTATTGTACATACATATGTGAAGGGCTGCACTGAATACGAAGAGGACGGCAATTCGACAGGGTGTAGTGCAAATCTGAGCTATTATTGCGCTTCGCCATGACAACCCTTTTGTGTAGAAAAGAAAACGCTATTAGTTATGCTGTGGTTATGGTACCAATCAACATTGCCAATCAAAATCGGAAACATTTCGTGATTGGTGAGAGGTGGTTATGCTTACATTGGTGATTGGAGCGCACATACACAACATAACACATGATAATTACTGAGCACATACACAACATAACACATTATTCCCTCTGAAACCTCGTTTGCTGGCTGCCTGTTTCACACAGCAGATTTGCTGGATGTGAGAGTCCGAAAATTCTCTCACCGTCGGAGTGCACAACAACAATTACACGGTGCTCGACCAGCTTGATTGGTAGCATAACCAGGCCATTAGGTAGGTACATTGTTTTTGCTTTTTTTGCCACGCTTTATGAAATTCCTTCACTTATATGTATGTATGTACCTACAAACATAAAGGAATTTCTACCTAGGCATGGGTAACACTGCACTGCGCCGCGCAATTGCGCTGGCGCCAACCCTGGTGTTATTGCGCTAACTCCGATTTGGAAAATGCGCCAACTCAATATAGCGCCAACTCAATGATGCGCTATTGCAATATAACACTGACTCAATTACGTGCGTTAGCGCACCAATCACGGTATATATATTGAGATCATGAGCACCAATATAGCGCTAGTGTAAAATGGCACCACCACAAAGCCAATAACAGCACAGCGTATATGACACCGTCACAATTATGTATGCTAACGCCAATACCGAACCATCACTAATACGAAAGGGTATTGATATTTTACTTCAACAAATAAAGAAGACAAAATTGACATTATCTGTGAATAGGAGAGAAAAATATAATACAAAATAAATTAAATAAAATATTTATTAGCATATAGTATATTTTTGTTACGCATGGTAAATGGTAAGGGGAAATTTCGATATAATGCGCCCGGACCCGGAATCTTTTTTTTTAATAGGGTGGAGCCGACCCTCGTATTTCATAATGAAGATGCCGAAAAACGAGATTCCGGCATATTTTCACAAATATACGCAAATTATTTTTAAAATTAAATTTAATTGTGGCACAATTATTCTGCCAGCGTGTAGGTAACCAGAATTGCATCAAAAGAAATAAAACGGGTATAGTAGACAGTAAGAAGCAAACAAGTGTTATTTATCGATTATTCCATGGCAATTGCGCTAAAGGTGTTATTGCGCCAGAACCGTGCGCGGCGCCACGGTTGGCGCTGGTGTTATTGTATCAGCGCCAAAAAAATTGCGCCATTACCCATGGCTATTTCTACCTACTAACGAGAATTACCAAATTTCTGGGACACTACGTACATATATGTATGTACATACATACCTAAATGTATATGTACATTAAGCCGTATCACGTTATATGGACAAAAAAAAAGTTTAGTGTGTGTCAGTTTTATTTGAACACTTATGTCGAAAAAATATTTTTGGTGTAAAAATTTTTTTTTTAGGCCCGCGTTAAAAACAGCTAAATCGCGTTTTTTGTAATAACTTCCTTATTTGATGTCGGATCTCTATGATCTTAATGTCGCAGAAAAGGTCTCGCTCAGCACTATATTTGGCCCATATAATGTTTCGACCTCAAAGGTTGTCCTGAGTTTTACCTTTAAAAATTTTGGAGTTACTATCCCTAGAATTTTTTATTTTTATCACTAATACAAAGCTCTCAAAAAACCATGAGGAATCCCCCAAAGAAATTCTAGCCTTTATTCACAAACAAAAAAGTTATAACGTTGTAAAATGAAACACTTGTTTTTTTTATAAAAAATTACCACAGAGAAACGGCGAAAGACGTCAACTTAATTTTTGGCTCCAGATTACGATGGCGTTTTTAGAAGTGCAGTGTATGCACTCCCATTTTCGAGATATTTAAGAAAACATTTTCAGTTTTCACATACAAAGCGATCCGATGTGGGGGCGTATGAGTAACTATTGTTGAGGTAATAAAAATAAAGAAAAGGGGAAAAAACTATACGTACATATATGTATATAAAATGCATATGAGAAGGAAGAGAATTCCCTGCACATAAATTCCAATTTGTTTTAAACGTTCGAAACCTGCACTGAAAAAACAACTTACCCAGATTATGGAAAAATGGGAATGTTTCGGCGCTTAAGACACATTTTCATTGTTTTGATGTACAACTTTCTTTAAATCAAGGAATAAAAACAACGTTTTGAAAGAAAATTTTATTCAAAACAATGAAAATATGTCATTAGCTGCGAATCATTCTCATTTTTCCATAATCTGAGTAATTTTTTTTTGAGTGTGAGCAAAGTAATATAAGCGACGAAGAATTCACTTTCAGAGCTCTGAAACTGCTTTCATAAATATCTCTAAATTTGGAGGACATCGTCATTTTTGGTCTCGGTTATCATAGATAAGAAGATGTTTTGGGGATTAAAGTAAAGTGTGTTGTTTTCAATTGTAGGCTGAATAATTAACTGCATTTCTAGGGGCAGACGACGCATCCAGCGCAAGTATTGATAATACATTTAGACTTCCGTTGTCTCTTCTTAGGCGGGTATAATTTTACAACGAACTATAGCAGTTTTTCTAAATAACTTGGATGATTTGACGATACGCACGGATGCAGAAATCGTGAAGCCGTTGTAAGCCAGCGCGTTGTGCTTAGAGATCCCACTTGAATACTTACCAAATCTTCACTACAGCCATTATCATTCAATATAAATAACGTTGATCAGCACGAATAGTCCAATCATCAATCATTTTTGGCATATCATGTATCCAGTATTGGTAGCTGTTCCATCGCGGTACAAGATTCTCAAGTCAAGCGAGGACTTAGAATACTTTTTAATCAAAAACTCATACTATATGGCGTTACTGCCTCATATAAATAAGAACTTGGGATAATTTTTCAAAAAACAGGTTCTCTGATTTTAAAACGGTATAACTTTTTTGTTTGTGAGTAAAGGCTACAACTTTTTTAGCGGAGTCCTCATGGTTTTTTGAGAGCTTTGTATTAGTGATAAAAATAAAAAAATCTAGGGATAGTAACTCCAAAATTTTTAAAGGTAAAACTCAGAACAACCTTTGAGGTCGAAACTTTATATGGGCCAAATATAGTGCTGAGCGAGACCTTTTCTGCGACATTAAGATCATAGAGATCGGACATCAAATAAGGAAGTTATTACAAAAAACGCGATTTAGCTGTTTTTAACGCGGGCCTAAAAAAAAAATTTTTACACCATAAATATTTTTTCTACGTAAGTGTTCAAATAAAACTGACACACGCAAACTTTATTTTCGTGATACGGCTTAATGTACATAGTACCTACCCTGTAGGGAAAATCTCTAGTTCCGAACCAGGGCGCTTCTAGTGCATTTTTCGACACTACTAGTGCGGGCTAAATCTCTTTTGCATGTTATCAACTGGCGAATTTAACACGGTGATGTCCTAGGCGGTGTCAATTGTCACCCTCTGCACTACATTTTCGATAGTTCCGAACTAGTACTAAATTCTACAGTTTTCACTAGTTCGCTTATTGGCACAATTTCGATAGTTCTGAACAAACTACAAGTACCTACAAATTCTACAGTTTTACATCTGCCGCTTAAGTGCAGCCTTTGACACATTTCATGCAAGCTGCGCGATGACCGACTGGCTAACGCATGTGGCTTTCAATCTGAGGGGCGCGGGTTCGAATCCTGTCGGTGTCGAGGCGGATGATATATATATATATTTTTTTTTAATCTAATTTTCTTATTTATTTATTTAATAAAAATTTACAAAAATATTTAAAAAAAAAATCAAAAAAAAAAAAAACAAAATAATCCTGAGGGATCGGAAAAGCATAATTAGGGGAACATTTCATTTCATACAAGTTAAGATGCAAATAGAAAACTCTTTATATAAAACGCTTCACTAAACATCTGAGAATTGCAGAAATATACAAAGCCGACGGCAATAGAACGAACGAAAAATTTTCATAGAATTTTTGTCTCCTCGAAATTGCACACAAATCAATTCACTCCTTCTGAACTGGTGAAGGTCTAACTACAATTGATCTAGTTCATTTTTGACACCTTTTCGCTAGTGGAACTAGAAATTTTACGCACTAGTTATTGAGTTCCCTGCAGGGTATGTAGGGTAACTATGCCGGTAACCGGACAATTTCGTCTTTTACCGCTTAAAATAAGAAAACTGTTTATTTTTTCTTAATTTTGAAAACTGCAATCGAATTAGCCATTAATTTTAAACAAATTCGCCACTTGGTTTTCGTTTTATTTTCTAAAGAAATCCTTGTGCCATCACATTTAGTTTGCGTGTATGAAGTGAAGTGTGAAAACGTGTGATTTCTTATTTTTTTCATAGTGGCGCTTCATTTCTTTCAAGTAAGTTTTTATTAAAATTTATTGACAAAAGTAGTTGTATTCGCGTACAGCAATTTGTTGCAATTTATTACAATTTTGCAACAAATATCCGCTTTTTCCATTTTTTTACGCAAAAAAATTGCAGAAGTGATGGAAATGAGAGAGCAAAGTGACGTTTATTTTTGTGAGAGGCTGCAAAATTCTGCAGGACAAATTTTTTCCATCACATTTGTCCAGCAGCAAAACAGCTGATGAAAAAACATATGTTTGTAATTTGCGAAAATTGCAAAATTGAAATTCAAAATTAAAAAAGTTAAATATGGACGAATTAATTATGAAAGATGTAAATAAATAACATTTGATTATAGCTTTGTTCAATAACTCAAAATTTTTAATTGCTTTTACAAATAGTTGCGAATTTTATGTTCAATAACCCAAAAAATTTGCAAAAGAGATCCAAATTGGGAGAGTAAGACTTCGAGAGAGTTGAAAATAGTTGCAAGTAAAATTTTCACTTGCAACTACTTGCAGCTTTGAAAAAAATAGAAGCGTCAAAAACATATGATCACAAAAATTGCAATTGGAAATATGCCAATATTTTAATCGCAAATTTCCAATTGCATACTAAATAAATTAGCGCAAAAAGGAATCTTGACGATGTTGTGGAATATCCAAAGTAGATTTTCGTCTTCCTAGTTAAGTTATTTACATTCATTTTCAATTTCAAAGATTTCAATTACAACCTAACCTAAAAATCAAATTGTGAAAACAGCGCATCAGCTGTTTACTTGCAAATGTTTACGATTTTGTGTTCAATACCTTTGGTTGATAATTTTCTCTTTTTCTCGTTTTTACTCTTAATTTGTCACTGACGCTCTTCTTGCAAGTAAAGTTGTTGAACAAAGCTTATGTCTGCATCTGTACTTGAGCTAAATGTCGGATGATAACAGCAGCACTGTATGTTTGTTGCTTAATGTAGGAAGTCCGCCGGTTACCCTCTGCTAACTTATATGTATGTATGTATGTCAATATGCAATGCCAGCAGGCAGCCGCAGCTCCGCATTTATATACATACATACATGTTTCTTTATTAGTAAAATACAATGCAGGCATAAGCTTTGTTCAACAACTTTACTTGCAAGAAGAGCGTCAGTGATAAATTAAGAGTAAAAACGAGAAAAAGAGAAAATTATCAACCAAAGTTATTGAACACAAACTCGTAAACATTTGCAAGTAAACAGCTGATACGCTATTTTCACAATTTGATTTTTAGGTTAGGTTGTAATTGAAATCTTTGAAATTGAAAATGAAAATAACTGAATTAGGAAGACGAAAATCTACTTTGGATATTCCACAACATCGTCAAGATTCCTTTTTGCGCTAATTTATTTAGTATGCAATTAGAAATTTGCGATTAAAATGTTTGCATATTTCCAATTGAAATTTTTGTGATCATATGTTTTTGACGCTTCTATTTTTTTTAAAGCTGCAAGTAGTTACAAGTGAAAATTTTATTTGCAACTATTTTCAACTCTCTCGAAGTCTTACTCTCCCAATTTGGTTCTCTTTTGCAAATTTTTTGGGTTATTGAACATAAAATTCGCAACTATTTGTAAAAGCAATTAAAAATTTTGAGTTATTGAACAAAGCTATAATCTACAGCTGAAACTAAGCTAAAGTAATACAAATTTCGTATAAATTTTTGTAAATATAGGATTTGTATATATTTTGTTAATTCCCATAATTTTAATTTGATCAGCTGTTCATCTTTCCTGCAAGATTTGAATAGATTTGCATTTTTTTACTTTTTTTGGATATTTTTCTCTTGTGAGAGGAAGAATGATATTTGGCGAGATAGAGAGTGATAGAGGCAAACAGAGA
Organism: Urophora cardui; assembly: GCA_960531455.1. Classification (NCBI taxonomy): domain Eukaryota; kingdom Metazoa; phylum Arthropoda; class Insecta; order Diptera; family Tephritidae; genus Urophora; species Urophora cardui. The sequence continues at coordinate 165,966,497 of OY482670.1, forward strand.
AAAGCTGCTGGAAAAAGTACGCGAGTACACCTAGTGTTTCAAAAGGCTGATTTCATGCACAATAATGATAAAAATACGTAATAACAGCATAAAATCATTAGAAAATATTACATATTTTAGTATATTCACCTGTCCGGTTACTGGAACGACTATTAGAGTGTTTTCTAATAACCGGACACGGTGTCCGGTTACTGGAAAGCGTTGAAAAACCTACGATGCCAGTAACCGGACACGCTTTTACTTTAGTATTATATTTAATAATATCACTGCTCTACAGCCAAAAAATACTCTGAACGCAACCATCCTTTCTATATGTAAAATCGGTCGCTGATTCCGAAAATCGGGTTCATTTTTAATTCTATGGGAAGGTTTTTGAGATATCGGCAATTTACCGTTATTTGGCCAATGTGTCCACTTAATCCTGTATATCTCTTTAACACAGTGAGTTATATTCCTTAGGGTGACACCAAACGAAATAAAATTAAATTTCCTTTTCACGGCTCCCATAACATTTTTCTCTAACTCTTATAGTTTCTGAAATATTGACGATTAAATTTTAATTTTTTCGATTTTTTACGATTTTTTGAAGAAAAAATTGACTTTGTCAGGCAATATCTTTAAAACCAATATTTTTACCTTCGGTTTTACTCCTTTTCATGAAGCTCCATTCTATTATCAAAAAAATAAGCTATCAACGATGAAAATCCATTGTAAAATGGAAAAGTTATAGGCGATCAAGTAAATACAGCCAGGTCGCGCAATGCCTCTGCACGCGTACATTCTATGCATATTGTACCAATACCTACACATCTGCAGTAGCAGCACATTGGCAGCGCGGTAGATACAAGCCCATTTACGGGTATAACATGCATAAAATATACCCGTGTAGAGGCATTGTGCGACTTGGCTGTATTTACTTGATCGCCTATAACTTTTCCATTTTACCATGGATTTTCTTCGTTGATAGCTTATTTTTTTGCTAATGGAATGGAGCTTCACGTAAAAGATTAAAACCGAAGGTGAAGACATTGGTTTTAAAGATATTGTCTGACAAAGTCAATTTTTTCTTCAAAAAATCGTAAAAAATCGAAAAAATTAAAATTTAATCGTCAATATTTCAGAAACTATAAGAGTTAGAGAAAAATGTTATAGGAGCCGCGAAAAAGAAATTTAATTTTCTTTCGTATGGTGTCACCCCAAAGAAGATAACTCACTGTGTTAAAGAGCTATACTGGATTAAGTGTACCCATTGGCCAAATAACGGTAAATTGCCGATATCTCAAAAACCTTCCCATAGAATTAAAAATGAACCCGATTTTCGGAATCAGCGACCGATTTTACATATAGATAGGATAGTCACGTCCAAAGTACAGACAAAAAATTTCATTTTGTGATCCAGTGTATGTGTTAAAATTTCATTTATTTTCCGAATGAGTTGTACAAATGTAAAGGAAAAGGAGCGGAAGCAGGTCCAGTTAAATAAAAACTTTAGTTGGCGTTGAATGATATTCGGATAATGTTAGGTTTGGTATTAGTGGCTGCCACCGCTCGTGCAGTGCGAAGATCAGGATTTACATTTTGTGGAATAACATCCGAGGAATAAAGTGGGCAAGCAACTGATCCTGACGGAAACATAAGAAGATTTGTGGAAGGAAATAGTGGACAATATTTTCCACTTGCTACAGTGCAAACACATTTACTATAATTAAGTACCTATTTTAGTAGGCCTCATGACCAGTTGTGATACCACGTGGATCTCTGGATTACACACCATGTAGACGGAGATTGGACGCCTATGAAAGTGAACCAATCTATTCGCTTCGTATGGGGTAAAATGTCAAATATTTTTATGTTTTCAAGCTGTTCCAGATATCCAAAGATGCATCTGTCGAGAAAGCGTACCTGGAGTAAGAGCGGGACAACTAGAGGGCCAATGAGGGGGTGACTGAGAAGATATTCGAATAAAGTCGATGAGTATTCAGAGTCTTTTTTGACACTCCAAGGTCAACGATTCTAGATAAAATAGAAAGAAAGGTTGTAGATAATGCTTTACCTTCTACCACAATCCTTTCTGGAAAAAGATGGCCTCATTAGTACAGTACGAAAAGTTTTACATAACATTAAAAGAAAGACCTCATTGGATTTTAGAGCTTTCTAATTATTTAAAATAAAATAATTGAGACCGCGGCTGTCTTCGACCGGAAGTTATATGTAGATACTTTTCATGAATGGGAGAATTTGCACACATGGTCTGATTTCCATTAACTTGTAATGTCCCTTTTTGTGGGTTATGTATCCAAGGATTTACTACAGAATATAGTTTTACGTCCCTAGCCGTTTAACTGGAAAATATATATATATACATATATATATATATATATATATAATATTTATAATAATATACTGACGCGTATGTAACTCTAAGGTCTTAAGGCCGAGATTTATTCCCAATTCGACCCGTTCTCCCTAATTTTAATTTTTGCTACTAAATGGGTGGCCCAACAGTTCCATTCCGGCACCGAACAGCGAATGCATTTCTTACGAAACCTATTCTATGTAAGAACCCGGAGAGTATGTCAACCAGTACCCAGATGTTACTGCTAGTTGTAAAAACTGCAATAATTAAGTTTTAATTAATTGAATTAAATTTTTGACATTTGTCCAGGCTGGGAGTTGAACTCATAACCCTTGGTATGACAAGCGAGCACTCTACTACTACAAAACAGTAATAAATACATATGTATAAAATATATATGTACATATTTTCCCCTAAAGTGTTTGAAATAAGTAAGGCATGTGTCAGGGTTGGTTTTTCTTGTTATTGGAGCCTTTTGTTTATTTATTTGTTTTATATTACTCTTTAAATATTTTTTCTAATGCCTTTTCTAAAGTTTTTTTAATAAAAAATGTCAATAAAGTTATAAATTTATGGTTTTTATAACGAAAAAGTAAGTGTCCGGTTACTGGATGTTTACTGTCCGGTATCTGGAAAAAGTGTCCGGTTACTGGCATATTTCGACTTTTTTTAAAATAATAATTTTTGTAAAAAAAACTGACAGCTTTCTATGAAAATGGTTAATTTTATTAGATTCAGAATTAATCAATACTTATTTATTAATTTAGGGTTAGTCAATATTAGTAATAGACTGTAATTCAGAGGAGTTTGAAAACAAAAAATTAGTTAAGTGGTCGGTAACTGGCATAATCACCCTACTCTCATATTTATAAACCAGCGCCCACTTCCAAATTTAGTAGCTAGCCAGCGTACGTACATACATATGTTTATACTTCCAAAAGCAAAAGCATACATATGTACATGCATACATACATACATACAATAACAAAAATCTACCACTAAACACGTATGTATACATATATCTACATGTCTATGCACAAACAGCGAGCACGTGTGTACATATATATATGTATCACACTATTCGAATAATACTATTCGAATAACGCTATTCGAATAATACTATTCGAATAGTAGTATTCGAATAATTATTCGAATATACGAATAAATTATTCGAATAAATATTATTCGAATTACGAATACCTTTCGAATAAAAGGATTTTTTATTCGAATAATTTTTATTCGAATAGTCCCATGCCTAATACATAGTATGTGTATCCCTACCAGACAAGCCTGATCACTTTTTGCTAAAGTCATGGAGGAATCATACAGCGTTGCCGTTTAAAATTCTTGAGATTACCCAAAAAAGTATTCAAATTACCCATAATTGCCCAAAATTCCCCATAAAAATTTTCAAAATAACACTACCCGACAAAATTTCAAAAATTTTGATATCCTCGACATTTTATACATCTTGTATTTAACTTATTTTTTGCATAAAAACAAATCCTTTGTCCGCGATAATTCCGTGACTTTAACGTCGACTTTATGTGGAATTGGAAAGGGTATTTCATCCTCTCAAAATGAAATGAAATAACATAAAACTCAAGACGGCAATGGCGGAGATATTGACAGATTAGTAATCCTCCTTTTCTTCTTAGCGCGAAAACTAAAATTTCAAAATATCTCGAAAACTGTTCTACTTTTGAACCATTTGATTACATATTTAGAATCAGCAGGAATACATAGGAATCAAATGTCGAGTATATTTTTTTGTCGGGTAGTGTTATCAAGAGATTTCCAATAAACAAGTGTAGAGCAGTCACACATTTGTTTCTTTCTTTTGGTTTGTATGTTCTCCCCATATATATAGTACTTCTATATTCATAGTATTCTATCTGTGCAATGTGTATGAATTCATCCAAAAATTTTGTGCCACTGGCAGTGCTGCGCATGCGCCTCAATTACATTTAATGTCATCTGTGAATATGTGTGACAAATACATTCAATTGAGTTCAGAGGCATTTGAAAAAAAAATTGAAAGGCATCATTGTGTTCTAGGGGACATATACCCCTTTGATTTTAGTTTTTGAATTTGTTTATAATTAATATAAGAAATTTGCCACATTTATTTTGAGATGCAAACTTTTGTGAATTTTTTTATGAAAATTAGTGGAAATGTTCTAGAAAAATCTATTTTCTATCCACTCATATTTTTATGAATCGCGGCGGAAAGCGTTCCATGTTAAAATACTGTGGTCCGATCCATGGGCATTATATCAAAAAGTAGAATTTTGCCGTTTGAGGGTTATGTTTGTACAGTATGTACGTTCGAAGGCCGCCAGCACGGTGATCTAAGCAAAAGTACTGCGAATTTCTAAACTGAATAACAGGAAAATTTAGACAACGAACTTTTGGACACAGCAACATATGAGGACCAAAGTTCAGACTACGTTACTCTCCAAACCGACCTCAACAGGGGACTACAGGTAATAATATAACAAGACGGATGAAAGAAAGGACTAAGAACCAATCGCTATATGTTCCACATATTTACAGCGGATAAAAGGTGGACGGGTGGGAGCTGCAGTGTTTTTTTCCTGGAGCAGACTGGCGGTCACATACTAAGGCACTCTGCACACGAGGCGTATCGTCATAGACGCGTACCAGACATTTCATGTAGCGTCGATTTCCCTACGCCTCAAGATCTGCACACGAAGTGACATGAAACTTCGCTGCACAAAACAAACAAACAAATTAATAATACGGTATTTGCTTTAAATTTCAAAGCTTTAAGTAGAAAAGATTAAAAATTTTTCGGAGTCTTCCATTTTCTTTCATTATACACTCATTTTTTCCGATTTTTTACACAAATTGTACTGCTTTCATAAATTCCACCAAGTGGAAAAATGTAAACAAACATCTTCTTCTTCCTGTTTTCTAAGCGTAGTACGCCTAGCTACCAGCACTGCTTTACGCCAAGCGACATGTAGCCAGCATACTTTGACGAATGCATGAAGCTGACGACTCGTGTGCAGCCTTCAATTGAAATATACGTGCGCGACATCAAAGCGTACAGCTTTCGTCTGTAGTATCTAATACGCGTCTAACGCAGTACGCTCCGTGTGCAGAGTGCCTAACAGGGCACTGTCATCCCATGGGATGGGACTGGCGCAAAGTCAGGCGTACACGGCATGCATCGAACCCGATGCTGACTATAAAGCCAAAAATACCAGCAAGCTAAAATACTAGAATTAAAATTGTATTTGTATTATTATATGATTTTTAAAAGTATATATGTATACATACATATTGATGTAAGAAATCTATCTATCTCTCTATTACGTATGTAAAAATATTTTATTTATTTTATCCCTTTTATTGTCACAAATATAGCACCGCTTCGACATTTTTTAATTTTTTAATACGAGAATCAAATAATAAATATGTAAATTCCCTATAATTTTTTTTATGTGCCGTCACTGCGGTTTATTTTGAATTCATATGTCATTTTTCAAATTTGATTGCTCGGTTTTCTCTTTCTTCTTTTATATGTCTGTACTGTAATGTTGGCTGATGGAACTCGTAGGTATTACGAATATAGGATTACTATATATATGGTTCTCCCTCAATAAAAGCCCGTCTCCACATAACTTGATTCACCAGAGAAACATGTAGCAAAACATCTCGCTCAATAACCCGTCTCCACGTGGCTAATCGTGATTCAGTTTGACACTTCTCTTTCTTGTTCTTAAATGTTTGTATGTTTGCTTATTTTTGCGTCATTTGCCGAGTTCCCGTGGCAGTGATCCAGATCGGGATAAGAAGTTTGCATGCAAATGCAACAAGAATTTTGTGATCCTGGTGTTTATCTGTATCAATTTCGGATCCGTATAGATTGTACTAGATTTTTTTGATCCATATAAATACCAGGATCACCGAATTGTTGTTGCATTTGCTTGCAAAATTTGTATCCGGATCTGGATCACTGCCACGGGAACTCGCCTTTTGTTTTGGTCTGTGTGAGATTTCGATAGATTTTCGATACAAAATTAGACAAGACATCGATATCATCGAGGTTGGCAAGATGATTCAGAATGAAACAGTGTTTCAATCTTCACTCGCTCTCAGAAATTTGTATGGAAAATGGCGAGTTTCGGCACTGGTTTCCGTGTCGAAACAAGATTGAGAGAGAAAATGCAGAAAAAAAGAGCGAAACACGTTATGTGGAGACATGGTATAAGAGTAGAAAAATAGAAAAAAGTAATATGTTAGAGCGAGAGCACATAATATTCAAGAAATTGACAGTTTGCCGCAAAAATAAAATCGAAAGAAACGTCAAACGGTGATGGAAAAAATTTAACAAAAGAATTCAACTTTTATAATATATATTGAATAAATAAATGCATTTCACAAAATCAGAAGCTTAAAAGACTATCATCCGACATAGGTAAGTTGCAATGTACAAAATTTAGGCTTTATTAATACTCATAAATATTTCATCTCAATTGCAGAGCTTGGTCATGAAATTGTACAGACATCACATCACATTCAACCACGGCATCTAGTCCATGAACCCTCCAGCAATGGCCAACTTTAGTAATCGTTGAACCAGAATTGACCACCGCCAGAGCAATAAATTTACCAGCATCAAATCGGACGGCTGTGCTCACAAAACAGCAAACAAACACCGCTGCTGCGCCGTATAACGTATGAAATAGTGCAATAAAATTCATTTGATTGCCTATAGCACCGATCAAGGTAAGCTGACGGTTGAAATTTGAAACTCCCTATCAGGTGAAATAGTTAAGTATATATGCATGTAGTTTTTAAATAGGCAAACGATTGCAAGAGTAACTTTTACAAAATTTGTATATGTATCTACTAGCTTTATACGAAACGATGCAATGCATTCATTGTTAGCATTGCAATTGATTGTTTATAATTATTTAAATTAAATTTAGTATCTAAGAAAATTTTTCAATAAAATTGTTTAATTTTGAGATGAAAATAGCAAAATTTGAATCTATTTTATTTTTCCGGGAACGCATGTGAGTACATTTTTTTAGCACTTTTAGCATTCGCTTTGAGTAGTTTTTGGTGAAATTTTTCAGCACTTTTAGCATTCGCTATGAGTAGTTTTTGGTGAAAATTTTCAGCACTTTTAGCATTTGGTGCGAGTAATTTTTGGGGACTTTTTTCAGAATTTTTATCATTTGGTGCATGGTGTTTTTGATGTAAACATTCAACAGTTTTGTTGCTAGCGTAAAGTACTTTGTCAGTATATTAATGATGATTTACATGCTCTGTTAGAACGAGTAAGATATATTATTTGGTTACGTGAGTATACCATTAGTAAAAAAAGAGAGGGCATATAAACTTGGGAGGAGAAGTGCTCACTTTTTTCACGCGGCCTGTACAAAATTGACTACTTTTTTAAGGACTGTAGCCATTAATGTCAATGCCTATAATATGCTCATCTGTCTGGTAGGGATGTTCATAGCAGATATAGGCAACACCAACGGCAACTACACCTTTTTCAGGCCTCCAGGTTAGGGGGCTTAGAATATACCCGTGGTAAGAAATGCCTGTCGTAAGAGGCGACTAAAATCCACCGGCCTAGAAGGTTTGATAATGGCCAAAAAAAAAATCGTTCGCACGACAGTCGGGCTGGTGTCAGAAGGGACTAGTACCCGAGCGTACCGGATTTATCCGGCAAAGGACTGTCACTTCCCTACACTCCCCAAAACCTTGGGGGAGTCTCTTGGTTGCTACAACAACAACAACACCTTTTTCAGTTTAAATTCAGAAAGCTCCAATTGATATTCAGAAAATTACAATTGAAATTCAGAATTTCGATTTGAAATTCAGAAAATTACAATTGAAATTCAGGAAACTTTTTGAGTTGAGTTCAAATGGAAATTCTGAATTTCAATTGTAACTTTCCGAATTTAAACTGAAAAATGTGTAGTAATATCTAATACAGTATTCGTTATCTATTCAAGCGAATTAAAATTTGAATTAAAGTTAAATATATTCCAGTCACTAAATAATGCAATATGCCCATGTACGTATCATAGGATATGTGTATATATGATATTAATATCTATGCATATCATTCTCTATTAGTACAATACAAAATTCTTTCTTTCAACCATTTTATAAACACTTTTCAACTCTAATCTTAATAAAACAGGAACGCAAATCCGGTGGATTTTGGCTTTGGAAATGGTTATTTAATTGGACAGCCAGTTCTCCCATCATGTTACGTGCGGTGGAGAAAAAGATTTTATCGTTCCTCAAGACACCTTATCGCGGTTTCTTTGTAGATATTGGTCCAACGATAGGAGATGCGGATAAAATATGGACAATCAGCCTTAATACAGATTCGAAAGATGTGCCTTTGGTATTGCTGCATGGAATGGGAGCTGGTGTAGCTTTGTGGGTCATGAATTTAGACTCCTTGGCTAAAGATCGTCCTGTATACGCAATGGACGTATTGGGCTATGGACGTAGTTCAAGACCTGCTTTCTCAAAAGATGCTCTTATTTGTGAAAAACAATTCGTTAAATCGGTGGAAGAGTGGCGCCGCGAATTGAACATAAATAAAATGGTGCTATTGGGCCATTCAATGGGCGGCTTCATCGCATCAAGTTACGCCTTGAGCTATCCCGAAAGAGTTAATCACCTGATATTAGCTGATCCATGGGGATTTCCCGAGAAACCGTCGGACTCATACACTGCACGTCAAATACCGTTATGGGTGCGTGCAATTGCGTATGTCGTAACACCTCTTAACCCATTATGGGCGTTACGTGCTGCCGGTCCATTTGGTCAATGGGTAGTGGAGAAGACACGTCCGGATATTACACGTAAATTTGCAGCAGCTGTTGAGGAGGATAACAATCTATTACCACAGTATATACACCAATGTAATGCACAAACGCCATCTGGCGAATCGGCATTCCACGCGATGATGGCATCATTCGGTTGGGCTAAACATCCGATGATACATCGCATCAAGGATGTTCGTGCAGATATACCCATAACATTCATATACGGTTCACGCTCGTGGATTGAATCGTCAGCCGGTGAGAAAATTAAAGCACAACGCAAGGGATGTCATGTGGATATAAAAATTGTTAGTGGTGCGGGTCATCACGTCTATGCAGATAAACCGGAGGTTTTCAATCGCTACGTTAATGAGACCTGTGATTACTTTAAATTATATCAGAATATACCTCACACTACGATACGTGAAACAACAGAGTCCGATGATGAGCTGAATACTGAAATATTTCAATCTGATGGGCAACTGGCAGAAGGTTTGGATACTTCATTACCTGAAGGCCAACAAGCACAAGGGCCCGCAGCAAATTTTAAGCAACCGTAACTTATATCTACTTTTTTAGTTTCTAAAAAATTGATTTTTTCATACGGAAATCCAAACCATTTACCTGCATTCACAAATATGTATACATTGTTTGTATTAAAACGCTTAGCTGTTTAAAAATATGTGTAGCCCGTAGTATTAGCCCAAATATTTCTTACAAACTGAACGAATGTTCCCTGTATTTTGTTTTTTTAAGAGCACAATAAATAGTAAAATTGAATTAATGAAACATCCAAAATCAAACATTTAAATATAACTTTTTTGTTCCATTTTTAACGGAACGCGTGTTTTCTGGTTAAAATAAAAAACAAACAGACGCAAATGAATAATGTATACAACTAATAATAAACGGGTGCAAAGGTTATCAGTTTTGCTCTCGGACATATAAAAACACGTCACATTGTATACATATACATATGTATATTTACATGGTATGTACGGAACAAATCCGTACGGGCATGTATAAATCAGTCGCTTGTGGCAATAAAGTAGTCCTAAAGCTGCCAAATTCCATATAACAAAATTGGTTCAATTAACATTGCGATGTCCTAGGCTAGGACAGGACCATGACCAAGCTTGGTTTGCTGTAGCTGGTTTATAAACTAGTTTGATGCGATCGAGAGACGGGCCACTCACCACTTGCCGTGGCTACTCTTAGCTGTTATATGGACTTGGCGGGCTAGTCCTCTCCTAGGACATCGCAATGTTAATTGGACCAATTTTTTTTTATCTGAAATGTTTCTGGTTATGGGCTAGTCTCTTCTGACTATGTAGGGCGATCGTCAAAACGATCGTGAAAAAAACGAGCGATGGTCGTAGGAAAATACGATAGTGTAGCTGCATGACACTAGCCCAATGATTAAATACACGAGACAAGCTTATCGCTAGTTTCAGGGTATTTTTCATACTGAATATTCTACCTCGAATACTGCTGGGAGTGCATGCCGGGATATAACCTGTAAATAGGTATAAATCTGCTTCGTGTTATAACTCAAATGATTTTACACAATATAAATCATGATAATGCGGACATTACCCCATACCTACTTAATTAAAATTGAAGTATATGAATGATAAGTACTTACTTCTATACGTGCATTATTGATCACATATCTACATCATTGTTGGCTAATTGAAAACAAAGAAATGTGTATGTATACGAAAACCATTATGTGATGCAACGTTAAGCTTACCGAACAGCAGATGTACATAATACCTATAATATATTATGTACACATAAAACCTTTTAAATTTACGTTTAGCAATTATCTTTTATTTATTTATCGAAGGAATGCTGAAAGCATATACATATGTATATTTATAACAATTCTACATGAACATTTTCACATATCGTGATCAGCCAGTTTTGTGTCTTCATAATATCCTTCCTTCCTCTCAGATACACATATCTATATATGCTTTCATTCTATACACGTGTAATATCTTCATTTAGCTGTGGCGAAACCCACACGATCATTACCCATATCAAATTCAGTATAGTATTTACCAATGAACACGTCACCCAATATCCACAATGGACCATTTGGAGGTGGTATATCCATACCCATAAATCCAGACAAACAAATGGTTTTGCCCATTTGTGCAATACGTAAAATGTAGTCCTTGCCTTCCAACTCGAATGTTCTGCCACCCAAAACAAATTTAATTACCGGCAGCTTTGGTATCATATCACACGAAACCATATATTGTCCACCCATAATAGGTGTACCACCAATGGCCTGATTAATTGCATTAGACTCCTGAGTAGGACCTGCAATTAGTGAAGTACCAGTATCCGCAATCACTTGACATCCACCTTTGCACAGCTGTAAATCGCCCACCGATGCAGCATCCATTTTAATTTGCCAATAAGCCTTACGTGTGACGGGCAAATAGGTAAATTCGCCAACATAATGGTCTGAATTTCAATTGTAACTTTCCGAATTTAAACTGAAAAATGTGTAGTAATATCTAATACAGTATTCGTTATCTATTCAAGCGAATTAAAATTTGAATTAAAGTTAAATATATTCCAGTCACTAAATAATGCAATATGCCCATGTACGTATCATAGGATATGTGTATATATGATATTAATATCTATGCATATCATTCTCTATTAGTACAATACAAAATTCTTTCTTTCAACCATTTTATAAACACTTTTCAACTCTAATCTTAATAAAACAGGAACGCAGATCCGGTGGATTTTGGCTTTGGAAATGGTTATTTAATTGGACAGCCAGTTCTCCCATCATGTTACGTGCGGTGGAGAAAAAGATTTTATCGTTCCTCAAGACACCTTATCGCGGTTTCTTTGTAGATATTGGTCCAACGATAGGAGATGCGGATAAAATATGGACAATCAGCCTTAATACAGATTCGAAAGAAGTGCCTTTGGTATTGCTGCATGGAATGGGAGCTGGTGTAGCTTTGTGGGTCATGAATTTAGACTCCTTGGCTAAAGATCGTCCTGTATACGCAATGGACGTATTGGGCTATGGACGTAGTTCAAGACCTGCTTTCTCAAAAGATGCTCTTATTTGTGAAAAACAATTCGTTAAATCGGTGGAAGAGTGGCGCCGCGAATTGAACATAAATAAAATGGTGCTATTGGGCCATTCAATGGGCGGCTTCATCGCATCAAGTTACGCCTTGAGCTATCCCGAAAGAGTTAATCACCTGATATTAGCTGATCCATGGGGATTTCCCGAGAAACCGTCGGACTCATACACTGCACGTCAAATACCGTTATGGGTGCGTGCAATTGCGTATGTCGTAACACCTCTTAACCCATTATGGGCGTTACGTGCTGCCGGTCCATTTGGTCAATGGGTAGTGGAGAAGACACGTCCGGATATTACACGTAAATTTGCAGCAGCTGTTGAGGAGGATAACAATCTATTACCACAGTATATACACCAATGTAATGCACAAACGCCATCTGGCGAATCGGCATTCCACGCGATGATGGCATCATTCGGTTGGGCTAAACATCCGATGATACATCGCATCAAGGATGTTCGTGCAGATATACCCATAACATTCATATACGGTTCACGCTCGTGGATTGAATCGTCAGCCGGTGAGAAAATTAAAGCACAACGCAAGGGATGTCATGTGGATATAAAAATTGTTAGTGGTGCGGGTCATCACGTCTATGCAGATAAACCGGAGGTTTTCAATCGCTACGTTAATGAGACCTGTGATTACTTTAAATTATATCAGAATATACCTCACACTACGATACGTGAAACAACAGAGTCCGATGATGAGCTGAATACTGAAATATTTCAATCTGATGGGCAACTGGCAGAAGGTTTGGATACTTCATTACCTGAAGGCCAACAAGCACAAGGGCCCGCAGCAAATTTTAAGCAACCGTAACTTATATCTACTTTTTTAGTTTCTAAAAAATTGATTTTTTCATACGGAAATCCAAACCATTTACCTGCATTCACAAATATGTATACATTGTTTGTATTAAAACGCTTAGCTGTTTAAAAATATGTGTAGCCCGTAGTATTAGCCCAAATATTTCTTACAAACTGAACGAATGTTCCCTGTATTTTGTTTTTTTAAGAGCACAATAAATAGTAAAATTGAATTAATGAAACATCCAAAATCAAACATTTAAATATAACTTTTTTGTTCCATTTTTAACGGAACGCGTGTTTTCTGGTTAAAATAAAAAACAAACAGACGCAAATGAATAATGTATACAACTAATAATAAACGGGTGCAAAGGTTATCAGTTTTGCTCTCGGACATATAAAAACACGTCACATTGTATACATATACATATGTATATTTACATGGTATGTACGGAACAAATCCGTACGGGCATGTATAAATCAGTCGCTTGTGGCAATAAAGTAGTCCTAAAGCTGCCAAATTCCATATAACAAAATTGGTTCAATTAACATTGCGATGTCCTAGGCTAGGACAGGACCATGACCAAGCTTGGTTTGCTGTAGCTGGTTTATAAACTAGTTTGATGCGATCGAGAGACGGGCCACTCACCACTTGCCGTGGCTACTCTTAGCTGTTATATGGACTTGGCGGGCTAGTCCTCTCCTAGGACATCGCAATGTTAATTGGACCAATTTTTTTTATCTGAAATGTTTCTGGTTATGGGCTAGTCTCTTCTGACTATGTAGGGCGATCGTCAAAACGATCGTGAAAAAAACGAGCGATGGTCGTAGGAAAATACGATAGTGTAGCTGCATGACACTAGCCCAATGATTAAATACACGAGACAAGCTTATCGCTAGTTTCAGGGTATTTTTCATACTGAATATTCTACCTCGAATACTGCTGGGAGTGCATGCCGGGATATAACCTGTAAATAGGTATAAATCTGCTTCGTGTTATAACTCAAATGATTTTACACAATATAAATCATGATAATGCGGACATTACCCCATACCTACTTAATTAAAATTGAAGTATATGAATGATAAGTACTTACTTCTATACGTGCATTATTGATCACATATCTACATCATTGTTGGCTAATTGAAAACAAAGAAATGTGTATGTATACGAAAACCATTATGTGATGCAACGTTAAGCTTACCGAACAGCAGATGTACATAATACCTATAATATATTATGTACACATAAAACCTTTTAAATTTACGTTTAGCAATTATCTTTTATTTATTTATCGAAGGAATGCTGAAAGCATATACATATGTATATTTATAACAATTCTACATGAACATTTTCACATATCGTGATCAGCCAGTTTTGTGTCTTCATAATATCCTTCCTTCCTCTCAGATACACATATCTATATATGCTTTCATTCTATACACGTGTAATATCTTCATTTAGCTGTGGCGAAACCCACACGATCATTACCCATATCAAATTCAGTATAGTATTTACCAATGAACACGTCACCCAATATCCACAATGGACCATTTGGAGGTGGTATATCCATACCCATAAATCCAGACAAACAAATGGTTTTGCCCATTTGTGCAATACGTAAAATGTAGTCCTTGCCTTCCAACTCGAATGTTCTGCCACCCAAAACAAATTTAATTACCGGCAGCTTTGGTATCATATCACACGAAACCATATATTGTCCACCCATAATAGGTGTACCACCAATGGCCTGATTAATTGCATTAGACTCCTGAGTAGGACCTGCAATTAGTGAAGTACCAGTATCCGCAATCACTTGACATCCACCTTTGCACAGCTGTAAATCGCCCACCGATGCAGCATCCATTTTAATTTGCCAATAAGCCTTACGTGTGACGGGCAAATAGGTAAATTCGCCAACATAATGGTCTGGATCTGAACCACCGAATATTATTTCGCCACCCTCCGGTGCAGCAGGATCGCGATTAAGATAAAAGGAGAATATTGGTGCCGTGATGAGGCCCTGTTCGTACATGCTGTAGAATGGAGGTTTCACTCCATCCACTGATATCGAGTTATATGCTAAACCGAGAATGCCGTCAAATTTCGCAGCCACAAACACCAAACCAGGTTCGCTCATAGCTTCGGCAAAAACTTGATTTTTAATATTCATTCCACCGATATTAACAGTATCAACCGATAAATAACCAGATAAACTGCCGGATCCGTAGTGTATGGCAAATTCCGTACCGTTTTTTGCATAGGTTTTAGATTTCGTTGCATCATACTTATTGTGCATCAAGCAGGCTATATTCGTTAAGTGGCATTTCTTGGATGGTACCCAAAGGTTTGAGGAACCAGTATCAAACACCACTTTGAAGCTCTGCGGCGGAGTACCAATAGCTATGGGACCATAGTATTGCGCATCTAAATAATTTGAAAGTGGTTCGGGTGCAATACCACCTTTTGCATACTTAATACGTAATTGCTGTAATTCAGTGCCTACATCAGTAAAATGATTTCTAGCAGTTTTCACTTTTGTAAGCGGTACACGTAACAAATCGCCATTGCAACCGCAAATCACAGCAGCTAGAAGTGCGATTATTTTAAGCATCCTACACAACTGTCTTAAAGATAAAAGATGAAGAAAATTACTATATGAACTATACTTTCAAGAATTTCCAATATTCTAAAAATATTTATTATTTTAATTAATAAATCCTTTACTTACAAAATTTATCGATTTTCTTCTCCAACAATATATTTCCAAATGCGCATTTTTTATAACATTTTTCATTGGTGCCACTCTGTTCGAAAACTGAAAATGGGTATTTTACATATTATTTCTGGGAATTTTCGGCTTCCTTATGTTATTGAAGACTATAGCAATAATAAAATTTTGTTTATACCAAATTAAGATAAGGATATAACCACAAAAGTGATACACAGGATAGTATGATTTTCCCACATTCCGAATATTCGTGTTCGAACCCCAATCTCAGAAAAATTAAGAATAACGCACAAAAAGTGGTGAACGATAATACATGTAGTTGGATGGTATTTTTTAAGAAATATTTTACTCTATTTTGCAATTCTATTAAAATATGAATATATTAGAATTGAAATATAATAATTTTTAACAGGATATATATATAAATCTACTGAAGAACGCTGCCCGCGTTCCATCTCATTAACATATTTTTTATAATTTTAACTGAAACACAATTTTTTCCAGTTAAAACAATAAAATTCACTGAATATTACACACAAGAAATACAATTACCTCTGTATTTTTTATAATTCTTTATTATTTCAACAAAATTGGGCGCATAAAACAAAACATTAAAATCCACCGAAAGTGACAATTTATTTTGGCGCGTTTTCCTTTCTGGCACCAGCAATTTGCACAAACAGCTGATCGGCCGGGTTTTATGTTGTGTTGATGCTGGCAACAAAGCCACATTAGACCCGTGGGAAAATCGTAAAAGTGAGAGAGTAAAAAAGAGTTTCGTATCAGTCATCTTTGGCCTCAGACGAAAACAATACAACAATGATTTATTAGCATAGATAACTAGATACGAAACTCTTCATTTCGTGAGAGCGCTGTCAAAATGCGCATTTTTTATAACATTTTTCATTGGTGCCACTCTGTTCGAAAACTGAAAATGGGTATTTTACATATTAATTTCTGGGAATTTTTCGGCTTCCTTATGTTATTGAAGACTATAGCAATAATAAAATTTTGTTTATACCAAATTAAGATAAGGATATAACCACAAAAGTGATACACAGGATAGTATGATTTTCCCACATTGCGAATATTCGTGTTCGAAACCCAATCTCAGACAAATGAAGAATAACGCACAAAGAGTGGTGAACGATAATACATGTAGTTGGGTGGTATTTTTTAAGAAATATTTTACTCTATTTTGCAATTCTATTAAAATGTGAATATATTAGAATTGAAATATAATAATTTTTAACAGGATATATATATAAATCTACTGAAGAACGCTGCCCGCGTTCCATCTCATTAACATATTTTTTATAATTTTAACTGAAACACAATTTTTTCCACTTAAAACAATAAACTTCACTGAATATTACACACAAGCAATACAATTACCTCTGTATTTTTTATAATTCTTTATTATTTCAACAAAATTGGGCACATAAAACAAAACATTAAAATCCACCGAAAGTGACAATTTATTTTGGCGCGTTTTCCTTTCTGGCACCTGCAATTTGCACAAACAGCTGATCGGCCGGGTTTTATGTTGTGTTGATGCTGGCAACAAAGCCACATTAGACCCGTGGGAAAATCGTAAAAGTGAGAGAGTAAAAAAGAGTTTCGTATCAAGTCATCTTTGTTATTAGTAGCAAAGATAACTAGATACGAAACTCTTCATTTCGTGAGAGCGCTGTCAAAATGCGCATTTTTTATAACATTTTTCATTGGTGCCACTCTGTTCGAAAACTGATAATGGGTATTTTACATATTAATTCTGGGAATTATTCGGCTTCCTTATGCTATTGAAGACTAGCAATAATAAAATTTTGTTTATACCAAATTAATATAAGGATATAACCACAAAAGTGATACACAGGATAGTATGACTTTCCCACATTCTGAATATTCGTGTTCAAAACCCAATCTTAGACAAATTAAGAATAACGCACAAAAAGTGGTGAACGATAATACATGTAGTTGGGTGGTATTTTTTAAGAAATATTTTACTCTATTTTGCAATTCTATTAAAATGTGAATATATTAGAACTGAAATATAATAATTTTTAACCGGATATATATAAATCTACTGAATAACCGCTGCCCGCGTTCCATCTCATTAACATATTTTTTATAATTTTAACTGAAACACAATTTTTTTCCAGTTGAAACAATAAACTGCACTGCACTATACACGAGCAATACAATTACCTCGATATTTTTCATAATTCATTATTATTTCAACAAAATTTAACACACAAAACAAAAAATCTAAATCCACCAAATGCGCCTATTTATTTTGGCGTGTTTTCCCTTCTGGCACCTGCAATTTGTACAAACAGCTGATCGGCCGGGTTTTCTGTTGTGTTGATGCTGGCAACAAAGCCACAGAAAACCCGTGGGAAAATCATAAAAGTGAGAGAGTAAAAAAGAGTTTCGTATCAAGTCATCTTTGATTAGTAGCGAATATATTTTGCCAATAGCTTTGTTTCTCTATCCACTAATTAACGTTAATAAACACTAATTTTTAGATTTGACATATAATTTGTGTTTCTTTGGTTTCTCTCCAGTAAATGAGAGCGAACTGAACGAAAATTGAGAGAGCACTGAACGAAACTGGTGAGAGCGGCAATGATAGTTCTACTAACTTTTTTACTGGACAAATTTCCACTAGCAAGACACTAGCAAGAAGAAGAAGAAATGTCAAATGTGGAAAAAGGAATTCAAATTTGTATTGGAAAATACAAAAGTAAATACATACGTAGTAAATCAAGTTATATAGCTATTTTTATTTAAAAAAAGGTTTAATATCGACACGGGAAGTTATTTATAATGTATGGATGCAGGCAAACTAGTCCTATATTGAAATATATATACATTAGACAGCGGCTCAAAACAAGAACCACTATGAGAGTGCATCTTCCGCCGGATCGGCTGTAATGGGAGAAGTAAGAAATTTTATTCTTACAATTCACTCTTTGCTATTAGACAAATTCATATTCATACATGCAGAGATTTTTAAGAACTGTAACAATGCTTATGGAGCCTATTGAAAGCGATGATGAGATTGAACAAGTAGCTGTAGAAAGTTTAAGGTCAGTCGACATCGGCTTGTTTCTAACCAATCGAAATACGAGGAATTGTTTACTTCAGTATATTGAAATTGTTGTTCCGAGCTATCCTCATAATTTTCGAATTTCCAGAAGCTTGCTTGAAAGCATTGAACCCCCTCGAGCGAGTATGTCAGTCGAAATTTGTTTTTCTAAGGCAATAGAACACTTAAAGGGATATATTAAAATCCATATTTTTCTTTTCTGATGATGATCTCAATTTTTCTTTCTTTCTTAAATTTTCGGGCGTGTCTTTTATCTTTTTTCATGCGCCAAACAATCATATCGTCGTTTAAACTGCATAACCGCTTAAGTGAAACTTTCATAACCGCCTATGCCAAAATTGAGATTTTCCAAACTTTAACTCCTGGTGGTCTCCTCTATGGATTTATACCATAGATTTGGCCTTTGGAAAGCTCTATATTTTCTTCTAATGTTCTTTTCACCTCTGAAGTCGGAGAGTTGGGCGGTTCTGAAAGTCTCACTTGGGCGGTTACGAAGTGTAAACGGTGATATGTCACTAACATTTGCTGATTCAAGTTGCCTAATCTATTTTGCTAATATCTCTCACTGAGAGCAAATGTCACTTTACTCTCACAAATTTCGTTAAAAGAGATTAGCAAGAAATGTTAGTTAATGTTTTGCTGGAAAGTAAAGAAAAGAACCTAATCACAATCTTAGGAAAAAAGATAACAATTGCATTGTCGACGTCCAAACACGGAGACACGAAGTTGAGCAACCCGCTGCTTTTGTTCGTTTGTTGGTGAGAAGGCGACGAGGAAAGGAGGGGGGCACCAAGTCGTCGGTGCTCGGACAACACGCTTTGTGCAGCAATTCTTATCGCCAGTGACCAATCAAAACGTTCGAAGAATGCCAGAACAAAACATAATGAACAAAAGTTGGCCAGCGACGAGTTGATGTGTTTGGACAAATGGAAGACAGAACAGCGGCACAAAAGAGAATCGTTGGATAATTTCGCGGCAGAGTTGCTGTGTTTGGACACGGACATTGCAAACACAAATGAACCATGGTTCAAAAATAGGTTTTCGCAGTACGACATACGTATATACATACATACGCACTCTATGTAAATTGTTTGTGTATTCTGTTGTGCTGCTGTCAAAATCAGCCCTCCATTGCACTATGGTCTCGCGAACTACATTTTCTGGCCAAAATTGAAAACTTGTAATTCCACAATTGTTGATTAAATCCATATATATAATACTTCTATATTGCTAACAACCTATCTACTCAATGTGTTTCAGTTCTGGCATGGAGGAACAATAAAGGAGAATGCATAACGACATACCTTCATACATAGTGGGCCGAGAAGTGTCATGCAAAGAGGAATGTAGAAGAATTTGACAGATGTAGGGGCCACACAAATGCTAGGGTGCGTGTGTGTGTGGAATATGTCAACAAAAAAATGCTTGTGTTCGTGTGTGTTTATGAAGATTGAAGAAGAAGTCAGCTGATCTTATGCATTCTCCTTTATTGTTCCTCCATGAGTTCTGGCCTCGGTGAACTCGTTTCTGACTACATATGTAATTTGTGCGCATGCGTCAACACAAGCAAAAGTCGTATATGTGAATATATGTCACACACACATTTGTAAAATTGTAGTAGCATTACAAAAAAAAAAAACAGAAGGGGGATTAAAAGGGGTCGTTATTCCCTTCATATAAAACTTTCATGATCGTTATAAAAACAAAAAGCAGTAGATTAAACAACGAAATGCCAATCTTTCGAAAACAAAATTGTACACATGTATTTATTATTTCAACGTAGTTCACAACCAAATAACTTATGTATGCATACCTACATGCTAAAAATAAGGCAGATAATTTATATTTTCGTAAATTAAATAAAGTCACAATATATATATCGTCGTTTAAATTTCATAACCGCCTAAGTGAAATTGCTAACCGCCTAAGCGGCACTTGTGCCAAAAATAAAATTTGCCAATAATTCAATATGTTCCTACTTCTATACGAAGTTGATTTTTTTTAACTCATGCCCAATTGTTGAAACCTAGTTTTCAAATAAAATTATCTGAATATCTTTGTTAAATAAAATACCTATGTATTTCATATTATCAAATTTTTCTGTAGTCCCCCTTGTCTTTGAAAATAAATGTTTAACGACGCCCATGGAATCTTGCTTCCCTTTCTTACAGTATATTGTTACTGTGAAGTTTGACCAACAAAACAATTGAATAGTAGCAATATAGAAGTATTATATATATGATTAAATCTGTTAGTAAACATTGGAAAAATACGTAAACAACGCTTTTTATTTGCAAATGTCAGTTAAATATTATTCTGTGAAGGGCCAAAGTTCAATGTTTTTTATTGCGGTTTAAAACCCACATAGCATTGAGAAGATTAACAATTGAATTTTCGTCCAAATGAATCACTTTTTATTACTCTTTGTGACTATATGCTGAGTGAAAATAAAATTGGACAGAAGGAGTAGTCATATATGTTTCTTTTAGGCTGTGTGCCAATCGGTAGAAAAAATTAAATTTTGACATAAGGGAGTAAAATTTTGGCAGTATTCGTGGTGAATTCTAGTGTCATAATTTTACCTAGCTCAATGGGCTAGGTAAAATTTTGACATTTTGTAATTACATACATACACAAGTAACACAAATATTTAAAAACAAAATAACATCAGATCCATGATGCAATAATAAAATGGTGGACGCAGCAGAGGACGGCTATTTTGTTTTTGGAAAAGTAAGCTGTCAAATTATCGTCTTTTGTTTTGATTTTACCCTCTTGCACGTGTTATTCCTGGAAATAGCTTGTGTGTTCGCTTGTATGTTCGCTGGCGTTTTTTCTGTTTTTGACAGTTTTATCTACAGCCGTTCAACGGTAATCGCCTATTCCCTTTTCAGTGAAACGACCATATTATTATTTGGTCATGATCAGATCATTACATGAATACATTTCTGCTGTATCCATTAATATTGCCATCAACAATTATATTCATTTTACGTTTTAAAATTGTATCGTTGTCCGTTGTCGCCCAAAAGTTTATCTTGGTAACTGTCAAAATTTTCTATTCCGTTTGGCACAGCAAAATTGTGTTCTTTTTCTCAACATGGTAAAATTTTCTACCTCATTTTCCCATAGAGAAAAATGTTACCGATTGGCACACAGCCTTATGGCCTGGTTATGCTACCAATCAAGCTGGTCGAGCACCGTGTAATTGTTGTTGTGCACTCCGACGGTGAGAGAATTTTCGGACTCTCACATCCAGCAAACTTGCTGTGTGAAACAGGCAGCCAGCAAACGAGGTTTCAGAGGTAATAATGTGTTATGTTGTGTATGTGCTCAGTAATTATCATGTGTTATGTTGTGTATGTGCGCTCCAATCATCAATGTAAGCGTAACCACCTCTCACCAATCACGAAATGTTTCCGATTTTGATTGGCAATCAAGATTGTAACTATAACCATAGCATTAGATGATAAAAACTGATGATCATTTTTTAATCACATATCAGAATCATTTTTGACTATTTTTGTTGAATAAATATTGATTTATCATAAAATGATTCAAAAAGAATAACCAAATATGTTCCCTTTAGATTATCAAAAGCTGATGATCATTTTTTAATCACATATCAGAATCATTTTTGATCAAAAAATAATACATAAAGTAATAGAAAATCATTTGAAAATTGATTAAAAAACTAAATTAATTGTGATCATAAAATGATACCAAATATAATCAAAAAAATATTGCCAAAAGTAGTCAAAAATAGTTTTAACATATATCCGAAAAAATAATATTTTATGATCATACAATTATATCACAAATGATTTAAAAAATAACTGAAAAATGATCATGAAAAACAATCTAATGTTATTCAAAAAAAGTGAAGTAGGATATTTCAACGGTATCAAATTCGAACAAAAAATGATTAAAATATGTTTGAAAATATGTGACATAAATGATTAGTTAAGAATAATCATATTTAGGGTACATTTTTCTCCCGACGATTCACTCATTTTCGAATTGAAAATGTTTTTAAATTTGATCGTTTTTAATCATCTGGGCGTATGATATTTGAATATTTTTTGATCAAAATTTTCAAAAAATGCTGGCTGGGAACCTACTAGAGTGCTGCCTACTGTCGAAACTCGACAGTTTTTCTAGATGTTTACTTATGACTAAGGTGAACCTATGTATAGTTTTTGTATAATTGTTTGTTTTTATTGTCACTGTTTCTACTTTTTTCGAGGTTGACACAAAATCTTCGATTGAAATTCGAGGTTTGCCATACAAAAATCCGCTACTAAAAATTCGCGATTTAAAATGAATCTCGAGATTATCACGATAGTTTTCTCAATGCAACCCTGTGTTCTTCGTGTTATCGATATTTTTTTTGCGAATTTGGGAGAAACGTCAAAATGAAAAGTAAACAAAATGGACGCCAGTAAGTATGGCCCAACAAGAATCGTATCGCAATAGTAAGTCGCTCTTCTTCTTTCTGTTTTATAGGTTATGAAATGATCGTCTTTTTTTTTTTAATTATACTTTCTTTAACGTGTTAATCATGCAAAAGCTTGTGTGTTTACTAGCGTTTTTCAAGTTAAATAAAAACAAAATATCTGTTTTTTACATTCGTGAAAACAGCCATCGAACGGTAGTTGCCTATTCTCTTTTGACTGCTACGACCATATTATTATTGGGTCATGCAGGTAAGGAAAATTGACAGTTGACAATCCCTCTCCTAGCAAATCTAGATTTCATGTTATATGTAAACGGGTAGATTGGCGAATCGAGATTTACTGAAAATCTCGTTATATGTAAACATGGTATTAGTCCTTGACTTTGTGTTTTTGTTGTAGTGCTTTTGCTACCTTTTTACGTGTCTACTTCTTTGAAACTACACACCACCAGCGATGCCGCTGTCACTCCAATTGGAAGATTTCACTCCGATTTTGACCTCCTCACTCCGCCACTCCCTCTTGGACTAAATGACTCCCACTTTTTCATGTATGAAATAATTCAGAAATTTTGAATCAACTTTCAATTTTGTATGTATAAAATTACAATCTGGCAGCGTTATTTTTTACGTCTTATAATTCTGCCGCAGTGGCAACTTTTCACTGATCTTTGTTTTGTGCGCGCTTCCATGGAAAATTTCAAATCAATTGCTCTAAAATGAATAGCTGAGTTAAAATTTATAAAAACACATTAGCTGGTTTTTACATTTTTTGTTTTCATCAGAAAAGTTTGCCCTGGACCAAATGCAAAAAAAGGTACATTGACAGGTAAGTTATATTTCTAAAGGATACTTTTCCATATTTCATAACCTCATATTCTCTTTCCAGCTATTTTATCAAAGAAGAAAATTCCCCTGCTGCTACAACACAGAAATTGGCCTATGATGTAGCTGTTGCAAATGACCATACTTATGTATACGATTTGGATCCTGTGGCTGCTGCCGTCTGTACGAGTGACTTCGATGCTGCTATTTCTGCTATAGTTTCCGATGATTGTAGTGCTGCTGCTATGAATGATTTGCACACCACAGACGGTGACTTCGATGCTGCTATAGTTTCGGGTGATTGTAGTGCTGCTGCTATGAATTATTTTCACACCATATGTATGGTAAATAATTGTAGTGCCGCTGTTTTCTGCGATTTTCACACCAAAGACAGTGAAAATAAAGCCGTTCAAACAAAAATTCATCGATAAATGGAAGATGAAATTTAGTTGGTTAGAAAACAAAGATGAGAAAAGCTTCTGTAAAATTTGTGTAAAATTGTTGGGAAATAATATTTCTGATTTGGAAAGGTATGGCAATTCTGATGGTCATAAAAGGGCAGAATTGTCTTTACAAAAACACAAAATACATAATTTATTAAAAAAAAAAACGTATCCTACTTATATATACATACTTGTACTTTTATATCTAAGACAGACCCCGGCAAAACTAAAACTGAGATTGTGTTAGTGAGAACCAGAGATGTTAAGTAATGCAGTACTTTGTGACTGCGCAGTCTTTTGATTGGGGTCAAAATAACTGCTATTAATTTTTTGTCAATCATGACTGGGAATTAAAAAAGTAAGCCTTCATTCTGACTGGGAAATTTTAACTGTGCAGTCACCTGGCTGCACTCCACCCCTTTACTGCAATCATTTGATTGCAGTCATGAAATGATCGCAGCTACAGTCTTTTGCCATTCTTCTTATAGGGGTTACTAGGTTTTTAAGGATTTGATCCCTAAGTTTGAGACACAAATCTATTTAGCATGAAAGCAGGGTTCCTACTTTATAATTGTATTAACCCTACGTGTGCCATTGGAGTCATTTCCACCCAGTACTGAGTTTATACCACCTTAATGTAACGTTTCTTGCCAGCATGTTAAACGTTGTCAATAAGCATTCATTTTTTTCAAAAGAGGCATTTCTATCGATTCCGATGAATATAAGTTTTTCGCTTCCTGTGGTCTTTTAGGTCCATTTTACAAAGGTTTTTTCTGAGGAAATGAATGAAATGAAATTTTAAGGCGCAGGGCCGCCGAGAGAAAATCCGGGCCCGGGGTCAAAATAATTAAGGGCCCCCATACTAAATGAACAAATTCTCAAAATCAAAATTCAATGAATATATAGTTACGAACTTTAATTTATCTATACGTGGCCGCTGTGGTGCAGTGGGTAGAGTGCTCGCCTGCTATGCCAGGCTTCTGTTTTAGCCACTCAAAAAAAAAAAAATGGACGTGTTTTTGTAGCGTCCGGAACGCAGTTTAAGTGGCTAAAACAGAGGCATTAAACTAAATTTCTGTCGCTAACATACTTTAATCATTAGCTGTGGCCTAAATCTTTCCTTTTATCATAAAACGATACAATATTTCGCGATATTTCTGCCTCAAAAGTTCAAAAAATCGTGCGAACATACCGTCCGAAACGCCCAGGATATACCCATATCGCTGTATAAGAATTTGCATCATACCGAATTTTTCTGTTGCAACAGAAAACGAATTCAAATTTATGCTGCAAAGTCGACGCCAAAAACCAACAATTCCTTAAGTGGGGTGCAGACACTTTAAGAGATTTATAAAATTTGTTGAAATTTAAAATGACTGCTATCTACGAAAGGTGATTAAAGGTGTTGTTCGTTTATTTTCTGTAAGCAAAAACTTGGATATCATTTTGAGATTCCCGGGCCCTCTAAAGCCCGGGCCCGGGGCAATTGACCCCCTCAGCCCCCCCCCCCTCTCGTCGGGCCTGTTAAGGCGAATAATTTTCTAGAACATTTTAGCCCTCTAGCGACCTCAAAAATACTATTTCCTGACTATACTATATTTCCTGACTGTGTTTAAAAAAGGTCAAAATAACCCTTTCTTAGGGGTGATAGATGGTTAAAATGTTCTACAAAATTATTCGGTATAAAATTTCAGTAGGAGACTCTTCAGAAAAAAACTTTATAAAATTAACCTAGAAACCACAGGAAGCGAAAAACGCATATTCCTCGGAACGTTAAATGTGTTTAGAACGAACCTTCCATAAAACCGAAGATATGAAAAATTGAATTTTAGCGACATCCAGCGGCGTCCAAAAAAAAATTTTTCCGGAAATGTTTTCGAAAAAGAGATCATATGGGGGCATACATCGAACATCGATACGCTCTAGTGTACATATCGCTAGCTTAGAGTGCAAATTGTGTAAGTTCTTTTTTTTCAAACTTTGTAGGAGAGATAAGAAAACAAAAAATAAAAAAATTTCGAAATAAAAAAATGTTCTGTTCATGTAAAAATTTTGGACTTACACAATTTTCTTCACTTTTTCGACTTACACAATTTGCGTATCACTGAATAACGACGAGTAGAAATATGACAAGAGTCACAGACTTCTTTAGCGCGGTGCGTATTTGATTTTTCTAGCGTTGTATGTACATAAAAATAAACTTTTTCATAAAAATGGACTTAAACAGTTTGCACTGTAAGCTAGCGATATGTATTTCAAAGATTTTATAAACTGACTATTTTTGGTATATGCAAAATAAATACTATTACAGCTAAAATACATAGAGAGCATATTTTTGGTACTAGTTTACTAAATGACTGCTTAAAAAATATGGCCAGTCATCAATGAATGAAAAAAATGAATGGTCAGTCATACTTGCCAAAAATACTGGGGACTTCAAATTTTAAATCATCAGTCAAAAAAAAGACTGAAAGGCTGCATTCAAGACTTCAAGAAAAAGAATGGGACTTCAAGGGCTGAAAGTCACGATGATTGCAATACTTAACATCTCTGGTGAGAACAGAGAGATTTATGCAACAGTGGTGTAAGAACTAAGCATATGGGGAAAACGTACAAAATAGCAACGTTTTGAAAATAAAATAAATATTTGAATAATAATGAAAAATGTATTACTTAGGAATTTTTAACTTGAAAAAATGTTTTATAAATTAATTTGGATTCACCAATCTAAAATATTGGAAATTCCAATAATAAAAAAATATCTATAAGAAGTTTTTAGTGTAAAAAATATACATTAAAAATTTATTTGAAGACAACTTTTTTTTCCTACCAAAAGTTGGTCGGCAACCCATCCAAATCCTACCAAATTTTTTTTCCACTTTTAAAATTTTTTCTTCAATTTGAAGTTTATTGAAAATATATTCATTTAGTGCAATAAAAACAAAAAAAATCAGTACATATAACAATTCATTTAGTGCATGTACCTACTCATACACATCTATGTGTAATCACACATACAAAAAATTAGTTTATCACAACTTTACAGTTCAGTTCAATTTTAAATACATAAGTTAAAGGCACATAAAGTACATAAATATATATTTATATGTATATTTTAATAAACATATAAAGTCTGTAAAAGACCTACTTCTATACTAACTACTTTGCCTTGCATTCACAGGTAATATTTTTCATATTAATATTTAAAAAAAATAAAAACAAGTAAGGAAGCCTAAGTTCGAGTGGAACCGAACATTAGATAATCAGCTGTATGCTTTCATTGTTTGTTTGCGTTTGATGGAAACACGGTGTAATTTATATAAAGCGAGTGCTGCATAAAGTGGGTGCAGCCACGCCCATTTTCAAAATTTTTATCAATCATCCAACTAAGCATATGAATATTATTATTTGTGCAAAATGTCATTCCTTTATGACTTCTAGTTACAAAGATGTCACGTTACAAATTCCCAAAGGGTGTTCCAGAAATATCTTTGTTAAAAAGTAGGCGTGGTCATAAACCGATTTCAATAAATTTTTGCGTGTATATTAACACAAGTTATAAAAGTGTATAAACCAAGTTTCGTCATAACATCTCAATTATTTGTCGAGTTATAGGCTAAGAAATCTCGTATATTCCTTTCTCTAAAAAGAGGCGGTGCCACACCCATTTTCCAAAATTTTTCTACTTTTTGTTTCCGGTCTATTGTGGAACTCATGCCACAAAATTTCAATGAATTACCTTTATATTTGACAAAGATATCGCTTAAAATGTGGTCGTCAACCGATTTTGGCAATTTTTAGTCCAAAAATTTGCCAAAGTAAGTATATTACGTACATCAAATTTCATCGATATATCTTCAACGGTTTCTGAGTTAGGACTCATAAAACTTTCAATGTTTGCCCCTTAATAAGTGGCCGTGGCACCGCCCATTTTTCAAAATTTTTGTGTGTTCTGTTTTATGTCCATAGTTGGACTCGTGCGACAAAATTTCAGTGATATATCTTTATATTTGACAGAGATATATCTTAAAATGTTTTTATTAGGTCACTTTATAATACACATATATAAAAGTGGGCGTGGCCGTCAACCGATTTTAACTATTTTCCGTCCAAATGTTTGCCTAAATAATTAAATCACGCATACCAAATTTCATCGATATATCTTCAATGGTTTCTGAGTTATGACATATAAAACTTTCCATGTTTGACCCTTAATAAGTGGACGTGGCACCGCCCATTTTCCAAAATTTCATCAAATTTCTTCATAGGGGACTGAGCTCAACACGTGGGTAAAATTTCATCGCTCCAGCTATTTTTTCTATATAGGAAAAGTGGGCGTGGTCATAGTCCGATTTCGCCTATTTTCAATACCAACCGTCCCAGTCTCGATACCAACTTGCATTTCAAATTTCATCAAAATATCTCAATTTTTGCGCGAGTTAGAGTGTTTACAGACGGACGGACGGACAGACGGACGGACGGACATGGCTCAATCGATTTCTCTTTTCACCCTGATCATTTTGATATATATAAGTCTATATCTATCTCGATTATTTCATTCTGTTACAATCCACCGTTATGTGATTAAAACTATAATACTCTGTGTACTAGTACAGCTGAGTATAAAAATAGTGAAACAGAGTCGCAAAACCTACCAAAATTCGATCTAGCCTACCAGCCGACCAAATGAAAAAGGTCCTACCCGTTTTGGTCGGAACGGACCACACCCGGCAACTCTGCTTGATATCTTGATTCAGGACACTTGTTTTTTACCGCTTAAAATAAAAAAAGTTTATTATTTTTTTTTGAAAAATTTACTTTTATGAACGCTCTGCTTGTACATCAAATACAGGTTGCGCTTCAAACTGAGTTTCTGAACAAAGCCATATTCGGACAGGTTGGAGAAAATCAGGATTTACATTATGTGGAATAACATATGAGAAATAATGAGGGCAAGCAACTGATTCTCAAGGAAATGTTAGAAGATTTATCGAAGGAAATAGCGGGCATTGTTTCCACTTGGTACAGCAAACACATTTACTACCTACGTAGGTCTGATGACCTGTTGTGATACCACGTGGAGCTCTTCATTACACACCATGTATACGAACAACCTGGTTTGCTTCGCATAGCGTAAAATATCAGATGCCTTTCTGTTTTCAATCTCCTC